>CM060692.1:27879138-29222702 GCA_030686995.1 Artemisia argyi | reverse complement strand
TACTAACAAGAGGTGGCCGGTTATTTCAACAGTACGTTGTCACAGCGTACTGTAGCATCGAACAATCCCGTCTAGACTACATCAGACAAAAACAGAATGACTACATGGCAGGTTTGTACGATGCCATTTCACGAGGTGACCGCCAAGGTTCAGATGCGGGTTCTAGGATAATACTTCCTTCGTCCTTTACCGGAGGCCCACGATATATGTATAGCCATTACCTCGATGCTTTGGCTCTATGCCGTGAATACGGTAACCCATCTTTCTTTATTACATTCACATGCAATGTGAAGTGGCCAGAAATCGAAGACTACATGCAAGAGTTCCCGCACATAACTACTGCAGACAGGCCCGATATTGTTGACCGTGTGTTTGAAAGAAAAATACGTGATCTGATAAAATTTTTAAGGGATGCCCGCCCTTTTGGTTGTGTGGAAGCAGGTGCATTTTCCGTTACAGACCTGTATACCTTTTCTAATTAGCTGTCCACGCCTCATAGCTAACCGACTTTTTTTTTTTTTTTTTTTTTTTTTTTTTTTTTTTTTTTTTGCAGTTTTGTATACCGTAGAATTCCAAAAAAGAGGTCTGCCGCATTGCCATTTGTTATTATGGATCAAACAGAGTTCGCGCGTCCAGAGGAATGCAGAAATAGACACGTATGTCTCAGCAGAGTTACCAGACCCTGCAAATGATCCAGAAGGCTATCGGGTTATTTCTGAGTTTATGATGCATGGTCCATGTGGTGCGGTCAATAAATCGGCACCGTGTATGAAGCATGGAGATGAATGTACAAAAATGTTCCCTAAACCATTCTGTTCTGAAACATTTGTTGACAAGAAGGGATTTGTACATTATCGGAGAAGAGACACAGGCATAACAACCATTAAACAGACCGTTGAGCTCGACAATGGCTACGTTGTTCCGCACAACCGTACGCTATGCATGCGCTTCTATGCCCACATTAACGTGGAATATTGCGAGTGGACGATGCTGATTAAATACCTCTTTAAATACATTTCAAAGGGTACTGATCGAATTGTCACTCAAATTACACGTAAAATTGGAGACACAGGACCAAGTGCGAGTAGTAGTTCAATCAGTATTGACGAGATCAAAAACTTTCAGGACGCCAGATTTATTGGTCCGCATGAAGCGTGTTGGAGGATCTTAGGGTTCAGCTTACACAGCAGAGACCCACCTGTTCAGATACTTGCAGTCCACCTCGAAAACATGCAGCGCGTTATCTTCAGAGCAAATCAGTCACTGCAATCAGTGATCGCCAACGAACACAACAGAAGGACAACACTAACTGAATGGTTCAGCTACAACACCTACAATACGGACGGCCGCCATTTGACATACCTTAATTTTCCTAAAGAATTTGTATGGTACCAGGATGGAAAGTATTGGCAACGGAGACAAAAACCAGGTACACATTCCATTGGCAGGCTAGCATACATCCATCCAAGTTCGGGTGATGTATTTTACCTAAGAATACTACTCTGCCATCAAAAAGGTTCTACATCCTTCGCTAATATCCGAACAGTTGACAACCATATTCATGCTACATATAGAGGTGCATGCGAAGCGCTAGGCCTTTTAGGAAATGATCAAGAATGGAACATAGCTTTGGAGGAAGCTTCTTTCTCGGCAACCGCATCAGAGATGCGTACTCTTTTTTGCCAGATGCTCATATTTTGTGAGGTAGCAAGCCCTGCAGCATTGCTTCAATCACACGCAGGTAGTATGTGCGAAGATATTCCTCAAATACTTTCAGGCATGCTACATATGCGAGACATTCACGTAAATCCAGATGATTTACACGGCGGTCTCATGTGTGAACTCGAAGCCATTCTCAGTTCGTATGGCAGATCTGTCACAGAATTTGGCATGGAACTACCTTCACCAGAATTCCTGAAAATATTAACAAACAGGGCAATAATGGAGGAGCGAACCTACGACAGAGAATTGCTTGCAGCTGAAAGCGCATCATTGGTCGGAAGACTAAATCGTGAGCAACAGCTAATCTTCGATGAAGTCGTTCATGCAGTAAATACTCATCAACAGAAACTGATCTTTCTTTATGGCCACGGAGGAACGGGCAAAACTTATGTTTGGAAGGCTATAATTTCTACGCTAAGGTCAACTGGAAAAATAGTGCTAGCAGTTGCGTCTTCTGGCATTGCTTCTCTATTGCTACCATCAGGCCGAACAGCTCATACAAAGTTTAAAATACCGTTGGACCTGACAGACGAATCGGTTTGTAGCATTAAAAAGAAAACTCAGCTGGCAGATTTAATCAAAGAAACAGACCTTATCGTCTGGGATGAGGCTCCAATGAATGATCGGAAGTGCTTTGAAGCTATTGATCGGACATTCAGAGACATATTAGATGCTCCAGATGATATTTTTGGAAAGAAAACGGTCATCTTAGGCGGGGATTTCAGACAAACACTCCCTGTTAAAAAAAATGCCACGAAGCAAGAGATAATAGCATCTTCTATAACACTGTCGTATCTCTGGCCACATTTCAAGGTTATTCGTCTTAAAGAAAATATGAGGCTCAAGCGTCCAGGAATGTCAAGTGAAGAACGCGATGCTGTTCGTGCATTTTCCGAATGGCTACTGCAGGTTGGTGACGGCAACATTGGAGATCCAGATGACACCGATCCAGAAAACGCATCATGGATCCACATACCAGACAGCTATTGCATTCCTGACAATGAGACGGGTGTTCAAGATCTGATCCAGTTTATATATGATGAAGAAACGCTCCAAAGGCCAACTGCAAGCGCATTACAAGAAAAAGCTATAGTATGCCCCAAGAATGAAACAACCGATGTCATTAACGCAACTATTCTAGATATGTTGCATGGTCAAACCTTTTCTTTCTTAAGTTATGACGAAGCAGTGCCGAAAACAAATGATGGTGGAGCAACAGAACTGTTATACCCTACAGAGTATCTTAACACTCTTTCATTTTCAGGGATGCCTCCACATGATCTAAAGATCAAAATAGGAGCCCCAATTATGATGCTAAGAAACATAAACTTAGGTGGTGGATTGTGTAACGGCACGAGAATGATTGTTACAAAAATATACACCAAGCTTATTGAGGCAAAGATTATAACAGGCAGAAGAATGGGTGAAAAAGTGTTCATCCCAAGAATCGTGCTAATTAATAAGGACGAAAAGTTGCCGTTTGTGTTCAAAAGAAAGCAGTTCCCTGTTAAGGTGTGCTATGCAATGACAATAAACAAAAGTCAGGGCCAATCACTCAACAAAATCGGCATATATCTACCAGAACCTGTATTTGCCCACGGGCAACTATATGTCGCGTTGTCTAGGGCCACATCTCCTGAAGGCCTTAAAATTCTCATGAAGGAACAAGCAAAAAAAAATGCCAACGCAACTAAAAATATTGTCTACAGAGATTTTTTAGACATAACTATATCTGCACAGGTCATTCATACTTTGGTTAACTGTTTAGCTATGCATGCGCACTGCTTTCTAAGCCTATACTCATGCCTATGGATTCTTTGCCTTTATCACCTATTAAATGTGTAGAATATTTTTTACAATATCTTTAGAAATATTGACAACATGTTTGCTTATTGTACATATGCTATTAGTATGACTCCATAGATACATTCATGTCGTCTTTTGTTTCGTATAAATGTATAATACAATACAACTGGATATTAGCCTAACACATTCAATTTTATACAGGAGAATGGATGAGAATTCTACCATTGTTGAATCATCAAAAGCTACAGGCAAGGAGATTATGGCTCAACCAGAAATTGTAAGCCTCGCGGACCTAACAGCATGCGACATAGACAAGACACTCTATGTAAAAGCATACAGGAAATGGACAGTCACCAACAAGCATGGAAGACCGGTTATGTTTTGTTGCATGTTGCTGGATAAACAGGTTCAACCATCTATCCTATCAGAAATTTTCCACTTAAGGCAATTTCTAAATACCTATTCCAATTGCAGGGAGAAGCAATAGAAGCAAACATCAATATCCGCGAAAAACATAGATTTGATGCAGCTTTGGAGACAAACAAGGCTTACAAGATAACAGGGTTTGGCTTTCAACCCGCAAAAACATGGATGCAGACCGTTCCTCACACACTGTCATTGGTTTTCGGAAATCAAACAGATATCCAGCCAATACCAGACACAGGCTTTCCAAGCCATTATTTCAGATTTGCGCACTATAAAGACCTCTACTCAAGAGTGGATGAAAAAGGCCTTCTGACAGGTATATCACGCACTATTCATACCGTATATATCACACAAAAACTTGATAGACTACACTTCATGTCTGCAGATTATGTTGGTATTGTTCAGTATGTAACTGGAATACAACAAGTAGTCAAGCCTACAAATGAAGTGCTACAATGGAGAGATATCGGGATCCAAAATCTAGAGTAAGTCCTACATATTTTTGTTAACATTTTGGATTTTATACTAATACAAAGCTACGATTAATTGTCTCAAACAGTGGCCTAAGTGTACGCTTCACTTTGTGGAATAACAAAGCACACAGTTTCAGGATGGAAGAATATGAAACTGCTGAAAAACCAGTCATTATAGCAGTGGCTTCGTGTTCAGTCAAGCTCTACGGCGGTATATTCTATTGCTTATTAATATTATAGAATCTAACAAATTAAAAGACTAACCTTTCCCGCAAATGAAACAGGATTACAGCTTTCTAACACAGCTGCAACAGAGTACTACTTCAATCCAGATATACCAGAGACTTATGAAATCCGCAACGTGTAAGCGATCTACAAACTACAATATCAAGACACACAGCCAAAAAAAAAGTTGTAAACTCAGCTGACATAATATGCAGGTATGCCGATTTTTTAGAACCACCGGTCATACAAAACGTCCAAAGAGAGCGCTGTGCAGACCCAGAAGAAGAAAAAAAAAGAAACAGGGTAGCTCTTAGTGATCTTTTGAAAGAAAATCCAGAAAATCAACAGGTATAGAAAAAATATACTATAGTGGTAGCCAAAAAAAACTTTCTAAATACACTCTAACTTCATTAATGCAGAATGTACGCTTTACTGTTGACGCTACTATCGAAAAACTTGACACCAACAGACCCTGGTACTTCAAGAGATGTCTTACCTGTAAAGGGAAAATTTCTGAACATTTTGCTCATGCGCAATGCAAGCTCTCAGTTTCTGAAACAAATCCTAATTGCAGGTTAGCGATGCATTTAAACACTTTGTACATATGCATAAATCTTATGAATACTAGAACCACAATTTCTACATTTTATTTACACCTACTAATAGGTATGTTTTTTTCGCAGCTATTGCTTCAGGCTTCTATTATCCGATGGCACAGGCCATATATACTTAACTTGCTTTAGCAATGAGGCAAACTCATTTGTCAAGGATTGCAATGAAATCATTCTAAGTCTACAAGACAAAGACCGCTATAAATATCCAGCCGAATTACTTACACTAGAAGGACAAAGAAAAATCTTCCAGCTACACTTTGCTCCCGAGAGCACAAAAGAAAAGCCTGTTTTCTTTTTAGACAGAGCATGGAACGATATACAGTTGATAACAGCAGGGACTACCAGTGTTGTTCAAACTCTGCAACAAACTATTACACAAATTCCTTCTACAGATGTCATGACGCCATCACCAACACCCGCGACACCAGAAGAGACACATACAAAGAATGATGAAATTGAATGCTCTTCTGCAACTCTCACCCCACCACCATCAATTACACACAGCCTAACCACACCAGAAGATAACACAGACTTACCAAGCGAATCGCAAAAGAAATATGGTCCAAGAAAAAGTTCAGTCCGTAAAACCCTGTTCTCAGATGAAAAAACAACGGTTGAAGAAAAACCCCACAAAAAACCAAAAAAAAACGACTCCTAAGAAAATCCTGCACGTGACCTGGTACCAAAAACATCAGCAAACTATTATGTACATTACATAGACGCATGCTTCCTAACTTTTGTGTAAAATATCCAAAACAATCGCGTCCTGCCTTCAAAGGCATATAACTATGTAACGCTACTAGGCAGTCTCTTTTGTCACAACTATGTAGCCAAACATCTCTGCCATAATCTACCTATGATCTGTAACTATATTAAGCAAACATATGCAGCCTCTTTTATGCATCTACTTAACATTTCCTTTGCTTTTTTACATTTCCGTTTTACCTTCATATATGATAAAACTATTATCAGCAGTAACATTCGGTAAAACAAATGATGACTATATATAAACTATTACCAAACGCAAAATTATTCAGCAAAATACAAAGAAAGTGATCATTTTTTAATTCATAGGTAACAATATTTACATGGGTACCATACCTTAGAAGTATCGCCACTTATACAGACCTACATAAACTTCTACTCACCAACAACTCAACATAAACAAGGAATGAAAACCTACATCAGCTTATTCATAGATAACAACATTTACATGAGTGCTATGCCTTACAATTCTTGCCACTTAAACAAACGTATATAAACTTCTACTGCCCAACAAATCGACGTCAGATGGAACTTAAAACCTACATCAGCTTCTACTATACCACTCGCGATTTCAGATCCTCTCAGAACTATCCTACCCAAAAAATAAAATTATATTTGTACATAAAGTATTCAACAACGTAATCCAGTTACAAAGAGTGTCCAAACCATTCAACACAATCACAACTATATACACTATCAAATGCGATAATAGAAATCCAACGAAAAAACGCAAATCAGACAACTGATGAACTGAAATTTTATTAATATTAACAACAACGTACAACACTTGCTGGCTACACTTACACATCCATCCACCCAGCATACATCACTACACTACCTACATATTTCTTACATACCTAAGAAGTCCTTGACCATATAATCTAACAAAAATACATAGCACACAAGGACATTCCAAAACATTCGAGTACATTAACCTTACATCAATTTCTTCACTTTCTTCATGAACACGGACTTTCGAGTGGCACGTAGAGTCGCAGCATAACTCATCTGAACCAAACGACCCATTTCAGCTAAATCCTCCTTCTCTTCATTGATGAAATCTGCTAACACCTCATCAACAATCAAATCCCTTTCAAACCTTTGCAGCTCCAAAATTAGACCATGTCGATACTCAATCCTGGCCCGTAGCTCCCCAACCCTTTCATTATAAGTACTTTCATCACCATTATACGCCTTCCTCTCTCGGTCTACCATAGCATAAAGAACCTTATGAATTCTTCGATCACCAATTTCACGTGCCGTCTTCAGCAGCTTGGGAAACTTTGGAGCCATGACTTTTTTAAGTATAAACCCTAATTTTGTTTTTTTTGCAGGATCGCGCACCCTTTTCCCCAAATCTAATACTACTGCCTGTGTATTTAATATATATTGTAAAATATATATTGTAATACCTTTTAACAAAAAAAAACCCACATAAAGACCCATGACAAAGTCCAAGTACCAAGGAAAATAAGCCCAATAGCCCACATAATAACATAATTATTCTTTATAACCAAAATATATAACCAATCAAACTTAGACAATATTAGAAAAAAATACGAGTACCTCTGCCTTATAAAAAAAACACGTAAAATGTAGTACTTTTATATAAACATATAATGACGACAAACAATAACTTAAAAAAAAAATCCATCTTTAAAATATAAGCATATCACAAACGGTAAAAAAAAAAAAAAACCCCAAAGCAACCATCAACTATTATGGTAAAAAAAAACCCGCTAGGCCGCAACGCGGCCGACCGCCGCTATTCTAGTTGATAATAAGAAACCGGCAAATTATTACTTTTATTTATTGGGCTACCCTATTGACCCAACAATGTAACCAATCCAACCCAAAGCCTACACAAACCCAACTTAAAAACATTGACTTTGACCAACTTTTCACATCAATAAAAGCCCCCAAAAATCCGAAACCAATCACTCTTTTACAATCCCTAACCTCACACGCATTCCAATTTGGGGCTTTTCTTCTTCGATAATCAAACCCTAATTCAATCACATCAATGGACTTCGGACTCAACAAGAAACGTAGCCGTCCAGCTGCCGGAACTAACGGCAACTCCGGTTTCAAGAAATCCAAACAAGGTTAGGGTTTCGTTTTTTTTTTAATTTTTTATTTTATTTTTTTTTTGGTTAATTTTTTGGATCTGGGGTTTGGGTTTTGTTATATGGTTGATGGGTTTTGGTTTTTATGTTGGATTGATTGATAAAGTTTGTTACTTGGTGTAGATTTGTGTGTTTTTGGTATTCAATTGGGTTTTTAGGGTTAGGGTTAGGGTTAAAGATTGTTGATTTTTATTGGGTTTTTGTTTTTATTGTTGAATTGGGTTGTTTGGGTTAATGCCATTAGATTTAGGTATTCGGTTAAAGGCCGTTAGTTGTCGTAAGCGTATTTGTAGCTGTTATTGCCGTTGGATGTTTGTATAAGAATTAAGGTGTTTGGGTTTGGGTTAGTGCCGTTAGATTATGTTTGTATCGTTAGACTAGTAGTAATGGTGACCAAACCGAACACTGCCACCTCACCTTACATCAGCATTCACTCCCTTTACCAGACCCTGTAGTGGTAACCACCAAACTCATCACACAAATATACCCTGTAATACACTTGCACACGCACACACAAAAACAATCAAATTTGGTTCGGTAGTCTGGATGTTGTGTAGAGGGGAGAGATGTGTAGAGGTGCTCGACGCGTCATGGTGGTGCCACTTAAGGCAGCCTCGCGGGAAGGAGCAATGCATAATGGCCAGTCTTAGAGTTTTTATTTGTTATACATATGTCTGTTTCTTTTATCGAGTTGAGGTGTTAAATGGTCTTATAAATTATTAGGGTTTTGATCTTCAAGAAAGTTTGTTTTGTGAGGAAATTAGTGATTAGCATTGTCGAACAGTTATCAAAAAGATTTGATGAATTCCATCATGTTTTTCTAGTTGAATAAGTATCATCTATTTTCTTCTAAAGAAGAGCTGTTTAGCTTTAAGAAATCGGTGATAAGTTATGTCGACGTTGAATTCCTATTGTGTTTTCGGGTTGAAATAGTTATTAAATTTGTTATTATGAAGAAATTTTGTAAATTTACTAAGTTTTGGAAAATTAACTAAGAAAAGGTAATTAATGTGATGTAACAGACACGGAGTCGTTTCAATCTGGTTTAGGAAGCAAATCGAAGCCATGCACAAAGTTTTTCAGGTTAAAATTCTAACTTGGCTTAAAATCAATCTGGTAAATTTAATTATATTTATATCTTTTGTAATAAGGTATTTTGATTTAATGGACAATGGTTTCTGGATTAAAAGATGTATATTATATGGACTAATGGATTGGAAATCTTAAGTTTTGATACAGGTTATATTACTCTTCAATCTTTATATAATCGAGATAACAACCATGATAACAAGGAGAACAGAACAGAACTACAGTAATGGTTGTTTCATGAAAGTACTTTGAATAAAAAAGTGCTCGATATATACTATTTCATGCAAATCTTTGATATATCTAAGTCTATATACATCAAACTCTATATTTCTATTTTGATTCTAATGCTAAAAGAGCCGTTTGGCAAGTAAATGTATCTGATACATATGAAATTTGATACTCTTGGATGTTCTTTCTTTAAAGTGTGCTAATCTGAAAAAAAAATTATTGGTCAAGATAACAAATATAAGCACATTGATTTATTCAGTTCTTCTGGTGTTCTTTCATTCAAGTATGCTTTTTATGAAAAAAAATATTAAACAATATTTTATTGTTAGGCTTCTATGCTAGCAATTCTATTGTTTTGTTTTCTCTGCCATTACTTGTAAATAAATTTGCTTAGCTAGATTAGTAGGGAAAAGAACCTTCTTTTTTGTGTTTAGTATTATCACTGACGCTGGATACTATCAGCACTGATATTCTGATTCAGATTTTGTGATATATGTTAACTCCATATTGTGCAAACTCTACATAAAAACAACACAGGAACATGATATCTGAATGTGTAGTTTCGCATTGGGAACATGCAATTGGCTATCTTTTAAAATCTGCGATAAATTTGTATATGCAGTCGACCATTGGATAAAGATTTTGCATCAATACTGAGGGTTCCTTTTTTCCGAATTTTGACACCATCTTTCCTTTCCATTTTGATGTGCAGTACTTCTGGATGTCCATTTGGCGAGGGATGTCATTTCCTGCATTATGTACCTGGAGGGTTTAAAGCTATTAATCCAATGTCAGGTGGCAACCCCTCTCTACCTCCAACCGTCAGAAACCCTGTAGTTCCACCTTCCTTTCCAGACGGTTCATCTCCACCAGCTGTCAAAAGCCGCCTCTGCAGCAAATACAACACTGCAGAAGGATGTCGGTTTGGTGACAAATGTCATTATGCACATGGAGAATGGGAATTAGGAAAACCAACAGTCCCGTCACACCATGAAGATCCACGGTCCATGGGCCCACCACCTGGAAGTAGATTTAGTGGGGCACCACGAATGGGTTTTAATCCACCACAAGAAATAGCTCCCGCAGGCTTTGGAGCCTCTGCAACAACCAAAATCAGCGTTAATGCTTCACTTGGTGGGCCAATCATTGGTAAAAATGGAATCAACTCTAAGCAAATCTGTCGTATGACGGGTGTCAAGCTCTCAGTAAGAGACCATGAATCCGACCCGAACCTGAAAAACATTGAGCTAGAGGGTACATTTGACCAGATCAAAAGAGCGTCTGAGATGGTTCAACAGCTTATAGTAAACTTAACCGCAGCAGCTGGACCACATCAGCAACAAAAGTCGTTTGGGAAGCCTGGAGGTGGCTTTGGTGGGCCTGCTGGGAATTTCAAAACTAAGCTTTGTGAAAACTTTACTAAAGGGTCGTGTACTTTTGGTGACAAGTGTCATTTCGCACATGGAGCTGAAGAGTTGCGTAGTTCAGGAGTTTGAGATTCTGACACTTATCAAGATTTGATAAGAACATGTTTCGCAAATGTTGAGGATAGTCGTGACTTTGGAAGTCGCTAATGAGATTTAAACTAGGTTCCTTCTATTTTTACCATTTCATTGTTAGAAATTTGTTGTTAATCTCGCTTGTTATTTTTTTTCTTGTCTTTCCTGATATTTGTGTTGCTAGCATTGTGTCATGGATGAGGATACCATTGGTTGATAACTCGAGCCTAAGAGCTCTTCATAGACTCGCTTTAATGCTCCTAGCTTTAGTTTGGTTTTGTTAAGTTCTGTTAGTATCTTAAACATACGAGCAATTATCTTAATAACGTCGTATTTACCCAACGCCTTTATTGCATGTTTTGGATATATATCATATTTCCAAATCATGGGTGAGCATATACGAAATTACCCCAGTTGAAAAATTATTGCGACGCAACTATAAACGTAGTTAGTAGTAGCCATGGTGAGTTCAGACATGAATGCTAGATGAAGTCTTTAAAGCGTAAAGATGGGTCGCGCGTTGGTTTAAGTTCTGCAAGTTTGCTAAGAACCCGTAACAAACTTCGGACCCAACAAGATCCTCTAATTTTTATCTAATCCAAGAATATCCAATAATGACTTATTAGGTCAGCTCTCACCTAACAAGAATTAGAAATGGTCTATTGGTTATGAAAAGTCAACTCAAATATCAACATCCTGGTTTCGTATTCAGCACCTATTGACCCATTTGCACTGTCAATCTCATTCTTCAGAAGAAAAAAAAAATGGATAGAGAACAAGACCAAATGCAATTTTTAGGCTTCTTTGGCATATTCAAAGAGAGTTTTAAAATCATCATTTCATGGAGGAAAATCTTCTCCCAAATAACCATAACCCTCATCTTACCCTATTGACCGGCAAATTATTACTTTTATTTATTGGGCTACCCTATTGACCCAACAATGTAACCAATCCAACCCAAAGCCTACACAAACCCAACTTAAAAACATTGACTTTGACCAACTTTTCACATCAATAAAACCCCCCAAAATCCGAAACCAATCACTCTCTTTTACAATCCCTAACCTCACACACAAACACACACATTCCAATTTGGGGCTTTTCTTCTTCAAACATCAAACCCTAATTCAATCGCATCAATGGACTTCGGATTCAACAAGAAACGTGGCCGTCCAGCTGCCGGAGCTAACGGCAACACCGGTTTCAAGAAATCCAAACAAGGTTAGGGTTTCGTTTTTTTTTTTCGTTAATTTTTTGGATCTGGGGTTTGGGTTTTGTTATATGGTTGATGGGTTTTGTTTTTTATGTTGTATTGATTGATAAAGTTTGTTACTTGGTGTAGATTTGTGTGTTTTTGGTATTGAATTGAGTTTTTAGGGTTAGGGTTAGGGTTAAAGATTGTTGATTTTTATTGGGTTTTTGTTTTTATTGTTGTATTGGGTTGTTTGGGTTAATGCCGTTAGATTGGGGTATTCGGTTAAAGGTCGTTGATTGTCGTAAGCGTATTTGTAGCTGTTATTGAAATAAGCCAGCCGTTGGATGTTCGTATAAGAATGATGCCGTTTGATGGTTGAATAAGTTATTAGGATTTGATTATGTTTGTATCGTTAGATTAGTAGTAATGGTGACCAAACTGACCACCGTCACCTCAGCTTACATAAGCATTCACTCCCTTTACCCGACCCTGTAGCGGTAACCACCAAACTCATAACACAAATATACCCCTTAATACACTTGCACACACGCACACACAAAAACAATCAAATTTGGTCTTATATGTTATTAGAGTTTAATTCTTCAAAAGTTTGTTTTCTGAGGAAATTAGTGATTACCAATGTCGAACAGCTATTGAATGATTCGGTGAACCCCATTGTGGTTTTCTCAATAACTACAATCTCAACTCATCCATGTATCATGGGTTCTGCCCATTATTTGGCTATAGGCTTAGAGTTCTCAGTTCTCTATCTCTCTGGCAACATGTTTGATGGGAAACTTTCAGACTTTCTGAGCACCTTGTCTTGATGTACGTCAGCTACGTTAGGAGTATTGCATGCTTCAAGTAACCAATTCACAGGGTCATTGTCTCATGTCATCCAAAACTTTTCATCCCTAATATACTTGAACCTATCTTCGAATCATTTAGATGGAACTATTTCATGGTCCTATACCTGCTTTTCCCCCGGTTATAAGTTTTCTTAATCTTTCGAGAAACAAATTTCATGGAGGAATCTCTTTCTTTTGCCATATGTATGAAGGGTTGGAATTTCTTGATCTCTCAAGTAACTCATTAACCGACAACTTCTGGACTGTTTGCGGAATTTGACCGAACTAAGAGTTCTCAATCTAGGATACAACTTTCTTTCAGGAAGGCTTCCTCTGTGAGATATTTGGACCAACTTAAGATCCTGTGTTTATATAACAACTTCTCTGGTGAATTCCTTTTGTCTTTAAGGAATTGCACCAAGTTAAGACATTTGAATTTGGGGGCCAACAAGTTTATTGGAAATATTCCTGTTTAGATTGGCAAAAACTTTTCAGGGTTGTATTATCTTAGCCTAAGATCAAACTGTTTATTTGGAACCATTCCTTTAGAAATATGTCTATTAGTAAATCTTCAAATCCTAGAGTTTTCAATAAACAACCTGCATGGATCAATGCCATCTTGTTTGAATAATCTTACCATGACTCAAAAAGGGCTCTTTGTGAAACAGAACGTACATCATTTTTCATGGCTTTTAGATGACTTTTCAGCTAATGATAGTTATATTTATTATGATGAAATTTACAATAACTTTGTTGACAGTGCGATGATCAAGTGGCAAGGAAAGGTAAATGAATTTAGCAGAGATTAGTGAAGGCCAGCAACATTCTGACAGATCACATCACATATGCAATTGCCAATCTGCATGGTCAAACAACTCTTTTAAGTGGAGAGATCCCAAGAGACATTGGTCAAATGAAAGAACTTGAAACTTTGGATTTATCCAAAAACAATTTCTGGGGAGGATGATTTTTTTAGATTATCTTGACATGTCGCATAACAACTTGTCTGGGAGGACTCCAGACCTTTGAAGCTTCAAGGTACATTGGAAATGCGGAATTATGTGGACCTCACTTATCCAAATATTGTCCCGAAGATAAAGAAATTGAAGTAACACCTGTGGTTGGCGAAAGTAAGAGTGATGGCGAAGCCAAAGATGAACGTCAGAGATGGTTTTATATTGGAACGTTTGCTGGTTTTGCTACTGGATTTTGGATAGTAGTGTTTTAGTCTTGAATCTGAATATACTGATATTTCTTTTGTTAGTAAAATTCTGTTTTGTTACTCAACCGCTAATATAAAAAGCACACTGTAGTCTCTACAGTTGGTCACTAGTCTGGAGAGAGTAAATGTACACTTGAACCCTTCGACAAAGATAGCAACAAGCATTAAAAAAAAAATGTTATGAAATTAATCTTCATTGGTTTCGGCCATGGTTCTTGTTTTCTCCAGTGCTATAACAGTAACCACATTTTTCTTCCACAGAACATGTACTCTGTTTCACACTCATTAGTGACCAGATTTAATTTTTCTTTCACTTATTAATGTACTATGATTGAACGTCTTAGCATACGATTAATATACTGTTCTTTTTCATCTACTTATTAATGTTTGGTATATAGTGTTGTAATTTCATGTTTCACTTGTATTTGGTAGTGGTTTTTAAGCCCCCTTTATTAATAAAATTGCCACTTACACCATGGGTGGCCGTTTCCCGCGTTGTGTGATATACGACGTCTCCATATGTTCATATTATAACTTTAGAGCTATATGATGCACGGGAAGGTGTTTGATAAAATGCTTTACATAGAATTGCAACATACCTGGTGATGTTAAGATATCATGGCTAGCTAAAGTGAACATGAACCTTTACGATAAGATATCAAGCTTTAAAAGCAACAGCTAGGGGTGTAATACATGCCAATGTAGGCTATTACGTTTGACATCTGAGTGCATGTACTGTGAAGACTCTAGCAGTGTTCTAATCTTGATTACTAAGGTGGAAATTCTTATGATATTGTAGCACCTTCAATCTACCTTAAAATCTTAATAACGAAATTCTTTTTGCAACCAAGCATCTTTTTGCAAGTCAGCATAGTGACCACATGTTGCTTCCACCAATCAGTTTTGGGCTATGTTTCAGAAACTCAATAGTAGTGACTCGATCTAATTTTGCTTTCGTTAGTGTGAATATTGCTCTCACTTTTTAAAACTGATTAGTAATGAAGAGGAAATGAAGTATGTTGGTATATATTGCTTTGTAATATTCCATTTCTTTTTTCTGCTCATTTGGGTATCCATGATGGTTAATATATTAGCTTTATAAACTTTTTATGCGTTGCTCCATTGTACTAAAGTATGATTGCAGACACCCAATTGCAGGTAGTACAATTGTTGCTGAAACCAACCCTCATGTAATTGACGAAAACTATTGTAGCAATTTATCGAGCTTGTCTAGGCTATTGTGGAGTTCTATTAATTTTGTCAATGCATAATGTTCAAAAATTGGATTCGAAGGTAATGTTATGCTCACCAGGTGACTAATTAAATACTTGAATGATTGAATGAATGGATCTATACCAAACGGATTAAATAGTACTTCATATTGTTATTCGCACGAGTGTCATTAAACTTTGACCCCTACAGCCGCATGACCCAAACCTGTTTTGACCCGAGATTTAAGTTAGGTCATTTGACCCGTTACCCAAACCTGCCCAACCCGCCCATTTTGCCACCTCTACTAGCATTAGTGGGCTAACTATGTTTACACTGTCAAACCAGAATGGCTAGTTACAACCCACAATTTGCATCAGCACCTCATCATTAATTGAATATTACAGAGTAAATTAATACTCAAGGAGTGACACTCAACCCAAAGTTTTACAAAGTTTATATGTATTTTAACCTTATCACAACATGTTTTATGTATAAGCAAAAAGATTTGAAATGTATTGAAAAAAATTACTTCGTCATTGGCAATATCTTAGAAAGAAGTCAATAAATCAATACAGACACTATATCTTTGAACATTAAGTAAGCTTGAATTGCTTTGCTAAATGTACAAGTTTTGACCCTCAAATGCAATTGATAATTTTCTATGAGATAACCAAATAGGCATCCTTATACTGGAAATGCAGTATTACGTGGACTTGCCATAACAACTAAACTGTTCTGATGTTCTTTGCAAAATGCAATGGGTTGCATATACTTGTTAATTATTTGGGTGATTTCATGGCAAGTTTCATTCTTGTATGAATCAGGGCTATGAACAGAGCTACTCTGTTTGTAACATTAGTGGAACTTCACCCGGCTATGTCGAAATTGAGTATTGTTGTTGTCCAAAATTTTGATCAAGTGTTTGAGCATAATTGAATTTAATTCGAGTTGCACTTTTTCCTTTTTGCGAGTTTTGGGGCGCTTTCTCAAGAACTAATTATGTTTTGTTTTGAGTTTTCAAGACTACTTACAGTCTTCATCTTTTCGTCATGGTTTGGTTTAGCATTTGGGCCCATTAACTTGCTTTTGACTTATATCACACATATTGAGGGGGAAAAGTATCACAAGATAGAAAACGATGTTTAATAACTACAAGTTTTAAAGACTTTTAAGTCTTCTAACGTCTAATTTGGGATGGTTCACTTTTCTTCATCATTTTCCCCAAAACAAGACAAATTTATTAGTCTTGTTTTGTGTTTCAAGACTATTTAAAGTCTTCATCTTTTAGTCTTGGTTTTGGTTTAGCATTTGGGCCCATTAGCTTACTTTTGATTTATATCACACGTATTGAGGGGGAAAAGTATCACAAGATAGAAAACAGTGTCTAATAACTACAAGTTTTAAAGACTTTTAAGTCTTCTAACGTCTAATTTGGGATAGTTCACTTTTCTTCATCATTTTCCAGAGAACAAGACAAATTTATTAGTCTTGTTTTAAGTTTTCAAGACTACTTAAAGTCTTCATCTTTTAGTCTTGGTTTTTGTTTAGCATTTGGGCCCATTAGCTTGTTTTTGATTTATCTCACACGTATTGAGGGGAAAAGTATCACAAGATAGAAAAAGATGTCTAATAACTACAAGTTTTAAAGACTTTTAAGTCTTATAACGTCTAATTTGGGTTAGTTCACTTTTCCTCATCATTTTCCACAAAACAAGACAAGTTGATTTTTTGAATTTTTGAACAATGAAAAAATAAACACAAATTTGGGACCATCTACTTCAAATTGACTAGACATATTGCATCAATCGTTTTCTGTCGATTATTCAAAATACAAGACTTTGATTGAAGTTGCTTTATACAAAGAGTGTTCTAATATGTATTTTCAACTAAGTATTGCAATGAAATAATGTAACAAGATTATCATTATGTATTTAAACTAAAGTATAAGATAGATGTTCAACGATTTAATTGCGCCAATGCATGTATTGTTAGTTACCAAATATATAATATGAGCCAAGCTGAGTATGTTAGAACTGGGCCGCTCCAATTTTCAAGTCAAACAACCTGAAACTAATAACTTGTATGCAAACCTAAACCCTGTCCACAGCAAACACAAAACGTAATCATTCATCTTGAATCTAAACAACTTATATTGGCTTAAATAGTTAATCAAATGCAGTAAAAATTCAAATGACAAACTAATTTACCTATGCATATTAGTATATTACTCTTGAAATCACATTCTTTTTATAAAAGGATAACTAGTACACTTAATGTCTCTAAAATTTGGTTGAGTTATTTCATCAAACATGTTGCGGGTCATAAGAAAACTAAAGATTTATGCAGCGTTATATGCAATAAATTTATGACATGCAATAACTACAAATTGCAAAGACTTGAGTCTTTGGTCGTCTAATGTGGGAGTACAAAAATTGGAATTTCTTGTATTATTATTATTTTCTTCCAAGTGGTTGTGTGGTCCACACAAATTTATATCTGTCTAGTTCAATTCTTTGTTATCGAAGTCTATATAAAGCAGCATAGAGGTATATCAGATCAAAAAACATCATTACAATTTTATACAACATACATTATGAGAGAAAATATTTACTTTTACTTTATGCATACTCATGTTTTGTTTATTTTGTCACTTGTCTTTCTGTGGTTTAATACCACAACTGCAACTTCCTTTGGCCACCAACTTGTTGCTGCACCAGGAGGAGCTGTTCATAAGTGCATCGATAAGGAAAGGCAAGCTCTTCTTGATTTCAAAGCTAAACTTCAAGACCCCAAAGGCCGACTCTCTACATGGAGACCCGAAGAAGATTGCTGTAAATGCAGTGGAGTTACCTGCAACAACCAAACAGGTCACGTCATAATGCTTAACCTGCCATACAATTATTATTTAACTACCCTTGACCCCCTTTTTGGGAGTGAGTTTACTGGCACCATTTCCGAGTCAATTGGTAACATGACCCAATTAACTCATCTTGACCTTTATGAGAATAATTTTAGTGGAACCATTCCCATATCCATTGGTTCCTTAACTCAATTAACTTATCTTAATCTTGGTGGGAATCAATTTACTGGAACCATTCCCGGATCCATTGGTTCTTTGACCAATTTAACAAGTCTTGACCTTGGTGGGAATAATTTCAATGGAGTCATTCCCAGATCCATTGGTTCCTTGACTCAATTAACTTTTCTTAACCTTGCTGGGAATCAATTTACTGGAAACATTCCCAGTTCCATTGGTTCCTTGACCAAATTGACAGACCTTGACCTTTCAGTCAACTCTTTCTATGGAACCATTCCAATGTCCATTGGTAACATGACCCAATTAACTGATCTTCACCTTCATGGGAATAATTTGAGTGGAGTCATTCCAAGATTCATTGGTTCCTTGACCGAATTGTCAGTCCTTTCCCTTTCAGACAACTCTTTCTATGGTACCATTCCTACAGAATTTGGAAACCTCACCAATTTGCTAGAACTGTCACTGAGAAATCTCAGAAGTTGTAGAGTTGAAAACTTAGATTGGTTGACTTCTTTATATTCTTTAGAAGACCTAAATATGGATGGGACTTCTCTGGCCAAAGCAAATAACTGGGTAAATGTGATTATAGGTCTCCACAAACTATCACTTTTAAGTTTGAAGGGATGTGACCTCTCACAAGTCATGCGTCCCTATTCTCCAACTATCAACTCTTCTTCATCTATTGACGAGCTTTCTCTTGATAACAACAATCTCAACTCATCCATGTATCGTTGGATGTGCCCACTAATTGGCAATAAGCTTACATTTCTTTATCTCCCTGACAACAAGTTTGATGAGAAACTTTCGGATTTTCTGAACAACTTGTCTGGATGCACATCAGTTACTACGTTAGTTAGTTTGTCTGCTTCAAGTAGCCAATTCATAGGGTCATTGTCTGATGAGATCCAACACTTCTCATCCCTCAAATTCTTGTACCTATCTTCAAATCAGTTAGATGGAACTATAAGTGACAAACTGTGGCAACTACCCAACCTTATGAATCTAGACCTTTCTTCCAATTCTCTTAGAGGTGTTATCTCTGAAAACATTGGAAAATCAAATCTTGGGTATATAGATCTTTCAAAAAACTCACTTGAAGGAGTTCCTTTAGATGCTGACATGTCAAACCTTTCTAGGAGTATGCAGTATATTGATTTCAGCTCTAACAAGGTAGGGCCTCGTTTCCCTAAATGGATACAAAAAATGAAGAATCTGTTTCATCTTGATCTTTCAAACAATAGCATTTCAGACACAATTCGTGATGAGTACTGGAACCTATGGAGCCCTTTTCGATTGGAGTATTTAGATCTTTCACGAAACAACATTAGCGGGACATTACCAGAATCATTTTCAAGCCTTGAACTTGGTAAAATAGATTTGAGTTTCAACCAATTTTATGGTTCAATACCTGCTTTTCCAGCGGGTATAAGATTCGTTGATCTTTCCTCGAACAGTTTTCATGGAGAAATCTCCTTCTTATGCCAAATGTATGAACAACTTTCATTTCTTGATCTCTCACATAACTCGTTAACAGGAAAACTTCCAGACTGTTTGTGTAATGTTACAGAACTAGAAGTTCTTAATCTAGGACACAACATTCTGTCAGGAAGCCTTCCTCCCTCTGTAGGATGTTTGAGTCAACTCGAGACGTTGAGTTTGTACAACAATAGCTTCTCTGGTGAACTGCCTTTGTCTTTACAGAATTGCACCAACTTAAGAGCTTTGGATTTTGGGGCCAACAAATTTTTTGGTGATGTTCCTCTTTGGATTGGGGAAAACTTGTCAAGGTTGTTTGTTCTCAGCCTAAGATCAAACAATTTTTTTGGAATCATTCCTCTACAAATATGTCACTTGGTAAATCTTCAAATCCTAGACTTGTCAATAAACAACCTCCATGGAAAAATTCCCTCATGCATGAATAATTTCACTACCATGGTACAAAAAGGATATTTTTCGAATCAAAACATTCATCATTATGAATGGTCAACTAGGCCTGATAACTACAGTTATCGAGGAGGTATTGAGAATAGCTATATTGACCGTTTGATGATAGTGTGGCAAGGAAAGGTAAATGAGTTTAGTAGCACTATGGGATTGGTGAAGACCATTAATTTATCTAGCAACAATCTCACAGGACAAATCCCAAATGAAGTTACCAATCTGCATGGATTGTTGGTACTAGACTTGTCCAACAACGCTCTAGCTGGAGAGATTCCACGAGACATTGGTCAAATGGCGGAACTATTGACTTTGAATCTATCTAGAAACATGTTTTCAGGAGAGATACCATCAACCATGTCTAAGATGGATAGATTAAATGATCTAGATGTGTCATATAATAACCTGTCAGGGAGAGTTCCATCCAGCACTCAACTCCAGTCCTTTCCACCTGAAAGGTTCACTGGAAATGTAGGACTATGTGGACCTCCTACAGCGAAAAAATGTCTCGGAGATGAAGATCAAGGAGTTCCACCTGTTGGTGATAGTGAGGGTGATGGGGAGAGCACAAATGAACTTTGGAAATGGTTTTATATTGGAGGGGCTACTGGTTTTGCAACTGCATTTTGGATAGCATGTAGCACTTTACTTCTCAATCGTCGTCTCAGACATGCTTTTTTCCACTTTCATAATTGCTTGAAGGACTGGGTGTATGTAAAGGTGTTGGTGTTCATTGCAAGAGTGCAAAGGGTTGCACGTGCATAATGCTTCTAGTTTTCTGCTTTTTACGTGTGTGTGTGTGTGTTTTCTTTTTTTCTTTTTTTTTTCTCTCTACTTATTATTGTTCACATTATGTTGGTAGAGTCGTATTGTAATATCATGCTTTATTTGTATAGGGGTTTTAAACTAAGGCCTTGTTATTAATAAAATTGCCACTAACACCATGTGTGGCCATTTCCCCATGTTGTGTAAAAGACACCATCGTGACATGTTCACAACTTGGGTTGATGTCATTGTTTTCACAATTTCACCTTTTGTGTTTAAAAATATAGCCTTCAACATTGGAAATAATCAATCCTAGTTGTGTTATATATGGCATCCAAACAATTCAAACAATGGAATTCTGCATTCAAAGAATAAAACTAAGGGGATGTGATCGATATGTTATTTGCAATAAAAGCCGGTATAATAACTTGAATTGACTCCCACGTTGCACTACTCTGTTGAACTAGATTTGTCATTTGAATATCATACTACATGACATATTTTAATGCACTAATAGAGTCTAGGATACTGCTGACTTGTTGTTGTGACACACAAATGTTAGCAAGTTAAAGCACTTGGTTGTTATAATTTTATGATTATTTAACTGAGTACTTAAAACTCTGTTCTCTTCACGGATAACTTAAGTCTACTATATTTTGTTATTTGATTCATAGTAAAATTGATAATAACTGATGTATTTGTAACTATTATTTACTCACTCAAATTTTTTATATTCTTAGTTAATGAAGGGAGATCCTCCGGTATCATAATCGACTGCCAGAGTTTGACATTGTTGAAGTGTCAAGATGATCACAGCACATTGCGGTATAAACTTGCTTTTTGTATAGGACCTTGCTTAAAAGATCCATGCATCTATCTATCTTGAAGTTAATTCTTGTAACATTTGTTTGATGTTTTTGTTAAGTTTTGAATGGCCGATTTTATAACTTCTCATTAGGGCTGGCAATTTTGACACGAAACCTGTTAACACGACACGACACGACCTGTTCTTAACAGGTTTCGTGTCTTAACTGTTAAGACCTGTTAATTTTCGTGTCTTAACAGGTTAGACCTGTTAGTGACCTGTTATGATGTTGTATATATAAGTTCCAAAATCCTAACCCTAAATATTTGTCCAAATATTTTCCGCCCCCATCTTATCTCTCATTCTCTCTCTCTCTCTCTCTCTCTCTCTCTCTCTCTTTTATCAGCTTATCTCTTTCTCTTTCTCTCCCACAAGAATATCTCTTTCTCTTTCTCTAAGATTCATCTTATCATCACCAAACATTTAAAATGATACGAGAATATCTAAGATTCATCACCAAATTCATCACCATCATCATAACCGAATCACTCAAACACAAAGGCTTCAAGATCCGGTTCAAGAAATCAAGACAAAGGCTTCAAGAAATCAAGACAAAGGCTTCAAGAAATCAATGGGGTGTTCTTTTGTTCTAACCACGTTAAAAAAATCCACGTTAAGAGATGAGTAGATGAGTGGAAAAAATTTATTGTAATCGATTGGATTTTTTTTCTTTCTTTTATTTGATTTGTTGTTGTTCTTGATGTTTTGATGGATTTGTTGTTGCTGTGAATCGGTGGATGTTTTGATGGATTTGTTCTTGAGTTCTTGATGTTTTGATGGAT
This sequence comes from Artemisia argyi, assembly GCA_030686995.1. Classification (NCBI taxonomy): domain Eukaryota; kingdom Viridiplantae; phylum Streptophyta; class Magnoliopsida; order Asterales; family Asteraceae; genus Artemisia; species Artemisia argyi. The sequence continues at coordinate 29,199,865 of CM060692.1, read as the reverse complement.
TTGTTTTGATGAATCTGTGAATCGGTGGTGATATGTTTGGATTTGTTGTTCTTGATGTTTTGATGGATTTGTTGTTGCTTGTTCTTGATGGTTTTGTTGTTGTTCAGAATTTCATATCCATAATTCCATATCAATAATTCAATAATTTGTTTTTCGAAAAAAAAAATTGTTCCTGACGACTATTCAGAATTCAGATCCATGAATCAATATCAATTTAATTTGTTTTTCGAAAAAAAAAATAAATAAATAAAGAAAAAAAAAGAAAAAAAGAACCCCTAAAATCCTAATATGCATGTTAACAGGTTCTTAACAGGTCTTAACAGGTTAACCTGTTTATTTTCGTGTCGTGTTCGTGTTTGAGAAAAATGACACGATAAGATAACAGGTCGTGTTCGTGTTTGACCTTAACAGGTTCGTGTAACCTGTTATGCCAGCCCTACTTCTCATGTTCTTCTTAGTGCTTAGTTTTATTACTTCAGTTTAAACCATCTTGTGTATTGTGCATCATTTGTTTGTTAGGAGGATCAAAGCAAACTAGTACATGTGCCCTTGTTCCATCCTAGTGAACGTATTGTCACAATTTAGCAAGATTCAAGATCATGACAGCTTATTGATCTATGTGCTATATTAACTTCTGCAAATTAAATGAATATCTTGCCTAAATAAATGATTTGATGTGGCATGAAATTTCTTGCAAGTTACAGACTAATAAACTATTACCTTCGTTTATGAGTGATATAACTTTCATTAAATCTTTAGCATGTAGTACTTCTGTATTGAAAAACAGAGAGAATAAGAAACTGTGTGAAATGTAAATGATTTCATTAAGTGGAAAAATGAGATACAAGTAGTATTTATACAAGTTGTGGTAAACTGTCAATGTGACAGTACCTTTTTTATCTAAGGCTAAAACTAACAAGCTAACTGTACAATGCTATATTAACTATACAAGCTACATTCCATTACATTGAACTAAACATTGACTTTGAAGTAGCTTCACTTTACGAGGAGTTGCAGCCTTTTGTATGCTTTGTACTTGAGCAGAGGTGGTGTTTGGATTAGCAGTGGAACTGTTATTTACTTTATCCTCCTTGCAAATTGGCATTGTGTATGGATCACAAATGCCCAATTTGGCCAGACAATTGTAGTGTAGATATCTGTTAAGTCCTTTTGTAAGAATATCAGCAACTTGAAGCTTTGAGGAGACAAAGAGAGGAGTAATGTGTCCTTGCTTGATCTTATCTCTGACAAGATACCAGTCAATCTCAATGTGTTTTGTTCTTTGATGATGGATTGGGTTGTTGGCAAGAGCTATTGTAGAAGAATTGTCACACATCACTAATGAAGGAGTAGGAACCTGAATATGTAAGTCTTTGAGGAGACATTTAAGCCATGAGATTTCACATGTTGTATCTACCAAAGCTCTATACTCTGCCTCAGTTGAGGACCTTGAGACCACTGTTGCTTTTTAGACTGCCATGAAATGAGACTTTGGCCAAGAAACACTGCATAACCTGAGACTGATCTTCTAGTAACTGCACAACTAGCCCAATCACTCTCACAATAGGTTGTGAGTTGTAAATTGTTGTTTGTGGGGAAAAACAATCCTTGTCATGGACACAATTTTATGTACCTAAGACTCTGATGAGGGCAGTGTAATGTGATGATCTAGGACTATGTGAGAATTGACTCAAGGCTTGGGCTGCAAATGAAAAGTCAGGCCTAGTAATGGTGAGATAGATAAGCTTACTAACTAAGGTTCTGTAAGTGGAAGGATCAGGTAATAGATTGTTGGGTTTTATTGATTTGATGATACAAAACAAGAAGAATAAAAAATGAAGGGCTTGAAGTTTACAGAAGGGAAACTACAAAAAGATGGAGGATTTGGAAGATTCTAGAAGAATATTTAGTTTCCTAATTGTATTATGATTCCTCTTGTAAACCCTAGATGTCTCTAATATATAAAGAGACATGGGGTCATTAGTTTCATAGTACGTACAAGATGTAAAACACTAAGGTGTGTGTGTGTAAACCTAGACGTAGGAAAAACGTCTAGGGTTAGTGGTTAGTGTTTAAGTTAGTTCAGCCTCAAGATTAAGTCATTGATCCCTGTTACAAGGTGTGTAACAAGTTCTACCTTGATCAAGTAGAATTGGGGCTGTAAATATTAAGTTAGAGATGGTGACGAAGAACCTTATTGATAATAATAATAATCTTTATGTTATTCCGCTGTGCTTATCATTATCATTGTTATTGTGTTTTATTGTTTATCCTAGATCAATGTCTAAACAACATGGAGTCCAAAATGGTCCTAGAACTTATATGATGGCGCGTGCATGAGTTCTATCAAGTGGTATCAGAGAAAGGGGGCTCTCGATCTAGGGATCTACAAGGTTTTTTGAAGAAAAAGAAGAAAATTCGTGTCTGGTGCATATGTTCGTATTTTTCTGCAGGGCTGTTTTCAAATGACGATATCCCATTCGTTAACCGTTGGATCGGGCTGAAATTTTTACTGGAGGTTCTCAACATACCAAGGAAGAGTTCCACCGGAGGGATCGTCGATCTGAGCTCTCAGTAAAAAGTTCTGGTATCTCGAAGTATGCTGCAGAAAACGTTTCAGCAAGTTGATTTTTAAGGTTTTTGGGCATCGATCTTTCTGAATTCGTTCTCACTTGGTTTGATTAATCATAAAGGTCGGTATATTCATTGTTTACATGTTATTTTATGATATTCCGCTGCATGCTTAACTACTTTTCTCATCATAATAACTGATTCAAGACCCTAAATTGGTTTGGAGTACAAACCCTAACTTGATGAAGAAACAGGCGATTAGTTATGTTTCTACTAGCTTTGGTGAGTCAATCATTGATTGATGATGAACCCTAGTAGTGACATATAAGACACGACATCTGTAGTATTACAAGAATTAATTTGTGATATAGTTGATGTGAATGAGTAAGGTTACTGGTTATTCGCGCGTTCTTGTTGCTAAGGCTACTGATATAATGATTACCTTCTCAAAGTACTGCTCCATTGATTCAAAGTCCTGCTCCATTATTTTAAAGTACTGCTCATTGAAAGTACTTCTCATTGAAAGTACTGCTCGTTCATTCAAAGTACTTCTTCAAAGTACTTCTTCAACGTACTTCTACAAAGTACTGCTCCGTTCAATCAAAGTACTGCTCGACTTCTCAAAGTACTGTTTGACTATTCAAAGTACTGCTGCGTGTTATGAGGAGTAAGGGGAAGTCGCGATGAGTTTGTTAAATTACACACACAGGTTATTAGTTTCATACACACAAGATGGTTAGTTGGTTTATGTTCTTAAAGGTTTTAACAGGCTCGTATTTGTTCGTATTGGAATAATTGATTACGAAGAAGATTGTTTATCAATTATTTGAAGGTGAAGTGGAGTTTCTTGGATGCGTGTTCTTATCATACCTTATAGTAGGAGGTAACTTGTTTTTGCGTTAAAGATGTGACAAAGACTTGATGAATCTAGCAAATTGGTGTATTATCTACAAACTGAAGGTGCTTAATGTCACATTTGCTATCACTTGAAGGATTTACATTGTAGTGCTCAGTGTCTCATATTAGTTGAGGATTTCGTCAAGTGGTTGCGGTCTACTCATATTTTTGGTTCTTGGTATGAGTTTGGAGTCACATGGTTAGTGCAAGATATAAGGCACAAGTTTTGGTTGTTCTACTTCTTCATCAAATTCGTTATACTCGGTTTTCTTCATCAGTGATCATTACAAGGAGCTTACAGATTTGAAGAATCATGAAGATGGTTAGCACATTGCTTTCAGGGGAAGTATTTTATCATGTGTTTTAATCATTTGATGTTCATGCACCACTCAAGGGGAAGTTTTGCATATGTTCCCTATTTGTTGATAACAAAAGGGGAAGAGATCTTAGAAGAGATGTTGGAGTGGCATGGCATAGATTAAGGGGAAAACAAGACTTGTTTCATTCATGGCGAGATTTAATTATCTCAACTTCTCTACTTCGTCTAGGGAAGTTCGTACAAGAACGTGTATGTTTTGTCATCATCAAATAGGGGAAGATTGTTGGGTTTTATTGATTTGATGATACAAAACAAGAAGAATAAAAAATGAAGGGCTTGAAGTTTACAGAAGGGAAACTACAAAAATATGGAGGATTTGGAAGATTCTAGAAGAATATTTAGTTTCCTAATTGTATTATGATTCCTCTTGTAAACCCTAGATGTCTCTAGTATATAAAGAGACATGGGGTCATTAGTTTCATAGTACGTACAAGATGTAAAACACTAAAGGTGTGTGTGTAAACCTAGACGTAGGGAAAACGTCTAGGGTTAGTGGTTAGTGTTTAAGTTAGTTCAGCCTCAAGATTAAGTCATTGATCCCTGTTACAAGGTGTGTAACAAGTTCTACCTTGATCAAGTAGAATTGGGGATGTAAATATTAAGTTAGAGATGGTAACGAAGAACCTTATTGATAATAATAATAATCTTTATGTTATTCCGCTGTGCTTATTATTATCATTGTTATTATGTTTTATTGTTTATCCTAGATCAATGTCTAAACAACATGGAGTCCAAAACGGTCCTAGAACTTATATGATGGCGCGTGCATGAGTTCTATCATAGATATCCATCTTTGTCATTGAGTTTGACTTTTGTGTCCATAGGAGTGATACTAGGTTTAGAATTGAGAACACCAGCACATTCCTAAAGATCCAAAGCATATTTTCACTGACTCATAGCTAAACCAGAAGAGTTTCTTAGAAATTCTATAACAAGGTAGTAGTGGAGTGGGCCCATGTCTTTGATGCTCAACTTGGTATGAAGATGAGTCTTGATTGTAGAGATGAAGTCAAAGTCGTTGCTTACCAAAAGTATATCATCCACTTAAACCAATAATGATGTGAGATTGCCTTTATGCATAATAGTGAAAAGTGAAGTGTCAACATAGCTTTGTGTGAAGCGTAATTGAATTAAGAAAGAAGTGAGCTTTTCAAACCATTGCCTATTAGCTTGCTTGAGTCTATAGAGTGACCTTTTTAGCTTGCAAACTATGTTAGAGGGGAACTTCTGAGCATATCCTTGAAGAATTGTCATATATACTTCTTCATTGAGATCTCCATGAAGGAAGGCATTATTAACATCCAGTTGTTCAATCTGCATGCCCTGTTGTACAGCTAGAGCAAGCAATGTCCTGACTGTGACCATTTTTGCTACTGGAGCAAATGTCTCCTTGTAGTCTATACCTTCCTTTTGTGTGAAGCCCTTTGCAACTAGCCTGGCTTTTGTATTTATCAATGAATGCTGCCATTTGCATGAAGTTTGATCCTATATACCCATTTACAGCCAATTGGTATCTTGCCAGATGGTAGCAGTGTGAACTCCCATGTATCATTGTTTTCAAGGGCTTTGATCTCTTTTTGCATTGCTTCATTCCACCTGGGATTTTTTGATGCTTGGAAGTAGGAGTGGGGTTCATTGATGGTGTTTACATTATTAATGAAATGTCTGTTTTGTGGAGATAAGTTATGGTAATTAATATAGTGTGAGTGGTGATATTTGGCAGTGACATTAGTGAGTGATTTTGGAAGTTGAACTTGAAATACTTTAAGATTGTGAGGTAAGGTTTTTGTTCTGGTGGACTGTCTTAATGGTTGTAGTGGAGGTTGTGTTGGTTGTGGTGAAGGTTGTGTAGTGGTTGGAATGTTTGGAATAGGTTCTGATGAAGGTATTGGAGTTGGAATTGGTGTAGGTGTTGGTAAGATGGAAGATGGTGTGACAGAATTGGGTGACTGAGTTGATGATGGTGTTGAAAGAGGTGGTGGTGGTAAACTAGTGGAGTACTCTAGAGGTGATGTGAATGGATCAGTTGAAGGAGGTGAGTTGGTTTGTGAATGAAATGGGAAGATGTGCTCATCAAATGTGACATTTCTGCTAGCAATGGTCTTTTGGTGCTTGATGTCATATAGAAGGTAACCTTTTTGGTTTTGTGGATAGCCAAGTAAGACTGTGTGAGTGGTTTCTAGACCAAATTTGTCAAGTGTATGATGATATACAAAGGCTTGGCAACCAATGACCCTTAAATTGTAACACCCCCAATTCATGATGCAGCGGAATTTAACTTGGGTGTTACTTGACGGCACAACAGTCATAATAATAGAAAACGATCTCTAACCGAGTCGTATTAAAAAGAGTTATCATTCGAATTTATTCAAATATATCAGAGTTTACATAGTTAGGTCCCAAAAAGGTTCCATGTTTCAAAATACATCAATATAAAGTCTTTTGATGTTTTATCGAATGACATAATAGTTTATAGCCTTCTTCCTTTAGTACGTGCCCTTCCGCTCCATTCTTGATTATCATGGACCTGAAATACATGCTTAAAAGATCAACACAAAGGTTGAGTGATATTCATAGAGTTTGTTTAACGGTTGAACACAATATGTTGGTAGTAAGAGTTAATTAGACTCTTACTTATGTTGGAAAACAAAACAGTTATTATTATATACTAAGCTCATGCAACCAATACGTTAACGGGTACCAATATCAATCGGCGGTTTTGTTGCCCCGGTAAGTACTTTGCCGTCATACTTAATGTTCAAATATAGTGCATTCGTTTGAACTAATCTGCTCAAACAAATGGAATTCGTCAATCCCAATAGGCCTATTCACAATACTCGCGCTCACTAATACTAGTGATTAAAAGGTTCATGATATGGGGCCTAGGATTGGCAAGGTAGGTACTTAGTAATAATAAAACAATCAGGCAGCATACAGTTTCAAAGCATTGTGTTCGGTTTAAAATAGCATGTATTCCCCCCAAGGGTTTGTAAAACATTGAAGTAATGTAAAGTGGGGCTATGAACTCACCTTAAGTAAGATAGCAAGTAATGAAGGTAATGGTTGGATCCTGAAGGTTTCTACGAGCAGCCTATAATAGAATGTCGCGACTTATGATTTGTGTAAAGAATATGAAGTAGTGCCTATATATATATCTTGCATTTAGTCCATGATGTGGTATGATGTATAGTGTGAGTCTTGGAAAGAAAAGATTCATGAAACATGTATGTTTTATATATCGTTTACTACCGTTCGGGCCGACATAATTCAGAAGTCATGTTAGTAAGCGTTCGAGGAGCCAGGAGACTTTAACTCGTAAATCCACAACTCATCTCGACGGCTTACATAATGAACTCCTCACATGAGGCTCCCTACTATTGTAGTATTTGATAAAATATATAGATATAAGTTTTGATCCGAAAAGTTACATGTCCGTTATTTGAATAAACTTAGGAAAGTTTATTTTTACATGAAGATTGTTATTAGGGTAAGTTTCATAAGTCTTGTATGACCATTTTTCTTTGTAATATCTCATGGTTCCTTTTAAGTGAAGTAGATCCAAATTGTTGGTTCAAGTTATCGCCAATTCCTTGTTTCATGTTTTCGCCTAAGTAAACTTACATGGTCATTTCGTCATGGCCTAGCCATGACCTTTGGTCCTTGTTCCAAGGTCATGAGACTCAACCTTGGCTTTAGCCATGGTTGTGGTCTTGATTATAGGTCATAAGACCTCTTGTTCCTTTTAAAGTATAACCATAATATAGTGACTTATAAATATGTAAATAGCTGTTAAGAAATTGAGAAATATCTCATTCGTTATTGATTTTCTGGAGACGTGCACCTGAGTTTTTGAAGAAAACGTGATTCTGGACAATTTTCGTGCTTTAACTTTTTCATGAAACGGACCAGAAAGGCCTCTTTTTGCGTGTTTTATATTCTGTCACAGAAACATTTTAGGCAGTTTTGCCGCAAATCTTTGGTAACTTCAAATCGCCATAACTTTTGACTCGTATACTCGTTTTAGGTGGTTCAAATTGCTATGGTTTCCTTGTTAAGTCCTATACTGTAATATGTAATGATCCAATATTATAATTTTACCATTTTGATCAGGTTATACCAAGAAAGTCACTAGTTTACTTGTTTTAGTAACTTGTCTTAACAATCAATTACAACAACATGTTTTACTCATTTTTATACATCATGGACATTTATACAAGACATAATATAGCAAGAATAATTTGTAAATAACATGAGTATGATCACTTAACAAGAAGCATGTTAGGTTTGGCTTACAACTTTTGGCTTTCAAAGATGAAAGGAAGTTAACATGTAAGGATAGGACTTTGATAGACTTGCTTCAACCCACTTCACTTCATGCAATCTTTCTACTCTTGTAATCTTGAAAGATGGATGATGAAGGTTGAGGTGACTTGAGTGGATTCAAAGTCAAGAGAAATCACCAAGTATATGAGGTTATGGAAGTGTTTTGGCAACCTAAGATCAAACTAGGGTTTCTATCTTGAACTTGCACTTGAATCTTGCTAGAAATTAGAAGGAGTTAAGCTATGGATGGAGTGTTGTGGTGTGAGGTATGGACGGCAAAACACAAGGGGGAGGGGGCTATTTATAGTCCTTAGAGGAGGTTACAAAATGGACTAGTCAAAGGCTTGTTTAGGAAGCTTGTATACATGTCATTCATCCAAGACCTCATGGCTTAGGATCAAGCCACACCAAGGGTGACTCCCCCCCCTAATGGTGGTTCACAAGGCTAGGGGGGTGAGTTGGCTTTGGCTTGGTATTATCCTAAGTTATTTGGATGAAACTTGACTCCGAGAAATGCCAACCGCAAATGATTAGGCCTCAAAACGTAAAACCGGGTGTCGTAAAAATATGAAACTTTAAAGTATTGTTAGACATGTCCATATGTTCCATAATAAAATATAAAATGAGTGGTAGGTTCCATTTGAGTGGTAAAACCCTGCTAAAACTGGAAACACGGGTATAAAACGCGTAATATGTAAAATGTACGAATATTGCGTAAAATTGAGAAAAGTAAAATGTTACTTTTCTAATAGGTTATAAATGAATTAAAATGACTTATAATGTCTAGGCTGGGCTCAGTCTAGTGTCGGTTGGAATTAAATGTCTTTTAGACATCAAACCGTAAACCTAAAAATCAAGGAATGACTTATAAAATCAAGGAATGATTTTTGGTCAAAGGAGGAGGGAAATATATGTTGACTTATTCTAATAAGTTGAAAACTCAAATCGTCTTAGAAACGCGGTGCATGTATAGGCTAGGGTTACGGCTGAGTAAAAACGCTTAAAACTGAAAATTCCAGTTTTTCACGGCCGAGGTTTATTTTTGGTCATGTTTTTCTCAGTCATGATTTATTCTCAAATAAATCATGAGTGTGTTAAACATTTTTCTGATGCGGGGTTACTTAACGGGGTCGAGTTTCGTTGTGCGTAGAATTTCTGAATGATGTTTTACCCTAAAATGTGTAATTCCTTAATAACTTTCACGAAAATGATCTGACGAATGTCAAACATTTAATTTGCCATGGAAATAATTTATCACTCGAGAATATGAAATAAAAATCAACTTTCGGGAAAATTTCGGGAAAAATGAATAGTAAAAGTGAATAGTAAATTTTCTGGGAATAGTAATTAACCTGAAATTGCAAATTGTTACAGTCTCCACCCCATATGAGAGCTCCGTCCCGGAGATCAATTTGCGTTGGGAGTAGAAGCTTCGTTGGTAAAAAGATGTGGGTATTTCTTACGTAGCTGGTCCTCTCGTTCCCATGTGTATTCAGGACCACGTCGTGAGTTCCAACGAACTTTGACAATTGGAATACGGCTTTGCTTGAGTTATTTGACCTCTCGGTCCATGATTTCTACGGGTTCCTCAATAAATTTAAGATCGTCATTGAGTTGAATTTCATCGAGTGGAATAACAAGTGATTCATCTAACAAGCATTTCTTTAGGTTAGATACATGGAAAGTGGGGTGTACACTACTGAGTTCTGATGGAAGCTCAAGTCTGTACGCCACAGGGCCAACCCTGGCTAGGATTTTGAATGGTCCGATGTATCTTGGGTTTAGTTTTCCTCGTTTACCGAATCGTATCAAGCCTTTCCAAGGCGATACCTTTAGCATAACCCTATCTCCGACTTGGAATTCTAGGGGTCTGCGTCGTGTGTCGGCATAACTTTTCTGTCGATCTCTTGCGGCTTGTAGTCGACTTCTGATTTGTACAATCTTATCCGTTGTTTCTCGTATGAGTTCTGGTCCAGTGAGTTGAACTTCTCCCACTTCAGCCCAACAAGCAGGTGAACGACACATTCGACCGTAAAGTGCTTCAAATGGAGCTGCTTTAATACTTGTATGATAGCTGTTGTTGTAGGAAAATTCGACTAATGGTAGATGAGTATCCCATCCTTTTCCAAAGTCTATTATACAAGCTCGAAGCATGTCTTCAAGTGTTTGAATGGTTCGTTCACTCTGACCATCGGTCTGAGGATGGTACGCTGTACTCATGTCTAGATTTGTTCCAAAGGCGTCTTGGAGTGACTGCCAGAAATTGGAAGTAAATCTACCATCTCTGTCGGATATGATGGATATTGGTGCACCATGTCTTGAGACTATTTCTTTGACGTACAGTCGGGTTAGTTGTTCCATTTTGTAAGTCTCTTTGATTGGTATAAAGTGTGCGGATTTTGTGAGACGATCAACTATGACCCAGATGGAGTCATAACCGCTTGATGTCTTTGGGAGCTTGGTAATGAAGTCCATAGTAATTCTTTCCCATTTCCACATAGGAATCTCTGGTTGTTGTAATGGACCGGATGGGTTTTGATGTTCGGCTTTTACTTTGGAGCAGGTAAGACATTTGCTAACGTATGTTGCAATGTCGGCTTTCATGTTCGGCCACCAATAGAGTAACTTAAGATCATGATACATCTTATCAGATCCTGGATGTATGGAGTATTTAGACTTGTGTGATTCATGCATGATCAAGTCTCGTAGGCCACCATAAAGTGGGAACCAACTTCAACCTTGGAAGCATAGAGTTCCATCTGAACGGGTTTCGAATTTCTTTTGTATCATGCCATCCAACTTTTCCTTTTGGATGTCTTCTTGTTTCACCGCCTCAGCTTGAGCGTGAAGGATTTGGGTAGGAAAGTTTGAATTTATGGTTAAAACTAAGGCTCGGACTCGTAGTGGTTTAACCCGTTCCTTTCGGCTCAGGGCGTCGGCTACTACGTTTGCCTTTCCTGGGTGGTAACGAATGTCGCAGTCATAATCACTTAGTAATTCCAACCAATGACGTTGTCTCATGTTTAGTTATTTTTGGTTCAAAATGTGCTGTAGACTTTTATGATCGGTGTACACAGTACATCTAGTACCGTATAGATAGTGTCTCCAGATTTTTAGTGCAAAGACTACAGCTCCTAACTCTAAGTCATGAGTAGTGTAATTTTCCTCATGAACCTTGAGTTGTCTTGATGCATAAGCCATGACCTTATCACGTTGCATCAACACGGCACCTAAACCTTGGTGCGATGCATCACAATAGACTACAAAATCTTCGATCCCATCTGGCAATGCTAGGATAGGAGCACTACAAAGTTTCTGTTTAAGGGTTTGGAAAGCTTTTTCTTCATCTTCATCCCACACGTATTTCTTGTTTTTCTGAGTTAGCTTAGTCAAAGATTTTGCTATTGAGGAAAATCCTTCAATAAACCTTCGGTAATACCCGGCTAGACCCAGAAATTGACAAATTTCTGTAGGTGTGGTAGGTGTTGGCCAATCTTTGATAGCTTTAATTTTAGCGGGATCGACATGTAACCAAGTCTTGTCAATCACATGCCCAAGGAATTGTACGGATTGAATCCAAAATTCGCATTTGGAAAATTTTGCATACAATTTCTCTTCCTTGAGTAGTCCTAAAATTGTTCTCAGGTGTTCTTTGTGTTCCTCTTCGTTTTTGGAATATATGAGAATGTCGTCTATGAATACGATCACGAATTTGTCCAAATATGGTTTACACACTCGATTCATGAGATCCATGAATACTGCCGGTGCGTTAGTTAACCCAAATGGCATCACTTGGAATTCATGCTGACCATATCGTGTCCTAAAGGCTGTTTTTGGAATGTCTTTTTCACGAACTTTAACTTGATGGTAACCCGATCGTAGGTCAATTTTTGAGTAATAGGTTGAACCTTGTAATTGATCGAATAAATCATCAATTCTTGGTAGTGGGTATCGGTTCTTTATGGTTAATTTGTTTAGTTCACGATAGTCAATACACATTCGTAATGACCCATCTTTCTTTTTCACGAATAAAACTGGAGCTCCCCAAGGTGAGGAACTGGGTCGAATAAATCCCTTGTCCGAAAGTTCTTGTAATTGATTTGATAGCTCTTGCATCTCTAAAGGTGCTAGCCGGTATGGTGCACGGGCAACTGGCGCCGCTTCCGGTATTAAATCAATTCTGAATTCTATTTGACGATTTGGTGGTAGTCCGGGTAAATCTTCCGGAAAGACTTCAGGAAACTCACGGGCGATAGGAACATCTTCGAGACGTTTTTCATCGAATTTCTTTTCGGTTACGTGGGCTAAGAAAGCATAACATCCTTTCTCAATGTACTTCATGGTTTTGATACATGAGATGATGTTTATTCGAGTTCCACTTTGATCACCAAGAATGATCAAAATTTCATTGTCACATGGAATGTGCACAACTCTTTCACCACAAATGATATTAGCTTGATGTTTAGACAACCAATCCATGCCAATGACAACATCAAAACTTCCGAGTTCGATTGGCATAAGATTGATGTTAAAGGGGTGGTCTAAGAGATTACGGGTACAGTTTGGGATTATGGTATTAGTATTTACTAAGTCACCGGTAGCTAGTTCAATACTATAACAAGTGGTTAAAGTGATTGATGGAATATCAAGTAAAGGCGCAATTCTAGTAGATATAAAGCTCATATCAGCACCAGAATCGAATAAGACTTTAACAGGAATGTTATTGAGTAAGAACGTACCGGTAACCACGTTCGGGTCCTGGTGTGGTTCTCCATTTCCCATGACATAGGCTCTACTGCGAGCACCTCTGCCTTGGGGTCCTTGGTTTTGAGGACAGTTGTTCTTGAAGTGTCCCTTTTTACCACACCCAAAACATGTAACTATTGGCTGAGTGTTAGCCCCAGTAGCTATAGCCTTGCCTCTACAATCCTTGGCAAGATGTCCGGGCTTTTGACACTTGTTGCACTTGGCCGGGCAGGGACCTGCATGATGGTAGTTGCACTTGGTACACTGTGGTAGAGTACCAACGTATTTACCTCCGGCTGGTGCAGCAACATAAGCCGTTGCGGCTTCTTGTCTTTTTTTTTGCTGATTGTGATGGTTGTTGTTTCGGGTTTGGTTGTTGTTGTTGTTACTTCCACGGTTACCATCCCATGGTCGCTTGTTGTTGTTGTTCCTATTGTTGTTGTTGTTACGGTAGTTGGAGTTGTTGGTGTTATTGGTATTGTTGGCGTTGTTGGTGTTGTTTTGCTTTCGGGTTTCTGTCATACGCACCACTTGATCCATGAGGCTGCGAGACATCCGCATAGCTTCATCAAGTTCCTTGGGATTTGCTGAAGTTACATTCCCTTGTATACTTGATGGAAGTCCCCAGATATACCTTTCCAACAATTTTTCCTTTGTGGAAACCATTGTTGGACAAAGTATCCTCAATTCTTGGAATCGACGGTTGTAGGTTATGATGTCATTTCCCTTAACCGTATGATCCCAGAATTCAACCTCTAACTTCTGCATTTCACTGCGAGGGCAGTATTCCTTGATCATCATTTGCTTCAAATTAGCCCAAGTAATCTTATAAGCATTTTTAATGCCCATTGGTGGAGCAATTGAATTCCACCATGATAATGCCTCATTCAACAGAGTACTCGTGGCATACTGAACTTTATCACCCTCAGTACATTTACTGACCAAGAATACCGACTCCGCTTTTTCAAACCAGCGGGTCAAACCTACAGCTCCTTCAGTACCCTTAAATTTGATGGGTTCACATTTCAAGTAGGAAATGAACGAGCAACCCTTTGGTACTGTAGCAACATTTGTCACCGGAGGGATAGTTGGGTTTGGTCCTCCAAGGTTAAGGCTGGCAATTCGGGCAGCTTCTGCAGCGATAGCAGCTTCCGCAGCAGTGGTGGCTTCAGCGGCTGCTGCAGCATCAGCAGCTGCTGCAGCATCAGCGGCTGCTGCAGCATTAGCAGCTGTAGCATCTGCAGCACCAGCAGCTGTGGCAGCTGCTGCAGCTACGGCTGCTCGTTCCGTGGCGAGTGCTGCGTTGACACTGTCCTTAACTAGCTTGCGAATGGCAGCTTGAGTCATTGCTGGTGGTGTCTTCTTCTTTGGCGCCATGATTCTATTGTTCAAAAGATACGTTGTAATTAGAGAGTTGTGAAATGAGTACAATTTTTGATAAGAATGATAGGATAATAATGTTGAAACTTAAAAGCATAACACATGATAGTATATAAAACAAGAGTTTTATTCATATAACGTTGATTGATTTACAAAATCGAACCTATTACAAGTTCCTTCAAAACTTACTAACTGATACTTTCAGTTAGTAATTACAACGTTTCTACTATCGCTATTACTTGGATTAGTACAAAAGATAATTAGTACTATAACACTAGTCTAACATCGGTTGGGAGGTTGTTGTAGTCCGGACGGATTATTATTTCCGTATGTTGCTAACACATCCACACTATCATTGGGACGGTATTCTTTGATATCCTTTTGGTATAGCCTTTGTTGTATGGCACTCATTTGAGTTTGCATTCCACACAAATCATTCTTAAGTTGATACCTGTCAAAGTTTGCAACATCTAACCGGATTTCTGCGGTATTTAGGCGGTTAAGTAGTTTGTAAATTTGTGCCGCATCTTGTTCTTGGGCCCTCTCAACCAATGTGAGTCTATCCTTGACGTCATCTAGGCCGGTCAAAGGATTTAAGACTATTTCCCCAAGATGAGTCAAGTCCCTCTTGACATAGCTCATGTCAAGCTTAAACCAATAGAGGTCATCTCGAGCATTCATGGCATCCATTTTGGCAGAATTTACTTTGGATATATAGTCGTTCATTTGTCTTGCCATGCTTTGAACTTTGAGTTGGGTTAGGTTGAGGGCTTGTTTCAAAGAGTAGATTTCGTATTGAGCAGAGTTCACGAACATATGTGTAGATGTAGATGTTCCGCCGACTTGGTAAGTAGACTTCGGAACTTGAGCTGGAGTGGTATGGTTAGATTCGGATGAAATTGGTGAAACAGGAGGTGGAGATGTTAATGGTGATTGATGTGGCACCACTATTTGTTCCTCTGCTTCCTCAATGTCATCGATGCCTTCGATGTCAATATCCATTTCAGGATCTTCTTCGTAATCATCGATGTTTATGACCATATCCATTTCAGGATCTTCGTCCGAATCTACATCTAGATCCTTGTAAGGTTCTTCATCGTCGTCGTAGTCAATTGGTTCAAAGTAAGGATCATCGGGTCCGGGAAGAATTGGTAAATACTCGGGCATAGCAGGAAGATGATCGGGAGATGGAGGTGCGGACATGATGTCTACAATTAGTATTTCGGTGTCAAAATAAATCAAATGTTTATGGAAAATGCTCAAACTATGGCAATGTGCATATAACAATATACAAATATATTCATGTAGCATAACATGTGTAATAGTCCATAATCTTCTGGAGGATGGAAGGCACGAAGAGCGGAAGGCAATAAAAATGTTTTTGCTTGTGATTGTAGTTATAGTTTAGGTCTCACTTAGACCCGTTTCTCTATAACCATGGCTCTGGTACCAATCTGTAACACCCCTAATTCATGATGCAGCGGAATTCAACTTGGGTGTTACTTGACGGCACGACAGTCATAATAATAGAAAACGATCTCTAACCGAGTCGTATTAAAAAGAGTTATCATTCGAATTTATTCAAATATATCAGAGTTTACATAGTTAGGTCCCAAAAAGGTTCCATGTTTCAAAATACATCAATATAAAGTCTTTTGATGTTTTATCGAATGACATAATAGTTTATAGCCTTCTTCCTTTAGTACGTGCCCTTCCGCTCCATTCTTGATTATCATGGACCTGAAATACATGCTTAAAAGATCAACACAAAGGTTGAGTGATATTCATAGAGTTTGTTTAACGGGTGAACACAATATGTTGGTAGTAAGAGTTAATTAGACTCTTACTTATGTTGGAAAACAAAACAGTTATTATTATATACTAAGCTCATGCAACCAATACGTTAACGGGTACCAATATCAATCGGCGGTTTTGTTGCCCCGGTAAGTACTTTGCCGTCATACTTAATGTTCAAATATAGTGCATTCGTTTGAACTAATCTGCTCAAACAAATGGAATTCGTCAATCCCAATAGGCCTATTCACAATACTCGCGCTCACTAATACTAGTGATTAAATGGTTCATGATATGGGACCTAGGATTGGCAAGGTAGGTACTTAGTAATAATAAAACAATCAGGCAGCATACAGTTTCAAAGCATTGTGTTCGGTTTAAAATAGCATGTATTCCCCCCAAGGGTTTGTAAAACATTGAAGTAATGTAAAGTGGGGCTATGAACTCACCTTAAGTAAGATAGCAAGTAATGAAGGTAATGGTTAGATCCTGAAGGTTTCTACGAGCAGCCTATAATAGAATGTCGCGACTTAGGATTTGTGTAAAGAATATGAAGTAGTGCCTATATATATATCTTGCATTTAGTCCATGATGTGGTATGATACAAGCTAGCTTTTTGAGTGAGTTCTACGCTTGGACTTATGAACATCGATACGAGCCTAGTTATGGGATAGGTTCGTATCAATTGGTATCAGAGCTGTTCGATTCTAGGGTTAAAAAAAAAAAGTTACTGTTCATCAAAACACTATTCATCCGGATCACTATTTACATCCAAAAATACTGTTCATCCGAATCACTATTCACTACTAGAAAACACTGTTCAGAAAAGTCGAATCTTCTTTTGATTCCAGTTATCAATGACACACATATGGCGGGCTATAATGGAAGAGCATCGAGCAAGTATGGATGCTTACAAAAAGGTCCATAAGGAGACAGTGAGATCTGAAATGCGGATGGCAATTTTACAGCAAAGTATGGAGATGGATATATGGGAGATCAAAGAAAAACTTGCTGAGAGACGGGGAATTAATGGAGGTGAGATCAAGGGATTACATGGCAGAAATTGAGTTTGTTGAGGAATCAACCAAACCTATGGCTGCAGAAAGTGGTGAAGATGGTAGTAACCTGGAAGAGTTCAAGGTTGCATCAGGTGTGGAAGAGGAGGCTCTTACAACACCAATCATGATGGTGGAAGATTTAGGGCAGACTTTACTCAACAACTTAAGTGAGGTCGCTATAGAGGTGGAAACAGAAGGTAACTCACATATGCACGGATTCCTTAATGAACCTGATGTTGGACAAATTCATGCTCTGAAAGAGAATATGTTTAGTGGGAGTTCAGACAATTATCAAGTTGTTAGACAAAGCCATAACATGTTCAAACTTGTTATGGAGTTGAAGTGCACATACAATATCTTTCATGGGCAGTCTTGGAGACACTTGTGGGGGCATGCTAAACATGGGCTTAGGACATGGTTAGAACAAAATTCTAAGTTTAAGCCTATTTTGCTATTTCACTGTGAACAACAAGCTGTGCAATTACAAGTCAGAATTTGGGATCCCGGAATTACTCGATGTGACGTTTTGAAGCAACACCTTGAGGACAAGGTGTTTTTGGGGTGTGAGTCTTTGAAAGAAAAGATTCATGAAACATGTATGTTTTATATATTGTTTACTACCGTTCGGGCCGACATAATTCAGAAGTCATGTTAGTAAGCTTTTGAGGAGCAAGGACACTTTAACTCGTAAATCCACAACTCATCTCAACGGCTTACATAATGAACTCCTCACATGAGGCTCCCTACTATTGTAGTATTTGATAAAATATATAGATATAAGTTTTGATCCGAAAAGTTACATGTCCGATATTTGAATAAACTTAGAAAAGTTTATTTTTACATGAAGATTGTTATTAGGGTAAGTTTCATAAGTCTTGTATGACCATTTTTCTTTGTAATATCTCATGGTTCCTTTTAAGTGAAGTAGATCCAAATTGTTGGTTCAAGTTATTGCCAATTCGTTGTTTCATGTTTTCGCCTAAGTAAACTTACATGGTCATTTCGTCATGGCCTAGCCATGACCTTTGGTCCTTGTTCCAAGGTCATGAGACTCAACCTTGGCTTTAGCCATGGTTGTGGTCTTGATTATAGGTCATAAGACCTCTTGTTCCTTTTAAAGTATAACCATAATATAGTGACTTATAAATATGTAAATAGCTGTTAAGAAACTGAGAAATATCTCATTTGTTATTGATTTTCTGGAGACGTGCTCCTGAGTTTTTGAAGAAAACGTGATTCCGGACAACTTTCGTGCTTTAACTTTTTCTTGAAACGGAGCAGAAAGGCCTCTTTTTACGTGTTTTATATTCTGTCACAGAAACATTTTAGGCAGTTTTGCCGCAAATCTTTGGTAACTTCAAATCGCCATAACTTTTGACTCGTATACTCATTTTAGGTGGTTCAAATTGCTATGGTTTCCTTGTTAAGTCCTCTACTGTAATATGTAATGATCCAATATCATAATTTTACCATTTTGATCAGGTTATACCAAGAAATTCACTAGTTTACTTGTTTTAGTAACTTATCTTAACAATCAATTACAACAACATGTTTTACTCATTTTTATACATCATGGACATTTATACAAGACATAATATAGCAAGAATAATTTGTAAATAACATGAGTATGATCACTTAACAAGAAGCATGTTAGGTTTGGCTTACAACTTTTGGCTTTCAAAGATGAAAGGAAGTTAACATGTAAGGATAGGACTTTGATAGACTTGCTTCAACCCACTTCACTTCATGCAATCTTTTTACTCTTGTAATCTTGAAAGATGGATGATGAAGGTTGAGGTGACTTGAGTGGATTCAAAGTCAAGAGAAATCACCAAGTATATGAGGTTATGGAAGTGTTTTGGTAACCTAAGATCAAACTAGGGTTTCTATCTTGAACTTGCACTTGAATCTTGCTAGAAATTAGAAGGAATTAAGCTATGGATGGAGTGTTGTGGTGTGAGGTATGGACGGCAAAACACAAGGGGGAGGGGGCTATTTATAGTCCTTAGAGGAGGTTACAAAATGGACTAGTCAAAGGCTTGTTTAGGAGGCTTGTATACATGTCATTCATCCAAGACCTCATGGCTTAGGATCAAGCCACACCAAGGGTGACTCCCCCCCCAATGTAGGTTCACAAGGATAGGGGGCGGGGGGTGAGTTGGCTTTGGCTTGGTATTATCCTAAGTTATTTGGATGAAACTTGACTCCGGGAAATGCCAACCGCAAATGATTAGGCCTCAAAACGTAAAACCGGGTGTCGTAAAAATATGGAACTTTAAAGTATTGTTAGACATGTCCATATGTTCCATAATAAAATATAAAATGAGTGGTAGGTTCCATTTGGGTGGTAAAACCCTGCTAAAACTGGAAACACGGGTATAAAACGCCTAATATGTAAAATGTACGAATATTGCGTAAAATTGAGAAAAGTAAAATGTTACTTTTCTAATAGGTTATAAATGAATTAAAATGACTTATAATGTCTAGACTGGGCTCAGTCTAGTGTCGGTTGGTATTAAATGTCTTTTAGACATCAAACCGTAAACCTAAAAATCAAGGAATGACTTATAAAATCAAGGAATGATTTTTGGTCAAAGGAGGAGGGAAATATATGTTGACTTATTCTAATAAGTTGAAAACTCAAATCGTCTTAGAAACGCGGTGCAGGTATAGGCTAGGGTTACGGCTGAGTAAAAACGTTTAAAACTGAAAATTCCAGTTTTTCACGGCCGAGGTTTATTTTTGGTCATGTTTTTCTCAGTCATGATTTATTCTCAAATAAATCATGAGTGTGTTAAACATTTTTCTGATGCGGGGTCACTTAACGGGGTCGAGTTTCGTTGTGCATAGAATTTCTGAATGATGTTTTACCCTAAAACGTGTAATTCCTTAATAACTTTCACGAAAATGATCTGACGAATGTCAAACATTTAATTTGCCATGGAAATGATTTATCACTCGAGAATATGAAATAAAAATCAACTTTCGGGAAAATTTCGGGAAAAATGAATAGTAAAAGTGAATAGTAAATTTCCGGGAATAGTAATTAACCTGAAATTGCGAATTGTTACAATGATCAATGGGTGGAGGTGTTTTATAAAGAATTTCATAAGGGATTTTATTGTCAATAACTCTTGAGGGAAGTTTGTTTATTAGATATGTTGCAGTTAGAATGCAGTGTCCCCATAGGTGTATTGGAAAGTTTGCATGAAAATGGAGAGCTATTGCCACCTGTAATAGTTGTTTGTGCTTCTTTTCAGCCCTTGAATTTGTTGTGGAGTGTAGGGGCATGAAGTTTGGTGTATTATTCCTTTTGTTTGCAAGTAAGTAGTGAATTGTGTGTTTAGGAATTCAGTGCCATTGTCACTTCTGATTGTTTTGATTGAGGTATTGAATTGAGTTAAGATGTATTCACAGAATAGTTTGAATATTAAGAAAACATGGTGTTTTGTTGGCAAAAGATAGGTCCAAGTTGCTCTTGAATGATCATCAACAATGGTGAGGAAATATTTGCAACCATGAAAAGTAGAATGTTTGTAGGGACCCCATACATCTAAATGAACTAATTCAAACATATTTGAAGCTTGAGAATCACTTGAAGGAAATGGTAAGACATGATGTTTGGCTAAAGTAAATTTGGAACATTTATTCTCGATATTACAATTGATTATAGGGGAAATCTCTTTGATTTTCTAAAGTACTTGATAGGATGGATGACTAAATCTAGCATGCCACAATGATGAGGAGCTGGTATGAATTTGAACTGCTGGAGATGATGTAGTTGGAGAAGGATTGAGTGCATATAGTCCACCATAGAGTGATCCATGAGTCACAGAGCCATCATAGCCCTGAAAGATGCATTGTTTGTGAGTAAAAGTGATAGTAGAGTGTTTAGTAGCAGTTATTTTGCTGATAGAAATTAAGTGAAAGTTGGGATGTAGAGTACTCTTGTGAGTGTTATGTTAGGTGTAAGGTGTACTGATCCAATTGTGTCTACCTTGATTTGGTGCCCATTTGGTAAATTCACAAGAATTGGGTGAGTTAGTGTTTTGATGTCATGCATTTTGTGTAAAGAGATGCAAATGTGATATGTAGCCCCACTGTCTATAATCCAAATATCTAGAATACCAGAATTGAAAGAAGCAATGAAGGTGAATTTACCTAACATGTGAGGAAGTGTGGCTGCAGTGAACTCCTTTAGGTTGTTTTAAAGCATCAAAAGTACTTGATTGAGTTGGTTTTGCACCATATCCATCCTTGTGTGCACAAATCCATCAGTAGAACCTTGAGCACCAGTGTTTGGATCAGCATAATTGGGAGTGCTTGACTGCTCATCATTTCTAGATACCATGTATACTAATGTTTGCGTGGTGGTCCTTTGTGATGGTGGTACATACTTATTATGTAGAGGGTGACCAGGAGGATAACCAACTAACTTATAACACTCCTCACCATAGTGTCCTTCCTTGTTGCAATTAGAGCAGTAAACACCTTTTTTGAATGATGTTCTTTTCACTATGTTGTTTGGAGTTGAGTTGTTGGTTTTGTTCTGAGTGTTGGTGTTTGGAGAACTGTGTGTTGAAGGTCTGTATCTGTTGTTAGTTGTTGTGTTCAGAACTGATGGAGTGAAAATAGTTGGTTTGGGGACTTCTCTTTGTTTCTCCTCTTGTCTTAGCATACTGTAAGCCTTAGACACAATTGGTAGTAGTTGAATCAGCAAAATCTGTCCCCTCACATTTGTATAGCTTGCACCTAACCCCATCAAAAACTGCATTAATCTATTCCTTTAACCCCTTTCTCCATTTGTTCTTACATTGGTACAATCACAAGGACAAACACAAGCATATGGAGCCTCTAATGCATCCAATTCATCCCATAACCCTTTTAACTTGTGATAATAGGATTCAATGGAAGTGTTACCTTGTTTGAGATTAGCAAGATCAGTAGAAACTTGGTAAATTATGTGACCATCAAGTTGAGAGTAATGTGTTCATTCAATTCTGACCATAATGCCTGTGCTATGTTCACAAAACTCAAATTGTTACCAATTTGCTCAGACACTGTGTTCAATATCCAAGAAATCACCATATCATTTGCCCTCTCCCATAGTGATCTGATTGATGAATTAGCAGCAGGTTCTTCAAATTCACCATTAATCAGTTTCAATTCGTTTCTTGCATTCAATGCAATCATCATTGATCTTTTCCATGTACTGAAGTTTTCTGAGCCTGTGAGTTTCTTTGAAATGAGAACAAGACTAAGATGGTCATTTTGATGAAAATATAGTGG
This sequence comes from Artemisia argyi, assembly GCA_030686995.1. Classification (NCBI taxonomy): domain Eukaryota; kingdom Viridiplantae; phylum Streptophyta; class Magnoliopsida; order Asterales; family Asteraceae; genus Artemisia; species Artemisia argyi. The sequence continues at coordinate 29,177,428 of CM060692.1, read as the reverse complement.
ATGGTGGATGGAGTTGATATCATCAGTGTTTAGGGTAGAAGATGTTGTGTTTTCACTGGTAGATGCAGTAGCCATGGTATGGTGGTTTAAAATGGTGATTCTGTTGAGATTCTTGATTTGAAGTTTTGGTGGGAAAATCTGTTATGGTGGTTCTTAAGTGTTTTTGATGATTTTGATCAGTTTTAATGGTGAAATTGTGGTGTTATTAGTGATTCTGATCAGTGTAGAATGATTTAGATTGTTTTGAGTGATCTGTGATAGTTTGGATGGTGATTTGTGGTTGTTTTGATGGTGGTTTATGGTGGTCAAAGTTAGGTATGGTGGTCAAAGTTTGTTAGGATGACCGGAGTTTGTTATTTTGTGGTGGTTTGATCATTAGAGAGCCGTTATTGCTCTGATACCATATTGAAAAACAGAGAGAATAAGAAACTGTGTGGAATGTAAATGATTTCATTGAGTGGAAAAATGAGATACAAGTAGTGTTTATAAAAGTTGTGGTAAACTGTCAATGTAATAGTACCTTTTCTATCTAAGGCTAAAACTAACAAGCTAACTGTACAATGCTATATTAACTATACAAGCTACATTCCATTACACTGAACTAAACATTAACTTTGAAGTAGCTTCAATTTAGAAGGAGTTGCAGCCTTTTGTATGCTTTGTACTTGAGCAGAGGTGGTGTTTGGATTAGCAGTGGAACTGTTATTCACTTTATTCTGATTTAATTTTCTTAATGTTATGCTTGTACAAAAGATTTATGCATGTAGTTGTATGAACACTAACTTCTTTTGAAGCATGTTGTGTATGTGACACATACTACGTAAGAACCCATCATGATCGAAGAGGTAAGTCAAATCCTCTAAAACCCTTCACTTATGATACTTGATTATGTGGAAAACTAGAAGGAGGGTTGAATAGTTTACCGCTTTTTAGATTCTTTTTAACTTGAATATCTTTTACGTTTGCTTAAAGATATAAACACAATGTTATATGTTTGATTCTTTGAAAAGCTTTTTATGTAGATATCAATTCTAACTTTACTAGTTTCATACATTGAAAAGCTTTGCTTGTGATAATCTTAACTTTGCTTGTTTAGTTATTAGGAAAGCTTTTACTTTTGTTTGAAGATACAAACACATCTTAACTAGTTTAGTTCTTTGAAAAGCTTTATATGTAACTTAGCAATTCTAACTAAATAACAACATGTAATAAGCAAAGATAAAGAAAGAAACGATCAAACCACAACACGATTGTTTATCGTGGTTCGGCTACAAGGACTCTTTTTCCTTGCCCTACATCCACGCCCCGAGTTTCCAACTCGAGAGTTATAAGCACTAATCAACAAGCTCCTTTCACCGGCGGAGAAAACCTTTACAACGTCGCTTACACTTTTACCGACACTAAGCTAGATGTCAAGTTCTTTTACACGGGTACAACCACTCCCATCGTCGCTTACACTTTTACCGACACTAAGCTAGATGTCGAGTTCTTTACCAAGGGTACAACCACTCCCGTTATTTCTTTTACAAGGGTACAACAACTCCCGACACACTATGTATTTTGAGGCCTAAAATACTAACCACTTACTTCTACATACATGACACAAATGAAGTATAAACTACCAAAGCTTATACATGACCAAGCTACCAAGACTTGCAACTTTAGAGTTGAAGCTTGTAACTACTTGAATGATCTTGTGAAGTCCCTTGCTACATAAGAGAATCACACAAGTCAAATGTTACTGAGTTAGTTGAGAGAGTATGTGAAAATATGTCCTAAAGGGGTGACTCAAAACTAACAAATGGTTTGGTAGTTATAGCAAACCATTCTGCAGGTCTGGTGGATACGGCGGACCCCTCAGAAGGGTTCCGCTCGTATATCCTCAGGGTACCTTCAGGGCTGCAGTTGGTTTAGCAATAAATCTTGCAAACCAAACAAAGTCACATCTCATTACTCTTGCAAACCAAACAATGTCACATCACATAATATCAAGTCAAACACTAAACTTGCAAGCAACATCTAAGTGAGTCAAACAGATTACTTACCATAAATGTACATTGACAAAGCTTGCCCTAAATGTGATGTGACCTTACTATATTAAGAAATAAATGTGATGTGACAAGACACTTTCTAGTTTAAGAAATAGAAACAATGTTTTGTTTAAAAGGAAATTCAAACCTTGGTTAAACAAGACTTAAACACTTTAAAGTGATGATTTACTTATAGCTAAACTTCATACTTTGTCATTAACAAAACTTAGCAAAGATCGTAAAATATAAATAACATTTTTAGGCGATATTTGTATTAACAATCTCCCCCTTTTTGTTGATGACAAAACATAAACTTTATTTATAAGTAAGTCACTAGTTTTAGTGTTAAGTCTTATAAAGTTAGTATAAAAACTTGTTTTTGCAAAGATGAGATGATAAGCACCAAAAAAATGTTTTTGCAAATATGAGGTTGATAAGCACAAGTTTATATAAATTCTCCTCCTTTTTGTCGAAACAAAAAGAAGAGTAGCGAAGCGAAAGTAAGACTTGCTCCCCCTTGGACGATACTCCCCCTAAATGGAGTGCCAAGAGAGGAGACATGGATTTTGAACCTACAAGAAAAAGGTTAGTTGTTGCACAAGATAAGTCATGAAAGTATTTCATGTTTAAACACAACTAAGAGTTGTGAAGTGAAATAGTACAACACTCATGCTCCCCCTTGAATATTACTCCCCTAAATGGAGTATCAAGGGAGGAAACTTGGAAAATGGTCCTACAAAAAGAAAGGTTAGTTTAAACAACACAAGATATATGTATGGTACCATAGCAAGGTATATTTCACTTATTATACCTAAATGGTCAACAAACAATAAAAACCTTGTAGTGTAATGAAATTCATTTCATGTAAAATTTTGACTCTTAAAAAGTCAACGACAAGAAATTTGGATTACACCATCCTACTTCAAAAAATAGAGAAAAACTACAAATAAGGTAAGACCATAAAAAGCTACAAGGAAATCATCATTTTCCTTTGTGAGAAACATTTTCCAAAACCAAGGCTAAGGTTGTTTAAGGATGAAAATGTGGGTTGTAGTTGTAGCGGGCTTTATTTTGAAGTTTGAAAGGATGACACGGTTTTAGTTGGTTGGTTTAGATGGGAAACATTTTCCAAAAGAAACGGTTTTTGTTTCATTTTGGAGACTCTAGGGTTGAGGTGTGTGAGACGAGGATTGTAGAAGATCCAAAATGTGGTTTAGTATAAACCTCATTTCTTCGGATAGCTCACGAATTTCCCTTCGACACCCTTCACTAATGTGAGCGGTTCTTTCGCAATGATTGCAATCATGGCGGGGAAAGTTTGGTGGAAGGGTGGTTTGATATGTTGGTGGTGGATGGTTTGAACTTGAAGGAGCAAAGGTGGAAGGTTGAGTAGTGTTTTTGCTTCCTTCATTTGTTGATTGAAGTGTTGTTTGTAAAACCATGATATGGTTGATTTGAGAGTCAACCATACGTTTGAAGGCATGAAAGTGGTTTAAATGAGTGTCAATCTCATTATGAAGGTTTGGAGGTTTTTCCCATATGGATGCTTCTATTTTCTTATACGAAGAAAGTAGAGATTCAAAATGTTGGGAAGGTTCTTGTGGTGATGGTTGTTGTTGTGGTGGTGGTTGTTGGTTTTGAACAAAATGGCGAAAGCTTGGTTCGCCAGAAGGGTTGCCATGAAGGTCTTTATAAATTGGGTGAAACACAAATGATTGTGAGTGGGTATGACCTTGATCATTTGGAAAAATGGATGGTCTAGCATAACGGTAAGCCAACCGTTCTACTAATGATGGTTGATGGGGTTCCTCATCTAGTTGCTCACTAGGTTGTTGTTGGGTTTCCATTTGAGCAATGGTGTCAAAGAGTGACAAAGATGGTTGGCTAGATGATTTAGGTGATAGGTCTTCTAAAGTTTCCAAATAAGGTAGTGGTGATGTTGGAGGTGTATGGAAAAGTTCCATTGGTGTAGGTGTTGGTGATTGAGGTGATGGAGTTTCAAGATTAAGCAATTCTTGAAAGGTAATTACATTGGTATTACAATGTGTTGGGGATTGTGTTGAGGTAGTGAGATTTAGGTAATCTTGGATGGGTGAAGAAATGTTAAGCGAAGCATCACTTGAAGAAGATGAGCTTGACTTGACGGTTTTGTTAAAGCAACAAGGTTTAACACTAATCCTAGTGATTTTTGAAAGGGATTTTGATGACTCGGATGATGTGTTGGATTTTGTCATTTTTAAAGGTGTGGTTTTGATGTTTTGAGAGAAGAAGGTTTAATGGTGATGGTGTGATTTGAATTGTTGCAAAGCTTTCAAATTTATAGGATGAAGAAGATGTTGAATATGGTGTTTGGATTTAATGTTCTACCATTCAAAGGTTGAGGTTTCAAATGATTTGCAAAATTTTCATGAATATGTCAAATCAATGCATGTCATTCCAATAGAATAAGGTGGAGTGAAAGACCAACAAATGTACTCAATGCTTTGTGATCATGAGATGTGATTTGGTTGAAAATGTTTCAATGGTTTTGAAGGATCCTTTAAAAGGGTTCCTTGGGTTGGTTATGTTTGAATTTGAATTTTTGGAGGGAAGTGGCTTCCTAATTGTTTTAGTGAGTGAAAGTTGTTCTAATATGGTTATTGGAGTTAATGGAAGATGTTTCTCACTTAGGATAATGGTTTGACACTTTACAAGTATTAGACCTAAACAACATAAAAAAAAATTTCTGCAGGCTGTTGGCGGCACCTTCAGAATACACAGGCGGAACCCATATGAGGGTGCCGCCTAGTCTGTTGGGCCATTTCTGGAATTCCCAGAAATTGCACTGGCGGAACCCAATTTTGGGTACCGCCAGATCCGCCAGTGCTTCAGAAAGTGGCAGTCCGCGTTTTTGACCTGCGAGACGATTTTCAAAATTTTCGAAAACTCTTAAAATTAAAAATATAGTGCATATCTGGTTAGGAAAAGTAAAAATTGAACATGTAAACACTCAATTCATATGACTTTGACCGGGGGCTAGCGATTTTCACTAAACTTAGTGAAATTAACCATAAGCATAAAAATTGACAAACATCTAAAATATTGTCATTGTGCATAATAGTTCATACAAACATAATCCAACAAACGTAATAAACTATGAAAGTGAAAAACAAATAATTCACGTAGTTTTAACACAAAGATGATTCTAAAGTATTCATAAGCCAAACACTCCTTAATCTTCTCACAACCGGTCTATCTTCTTGTTGAGCTTGTTTAGGTACCTTCCAAAGCACTTGAACATTCCTTTGGTTTGCTTGAACTCTTCGAAAGCATTTTCAATGATGGGGAGAGCTTGAAGGTATTCTAAAGGAGGTAACTTAGAGTTAGGAAGTTTATCATCCTCGCTCATGCCGGATGATGATGATGATGGTGTAGGTGATCGAGTACGTTTGCCCTTATTTTTGAAAACTCGTTTATCACTTAAAGGAACGAAGATGTGAGGAACGAGAGCGTAGTCAAGGCGTATTCCATTTTCGTTAGGAGAAATGGGCGAGATTGCTCTAAAGAGGCGGGTAAGAAGCATTCCATATGGAAGATCGGTTGTTCCGACCAAGGATATGTCGGCCATTCTTTTGGCTAGGTAGTAGGCTAAGTTGAAGGGTTGACCGGTGGAAATGCTATAAAGCATGTAACATAGGCATGTGTTGATGTGATCTCTATTTCCTATGGTACTTATGACGTTAGCCCTAAGAATTTCTTCCCACTTCTTAAATTGTGGTTTAAGCTCATTGAGCTCCATACTAAAAGGATCCTTATCTACAGTATTCCCCGAACGATTCACCCTAGTGGTAGAGGTTCTAACAAAGAGGTGTTCCTTAATAGTTTCCTTACTAGCAAGAGGTGTATCGTATGGATAAAAACGATCAATAGTATCAAGACTTGAAATGGGCCACTTATCCGTGTAGAGGCAAGTTCCCTCATTTGGTACACCAAGAATTATAGCTAAGTCTTTTAAATCTATGTCATGTGGTATTTGATTGGTTGTGAAGTTTAATGATATCCTACCACCAGCACATGAGGAAAGGTTTACGGTTGCATAAAATTCCAAGATGAACCTAGGACAAATTGGCTCATCTATATCAAGGAGACAGTCAAAGTGAATTGCGGCAAAGTTTTGGCGAATAGATGTTCCTTCTAGAAAGGATGGATCAATGGTTCTACCTTCGTGAACATAGCATTTTTTCTAATGCCTTAAAGGTTTCTATTTGAATCGAGTTGAGACCTTTGGTCATATGGTGTTTGGGCATGTACTTAAGGGTTTCTTTGTGATCGGATTTGTTAGCGGGAGGCATGTTGATCCCTAGAAAACATAAAATTGTATGTTAATGACTTTTAACAACGTGGATGTTCTAATATGTTCCTATATGCAAAACAATGTGAAGACATGGTTATCTTGACTCATTTTGATTCCCAATTTGTTTTGTTATGCAAATTTTGTTGTAAAACAAAAGATAACCAACATTCTCCTAATTAAATGTGTCTTCGATTGAATGTACCCGAAAATACATATTAGTTATGTATCCCCTTTAGCATTCAAGAGATAGTATGCAAGTGATGTTTAAATGTTTTTCATTTTTTTTAACAATGTGGTGATGAATCATGTTCTAATTTTGGATGCAATTTTGAAAGATAATGCACTTGGTGTGTTTGGCAAATCAAAGTAACAATGAAAAAGATACACTTCTTAACTAATGAAATACATAATTGACTAGCCACCAAGTTTTTCATGAATCATGAAGTTTTATGCAAAAGCCCTAAGATTCTAGTTAATGTTTGTAAGCAAGAATGTTATAATTAAATCAAAGATGCAATTGTGATTAGAATACTTACAAAGTTAGTTGGATTTGAAGAGATTGGATTAGAAGCCCTAAAATTCGTGAGGATATGTGTTTTTGAGAGGTTGATGCAGTTTGAAAGTTTTTGTTAAGATTTAAGAGGGTGTTTGGCTTTGAAGTTAAAAGTTAAACAATCTGAGGTTTGGCGGACCAGGCGGAACCAAAAAGTGGGTTCCGCCCGTATGGTCTGAGGGTGCCGTGGGTTCTGCAGGGAGAAACTTAAAAGGAATTGTCTTGATTTTTATGGTTTTATCCTAACGTTCAAAACTTAAAGTTTTAGGTCTTATGAGTCTTTGACTAAGCCTAGGAATTATGAATGCTTTTCATTCAAGAGATTTTGTTAACGCGATGATGAAATAGTTAACGTAGAAGACTTTCTTAGTTAAGACCTTCCTCAATGAACAATCTTACCAAGGCGATGATGATGGATCACAATATGTCAATTAAGAACATAATGGATTGAATTGTCGCTGAAGTCGATGCTTCCTTTGTTGAAGGTATAACAATGTTGATAAGATGAATTCCGTTGTTGATGCGAGTTTGCTTGTTCAAGCGGAGCTTGTTGATGTGCTTCTCCATTCGATACTAATTTGAGATTCATACGCGTTTTGGAGAATCATTGGGTAAGTAAGTATAAAAGTGCAAGTACCACTTGAGCTTTTCTTATCAACTTATTACCGACATAATTCCATTTGTCAAACACTATGGTTTCTATTCCCGTTCTTTTGGGAGACCATAATTTTAGTTGTGTAGTACTTTATGATGTATCCAAATAGGCTCAACTAAATAGTTGTTTTAGGATCTTCTTTAACACGAGTACATAGACAAAAACTAAACATAATGTTGAATCTAATTGTTATGAGAACAAGTAGTCTTCCAAACATTTCTCTACATTTAGTTTTACCTACGGATTTACTAATCTCATTCTTGAAAAGTCATCAATAACTTAACCATTGAGAACAAGAGAGCAACTAGGAATGTCTTTAAGTTAAAATCCCTTGCTTTTGTGGCTTGCTTTTATTATCAAAAGGTCTTTCAAATATTAACACTATGCTCACTTGATTACTTTGAAATATCAATTTCGTTTCACTAGTTATTTTATTCTAAATTCCAAAATTTGTTTTTGTTGAATTTGTTTAGACACAACTATGACCTATAAATCAAGTTTTATAACTTATGTCAATTTTGCTTGATTCAATGTTTGTCTCATGGTGAGGAGATGTTATTTAATACTTTTATTCTTAATGTTTTACACAACATACTTGTCTTGCCATCATTGGACTTTCGACTAAGTTATCATCTACCAAAGATGATACCATAGAAGGAGGAGATCACTCGTTAAATGTCATATTCAACGACTCCTCGACTCTTTGGGTTTTCTTACTTAAGATACTATGAACTCTATTTATTTTGAAAAAGTCCAAGAGGTACAACGTCATGAGACTATGTGTCACATTTGATGTGTAAATCCTAGATGTTGAAGACTCATTTTCTTTCACACATCCTAATATATGCTAATGTGATTTATTTCACCTTGTGTGTTTTATGTGAGATTATCATAAAGGAGTGATTGAAGAAAAACACAATTAAAGACTCAAAGTATGGTGTTTGAGAAAATTGTTTAACAAAGGTTTGTTTTGCAAGCATCACAAAAGTGTTAGACATTTTAACACTTAGGAAATTCTTAGTTAGATCACTTGTAAGCAAGAGTTGAGTGAGACATACTCAAGAGTTTTTCGTGTTTATCTCTTGATGATTAAAGAACCAAAACACCTTATATCTCCTACTAGTACTAAAGACTAAATTCCTTGTTGCATAGAATCTAATCTTAGTTATTTACAAATAGCAAGTAGACACTCTAGAGTATTACAAATAACACGTATTCGAACACATAATGCTGGAAACAAGATACAATCAAAGTCAAGTTGAAGTAATGCGTACCTTTTAAATTGCATAGAGATGCTATCAAGCGGATAAGCATAACGCGTAAAAACATGGTTTGATGATACGCTTTGAAACTCAATAACTCATGTATCCAAGAAGGTTAGATAATCATATAAAGGCATAGAGAATGATAGTCTTAATCCTTTTATCATGAGTTTCTATTAGAGATTGAATTATTTCTAAATTTCTCTTCTAGGTTTGACAAATTTTACATGCTTTGTTTTATTAGTTGATGATGCTTATGAGTTAAATCCTAATCCGGTTTTATCTTAAAACAACCTTTGACTCCTCAACAATCTTTCAAAAGATTTTGAGCTTTCATCAAATTTAACTAATAATTTTTCCTTTCTCATTTTGCATTTTAATCTCATGTTTGTAATCTAGACATAATTTACATTCTAGATTAATTTCAACATTACTCTCAATTCTAGACATTTTATCTTCTAATAAGATTTCCTTTTCAAAGATATTCTTAAGAGATTTTGAAGACTCATTTTTGAAGATAGTTTTTAGGTCCATGTTGCATAAACGTTTAGACTCATTTTCTAGTTTAGAAAACTCTAGGATAACATAATCAAAGCAAAAGAGTTTGGTTTCAAAGTGTACCTTGCTTGATGTTTTATCTAGTTTAGAATCACAAACCGGATGATTGACTTCATCTTCATCCGAGTTATTCCATGGATCGCAAGCAAGACTACTACGAGCTTGACACGAGTAATCACCTTTACTAACACCTTGCTTGTTGTTTCAATAAATTGATAATTAACTACCGGATCATTGTCTTCGTCAACATCCATTACATTCCAAGATACGCAAGCAGGTTCATCAAAACATACGTACACATCTTCACTTGTACCTTCATTTAAAACATTTAAACTAGTAGCACATGTATTAACTTCTACTAAGTGTCTATCAATTAGTTTTTCTAAAACTTCTAATTCATATGTAAGATCAAATTGATCATCTTTGACTTGAAATATTCCTTGATGAAAGTTTACCATATTTTTCCAAACATCATTAGCCTTTTGACAAAAATACATTCTTTCATATTTGGTACTAAAGCTTTGTAAAGCATTGTTTAAGCTTTAGTATTTTTATCAACTTTAAGATAGTTATCTTGGTTTTCAAAAACTTGTTTCCTTTGGTTTGAAATTACCAAAAGAAATAATATGCCAAAGATCTTGATCAATTGATTTCACATAGTTTTCAAACTACTTTTCCATTCAAGTAAGTTTTCTTTTTCAAATAGCGGTTGGTTTTGAATAGGTTGCCCTTCTTTGAGATTTTCAAAATCCATGGATCGATCCAAGTTTTAAAATACATTCTTTTTTAAAGATCTTGAGTAACGTAGCTCCTGATGCCAATTGTGGAAAACTAGAAGGGGGGTTGAATAGTTTACCGCTTTTTAGATTCTTTTTTACTTGAATATCTTTTACGTTTGCTTAAAGATATAAACATAATGTTATATGTTTGATTCTTTGAAAAGATTTTTATGTAGATATCAATTCTAACTTTACTAGTTTCATACATTGAAAAGCTTTGCTTGTGATAATCTTAACTTTGCTTGTTTAGTTATTAGGAAAGCTTTTACTTTTGTTTGAAGATACAAACACATCTTAACTAGTTTAGTTCTTTGAAAAGCTTTATATGTAACTTAGCAATTCTAACTAAATAACAACATGTAATAAGCAAAGATAAAGAAAGAAACGATCAAACCACAACACGATTGTTTATCGTGGTTCGGCTACAAGGACTCTTTTTCCTTGCCCTACATCCACGCCCCGAGTTTCCAACTCGAGAGTTATAAGCACTAATCAACAAGCTCCTTTCACCGGCGGAGAAAACCTTTACAACGTCGCTTACACTTTTACCGACACTAAGCTAGATGTCGAGTTCTTTTACACGGGTACAACCACTCCCATCGTCGCTTACACTTTTACCGACACTAAGCTAGATGTCGAGTTCTTTACCAAGGGTACAACCACTCCCGTTAGTTCTTTTACAAGGGTACAACAACTCCCGACACACTACGTATTTTGAGGCCTAAAATACTAACCACTTACTTCTACATACATGACACAAATGAAGTATAAACTACCAAAGCTTATACATGACCAAGCTACCAAGACTTGCAACTTTAGAGTTGAAGCTTGTAACTTCTTGAATGATCTTGTGAAGTCCCTTGCTACATAAGAGAATCACACAAGTCAAATGTTACTGAGTTAGTTGAGAGAGTATGTGAAAATATGTCCTAAAGGGGTGACTCAAAACTAACAAATGGTTTGGTATTTATAGAAAACCATTCTGCAGGTCTGGCGGATACAGCGGACCCCTCAAAAGGGTTCCGCCCGTGTATCCTCAGGGTACCGCCAGGGCTGCAGTTGGTTTAGCAATAAATCTTGCAAACCAAACAAAGTCACATCTCATTACTCTTGCAAACCAAACAATGTCACATCACATAATATCAAGTCAAATACTAAACTTGCAAGCAATATCTAAGTGAGTCAAACACATTACTTACCATAAATGTATATTGACAAAGCTTGCCCTAAATGTGATGTGACCTTACTATATTAAGAAATAAATGTGATGTGACAAGACACTTTCTAGTTTAAGAAATAGAAATAATGTTTTGTTTAAAAGGAAATTCAAACCTTGGTTAAACAAGACTTAAACACTTTAAAGTGATGATTTACTTATAGCTAAACTTCATACTTTGTCATTAACAAAACTTAGCAAAGATCGTAAAATATAAATAACGTTTTTAGGCGATATTTGTATTAACAGATTAGTCAACTGAAGTAAAATTGATAACTTTGGAACTGTATGTACCAAAACTGGTCAATCAGACACGTTTGTTTGTCAATGTTGGTATTAGGGTGTGATAATCAAAGATTACTTGGATAATTCTTGAATCGTGTAAAAAAAATCCACTTTCATGATACAATATTTATACCCTATTAATTGGCTTGGGCTACAAGAAATTTTTATATGGATAAGACAAGAATGAACTTTCAAATTCTAGGCAAAAGAAAGAGAGCAAATCATAAAGTATTTGTCGTATTTAATGTTGATATGAATAATTTCATATGAAAGACCAAAGTTGTGTTTAAATATATAAACTTATGGTGGTTGTCGAGAAAAGCTGTGACCTTTGGTGAAAGTCACACCCTTTAGTAAATGGTCACAACCCTTCAAATCATTTCTACAGCAAATTTGTCACAGGTAAAACTGTTGCTAACTGCAGCCTTTGAAGGCATATGTATGTCCATTTGCGACGACTAAATTCTGTCACTACCGCAAACAACATCTTTTTTGAACCATTGCAACCATAGTTGTCAGGATCTCATCCTGATCCTGATCTTAGGATCTTACGATTTTACGATACTACAAAGCAAAAATGATCTGGATCCTATGTAGGATCTTAGCGCACTTAAGAGCTTATAAGATCCCGATATTGACCATAGGATCTTAAGATATAATCCGATCTGACCTAAATTTTCTTGAATCAAAACTAAAAAAAAATAAAAAGTATGGATCATGTCTTATAGAATTAAAAAAACAACATGTTAATCTTCTTAAATATTTTATATTCATAATTTAAAACAACATTTCACGAAACATTCATATAATATTGTGTTAACGATATATTATAATTTGTAGATTTGAATGATATTATAAATACTATTAAAAAATGACATTATAGTATAATCTTTGTCACAACTCACCATTTCAGGTCATTTCTCGAACTTTGGAAAAACACTATTCATCAAAACACTATTCATCCGTTTACTATTCATCATATTTGGTGTCAGTTTGACATTCTGAGAAGCATTCAGAAATTTTACTATTCACTAAACACTATTCATTGCTGGAAAAGTTTTCACTATTCACTTGCATAACACATTTCATCGTAAATTTAGTTTACGGGTATTAAAAATTCGCGTAACCGTATGGGTTTAGGTGCGAATTCATTTCATTATCAGTAAGGACACTGCATACGGACTAGAGACAGTCTGCATATCATCATAACAGCATTATCATGTTATACCACTCTTAGGATTTTCAAATTTATATATTTGATACATTTAACGTTTACGTATAATTATTTATAAATAAACGTTAACACTCGGTTAATAAACACGACGAATATATCTAAATATTCCCACAATGGTCCCGACATATTTTTATACCCATTTTATCATCATAAAAGTTATAACATTCATTTACCCAGTATTTTGGAAATTTATTTTATTTATAACGCGAGCTTATGAATATTACGACGGTTTTCGTGAAAACTAAACAATAATCACCCGAACACTCAGTACTTGTACCCAACATATTTTTTTAACATTTTTATGACTTTATTAAGTCCCGGTTAACTTCGTTAATATTTATTTCTAGCAAACCCGGTACCCGATTTTAACTAATACTTACACTAAACTACAACTAATACTACACTAACTTATCCTAAGCAACTCAAAACCGATTTTGCTTCTCTTTTTCACATTGAAAACCGGCCATATAAACATCCCTAGACCACATGACTTTTACATTTAACCTTATGTAGTTATGTACCATTTTAATACATTAAAAACCTATACTAAATATCTAAGAACCTCCAAAACATAACACATATATTTTCTTGGAATCAAAAACTCATTTCTCATCTTCTCCATCATGAAACCCACGACCCATATATGATCCATAACCAAAATCCATTATTTTTCAAAGTACAAAGCTACAAAGTTGTTCATTTCATCATTCTAATCAAGAATCTTACAACAAAAACACAAGTAACACAAGGTTTCTCATCATCTAATCACCTATTATTTCAAAGTGAGTTATCAAATTTATTTTCATGTTTTCATCTAATTAACACTTGTATCTTATGGTTTTCATGCTTAATTTCATGTACAAGTTAGCTATACCACATTATTTTTGTTAACTTTTTGAACATACAAACCCTAGATTTTGATTTAGGTGTTCCTTTGTTAAATTAACATGATTAGTAGTGATTAGGAACCCACGGCACCCTAAGAAGGTGTATGGTAGGATTAGTATAGATTTGTGGTGTTTGCAAGAGATTTGGTTGAAGTAGAAACTAGTTTTGAACATAAAAAATGGGTTTGTAACAAGTATTTATACATTCTGTCCCATTTTGGTAAACCCAGGAAAATCAGTAAACATAAAGTAAACTTTGGCAAAATTTTTAGAAAATACTTTCAAAAACGAATCCGTAGGCGAAAGAACGGATTAAAAAGAGTTTATAACTAAGAAGTTATGATTTTTGCAAGTTTATTGACGAAAAGTATATTTTCTGAAAATTGTTAGTACTAGACTTTGTCAAACAACTCTTTAAGTGGAGAGATCCCAAGAGACATTGGTCAAATGAAAGAACTTGAAACTTTGGATTTATCCAAAAACTATTTCTCAGGAGGGTTGCATGCAGATGAGGTTTTTAGATTATCTTGACATGTCGCATAACAACTTGTCTGGGGGAGGATTCCATCTAGCACTCAACTCCATACCTTTGAAGCTTCAAGGTACATTGGAAATGCGGGATTATGTGGACCTCACCTATCCAAATATTGTCCCCAAGATAAAGAAATTGAAGTAACATAATATCATAAAGAAATGCGGGCGAAAGTAAGAGTGATGGCGAAGCCAAAGGTGAGAGAGTAAATGCACACTCGAACCCTTCCACAAAGATAGCAACAACATTCCACAAAGGTGAGAGGATTCCACAAAGTTACACTCACCATGCGGTTTAGTTTCCAGCTCTTATGAAATCAATCTTCATTGGTTTCGGCTATGGTTCTTGTTTTCTCCACTGCTAATGACAGTAACCACATTTTTCTTCCACATAACATGTACTCTGTTTCGGGCTCTGTTTCACACACTCATTAGTGACCTGATCTAATTTTTCTTTCACTTATTAATGTACTATGATTGAACGTCTTAGCATACGATTAGTATGCTTTATGTTCTTTTTCATCTGCCTATTAATGTTTGGTATATAGTGTTGTGATTTCATGTTTCACTTGTATTTGGTAGTGGTTTATAAGGCCCCTTTATTAATAAAAGTGCCACTAACACCATGGGTGGCTGTTTCCCCGCATTTTGTGATATACGACGTCTCCATATGTTCATATTATAACTTTAGAGCTGTATGATGCACGGAAGGTGTTTGATAAAATGCTTTACATAGAATTGCAACATACCTGGTGATGTTAAGATATCATGGCTAGCTAAAGTGAACATGAACCTTTACTATAAGATATCAAGCTTTAAAAGCAGCTAGGGGTGTAATGCATGGCAATGTAGGCTATTACGTTTGACATCTGAGTGCATGTACTGTGAAGACTGTAGCAGTGTTTTAATCTTGATTACTAAGGTGGAAATTGCTTTGATATTGTAGCACCTTCGATCTACCTTAAAATCTTAATAACGATATTCTTTTTGCAAGTAAACATCAGTTTTGTTACTCAATCGCTAATATACCAATCACTGGAAATTGTTGCAAGTCAGCATAGTGACCACATGTTGCTTCCACCAATCAGTTTCGGGCTCTGTTTCAGAAACTCAATAGTAGTGACTCGATCTAATTTTGCTTTCGTTAGTGTGAATATTGCTCACTTTTTTAAACTGATTAGTAATGGAGAGGAAATAAAGTATGTTTGTATATGTTGCTTTGTAACATTCCATTTCTTTTTTCTGCTCATTTGGGTATCCATGCCGGAATCGTTATTATATTAGCTTTATAAACTTTTTATGCGTTGCTCCAGTTGTACTGAAGTATGATTGCAGATAACCAATTGCAGGTAGTACAGTTGTTGCTGAAACCAACCCTCATGTAATTGACGAAACTATTGTAGCAATTTATTGAGCTTGTCTAGGCTATTGCAGAGCTCTATTAATTTTGTCAATGCATAATGTTCAAAAAATGGATTCGAAGGTAATGTTATGCTCTACTTGAATGATTGAATGAATGGATCTATACCAAACGGATTAAATAATACTTCATATTGTTACTCGCACGAGTGTCATTCAACTGTGATCCCTACACCCGCGTGACCCAAACCTGTTTTGACCCGAAATTTAAGTTAGGTCATTTGGCCTGTTACCCAAACCCCCCCCCCCCCCCCCCCCCCCCAAACCCGCCCATTTTGCCACCTCTACTAGTATTAGTGGGCTAAATATGTTTACACTGTCAAACCAGAATGGCTTAACCTTACCGCAACATGTTTTATGTATAAGCAAAAAGATTTGAAATGTATTGAAAAAAATTACTTCGTCATTGGCAACATCTTAGAAAGAAGTCAATAAATCAATACAGACACTATATCTTTGAACATTAAGTAAGCTTGACTTGATTAGCTAAATCTACAAGTTTTGACCCTCAAATGCAATTGATAATTTTCTGAGATAACCAAATAGTCATCCTGATACTGGAAATGCAGTATTATTATTGGACTTGCCATAACAACTAAACTGTTCTGATTTTCTTTGCAAAATGCAATGGGTTGCATTTGGATATGTAGTTATATGTATTTATGCTTTTTTTAACCACTTATTCTTGTTCACAGCTATGTGACGATCACATTGACAATATAACTTATATTCTCTTTAGTTTAACAGTAAATGAGATTTTAGTAAGACATCCTAAAATAAAGACTGAGTATTGTATACTTGTTAATATGTGGAACTTCAACAACTACAGAAAACATATTTTGAAAGTTTCTTCTTGTTGACTCTTGATAAACTCAATATACCTTGCTCTTATTCACACAAACATAAAAGTAAAGATGAAATTTGATGAGTAGATGGAGTCCATGAGACCTTACTTAGATTTGTGAAACTTATTACAGTTAACTCTTTGATAGCTGAAATCAAGTCAGCAAGTATACATAAGATCCTTGATAAAAACGTACATACATCATTGTAATCAAGTGCACAGCCTTCCCCAACTCTTCGGCATAAATTAGCCTTTTAAACATTCTACCAAGGTAGCCAACGGACTGTCCATCAACTGACTCAATGCCATATATACTTGAGATTAGGTTCAACCATTAACAATAATGAGCTATTACTAAACATAACAACAACACCATGTTCATTTAGACCATGCTGAAATTGTCACCATTTTTCATTTGACCAAAACTTCAAACCAGGTTTCCAATCAAGATTTTCAGCAACACTTGATTCATTGCTTGATTTCCTTATTCTCTTATGTTTGATCAACGCTTGAATGCTAGTTTTCACTATTCCTTCTATGCTTTCAATATTCTTTGGTATACTAAAATATTTTTGTCCCTCGTAGTTATCTTTGTCAACTGTGTTCCACAATATGACTCGCTTATTACTTCCAAAGTGCCTTGTCAAGTTTCGAGGTAGCTAAGACCATAACCTAGTGGATGTTTTACAAGATTGAGTACACTATTACAAGAGTCATGGTACTCCTTAGCATTAACGACTTGCTTAACTCGAGCATATAGTCATCAAATTCTTCACCAAAACAACTTCATGCTTTAACAAATTCTTCATCATTTTTTCCACAAAATAGGACAAGTGTATTTATCATAATTTTAAACAAACGTAAAAATAAGAAAGCAATTTGAGACCATCCACTTCAAGATGGTTGGATATATAACATCAGTTAGGACAAGTGTATTTATGTCAAACACCATTTTTTCCACAAAATAGGACAAGTGTATTTATGTCAACTTTGAACAAACCAAAAAATAATAAACCAATTTGGGACCATTCTCTTCAAGTTTGTTGGAGACTGCGCAATTAGTCAAGCGCCAAAGCATCAAGCATGTATAATTTGGTAAAAAGTACACAACTGAACATTGCCTAAGAGGTGGTCTTCAAGGAAAGGTCGCATTGGGTCTAAAAACGAATCCGGAGCTAAATTCTTCACCAAAACAACTTCATGCTTTAACATAATCAGCCCATGTTGGATTATCATTTCTTTTCGGAATTTCATCAAACACGCTGTCAACAACCACAAATTTCTTTACGAGCATTTCATCAAACATCGTATAGGCAATCCTTATCCCGATATTGACTGTTTAATTTCATACAGAAGAGTATTTTGGACGTCTAATGTGGGATACTTTATTCAATAATCTTTAGTCTCCTAACTTCAATTCTTCATCATTTTTTCCACACAATAGGACAAGTGTATTTATCATAATTTGAACAAACCTAAAAACAAGAGACCAATTTGAGACCATCCACTTCAAGTTGGTTGGATATATAACATCAGTTAGTTTCTATGGCTTCAATTTTAAAATGTGAAGACTTTTTAGTAGCAATTAGTCAAACGCCATTTTTTCAACAAAATAGGACAAGTGTATTTATGTCAACTTTGAACAAACCGAAAAATAATAAACCAATTTGGGACCATTCTCTTAAAGTTGGTTTGACATATAGCATCACTTAGTTTCTATGGCTTTTATTTTCAAAAGTGGGGACTCTGCAATTAGTCAAGCACCAAAGCATCAAGCATGTATAATTTGGTAAAAAGCACAACTGAACATTGCCCAAGAGGTGGTCTTCAAGGAAGGTTGCATTCAGTCTAAAAACAAATCCGGAGCTAAATTTGCCCGTGACACTAACCTTTTTTGTGATAATTTGTTACAAAATATTGTTTACGCCACACAATATGTCAATAACAAGAAAAACCAACGATGTCAAGCTTAATTTGAGATTAAATCATGTCAAGCTTAATAGCTAATATATGTTCCCATCCAATGGACGTTCGAGTTTTTACAAAGATTGTTGGATTATATTGCTTGCAAACATGGGTTAGTTGAATTATATGGGCTCACTAAACTGACCAAATCAGATTACTTTCATTTCCAAGATTCCATTTCCATCCTCTAACTTGCACAATTTGTTAGTATTTGTCTTCCTCTTTCAACATTTATTACAAGCCTGTATCTTAGGCTAGTCGTAATGGGGAGGTCGGCCTTTCGGTTGGTCGGTCACTCTATAGGACGCGTCCCCCCCCCCCCCCCCCGAGCCAACCAAATGGGTGAGTGAAGCGAGTTTGAGCAAAGAATCAAAATGGTTTCTGGTTCAAACGAGTTCAGGTCCTCCCCCTCACCATCACTAAGTTAGAAGAATTATAATGTGGTTCACAACAACTTGAAGAAAGAACTGTGATCTTCACTATAAAAGAAGAAAGCAAATCAATAAGTATACCGAAATTAACTAGCCCAATTTTGTATATATGCGCAAAATTTTCTGCTCATTTAGGGTAAAAGGCAAAGACGCTCTATGCATTACTCAAAATACACATACATAATTTCAAATTGACTAGACATATTGCATCAATCAGTTTCTATCGATTATTCAAAGTACAAGACTTTGAATGAAGTAGCTTTATACAAAGAGTGTTCTGCTATGTATTTTCGACTAAGTATTGCAATGAAATAATGTAACAAGATTATCATTATCTATTTAAACTAAAGTATAAGATAGATGTTCAACGATTTAATTGCGCCAAAGCATGTATTGTTAGTTACCAAATATATAATATGAGTATGTTAGAACTGGGCCGCTCCAATTTTCAAGTCAACACCTGAACTAATAACTTGGATGCAAACCTAAACCCTGTCCACAACAAACACAAAACGTAATAATTCATCTTGAATCTAAACAACTTATATTGGCTTAAATAGTTAATCAAATGCAGTAAAAATTGAAATGACCAATTAATTTACCTATGCAGATTACTCTTGAAATCACATTCTTTTTATAAAAGGATAACTACAAATTGCAAAGACTTGAGAGTCATTTCATCAAACATGTTGCGGGTCATAAGAAAACTAAAGATTTATGCAGCAATATAAGCAATAAATTTATGACATGCAATAGCTACAAATTGCAAAGACTTGAGAGTCTTTGGTCGTCTAATGTGGGACTACAAAATTTTAAATTTCTTGCTTTTTTTTTGCAAGTGGTTGTCTGGTCCACAAAATTTATATCTGTCTAGTTCAATTCTTCATTTTCTCGAAGTCTATATAAAGCTTCATAGAGCTGGTATATGTTTTCGTTATCAGATCAAAAAACATCAATACAATTTTATACAACATACATTACGAAAGAAAACATTTACTTTTACTTTATGCATACTCATGTTTTGTTTATTTTGTCACTTGTCTTTATGTGGTTTAATACCACAACTGCAACTTCCTCTGGCCACCAACTTGTTGCTGCACCAGGAGGAGGAGCTGTTCATAAGTGCATCGATAAGGAAAGGCAAGCTCTTCTTGATTTCAAAACTAAACTTCAAGACCCCAAAGATCGTCTCTCTACATGGAGGACCGATGAAGAAGATAATTGCTGTGAATGGTGGGGTGTCACATGCAACAACCAAACAGGTCATGTCACAGAACTTGGATTGTCTGCCTATATTCATTATGACGACGGATCGATAATGGCAGGTTCGGATCAGTTAATTGGAGGTGAGATTAGCCATTCTCTGCTTAACTTAAGTTACTTAAATCATCTTGACCTTTCTGGAAATTCTTTTACCGGAACCATTCCAGAGTTGATTGGTACCATGACCCAGTTAACTTTTCTTGACCTTTCTGGAAATTCTTTTACTGGATCCATTCCAGAGTTCATTGGTAACATGACCCGGTTAACTTATCTTGGCCTTTCTAACAATCAGTTTACTGGATCCATTACTAAGTCCATTAGTAACATGACCCGGTTAACTTATCTTGACCTTTCTTGGAATCAGTTTACTGGATCCATTCCTAAGTCCATTGGTAACATGACCCAGTTAACTGTTCTTGACCTTTATCGCAATCAGTTTATTGGAAACATTCGAGAATCCATTGGTTCTTTGGCTAAATTAACAAAACTTTCTCTTTGGGACAATAATCTCAGTGGAGCCATTCCCATGTCCATTGGTTCCTTAACCGAATTAACACACCTTGACCTTAGTGAGAATAATTTCAGTGGCACCATTCCAATTTCCATTGGTTCCTTAACCGAATTAACAGAGCTTTCCCTTGGTGGGAATAATTTCACAGGAAGCATTCCGAGATCCATTGGTTCCATGACCAAATTAAATTCCCTTGGCCTTTCAGACAACTCTTTCTATGGAACCATTCCTACAGAATTTGGAAACCTCACCAATTTGGAAAGCCTTTTTCTAGGTCCCCTCAGAAGTTGTAGAGTTGAAAACTTAGATTGGTTGTCTTCTCTTTCTTCTTTAAAAGACCTTTATATGGATGGAATTTCTTTAGCCAAAGCAAATAACTGGGTAAATGTAATTATAGGTCTCCAAAACCTATCGGATTTAAGCTTAAATGGATGTGACCTCTCACAAGTCATGCATCCATATTCTTCATCTGTCAACTCTTCTTTATCTCTTGATTACCTTTCTCTCGATAACAACAATCTCAACTCATCCACGTATTGTTGGTTGTGCCCATTAATTGGCAATAAGCTTGATGAGCTTTATCTCTCTAGCAACAAGTTTGATGGGAAACTTTCAGAATTTCTGAACAGGTTGTCTGGATGCACATCAGCTACATTAGAGTATTTGGATGCTTCAAGTAGCCAATTCACAGGGTCATTGTCTGATGAGATCCAACACTTTTCATCCCTTAATTCCTTGAACCTATCTTATAATCAGTTGGATGGAACAATAAGTGACAAACTGTGGCAACTACCCAGCCTTCAATGGCTATACCTGTCTTCCAATTCCCTTAGAGGTGCTATCTCTGAAAACATTGGAAAATCAAATCTTTTGTATCTAGATCTTTCAAACAACTCACTCAAAGGAGTTCCTTCTAATGATAACGTGTCAAACCTTTCTCAGAGTATACAATATGTAGATTTCAGTTCTAACAAGTTAGGCCCTCGTTTCCCCAAATGGATAAAAAAACTGAAAAATCTCAAGCATCTTGATCTTTCGAGAAATAAAATCTCAGACATAGTTTCTACAGAGTACTGGAACCAGTGGCAATCTTCCAAGTTGTACCATTTGGATCTCTCTTTAAACAACATAAGTGGGAGATTACCAGAATCATTATCAAATCACCACCTTGGTATAATAATTTTGAGTGTCAACAACTTTTATGGTCCAATACCTGCTTTTCCAGCAAGTATAAATTTTTTAGATCTGTCCAGAAACAAATTCCATGGAGGAATTTCATTCTTGTGCCAAATGTATAAAAATTTGGAATTTCTTGATCTCTCACGTAACATAATAACCGGGCAATTTCCAGACTGTTTTCAGAATTTGACATATCTAAAAGTTCTTAATCTAGGACAAAATACTCTAACAGGAAGTATTCCTCCCTCTGTTGGGTGTTTGGGTCAACTTGAGACTTTGAGTTTATACAACAACAACTTCTCTGGAGGATTGCCCGTGTCTTTGAAGAATTGCACCCAGTTAAGCATTCTTGACTTGGGGGACAACAGTTTATATGGTGATATTCCTGTTTGGATTGGCAAAAAGTTGTCAAGGTTGCATGCCCTTAGCCTAAAATCAAACAACTTCTTTGGAACCATCCCTTCACAAATATGTCAATTAGTAAGTCTTCAAATCTTAGACTTGTCATTTAACAATCTCCATGGAACAATCCCATCATGTGTGAATAATCTTACTTCCATGGTTCAAAAAGGATTGTTTTTTGAACAGAATGTACATCATTATCATAGTGTTTTCAATTTGAGAATTGGTACATTGGAATCCACTGGTTCTAGTGTTGAAAAAAGCTATATTGACCATCTGTTGATTGAATGGCAAGGAAAGGTAAATGAGTTTAGTAGCATTTTGGGATTGCTAAAGGTGATCGATTTGTCAAGCAACAATCTGACAGGACAAATCCCAAATGAAGTTACCAATCTGCATGGATTGTTAGTACTAGTCTTGTCAAACAACTCCCTAGTTGGAGAGATTCCACGAAACATTGGTCAAATGACACAACTATTAACTTTGAATTTGTCTAGAAACATGCTTTCAGGAGAGATGCCATCAAGCATGTCTGACATGCATTCAATAAATGATCTAGACGTGTCATTTAATAACTTGTCCGGAAGAGTTCCATCGAGCACTCAACTCCAGTCCTTTGAACCTGCAAGGTTCACAGGAAATTCAAGACTGTGTGGACTTCCTACAACAATAAAATGTCCCGGAGATGAAGATGTAGGAGTTCCACCTGTTGTTAAGAGTGAAAGTGATGGGTATAGCACTGATGAACTTCAAAGATGGTTTTATGTTGGAGGGGCCACTGGTTTTGCTACTGGATTTTGGATAGTGTGTAGTGCTTTACTTCTTAACCGCCGTGGGAGACGTGCTTTTTTCCAGTTGCATGATAGCTTGAAAGATTGGGTGTACATAAAGGTGGTAGTGTTCATAGCAAAATGGCGAAGGGTTGCGCGTGCATAGTGGTATAATAATGTAATTTCACGCTTCACTTGTATTTGGCAAGGGTTTTTAAGTCCCCTTTATTAATAAAATTGCCACTAACACCATGAGTGGCCGTTTCCCCTCGTTGTGTGATATACGTCATCTCCATATGTTCATATTATAAACTGTATAGCTATATGATGCACTGAAGGTGTTAGATAAAATGCTTTACATAGAATTGCAACATACTTGATGATGTTAAGGTATCATGGCTGGCTAAATGCACATGAACCTTTACGATATGATATCATCTTTTTATCAAAAAAGAATCATCTTTTCACTTTCAAATCCAATGTTTCTTATTCAAACGTATTCGTATAGTTTAAGTTTGTATCTCGGGGTTAAAATAAGTTATTCGATTCTTGTACAAAGCTAAGACTAAGCAATGATCGTCCACACACAAGCTCTGATACCACTTTTGGTCTCATGATTCATAAGCTATTCATGTATATTGATTATCCGCGAGTTATATAGAGAGATTAGATAGAATAGAGATCGTGCACACCTTGAGAGAAAAATCATAGACTCGTATTTCAAATGATATAAGTATCACAAAAGACAAAGTGTCTAGTGGGGAATATTTATACCCCAATGATTACATGTGTAAGTGTATAAACTATTATTTAATTAATTACAAAGTAGACCCTTAGGCTACCCACAATAATCCCTTCGACTGACTCGGTCGTGAAGGTTGCAACCGGTCGTCCTTTTTGTGAGGGAATCAGTCACACTCGGTAGGATGGAATGAGGGTTGCAAGCCGACCGATTACCACCCTCGGTCACATGTCACATTAAGAAATATGACCGTTTATAAAAAATATAATAACTTTTTAAAATTAAACCCTTTACCCTATAAATACCCTACTCATTTCACTATTTTATACAGAAGTTCAAACTACTTTTCTCTTATACTTCTCATTTTAAACTTATTGTAATGTTTTGATTTTATTTGAATTATTATGTAATGTGTTTTATTATTAATTAATTTTAATTTTGTTGTTAAAATTTTTGTAAAAAGTTGTTTAAAAGAAAAAAAAATACCAGTCGCCTTACTGTGCCCAAAAGGTCGTCTGTAGGTCACATGAGAGAGAAAGATGACATGGCAGAAAAATAAGGGTTGCTGAGGATTGTTATTGTGGGTAGCCTAAAACTTATAACATTATGATCATTACTTCTATAGCTAACAGAAATAATATGAGGTGTTTGTATGTGGAATATATGTGTATACATTTACATATTACAGTAACTCATGATTTCATTTTGATATTTATAGTTTTATTAATATACAATAGCTTAATATATAATGATAATAATATCTATATATAACAACATATATGTTTTTTTAGTCTATGTGGTATTTATAAAATTCATAAAGTTATTAAAAAGATATAAAAAACTGATAAGTTTACTTAAGTTTACATAAT
Source organism: Artemisia argyi (assembly GCA_030686995.1). Classification (NCBI taxonomy): domain Eukaryota; kingdom Viridiplantae; phylum Streptophyta; class Magnoliopsida; order Asterales; family Asteraceae; genus Artemisia; species Artemisia argyi. Next base: position 29,152,710 of record CM060692.1, on the reverse strand, counting down.
TTATTAAAAAATTAACAACTAAAGATTTATTAACTACCCCCTCTCTATTTTTCTTTTCTTTTTGACAAAACCGACACATATGTTTATATATATATTTTTAGCTGGATTAGATTTAGATGGATTTAACCAGTTGTTTCAATTTTAACTTTCTAATTGGGCAATAGGATGACTCCTTTTATTTTACGTGACAAAATTGAGCATTCTTATTTGTACTATTTTAATTGCTCCAATATTAGTTTTCCACTTTCTGAAAATCTCTTATTACATAGCGATTAAACTCCTATTACATAGCGATTAAACTCCAATATTAGTTTTCCACTTTATGACAACACTAGTACAAAACAGGCTTTCCCCGGCGACTTTTTTAACCCCTACCCGTCGACATGTCGAAGGAATAATACAGTCCCGTCGACATGTCGACGGCACCGTGTCGACGGCTATCCTTCGACGGGAACCACATCGTTTTCCAGTCAAAGGATGTGTTGTCCGTCAAACCCCTTCCCGTCGACGGGAACATATAACTAATTAATCTTTTAATTAGTTAATAATAATTATGTTTTATATAATACCGTCGACATGTCGACGGTATTATTAAAACAATAATAGTGTTATTATATTTATGCCGTCGACATGTCAACGGCATAAAATTAAAAACATTATTTTTGTTTTAATGATACCGTCGACATGTCGACGGTATTATAAATACCCAATTACTATATTTTAATGATGCCGTCGACATGTCGACGGCATCATTATTAATATCCTGCTAACAGCAGGCTGCAAATATTGCAATATTCCAGATTTTTTCCGGATTTTCCGGAAAAAATCTACCAAAACCTGTAACTGTAATAGCACCTATAACCACTCAATATCAACATGTTCTAAACGTATAACTCGCCATCGGCTATAACACTTGCAAAATATCGCTAAACACCCTCAAAATGCATAAAAACATATAAAGTTTACAAAACGGGGTGTGGTAATATCTAAACCTAGCTGCCATATCCACAAATGTTTTAATATCCGCGACGTTCAAGTCGCCAAAAGGTTAAACTATACAATACTAACATATGGGTCGCCAAAATATTGTTTCAAGCGTAAGTACAACACAAAATGCCCAAGTTTGTACCTCTACATCCAAAATCACTCGTGATCATCAGTAGGACCCTCATCATCGCCAGAACCATCCTCATCGCCTCTGCGACTCCCGCTCCCTCCAGCTGAGCCACTACCTCCAACGCCACTACCTCCAACGCCACTACCTCCAACGCCACTGCCTGAGCCATCCACGTGCTGAGAACCCGCCTGACTAACATACTCATTCCATCGCGGGTTGGAGGACATAAAAACTGTGACCAGATCAATCTGCGCCTTCAAGACCTTACGCTCTTCAGCTTCTTTACGGCTCTTCTCCTCGGCCTCAGCAATCTTCTTCTCGGCCTCAGCAAGCTTTTTCTCCATCTCAGCATATTCTGAAAATGAAATAATCAAAATTAAAAAACATCTATTGCAATACTTAATTTGAGTCATGATCGAGTAATCTATAATTAATATATTATCAAACTGTACATACCTGGAGGTGGAGGCGGGGTGTATGGTAACGGTGGCCTGGAGAGCCCGGGTACGACCCTACCCCGTCCGGCGATGTGGCCCCGCTGCTTGCCCTTCAAAACCATCGCAAGTATCTGCTCCTCCGTATACGCCACCCCTTCCGGTGTATTCGCTCCCAGATCTCGCAGCCGGACCATCTCTTCCTATTTAATTGAGAAAAAAATTGAGAAAATTTATATATATATGTAAGTGTATATATATATATATATATATATATATATATATATATATATATATATATATATATATATATATATATATATATATATATATATATATATATATATCGGGTTAATTACAAGATTATGTTTTAATGAATCATTAAAGTGCGTGTTTGGGGAAATAAATAAATAAATAAATAAATAAATAATAAATTAAAAAAAAAGATACTTACATATTGAACACGAGCCTCATCCTGCAACCACATACCATCATTGTCGCAGTGTGTGTCGTAAAACGACTGGATGAGGGACGGGTATTCTTTATCCTTGCTGTTCAGAAACTGTATATACACATGCATATATATATAAGATGAAACAAATTAAAAATGGCAAATCAAACACCATATTTATTCTAATTAAACTTAAATACTTTTATAAAATTAAAATTAATTACTTTTATCGTTGTTGTAATTAAATAATTTTATAAAAATAAAATACTTTTATAAAAATAAAATGTGTCTTACATAGTCGTGGCGAATAGCGGCCAATGACTTGGAACCGTGGCGGCTGTACACCTTCAACTTCTTTCGGTTCTCCTTGTTCACAGCAGCACACTTCAGGTTCTTCTCCTTCATGTAAAACTTGATATGCTCCTCCCACACAGATGGCTCGACGTTCGGAGGAGGGTTTCTTCGTATCTCATCCACTTTTTCAGGCCCACCCTCCCCGTCGAAGTAAACCCTCTTCATCGTGCCCTTGTTGTCGGAGTAGACCTTAGCAATGTACGCATTGATGCCCTTCGAAATGGTAGTCCAATTGGGTGAGAGCATGTGGCTCTGCAAGTCGAAGAATTCCTGCAAACAAATTTAAACAAATATACACAATTAAACAAATTTAAATAAATGTACACATTCAAAGATATAATTAAAAGGAAAATAAAATAACTGACCCCGAGTCGGTTCATGAAGCCCTGTCGAGTCGCTTCGTCAAGGTCGTGCCAGGAGGGGTAGTGCAACGGCAAGGACCTAACCAGCTCGCCAACATAGTTAATGAACCATGCGTGGTGGGGCCCAACATGCTTAAATGTCTTCTGATCACGCCACTCGAACTCGATCGATTGCGGGCCCGAGGCAGTCACAACTTTCCTGAGGTCTTTGTTTTTGTTGGCTTCACGGACCTGTGCCCTGCCGCCAGCCCGACCTCCACCCCTGCCGCCAGCTTGTCTCGCTCTACCTCCTCGTCGAGATTTTTGTGAGGAACCTACAATTGAAGTGAGTGAAAACGTTAAAAAATAACAAGTAACAAAATTCAAATTATCAAGTTTAATTTTCTTACCACTACGGTGACCGCTAGTAATCGAACGAGGAGGGGGTGGTGGGTCATCGGCACCGTCACCACCGTGACCTCGCGCTACTGCTGCCATCTGTAAAAAGTTCAAGTTGAATTAACATATAGAAATTCGGGAACAAATTAACATAAGCATGCACACATTCAAATACATACACATTTAAAATAAATATACACATTTAAACAATCCATAACAATTTCATTCAAATAAGCTAAGTGTCGTTTTACAAGTTACAATTTAAAATCAATCTGCTACATCTACATCACTATCATAAACAACATGAGTCGCATCTTCAACTTCATCATCAGAATTGTTTGCGTCAGAGTCTGCTAAATCATAAGGATCGTCGTCCTCATCATCAATAAATTCATCGTCGTCATCAACATGAATGATTGGTGGTGGTGCCTCAACTAACGTTGATTGACCATCGATATTTAAGGTTTCAAATGCCAAATCATTCAAATTAGCAGACAGTTGGAGATTCGATGAGTTGTTGCCATGTATCACATCATCATCGTCTTCTGCCACAATGACATCCCAGGTCGTGTTGTGATTCACTTCTTGGACGACCTTCCAATGGAGTGGTCGTCTGGCAGGATCTTCAAGGTAGAAGACTTGTTTTGCTTGTGTTGCGAGAATGTAAGGTTGATCTTCAAACGCTGTGCTACATGCCCAAATTTGTGTCATGTTGTTTCTAGTGTTATAACGTTCGACTCTACCTCTTTTGACCAAGTCGAACCACTTAACTCGAAACAGCACAACTTTGACCAATACTAACTTCACATTTTTAAAATGAATCTTAGTGTGCAAAGGGATCCTAATTAAACGCAATATCTACAACTAGTATACCATATATACTAACCAAACACCAACTAACATTTAACCAAACGCAACCAAACAACTAACCAAACGCAACCAAACGCAATATCTACAACAACTAACCAAAGTCTAACATACCTAATATACTATACTAATATGTAAAAAATAATACGGATACGAAAAAAAACAACATACTGTAACAATTCACATTTTTCAGGATAATTACCATTCCCGGAAAATTTCACTATTCACTTTTACTATTCATTTTTCCCGAAACTTTCCCGAAAGTTGATTTTTATTTGATTTTATCGAGTGATAAATCATTTCCATGGCAAATTAAAAATTTGACATTCATAAGCTCATTTTCGTGAAAGTTATTAAGGAATTACACGGAATTACACGTTTTAGGGTAAAACGTCAATCAGAAATTCTACGCACAACGAAATTCAACCCCGTCAGGTGACCCCACATCGGAAAAATGTTTGACACACTCATGATTTATTTGAGAATTAATCGTGACTGAGAAAAACATGACCAAAAACTTCCCAGCAGGTCACCCATGCCTGTACTACTCTCGCATGAGCACGCTTAACCATTTGGGCGATTAACCGTGAGACCACAAAACACGTTTCTAAGAAGATTTGAGTTTTCAAATTATTAGAAAAAGTCAACATATTCTTTCCCTCCTCCATTGACCAAAAATGATCCCTTGATGTTATAAGCCATTTCGTGATTTTTAGGCTTACGGTTTGATGTCTAAAAGACATTTAATACCAACCGACACTAGACTGAGCCCAGTCTAGACATTATAAGTCATTTTAAATCATTTTTATAACATTAGAAAAGTAACATTTTACTTTTCTCAATTTTACGCAATATTCAGCGTTTTACGCGAATTACGCGTTTTAGACCCGTGTTTCCAGTTTTTAGCAGGGTTTACCACCCAAATGGAACCTACCACTCATTTTATATTTTATTATGGAACTTATTGACATGTTTATCAATACTTTCAAGTTCCATAATTTTACGACACCCGGTTTTACGTTTTGAGGCTTAATCATTTACGATTGGCATTTCCCGGAGTCAAAACTAACCAAGTATCTTGGATAATACCAAGAAAAGTCCACACCCTTGCTCTCCAAGCATACAAACCGCCTCTAGGAGGGGGGATTCACACTAGGTGGCTTGATCTTGTGCTTAAGGCCTTAAGATGGTTACAAGTGTTCACCTTGGCCTCCAAGGTTGGACTAGTCAACATTTCTAACCTCCTCATTTGCATATAAATAGCCCCCCCCTTCCTTTGAACGTCCCACACACCACACACAACAATATTTCATCCTTAGCAAATTATCTTCCAAGTTTCATGCAAGATTCAAGTGCTAGTTCAAGGTAGAAACCCTAGATAGGTTATCATTCATCAAACACTTCCATAACCTTATATACTTGGTGATTTCTCTTGAGTTTAAATCCACTCAAGTCACCTAAACCTTCATCATCCATCTTTCAAGAATACCAAGGGTAGAAAGATTGCATGAAGTGAAGTGGGTTGAAGCAAGTCTATCAAAGTCCTATCCTTACATGTTAACTTCCTTTCATCTTTGAAAGCCAAAAGTTGTGAGCCAAACCCTAACTTGATTCTTGTTAAATAATCATGTTCATGTTATTTACATGTTATTCTTGCTATATTATGTCTTGTAGTTATGTCCATGATGTATAAAAGTGAGCAAAACAAGTTATTGTTATTGATTGTTACAACAAGTTACTAAAACAAGCAAACTAGTGACTTTCTTGGAAAACCACGACCAAAATGGTAAAAATATGATATTTGATTATTACATATTGTGGTAGAGGACCTAACAAGGAAACCATAGCAATTTGAACCACCCAAAACGAGTATACGAGTCAAAAGTTACGCCCATTTGAAATTACCAAGATTTCCGGCAAAACTGCCAAATAGCTTCCTGATCAAATTTGGGTTTTGAAAGTCCCACTTCTGGTCCGATTCATCAAAAAGTTAAAACACGAAAGTTGTCCGGAACGACGTTTTCGTTCAGGAACAAAGAAGCTCGAGACCTAAAAACACTTTCCGAGTGATAAAATTCTTCAAATTCTAAACAGCCCATTTTTAGGCGAAAGTCACAAGATTATGGTTATACTTTGAAAGGAACAAGAGGTCTTATGACCTATAATCAAGACCACAACCATGGCTAGAGCCAAGGTTTTGTCTCATGACCTTGGAACAAGGACCAAAGGTCATGGCTAGGCCATGACGAAATGACCATAACAACTCACATAGGCGTAAACATGAAACAATGAGTTAGGCGATAACTTGAACAAGCAATTTGGATCTACTTCACTTAAAAGGAAACCATGAGATTTTACCAAGAGAACATGGTCATTTAAGGCTTATGAAGCTACCCCTAATAACAATCTTCATGTACAAATAAACTTTCCTAAGTTTATTCAAATATCGGACATGTAACCTTTCGGATCAAAACTTATATCTATATATTTCATCAACTACTACAATAGTAGGGAGCCTCATGTGAGGAGTTCATTATGTAAGCCGTCGAGTTGAGTTGTGGATTTACGAGTTAAAGTGTCCTGGCTCCTCGAACGCTTACTAACATGACTTCTGAATTATGTCGGCCCGAACGGTAGTGAACGATATACAAAACATACATGTTTCATGAATCATTTCTTTCAAAGACTTACATTATACATCATACCACATCATGGACTAAATGCAAGATATATATATAGGCACTACTTCATATTCTTTACTCCGATCCTAAGTCGCGACATTCTATTATAGGTTGCTCGTAGAAACCTTCACGATTCGACCGTTACATTCATTACTTGCTATCTTACTTAAGGTGAGTTCATAGCCCCACTTTCCATTACTTAATTGTTTTACAATTCCTTGGGGGGAATACATGCTATCTCTAAAATCGAACACAATGCTTTCTACTGTATGTTATTCGACTATGTTTTATTATCACTAAGTAACATCCTTGCCAAACCAAGATCCCTTAGTATGAACCATTTAATCACTTGCGAGGGTTACTTGCAAGTGAGCGCGAATATTGTGAATAGGCCTATTGGGATTGACGAATCCCATTTGTTTTGATTAGTTCAAACAAATGCATTAATATTTGAGACATTAGGTATGACGGCAAAGTACCTACCGGGATAAATCTGCCAATCGATATTGGTACACGTTAACGTTTTGGTTTCATAAGCTTAGTGTATAATACATTTTATGGGCGTATAATAACGTAGCCTACCTGTTTTGTTTTCCAAACATTGGTGTGAGTCTACAGCTCACACTACGATTATTGTGTTCAAACGAATTACCTACAAACACTACGATTATGGTGTTCAAACGATTTAACTACCAACACATTGTGTTCAAACGATTTAACAAACTCTATGAATATCACTCAACCTTTGTGTTGACCTCTCAAGCATGTATTTCAGGTTCATGACGATCAAGGATGGCACGGAAGGACACGGATACTCAAGAGGGCTATAAATTTTATTATCATTCAAAAACTCACTTAATGTGATTTGTAAACATGGAACCAATTGGGACCTCATTTTGTAAACTCTGATATTTATATAATTTGAATGATAAATCTTTTAAAACGACTCAATTGGAGTTCGTTTTCTATTATTGTGACTATTGTGCCGTCGAGTAACACCCAGTTCGAATTCCGCTGCAACCATGAATTGGAGGTGTTACAGATTGGTACCAGAGCCATGGTTATAGAGAAACGGGTCTAAATGAGACCTAAACTATAACTACAATCACAAACAAAAACATTTTATAGCCTTCCGCTCTCCGTGTCTTCCATCCTCCAGACGATTATGGATTTAGTAAGCATGTTATGCTTCACAAACAAATTAGTATATTCATATATACCCATTTTGAGCATTTCCCCTTAAGCATAAGTATATTGATATATACACACTAGGCATTTTATGCTACATGAACACATATAAGTATATTGATATATACACACTAAGCATTTTATGCTACATGAACACATATCAGTATATTGATATATACACACTAGGCATTTTATGCTACATGAACACATATAAGTATATTGATATATACACACTAGGCATTTTATGCTACATGAACATATTAGTATATTGATATATAAACTCGGTTTATTCTCAATCATTTATCTAAACAATGGACTAAACATATCTGTGTATGCCTATTCTAAGGCATTTCGACACAGCCACACTCTCCCAATCATGTTCCTACTCCAACATTATATGTCCAAGACATTGTAACTGATTACAATGGTCTCATTCACTTTTCCAAGACATTGTATGATACAATGGTCTCATTCACTTTTCAAGACATTGTGAGATACAATGGTCTCATTCATTTTCCAAGACATTGTGAGATACAATGGTCTCATTCATTTTTCACATTTTTCAAGACATTGTGAGATACAATGGTCTCATTCACTTTTCCAAGACATTGTATGATACAATGGTCTTAATCATTTCTCAAATGTTTTGAGTCACACAATGACCTAACCTACTTCCCAGACATTGTGAATTGCACAATGGTCTAACCTACTTCCGAGACATTGTGTTTTGTGCAAATGGTCTCTAGAATTATTCCATCACATCATCAATATCATTTCTTATGATATCAAAAACCCGTCACAATCTATCGATTTCAAAACAAGAAATATGAGATTTCTAAAGGACAAACTAATCCATCATCGACAAAAGCTGAACTTTCTCTACATTCATCAAAGTTTTCTTATGAAACCTTCATTATTAAAAGTTCGTGATCCTGGCCAAGTATGTTCTATTTTAGAAATACTTAAAACTTCCTTTCCATATGTATCTACCCTTACTATCTTCTATGCTATAGAATATGAAAACATACGTTACAAGTCTTGTATGGACGGGACTTGCAACTTAAGGGTTTGACATCGCCTTTGTTTAGTGGACAGTTTCCCGAAAGCAACGGACATATCAAAAGTATACCTAGTTTAGGTATTTGAAAATTTTATCGAACCTTGGCTAAATATAGACTAGTCACCTATATTTAACCTTGGGACAGTGGAATATAGTCTGACTAACTATATTCGACTTAAAATTTTCAAATACTGAGAGTAGTTGTACTAGGGTTATGTTTAGGTTGGTTTCCTACATGAAAACAATAAACCACCAGAATACATTAAAACAATCTAAAGACACGATAGTGCCTTACCACTCAGCAAGATCTTAACACCTTATTTGTATGATCTAAATTCATTCTTGAAAATTTTCATTTATGAGATAATCCGAACGACTATCTTGGGATAGTTATCAACTCTTCTCTTCATCCCGTGGAAGTACCATCCTGTTTAGGATACCATTCCGTCATAAACTTTTAAAAATCTCTTAAGATTTTTAAAGCAAACTCAACATCGATACCTAAGAGTATTAATGTTAAGCATACACTACACACTTTTGTTCATCAACATATCATAACATTATCTTCACAACCGTTGGAACCACAAGCTCATTAACAGATTTTGATGCACTTTTAAAGCTCAAATCATCCTTAGTTACACCACAAGTACCCTCATCAGCTTTACAAGATTGAATATTCATCTTGTACTTTTGCTACACCAGTATCATCTCGTAATACACTACCTTGTAACTCACCGGCTAAGTATGAATGTTGTGTCGGGAATTCTTGAGTAGGATGATTTATAATGTCCTTATTTGAATGGATTGGGATGCCTTTTCATTTAAATAAAGAAATTATAAATCATCGAACCATACGTTTATATTCCTTTAGTTACATTGTTTGGGATGCCTCTCTATGTAAATAAAGAATTATAAACAAGTGGGCTTAATTATATCCGAAATAACATAAGTATGAAGTCAACCTACATTACATTGCTCGGGTATGGCTTGATACCTACATTACATTGCTCGGGTATGGCATGATACCTACATTTTATTCGCCACAAGAAATCCTATCTTTTCACCGACATCGCTTCAAACCATGACATAAACACTAGGTACAACAACCGATTACCTACTAGGCTATGATTGCAACGACTATCCCAATTTCCATTAGTACGAGGTTTACACTTTGGTTTTCATAATGATAGTGCAATAACAAACAAACTCGTTGCGAGGCCATGTAACCATATCCATGTGCAGTCGTACCAAACTCATTACGGGGCCATGTAGCCATATGCATGGGCAGCCGTACAATTCAAACAGGACTTGGTCCAACCACATGTTCAACGCTTATTCCATGATTCGATTCTTATATCAATTTCCATTTATTGGATTCCTATGTAAATTGCTATTGTTGTTCAACTGTTATATCAATTGTTATTGATACTTGACAACTATATCAATTTCCATTTTGATATTTAACTATATCAAGTTCTATTTGATATTCAACTACTATATCGATTCCTATTAATATTCGACTGCTATATCAATTTCCTTTGATATTCGACTATTACCATACCTTTCCTACATAAAAGGAAGCCTCATCCTACACCATACACTGAAATGACAAATCAAATTACATTACCGGAAATCCCAGACTTTGGTCCTCATAAGTAACCACACATCTTTATCGACACCACTCCAACATATGATATACACAGAACTTCGGGACGAAGTTCCCCGTAAGGGGTAGAGACTGTAACAATTCACATTTTTCAGGATAATTACCATTCCCGGAAAATTTCACTATTCACTTTTACTATTCATTTTTCCCGAAACTTTCCCGAAAGTTGATTTTTATTTGATTTTATCGAGTGATAAATCATTTCCATGGCAAATTAAAAATTTGACATTCATAAGCTCATTTTCGTGAAAGTTATTAAGGAATTACACGGAATTACACGTTTTAGGGTAAAACGTCAATCAGAAATTCTACGCACAACGAAATTCAACCCCGTCAGGTGACCCCACATCGGAAAAATGTTTGACACACTCATGATTTATTTGAGAATTAATCGTGACTGAGAAAAACATGACCAAAAACTTCCCAGCAGGTCACCCATGCCTGTACTACTCTCGCATGAGCACGCTTAACCATTTGGGCGATTAACCGTGAGACCACAAAACACGTTTCTAAGAAGATTTGAGTTTTCAAATTATTAGAAAAAGTCAACATATTCTTTCCCTCCTCCATTGACCAAAAATGATCCCTTGATGTTATAAGTCATTTCGTGATTTTTAGGCTTACGGTTTGATGTCTAAAAGACATTTAATACCAACCGACACTAGACTGAGCCCAGTCTAGACATTATAAGTCATTTTAAATCATTTTTATAACATTAGAAAAGTAACATTTTACTTTTCTCAATTTTACGCAATATTCAGCGTTTTACGCGAATTACGCGTTTTAGACCCGTGTTTCCAGTTTTTAGCAGGGTTTACCACCCAAATGGAACCTACCACTCATTTTATATTTTATTATGGAACTTATTGACATGTTTATCAATACTTTCAAGTTCCATAATTTTACAACACCCGGTTTTACGTTTTGAGGCTTAATCATTTACGATTGGCATTTCCCGGAGTCAAAACTAACCAAGTATCTTGGATAATACCAAGAAAAGTCCACACCCTTGCTCTCCAAGCATACAAACCGCCTCTAGGAGGGGGGATTCACACTAGGTGGCTTGATCTTGTGCTTAAGGCCTTAAGATGGTTACAAGTGTTCACCTTGGCCTCCAAGGTTGGACTAGTCAACATTTCTAACCTCCTCATTTGCATATAAATAGCCCCCCCCCCCCTTCCTTTGAACGTCCCACACACCACACACAACAATATTTCATCCTTAGCAAATTATCTTCCAAGTTTCATGCAAGATTCAAGTGCTAGTTCAAGGTAGAAACCCTAGATACGTTATCATTCATCAAACACTTCCATAACCTTATATACTTGGTGATTTCTCTTGAGTTTAAATCCACTCAAGTCACCTAAACCTTCATCATCCATCTTTCAAGAATACCAAGGGTAGAAAGATTGCATGAAGTGAAGTGGGTTGAAGCAAGTCTATCAAAGTCCTATCCTTACATGTTAACTTCCTTTCATCTTTGAAAGCCAAAAGTTGTGAGCCAAACCCTAACTTGATTCTTGTTAAATAATCATGTTCATGTTATTTACATGTTATTCTTGCTATATTATGTCTTGTAGTTATGTCCATGATGTATAAAAGTGAGCAAAACAAGTTATTGTTATTGATTGTTACAACAAGTTACTAAAACAAGCAAACTAGTGACTTTCTTGGAAAACCACGACCAAAATGGTAAAAATATGATATTTGATTATTACATATTGTGGTAGAGGACCTAACAAGGAAACCATAGCAATTTGAACCACCCAAAACGAGTATACGAGTCAAAAGTTACGCCCATTTGAAATTACCAAGATTTCCGGCAAAACTGCCAAATAGCTTCCTGATCAAATTTGGGTTTTGAAAGTCCCACTTCTGGTCCGATTCATCAAAAAGTTAAAACACGAAAGTTGTCCGGAACGACGTTTTCGTTCAGGAACAAAGAAGCTCGAGACCTAAAAACACTTTCCGAGTGATAAAATTCTTCAAATTCTAAACAGCCCATTTTTAGGCGAAAGTCACAAGATTATGGTTATACTTTGAAAGGAACAAGAGGTCTTATGACCTATAATCAAGACCACAACCATGGCTAGAGCCAAGGTTTTGTCTCATGACCTTGGAACAAGGACCAAAGGTCATGGCTAGGCCATGACGAAATGACCATAACAACTCACATAGGCGTAAACATGAAACAATGAGTTAGGCGATAACTTGAACAAGCAATTTGGATCTACTTCACTTAAAAGGAAACCATGAGATTTTACCAAGAGAACATGGTCATTTAAGGCTTATGAAGCTACCCCTAATAACAATCTTCATGTACAAATAAACTTTCCTAAGTTTATTCAAATATCGGACATGTAACCTTTCGGATCAAAACTTATATCTATATATTTCATCAACTACTACAATAGTAGGGAGCCTCATGTGAGGAGTTCATTATGTAAGCCGTCGAGTTGAGTTGTGGATTTACGAGTTAAAGTGTCCTGGCTCCTCGAACGCTTACTAACATGACTTCTGAATTATGTCGGCCCGAACGGTAGTGAACGATATACAAAACATACATGTTTCATGAATCATTTCTTTCAAAGACTTACATTATACATCATACCACATCATGGACTAAATGCAAGATATATATATAGGCACTACTTCATATTCTTTACTCCGATCCTAAGTCGCGACATTCTATTATAGGTTGCTCGTAGAAACCTTCACGATTCGACCGTTACATTCATTACTTGCTATCTTACTTAAGGTGAGTTCATAGCCCCACTTTCCATTACTTAATTGTTTTACAATTCCTTGGGGGGAATACATGCTATCTCTAAAATCGAACACAATGCTTTCTACTGTATGTTATTCGACTATGTTTTATTATCACTAAGTAACATCCTTGCCAAACCAAGATCCCTTAGTATGAACCATTTAATCACTTGCGAGGGTTACTTGCAAGTGAGCGCGAATATTGTGAATAGGCCTATTGGGATTGACGAATCCCATTTGTTTTGATTAGTTCAAACAAATGCATTAATATTTGAGACATTAGGTATGACGGCAAAGTACCTACCGGGATAAATCTGCCAATCGATATTGGTACACGTTAACGTTTTGGTTTCATAAGCTTAGTGTATAATACATTTTATGGGCGTATAATAACGTAGCCTACCTGTTTTGTTTTCCAAACATTGGTGTGAGTCTACAGCTCACACTACGATTATTGTGTTCAAACGAATTACCTACAAACACTACGATTATGGTGTTCAAACGATTTAACTACCAACACATTGTGTTCAAACGATTTAACAAACTCTATGAATATCACTCAACCTTTGTGTTGACCTCTCAATCATGTATTTCAGGTTCATGACGATCAAGGATGGCACGGAAGGACACGGATACTCAAGAGGGCTATAAATTTTATTATCATTCAAAAACTCACTTAATGTGATTTGTAAACATGGAACCAATTGGGACCTCATTTTGTAAACTCTGATATTTATATAATTTGAATGATAAATCTTTTAAAACGACTCAATTGGAGTTCGTTTTCTATTATTGTGACTATTGTGCCGTCGAGTAACACCCAGTTCGAATTCCGCTGCAACCATGAATTGGGGGTGTTACACATACTGTCTTGGGCTCTCGACTGTGGTCTCGAGCACGGGCTGTGACCTCCGGTTGTGGTCTCGGGCTCTCGACTGTGGTCTTGGGCTCGGGCTATAATAAAAGAGAGCAATGTTTTATATCAAAAGTTTAAAAACTTGGTCTCGGCTGTTGTCGTCGACATGTCGTCGGGATACCAAAAGTTAATAAAAAAAATAAAACGAGTTACATTACCTGCTGTCTTGGTTGTCTCGGCTCTCACCCTCGGCTCTGACTCTCGGCTCTCACCCTCGGCTCTGCTACTGTATTAAAAAAAATTATAACAAAAAGTAACAACAATTTTATTAACAAAACTAAATAACAATTTTATTAACAATTTTTAATAACAATTTTAATAACAATAATTTTATTAAAAAAAATTACCTGTGGACTGTGGTGCTCAGTGGGAAAAAAGGAGAAGAAAGAAGAAGGAAAGAATTAAACAAATGAGGGGTTGAGGAAAGAATTAAACATGGGAATAGGAGGAGGAGGAGGAGGTGCACAGTGGTGCTCGTGTGGTGGAGCTGTGGTGGTGTTGTTGGGGTGGAGCTGTGGTGGTGGTGTTGGTATAATGTGGTATGTTGTTGGGGTGGAGGAGTGGTTGAGGTGGTGTGGTGTGGTTGTATAATAGCCGGAGGAGTGGTGGAGGTGGTGTGGTGGTGGTATAATCGCCGGAGAAAATAATTGAGGTGCGATGGTTTAATTTTTTTGGTATTGCGTTTTGTGAGAAATAATTGACCAGATCTGGTTTTGGTATTGCTTTTTCTTTTCCCGTCGACATGTCGACGGGAATATAAACGAAATTTTTTATATTATTACAAATACCGTCGACATGTCGACGGTAATATTACACTATTTTGTCGTTTACGTTTGGCGGGACGTATTAAATTTTCGCGAAATTTTTGGCGGTTTTATTCCCGTCGACATGTCGACGGGAAAATAGCTTTTATTCAAAAAAATATTTATAATAAATACTTTTATAAAATTACTTTATTATAAATACTTTTATAAAATTACTTTAATATAATTAAAAAATTTTATTTATTATAAATACTTTTATAAAATATTATAAATAAGTTTTATAAAATTAATAAACTAAATTAATTATATAATTGAAAAAAATTATTTATTATAAATACTTTTATAAAATTAAAAAATATATAAATTTAAAATTAATTACTTATATTATAATTAAAAAAAATCATTTATTAAAATATAAAATAAAATAATTAAAATATCACAAAATACTAAATCCCAACCATTATAAAATTAATAAACGAGTCGAGATGCAATGGTTATACATGAGATGTAAAACAAACGAGTCGAGATGCAATGGTTATACATGATATGTAAAACGAACGAGTCGAGATGCAATGGTTATACATGCGATGTTAAAACGAACGAATCGAGATGCAATATTAATGGTTCTACACGAGATGTTAAACGAACGAGTCGAGATGCTATGGTTGTACACGAGATGTTAAACGAACGAGTCGAGATGCTATGGTTGTACACGAGATGTTAAACGAACGAGTCGAGATGCTATGGTTATACATGAGATGTTAAACGAACGAGTCGAGATGCTATGGTTATACACGATATGTCTCATCTCACTATATCTCTCTCTCTCTACCTAACACCTTATCCTCACAATATAAACACACACACACACATACTCATCTCACTATATCTCTCTCTCTCTATCTCTCTCTAGCAGTTTCTGTTTTCTGGCGACACCAGCATTTTCTGGCCGCCGGAATCTTTTTCTGGCCACCACCTTTTATCACCTCAACTTGTAGATCGGGCCACACCGGTCACGATTCAACCACTCAACCTCACAACCACAAACATACACTGTTATCATGGTGAAGAAGATGGCAGAATTTGAAGCTTTTCCTTGTCCTTGTGAACGAGGAGACGTGGTTCTACGAGAATCGTGTAAACCTTACTCCCGTGGTAAACTATACTATGCGTGTCCTTTCTCGCAGGTGAACAATTACATATTTTTTCTTTAAATAATTTGGTTAGTTGTTAAAAATAATAGTTTTTACTCTTTAACAGCCTGGGACAGACGACCATGGATGTAATTTTTTTTTATGGAAGGAGGAACGACTCGCCAAAATGATGATCGGTTCTCTGGGAGCTTCAACATCAAGCGGTTCTGGATCTGCTCCAAAAAGGTGCTCAAACTGTCATGAAAAAAATCTTAGAATAAACTTGCTGGAGGCACAAAAACAGGTGTTGGAGGCACAAAAACAGGTGTTAGAGACACAATTAAGGGTGCTGGAGGCAAAACTTGACATGGCAACGTATCCCAACCACGACCACGCATGTCAGTCGGATGCAATACTCCATGACCTTGTAGGTGACATGGATAAATTTCATATGTAGTACTGTTATCGTTGTTGTTATTGCTGTTATCGTTGTTGTTGTTGTTGATGTTGTTTGTTGTTGATGTTATTGATGTTGTTTAATAAAATGTTGTTGTTGTGGTAAGTGATGTTGAACTTCCTTTACATTTTAAATTCGTACGCACAAATAATAGAACTAAAGGAGCAATAATTACCAAACATAAAGGCAAACTGTTTATTTAAAACAAGCAAGAGTTCTCAACCACATGCATTTTCATACAGACTAAAACTAAACCACTCGACAACTAAACTAAACAACTCGACAACCAAAGGAAACAACTCAAACTAAACAACTCCACAACCAAACAAAACAACTAAAACTAAACAACTCCACAACCAAACGAAACAACCCGTTTATTTTTTTTTTGCGGCTACTTCCCGCTTTACTCGAAGTCGCACCATCTTTTCCCTTCCTTGCTCTCATTTCCTTGACATGTGCAAACGTAGCTTCAAGATTTGTGACCCTATTTAACATATTATCAAGTTTGGTTTCCAACATACTTTCAGCTTCAGCAGCAGCTTGAGCTTCAGCAGCATCTAGCTCGTCCATGTACTCTTTGTAGTACGACTTTTTCCTACACCATTCGATAATCTTGTCTCTCATCCACGGTTCAGCATCCTTAAAATCACCATATTCCTCATAAACTGCATGACCAAAAGTTAACATAACTTCATTAAAAAGGAGCTCGTGTGACAAGATTTTTGAGTACTCCTCTTCAACTGTGCAACCACGCCAAGTCATGTGTGTCTTGTAAGAATTGACGATTGAATTATTTGTGAGATGTGTAAAATGAGACGGAAATAATTTTGTGAGAATGTATATATTGGTAAAAAAAATGAGACGGGAATGTATTTGTGAGGATATATATCCTGATTTTTGAAGATATATTCCCGTCGACATGTCGACGGGAACAAGAAAGCGGGAAAATATCCCGCCCAATATTTTACCCATTTATTAAAAATGTTTATAATTAGTAATATACTCCCGTCGACATGTCGACGGGACTCTTAATACATAATAATTATTATGCTTAATCACACGTTAATTGCGGGATAAAACATTATTAATTTATTCCCGTCGACATGTCGACGGGAATATTTAGAGGGAAATTTCGCGCCCAACTTTTTGGTGAATTATTGAGGATTAAAAATATGTTAAAATGTTCCCGTCGACATGTCGACGGGAAAATACGATTATCAAAAATTCAACGCAGTTGGGCTCGGTCAAGCGTTTTTTTGTCGTTTTGTGCCTTATGCCGTCGACAGAATGTCGACGGGAAAACCCTCGACGCCTGTTCTCCTGATCCTTGTAGTGAAAATTGAGAATTTCTGAACAAGTTGTCTGGATGCACATCAGCTACTAAGTTGCTAGATTTGGATGCTTCAAGTAACCAATTCACAGGGTCATTGTCTGATGAGATCCAACACTTTTCATTCCTCTCTTACTTGAACCTGTCTTATAATCAGTTAGATGGAACGATAAGTGACAAACTGTGGCAACTACCCAGCCTTCATGATCTAGATCTATCTTCCAATTCTCTTAGAGGTGCTATCTCTGAAAACATTGGAAAATCGAATCTTTTGTATATAGATCTTTCAAACAACTCACTCAAAGGAGTTCTTTCTAATGATGACGTGTCAAACCTTTCGCAGAGTATACAATATATGGATTTCAGTTCTAACAAGCTAGGGCCTCATTTCCCCAAATGGATACAACAACTGAAAAATCTCACCCATCTTGATCTTTCCAGAAATAATATCTCAAACACAGTTTCTACAGAGTACTGGAACCAGTGGAAGTCTTCTCAATTGAGCTATTTGGATCTCTCTTTCAACAACATAAGTGGGAGATTACCAAAATCATTATCAAATCACCACCTTGAGATAATAATTTTGAGTGTCAACAACTTTTATGGTCCAATACCTGCTTTTCCAGCAAGTATAAAATTTTTAGATCTGTCCAGAAACAAATTCCATGGAGGAATTTCATTCTTGTGTCAAATGTATACAAATTTGGAATTTCTTGATCTCTCACGTAATACAATAACTGGGCAACTTCCGGACTGTTTTTGGAATTTGACATATCTAAAAGTTCTTTATCTAGGAGAGAATACTCTATCAGGAAGTATTCCTCCCTCTGTAGGATGTTTGGGTCAACTCAAGGCTTTGAGTTTACACAACAACAACTTCTCTGGAGGATTGCCCGTGTCTTTGAAGAATTGCACCCAGTTAAGCATTCTGGACTTGGGGGCAACAGTTTATATGGTGATATTCCTGTTTGGATGGGGATAAAGCTGTCAAGATTGTATGCCCTTAGCCTAAAATCAAACAACTTCTTTGGAACCATCCCTTCACAAATATGTGATTTAGTAAGTCTTCAAATATTAGACTTGTCAGATAACAAACTTTCTGGAACAATCCCATCGTGTGTGAACAGTCTTACTTCCATGGTTCAAAAAGGATCTTTTTTGGAACAAAATGTACATCATTATCATGGTCATCTGAATGTATCGTTCAAAGAGGGCAACTCTTTTCTTACTGTTGACCATAGCTATATTGACCATCTGTTGATTGAATGGCAAGGAAAGGTAAATGAGTTTAGTAGCATTTTTGGATTGCTAAAGGTGATTGATTTGTCAAGCAACAATCTGACAGGACATATCCCAAATGAAGTTACCAATCTGCATGGATTGTTGGTACTAGACTTGTCCAACAACTCTCTAGTTGGACAGATTCCACGAGACATTGGTCAAATGGCGGAACTGTTAACTTTGAATTTATCTAGAAACATGTTTTCAAGAGAGATGCCATCAAGCATGTCTGAGATGCATTCACTTAATGATCTAGACGTGTCATATAATAACCTGTCGGGGAGAATTCCATCCAGCACTCAACTCCAGTCCTTTCCACCTGAAAGGTTCACTGGAAATTTAGGACTATGTGGACTTCCTACAGCGACAAAATGTCTCGAAGATGAAGATCTTGGAGTTCCACCAGTCGGTGATAGTGAGGGTGATGCAGATGAACTTCAAAAATGGTTTTATATTGGAGGGGCCACTGGTTTTACAACTGCATTTTGGATCGCGTGTAGCGCTTTACTTCTCAATCGTTGTCTCAGACATGCTTTTTTCCACTTACAGAATTGCTTGAAAGATTGGGTGTATGTAAAGGTGGTGGTGTTCATTGCAAGATTGCAAAGGGTTGCAAGTGCATAGTACTTTAGTTTTATGCTTTTTCTGCGTTTTTCTCTACTTCTGCTTTCGTATTTTTCATATTTTGCACATGTTATTGTAATATCATGCTTCAATTGTATTTTGACGGGTTTCTAATGCCCGGTTATTAATAAAATTGTCACTAATACCATGGGTGTATAATAATATATATAATGTACGAAAAGTGTTCGATAAAATGCTTTACATATGTAGAATTACAGCATACTTGATGATGATAAGGTATCATGCTTTAAAAGCGGCTGCTAGGGGTGTAATACAGGCCAATGTAATGACTCGATCACTAGTCCATGTGGGCTCTGTTCAACAGTAGTGACTCGATCTAGTTTTGAATTCAGTTTTGTTAATACACTAATAAAGTCTTGGTGTACGATTAATATGTTTGATGTTATTACTTTGTTTAGCTGATTAGTAATGAACATGAAATATGCTGGTAGTTGTTGCTTTGTGGTGCAAGCACCTGGATGTTACTGTATAAACATATTATTAGATGTGTTGTTGGTTCTCATGTTGGATTAATCATGTAATATTCCAGCTCTTATTTCTGCTCATTGATGGTGCAGTTAGTACAGTTGCTGCTGAAACTAACCCTTACATAATTGACGAAAACTATTGTAGCAATTTGCAGAGCTTGTATTCACTATTATGGAGTACTATTTGTTTAAAAATGCATAATGTTCGAAGGTTGGATTTTTGGGTAATGTGATCCTCACTAGTGTTTGATTAAATGTTTGAATGGGTGAATGAATGGATTTGTACCAGATGGAATTAGTAAAACTTCATATTATTAGTCGCACAAGTGTCATTCAACTATGACCCCTATGTTGAGGTAAAAGTTTGCTTCTACTTCGAACAAGCGAGATGAATCCTTCGGACTAGAATAGGTCCTACGGATTCAATGTAATCTTAGCTTGTAGTGCGTTGCTTCGGATATCTGCAAAACAAATACGTCCGTTAGACTCGCCCCGGGAATGTATCCCAGGACCAACCTCCGGCGTGAGAGTAAGTATACGTTCTTAGTGAGAGAAAGTATAAATAAAACTAGAGAGTGGGGGAGAATTAGTTAACCTTAAATGAAGATTTCCTCTCTATTTATAGACTCTCTTCATGGGGTGCCAGGCTGTTTCGTACTTAACCCCTAATGTTCGCTAGTTTAAACTCCATTATCGTATACTTTGGCGTACTTGTTTGTACTTTGGTCTAGGTACTTGTTGGCTCATCCGAAGGGTTTGTGATATCCGGAGGACTGAGCTCATACGGACATTCGTAACCCATCGGATATTGGTCCGTGTTGTTTGAACACATTTGAGTACATTTTATCTGATACGGATCCGGAGGGTTTATCATCGTACGGAAAGTATCCGGAGGGTACATACGTTAACATGTCCCCCCCAGTATCATAGTATTGGTTGTGCCAATAGTGTGATACTAAGTTTTTATTTTTTGCGATTTTCCGGAGGGTAAGCCATGGCTTTGTTCTTTTTGTTAGTCACGCAAAATGCCAAAAGTAATTAAGGTGTCGTTTAAGGTGCGCCGTCGTTTTTTACCGCGTCGTTTGGATTGGGACACGTACGCGTTTTCTGAGAGACACGGTGTGGATGGCTGACACGTTATCCCTACGGGTGACGTGTCCCTTTCCCGCCTATTTTTACCGCCTATAAATAGTCCCATTTCTTTTATTTACAGCACCGTAATTTTATTTCACACACATACCTCTGACACATCTCTTCTCCTCCGTATTCCGAACGATTATTCGCATCGTCTTTGAGGTACGTCTCAGCCCGTTTAGTTTATTTTTTGTCGTTTGGCTATTCTCCTCTCCTTTTCGTCCGTTATGTCGGAATCCACAGCATCGTTTGAGTACGAAGATGTGTCTAATCCGGACGGTTCGCATGTGAAAAAAGATATGCATTTAAGAATGTCCGCCATGGATGAATCTGATGTGATCGCTGTGGTAAAAGCGTTCGGGATACCAGAGGATTTACATCCAAGGATACCTTCATCGGGTATGACGATGAACCAGCTTCCGGAGGATGCCATAGGCTTGTATGCAGAGTACTTTTTTGAGGGTGGTCTCGTCGTCCCTTTTTCCACCTTTCTTTTAGAGGTCATTAGATATTTCAAAGTTCACATTTCTCAGCTGGTTCCGTTGGGTATGCATCGGGCTACCCTATTTGAGGTGTATTGCCGTAGCATGCACATTCCTCCTACCACTTCTTTATTCCGTGTCTTTTACAAGCTTAGCAAGCAGGGTGATTGGTTTTCCCTCGAGAAACGCATCCATAAGAATAGGAAAGTTTGTTTTGGGGAATTCCCTTCTTGTCTGAAGGGTTGGAAGTATAATTTTTTTCTGATCGATAGACGAGCTATTCCGTTTGCCATGCCATGGAGGCATTCGGATTCAGACGTATCGGATCCGTTTCCAAAGGCGAGTGAGTATGATGTTACTCATGCCGAAAGGCTTTCCGAGACGATCGTTGAGCCTTGTCAAATTCCGCAAGCGTTCTTGTATGCTCTAGGTTTATCGGATCATTGGGAGTTTCCTGGGTATCGTCCGGCATTGAGGGATGAGCAGGGGAGGGGTATAGCCTTTATTATAACGTGTGTTTTTATATTGTGCACCTCTTTTCGTTTTTAACGTTGGGTTTTGTTTGTCCGCAGGTATAACCATGTCAAGTTATCTAAAGAAACCTCCGCTACGAAAAAATACGAAAATTGTTCAAGGTACCCCGTTTCCGGAAGGGCATACCCGTGAAGTACATGTTACTCCTCCCTTGGCCTCCAATACTGAGGTACCGGAGAAGACGGAGGAGTTGAGGAATGTTGAAGTTGCTGACGACAAAGTGATAGCTGCTAAAGAGAGGAAGAAGGAGCAGGCTGGGAAGGCGGGTTTGAAGAAGCCTCCGTTGAAGAGAACCAGAGCAGGGAGTGTCTCTTCCCGCCTTCATAAGAGAAGTAAAATTTCTGCTGGTGATACAGTTATTGACTTGGATTCCGGAGAGTCCCTGGAGAGGCCGGAGCCTATCCGTTCAGTACATCCGGATCAAATTTTGAAGGATCAATCCAGAGGATCAGGTGCTGGTATGTTATGACTTGCTTTTTTGCTTATATATTTTTCGTTGTCTTTCCTTCCGGAATTTTTATCGTCTGTTAATATAAACTTTGTTGTCAGGGGGTTCGGAGGCTGCCTCCCGCCGTCCGGGGAAGGAAACTGTTGCTGAGGAGGATACAGAGGTTGATATAGAGGGGGATGGTGATGATGAAGATGTTTTTGTTCCTGCTTGGTCAGTGAGGAGGGGGCATCGCATGAATAATGCGAATGTCTGTAGGGATATGATGATCAATTTGGCGACTCCTAGGGAGGAGAAATATTTGGATGATCAGAGTGATGAGGAAGCTATCCGAAGGTCCTGGTTGATGCTGGGCAAATGTGCTACGGTTCAAGCGGATGTTATTTTCCGTTTTGAGTCCCTCTTGAAGGAGCATCAAAATTTGTCTGAGACCCACAAGATCTGTGATAAAACCCTTGATGAAAACTGGAAGATGTTCCAGCAAATGTCCGGAGAGTTTCAGAAATTGAAGGATGAACACAAGGAGTGTGCCGAGGTGAATCCGGAGGGGTTGAGGAAGCTTCGTGCAGAGAATGCAAGTTTGGAGGGGAGGGTTGGTGATCTTGAGTTAGAAAAGAATGAGTGGAGAAAAGTGTCCGGTGAGCAGGCTGAGAAGATCAGGTTGTTGGAGGGGCAGTTGTCTGATGCCAAAAATAAGTTGAGCGAGGAAGAGAAGGCTTACAAAGAGCTTTATCAAGAGAAGGTGGACATTGCCGTAGCCGCTGGGAATGCCGAGGTGGAGAGGAACCGTATTGTCAATGAGTTTATCCCGAAAGCTATCCACCGTTTTCTCGGGAGTCATGAGTTCCGAACAGCCTTGGCAGAGCCCTTCAACTTGTTTTATCT
Source organism: Artemisia argyi (assembly GCA_030686995.1). Classification (NCBI taxonomy): domain Eukaryota; kingdom Viridiplantae; phylum Streptophyta; class Magnoliopsida; order Asterales; family Asteraceae; genus Artemisia; species Artemisia argyi. Next base: position 29,128,910 of record CM060692.1, on the reverse strand, counting down.
TTCGGGGCTAATTGATGGGGCAGGTTTGTTTGAGGAGCCGGAGAAAGCGGCTAAGTTGTTAGGAGAGGTTGAAGGAATGGATATGGAAGCCGGGGCCAAATATGGTCCGTTGTATGATAAGGCTTTGTCTCAGGATTATCCTTACATTCAGAAGATCCGGGAAACCGTGTACCGGAAATTTGATGAACTGAGCGCCTTGATTCCTGACCCTGCTCCGGCTGAAGAACCAACTGAGGGTCCGGAGGTCGAATCTCATATCGAGAATCCTTCCGATACCCAGAATGCCTCTGTCTTTGCTTGAAGTTGTTTGTGTTTGGAAGATGTATGTAGGAGTCCGGATACCTCCATTTTGACTATGGATTTAGGTATCCCGGATTCCTTGTGAAGCTTACCAATTGATGTAATAGAATAGGTTTGTTCAATTTTTGTTATTCCGTTATTTCGGAATGTTTGATGTAACCGAATTTTGATCGTATGAATATATCACTTTCTTTTTGTTATTTGTATCGTCTTTAAGCTACATGTATGCCTTACGTAATTTAGTACTCCGTTATTCCGAGGAGTACGTAATTTATGGAACTTACGGCTTTTAATTATATACTGGAAAGGTTTTGTCTCATCGGACAATATATGCCTTACGGCTCTTGATAGTGGTTTATTCCTTATCTTTATTTGATGGGGTAGCCTGTACCCTTCGGCGTTTGGCCTAGAATTATACCCACTTGGGGTTATTTTTGACGGGGTAACCTGTACCCTTCGGCTCTTGGCCTTAGTAATACCCACCTGGGGTTTTCTTTGACGGGGTAACCTATACCCTTCGGCTCTTGGCCTTAATAATACCCACTTGGGGTTTGCTTTGACTGGGTAACCTGTACCCTTCGGCTCTTGGCCTTAATAATACCCGCTTGGGGTTTGCTTTGACAGGGTAACCTGTACCCTTCGGCTCTTGGCCTTAGTAATACCCACCTGGGGTTTTCTTTGACGGGGTAACCTGTACCCTTCGGCTCTTGGCCTTAATAATACCCACTTGGGGTTTGCTTTGACGGGGTAACCTGTACCCTTTGGCTCTTGGCCTTAGTAATACCCACCTGGGGTTTTCTTTGACGGGGTAACCTGTACCCTTCGGCTCTTGGCCTTAATAATACCCACTTGGGGTTTGCTTTGACGGGGTAACTTGTGTCTTGTGGAAAATAATTCAATGTATGGTCAAAGTGCATCGGGTTTTTCATTGATGTAAAAATGGCTCCTGCCTTACAATAGATCCTGAAAAATCAAAGTACATAATAGGTTACATAAAACATTTCTTTAAGTTAATTGCATGCCAGGTCCGAGGTACTTCCACATCTTCCATGGTTTGGAGCTTGTACGTGCTGTGCTGATAAGCCTCCGTTATCCGATAGGGGCCTTCCCAATTAGGTCCCAATTTTCCTTGATCTTCCATCCTGCTGGCTTCATTTTTTCGGTACACGAAATCTCCCACTTTGAAGGCTTCGGGCCTAACCCTTCGGTTGTAATACTGCTCCACCTTCTTTTTGTACTTTGCCTCCCTTATGGCTGCCATTTCCCTCCGTTCTTCTAATAAGTTTAGATTTAGATTTATCTCATCGTCATTGTTTTCAACGTTTGCCATCATGGTCCGGAAGGTAGGCATACCGATATCTGCCGGGATGACTGCCTCACTCCCATAGGTTAGACTGAAAGGGGTCTCTCCGTTGCTAGTTTTCAGAGTGGTTCGGAAAGCCCATAGTATGTTTGGCAATTCGTCTACCCATCCTGCTCTTTCTCTTCCTAGCCGGGACTTAAATCCCTTCATTAGGCTTTTGTTGGCTTTTTCGACCAATCCGTTGGCTTGAGGGTGAGCCACGGCCGTGTTGATTTGTGTGATATTTAACCTCTCGCACCAGCTTTTGAACGGATCTCCCACAAAGTTGCTTCCATTGTCCGTGACAATTATCTTGGGTAGTCCGAACCTGCAGACGATGTTGTCCCATACAAACTTTTTGACCTCTTTTCCGGTTGTCTTGACCAACGGTTTTGCTTCCATCCATTTTGTGAAATAGTCTATTGCCACAATAACATATTTAACTTTTCCTGGGGCTTCGGGCAAAGGCCCCAGAATGTCCATTGCCCATTGGAAGAAGGGCCATGGTGCCATGACGGAGGTTAATACCGTTTTTGGCAGCTTGGGGACCGGCGCCAATTTGTTGAGGTAAAAGTTTTCTTCTACTTCGAACAAGCGAGATGAATCCTTCGGACTAGAATAGGTCCTACGGATTCAATGTAATCTTAGCTTGTAGTGCGTTGCTTCGGATATCTGCAAAACAAATACGTCCGTTAGACTCGCCCCGGGAATGTATCCCAGGACCAACCTCCGGCGTGAGAGTAAGTATACGTTCTTAGTGAGAGAAAGTATAAATAAAACTAGAGAGTGGGGGAGAATTAGTTAACCTTAAATGAAGATTTCATCTCTATTTATAGACTCTCTTCATGGGGTGCCAGGCTGTTTCGTACTTAACCCCTAATGTTCGCTAGTTTAAACTCTATTATCGTATACTTTGGCGTACTTGTTTGTACTTTGGTCTAGGTACTTGTTGGCTCATCCGAAGGGTTTGTGATATCCGGAGGACTGAGCTCATACGGACATTCGTAACCCATCGGATATTGGTCCGTGTTGTTTGAACACATTTGAGTACATTTTATCTGATACGGATCCGGAGGGTTTATCATCGTACGGAAAGTATCCGGAGGGTACGTACGTTAACACCCTACACGACCCAGATTTCAAGGCCGCCCATTTTGACCCAAACCTATTTCGACCCGAAATTTATGCTGGCTCGTTTGACCCGTTACTCAAACCCACCTGACCGCCTCGTTTTGCCACCTCTACTCAAACCAGAATGGCTCATTCCATCTCGCATTTTGCATCCGTTAGACCTCCACCATTACTTCAATAAGTATTGAAGGAGTGCCAATACATATATCCACTTTTATATTATTCTTTTCCCAGTGCAGAACACAGTTAAACACACGGAAACTCATTTCTCTTTACTGTAAGACTCAACCCATAGTTTAATATATGCAAAAGTTCTAAAATGTAATAGAAAATAAATCCTTCCTCACGCGTAATATCTTACAAAAATTAATACGGATAATATATATATATTTGAACCTTGAGTGAGCTTGACTTGATTAACCTAGTCTACAAGTTTTGACCCTTTGTCTATTAGATAACCATACAGGCATCCATATTCTGGAAATGCGGTATTATGCGGACTTCCCATCACAACAAAACCTAGTGTTCTTTGCAAATTGCAACGGGTTGCATATAGATATGTACTTTTATGTAAATATGCTGTTTTCAACCACTTATTCTTGTTCACGGCTAGGTGACAACCAAAATTCACTCACACTGACAATATAATTTATATGCTCTGTTGTTTAACAATAAAAGATTATAGTAAGACATCCTAAAATAAAAATCGGTATTGTATACTTGTTAATATTTGAGGGATTTCATGACGAGTTTCGTTCTTATAGAACAGCTGTTGAGTGTATGAAACAGAGCTCTGAACAGAGCTACTCTGTATGTAACATCAGAATGTGGAACTTCATTATCTACAGAAAACATATTTTGCTTTATTGCTAAAGAACACAGTGTTAGAGTGATTAAAGAAAAACAAGGGGATATAATATCAATTCATTCATATGCTCATTATCACTGACAATGGTTGTAGGTAAGGCATAGCATAACTGAAATCACATAAAATATCTCATACTTGTATAAATGACATAAAGGTCTCCATACTTGAATTGGACACATAACAATACTCTCCATTATTCCAAATATTCAGCATTCTTCCATTTCATTCCAAACCGACCACCTTTTCACAGCTTCCTATTTATTGGCCATACATTCTTCAGGGAAATAAGTAGCAAACAGTCATCATTAATGTAAAAAGTTTTGAGCTTGGTTTGACTACCTAAAAAGTCAACAGAAAACACTTCTGAAAGAGGGAAAAGAGCTTCAAAATAGTTTAGGAATTCAGGTGCTACATAGAAATGCTTTACTTCATTTCCATGATTAAGCATTTTGATTATTTCATCCCAGTAATAATTATTTCATCAATGTTATGCTTACCCCATGTTTGATAAAATGTCTAAATGAGTTAATGAATTGATTTATACGAAACAGAACAAGTGTCATTAAAGAGTTAGTGTCTTGGGACAAAATGTGCCACATCTTTAACTTTTCATTTTTTTGTGAAAGCCAAATGCTGGATAAAACACTTGTAGTAAGTAGCTCACAACAAAGTAACGGGTGAAGATTTGTGAGTCGATCGTTAGATGGTGTTGGAATGTTCGCAGTGTTTCATTCCACTATATTTACTCTCCAACCGTCTTTTTTCACTCATATTGACCAGTCAAACCAAAAACTACCCGAGGTAAATACCGAGAACAGTAACCAAACTAACAAAATACACAACTACCGAGAACAGTAACTACCGAGGTGAAAACTTTAACAAACAGACTAACGAGAACAACAAACTAATGAGCTCTTTACCGAGATCAGTACAAATCATCCACTATCCAGAACACTACCGAGGTAAATTACCTTTATCTTCCGAAAACAGTACTAACCCATACTAACGAAACAGTCCACTACCGAGGTAAGTTATCCGAGATGATCTTATACTGAGATCATCACTTGATCATAACTTTTCGAACTTTCAAAGATCAAAACCACAAGTTTATGATTCAACTAGCTAGTCCAATCCAATAGAAACTTAAATCTAACCTATATGAAGCTTTATATCCAAAAAATCATCTTTTCATGGACAGATCCAAAGTTTCCTATTCAAACATATCCGTATATTCAAAGTTTCCTAATCAAATGCAGTAGAAATGCAAATGACCAATTAACTTACCTATGTAGATTATTCCTGAAATCACATGCTTTTTATAAAAGGAAAACTTGTAAACTTAATGTTGCTAAAATTGGGTTGTGTCATTTCATCAAACATATTGTGGGTCATGAGAAAACTAAAGATATATGCAACCTTATAAGCAATAAAAGAAGAGAACCATGTATGAATAAATTTATCCATGAAGACATTAAACATTTCAGTTATCACAATCCTCTCTATGACGTAAATCTCTTCTTTGGATTTAGATTTTTAAATGTGAATTTTAATTGACCCATTCAATCCACATTAATTACTCACTGGACCATTCTTCTAGTTAGAACATGTTTTATAAGGCCCACTTTCACAGGAGTTGCTGACTGTATTTTCCAGCAGCCTCATTTCTTTGCATATTTGGGTCAATTTTGCCAGCTCACTTTCACAGGAGTTGCTGACTGTATTTTCCAGCAGCCTCATTTCATTGGGGGGACTCTTTCTTTGGGTCCATTAATAATTTCAGGACCAAAAGATATGTTGATGAACATGCAATAACTGCAAATTGAAAATACTTGAGAGTCTTTCGTCGTCTAATGCAAATTTATTGTAAGATTTTTTTCCATGTGTTGTCTGCTCCACACAAATTTATATCTGTCTAGTTCAATTCTTTGTTTTCGATGTCTATATAAAGCTTCATTGAGGCATATGTGTTCATTATCAGAGTAAAAATATAAAGATACATCACATATAATGAGAGAAACTATTTATTTTTACATTATGCATATTCATGTTTTGTTTATTTTGTCAATCGTCATTCTGTGGTGTAACACCAAAGCAGCAGGTGGAGCTGTTGATACGTGCATCTTTAAGGAGAGACAAGCTCTTCTTGATTTCAAAGCTAACCTTCAAGACCCATATGACAAACTCTCTACATGGAGACCCGAAGACGAAGCTGATTGCTGTAAATGGGATGAAGTCAGGTGTTATGATGGCAAAGGTCATGTCACCGGGCTTGAATTATTCGGCCATGATCTTGGAGGTGAGATTAGTCATTCTTTGCTTAACTTAACCTACTTGGATTATATTAACCTTTCTTACAACTCTTTTAATGGAACCATTCCCGAGTTCATATGGTCCATGACTTATTTAAGTTATCTCAACCTTGGTCATAATCAGTTTACTGGCTCCCTTCCCGAGTCCATTGGTAACATGACCCAGTTAACTTATCTTCACCTTGATGGGAATAATTTTACTGGAGTAATTCCTAGATCCATTGGTTCCTTGACCCAATTGAAATACCTTTACCTTTCAAACAACTCTTTCTATGGAACCATTCCTACAGAATTTGGAAACCTCACCAGTTTGGAAATACTTGAACTAGGCTCCCTCAGAAGTTGTACAGTTGAAAACTTTGATTGGTTGCCTTCTTTATCTAATTTAGACTCCCTTTATATGGATGGAACTTCTCTAGCCAAAGCAAATAACTTGGTAAATGTAATTATTGGTCTCCAAAACCTATCATTTTTAAGTTTAACTCGATGTGACCTCTCACAAGTCATGCATCCATATTCTTCATCTATCAACTCTTCTTCATCTATTGATGAGTTGTATCTCAATAACAACAATCTCAACTCTGCCATGTATCGTTGGTTGTGCCCATTAATTGGCAATAGGCTTACAGATCTTTCCCTCTCTGGCAACAAGTTTGATGAGAAACTTTCAGATTTTCTGAACAACTTGTCTGTATGCTCATCCCTTTATCAATTACACCTATCTTCAAATCAGTTAGATGGAACTAACAAACTATGGCAACTACCCACACTTGAAACACTAGACCTATCTTCCAATTCTCTTAGAGGTGTTATCTCTGAAAACATTGGAAAATCAAATCTTTTCTATATAGATCTTTCAAATAACTCACTTGAAGGAGCTCTTTTTAATGATGACATGTCAAACCTTTCTCAGAGTATACAATATATAGATTTCAGCTCTAACAAGCTAGGGCCTCTTTTCCCAAAATGGATAAAAAAACTGAAAAATCTCATCCATCTTGATCTTTCCAACAATATCATTTCCGACACAATTTTTATGGAGTACTGGAACCAGTGGAGGTCTTCTGGGTTGAGGTATTTGGATCTCTCTTTCAACAACATCAGTGGAAAATTACCCAAATCATTATCAAATCACAACCTTAATATAATAGATTTGAGTTTCAACTGCTTTTATGGTCCAATACCGGCTTTCCCAGCACGTATAAGTTTTTTAGATTTGTCCAGAAACAAATTCCATGGTAGAATTTCTTCCTTGTGCCACGACTATAAAAATTTGAAATTTCTTGATCTCTCACGTAACACAATAACCGGGCAACTTCCAGACTGTGTTCAGAATTTGACATATCTAAAAGTTCTTAATCTAGGACACAATACTCTATCAGGAAGGATTCCTCCCTCAATAGGATATTTGGGTCAACTCGAGACGTTGTGTTTATACAACAATAGCTTCTCTGGAGAATTGCCATTGTCTTTGAAAAATTGCACAAATTTAAGCCTTTTGGACTTGGGGGCCAACATTTTATATGGTAATATTCCTGTTTGGATTGGGTAAAGCTTGTCAAGGTTGTATGCCCTTAGCCTATATTCAAACAACTTCTTCGGAGCCATCCCTTCACAAATATGTCAATTAGTAAGCCTTCAAATCTTGGACTTGTCGTATAACAATCTCATTGGAACAATCCCATCGTGTGTGAATAATCTTACTTCCATGGTTCAAAAAGGATTGTTTGTGGAACAGAACGTACATCATTATCATAGTTCTATAAATTCGACATATGCTTCTTTCTACATTGATGGACCTGATGATAGATATATTGACCATCTGTTAATAAAATGGCAAGGAAGGGTAAATGAGTTTAGTAGCACTATGGGATTGGTGACGACCATCGATTTTTCAAGCAATAATCTCACAGGAAAAATCCCAATTGAGATTACCAATCTGTATGGATTGTTGGCACTAGACTTGTCAAACAACTCTCTAGTTGGAGAGATTCCACAAGACATTGGTCAAATGAAAGAACTTTTAACTTTGAATCTATCTAGAAACATGTTTTCAGGAGAGATACCATCAAGCATGTCACAGATGGATAGATTAAATGATCTTGACGTGTCATACAATAATCTGTCGGGGAGAATTCCATCCAGCACTCAACTCCAATCCTTCCCACCTCAAAGGTTCACCGGAAATGTTCGACTATGTGGACTTCCTACAACGAAAAAATGTCTCGAAGATGAAGATCTAGGAGTTCCACCTGTCGGTGATAGTGATGGCGATGCAGAAAGTAAAGATGAACTTCAAAGATGGTTTTATATTGGAGGGGCCACTGGGTTTGCAACTGCATTTTGGATAGCGTGTAGCACTTTACTTCTCAATCGTCGTCTCAGACATGCTTTTTTCCACTTTCATAATTGCTTGAAGGATTGGGTGTATGTAAAGGTGTTGGTGTTCATTGCAAGAGTGCAAAGGGTTGCACGTGCATAGTGCTTCCTGTTTTCTGCTTTTTATGTGTTTTTTTCGCTACTTATTATTGTTCACATTATGTTGGTAGAGTCGTATTGTAATATCATGCTTTATTTGTATTTGTACAGGGGTTTTTAACTAAGGCCTTGTTATTAATAAAATTGCCACTAACACCATGGGTGGCCATTTGCCTCTGTTGTGTAAAAGACACCATCGTGACATGTTCGCAACTTGGGTTGATGTCATTGTTTTCACAATTTCACCTTTTGTGTTAAAAAATATAGCCTTCAACATTGGAAATAATCAATCCTAGTTGTGTTATATATGGCATCCAAACAATTCAAACAATGAATTTCTTCATTCAAAAAATAAAACTAAGGGGATGTGGTCGATATGTTATTTGCAAGAAAAGCATGTATAACAACATCAATTGACTCCCACGTTACACTACTCTGTTGGACTAGATTTGTCCAATAATTAATACCATACTAAATGACATATTTTAATGCACAAAACAGTGTCTAGGATACTGCTGACTTGTTGTTGTGACACACAAAAGTTAGCAAGTTAAAGCACTTAGTTGTTACTGTATAATTTTATGATTATTTTAACTATGAGTACTTAAAACTCTGTTCTCTTTACGGATAACTTAAGTCTAATATATTTTGTTATTTGATTCATTGTAAATTTGATAATAACTGATGTATTTGTAACTACTCACCCAAATTTTTTAGTTTCTTAATTAGTTAATAAAGGGTGAACCTCGGGTATCTTGATCGACTGCCAGAGTTTGACGTTGTTGAAGAGTCAAGATGATCACATCACATTGCGGTATAAACTTGCTTTTTGTATAGGACCGTGCTTAAAAGATCCATGCATCTATCTTGAAGTTAATTCTAGTAACGTTTGTTTGATGTTTTAGTTAACTTTTGAATGATCGATTTTATAACTTCTTATGTTCTTCTTAGTGCTTAGTTTTATTACTTCAGTTTAAACCATCTTGTGTATTGTGCATCATTTGTTTGTTAAGAGGATCAAAGGAAACTGGTACTTGTGCCCTTGTTCCATCCTAGTGAACGTATTGTGACAATTTAGCAAGATTCAAAATGACAGCTTATTGATCTATGTGCTATTTTAACTTCTGCAAATTAAATGAAATTTCTTGCAAGTTATAGCACTAATAAACTATTACCTTCGTTTATCAGTGATATAATTTTCATTAAATATTTAGCACTCACTACTTCTGATTTTCTTAATGTTCTGCTTGTACAAAAAGCTTTATGTAGTTGTATGAACACCAACTTCTTGAAGCATGTAGTGTATGTGACACACACTACGTAAGAACCCATCATGAAGAGGTAAGTCAAATCCTCTAAAACCCTTCACTTACATTACTTGATTGAAGTAAATCTGATAAATTTGTTACTATGGAATTGTATGTACACCGAAAGTGGTTAATCAAGACATTTGTTACTATGTCAAAATGGGTCGTGATTGGCAACTTGTTTAAAAATTGGTTTTCAAGGAACACCAACTTTTCTTACCTTATAATGTTGACCAAAATCATATAAGAATTGAAAATAATTAAATAACTTAAGTGCATGTTTAAATTTCAGCTTTTCTACCTTGTATTTAATAGTACTCATTAAAAGGGCATTGTACTTCTGGTGTTATTCTTCTAGCACGAATGAGCAATTTACATGATAAAAGGAATACCTTTTAGATAGCGCGAATGAGCAATTCATAAGTACAATCCCAATGCCCATTCAAAGAATATTAGTGACAACCAAACATCGCATGTGACTAGTCTTTGGAAAATGGCCAGTTGGCAACCATAGATGCACAAAGGTCATTACAACGATTGAACGTCATCTTGAGCTCATCCTTAAATGGTCAATTGGGAACTACAAGTACTCAACCAGAATTTCTTCACGAATTTAAACCTTTTGAAATTTTACTTACTCTCCCTTCGCGATTTAAGTATCCACATACAAATTTTCTTCAAATATGATATGTGTAATAACTATATATTTTTTTTGCCGTTCAAAAAAAAATAACTATATATTTTAGTTAACAAATTTTCAAATTTACCCATGTGTTTAATACATCAATTAAATGTAGAGTGTGTCATATGAAAAGTATGTAAGAGTAAAATAGGTGAACTAGTAAATTATAACTTTTATTTATTGAAAGTTGATAATTTTTTGTTTGTAGTTATTAGTAAACGGGTTCCCAGATTAGGGTTAAGATAATCAATAAAGGTACCGGATATTTACTTGAAATCGTGGTATCACTTTCCAATAGAAACTATTCGACCCTATGCCTGGGTTACACGAATATTTCTATGGGATAAGACCAAGTGATGTTCTTGTTTTAGGCACAAACCAAGAACCAGATGCGTATTGAAGTGTTTAGGGTTTTGTGTTAATCGTATATTATGTCCCTTCTTCATGCAGAATGATGTGACCTCTATTTATAATAGAGAATACTCAAAACCCTAGCCCATGGAATTATGTATAATTAACGGCCCATTAATTATAACATAATACTTTCCATAATAATAGGGATCAGTGGTTATCAGTGGAAACAATATCACTTGCAGTGGTAATGTTAACACTATCAGTGGAAACACTAGCAGTAGAATGCCAGCAGCAGAATCACACTAGCAGCAGAATGCTATCAGCAGCAGAATCAGCTATCAGCAGGATCAGCTGTCAGCAGAATCCTAGCAGCAGATTCACAACACTAGCAGTACTTTGATCAAGCATTACTTTGATCAATACATAACCACTATTGAGTCAGGGGATTCAGTGACCAAATGGGTGTATACTCCATACCTCCAAACCCATTACCAGGTGTAAATTGATCCCTCAAGTGCACTAAATTTTCCAACAATCCTCCCCAAATTTAGTTCACTTCCTTTGCATGAAAAATCAAACACAAAACAAAACAAGTGCATAAATGAAAATATCCTGAGGATTGAATTTCCACATTAGTACATATACTTTCAAATATTCGAGAATCAGTGTGTTCTAAGAATTGAACCCTTCAACCCATTTGAATACCTGATGATAAATACACACAAGTTTTCAAACACTAAAATACTCCTGACACTATATAAGCCATGTGTCCATATCCAATTCATAAATGTTGTAAAAGCTAAAAGTCCAAAGCTTCCTGAAGCGGCAAAACTTCAGCATTCACATAGGTGGTTCATCTTTAATTCATGCTCCTGCTTAGCACTTTTTCAAAGAAAATTAACTATTAAGAAGTGAAGACTTCATCCTCCTTTCAGCAGGTAACAAGCACAACCTTGGGATGTTTGTAATACATGTGCTTCAGTCCACTAAATGATCAGCTTTCCACATTGAACTCAGCTTCCAAGTTTCCTTAGAAGGGAGTTGGGTATCCTTGCATTCAGTGACTAAGTTGGACTTAAACCCATCCCTTTAGCAGACTTCAAAACCAAGTCTCTAGCCAAACCCTTCGTCAAGTGATCAGCTAAGTTTTGTTGAGATTTAACAAACACTATAGATACCACCCCATTCATGATAAGCTCACGAATCATGCTATGCCTAACATCTAAGTGTCTAGACTTCCCATTGTACATCTGGCTATAAGCCTTCGCCAATGTAGCAGCACTATCACAACGGATAGAAACAGGTGCTATAGGTTTAGACCACAATGGAATCTCAAGAAGCAAGTTTTTCAACCATTCAGCTTCTTTGCCAACAGCAGCTAAAGCCACAAATTCAGATTCCATGGTTGAACTGGTAATGCAAGTTTGTTTCTTGGATGCCCAAGAAATTGCACCTCCACCAAGTAGGAATACCCAGCCACTAGTAGACGAATTATCTTCAGTATTACTGATCCAACTTGCATTAGTATATCCTTCTAATACTGAAGGATAACCAGTATATGAGAGACTATAATCCATAGTTCTCTTCAAATACTTAAAGACCCTCTGAATTGCTTGCCAATGATGAGCACTAGGATTACTAGTATATCTGCTCAGTTTACCCACAACAAAAGCAATATCAGGTCTTGTACAAGTCATGGCATACATCAAGCAGCCAATCACCCTAGAATACTCAAGTTGAGATACAGCTTTGCCAGTATTAGGCATTAGATTCTCACTTGTATCCATAGGAGTACTCACATGAGTACAATCAAAGTAATTAAATTTCTTTAACACCCTCTCAATGTAATGAGACTGAGATATAGAAATTTTGTTACTTTCATGTTTAATCCTTATGCCAAGGATAACATCTGCCTCCCCCATATCCTTCATGGAGAACTTTGATGACAAAAATTCTTTTGTAAGATCAACTTGATTTTGGTCAGTGCCAAAGATCAACATGTCATCAACATATAGACAAATGATGACTCCTTTACCAGATTCATCAAATTTTCTATATACACATTTGTCAGCTTGATTAAGTAAATAACCACTAGACAAAACCACTTCATCAAACTTTTGATGCCATTGCTTATGTAACACCCCCAATTCATGATGCAGCGGAATTCAACTTGGGTGTTACTCGACGGCACAACAGTCATAATAATAGAAAACGATCTCTAACCGAGTCGTAATAAAAAGAGTTGTCATTCATATTTATTCAAATATATCAGAGTTTACATAGTAAGGTCCCAAAAGTTTCCATGTTTCAAAATACATCAATATAAAGTCTTTGATGTTTTTATCGAATGACAATATAGTTTATAGCCTTCTTCCTTTGGTACGTGCCCTTCCGCTCCATTCTTGATTATCATGGACCTGAAATACATGCTTAAGAGGTCAACACAAAGGTTGAGTGAAGTTCATAGAGTTTGTTTAACGGTTGAACACAATATGTTGGTAGTAATGAGTTAATTAGACTCATACTTATGTTAGAAAACAAAACAGTTATTATTATATACTAAGCTCATGCAACCAATACGTTAACAGGTACCAATATCAATCGGCGGTTTTGTTGCCCCGGTAAGTACTTTGCCGTCATACTTAATGTTCAAATATAGTGCATTCGTTTGAACTAATCTGCTCAAACAAATGGGATTCGTCAATCCCAATAGGCCTATTCACAATACTCGCGCTCACTAATTCTAGTGATTAAATGGTTCATGATAGGGGCCTAGGATTGGCAAGGTAGGTACTTAGTAATAATAAAACAATCAGGCAGCATACAGTTTCAAAGCATTGTGTTCGGTTTAAAAGTAGCATGTATTCCCCCCAAGGGTTTGTAAAACATTGAAGTAATGTAAAGTGGGGCTATGAACTCACCTTAAGTACGATAGCAAGTAATGAAGGTGATGATTGGATCGTGTAGGTTTCTACGAGCAACCTATAATAGAATGTTGCGACTTAGGATTTGTGTAGAGAATATAACGGAGTGCCGATATATATATATATCTTGCATTTAGTCCATGATGTGGTATGGTGTATATTGTAAGTCTTTGAAAGAAAGATTCATGAAACATGTATGTTTTGGTATATCGTTTACTACCGTTCGGGCCGACATAATTCAGAAGTCATGTTAGTAAGCGTTCGAGGAGCCAGGACACTTTAACTCGTAAATCCACAACTCATCTCGACGGCTTACATAATGAACTCCTCACATGAGGCTCCCTACTATTGTAGTAGTTGATAAAATATATAGATATAAGTTTTGATCCGAAAAGTTACATGTCCGATATTTGGATAAACTTAGGAAAGTTTATTAGTACATGAAGATTGTTATTAGGGGTAGTTTTATAAGTCTTGTATGACCATTTTTCCTTGGTAAAATCTCATGGTTCCTTTTTAAGTGAAGTAGATCCAAATTGCTTGTTCAAGTTATCGCCTAATTCATTGTTTCATGTTTACGCCTATGTAAGTTGGTATGGTCATTTCGTCATGGCCTAGCCATGACCTTTGGTCCTTGTTCCAAGGTCATGAGACACAACCTTGGCTCTAGCCATGGTGGTGGTCTTGATTATAGGTCATAAGACCTTTTGTTCCTTTTAAAGTATAACCAATATATAGTGACTTATATATATGTAAATAGCTGTTAAGAAACTGAGAAATATCTCACCCAGAAAGCGTTTTCAAGGCTCGAGCCTCTTTATTCCTAGATGAAAACGTGATTCCGGACAACTTTCGTGTTTTAACTTTTTCATGAATCGGACCAGAAAGGCCTCTTTTTGCGTGTTTTAGGTTCTGTCACAGAAGCTTTTTAGGCAGTTTTGCCGGAAAGTTTTGGTAACTTCAAATCGCCATAACTTTTGACTCGTATACTCTTTTTAGGTGGTTCAAATTGCTATGGTTTCCTTGTTAAGTCCTCTACTGTAATATGTAATAATACAATATCAAATTTTTACCATTTTGATCAGGTCTTACCAAGAAATTCACTAGTTTGCTTGTTTTAGTAACTTATCTTAACAATCAAGTACAACAACATGTTTTAGTCATTTTTATACACCATGGACATTCATACAAGACATAATATAGCAAGAATAACATGTAAATGATATGAACATGATAAATTAACAAGAAGCATGTTAGGTTTAGGCTTACAACTTTTGGCTTTCTAATAAAGAAAGGAGTAACAAGTAAGGAAATGGACTTTGATAGACTTGCTTCAACCCTTTTCACTTCATGCAACCTTTCTACCCTTGGTATTCTTGAAAGAGATGTAATGAAAGTTGAGGTGAATTGAGTGGATTTAAACTCAAGAGAAATCACCAAGTATATTAGGGTTATGGAAGTGTTTTGGTAACTTATGATCAAACTAGGGTTTCTACTTGAACTTTCACTTGAACCTTGCTAGAACCTTGAAGAAAATAAGCTAAGTGTGGAGTGAAATGGGGGTATGGTATGGACGGCAACACAAGGGGTGGGGGGGGGGGGGGGGGGGGCTTTTATAGTCTCATGAGGAGGTTACATTTCAAGACTAGTCAAAGCTTTCTAAACAAGCTTCAACACATGTAACACATCAAAGCCAACCTTGCCTAGGATCAAGCCACACAAGGGATGACTCCCCCCCCCCCCTATTGGCGGTTCACAAGAGCTAGGGGGGTGAGTTGGCTTGGCTTGGATGATAATATCTAGATATTTGCTAGTTTTGACTCCGGGAAATGCCAATCGTAACTGATTAGGCCTCAAAACGTAAAACCGGGTGTCGTAAAATTATGAAACTTTAAAGTATTGTTAGACATGTCCATATGTTCCATAATAAAATATAAAATGAGTGGTAGGTTCCATTTGGGTGATAAAACCCTGCTAAAACTGGAAACACGGGTCTAAAACGCGTAATACGTAAAATGTACGAATATTGCGTAAAATTGAGAAAAGTAAAATGTTACTTTTCTAATATGTTATAAATGATTTAAAATGACTTATAATGTCTAGACTGGGCTCAGTCTAGTGTCGGTTGGTATTAAATGTCTTTTAGACATCAAACCGTAAGCCTAAAAATCACGAAATGACTTATAACATCAAGGGATGATTTTTGGTCAATGGAGGAGGGAAAAATATGTTGAATTATTCTAATAAGTTGAAAACTCAAATTGTCTTAGAAATGCGGTGCAGGTATAGGCTAGGGTTACGGCTGAGTAAAAACGCGTAAAACTGAAAATTCCAGTTTTTCACGGCCGAGGTTTATTCTGGTCATATTTTTCTCAGTCATGATTTATTCTCAAATAAATCATGAGTGTGTTAAACATTTTTCTGATGTGGGGTCACCTGACGGGATCAAATTTCGTTGTGCGTGGAATTTCTGAATGACGTTTTACCCTAAAACGGGTAATTCCTTAATAACTTTCACGAAAATGATCTGACGAATGTCAAACATTTAATTTGCCATGGAAATGATTTATCACTTGAGAATATGAAATAAAAATCAACTTTCGGGAGAATTTCGGGAAAAATGAATAGTAAAAATGAATAGTAAATTTTCCGGGAATAGTAATTAACCTGAATTTGCGAATTGTTACAGTCTCCACCCCATATGAGAGCTCCGTCCCGGAGATCAATTTGCGTTGGGAGTAGAAGCTTCGTTGGTAAAAAGATGTGGGTATTTCTTTCGTATCTGGTCCTCTCGTTCCCATGTGTATTCAGGACGACGTCGTGAGTTCCAACGAACTTTGACAATTGGAATACGGCTTTGCTTGAGTTGTTTGACCTCTCGGTCCATGATTTCTACGGGTTCCTCAATAAATTGAAGATCGTCATTGAGTTGTATTTCATCGAGTGGAATCACGAGTGATTCATCTGATAAGCATTTCTTTAGGTTAGATACATGGAAAGTGGGGTGTACACTACTGAGTTCTGATGGAAGCTCAAGTCTGTACGCCACAGGGCCAACCCTGGCTAGGATTTTAAATGGTCCGATGTATCTTGGGTTTAGTTTTCCTCGTTTACCGAATCGTATCAAACCTTTCCAAGGCGATACCTTTAGCATAACCCTATCTCCGACTTGGAATTCTAGGGGTATGCGTCGTGTGTCGGCATAACTTTTCTGTCGATCTCTTGCGGCTTGTAGCCGATTTTTGATTTGTACAATCTTATCCGTTGTTTCACGGATGAGTTCTGGTCCAGTGAGTTGAACTTCTCCCACTTCAGCCCAACAAGCAGGTGAACGACACTTTCGACCATAAAGTGCTTCAAATGGAGCTGCTTGAATACTTGTATGATAGCTGTTGTTGTAGGAAAATTCGACTAATGGTAAATGAGTATCCCATCCTTTTCCAAAGTCTATTATACAAGCTCGAAGCATGTCTTCAAGTGTTTGAATGGTTCGTTCACTCTGACCATCGGTCTGAGGGTGGTACGCTGTACTCATGTCTAGATTTGTTCCAAAGGCGTCTTGGAGTGACTGCCAGAAATTGGAAGTAAATCTACCATCTCTGTCGGATATGATGGATATTGGTGCACCATGTCTTGAGACTATTTCTTTGACGTATAGTCGGGTTAGTTGTTCCATTTTGTAAGTCTCTTTGATTGGTATAAAGTGTGCGGATTTTGTGAGACGATCAACTATGACCCAGATGGAGTCATAACCGCTTGATGTCTTTGGGAGCTTGGTAATGAAGTCCATAGTAATTCTTTCCCATTTCCATATAGGAATTTCTGGTTGTTGCAATGGACCGGATGGTTTTTGGTGTTCGGCTTTTACTTTGGAGCAGGTAAGACATTTGCTAACGTATGTTGCAATGTCGGCTTTCATGTTCGGCCACCAATAGAGTAACTTAAGATCATGATACATTTTATCAGATCCTGGATGTATGGAGTATTTAGATTTGTGTGATTCATGCATGATCAAGTCTCGTAGGCCACCAAAAAGTGGTAACCAACTTCGACCTTGGAAGCATAGAGTTCCATCTGAACGGGTTTCGAATTTCTTTTGTATCATGCCATCCAACTTTTCCTTTTGGATGTCTTCTTGTTTCACCGCCTCAGCTTGAGCGTGAAGGATTTGGGTAGGAAAGTTTGAATTTATGGTTAAAACTAAGGCTCGGACTCGTAGTGGTTTAACCCGTTCCTTTCGGCTCAGGGCGTCGGCTACTACGTTTGCCTTTCCTGGGTGATAACGAATGTCGTAGTCATAATCACTTAGTAATTCCAACCAACGACGTTGTCTCATGTTTAGTTCTTTTTGGTCCAAAATGTGTTGTAGACTTTTATGATCGGTGTACACAGTACATCTAGTACCGTATAGATAGTGTCTCCAGATTTTTAGTGCAAAGACCACAGCTCCTAACTCTAAGTCATGAGTGGTGTAATTTTCCTCATGAACCTTGAGTTGTCTTGATGCATAAGCCATGACCTTATCGCGTTGCATCAACACGGCACCTAACCCTTGGTGCGATGCATCACAATAGACTACAAAATCTTCTATCCCATCTGGCAATGCTAGGATAGAAGCACTACAAAGTTTCTGTTTGAGGGTTTGGAAAGCTTTTTCTTCGTTTTCATCCCACACGTATTTCTTGTCTTTCTGAGTTAGCTTAGTCAAAGACTTTGCTATTGAGGAAAATCCTTCAATAAACCTTCGATAATACCCGGCTAAACCCAGAAATTGCCGAATTTCTGTAGGTGTGGTAGGTGTTGGCCAGTTTTTGATAGCTTCAATTTTAGCGGGATCGACATGTAAACCGGTCTCGTCAATCACATGCCCAAGGAATTGTACTGATTGAATCCAAAATTCACATTTGGAAAACTTTGCATACAATTTCTCTTCCTTGAGTAGTCCTAAAATTGTTCTCAGGTGTTCTTTGTGTTCTTCCTCGTTTTTGGAATATATTAGAATGTCGTCTATGAATATGATCACGAATTTGTCCA
The DNA here is from genome assembly GCA_030686995.1 of Artemisia argyi. Classification (NCBI taxonomy): domain Eukaryota; kingdom Viridiplantae; phylum Streptophyta; class Magnoliopsida; order Asterales; family Asteraceae; genus Artemisia; species Artemisia argyi. The sequence goes on along the minus strand of CM060692.1, from coordinate 29,110,181 downwards.
AATATGGTTTACACACCCGATTCATGAGATCCATGAATACTGCCGGTGCATTTGTTAACCCAAATGGCATCACTTGGAATTCATGGTGACCATATCGTGTCCTAAAGGCTGTTTTTGGAATGTCTTCATCACGAACTCTAACTTGATGGTAACCTGATCGTAGGTCAATTTTTGAGTAATAGGTTGAACCTTGCAATTGATCGAATAAATCATCAATTCTTGGTAGTGGGTATCGGTTCTTTATGGTTAATTTGTTTAGTTCACGATAGTCAATACACATTCGTAATGACCCATCTTTCTTTTTCACGAATAAAACTGGAGCTCCCCAAGGTGAGGAACTGGGTCGAATAAATCCCTTGTCCGAAAGTTCTTGTAATTGATTTGATAGCTCTTGCATCTCTGAAGGTGCTAGCCGGTATGGTGCGCGGGCAACTGGCGCCGCTCCTGGTATTAAATCAATTCTGAACTCTATTTGACGATTTGGTGGTAGTCCAGGTAAATCTTCCGGAAAGACTTCAGGAAACTCACGGGCAATAGGAACATCTTCGAGACGTTTTTCATCGGATTTCTTTTCGGTTACGTGGGCTAAGAAAGCATAACATCCTTTCTCAATGTACTTCATGGTTTTGATACATGAGATGATGTTTATTCGAGTTCCACTTTGATCACCACGAATGATCAAAGTTTCATTGTCACATGGAATGTGCACAACTCTTTCACCACAAATAATGTTAGCTTGATGTTTAGACAACCAATCCATGCCAATAACAACATCAAAACTTCCGAGTTCGATTGGCATAAGATTGATGTTAAAGGGGTGGTCTAAGAGATTAAGGGTACAATTTGGGATTACGGTATTGGTATTTACTAAGTCACCGGTAGCAAGTTCAATACTATAACTAGTGGTTAAAGTAATTGATGGAATATCAAGTAAAGGCGCAATTCTAGTAGATATAAAGCTCATATCAGCACCAGAATCGAATAAGACTTTAACAGGAATGTTATTGAGTAAGAACGTACCGGTAACCACGTTCGGGTCTTGGTGTGGTTCTTCATTTCCCATGACATAGGCCCTACCACGAGCACCTCCGCCTTGGGGTCCTTGGTTTCGAGGACAATTGTTTTTGAAGTGTCCCCTTTCACCACACCCAAAACATGTAACTATGGGCTGTGTGTTAGCCCCAGTAGCTATACCCTTGCCCCTACAATCTTTGGCAAGATGTCCGGGCTTCTGACACTTGTTGCATTTGGCCGGGCAAGGACCTTCATGATGGTAGTTGCACTTGGTACATTGTGGTAGAGTACCAACATATTTACCACCGGCTGGTGCAGCAACATAAGCCGTCGCGGCTTCTTGTCTCTTGTTCTGTTGATTGTGATGGTTGTTGTTTCGGGTTTGGTTGTTGTTGTTGTTGTTGTTGTTGTTGTTGTTACTCCCACGGTTACCATCCCATGGTCGCTTGTTGTTGTTGTTGTTGTTGTTGTTGTTACGGTAGTTGGAGTTGTTGGGATTATTGGTATTGCTGGCGTTGTTGGTGTTGAGGTTGTTTTGCTTTCGGGTTTCGGTCATTCGTACCACTTGGTCCATGAGGCTGCGGGACATCCGCATAGCTTCATCAAGTTCTTTGGGATTTGCCGAAGTCACGTTCCCCTGTATGCTAGATGGAAGTCCCCAGATATACCTTTCCAACAATTTTTCCTTTGTGGAAACCATTGTTGGACAAAGTATCCTCAATTCCTGGAATCGACGGTTGTAGGTTATGATATCATTACCCCTAACCGTATGATCCCAGAATTCAACCTCCAACTTTTGCATTTCGCTGCGAGGGCAGTATTCCTTGATCATCATTTGTTTCAAGTTAGCCCAAGTAATCTTATAGGCATTCTCAATGCCCATGGGTTGAGCAATTGAGTTCCACCAAGACAATGCCTCATTCAACAGAGTACTCGTGGCATACTGAACTTTGTCACCCTCAGTACACTTACTAACCAAGAATACTGACTCCGCCTTTTCAAACCAGCGGGTCAGACCCACAGCTCCTTCAGTACCCTTGAATTTGATGGGTTCACATTTCAAGTAGGAAATGAACGAGCAACCCTTTGGTACTGTAGCAACATTGATCACCGGAGGGGTAGTTGAGTTTGGTCCTCCTAGGTTAAGACTGGCAATTCTGGCAGTCTCTGCAGCTATAGCAGCTTCCGCAGCAATGGCGGCTTCCGCGGCTGCTGCAGCATCAGCAGCTGCTGCAGCATCAGCGGCTGCTGCAGCATCAGCAGTACCAGCAGCTGTGTCGGCTTCGGCAGCTGCTGCAGCTGCTGCAGCTACGGCTGCTCGTTCCGTGACAAGTGCTGCATTGACACTGTCCTTTACCAGTTTGCGGATGGCAGCTTGCGTCATTGTTGGTGGTGTCTTTTTCTTTGGCGCCATGATTCTATTGTTCAAAAGATACGTTGTAATTAGAGAGTTGTGAGATGAGCACAATTTGATAAGGATGATAGGGTAATAATGTTGAAACTTAAAAACATAACACATGATAGTATATAAAACAAGAGTTTTATTCATATAACGTTGATTACAAAATCGAACTTATTACAAGTTCATTCAAAACTTACTAACTGATACTTTCAGTTAGTAATTACAACGTTGTACTAAAGATAACTAGTACTATAACACTAGTCTAACGTCGGTTGGGTGGTTGTCGTAGTCCGGACGGATTATTAATTCCGTGTGTTGCTAACACATCTACACTTTCATTCGGACGGTATTCTTTGACATCCTTTTGGTATAGCCTTTGTTGTATGGCACTCATTTAAGTTTGCATTCCACACAAATCATTCTTAAGTTGATACCTGTCAAAGTTTGCAACATCTAACCGGATTTCGGCGGTATTTAGGCGGTTAAGTAGTTTGTGAATTTGTACCGCATCCTGTTCTTGGGCTCTCTCAACCAAAGTGAGTCTATCCTTGACGTTATCTAGGCCGGTTAGAGGATTTAAGACTATTTCCCCAAGATGAGTCAAGTCCCTCTTGACATAGCTCATGTCAAGCTTAAACCAATATAGGTCATCTCGAGCATTCATGGCGTCCATTCTGGCAGAATTTACCTTGGATATATAGTTGTGCATTTGACTTGCCATACTTTGAACTTTGAGTTGGGTCAGGTTGAGGGCTTGTTTCAAAGAGTAGATTTCGTATTGAGCTGAGTTCACGAACATATGTGTAGATGTAGATGTTCCGCCGGTTTGGTAAGTAGATTTCGGAACTTGAGCTGGAGTGGTACGGTTAGATTCGGATGAAATTGGTGAAACAGGAGGTGGAGATGTCAATGGTGATAGATGTGGCACTATTATTTGTTCCTCCGCTTCCTCAATGTCATCGATGCCTTTGATGTCAACATCCATTTCAGGATCCTCTTCGTAATCATCGATGTTTATGTCCATATCCATTTCAGGATCTTCGTCCGAATCTACATCTAGATCCTCATAAGGTTCTTCCTCGTCGTCGTAGTCAATTGGTTCAAAGTAAGGATCATCGGGTCCGGGAAGAATTGGTAAATACTCGGGCATAGCAGGAAGATGATCGGGAGATGGAGGTGCGGACATGATGTCTACAATTAGTATTTCGATGTCAAAATAAATCAAATGTTTATGGAAAATGCTCAAACTAAGGAAATGTGCATATGACAATATACAAATATGTTCATGTAGCATAACATGTGTAATAAGTCCATAATCTTCTGGAGGATGGAAGGCACGAAGAGCGGAAGGCTATAAAAATGCTTTTGCTTGTTATTGTAGTTATAGTTTAGGTCTCACTTAGACCCGTTTCTCTATAACCATGGCTCTGGTACCAATCTGTAACACCCCCAATTCATGATGCAGCGGAATTCAACTTGGGTGTTACTCGACGGCACAACAGTCATAATAATAGAAAACGATCTCTAACCGAGTCGTAATAAAAAGAGTTGTCATTCATATTTATTCAAATATATCAGAGTTTACATAGTAAGGTCCCAAAAGTTTCCATGTTTCAAAATACATCAATATAAAGTCTTTGATGTTTTTATCGAATGACAATATAGTTTATAGCCTTCTTCCTTCGGTACGTGCCCTTCCGCTCCATTCTTGATTATCATGGACCTGAAATACATGCTTAAGAGGTCAACAGAAAGGTTGAGTGAAGTTCATAGAGTTTGTTTAACGGTTGAACACAATATGTTGGTAGTAATGAGTTAATTAGACTCATACTTATGTTAGAAAACAAAACAGTTATTATTATATACTAAGCTCATGCAACCAATACGTTAACGGGTACCAATATCAATCGGCGGTTTTGTTGCCCCGGTAAGTACTTTGCCGTCATACTTAATGTTCAAATATAGTGCATTCGTTTGAACTAATCTGCTCAAACAAATGGGATTCGTCAATCCCAATAGGCCTATTCACAATACTCGCGCTCACTAATTCTAGTGATTAAATGGTTCATGATAGGGGCCTAGGATTGGCAAGGTAGGTACTTAGTAATAATAAAACAATCAGGCAGCATACAGTTTCAAAGCATTGTGTTCGGTTTAAAAGTAGCATGTATTCCCCCCAAGGGTTTGTAAAACATTGAAGTAATGTAAAGTGGGGCTATGAACTCACCTTAAGTACGATAGCAAGTAATGAAGGTGATGATTGGATCGTGTAGGTTTCTACGAGCAACCTATAATAGAATGTTGCGACTTAGGATTTGTGTAGAGAATATAACGGAGTGCCGATATATATATATATCTTGCATTTAGTCCATGATGTGGTATGGTGTATATTGTAAGTCTTTGAAAGAAAGATTCATGAAACATGTATGTTTTGGTATATCGTTTACTACCGTTCGGGCCGACATAATTCAGAAGTCATGTTAGTAAGCGTTCGAGGAGCCAGGACACTTTAACTCGTAAATCCACAACTCATCTCGACGGCTTACATAATGAACTCCTCACATGAGGCTCCCTACTATTGTAGTAGTTGATAAAATATATAGATATAAGTTTTGATCCGAAAAGTTACATGTCCGATATTTGGATAAACTTAGGAAAGTTTATTAGTACATGAAGATTGTTATTAGGGGTAGTTTTATAAGTCTTGTATGACCATTTTTCCTTGGTAAAATCTCATGGTTCCTTTTTAAGTGAAGTAGATCCAAATTGCTTGTTCAAGTTATCGCCTAATTCATTGTTTCATGTTTACGCCTATGTAAGTTGGTATGGTCATTTCGTCATGGCCTAGCCATGACCTTTGGTCCTTGTTCCAAGGTCATGAGACACAACCTTGGCTCTAGCCATGGTGGTGGTCTTGATTATAGGTCATAAGACCTTTTGTTCCTTTTAAAGTATAACCAATATATAGTGACTTATATATATGTAAATAGCTGTTAAGAAACTGAGAAATATCTCACCCAGAAAGCGTTTTCAAGGCTCGAGCCTCTTTATTCCTAGATGAAAACGTGATTCCGGACAACTTTCGTGTTTTAACTTTTTCATGAATCGGGCCAGAAAGGCCTCTTTTTGCGTGTTTTAGGTTCTGTCACAGAAGCTTTTTAGGCAGTTTTGCCGGAAAGTTTTGGTAACTTCAAATCGCCATAACTTTTGACTCGTATACTCTTTTTAGGTGGTTCAAATTGCTATGGTTTCCTTGTTAAGTCCTCTACTGTAATATGTAATAATACAATATCAAATTTTTACCATTTTGATCAGGTCTTACCAAGAAATTCACTAGTTTGCTTGTTTTAGTAACTTATCTTAACAATCAAGTACAACAACATGTTTTAGTCATTTTTATACACCATGGACATTCATACAAGACATAATATAGCAAGAATAACATGTAAATGATATGAACATGATAAATTAACAAGAAGCATGTTAGGTTTAGGCTTACAACTTTTGGCTTTCTAATAAAGAAAGGAGTAACAAGTAAGGAAATGGACTTTGATAGACTTGCTTCAACCCTTTTCACTTCATGCAACCTTTCTACCCTTGGTATTCTTGAAAGAGATGTAATGAAAGTTGAGGTGAATTGAGTGGATTTAAACTCAAGAGAAATCACCAAGTATATTAGGGTTATGGAAGTGTTTTGGTAACTTATGATCAAACTAGGGTTTCTACTTGAACTTTCACTTGAACCTTGCTAGAACCTTGAAGAAAATAAGCTAAGTGTGGAGTGAAATGGGGGTGTGGTATGGACGGCAACACAAGGGGTGGGGGGGCTTTTATAGTCTCATGAGGAGGTTACATTTCAAGACTAGTCAAAGCTTTCTAAACAAGCTTCAACACATGTAACACATCAAAGCCAACCTTGCCTAGGATCAAGCCACACAAGGGATGACTCCCCCCCTATTGGCGGTTCACAAGAGCTAGGGGGGTGAGTTGGCTTGGCTTGGATGATAATATCTAGATATTTGCTAGTTTTGACTCTGGGAAATGCCAATCGTAACTGATTAGGCCTCAAAACGTAAAACCGGGTGTCGTAAAATTATGAAACTTTAAAGTATTGTTAGACATGTCCATATGTTCCATAATAAAATATAAAATGAGTGGTAGGTTCCATTTGGGTGATAAAACCCTGCTAAAACTGGAAACACGGGTCTAAAACGCGTAATACGTAAAATGTACGAATATTGCGTAAAATTGAGAAAAGTAAAATGTTACTTTTCTAATATGTTATAAATGATTTAAAATGACTTATAATGTCTAGACTGGGCTCAGTCTAGTGTCGGTTGGTATTAAATGTCTTTTAGACATCAAACCGTAAGCCTAAAAATCACGAAATGACTTATAACATCAAGGGAAGATTTTTGGTCAATGGAGGAGGGAAAAATATGTTGAATTATTCTAATAATTTGAAAACTCAAATCGTCTTAGAAATGCGGTGCAGGTATAGGCTAGGGTTACGGCTGAGTAAAAACGCGTAAAACTGAAAATTCCAGTTTTTCACGGCCGAGGTTTATTCTGGTCATATTTTTCTCAGTCATGATTTATTCTCAAATAAATCATGAGTGTGTTAAACATTTTTCTGATGTGGGGTCACCTGACGGGATCAAATTTCGTTGTGCGTGGAATTTCTGAATGACGTTTTACCCTAAAACGGGTAATTCCTTAATAACTTTCACGAAAATGATCTGACGAATGTCAAACATTTAATTTGCCATGGAAATGATTTATCACTTGAGAATATGAAATAAAAATCAACTTTCGGGAGAATTTCAGGAAAAATGAATAGTAAAAACAAATAGTAAATTTTCAGGGAATAGTAATTAACCTGAATTTGCGAATTGTTACAGTCTCCACCCCATATGAGAGCTCCGTCCCGGAGATCAATTTGCGTTGGGAGTAGAAGCTTCGTTGGTAAAAAGATGTGGGTATTTCTTTCGTATCTGGTCCTCTCGTTCCCATGTGTATTCAGGACCACGTCGTGAGTTCCAACGAACTTTGACAATTGGAATACGGCTTTGCTTGAGTTGTTTGACCTCTCGGTCCATGATTTCTACGGGTTCCTCAATAAATTGAAGATCGTCATTGAGTTGTATTTCATCGAGTGGAATCACGAGTGATTCATCTGATAAGCATTTCTTTAGGTTAGATACATGGAAAGTGGGGTGTACACTACTGAGTTCTGATGGAAGCTCAAGTCTGTACGCCACAGGGCCAACCCTGGCTAGGATTTTGAATGGTCCGATGTATCTTGGGTTTAGTTTTCCTCGTTTACCGAATCATATCAAACCTTTCCAAGGCGATACCTTTAGCATAACCCTATCTCCGACTTGGAATTCTAGGGGTCTGCGTCGTGTGTCGGCATAACTTTTCTGTCGATCTCTTGCGGCTTGTAGCCGATTTTTGATTTGTACAATCTTATCCGTTGTTTCACGGATGAGTTCTGGTCCAGTGAGTTGAACTTCTCCCACTTCAGCCCAACAAGCAGGTGAACGACACTTTCGACCATAAAGTGCTTCAAATGGAGCTGCTTGAATACTTGTATGATAGCTGTTGTTGTAGGAAAATTCGACTAATGGTAAATGAGTATCCCATCCTTTTCCAAAGTCTATTATACAAGCTCGAAGCATGTCTTCAAGTGTTTGAATGGTTCATTCACTCTGACCATCGGTCTGAGGGTGGTACGCTGTACTCATGGCTAGATTTGTTCCAAAGGCGTCTTGGAGTGACTGCCAGAAATTGGAAGTAAATCTACCATCTCTGTCGGATATGATGGATATTGGTGCACCATGTCTTGAGACTATTTCTTTGACGTATAGTCGGGTTAGTTGTTCCATTTTGTAAGTCTCTTTGATTGGTATAAAGTGTGCGGATTTTGTGAGACGATCAACTATGACCCAGATGGAGTCATAACCGCTTGATGTCTTTGGGAGCTTGGTAATGAAGTCCATAGTAATTCTTTCCCATTTCCACATAGGAATTTCTGGTTGTTGCAATGGACCGGATGGTTTTTGGTGTTCGGCTTTTACTTTGGAGCAGGTAAGACATTTGCTAACGTATGTTGCAATGTCGGCTTTCATGTTCGGCCACCAATAGAGTAACTTAAGATCATGATACATTTTATCAGATCCTGGATGTATGGAGTATTTAGATTTGTGTGATTCATGCATGATCAAGTCTCGTAGGCCACCAAAAAGTGGTAACCAACTTCGACCTTGGAAGCATAGAGTTCCATCTGAACGGGTTTCGAATTTCTTTTGTATCATGCCATCCAACTTTTCCTTTTGGATGTCTTTTTGTTTCACCGCCTCAGCTTGAGCGTGAAGGATTTGGGTAGGAAAGTTTGAATTTATGGTTAAAACTAAGGCTCGGACTCGTAGTGGTTTAACCCGTTCCTTTTGGCTCAGGGCGTCGGCTACTACGTTTGCCTTTCCTGGGTGATAACGAATGTCGCAGTCATAATCACTTAGTAATTCCAACCAACGACGTTGTCTCATGTTTAGTTCTTTTTGGTCCAAAATGTGTTGTAGACTTTTATGATCGGTGTACACAGTACATCTAGTACCGTATAGATAGTGTCTCCAGATTTTTAGTGCAAAGACCACAGCTCCTAACTCTAAGTCATGAGTGGTGTAATTTTCCTCATGAACCTTGAGTTGTCTTGATGCATAAGCCATGACCTTATCGCGTTGCATCAACACGGCACCTAACCCTTGGTGCGATGCATCACAATAGACTACAAAATCTTCTATCCCATCTGGCAATGCTAGGATAGGAGCACTACAAAGTTTCTGTTTGAGGGTTTGGAAAGCTTTTTCTTCGTTTTCATCCCACACGTATTTCTTGTCTTTCTGAGTTAGCTTAGTCAAAGACTTTGCTATTGAGGAAAATCCTTCAATAAACCTTCGATAATACCCGGCTAAACCCAGAAATTTCCGAATTTCTGTAGGTGTGGTAGGTGTTGGCCAGTTTTTGATAGCTTCAATTTTAGCGGGATCGACATGTAAACCGGTCTCGTCAATCACATGCCCAAGGAATTGTACTGATTGAATCCAAAATTCACATTTGGAAAACTTTGCATACAATTTCTCTTCCTTGAGTAGTCCTAAAATTGTTCTCAGGTGTTCTTTGTGTTCTTCCTCGTTTTTGGAATATATTAGAATGTCGTCTATGAATACGATCACGAATTTGTCCAAATATGGTTTACACACCCGATTCATGAGATCCATGAATACTGCCGGTGCATTTGTTAACCCAAATGGCATCACTTGGAATTCATGGTGACCATATCGTGTCCTAAAGGCTGTTTTTGGAATGTCTTCATCATGAACTCAAACTTGATGGTAACCTGATCGTAGGTCAATTTTTGAGTAATAGGTTGAACCTTGCAATTGATCGAATAAATCATCAATTCTTGGTAGTGGGTATCGGTTCTTTATGGTTAATTTGTTTAGTTCACGATAGTCAATACACATTCGTAATGACCCGTCTTTCTTTTTCACGAATAAAACTGGAGCTCACCAAGGTGAGGAACTGGGTCGAATAAATCCCTTGTCCGAAAGTTCTTGTAATTGATTTGATAGCTCTTGCATCTCTGAAGGTGCTAGCCGGTATGGTGCACGGGCAACTGGCGCCGCTCTTGGTATTAAATCAATTCTGAACTCTATTTGACGATTTGGTGGTAGTCCAGGTAAATCTTCCGGAAAGACTTCAGGAAACTCATGGGCAATAGGAACATCTTCGAGACGTTTTTCATCGGATTTCTTTTCGGTTACGTGGGCTAAGAAAGCATAACATCCTTTCTCAATGTACTTCATGGTTTTGATACATGAGATGATGTTTATTCGAGTTCCACTTTGATCACCACGAATGATCAAAGTTTCATTGTCACATGGAATGTGCACAACTCTTTCACCACAAATAATGTTAGCTTGATGTTTAGACAACCAATCCATGCCAATAACAACATCAAAACTTCCGAGTTCGATTGGCATAAGATTGATGTTAAAGGGGTGGTCTAAGAGATTAAGGGTACAGTTTGGGATTACGGTATTGGTATTTACTAAGTCACTGGTAGCAAGTTCAATACTATAACTAGTGGTTAAAGTAATTGATGGAATATCAAGTAAAGGCGCAATTATAGTAGATATAAAGCTCATATCAGCACCAGAATCGAATAAGACTTTAACAGGAATGTTATTGAGTAAGAACGTACCGGTAACCACGTTCGGGTCTTGGTGTGGTTCTTCATTTCCCATGACATAGGCCCTACCACGAGCACCTCCGCCCTGGGGTCCTTGGTTTCGAGGACAATTGTTTTTGAAGTGTCCCCTTTCACCACACCCAAAACATGTAACTATGGGTTGTGTGTTAGCCCCAGTAGCTATACCCTTGCCCCTACAATCTTTGGCAAGATGTCCGGGCTTCTGACACTTGTTGCATTTGGCCGGGCAAGGACCTTCATGATGGTAGTTGCACTTGGTACATTGTGGTAGAGTACCAACGTATTTACCACTGGCTGGTGCAGCAACATAAGCCGTCGCGACTTCTTGTCTCTTGTTCTGTTGATTGTGATGGTTGTTGTTTCGGGTTTGGTTGTTGTTGTTGTTACTCCCACGGTTACCATCCCATGGTCGCTTGTTGTTGTTGTTCTTGTTGTTGTTGTTGTTACGGTAGTTGGAGTTGTTGGGATTATTGGTATTGCTGGCGTTGTTGGTGTTGAGGTTGTTTTGCTTTCGGGTTTCGGTCATTCGTACCACTTGGTCCATGAGGTTGCGGGACATCCGCATAGCTTCATCAAGTTCTTTGGGATTTGCCGAAGTCACGTTCCCCTGTATGCTAGATGGAAGTCCCCAGATATACCTTTCCAACAATTTTTCCTTTGTGGAAACCATTGTTGGACAAAGTATCCTCAATTCCTGGAATCGACGGTTGTAGGTTATGATATCATTACCCCTAACCGTATGATCCCAGAATTCAACCTCCAACTTTTGCATTTCGCTGCGAGGGCAGTATTCCTTGATCATCATTTGTTTCAAGTTAGCCCAAGTAATCTTATAGGCATTCTCAATGCCCATGGGTTGAGCAATTGAGTTCCACCAAGACAATGCCTCATTCAACAGAGTACTCGTGGCATACTGAACTTTGTCACCCTCAGTACACTTACTAACCAAGAATACTGACTCCGCCTTTTCAAACCAGCGGGTCAGACCCACAGCTCCTTCAGTACCCTTGAATTTGATGGGTTCACATTTCAAGTAGGAAATGAACGAGCAACCCTTTGGTACTGTAGCAACATTGATCACCGGAGGGGTAGTTGAGTTTGGTCCTCCTAGGTTAAGACTGGCAATTCTGGCAGTCTCTGCAGCTATAGCAGCTTCCGCAGCAATGGCGGCTTCCGCGGCTGCTGCAGCATCAGCAGCTGCTGCAGCATCAGCGGCTGCTGCAGCATCAGCAGTACCAGCAGCTGTGTCGGCTTCGGCAGCTGCTGCAGCAGCTGCAGCTACGGCTGCTCGTTCCGTGACAAGTGCTGAATTGACACTGTCCTTTACCAGTTTGCGGATGGCAGCTTGCGTCATTGTTGGTGGTATCTTTTTCTTTGGCGCCATGATTCTATTGTTCAAAAGATACGTTGTAATTAGAGAGTTGTGAGATGAGCACAATTTGATAAGGATGATAGGGTAATAATGTTGAAACTAAAAAACATAACACATGATAGTATATAAAACAAGAGTTTTATTCATATAACGTTGATTACAAAATCGAACTTATTACAAGTTCATTCAAAACTTACTAACTGATACTTTCAGTTAGTAATTACAACGTTGTACTAAAGATAACTAGTACTATAACACTAGTCTAACGTCGGTTGGGAGGTTGTCGTAGTCCGGACGGATTATTGATTCCGCGTGTTGCTAACACATCTACACTTTCATTCGGACGGTATTCTTTGACATCCTTTTGGTATAGCCTTTGTTGTATGGCACTCATTTGAGTTTGCATTCCACACAAATCATTCTTAAGTTGATACCTGTCAAAGTTTGCAACATCTAACCGGATTTCGGCGGTATTTAGGCGGTTAAGTAGTTTGTGAATTTGTACCGCATCCTGTTCTTGGGCTCTCTCAACCAAAGTGAGTCTATCCTTGACGTTATCCAGGCCGGTTAGAGGATTTAAGACTATTTCCCCAAGATGAGTCAAGTCCCTCTTGACATAGCTCATGTCAAGCTTAAACCAATATAGGTCATCTCGAGCATTCATGGCGTCCATTCTGGCAGAATTTACCTTGGATATATAGTCGTGCATTTGACTTGCCATACTTTGAACTTTGAGTTGGGTCAGGTTGAGGGCTTGTTTCAAAGAGTAGATTTCGTATTGAGCTGAGTTCACGAACATATGTGTAGATGTAGATGTTCCGCCGGTTTGGTAAGTAGATTTCGGAACTTGAGCTGGAGTGGTACGGTTAGATTCGGATGAAATTGGTGAAACAGGAGGTGGAGATGTCAATGGTGATAGATGTGGCACTATTATTTGTTCCTCCGCTTCCTCAATGTCATCGATGCCTTTGATGTCAACATCCATTTCAGGATCCTCTTCGTAATCATCGATGTTTATGTCCATATCCATTTCAGGATCTTCGTCCGAATCTACATCTAGATCCTCATAAGGTTCTTCCTCGTCGTCGTAGTCAATTGGTTCAAAGTAAGGATCATCGGGTCCGGGAAGAATTGGTAAATACTCGGGCATAGCAGGAAGATGATCGGGAGATGGAGGTGCGGACATGATGTCTACAATTAGTATTTCGATGTCAAAATAAATCAAATGTTTATGGAAAATGCTCAAACTAAGGAAATGTGCATATGACAATATACAAATATGTTCATGTAGCATAACATGTGTAATAAGTCCATAATCTTCTGGAGGATGGAAGGCACGAAGAGCGGAAGGCTATAAAAATGCTTTTGCTTGTTATTGTAGTTATAGTTTAGGTCTCACTTAGACCCGTTTCTCTATAACCATGGCTCTGGTACCAATCTGTAACACCCCCAATTCATGATGCAGCGGAATTCAACTTGGGTGTTACTCGACGGCACAACAGTCATAATAATAGAAAACGATCTCTAACCGAGTCGTAATAAAAAGAGTTGTCATTCATATTTATTCAAATATATCAGAGTTTACATAGTAAGGTCCCAAAAGTTTCCATGTTTCAAAATACATCAATATAAAGTCTTTGATGTTTTTATCGAATGACAATATAGTTTATAGCCTTCTTCCTTCGGTACGTGCCCTTCCGCTCCATTCTTGATTATCATGGACCTGAAATACATGCTTAAGAGGTCAACAGAAAGGTTGAGTGAAGTTCATAGAGTTTGTTTAACGGTTGAACACAATATGTTGGTAGTAATGAGTTAATTAGACTCATACTTATGTTAGAAAACAAAACAGTTATTATTATATACTAAGCTCATGCAACCAATACGTTAACGGGTACCAATATCAATCGGCGGTTTTGTTGCCCCGGTAAGTACTTTGCCGTCATACTTAATGTTCAAATATAGTGCATTCGTTTGAACTAATCTGCTCAAACAAATGGGATTCGTCAATCCCAATAGGCCTATTCACAATACTCGCGCTCACTAATTCTAGTGATTAAATGGTTCATGATAGGGGCCTAGGATTGGCAAGGTAGGTACTTAGTAATAATAAAACAATCAGGCAGCATACAGTTTCAAAGCATTGTGTTCGGTTTAAAAGTAGCATGTATTCCCCCCAAGGGTTTGTAAAACATTGAAGTAATGTAAAGTGGGGCTATGAACTCACCTTAAGTACGATAGCAAGTAATGAAGGTGATGATTGGATCGTGTAGGTTTCTACGAGCAACCTATAATAGAATGTTGCGACTTAGGATTTGTGTAGAGAATATAACGGAGTGCCTATATATATATATATATATATATATCTTGCATTTAGTCCATGATGTGGTATGGTGTATATTGTAAGTCTTTGAAAGAAAGATTCATGAAACATGTATGTTTTGGTATATCGTTTACTACCGTTCGGGCCGACATAATTCAGAAGTCATGTTAGTAAGCGTTCGAGGAGCCAGGACACTTTAACTCGTAAATCCACAACTCATCTCGACGGCTTACATAATGAACTCCTCACATGAGGCTCCCTACTATTGTAGTAGTTGATAAAATATATAGATATAAGTTTTGATCCGAAAAGTTACATGTCCGATATTTGGATAAACTTAGGAAAGTTTATTAGTACATGAAGATTGTTATTAGGGGTAGTTTTATAAGTCTTGTATGACCATTTTTCCTTGGTAAAATCTCATGGTTCCTTTTTAAGTGAAGTAGATCCAAATTGCTTGTTCAAGTTATCGCCTAATTCATTGTTTCATGTTTACGCCTATGTAAGTTGGTATGGTCATTTCGTCATGGCCTAGCCATGACCTTTGGTCCTTGTTCCAAGGTCATGAGACACAACCTTGGCTCTAGCCATGGTGGTGGTCTTGATTATAGGTCATAAGACCTTTTGTTCCTTTTAAAGTATAACCAATATATAGTGACTTATATATATGTAAATAGCTGTTAAGAAACTGAGAAATATCTCACCCAGAAAGCGTTTTCAAGGCTCGAGCCTCTTTATTCCTAGATGAAAACGTGATTCCGGACAACTTTCGTGTTTTAACTTTTTCATGAATCGGACCAGAAAGGCCTCTTTTTGCGTGTTTTAGGTTCTGTCACAGAAGCTTTTTAGGCAGTTTTGCCGGAAAGTTTTGGTAACTTCAAATCGCCATAACTTTTGACTCGTATACTCTTTTTAGGTGGTTCAAATTGCTATGGTTTCCTTGTTAAGTCCTCTACTGTAATATGTAATAATACAATATCAAATTTTTACCATTTTGATCAGGTCTTACCAAGAAATTCACTAGTTTGCTTGTTTTAGTAACTTATCTTAACAATCAAGTACAACAACATGTTTTAGTCATTTTTATACACCATGGACATTCATACAAGACATAATATAGCAAGAATAACATGTAAATGATATGAACATGATAAATTAACAAGAAGCATGTTAGGTTTAGGCTTACAACTTTTGGCTTTCTAATAAAGAAAGGAGTAACAAGTAAGGAAATGGACTTTGATAGACTTGCTTCAACCCTTTTCACTTCATGCAACCTTTCTACCCTTGGTATTCTTGAAAGAGATGTAATGAAAGTTGAGGTGAATTGAGTGGATTTAAACTCAAGAGAAATCACCAAGTATATTAGGGTTATGGAAGTGTTTTGGTAACTTATGATCAAACTAGGGTTTCTACTTGAACTTTCACTTGAACCTTGCTAGAACCTTGAAGAAAATAAGCTAAGTGTGGAGTGAAATGGGGGTATGGTATGGACGGCAACACAAGGGGTGGGGGGGGGGGGGGGGCTTTTATAGTCTCATGAGGAGGTTACATTTCAAGACTAGTCAAAGCTTTCTAAACAAGCTTCAACACATGTAACACATCAAAGCCAACCTTGCCTAGGATCAAGCCACACAAGGGATGACTCCCGCCCCCCCCTATTGGCGGTTCACAAGAGCTAGGGGGGTGAGTTGGCTTGGCTTGGATGATAATATCTAGATATTTGCTAGTTTTGACTCCGGGAAATGCCAATCGTAACTGATTAGGCCTCAAAACGTAAAACCGGGTGTCGTAAAATTATGAAACTTTAAAGTATTGTTAGACATGTCCATATGTTCCATAATAAAATATAAAATGAGTGGTAGGTTCCATTTGGGTGATAAAACCCTGCTAAAACTGGAAACACGGGTCTAAAACGCGTAATACGTAAAATGTACGAATATTGCGTAAAATTGAGAAAAGTAAAATGTTACTTTTCTAATATGTTATAAATGATTTAAAATGACTTATAATGTCTAGACTGGGCTCAGTCTAGTGTCGGTTGGTATTAAATGTCTTTTAGACATCAAACCGTAAGCCTAAAAATCACGAAATGACTTATAACATCAAGGGATGATTTTTGGTCAATGGAGGAGGGAAAAATATGTTGAATTATTCTAATAAGTTGAAAACTCAAATCGTCTTAGAAATGCGGTGCAGGTATAGGCTAGGGTTACGGCTGAGTAAAAACGCGTAAAACTGAAAATTCCAGTTTTTCACGGCCGAGGTTTATTCTGGTCATATTTTTCTCAGTCATGATTTATTCTCAAATAAATCATGAGTGTGTTAAACATTTTTCTGATGTGGGGTCACCTGACGGGATCAAATTTCGTTGTGCGTGGAATTTCTGAATGACGTTTTACCCTAAAACGGGTAATTCCTTAATAACTTTCACGAAAATGATCTGACGAATGTCAAACATTTAATTTGCCATGGAAATGATTTATCACTTGAGAATATGAAATAAAAATCAACTTTCGGGAGAATTTCGGGAAAAATGAATAGTAAAAATGAATAGTAAATTTTCCGGGAATAGTAATTAACCTGAATTTGCGAATTGTTACAGTCTCCACCCCATATGAGAGCTCCGTCCCGGAGATCAATTTGCGTTAGGAGTAGAAGCTTCGTTGGTAAAAAGATGTGGGTATTTCTTTCGTATCTGGTCCTCTCGTTCCCATGTGTATTCAGGACGACGTCGTGAGTTCCAACGAACTTTGACAATTGGAATACGGCTTTGCTTGAGTTGTTTGACCTCTCGGTCCATGATTTCTACGGGTTCCTCAATAAATTGAAGATCGTCATTGAGTTGTATTTCATCGAGTGGAATCACGAGTGATTCATCTGATAAGCATTTCTTTAGGTTAGATACATGGAAGGTGGGGTGTACACTACTGAGTTCTGATGGAAGCTCAAGTCTGTACGCCACAGGGCCAACCCTGGCTAGGATTTTGAATGGTCCGATGTATCTTGGGTTTAGTTTTCCTCGTTTACCGAATCGTATCAAACCTTTCCAAGGCGATACCTTTAGCATAACCCTATCTCCGACTTGGAATTCTAGGGGTATGCGTCGTGTGTCGGCATAACTTTTCTGTCGATCTCTTGTGGCTTGTAGCCGATTTTTGATTTGTACAATCTTATCCGTTGTTTCACGGATGAGTTCTGGTCCAGTGAGTTGAACTTCTCCCACTTCAGCCCAACAAGCAGGTGAACGACACTTTCGACCATAAAGTGCTTCAAATGGAGCTGCTTGAATACTTGTATGATAGCTGTTGTTGTAGGAAAATTCGACTAATGGTAAATGAGTATCCCATCCTTTTCCAAAGTCTATTATACAAGCTCGAAGCATGTCTTCAAGTGTTTGAATGGTTCGTTCACTCTGACCATCGGTCTGAGGGTGGTACGCTGTACTCATGTCTAGATTTGTTCCAAAGGCGTCTTGGAGTGACTGCCAGAAATTGGAAGTAAATCTACCATCTCTGTCGGATATGATGGATATTGGTGCACCATGTCTTGAGACTATTTCTTTGACGTATAGTCGGGTTAGTTGTTCCATTTTGTAAGTCTCTTTGATTGGTATAAAGTGTGCGGATTTTGTGAGACGATCAACTATGACCCAGATGGAGTCATAACCGCTTGATGTCTTTGGGAGCTTGGTAATGAAGTCCATAGTAATTCTTTCCCATTTCCATATAGGAATTTCTGGTTGTTGCAATGGACCGGATGGTTTTTGGTGTTCGGCTTTTACTTTGGAGCAGGTAAGACATTTGCTAACGTATGTTGCAATGTCGGCTTTCATGTTCGGCCACCAATAGAGTAACTTAAGATCATGATACATTTTATCAGATCCTGGATGTATGGAGTATTTAGATTTGTGTGATTCATGCATGATCAAGTCTCGTAGGCCACCAAAAAGTGGTAACCAACTTCGACCTTGGAAGCATAGAGTTCCATCTGAACGGGTTTCGAATTTCTTTTGTATCATGCCATCCAACTTTTCCTTTTGGATGTCTTTTTGTTTCACCGCCTCAGCTTGAGCGTGAAGGATTTGGGTAGGAAAGTTTGAATTTATGGTTAAAACTAAGGCTCGGACTCGTAGTGGTTTAACCCGTTCCTTTCGGCTCAGGGCGTCGGCTACTACGTTTGCCTTTCCTGGGTGATAACGAATGTCGCAGTCATAATCACTTAGTAATTCCAACCAACGACGTTGTCTCATGTTTAGTTCTTTTTGGTCCAAAATGTGTTGTAGACTTTTATGATCGGTGTACACAGTACATCTAGTACCGTATAGATAGTGTCTCCAGATTTTTAGTGCAAAGACCACAGCTCCTAACTCTAAGTCATGAGTGGTGTAATTTTCCTCATGAACCTTGAGTTGTCTTGATGCATAAGCCATGACCTTATCGCGTTGCATCAACACGGCACCTAACCCTTGGTGCGATGCATCACAATAGACTACAAAATCTTCTATCCCATCTGGCAATGCTAGGATAGAAGCACTACAAAGTTTCTGTTTGAGGGTTTGGAAAGCTTTTTCTTCGTTTTCATCCCACACGTATTTCTTGTCTTTCTGAGTTAGCTTAGTCAAAGACTTTGCTATTGAGGAAAATCCTTCAATAAACCTTCGATAATACCCGGCTAAACCCAGAAATTGCCGAATTTCTGTAGGTGTGGTAGGTGTTGGCCAGTTTTTGATAGCTTCAATTTTAGCGGGATCGACATGTAAACCGGTCTCGTCAATCACATGCCCAAGGAATTGTACTGATTGAATCCAAAATTCACATTTGGAAAACTTTGCATACAATTTCTCTTCCTTGAGTAGTCCTAAAATTGTTCTCAGGTGTTCTTTGTGTTCTTCCTCGTTTTTGGAATATATTAGAATGTCGTCTATGAATACGATCACGAATTTGTCCAAATATGGTTTACACACCCGATTCATGAGATCCATGAATACTGCCGGTGCATTTGTTAACCCAAATGGCATCACTTGGAATTCATGGTGACCATATCGTGTCCTAAAGGCTGTTTTTGGAATGTCTTCATCACGAACTCTAACTTGATGGTAACCTGATCGTAGGTCAATTTTTGAGTAATAGGTTGAACCTTGCAATTGATCGAATAAATCATCAATTCTTGGTAGTGGGTATCGGTTCTTTATGGTTAATTTGTTTAGTTCACGATAGTCAATACACATTCGTAATGACCCATCTTTCTTTTTCACGAATAAAACTGGAGCTCCCCAAGGTGAGGAACTGGGTCGAATAAATCCCTTGTCCGAAAGTTCTTGTAATTGATTTGATAGCTCTTGCATCTCTGAAGGTGCTAGCCGGTATGGTGCGCGGGCAACTGGCGCCGCTCCTGGTATTAAATCAATTCTGAACTCTATTTGACGATTTGGTGGTAGTCCAGGTAAATCTTCCGGAAAGACTTCAGGAAACTCACGGGCAATAGGAACATCTTCGAGACGTTTTTCATCGGATTTCTTTTCGGTTACGTGGGCTAAGAAAGCATAACATCCTTTCTCAATGTACTTCATGCGTTTTCAAGGGTCGAGCCTCTTTGTACCTGGATGAAAACGTGATTCCGGACAACTTTCGTGTTTTAACTTTTTCATGAATCGGACCAGAAAGGCCTCTTTTTGCGTGTTTTAGGTTCTGTCACAGAAGCTTTTTAGGCAGTTTTGCCGGAAAGTTTTGGTAACTTCAAATCGCCATAACTTTTGACTCGTATACTCTTTTTAGGTGGTTCAAATTGCTATGGTTTCCTTGTTAAGTCCTCTACTGTAATATGTAATAATCCAATATCAAATGTTTACCATTTTGATCAGGTCTTACCAAGAAATTCACTAGTTTGCTTGTTTTAGTAACTTATCTTAACAATCAAGTACAACAACATGTTTTAGTCATTTTTATACACCATGGACATTCATACAAGACATAATATAGCAAGAATAACATGTAAATAATATGAACATGATAAATTAACAAGAAGCATGTTAGGTTTAGGCTTACAACTTTTGGCTTTCTAATAAAGAAAGGAGTAACAAGTAAGGAAATAGACTTTGATAGACTTGCTTCAACCCTTTTCACTTCATGCAACCTTTCTACCCTTGGTATTCTTGAAAGAGATGTAATGAAAGTTGAGGTGAATTGAGTGGATTTAAACTCAAGAGAAATCACCAAGTATATTAGGGTTATGGAAGTGTTTTGGTAACTTATGATCAAACTAGGGTTTCTACTTGAACTTTCACTTGAACCTTGCTAGAACCTTGAAGAAAATAAGCTAAGTGTGGAGTGAAATGGGGGTGTGGTATGGACGGCAACACAAGGGGTGGGGGGGCTTTTATAGTCTCATGAGGAGGTTACATTTCAAGACTAGTCAAAGCTTTCTAAACAAGCTTCAACACATGTAACACATCAAAGCCAACCTTGCCTAGGATCAAGCCACACAAGGGATGACTCCCCCCCCCCTATTGGCGGTTCACAAGAGCTAGGGGGGTGAGTTGGCTTGGCTTGGATGATAATATCTAGATATTTGCTAGTTTTGACTCCGGGAAATGCCAATCGTAACTGATTAGGCCTCAAAACGTAAAACCGGGTGTCGTAAAATTATGAAACTTTAAAGTATTGTTAGACATGTCCATATGTTCCATAATAAAAATATAAAATGAGTGGTAGGTTCCATTTGGGTGATAAAACCCTGCTAAAACTGGAAACACGGGTCTAAAACGCGTAATACGTAAAATGTACGAATATTGCGTAAAATTGAGAAAAGTAAAATGTTACTTTTCTAATATGTTATAAATGATTTAAAATGACTTATAATGTTTAGACTGGGCTCAGTCTAGTGTCGGTTGGTATTAAATGTCTTTTAGACATCAAACCGTAAGCCTAAAAATCACGAAATGACTTATAACATCAAGGGATGATTTTTGGTCAATGGAGGAGGGAAAAATATGTTGACTTATTCTAATAAGTTAAAAACTCAAATCATCTTAGAAATGCGGTGCAGGTATAGGCTAGGGTTACGGCTGAGTAAAAACGCGTAAAACTGAAAATTCCAGTTTTTCACGGCCGAGGTTTATTCTGGTCATATTTTTCTCAGTCATGATTTATTCTCAAATAAATCATGAGTGTGTTAAAAAATTTTCTGATGTGGGGTCACCTGACGGGATCAAATTTCGTTGTGCGTGGAATTTCTGAATGACGTTTTACCCTAAAACGGGTAATTCCTTAATAACTTTCATGAAAATGATCTGACGAATGTCAAACATTTAATTTGCCATGGAAATGATTTATCACTTGAGAATATGAAATAAAAATCAACTTTCGGGAGAATTTCGGGAAAAATGAATAGTAAAAATGAATAGTAAATTTTCCGGGAATAGTAATTAACCTGAATTTGCGAATTGTTACAGCTTAGGTGCCTGTTTTAGTCCATAAAGAGACTTAATCAGTTTACACACCTTGTTTTCATTGCCAGGCATGATGAAGCCCTGAGGTTGGTTCATGTAAACCTCCTCATCTAAATCACCATTCAAGAAAGCTGTCTTCACATCCATCTGATGAATAATCAGATTGTGAATTGATGCCAAAGCAATTAGCAATCTTATGGTACTGATACGTGCCACTGGAGCATAAGTATCAAAGTAGTCTATTCCTGACTTTTGTTTAAAGCCTTGAATAACTAATCTTGCCTTGAACTTTTCAACAGTTCCATCTACCTTCATTTTCTTTTTGAAAATCCATTTGCTACCTAGAGGTTTGCAACCAGGTGGTAGATCAGTCAACACATAAGTGTTATTGCCCATGATAGAGTCCATCTCATCATTAATTGCTTCTTTCCAGAAAGCAACATCCTGGGACTTCATTGCTTCTTCAAATGTTTTGGGATCATCCTCCACAATGAAGCAATAGGAGTATTGGTCAGAGACCTCACTCCTTGTACCTTCAATTAAGTATAATTGAAACTCATGTCCAAATGATTTTGGAGTCCTCACCCTATTGCTCCTTCTGAGCTCAGGTTCAGGTTGTTGTTCCACAACCTCAGCAGGAACCTCATCAGCAGGAACCTCTGAAACACCATTGTCATTGGTTCCATTTGGAATCCTTTGACTTGGTCTAGGGATAGATGAGAATATGTTCTCATCAAATAGTGCATCCCTTGATTCAATTATTGAGTTAATTGAAACAGACTCATTAGGTTCTATAACATAAAATCTATATGCCTTGGAATGCTCAGCATATCCAACAAAGATGCATTCAATGCCTCTTTCACCCAAAGTTTTCTGCTTTGGATCAGGGAGTCTTACAACAGCCCTACAACCCCATATCCTAAGATAATTAAGGTTAGGTTTCTTTTTAGTCCAAAGTTCATAAGGGGTAACTTTGTTCCTTTTGTTGGGAACCCTATTTAAAATATAGCAAGCTGTTAACATAGCTTCACCCCAGAACCCTTGACTCAGCCCTGAATAGGACAACATGGAATTAACCATCTCCTTCAGCACCCTGTTTTTCCTTTCAGAAATACCATTTTGCTGAGGAGTATAAGGGGTTCCCTGTTTGTAGTTATTAGTAAACGGGTTCCCAGATTAGGGTTAAGATAATCAATAAAGGTACCGGATATTCACTTGAAATCGTGGTATCACTTTCCAATAGAAACTATTCAACCCTATGCCTGGGTTACACGAATATTTCTATGGGATAAGACCAAGTGATGTTCTTGTTTTAGGCACAAACCAAGAACCAGATGCGTATTGAAGTGTTTAGGGTTTTGTGTTAATCGTATATTATGTCCCTTCTTCATGCAGAATGATGTGACCTCTATTTATAATAGAGAATACTCAAAACCCTAGCCCATGGAATTATGTATAATTAACGGCCCATTAATTATAACATAATACTTTCCATAATAATAGGGATCAGTGGTTATCAGTGGAAACAATATCACTTGCAGTGGTAATGTTAACACTATCAGTGGAAACACTAGCAGTAGAATGCCAGCAGCAGAATCACACTAGCAGCAGAATGCTATCAGCAGCAGAATCAGCTATCAGCAGGATCAGCTGTCAGCAGAATCCTAGCAGCAGATTCACAACACTAGCAGTACTTTGATCAAGCATTACTTTGATCAATACATAACCACTATTGAGTCAGGGGATTCAGTGACCAAATTGGTGTATACTCCATACCTCCAAACCCATTACCAGGTATAAATTGATCCCTCAAGTGCACTAAATTTTCCAACATTTTTTTCTCAAAAAATCTAAAATAATAACATGAACACTTAAAATAACATGACGACTGTGTTGCTATATATATTAAATACCGTCGAATCGGTGTCTTTTCATTGGTTGCCTGTATTCTTTTTCATTTGTTTCCTGCATTCAGCCCATTTCTGAAGCAATATCTTTAGCCCATTTTTGAAGCCAGTTCGGAACTCAAAAGATATACTTAGATTTAAACAAGTTACTCAATCACACTTGACTTATTGAACAAAATCTAAGGTAACAAAATAAGTTAGAAACTTAGTAACCAATGAAATTCATCAAAGCCAACATCTGTAACAGCAACAAACAAATGATCACCGCCCCGCTGCAATGCGTCGGCTCGCAGCCACAACAAACTTGATATTTGACATTTATTGGGCTACCCTTTTGACCCAAGAATGTAACCAATCCAACCCAAACCCACACAAACCCAACTTAAAAAACATTGACTTTGACCAGCTTTTCACATCAATAAAACCCCCCAAAATCCGAAACCAATCACCCTTTTACAATCCCTAACCTCACACACATTCCAATTTGGGGGTTTTCTTCTTCGAACATCAAACCCTAATTCAATCACATCAATGGACTTCGGATTCAACAAGAAACGTAGCCGTCCAGCTGCCGGAGCTAACGGCAACACCGGGTTCAAGAAATCCAAACAAGGTTAGGGTTTCGTTTTTTTTTTCATTAATTTTTTGGATCTTGGGTTTAGGTTTTGTTATATGGTTGATGGGTTTTGGTTTTTATGTTGGATTGATTGATAAAGTTTGTTACTTGGTGTAGATTTGTGTGTTTTTGGTATTCAATTGGGTTTTTAGGGTTAGGGTTAAAGATTGGTGATTTTTATTGGGTTTTTGTTTTTATTGTTGAATAGGGTTGTTTGTGTTAATGCTGTTAGATTAGGGGTATTCGGTTAAAGGCAGTTAGTTGTCGTAAGTGTATTTGTAGCTGTTATTGAATTAAGCCAGCCGTTGGATGTTCGTGTAAGAATTAAGGTGTTTGATGGTTGAATAAGTTATTAGGATTTGATTATGTTTGTATCGTTAGATTAGTAGTAATGGCGACCAAACCGACCACCTCCACCTTACCTTACATCAGCATTCACTCCCTTTACCAGACCCTGTAGCGGTAACCACCAAACTCATCAGTCATCACACAAATATACCCCATAATACACTTGCACACACGCGCACACAAAAACAATCAAATTTGGTTTGGTGGTCTGGATGTTGTGTAGAGGGGAGGGATGTGTAGAGATGCTCGAGGTGTCATGGTGGTGGTACGTAAGGCAGCCTCACGTGAAGGAGCAATGCATAATGGCCAGTCTTAGAGTTTTTATTTTCTATACACGTCTGTTTCTTGTTTTGAGTTAAGGCATTAAATGGTCTTATATGTTATTAGAGTTTAATTCTTCAAAAGTATGTTTTGTGAGGAAATTAGTGATTACCAATGTCGAACAGACATCGAAAGATTCGGTGAACCCCATTGTGATTTTCTCAATAACTACAATCTCAACTCGTCCATGTATCATGGCTGGTGCCCATTATTTGGCTATAGACTTAGAGTTCTCTATCTCTCTGGCAACATGTTTGATGGGAAACTTTCAGACTTTCTGAGCACCTTGTCTTGATGTACATCCAAAACTTTTCATCCCTAATATACTTGAACCTATCTTCGAATCAGTTAGATGGAACCATAACTGGAAATCTATGGCAACTACCCACACTTCAAAAACTAGATCTATCTCCTAATTCTCTTGGAGGTGTTACCTCTGAATACCTTTCAAAACAAATTTGCATCTTTTTAAAATAGACCTTTCAAACAACTCACTCAAAGGAGTTACTTTCAATGCTGACATGTCAAACCTTTATGTAGAATATATTGATTTCAGCTCTTGCAAGCCAGGGATGAAAATAGATGAAAAAACTTTTTCATCTTGATCTTTCCAACAATAGCATTTAAGACACAATATCTGCACATTACTGGAATCAATGGAACCCTCTCAATGGTGCTATTTAAATATCTCTTTCAACAACATCAGCGCCTCAGCGGTGTACGTTACAAGAATTATTATCAAACTGTGACCTTAAGTCAGTTAATTTGAGTTTCAACAAATTTCATGGTCCTATACCTGCTTTTATCCCGGGTATAAGTTTTCTTAATCTTTTGAGAAACAAATTTCATGGAGGAATCTCTTTCTTTTGCCATATGTATGAAGGATTGGAATTTCTTGATCTCTCAAGTAACTCATTAACCGACAACTTCTAGACTGTTTGCGGAATTTGACCAAACTAAGAGTTCTCAATCTAGGATACAACTTTCTTTCAGGAAGACTTCCTCTATGAGATATTTGGACCAACTTAAGATCCTGTGTTTATACAACAACTTCTCTAGTGAATTCCTTTTGTCTTTAAGGAATTGCACCAAATTGATACATTTGAATTTGGGGGCCAACACGTTTATTGGAAATATTCCTGTTTGGATTGGCAAAAACTTTTCAGGGTTGTATTATCTTAGCCTAAGATCAAACAGTTTATTTGGAACCATTCCTTTAGAGACACGTCCATTAGTAAATCTTCAAATCCTAGACTTTTCAATAAACAACCTGCATGGATCGATACCATCGTGTTTGAATAATCTTACTACCATGACTAAAAAAGGGCTCTTTGTGAAACAGAACGTACATCATTTTTCATGGCTTTTAGATGAATTTTCAGCTAATGATAGTTATATTTATTATGATGAAATTTACAATAACTTTTTTGACAGTGCGATGATCAAGTGGCAAGGAAAGGTAAATGAATTTAGCAGCAGTCTGAGATTAGTGAAGACAGTCTATTTGTCCGGCAACAATCTGACAGGACACATCCCATATGAAATTGTCAATCTGCATGGATTGTTAGTACTAGACTTTGTCAAACAACTCTTTAAGTGGAGCGATCCCAAGAGACATTGGTCAAATGAAAGAACTTGAAACTTTGGATTTATCCAAAAACTATTTCTCAGGAGGGTTGCAATCAAGCATGTCTCAGATGAGGTTTTTAGATTATCTTGACATCTTGCATAACAACTTGTCTGGGAGGATTCCATCTAGCACTCAACTCTAGACCTTTGAAGCTTCAAGGTACATTGGAAATGCGGGATTATGTGGACCTCACTTATCCAAATATTGTCCCCAAGATAAAGAAATTGAAGTAACACCTGTGGTTGGCGAAAGTAAGAGTGATGGCGAGGCCAAAGATGAACTTCAGAGATGGTTTTATATTAGAGTTGTTGCTGGTTTTGCTACTGGACTTTGGATGGTAGTGTTTTAGTCTTAATCTGAATAGTGAATGCTGATATTTCTTTTGTTAGTAAAATTCTGTTTTGTTACTCAACCGCTAAGAGGCAAGGGAGCCATAACGCATTTCATGCGTTAATCCTATGTGGCAATCTCATTTCTCACGTTACCATGATTTCCTGGTGGGTTGCGTTGGCCTTGCGTTTCAACGTACGTTGATATGGCAACTTGCGTTGCAACGTGAGCTTGTGTAAAAAAAAAAAAAAAAAAAAAAAAAAAAAAAAAAAAAAAAAAAAAAAATTGCAAGTTACCATTATTTTCAAATGGTTATAATTTTTCAAAATAATTTTTTTTTAAACCATTATAAATACCACTAATAAACTTATGTTATTCAAAAAAAAATGGCTTGCAACAAACTCCCTCATACCGTCGAACAACTTCAAGAATATGTCAGAAAACAGGTCGAGATAGACGACACGGCTCGACAAGAGGCTATTGTTGAAATTATTAACAAGTTTGAGCTCGCAAAGGCACTCAAACAACAACTGAGAACACAATACTCAGAGTGCAATCACATCTCTGACGACATAAAATTTGTGATTAACCAGTTTTTGTACGATGAATTTCGCAAAGATCATGCCGTTGTTGAGAAATTGAGGGGCTGTGTGAGTCAGATACATGCCCAAAATCAAACAAGATTCGTTGGAGTTATGAAGAAAATGTGGAAGCTGCTATGGTTGAGCAACAACAACATAAAGGTGCATCAAGCTCATCTGCACCAAGAGTTGTTGATGATAGTGGCTGGAACTCTGACAAAGAGCGTGAGCTGAGCAGGATGGAAGCTCAGTTAGAAGCAAAGAGGTTGGCGAGCTTTGATCCATACGATGACGGTTACGACTCAAACAACTCTCAAACCTGGGATCACCTGGACTACAACTGAAGTTAGGTTTATGTGCTGTTTAATTTAGTATCGTTTTTAATTTATGATTATGTAATGTTTATGTAACGTTTAAGTATTTTAGTTAAGTATGTTTTTTTTTTTTAAATAAATTCATTTCCTTAAGAAAACATTACAATACAATATGAAAACAAGACATACAAAACAAATAACAGATATGATACGAAAAAGACATATAACACAAATGACTGATTTGAAGCTTTTATTCGGCCCATTTGGGGTGGGTTCTCAAAACCTCCCAAGATTGAACATATTTGAAGCTTTTCCCACCATAGCGATCTTTAAAATTTCTCATTGCATTCGTGAGACAAACAGTGTGATCGTCCCCGGTTGTTTGCCGCAACTGTCGGTAAATACCATTGAATACAACACATTCACGGTTGAGTCTGCTCCATTTACTCATGATCGTATCTTTGTTTCAATTGCCGCAACTGTCAGACTTTTGTTCTTGACGCCGTCACCTATCAAACTCTATATATAGTTTTCTATTTTTCATTCATAAAAGGAGGAACTTGTGTGGAGAAAACTAGGGCCGAACTTTGTAAACCCTAGGTCATATTTTACAGTGTTTTCAAGGGTTTTCACCCCTTGAATCCTTCCATGTTCTATTGAGATAAGTCTTCTCTTAATTCAATCAATATGTCTATGTGCTGGTTGATTATATCTTGTGCTTGTCTTGATTTCAACATGCTAGGGTAGATCTATCTTGTGTTTGCATAGATCTAATGAAACCTAGATGTTAATTATGTGTTGATTACTTGTTTATGGTTGTATTGGATGAATGATTTCAATGTTAGGCTTAAGAAAACTGGCAGATCTCCATTGTGTAACATGCTTGAACGTCTTAGGAAACATGAACCGATGTGTACTAGGTTTTATTGGTTGTATTTAATGCATGAGCAAATTCTAGTGATCCCATGTTAGGAGCTTCTTAGCCGGCTCGACATAGGAGTGAAGTAGGCGTTCATAGGATTGGGGAAGTAAGTACGCCACCCCATGAATGGTATTAAGGAATACAATCCGTCATCCACGCAACTATAACAAGTAATTAACGTGTAAAAGATATCTAGGGAGTAGTGAAATCTAAGTAAACACAATTCTCCCACATATTGCTCACAACTTTAGTTTAATATAGTTTATTTTCATTTTTAGTATTTTATTTTGATTGCATCTTAGTTTTGGGTTAGTTGATTAGCAACTAATTCCGCCCAACTCCTTCAAAACCAAGATTTTTACTTACTTTCTAAAAAATATATAAAAATACAAAAAGAATCATCCCTCATCTCTAGACCTAGTCTTTAGGTTTTCTAATCCTAGCGACACTATTCCTAGCTGAACGATCAATCCCCTGGTACTTGTCATTATACTATACTACATCGATCAGGTACACTGCCTGGTGGGGGTTGTAAGCTTCTCGAGATCCCTCGAGAGGTAAAGCCTGGTGCAATTCCCACGTATCAAAATCCCAATCAATCAATCTAGGCTTAGCAATCTTTCTCTCTTGAAGTTTTGAAAGACGTTCCCTATACGCATTCTTCTCATCTTTGTTTTGCACATGAGAAAACTTGACATTATCATTAGACTCCGATTTCAAACTGAAAGTGATCCTCTTCCTCTCGTTCCTTTTCAAATACTTGTTAACAAGCGGGTTTCTTTAACTACGACCCAATCCTACAACATTTCCCTGAAAGAAAACTCAAATTATGTTATTATAAAAGTATAAAAACTAATACCAATCAATTTAGAAAACTAGAAAACGCGATTTCAAAAATGTCAAAAAATTTTCCGTAGCATCCATCCGATTGGATTGAGCTCCATCCGATCGGATGGATCTTTTGGCACACTCCTATCCGTTCGGTTGCAACTCGCAACCGAATCGGCTGGAGTTTCTGTTTACATAATGCATCCTCAATCCATTCTAAACATTTCCCAATCAATCCGAACTTCTTTCTAACTTGTAATCTACCATTTTTGAGTGCTTCTAACATCTGAACTCTCCTATCAACGATTCGTAACATTTCCATGCATCAACCTAATGATCCTATGAAACTCAAGAACACCATCTACTAAAATCTTCCAATTAGTGCTCTAATTAACAATGCAATTACCTAACATCACTAATTATCAAGCATGTAACTCCTGGGAATCATCAATTGCAAATAAATTAGCTCCAAAGATTCTACCCAATTCAATCCGAAAATTTAATCAATCAATTCTTACTCAAAACTTAATCAATTGATCTAATTCTTTTTGCAATACATTCTTCTATCATCTAATCGCTTATCCCCAAAATATTACATCTTAATTCGAACTAATTCAAAAATACCCAATTCGTGACCTAATTTCAATCATCCGAATTAAAACCTAATTGAATGAAATTAATGATGTAAGTTACTTGACTTGATGCCATTGATGATCAATTATCACTCCTGCAACTCTTAAACAACTTCTTATGGTCGAATTTATGACCCCAATATTTTTTCTTTTTTTGGTGGATTGTGTGTGTGTGGTTTTCTTGGGTTTTTGAAAATTTTGGTTTATATATTCAATTCCATCCGATCAGTTGCGAATCCATCCGTTCGGTTTTGTATGAAATTGATTTTTCAAAGTTTTTCCACTGCTAAACTTGGTACAAGCACTAGTAGTTCTTGTCTCTTCAAAAACTTATCTTTTTGTATGTATATATTCCAAACACACTTTGTCTACCAAAATTTTGGTCATCATTTCTACTTCTAAAATTAAGACTAAAACATAACTTAACCTCTTAAAAACTAGTAAACATATAAATAGATAAACAAACAACTAGATAAATAGATAAATAGATAGTCTTATTTCAAACATGAAATGCATAAAACCTAAAAACATAAAATAAATTGCATGAAATTAAAAATACGAAACAAACAAATAGCACAAGATGTGCTTTATTCTTGTGATCATTCTTCTTCATCCATAGAAATAATCATTCAGAAGATGTCTTCTCCACGATACTTGTTTGACAACTTCCTAGTAGTCTTTTGAGTTTTGAAACTTCGTGCAAAATTCCTTCCGCTAGGACATGTGATATCAAATTTGCAATGGCAATCACCATCTCCTTCTTCTCTTTTGTAAATGCTAGGACCATCGGATCCCCATTCCAAGTTCTTCAATTGGACCGGTAAAGATCCAAGAAAATCTATCAATTTGTTAAACACAAAAATGTTTTTAAATGGGTTAAAGAAAGCCTCCATTGCTAGAGCCCTTTCCATTTCATCCTCAATATCAAAGAAACTAGGTGTGCATGGGCCAAACTTAGGCCTACCATCTTCATCTCTTCCTACTTCAAAGCAACCAAGGTAATCCTCCTCTTGGTCCTCATCATTATCATCCCCATTACTACCCCCTCTAGGCTTTGGATAGTAAGTGTTCTTAAGAATTCCATCGTCAATTGTCATGGTACCTCTTCCCATATCTATTATCACTCCACATGTTCTTAAGAATGGTCTACCTAACAACAAAGGTAGTTCCTTATCAACCGCAACATCCAACACAAGAAAATCCGCCAAGAACGCTTGGTAACCAATTTGAACAATAACATTCCTTACCTCCCCCATTGCTTTCGCCTTAGAATTATCCGCCATAGTGAGTTTAGAATTGTTAGGTTTAGGGTCTCTTAATCCTAACTTTTGATACAATGGGTAAGGCATAATACTCACACTCGAGCCCGTATCGGCTAATGCATATAAAGGAGTTGTCCCATTAATTTTAACCGGCAAAACAAAATTTCCGGGACCATTCATTTTCTTTGGGAGCCCATTCTTAATTATCCTTCTCTCCTCTACTTCATCAAAACTATTATCTTCCATCTTCGACTTTGCTAACATAATGATGCGTGGGAATTGCACCAGGCTTTACCTCTCAAGAGATCTTGAGAAGCTTACAACCCCCACCAGGCAGTGTACCTGATCGTTGTAGTATAGTATAGTGACAAGTACCGGGGGATTGATCGTTCAGCTAGGAATAGTGTCGCTAGGATTAGAAAACCTAATTACTAGTTCTAAAGATGATGGAAGATTCTTTTTTGTATTTTTTATAATTTTTTAGAAAGCAAGTAAAAATCTCGGGTTTTAAGGATTTGGGCGGAATTAGTTGCTAGTCAACTAACCCAAGACTAAAGATGCAATCAAAATAAAATACTGGAAATGAAAAATAAACTAAATTAACTAAGGTTGTGAGCAATAAGTGGAGAAATTGTGTTTACTTAGATTTCACTACTCCCTAGATATCTTTTACACGTTAATTACTTGTTATAGTTGCGTGGATGACGGATTGTATTCCTTAATACCATTCATGGGGTGGCGCACTTAATTCCCCAATCCTATGAGTGCCTACTTCACTCCTATGTCGAGCCGGCTAAGAAGCTCCTAACATGGGATCATTAGAATTTACTCATGCATTAAATACAACCAATAAAACCTAGTGCACGTCAGTTCATGTTTCCTAAGACGTTCAAGCATGTTACCAATTGGAGATCTGCCAGTTTTCTTAAGCCTAACATCGAAATCATTCATCCAATACAACCATAAACAAGTAATCAACACATAATTAACATCTAGGTTTCATTAGATCTAAGCAAACACAAGATAGATCTAGTCTAGCATGATGGAATTAAGATAAGAACAAGATATAGACAACCAACACATAGACATATTGATTGAATTAAAAGAACACTTATCTCAATTACACATGAAAGGGTTCAAGGGTTGAGAACCCTTGAAAAACCTGTAAAATTCGTACTAAGTTCGGCCTTAGGGTTTCTCCAAAATCTCTCCCTTTTTTATGAATGAAAATTAGAAAACTATATATAGGAAATTGAGGCTGACGGCGTCAAGACCAAATTGGTGACGCCGTCATCTCGCCGCCAAAATACTTCTCGGACTGCCTTGATCTACTTCTGAGGCCGTCACGTTATAACTTTTTCGAGGCCGTCACATATTTTACTCTTGACGCTCTTCCTTGTGACGCCTTCATTTTTGTACTGGGTCGTCATGAAAATTACTCTTGACGCCGTCAAAATGTTGCTCTTGACGCCGTCACCTACTGTTCTCAGCAAGGAAAATTAAGACTTTGGCGTTTTCTTCACTTTTATGCTCCAAAAACGTCCGAATTGCTTCCTTTTCCAGATTTCACTCCCAAAGTACCTAAAATCACAAAAGGAACGATTTAGGTCAATATTTGATCAAATAAATTCAATTCCGGGCTTAAATGACCCCCTAAAAACGGTTCATTTTTCGCCTCATCATATACCCTTACACTTGAGATTTGCTTGTCCTCAAGCAAATGCACTTTTATTCTAATCAAAATACAAGTTAGGGGTCATTTAACACTAATATAAAAGTAATTACAACAAATAATCGTTCCACTAAAGACCAATAGACAAGCACGGAGGTCATACACAAGCACCTCACAAATAGTGTTTAGATACTCACATCTCTCGGGTGTAATAAAGTATAAATTACAATATTGAAACGGAAGATATCTCTCACTACCTGTCATAAAAAAATAGATTACCATAGGCTTGGGAAATGATCAAACATCCACCACATGGCGTAAGCACCTAGGATAAACTATCAAAGATGTCTTTTAAAGGGTTGTAACGTTAGGTGTAGGGATATGAAATACACGGTTTTGTTGGATATATGCAGTCTTTACTGGTGGCGAGTTAACAATCTTGGTCAATTACATGTACAATATGGCGTTGCTAAGCCAAGACTAGACTCGACTTAAGCTAATAAATGAAAAATAACAAAAACATAAAAATGAACATAGAATAAAAAGGGATGGTAGTCCGTATGTTTTTTCTCTTTTCCTTTTTCTATTTTTTTTTTCTTTTTCTTGATTTTTCGATTTTTTTTTTATTTTTTTTATTATTATTATTTTTTTTTTTTTGCATACACTCTTACCCTACCATCCAAAATAATACATCATAGGGAATGAAAATTCCCCTTACACTTGAATCTTTACATACTTTACAATAACTAATCTAACGACTCGAATTAACAAAATCAAAACACTTGGAGCACTTTTAAGATTAACGCACATATGGGGGTAATAAATGATGTTCTTCCCCATTACTCCATAAAATAAGTACTTTACCCATGAGTCCCAATCGTCCCAAAATAATATGTACAAGGATATGACTCGACTTAGCAACCATGTAATCAATTAGATAGTTAACTTAGGGTTTAACAAATAACAATAATGCACTAAAAAATGAGCGCATACACGGAAGGCTAAGGCGATTTGGGTGTACATTTAAGTGGGGTGTAACAAATTCTTCCTTTAAGTAAAATGCTTAAAGTTATAAACGAAAAGATAGGCTCGGAGGGGTGTACTAGGGGTTTCGTGTACTAAAAATGAGTACAACGCTAATGGTGTGGGAAAAATTAGTTGACTTAATTAGTCAAGTAATATGACTTAAATGGTCAAGCAATTATAATACGGGTTTAACACAAGGGTGATCCTAATGCCTCTTATCATGTAGTAAATCCTACTACACGAATGTAGTCTCACTAGCGGTCTTGGGATGCATCACTAACGCAAGTTCTAGAATCTAAATGCTACCGGTACACTCATAAGCACTAATAGTAAATGCTTTTCCTATCAAATCTAAAGGCGAACCTCACATATTTGGGTGGAAAATTTTTCTGAAAGTACGGTTATGTGCTAGTCATACAATCTCCTATCCATGAGACGCTTGCTATGGCTAAAGTTTCACTCCTAAATGTTGTAAAAAAATTTAAATTTGGCGCTAAAATTGCACTAACAAGTATTTCTCATAGTTTTATTACACATCTACCATCAAACAAAACAAACTCAAGTGAAAGAATACATGTAAGGTATCATCATTTTACCGTCCCCTTACACTTAGGATGAACATTGTCCCCAATGTTCAAGTAAAGAAAGTAAAAGTGAAAAAGTAAAAAGAATGAAATCAAATACTCCCCTGATTCGCTCGGTATGGATAATAAGGTGGCCAGGTTAAATCTTCCTCCAAGAAAATGAACAATCAAAGCTTCCCTTCCAGAATATAAATCATCTTCTTGTCATACATAACCTGTGAATCCTGAGAAAATAGACAAGACAACCTCGCATAAAATCGGCGGCAATCTATATAAGTTACTAGATCCTAGAAAACAAAATAAGATATAATGCTTGTGGAATGAAGTTTGCAGATTTCCTGGAGATTATAAAACTTAATAATTCACAAAAACCATAAGACTCCGTTAGAAAAACAAAACTGGTAAAATTTCCAAATTTTTACACGTGACGCCGTCAAGAGTTAACTCGTGACGCCGTCAGAAGTGACCTGCATAAATTCTTGTGTTAAGTTTCCGGAAAATTTCTAGAAAAACTTGGTCCTACTTCCTGGAAAATCCTGCAAAACTTCATTATGACTCAATACAAGCATTTGACTCTAACAAATACGAATATACATGTTCATTTAATATTGTGGAGAATCATGATCGGTTTGTTCCTTAAAAACATATTTGGGGTTTCCCCTTACACTTATCTTTTGCAAAAATACTTTTAGGTGGAGTTAAGACTAGGCCAAAACAACAAAGTAAAGTATTTCCACTATTTAATTGAGAAACATGATCTACCAACAATAAAAATAAAGTATGCATACGGAAGTAAATAACAAACAAACAAAATAAAATCACACAAAGCATGGGTTGCCTCCCAAGAAGCGCTTTTCTTTATTTACGAGTCTTGTAGCTAGACTCAAGGTCATGGGTTACTACGTGACACGGGTGAGTTCCTCATTGAGGACGTCTTTGGGATCAAACTTAGGTTTCAACTTCCTATCGGTTTCCTTAGTATGGTATGACCTTTCAAACTTTTCTCCATCCGGATCATACAAAGTCATCCTCATATGCCATGATCCGTCACCTTCTTTAGGTGGCTTATCCCACCTTCATTTACACTTGTCTCCCTCTCTTTTCCACTTGTTCATCTCTATATTAATAGGCATTACGCTCGAGAACTCAATCATCTTCCTAAAGACTAAGGGGTCCTCAAAGGGATCTAGCTCTTCATCTCTAGCTATGAGTTGTTCCACCAAATGTGTTTTTTCAACGAAATCTTTTTCTAGATAAAATGGGCATTGAGGTCCTATAAAGTTCCTTTCTATCCAATGTCCATATCTAGATGGTCTCCTATTCATCTCTACCCAATGCGGTGTCCGTTCATCATCACAATCATAACTATGCTTCTTTACATCGTACACCGACCAAGTATCGCCTTCACCTACCGCTATCTTAGACTCCTTACAATCTATCATGGCGCTAGCGGTTGCTAAAAATCCTCTTCCTACCAACAATGGGCATGTAATGTCACTAACCATGTCTAGGACGTGAAAATCCGCTAATATAGTTAACCTTCCTACGTGAACAACTACATCCTTAATCATTCCAACCGGGTGGGCAATACTCCCATCCGCTAGCCCTATCAATACCTCCGTTTCCTCTAACTTTCCTAGCTTAAGAGCGGTGAATAAGGATAAGGGAATCAAGTTGAGGCTTGACCCTAAATCGGCTAGTGTGTCAAAAGCTTCAGATCTTCCTATCTTACAAGGAAAAACAAATATACCCGGATCATCAAGCTTTTTAGGCAACTTGTTTTGAACGAAGGCGGTCCCATTTTTACCTAGTTTAAACTTCTCATATTTTTCTAGGAGGGCACTATAGTAAGGAGCACGCGCTAAGACATCAATGACGGGGCGTTCAAGGTGAAGTTCCTTGAATTCATCGTCAAGGTCTTGCGTAGGAGGTGTTTCAACTATACTTTTGACCGGTTCTATATCGGGTGTTTTGCTTGATTGGTCCTTTTGAAGAATTTGGTTTTGTTTGAAACACGTGCTCGTTGATTTAACCGAGTAGTATTGTGGACACGAAGTGGGTGACGAAACTGAAGATATGGAATTAATGTTTAGTTTCGGATTCTTGACCGTGTCGCTTGGGAGTGCTCCCATTTCTCGGTCATTGAGAACTTTCAACAATGCGTCAATTTTGGTGGTCATCTCGCTTTGCTTTTGTTTGAAATCGGCTTCAAACTTAGCTATGCGAGCTTCTTGAGATGCCATGAACTTAGACATCAATCCTTCAAGATTGTTAGTACTACCATAGTTGTTAGAAGGACTGTTGTTGAAAGTACGGTTGGAGGGTGGACCGTTTGGTTGGTAACGATTAGGCGGATTGGAAGAATTGGGTTGATTTTGTTTCCACCTAAGGTTTAGGTGATTTTTCCAAGAGGGGTTTTATGAATCACCGTAAGGGTTTGGCTCGGGCTTGAAAGTGTACCACATATCTCCTGCTTCGTCGGTACGCGTGGATGCGTAGTCCGCAAAAGCTGTTCCGGGGAGTTCCACACAATCACGAGTGTCATGGGGACCACTACATAATTCGCATGAAGAAGTGATTTTGTTCACTTGGCTTGAAGGCTTAAGAGCTTCATAGGATTTCATGAGAAACTTGACTTGATCCTCAAGTTCCATGATCCTACGGTCGGGAGCGCTAGAGTTGTTCGAAGGCAAGGATATTGCCTTGACCGTTTTGTTCAAATCACGGGGATCATTCCAACTTTCGTTGTCATAGAGAGCAAGATCTTCTATGAGTTCCCATGATTGTTCCGCACTTAGATCACGTAGCTTACCACCGGCCGATTGGTCAATGGCTCGCCTCGTGGAGAGATCGATATGGTCATAAAAGATTTGGACTTGGAGCCAAAGATCTATGCCATGATGAGGGACTTTTTGGAGTAAGTCCTTGAAACGAGTCCATGCTTCATAAAGAGATTCATTTTGACGTTGTTGGAACATCAAGATGTCATTCCTAAGCTTAGTAGTTCTCCCCGGTGGGAAAAATTGAGCAAGGAAACGAGTGGTGAGATCATCCCATGTGGTGATGGATCCCGCGGGTAAACGCTCAAGCCATTGACTAGCTTGATCCCGTAGAGAGAATTGGAATAGGCGTAATCGGGTTGTCTCTCTAGTTTCAACATCTAGGTCTATGGAATCTACGATTTTAAGGAAGTCCTTAAGATGTTGGTTTGGATCTTCGGAACGAAGTCCATGGAATGCACATCCGCTTTGCACCAACCGGATGGTGTCAGATCGCAAGGGGGTCACATTGGCTCCGGTGAGCTCAATGGTGTTTCAGTAGCCTTGGTGGCTAGGTCGGGAATACTCTCCTAAGGTTCGGGGCCTAAGAGGTTCTAGTGGTGGGTTTTGTTGTGGTGGGATGACGGGTTCAAAGATGTTCCCATCGTCCATGATGTCGGGTGGTGAAGAGTTACGAACAAAAACACAAAGAAATAAGATAGACTAAAGAAAATCTAAAAATAAAAATAAAATCTTACTAGAAAGGAATCTAGCAAGTAGACCAAATAAAAAGAGATTCTAACCTAGACAATAACTATTCCCAGGGCTGCGGCGCCAAAAACTTGATGCGTGGGAATTGCACCAGGCTTTACCTCTCAAGGGATCTTGAGAAGCTTACAACCCCCACCAGGCAGTGTACCTGATCGTTGTAGTATAGTATAGTGACAAGTACAGGGGGATTGATCGTTCAGCTAGGAATAGTGTCGCCAGGATTAGAAAACCTAATTACTAGTTCTAAAGATGATGGAAGATTCGTTTTTGTATTTTTTTTATAATTTTTTAGAAAGCAAGTAAAAATCTCGGGTTTTAAGGATTTGGGTGAAATTAGTTGCTAGTCAACTAACCCAATACTAAAGATGCAATCAAAATAAAATACTGGAAATGAAAAATAAACTAAATTAACTAAGGTTGTGAGCAATAAGTGGAGAAATTGTGTTTACTTAGATTTCACTACTCCCTAGATATCTTTTACACGTTAATTACTTGTTATAGTTGCGTGGATGACAGATTGTATTCCTTAATACCATTCATGGGGTGGCGCACTTAATTCCCCAATCCTATGAGTGCCTACTTCACTCCTATGTCGAGCCGGCTAAGAAGCTCCTAACATGGGATCATTAGAATTTACTCATGCATTAAATACAACCAATAAAACCTAGTGCACATCAGTTCATATTTCCTAAGACGTTCAAGCATGTTACCAATTGGAGATCTGCCAGTTTTCTTAAGCCTAACATCAAAATCATTCATCCAATACAACCATAAACCAGTAATCAACACATAATTAACATCTAGGTTTCATTAGATCTAAGTAAACACAAGATAGATCTAGCCTAGCATGATGGAATTAAGATAAGAACAAGATATAGACAACCAACACATAGACATATTGATTGAATTAAAAGAACACTTATCTCAATTACACATGAAAGGTTTCAAGGGCTGAGAACCCTTGAAAAACCTGTAAAATTCGTACTAAGTTCGGCCTTAGGGTTTCTCCAAAACTTCTCCCTTTTTTATGAATGAAAATTAGAAAACTATATATAGGAAATTGAGGCCGACGGCATCAAGACCAAATTGGTGACGCCGTCATCTCGCCGCCAAAATACTTCTCGGACTACCTTGATCTACTTCTGACACCGTCACGTTATAACTTTTTCCAGGCCGTCACATATTTTACTCTTGACGCTCTTCCTTGTGACGCCTTCATTTTTGTACTGGGTCGTCATGAAAATTACTCTTGACGCCGTCACCTACTGTTCTCAGCAAGGAAAATTAAGACTTTGGCGTTTTCTTCACTTTTATGCTCCAAAAACGTCCGAATTGCTTCCTTTTCCAGATTTCACTCCCAAAGTACCTAAAATCACAAAAGGAACGATTTAGGGCAATATTTGATCAAATAAATTCAATTCCGGGCTTAAATGACCCCCTAAAAATGGTTCATTTTTCGCCTCATCACATAACCCCATCTAATTTCTTCCTATAATCCATGTAGTTTCTTAACACTTCAATGACCGGTTTGTTTTCCATCAATTCACTAATTTTTGCTTCAAGATTCTCTAAGATAGCTTGTTTTTGCTCTTTGGTTAAGGGTTTGCTACTTTTTGGTGAATTTGGTGGAGTTTTGGATGATGATGATAATGATTTGTTTTCTTTTTCTTTTTCTTTTTCTTTTTCTTTTTGGGTGGAGGGTTGGGTTAATTTGTTCAATGGTGTTTTGTTTCGGTTAGCCTTGCCCATCTTACAAATTTCATCCCTTCCTTCCTTTATCTTTTCCATACCTTCACAAACATCAACAAGCATTTCATTCACACCTTTTCCTTCTTCCAAATCACTTATGTTAATTCGTAACTCCCCAAGTGCGAAATCCAATGTACACTTGGTAGTCACAAGAAAATCTCTACCAAAGATAACTTCCGGTTCATCGGCATTAGTATATTCCACAACCACAAAATCAAATTTGAAAATGTGACCATGAATGTTCACTCTAACTCCTTTCACTTTCTTCCTTCCATAATCTCCATAGTCAAGCCTAACAAAACCAAGCTTGTCAAGTACTTCTTCCGAAATGTAATTGTCTCCATATTCCATGTTCAACTCCGCATCCCATGCTTTAACACCTTCCACCGCACAAGGTGTAGAATACCTCATGTGTGGAGCATCGAATTCCTTAAGTGGTGCTCTTGTGAAAACAACAACCTTCCTTTCCTTCTCCTTCTTTGGGTAACACATTTCATGTGGCAAGTAAGACACATTGTCACCAACAACCTCTTCTCCTTCTAAATCTAACTTAGCCTTTTCCAATATGCTTTCCAACTTTTCCAAGGAATCACCGGAATCCTTGAACATATCCTCCAAATCTTTCAAGTACGCCGAAATCTGACTTAAACTCTCCATTTCAACTTAAGCAATTACTAACTATAACATAACCATCAACAAAAACATCCAAATCATTGTAAAAGCATTAACTCTATTTAAGATTACTCAAAACATTAATAACTAATCATAATAACATCTTAAAACTAATAATTACTAATATTAATCATCTATTCATTAAAATTAATTAACTAAAAACAGAAAACTGAAAATTAAATGAACAAACAAGAATCCTAAAATTTTACCGTGGCCACCAACCGATCGGATGGATATTCATCCGAATCGGTTGGCTAAAACCAACTTATTTATTTATTTATTTATTTTTTTTTTATTTTTTTTTACTTTTACTCTAAAAACTTGAAAATTCACAAATTACAAACAATTTTATTACTAAAAACTAAGAAATTAATCAAATCCCCGGCAACGGCGCCAAAAACTTGATGTGCGTTTTATTAGTGCAAGTTTTAAAATTTATAAACACGATTTATCCGATTATTTATTTAGCACATACGAGCAAGTATACTCATCCGATGTAGTAAAGGTGGGTAAGTCGAGGTTGTCCCAAGGGATTTGATAGTTTTAGTAATAAGAAAAACGTTTGTTAAATAAGGGTTGTCAATCCAAATTTATGTAAATATCAATTTAAAAGAAACTCAATAAGAACTAAGCATATACTTGTGTATAATTCCTTGATTGGTAATTAGGAGTATCATGACAATTTAAGTATAAAGTTTGGTGTAAAACTTGTTATGATGCGCAACTAAAAATGAGTAGTTATACAATCTATGATGTATGTCATGTTTTAACTACCACTAAGAATTCTATCACCTAAATGACTCCTTTCGGACATATCAAATGAGTATGACAATTCTATAATCACATGGTTGTTTTGAAAATCAATTCTTTTCTTATGAATTCCTACGAATCCTTTCGGTCCTTTTTCATGATGAAATCTTCTCAAATCCATTTTAACAAGTAAATAGGATGGGTGTCAAGCATCATATTCCATACTAATTCGTGCACTAATGGTTTGGAATAAAAACAAGTTGAAACTCCTTTCAGGCCTATTTTTTAAAAGATTGTTTTTACCAACAAATTAAGCAAGATTAGATGTTACTTCAACAAACTCATAAAATAGATATGTTTTCATGCATCACCTTTTTCATAAAAGAATACTCCGTAACCAATCACATCATATACACAAGTATATCACAAATTACTCCATAACAATCATATTAAAACACAAGTAAATAAGAAAACTTTCATTAAACTCAAAGTAACAATTGTTCATTATAAGTATCAAGGTGTACCTAGCTTGAGAATTACAATGAATAAACTTGTGGAACTATAGCAACCACACTCCTCCAATTGTTCACTAACGTAAGTAAACAACTCCAAACTTGAACCAAGGCTTGAGACTCGAACTCAACACTTTCTGGACGTTTTTCACAACACTTAGTAAACTTTCAGGCAATATAAGATGAACTAACAATATTTGGTGTAACACTTAGTTAGATATTTGATGGTACATGTAATCTAGACCCTAAGTAGTCAGTATATAGCATAATAACACTTATCCTTCAAGTAAAAACGTCCCTCTTGAGTTATTTTAGCAGAAATGATCAGCCACAAATGATTATGGGGAGTAAATTCGTCCATAAATGCAAGACTTGTAACAGCAGTCACCTCCATCCGATCGGTTTCTCTCCATCCGATCGGATGGCACTCCTTGAGAACACTCCAACCGAATCGGATGCGGGTTGCATCCGATCGGTTGGACACTGTCTGGAAACTATTCTTTTGTCTTTTCTTTGTCGTTTTACGTTGCATGCATTGTCTTTCTTCGTGGCATGACTTTATTCATTAGAACTTGATATTTCCTTGATAAATATGTATAGCAGACTTGTCTTTATCAAATCCTTTTGTCCATGCGTCGTTTCTTTCTTTCTTGATCTTCTTGAAACTCTCCAAAT
Organism: Artemisia argyi; assembly: GCA_030686995.1. Taxonomy (NCBI): domain Eukaryota; kingdom Viridiplantae; phylum Streptophyta; class Magnoliopsida; order Asterales; family Asteraceae; genus Artemisia; species Artemisia argyi. The sequence continues at coordinate 29,067,487 of CM060692.1, read as the reverse complement.
GTGCATGATCACTTCATTTCTTCATATTTTAATCATTTTTACCTGCTTTTGGCTATATTTGCATGCATAAACACTTTTCCACGATTAAGTAACAAATATATACAAATATGACCAATTTCCATGCGTAAAACAAACAATAACGCGACTAAAAACATGTTAATTTTGAGCGTTATCAGAATCATCGAAATCTATTTTTTTGGATAATAAGGTTTGGTTATTCGAATGAGAAGAATGATTTAAGCGGAAATGAAAGATCAAACATACCTTACAATGATCGTTGATAGTTTTCTGTCATTCACCAGATTATGTGATGGTAGTGTGAACAGTGTAGCCATGCTTGTGAGTTTAAACTCTTCCATGATTTCACGTAATATTTTGAAAATAAAAAATCAAACCCAAAAATAATCAAAATAAACATGGTATTAATTGAGAAAATATTGCTATTTTTTAGGGGAGGGAGCTAATGTGTTTAAGAAGGCATTATAGTTGATCAGGAGCGCTTAATTTGGAAATGCCGAGTGAGTAGGGGAGTTTGTTTTGGTTATACACTTATTTAAGCATGACATGAATGTTTGTATGCATCTAACACAAAAACCAACTTGTTCCATTGGTTTGAATGGGATGAAAGACCCGGGTTCAATTCCCATAAGTGTCTAATTTTTTGTACTAATTTCATGGTACCATGAGAGTTGCCAGCGTGGAGGAGACTGCCTAGTTTCCCTATCATGGTACAGCTTTCAAAACATCAAGTACAACTCAAAAATTGTCTCGTATATATGTAAAGATGCATTTCACACCTTCAAACTTGTATTAGAACTTAACTTGAAATCCTTTTGGTTTTGGATAAATATCTATCACACAAAATGCTTGATGACACTGAAGTTACCAACAATTCGCCCAGGATTGGCAACTTGCTTAACTGATATACTCATTGTACTTTTGGTGTTATTCTTCTAGCACGAATGATCAATTTTTATGATAAAAGGAAGACCTCTTAGATAGTGCGAATGAGCAAGTAAAATTTCAATGCCGATTCAAAGAATACTAGTGACAACTAAAGATCGCATGTAGCTGGTCTTTGGAAAATGTGCAGTTGGCTACCGCAAATGCACAAAAGGTTATTATAACAATTTGGTCATCTTAGGCTGATCCTTAAATGGTCAGTTGGGAACTACGAGTACTCAACCAGAATTTCTTCACGAATTTAAACTTTTTGAAATTTTACTTACTTCCTTCGTCTCGATTTAAGTGTCCACAAGCACATTTTCTTCAAATGATGATATGTGTAATAATTTGTATATTTGAGTTAACAAATTTTACCCATGTAATAATACACATATTAAATGTAAAAGTGTGCAATATGAAAAATATGTAAGAGTAAAAATAAAATAGGTAAACCGATAAATTATACTAACTTTTATTTATTGGGCTACCCTATTGACCCAAGAATGTAACCAATCCAAACCAAAACCCACACAAACCCAACTTAAAAACATTGACTTTGACCAACTTTTCACATCAATAAAACCCCCAAAAATCCGAAACCAATCACTCTTTTACAATCCCTAACCTCACACACAAACACACACATTCCAATTTGGGGCTTTTCTTCTTCGATAATCAAACCCTAATTCAATCGTATCAATGGACTTCGGATTCAACAAGAAACGTGGCCGTCCAGCTGCCGGAGCTAACGGCAACACCGGTTTCAAGAAATCCAAACAAGGTTAGGGTTTCGTTTTTTTTTTTCGTTAATTTTTTGGATCTTGGGTTTGGGTTTTGTTATATGGTTGATGGGTTTTGGTTTTTATGTTGGATTGATTGATAAAGTTTGTTACTTGGTGTAGATTTGTGTGTTTTTCGTATCGAATTGGGTTTTTAGGGTTAAAGATTGTTGATTTTTATTGGGTTTTTGTTTTTATTGTTGAATTGGGTTGTTTGGGTTAATGCCGTTAGATTTCGGTATTCGGTTAAAGGTCGTTAATTGCCGTAAGCGTATTTGTAGCTGTTATCGAGTTAAGCCAGCCGTTGGATGTTCGTATAAGAATGAAGCCGTTTGATGGTTGAATAAGTTATTAGGATTTGATTTTGTTTCAATGCCGTTAGATTATGTTTGTATTGTTAGATTAGTAGTGGCGAACAAACCGACCACCGTCACCTCAGCTTACATCAACATTCACTCCCTTCACTAGACCCCGTAGTGGTAACCACCAAACTCATCGCACAAATATACCCCGTAATACACTTGCACACACACTTGCACACGCACGCACAAAAACAATCAAATTTGGTTAGGTGGTCTGGATGTTGCGTAGAGGGGAGAGATGTCTAGTGGTGCTCGACGGGTCATGGTGGTGCCATTTAAGGCAGCCTCACGTTAAGGAGTGATGCATAACGGCCAGTCTTAGAGTTTTTATTTTCTATACATCTCTGTTTCTTGTTTTGAGTTAAGGCATTAAATTGTCTTATATGTTATTAGAGTTTAATTCTTCAAAAGTTTGTTTTGTGAGGAAATTAGTGATTACCAATGTCGAACAGTTATCGAAGAATTTGGTGAACCCCATTGTGGTTTTCTCAATAACAACAATCTCAACTCATCCATGTATCATGGGTTGTGCCCATTATTTGGCTATAGGCTTATCTTCGAATAAGTTAGATGGTACTATAACTGGAAAACTATGGCAACTACCCACACTTCAAAAATTAGATCTATCTCCCAATTCTCTTAGAGGTGTTACCTCTGAATACCTTTCAAAACAAATTTGCATCTTTTTAAAATAGACCTTTCACACAACTCACTCAAAGGAGTTCCTTTCAATGCTGACATGTCAAACCTTTATGTAGAATATATAGATTTCAGCTCTTGCAAGCCAGGGCCCCATTTCCCCTTATGGATAAAAATAGATGAAAAAACTTTTTCATCTTGATCTTTCCAACAATAGCATTTCAGACACAATATCTACACAATAGCTATTTAAATATCTCTTTCAACAACATCAGCGGTACATTACCAGAATTATTATCAAACCGTGACCTTAAATCAAGTTAATTTGAGTTTCAACAAATTTCATGGTCATATACCTGCTTTTCTTAATCTTTCGAGAAACAAATTTCATGGATGAATCTCTTTCTTTTGCCATATGTATGAAGGGTTGGAATTTCTTGATCATATACCAGAATTATTATCAAACCGTGACCTTAAATCAAGTTAATTTGAGTTTCAACAAATTTCATGGTCATATACATGCTTTTCTTAATCTTTCGAGAAACAAATTTCATGGATGAATCTCTTTCTTTTGCCATATGTAAGAAGGGTTGGAATTTCTTGATCTCTCAAGTAACTCGTTAACCGACAACTTCTGGACTGTTTGCGGAATTTGACCAAACTAAGAGTTCTCAATCTAGTATAAAACATTCTTTCAGGAAGACTTCCTCTATGAGATATTTGGACCAACTTAAGATCCTGTGTTTATACAACAACTTCTCTAGTGAAAACCTTTTGTCTTTAAGGAATTGGAAATATTCCTGTTTGGATTGGCAAAAACTTTTCAGGGTTGTATTATCTTAGCCTAAGATCTGACAGTTTATTTGGAACCATTCCTTTAGAGATATGTCCATTAGTAAATCTTCAAATCTTAGACTTTTCAATAAACAACCTGCATGGATCAATGCCATTGTGTTTGAATAATCTTACCATGACTCAAAAAGGGCTCTTTGTGAAACAGAACATACATCATTTTTCATGGCTTTTAGATGACTTTTCAGCTAATGATAGTTATATTTATTATGATGAAATTTACAATAACTTTGTTGACAGTGCGATGATCAAGTAGGAAAGGTAAATGAATTTAGCAGCTGTCTGAGATTAGTGAAGGCCATCTATTTGTCCAGCAACAATCTGACAGGACACATCCCATATGAAATTGTCAATCTGCATGGATTGTTGGTACTAGACTTTGTCAAACAACTCTTTAAGTGGAGGGATCCCAAGAGACATTGGTCAAATGAAAGAACTTGAAACTTTGGATTTATCCAAAAACTATTTCGCAGGAGGGTTGCAATCAAGCATGTCTCAGATGAGGTTTTTAGATTATCTTGACATGTCGCATAACAACTTGTCTGGGAGGATTCCATCTAGCACTCAACTCCAGACCTTTGAAGCGGGATTATGTGGACCTCACCTATCCAAATATTGTCCCGAAGATAAAGAAATTGAAGTAACACCTGTGGTTGGCGAAAGTAAGAGTGATGGCGAAGCCAAAGATGAACTTCAGAGATTTTATATTGGAGCAATTATCTGAATAGTGAATACTGATATTTCTTTTGTTAGTAAAATTCTGTTTTGTTACTCAACCGCTAATATAAAAAGCATTGGAAAATTTCTCAAGTCAGCACACTGTGGTCTCTACAATGGATCACTAGTCTGGACAGAGTAAATGCACACTCGAACCCTTCCACAAAGATAGCAACAAACATTAAAAATGTTACTGACCATGTGTTTTAGTTTCCAGCTCTTATGAAATCAATCTTCATTGGTTTTGGCTATGGTTCGTAGTTTCTCCAGTGCTATAACAGTAACCACATTTTTCTTCCACAGAACATTACTCTGTTTTCGGGCTCTGTTTCACACTCATTAGTGACCTGATCTAATTTTTCTTTCACTTATTAGTGTGCTATGATTGAACCTCTTAGCATACGATTAATATGCTTTATGTTCTTTTTCATCTACTTATTAGTGTTTGGTATATAGTGTTGTAATTTCATGTTTCACTTGTATTTAGTAGGGGGTTTTAAGCTCCCTTTATTAATAAAATTGCCAAAAACACCATGTATTTAGTAATTACGTTTGACATCTGAGTGCATGTACTGTGAAGGCTGTAGCAGTGTTTTAATCTTGATTACTAAGGTGGAAATTGTTATGATATTGTAGCACCTTCAATCTACCTAAAATTCTTAATAATGATATTCTTTTTGCATGTAAACATCAGTTTTGTTACTCAATCGCTAATATACCAATCATTGGAAATAGTTGCAAGTCAGCATAGTGACCACATGTTGCTTCCACCAATCAGTTTCGGGCTCTGTTTCAGAAACTCAATAGTAGTGACTTGATGTAATTTTGCTTTCGTTAGCGTGAATATTGCTCACTTTTTTAAACTGATTAGTAATGAAGAGGAAATAAAGTATGTTGGTATCTGTTGCTTTGTAACATTCCATTTCTTTTTTCTGCTCATTTGGGTATCCATGACGGAATCATTATTATATTAGATTTATAAACTTTTTATGCGTTGCTCCATTGTACTAAAGTATGATTGCAGATACCCAATTGCAGGTAGTACAGTTGTTGCTGAAACCAATCCTCATGTAATTGACGAAAACTATTGTAGCAATTTATCGAGCTTGTCTAGGCTATTGTGGAGTTCTATTAATTTTGTCAATGCATAATGTTCAAAAATTGGATTCGAAGGTAATGTTATGCTCACCAGGTGACTGATTAAATACTTGAATGATTGAATGAATGGATCTATACCAAACGGATTAAATAGTACTTCATATTGTTATTCGCACGAGTGTCATTAAACTTTGACCCCTACACCCGCATGACCCAAACCTGTTTTGACCCGAGATTTAAGTTAGGTCATTTGACCCGTTACCCAAACCTGCCCAACCCGCCCATTTTGCCACCTCTACTAGTATTAGTGGGCTAACTATGTTTACACTGTCAAACCAGAATGGCTAGTTACAACCCACAATTTGCATCAGCACCTCATCATTAATTGAATATTAAATTAATACTCAAGGAGTGACACTCAACCCAAAGTTTTACAAAGTTTATATGTATTTTAACCTTACCGCAACATGTTTTATGTATAAGCAAAAAGATTTGAAATGTATTGAAAAAAATTACTTCGTCATTGGCAATATCTTAGAAAGAAGTCAATAAATCAATACAGACACTATATCTTTGAACATTAAGTAAGCTTGAATTGCTTAGCTAAATGTACAAGTTTTGACCCTCAAATGCAATTGATAATTTTCTATGAGATAACCAAATAGGCATCCTTATACTGGAAATGCAGTATTATGTGGACTTGCCATAACAACTAAACTGTTCTGATGTTCTTTGCAAAATGCAATGGGTTGCATATACTTGTTAATTATTTGGGTGATTTCATGGCAAGTTTCATTCTTGTATGAATCAGGGCTATGAACAGAGCTACTCTGTTTGTAACATTAGAATGTGGAACTTCAAATATCTACAGAAAACATATTTTGCTTTATTGCTAACTTACTGTCTAATACGATGCAAGCTAGATTAGGACCGAGAACAAGCTTAGTTTATAATATCTGCTGACCAACTTGGGAACTGGGGTTTTAAGAATCACTTCTGAGGATGAACAGAAACAAATAAGATAGTAATTTGAGTGATTAACAAAAAACAAGGGGATATAATATCAATTCATTCATATGTTAGCATAATAGAATTTTACATAAAACACCTCATACTTGTAAAAATAACATAAAGGACCCTTGACCCCAAGGATCAAGCCTCAAGGTAACTGATACCATTATTCCAAATATTCAGCATTCTTCCACATAGTTTCTTCCATTTCCATAACCCCTTAACCAACCACCTTTTCATAGCCTCTTTTTTTATTCTTGGAATCCATTCTTCAGTTTAATAAGTAGCAAACTTTCATCAATCTCGTTAATGTAAAAAGTTTTGAACTTGGTTTGACTACCTAAAAAGTCAAGAGAAAACACTTCTAAAAGAGGGAAAAGAGTTTCAAAATTGTTTGTGAATAGGTGCTACATAGAGATGCTTTACTTCATTTCCATGTTTAAGCATTTTGATTATTTCATCCTAATACCATTGAACACCTTGAAAGAATAATTATTCAACTAATAAGACTTTGGGGAGTATGGCTCACGACCAATCACAATGTATTCGGTATCGACTCTTGACAAACTCACCAACTGATATACCATCTTTACAGAAATTGTGAACCGAACACGTGCGGCTTATTACTGTTAACTCTTTGATATCTGAAATCAAAATTTTCAGCAACACTTAATTCCACAATATTTCTCGCTCACTATCCAAATTACCTTGTCACGTTACAGAACTTTGAGGTAGCTAAGACCATATCCTAGTGGAAGTTGTGCAAGATTGAGTACACTATCAAAAGAGTCATGATACTCCTTTATCCATGCATGTTGGATTTTCATCTCCTTAAGGAATTTCATCAAACACCTGTCAACAACCGTAAATTTCTTAACAAGCATTTCATCAAACAATAGGCAACCCTTATCCCGTGTTGACTGTTTAATTTCATACCGAAGAGTATTTAGACGTCTAATGTGGGATAATCTATTCAATGGTCCTTACAAGTTTTATGTTTTCCACACAAAATACAAGTTTTTTTAACTTATGAGTCTCCTAAAGTCTAATTTAACGAAAATAAACTCATATAGACATCAACTCACTGTGGAAATGACCTCTAGTTTAACGAAAAATTTTATGCTCATAACTGTTTGATGAAATGTTTGAATTAGTGAATGGATAAATTTATACCAAATATGTTAATAGAAACCACATAGTTTTTTCTATAGAATTCTTCGTTATATTATGTGATTTGGGCTAGAATTCTATTTACATTCTATTTTTTAACTTGAAACTCTGGTAACATAGTTACTGAATAGAGTAAAGTTGTAAGTGAAGAGACAAAATGCATTCCTAAGATCAAGTTGTAAGTGAATTGAAGGTGTCCAAGGTTTTGATCAACCGCACCCGGCAATGTCGAAATTGAGTATTGTTGTTGTTGTCCAAAATTTTGATCAATTGTTTGATCATAATTGAATTTAACTCGAGTTGCACTTTTTTCCTTTCTGTGAGTTTTGGGGCGCTTTCTCAAGAACTAATTATGTTTTGTTTTGAGTTTTCAAGACTACTTAAAGTCTTCATCTTTTAGTCATGGTTTTGGTTTAGCAATTGGGCCCATTAACTTGCTTTTGACTTATATCACACGTATTGAGGGGGAAAAGTATCACAAGATAGAAAACGATGTTTAATAACTACAAGTTTTAAAGACTTTTAAGTCTTCTAACTTCTAATTTGGGATGGTTCACTTTTCTTCATCATTTTCCCCAAAACAAGACAAATTTATTAGTCTTGTTTTGTGTTTCAAGACTATTTAAAGTCTTCATCTTTTAGTCTTGGTTTTGGTTTAGAATTTGGGCCCATTAGCTTACTTTTGATTTATATCACACGTATTGAGGGGGAAAAGTATCACAAGATAGAAAACAATGTCTAATAACTACAAGTTTTAAAGACTTTTAAGTCTTCTAACGTCTAATTTGGGATAGTTCATTTTTCTTCATCATTTTCCAGAGAACAAGACAAATTTATTAGTCTTGTTTTAAGTTTTCACGACTACTTACAGTCTTCATCTTTTAGTCTTGGGTTTTTGTTTAGCATTTGGGCCCCTTAGCTTGCTTTTGATTTATCTCACACGTATTGAAGGGAAAAGTATCACAAGATACAAAAAGATGTCTAATAACTACAAGTTTTAGAGACTTTTAAGTCTTATAACGTCTAATTTGGGATAGTTCACTTTTCCTCATCATTTTCCACAAAACAAGACAAGTTGATTTTTTGAATTTTTGAACAATGAAAAAATAAACACAAATTTGGGACCATCTACTTCAAATTGACTAGACATATTGCATCAATCATTTTCTATCGATTATTCAAAATACAAGACTTTGATTGAAGTGGCTTTATACAAAGAGTGTCGTGATATGTATTTTCAACTAAGTATTACAATGAAATAATGTAACAAGATTATCATTATGTATTTAAACTAAAGTATAAAATAGATGTTCAACGATTTAATTGCGCCAAAGCATGTATTGTTAGTTACCAAATATATAATATGAGCCAAGCTGAGTATGTTAGAACTGGGCCGGCAATAGAATAAGATATACACAAAATCTATTCTATATTTATCTATACAAGTTTCCTAACAGCTATCCCAATAGCAGTGGTAATAATATGTACTAGCAGTGGTAATGAGTTTCCAGTGCTAGTGCATTCTTCAGCAGTTGTAATCTCCAAGCTTAGCCGTGGTAACTTGTTAGTGTAATTCCCAATATCTTCACTATATAATTAGAAAACAAATCAATAAATATACACGATTTACTAGCCCAATTTTGTATATATGGTTAAATGTTGCCGCTCTAGTTAATATTCATTCACCTAATTACACAAGGTGAAAAGATTTCCCACACGTATACTGCTCATGTTGTTGACCACTTTCATGGTTTTTGATTCGTTTATAATAAAGCAAAAAATGAAAATCAAACCATTTTTGCAATAAACTCATGGACGTTCCTGTAGTAGTTAAATTATTAGGTTGCTGAATCAATACACGTATATAATTCAACATTGTAGATCGATCAAAATATCGTATTTCCAAACTTTATGCATTTTATAGATGTCATTTGTATCACGTTTTCTAGCTTGTTATCTTATGAATGGGTTAATTATAGTGGGTCCATTTATTTCGTTTTACATTTAATAAGTACAAATTGCAAAGACTTGAGAGTCTTTGAACGTCTAATTTGGGACTTCAAATTTATTCCATGATCTTTATTCCAAATTTCCAAGTGTTATGTGCTCCACACAAATTTCTATCCATCTAGTTCAATTATTTGTTATCGAAGTCTATATAAAGCTGCATAGAGGTGTACGTGTTCATTATCATATCAAAACACATCAACACAATTTTATACAACATACATTAATTATGAGAGAAAATATTTACTTTTACTTTATGCATACTCTTGTTTTGTTCATTTTGTCACTTGTCTTTCTATGCATTAATACCACAAGTGCAACTTCCTTTGGCCACCAACTTGTTGCTGCAGCAGGAGGAGCTGTTCATAAGTGCATCGATAAGGAAAAGCAAGCTCTTCTTGATTTCAAAGCTCACCTTCGATACCCAGACATGCTCTCTACATGGATACCAGAAGAAGAAGATGATTGCTGTAAATGGCGTGGAATCACGTGCAACAACCAAACAAGTCATGTCACAAAGCTTGACCTGTCTGAGAGTTTTCTTGAAGGTGAGATTACCCATTCATTGCTTAATTTAAGCTACTTGAGTCATCTTGACCTTTCTTTGAATCACTTTACTGGATCCAAGTTAATTAGTAACATGAGCCGGTTAACTTATCTTGACCTTTCTGGGAATCAGCTTACTGGATCCATTACTAAGTTCATTAGTAACATGACCCAGTTAACTTATCTTGACCTTCATTACAATCAGCTTACTGGATCTGTTACTAAGTCCATTAGTAACATGACCCGGTTAACTTATCTTTACCTTTCTGGGAATCAGTTTACTGGATCCATTCCTAAGTCCATTGGTCACATGACCCAGTTAACTTTTCTTTACCTTAATGAAAATCAGTTTATTGGAAACATTCCTGAATCCATTGGTTCTTTGGCCAAATTAAGACATCTTTCTCTTCGGGGCAATAATCTCAGTGGAGCCATTCCCATGTCCATTGGTTCCTTAACCAATTTAACAACCCTCGACCTTAGTGATAATAATTTCAGTGGCACCATTCCCATGTCCATTGGTTCTTTGGCCAAATTATATTACCTCTCTCTTTTTCACAATAATCTCACTGGAATCATTCCAAGATCCATTGGTTCCTTGACCAAATTGACATCTCTTGACCTTTCAGACAACTCTTTCTATTGTACAGTTGAAAACTTTGATTGGTTGTCTTCTTTATCTAATTTAGACTCCCTTTATATGGATGGAACTTCTCTGGCCAAACTAAATAACTGGGTAAATGTAATTATACGTCTCCAAAACCTAACGGAATTAAGTTTAAAGGGATGTGACCTCTCACAAGTCATGCATCCATACTCTTTATCTGTCAACTCTTCTTTATCTCTTGATCACCTTTATCTCGATAACAACAATCTCAACTCATCCATGTATCGTTGGTTGTGCCCATTAATTGGCAATAAGCTTACAATTCTTTCCGTCTCTGGCAACAAGTTTGATGGGAAACTTTCAGAATTTCTGAACAAGTTGTCTGGATGCACATCAGCTACTACGTTAGATACTTTGGATGCTTCAAGGAACCAATTCACAGGGTCATTGTCTGATGAGATCCAACACTTTTCATTCCTCTCTCACCTGAACCTGTCTTATAATCAGTTAGATGGAACGATAAGTGACAAACTATGGCAACTACCCAGCCTTCAATGGCTATATCTGTGTTCCAATTCCCTTAGAGGTGCTATCTCTGAAAACATTGAAAAATCAAATCTTTTGTATATAGACATTTCAAATAACTCACTGGAAGGAGCTTTTTTTAATGATGACGTGTCAAACTTTTATTGGGGTATACAATATATAGATTTCAGTTCTAACAAGCTAGGGCCTCATTTCCCCAAATGGATACAAAAGCTGAATCTCAACCATCTTGATCTTTCCAGAAATAATATCTCAGACACACTTTCTACAGAGTACTGGAACCAGTGGCAGTCTTCTCAGTTGAGCTATTTGGATCTCTCTTTCAACAACATAAGTGGGAGATTACCAGAATCATTATCAAATCACTATCTTGATGTAATAATTTTGAGTGTCAACAACTTTTATGGTCCAATACCTGCTTTTGCAGAAAGTATAAGTTTTTTAGATCTGTCCAGAAACAAATTCCATGGAGGAATTTCATTCTTGTGTCAAATGTATTACAACTTGGAATTTCTTGATCTCTCACGTAACATAATGACCGGGAAACTTCCGGACTGTTTCGGGAATTTGACAAGTCTAAAAGTTCTTAATCTAGGACAGAATACTCTATCAGGAAGTATTCCTCCCTCTGTAGGATGTTTAGGTCTACTCGAGACTTTGAGTTTATACAACAACAACTTCTCTGGAGGATTGCCCGTGTCTTTGAAATATTGCACCCAGTTAAGCATTCTGGATTTGGGGGACAACAGTTTATATGGTGATATTCCTGTTTGGATTGGGAAAAAGTTGTCAAGGTTGTATGCCCTTAGCCTAAAATCAAACAACTTCTTTGGAACCATCCCTTCACAAATATGTAAATTAGTAAGTCTTCAAATATTAGACTTGTCAGATAACAAGCTCTATGGAACAATCCCATCATGTGTGAACAGTCTTACTTCCATGGTTCAAAAAGGATTGGTTTTGGAACAGAATGTACATCATTATCTTAGTTCTTTCTATTTGAGTACTACTTATGTTTCTTCCACTGGTGGTAGTGTTAACTATAGCTATATTGACCATCTGTTGATTGAATGGCAAGGAAAGGTAAATGAGTTTAGTAGCATATTGGGATTGCTAAAGGTGATCGATTTGTCAAGCAACAATCTGACAGGACAAATCCCGAATGAAGTTACCAATCTGCATGGACTGTTAGTACTAGACTTGTCAGACAACTCTCTAGATGGAGAAATTCCACGAGACATTGGTCAAATGACAGAGCTATTAACTTTGAACTTATCGAGAAACATGTTTACGGGAAAGATGCCATCAAGCATGTCTGACATGCATTCATTAAATGACCTAGACGTGTCATTTAATAACTTGTCTGGAAGAGTTCCATTGAGCACTCAACTCCAGTCCTTTGAACCTGCAAGGTTCACTGGAAATGCAGGACTATGTGGACTTCCTACAACAAAAAAATGTCCCGGAGATGAAGATTTAGGAGTTCTACCTGTCGTTAAGAGTGAAAGTGATGGTTATAGCACTGATGAGCTTCAAAGATGGTTTTATGTTGGAGGGGCCACTGGTTTTGCTACAGGATTTTGGATTGTATGTAGCGCTTTACTTCTTAACCGTCGAGGGAGACGTGCTTTTTTTCACTTTCATGATAGCGTAAAAGATTGGGTGTATGTAACCGTGGTAGTGTTCATAGCAAAATGGCGAAGGGTTGCGCGTGCGTAGTGGTATATGCTTTTTACGTTTCTTTTCATCTACTTATTAATGTTTGGTATATAGTATTGTAATTTCATGCTTCACTTGTATTTGGTAGGGGTTTTTAAGTCCCCTTTATTAATAAAATTGCCACTAACACCATGGGTGGCCATTTCCCCTCGTTGTGTGATATACGACATCTCCATATGTTCATATTATAAACATTATAGCTATATGATGCACTGAAGGTGTTTGATAAAAAGCTTTACATAGAATTGCAATATACTTGATGCTAAGGTATCATGGCTAGCTAAAGTGCACATGAACCTTTACGATATGATATCATGCTTTAAAAGCAAGTGTTGGGGGTGTATAGTGTGAAGCTAGCTACTTTGGCAGTGTTTAAGTCTTATTTTTTGTTAGTGCATTTCTGTTGTGGGGTTTAGTTTCCAGCTCATATGAAATCAATCATTGGCATTTTTCACCTTTGCACCAAAAAAAAAAAAAAAAAAAATCAATCATTGGTATCCGCTATGGTTCAGGCTCTGTTTCACACACTCAATAGTAGTGACCTGATCTAATTTTTCTTTCAGTTATTAATGTACTATGAAAGTAATAGCAAACGATTAATATGCTCGATGTTAGTGTGAAAATGCTCTTACTTTGTTAAACTAATTAGTGATTAGTAATGAACAGGAAATAAGTATGTTGGTAACTGCTGGTTTGTGGTGCAAGAACCTAACATCTGGAATCTTAGACGAATGACTATGGATTTAACAGACATAAACTAGCATGAAATTAGTTACATAAGGTAATTTAAAGAAATTTATATGATACAAGATTATTTTTATAGATATTAATTTTACATGTGTTGGTGGTTGCTTGATCCTTAATCATTCGGTATTTATAAACTTTTTATGCAATGGTCTGTTGTACTAAAGTATGATTGCATATACCAAATTGCAAAAGACTTGGATTTTGCCTCTTTGGTATATGATGCAGTGAGTACAGTTGCTGCTGAAACAAACCCTCGCATAATTGACAGAAACTATTGTAGCAATTTATAAAGCTTCTATAGTCTATTACCGAGTACTATGTATTACATCAATGCATAATGTTCAAAAGTTGGATTTGAGAGGGTAATGTTATGCTCACTATGTGTTTGATTAAATACTTGAATGTGTGAATGAATGGATTTATACAAACAGATTAAATAAAACTTCATATTTTATAATCGCACAATTGTCATCTAACTGTGACCACTCCCAAATTTCAAGGCTGCCATTTTGACTCAAACCCTGCATGACCTAAACCTGTTTTGTACCAAAGCCATTGACCCGAAATCTAAGTTGGCTATTTTGACCCGTTACTCAAACCCGGTTTGACCCAACCGTTTTGCCACCTCTAGTAGTATTAGTGGGCCAAGTATGTTTAAACTGTCAAACCAGAATGGCTCATTCGGTCTCGCATTTTGCATCCGTTAGACCTCCACCATTACTTCCATGTTAAATTAAGAGTAAATCACACTGTTCGTCCTTGTGGTTTGCGTTGACTGACGTCGTTAGTCCCTTGACCAAAAAAACTGCACCGTTCGTCCTTAACGGGCAAACGTTTGGCATCGTTAGTCCCTCCCCCACTAACGCTTGTTAAGTGTTGTTACACCTGAAGTCCCATGAGGGTATACTAGTCATTTCGCAAACCAAAAGAACGAACGGTGCAAAAGGACGAACGGTGCAATTTTTTTTAATACGTTTGTGAGTTCCGTTTTAATATGTTTTCGTCTATTTTTTACGTTTTTGTCCCGTTTTTTTTCATTTTCGTCTCTTTTTTTACGTTTTCATCCGTTTTTTTTGTTTTCGTATGTTTTTTCGTTTTCGTCTTTTTTTACGTTTACGTCCATTTTTTTTTTTTACGTTTTTGTCCGTTGTTCTAATGTTTTCATACGCTTTCGTCCTTTTTTTACGTTTTTATCCATTCTTAACCCTTTTTTCGGTTTCGTTTGTATTTTTACGTTTTCCTCGGTTTTTTTTTTTACGTTTTTATCCGTTTTTCGTTTTCGTCTGTATTTTTACATTTTCCTCCGTTTTTTTAACATTAACATACTAATTTATTTAAACTCATCTCTATAGTATGTAGCTCATATCAATGTATTGGGTGAAGATTTGTGAGTCGTTAGATGGTGTTAGGATGTTGGCAGTGTTTCGTTCCACTATATATACTCTTCAACCATGTATTTTCAATCATGTTGACAAGCCAAACCACAGACTGCCCGAAGTAATTGATACGTGCAAGAGACCAAAGACCACTATCTTGTTAATAACTGTTGCTCGTTAGACTAGAAGTACCATGCACTAATTTAGGAGTCTCGATTAGCACTTTGTTGCATGCATGTTTAGTTATCAGTAGCCATGCTCCCACGTTTGTCTTTTTGTTCCTAAAGATTAGGATATCATCACATGTTTCCTTTACTATTTAAGTGTACTTTGTTTATGAACGAGATAGGAAAATGAATGAAAAGAATATTAAAGTCTAGTTCCTCTCTAGTTTCTTGGAGTCTTGCCCGCTCAAGGGCTCAATCCTTGTCTTTAATCTATTTCTTGGAGATTGACTGCCTCAAGTAGTCCCTATCATATCAAATGGTGCTTTCATCGACTTACTCTCCGCCTCCACCACGTTACTCACGAGATGTCTTAGAAAAGTTGGCTGATCTAGCGGATCAACTTGCTAGGTGGTTCACGCCTTTTTCTCGTCCACTGCCGTACTCGAAACCATCTCACAAGAGCTCCCTTTCCAAACCACCACGACAACCTGTCATGCCACGTCCGTCTCCACTGCCTCCCATTTCAATGTTACTACAACCATCACCACGATTGACAACGACACACAACCGTCACCAACCGTTATCATGTCACCAACACATACACAACCAAACATAACGCTACCACGAAACATCAACGGGAAACAAATTCTCACCCCTAAAGCTGGAAAAACCATTGCTAGCCAATGTTGCAAAACTCGCTAGGCGTAGGCGGGGCGGTCGACCACCTTCGAGGCGGAATTCGCCTAGGCGCCGCCTAGGCGGATTGGACTTTTCTATATAAAAAAATTAAAATTATATGTATTTGGTATAAAATATGCATAATTTATATATATTTTTAGTAATTTTATTAATGTTTTCATTATTTTTAATTATATATCTTTTATATATGTTGTAAAACTTACATTATGCGTGATTTTTATTAAGTTTTGGGCTTAAAGTATACTACAAGACTTTATTGGGCCTATGTATAAGTTTTTAATGGGCCAAAAAAACCACTAATAATATATTAGGGTTACACTACGTTATAATTTAATACTTAGCCCCCACATGCACTCATCTCTCTTCACCCTCTTGTCTCCCTTCTCCAAAATCTGAAGTTAAACCGGCGTTGACCGGAGTTAATCGTCGCTGATTGGCGTTGACCGACCCGCCGCCTAGGCGGTTCGTTGACCGCCTTTTGACCAAAACGCCTAGTTTGGCCGATTTGCTGCAAATCGCGGCGGTGGGTGGCCGACTAGCGCCTAAACACTGTTGCTAGCAACCCGACTCACAATAAGGCACAAATCCAACCGGAGAATTCCTTTAAATTGCGCAGCACCGCCCCACACATTATCAGCACCACAAACCCATCAACTGATATTCCTAGCACACAAAACCAAAGTGCTGAACTACCATCGCAATACCTTGCCACCGATATCTAAGCCTATTGCCACCAGGAACTATGTTTTCATTCCACGAAAACATTTCTTGTCGGTCACGAATGCCCTCCGCCAAAGTTTGTTTTTCTGGAAGCTGAACATGAGCCAACTTGGGAGCCATTCACCGTTGACTATGTTAACCTCGGCCTTGAGGACAAGGCCGTTTTTCAGGATGGGAGTATTGATCATGCAAGAGACCAAAGACCACTATCTTGTTAATAACTGTTGCACGTTATACTAGAAGTACCATGCACTAATTTAGGAGTCATGATTAGCACTTTGTTGCATGCATGTTTAGTTATTAGTAGCCATGTTCCCACGTTTGTCTCTTTGTTCCTAAAGATTAGGATATCATCACATGTTTCCTTTACTATTTAAGTGTACTTTGTTTATGAACGAGGACTAATGATCAAATGAGAAGAATCCTTAAAATAAGAAAGATGAGAAATAACTATAACTACACATTAGACATGCATCAATTTGAATTAGATGCATCCCTAATCTTTTAGATGCATCATAATATATTTTCTAGCTAAAAATTAAATGTATATACATATATTAGATGCATTTCGTCAAGTTAGACGAATCCTATGTATTTTTCGTTCTCTGCGGGTCAAATTTGTTGCTAGTACTACTTTGCATCATTTTCACTTCAAAATCACTTTCGGAACTAATTGTGATGCATCTAAATGAATTGAGATGCATCTAAATCAAGTCGATGCATCTCAAATATGTAGTTATAGTTATTTCTCATTCTTCTCATTTTAAGGTTTCTTCTCACTGGATAACGAGATAGGAAAATGAATGAAAAGAATATTAAAATCTAGTTCCTCTCTAGTTTCTTGGAGTCTTGCCCGCTGAAGGGCCTTATCAATCCGTCTTTTTAATCTACTTCTTGGAAGATTCACCATCTCAAATCGGTCTCTTAACAGTAACACTACAAGAAAATATACATTTAGTTACAAAGGTTCTAGTGATACAAAGAGTGTCATTAAAACTAATCTTTTAGTGATACTATTTAAAAATTGTGAACAAAACCTTAAAAATTTTGAGATTTATGGACACTTTTTATAACCAAAATGTGCGACTAAAGGTAAAAATATATATACACACAAGTGTCACTATATAGACATTTGCCCATTAGCCAATGACCTACACTTTTTTAAATGTAAGAGAAGCAAATAAATTTTCTAGTGACAATTTTTTAATACATTTAATGACATTTTTTTTTTTAATTTTAGTGACACCTTTTTGACTTTTGGTGACACCTTTTTGATGTATCATTAGATGACATTTTTTTGTAGTGTAAATAACGACAACAGTAACCAAACTAACAAAATACACAACTACCTAGGTGAAAACTTTAAACGATAAACTAATAAGCTCTAAACCAAGAATTGTACGATCATCCTTTACCGAGAACACTACCGAAGTAAATACCTTTATCTTCCTAGAACAGTACTCACCATTATATTTTCACTATTCTAGTTCGTTTATATTTTCATTTGTCACAATTATAAAAGTAAGAAGAAGCTAAATGTGTAATAAGAATGTTACCAATTTGGCTATGTACAATCATATATTCGGTCATTTTCACTCAAATGGCATCATTATTCGTCGAGCAAGGTGCAGCCATGAACGCTTACATAGGAAACTTCCATTTACCTGCAGCAAGCATGTCAGTATTCGACATAGTAAGTGTTCTCATGTGCACATTAATTTACCGTAGGGTCTTAGTCCCCTTAGCCGGAAGACTAAGTGGAAACCCCAAAGGGTTAACAGAGCTTCAAAGAATGGGTGTAGGGCTAATCATTGGACTATTTGCAATGGTTGCCGCTGGAGTCACTGAGGTCGAGAGGCTAAAAAGGTCAATTCCTGATAAGCATTCAAGCACTATGAGCATATTTTGGCAAGTGCCGCAATATGTGCTTGTTGGTGCTTCTGAGGTTTTTATGTATGTTGGGCAGTTAGAGTTTTTTAATAGCCAGGCACCCGATGGGATCAAGAGTTTTGGAAGCTCATTATGTATGGCATCGATTTCTTTGGGAAACTATGTTAACAGCCTTCTCGTGCATATGGTGATGAGTATTACCGCGAAGGGAGATGAAGTTGGATGGATACCGGAGAATTTAAATGATGGTCATATGGAACGATTTTATTTCCTTATTGCGATACTGACTGTGTTTGATTTCGTACTCTATGTTTATTGTGCTAAGAAGTACAAGTGTATGAGTGTTGAGGAAAACGGTACCGAGCCCAAGAAGGAACAAGTTTAATTCGTGAAGCATTTTGAAGTTGTTTAGTACTTTTAGCGAACTTGATAATAAAAAAATGCTCTATTTGATCATGCTTGATATATTCATTTATGATATGCTTTTTGTACGTTGTTTTACAAGCCAAATTTAGAAACTACAGAATAGTGGTGGAAATGTTTCCTTATATAAAAGATGCTATAACAGATGTTAATGATACAAATTGCTTAGTTATAGGTTTAACTGTTAAACATATCATTAAAAAATATCACCAAATGGACAAAGAAAATCTAATAAATACAAATTGCCCACAAAATCATTGGAGATTATGCAGAGTGACACAAGTAGAAGAAGCTAAATGTGTAATAAGAATGTTACCAATTTGGCTATGTACAACCATATATTCGGTCATTTTCACTCAAATGGTATCAGTATTCGTCGAGCAAGGTGCAACCATGAACGCTTACATAGGAAACTTCCATTTAACAACGGTAAGCATGTCAGTATTTGACATAGTAAGTGTCCTCATGTGCACATTAATTTACTGTAGGTTCTTAGTCCCTTAGCTGGAAGACTAAATGGAAACCCCAAAGGGTTAACCGAGCTTCAAAGAATGGGTGTAGGGCTAATCATTGGACTATTTGCAATGGTTGCCAGTGGAGTCACTGAGGTCGAGAGGCTAAAAAGGTCAATTCCTGATAAGCATTCAAGCACTATGAGCATATTTTGGCAAGTGCCGCAATACGTGCTTGTTGGTGCTTATGAGGTTTTTATGTATGCTGGGCAGCTGGAATTTTTTAATAGCTAGGCGCCCGATGGGATCAAGAGTTTTGGAAGCTCATTATGTATGGCGTCGATTTCTTTGAGAAACTATGTTAGCAGCCTTCTTGTACATATGGTGATGAGTATTACCGCGAAGGGAGATGAAGTTGGATGGATACTGGAGAATTTAAATGATGGTCATATGGAACGCTTTTATTTCCTTATTGCGATATTGACTGTGTTTGATTTCGTACCCTATGTTTATTGTGCTAAGAGATACAAGTGTATGAGTGTTGAGGAAAATGGTAACGAGCCCTAGAAGGAACAAGTTTAATTCGTGAATCATTGTGAAGTTGTTTAGTACTTTTAATGTACTTGATAATAATAATAAAAAAAGTCCTATTCGATCATGTCTTGATATATATTCACTTATGATATGCTTTTTGTATGTTGTTTTACAAGCCCAAATGTTTCCGTTTATAAAAGATGTTAATGATACAAATTGCTTTGTTATGCGTTTAATCTTGAAATTGTGTTTATGTGGCACAAAATTTTTTTTACCCAAGTTCTAACCTATACATAATTAAATGCAAAATTAACAACTGGAAGATAATTTAACTACTCGGACTCAGTGGTGGACTCATGATCAAATCTAAGGTAGTTCCATTATTTAGTTAACACGGTAAAATTATCGGGTCTTAGACCCAACCACTAAATGGGTCCAGTAGTCGGTACTCATTTGTGTTTGAATTAGAAACACGACGGATTGTTTAATATTACATAAAACTTACAGGAAATGACAATAGACGATTTTGTGCCGCAACACTCAAAAACATGTCCAACAATAGTTTAATTCTATAGTTTGATTAATTAATAAAATATCATGTGTTCAAGACTTTAAGGGAAATGGAAGACTTAAAAAAAAAAAAAAAAACAAAACAAAATAGATTTTTGCTTAGCCTACGGACTAAACCCACGTGACACTTTAACAAAAACGTGACGTACTCTTCATCTGGTGTAAAACAACAAAATCTACATCTACTTCATTACACTTTCATGGTACAATTTATGACTAGATCCAAGGTGTTTTCCGGTTAGTTTTCAAGGTATGCCCTAAAATTATCCACTATATCGCTTTTAAATAAACTGGGTAGCACACAAGAAACAACTATTGAACCATAGGAAAAATTACTTCACGTGGGAACCCATGTGCGGCACTTTCTAATCTTTGGTATATATACATACAAGATTGGCGATGATCGCCGCGTTGCCGGCGTGCCTGTTTATTTTCTCCATGTATTTTGTTTTGTTTAATGGCGTTGATTATTGCACGGTACTTTTTTCAAGTAGAAAGATGGTCCGACGGTTGTAATTGCATTAGTTATAAAAATCGATTTATCATAGTAGTTTTGGAGTTGCACTAAGATACATATAACCGTATAAGGGATATTATTCCGTTAGTCAGAATGAAAGATAATACCTAAATGACAGTCACTCCAACAACAGATGTATTTTCATAGGATATATCATCGATAGCAAACTGTAAATATTCGCTTATAGTCTAAATCTAATTTTCCAAAGATTCAACTATAGGCTGCAAAGTTTGATTGGAGTTCATAAAAGATCAGCTTAAAAAAAACAAAATAATCTTACTTTACTTCAATCCTTTATCATCTTTAGATTTTTCTATTAGCATTAGGCAACAATAAATAATGATTATGAAACTGATACATACTCAGATGAACCAAATGCCCCCTTAAATGGGTGGAAAAAGGCTATTGCATCTTCATATGATAATCTGATCATAACACCATTGGCATAAGTTTATACTCGGAAAGATTAACAACAAAAAAAAAAAAAAAAAAAAAAACAAACTGATTCCTAAAGTTTCTTACTGTCACTACAATAAACTTTTCATCAAGAGAGAATATAACAGCTATCAAGTTCTGAATACAGATAAAGCATACTGACTATAGGTAAAAATAACTAAGAAACTAAGATCCAGCACAAAACCACAACTCAATTAGACAGATAGAGTGAAGCGGAAACAAAGGTACACACAGCAGTCCATTTATGTCAAGCCATGAATCATGAAATCAGCACAACCATTTAAAGCATTTGCGTCCAAGAAGCTCTCAAAGACCTGAACCAAATACCCACATTCAGCTCAATTCATAATAGCAAGCTGGCAAATTAAAGCAACATAAGTAGATTATGTCCAATCATAGAAAAGAAGCAAAACACTGAAACCACGGGTTTTTTGAAACAACAACAAACAAATTGTAACATGTTTAACTTGAAAAGTAGCCAATAGCCAAATTCTTTGGATTTAATATAAACTATAATATATATATATATATATATATATATATATATATATATATATATATATATATATATATATATATATATATATCACGTGCGGATGTTTTTAATTCGTGCGGATGTGCGGATAGATCTGAGCCGCCCATCCAGATCTGATCTTGACTTTTTGTAAAAAAGTCAAGATCTGACGCAACGATCATGGTACCAATTGACCATGCAAATGATTTTTTTTAATTTTTTTCCTTTTAAGGGATCCTTACTATTGTTGTCTTCTTTAATTTTTTTATTTTTTCAGATTTTTCTGAGAACTTTTTTGTTTTGTGATTATGAGTGTTAACGTGATATTAAAGATATTATGAGTGCTACCGTGATATTAACAATATTTTACTTAAAAAGTAACTTTGATATTAGTAAAAAAATTAATATCACTGTTTTTTTATTACGATATTAAGAAAAGTTACGTTGATAAAAAAAAATAAACGGCGATATTAGTAAAAAAATTTAATATCATTGTTTTTTTATTATGATATTAAGAAAAAGTTGCGGTGATATTAAAAAAAATTAACTTTGATATTAAGAAAGCATGATAGTTACGGTGATATTAACAATTTTATTAAGAAAAAGTTTTTATGATATCAAAAAATTTATTGTGATATTAAATTTTTTTTTATGTGATATAAGAATCTGATTTTGACCTTTTTAAAAAAGTCAAGATCTGTTTGTCAAGATCAGATCTTGATTTTTGTAAAAAAGTCAAAATCATACGCTAATATCACAATACCGGACCTTTAACGATGAAAATGATTTTTTTTTTGAATTTTTTTTCAGCGATTTATAATTATTTATTGTTCTCTTTATTTATTTAATTTTTTCAGATTTTTTTGAATTTTTTTCAATAAAAATATCTACTGTGATATTAACGATTTTTAAAAAAGTCGGGATATTTACGATAATGCCACTCCGCTTTTTCAGATGGTTGACTAGATGGAGGGCTGAGATTCGTCCGTACATCCGCACTAAAATCCAAAAATGTACCGGATCCTTCCCTATATATATATATATATATATATATATATACATACAAATCTTTGGTATATATCCAATCTTATTGAAAAATATCAAAAGATAGAAAATGATGTCTAATGAATTCAAGTTTTTATGACTCACGAGTCTCCTAACGTCTAATTTTGGATGTTTACTTCAATTATACATCGTTATGAACGGAAAAATAAGTCACCAATTTGAGACCACCCACTTCAAGTTGGCTGGACATATAAAATCACTTAGTTTTAAGGGCTTTAATTTTCAAATGTCGAGACTTTGTAGTAGCGTTTAGTCAAGTGCCAAAGCATGTATAATCATCTACCAGACAACCAATCGCGAACATTGCCTAAGAGGCGGTCTTCGAGGAAAGGTCGCATTGGGTATAAAAATGAATCACGAGTTAAAATTGCTTGTGACACTAACCTTTTTTTGGTGATTCTGTGTTGCAAAATATTGTTTACGTCACACAATATGCCAATAACAAATTAACATGAAAACCAAACGAGGCTCGGATGGTATTGTGCCGAATATAGTGAATATGTGCCAAATTGTGACAAAACCCTGGGGAGTTCAATTTTCCAGTCACTTTTCTAATATATAGAAATGTTGTCAAAATTTGAACTTTATTTGGTTCACATGTCTTGAAATTTTACTTATATATTTGCAAAAAAAAAAAAAAAAAACAAAAAAAAAAAAAAAAAAAAAACATCGCCACGTTGTGAAAATGTAAACCTTTGTTTTGGAATTCTTTATGTTGTATCTAGTTAAACCATGATATTTTCTTAACCATTCTCCACACTAAACTAAAAGGAAAAAATGAACATCATGATACGAGTTTAATATTGCGTGAAGCCTGATGTAATTGTATCTATATTGATGGTAATTTCTTGTTTTGAGATTAGTTAGGTCAAGCTTATGTATGTTCCCATCGTATCGACGCTTATGTAGTAGTTATATTAGATAGATCAAAATATCATATTTCCAAACTATATGCATTTTATAGATGTGCCGTTTATATCACATCATCTTATGAATGAGTTGCTTTATTTGGGACCAAAACATGTCACAAGTTAGATGAACATGCAATAAGTACAAATTGCAAAGACTTGAGAGTCTTTGAACGTCTAATTTGGGACTTCAAATTTAATCCATTATCTTTATTCCAAGTGTTATGTGCTCCACACAAATTTCTATCCATCTAGTTCAATTCTTTGTTATCAAAGTCTATATAAAGCTGCATAGAGGCATATGTGTTCATTATCAGACCAAAACACATCAATACAATTTCAAACGTTGAGACTTTGTAGTAGAAATTATTCAAGCGCCAAAGCATGTATAATTCGGTAAAAAGCACACAACCGGACAATGCCTAAGAGGTTGTATTTGAGGAAAGGTCGTATTGGGTCTAAAAATGAATCCCAAGTTAAAGTTGCCCGTGGCACTAACCTATTTGTGATAATTTGTTACAAAAATAACAAGAAAACCAACCAAGACCAAATGAAACAAGTTTAATAAAATATTGTGTGAAGCCTTATGTAGATATCTATATTAACGGTGATTTCTTAATTTGGGATTAATTATGTCAAGCTTATACATGTTGCCATTATATCGACGTTTGAGTTTTTTTGAAATGGTTTGATTTTCTTTACTGCTTGCAAACCTGAGTTACACCGTATTATTCTTCATTTGCAAACATGGGTCAATTGAGTTGTATGGGCCCACTAAACCTGATCAAATTTATAGATTACTTTCATCTCCAAGATTCCATTTTCATTCTCTAACTTGCACAACTATATTTGTCTTCCTCTTTCAATTTTAATTACAAACCTGTATCTTATTTTTTTCAAGTAAAGCATGGTGGTTAGCAGTAAAAAGTTAACAATTAAGTGGCAAAACGGGTGAGTGAAGCGGGTTTGAGCAAAGAATCTGTTGGAAAATTTAGTGCACTTGAGGGATTAATTCACACCTGGTAATGGGTTTAGAGGTACGAAGTGTACACCCATTTGGTCACTGAATCCCCTGACTCAATAGTGGTTATGCTAGTATGAATCAGATTCTGCTGCTAGTATGGATTCTGCTGATAGTGGATTCTGCTAGTAGAATTCTGCTGCTAGTAGATTCTGCTGAAGGCATCAGTTTATTCTGCTGCTCGTTTTTAACCACTGATTCCTACTATTATGGAAAGTATTATGATATAATTAATGGGCCGTTAATTATACATAATTCCATGGGCTAGGGTTTGAGTATTCTCTATTATAAATAGAGGTCATAATACATCTGCATGAAGATACGATTATCAACACAAACCCTAAACACTTGAATACAATTATGTCCTTGATTTGTGCCTAAAACAAGAACTTCACTTGGTCTTATCCCATAGAGATATTCGTGTAACCCAGGCATAGGGTCGAATAGTTTCTATTGGAAAGTGATACCACGATTTCAAGTGAATATCCGGTACCTTATTAATTATCTTAACCCTAATCTGGGAACTTATTAACACATAATAACTAACAATCAATAGAAACTATTAGTGATAATCAATGGCTGCTGCTATGAGACAAATGGCTGCTAACTTTTCCAAGTTGGAAAAGTTTGAAGGTGTTGATTTCAGAAGATGGCAAAAGAAGATGCACTTTTTGTTGTCAAGTATGAATGTGGTTTATGTTCTGACAACTGAGATTCCTGAAGATTATGGAGATGATGCTACTATGGATCAGATGAGGGCAAGAAGCAAATGGGAGAATGATGACTACATATGCAGGGGTTTAATTCTCAATGGTATGTCTGATTCTCTATTTGATATTTATCAGAATGTTGAAACTTCTCAAGAACTATGGGATTCCTTGGAAGCCAAATATATGGCTGAGGATGCATCAAGTAAGAAGTTCCTTGTAAGTAATTTTAACAATTACAAAATGGTTGATTCTAGACCTGTCATGGAACAATACAATGAACTTCTTAGTATACTTGGTCGATTCACACAACACAAGATGAACATGGATGAGGCTATTTCAGTCTCTTGTATCATTGATAAATTACCTCATTCTTGGAAAGATTTTAAGCATATGCTAAAACATAAGAAGGAGGAATTAACTCTTGTTGAGTTGGGCAGTCACTTGCGTATTGAGGATTCACTCAAAGCACAAGACATTGACAAGCCAAAGAGTAGCAATGCTACTGGTCCATCAGTTGTCAATATGGTGGAGCATAACAACTCCTCCAGGAACAATGATAACAAGGGCAAGCGTAAACATCAAGATAACACCAAATATGATATTAACAAGAAACCAAAAGTAACTTGTTGGAAGTGTGGTAAAACTGGACACTTCAGGAAGGATTGTAAAGGTGTTAAGATTGGCAATAAAACCAATGGATCAGGCACAAGTGGAGGGAATGGTAACACCAATTCTCTGAAAGGTCAGAATATATTTAATAAGTCTTTTGAGATTTATTATGTTACATATATATCTGAAATTTATTTTGTGCAGGATGATGATGTTGCTTGGTGGGTTGAATCTGGTGCAACAATTCATGTGTGTAAAGATAGAAGCTGGTTCAAGACCTATGAGTCAATGAATGATGGTTCTATTCTTCATATGGGAAATGAGTCAACTGCCCTGGTGCATGGAAAAGGATGTGTTGATTTAAAGTTTAGTTATGGAAAGATTGTTTATTTGTTTAATGTTTTACATGTTCATGATATTAGAAAAAACTTGGTTTCTAGTAGTGTTTTGAATAATTGTGGTTATAAACAAGTGATTGAATCTAATAAGTTTGTTTTATCTAAACATGATGTGTTTATTGGTTTTGGCTATTTGTGTAATCAAATGTTCAGACTTAATATTGTTCATGATAATGTTAATTCTGCTTTTATTTCAACCTCTAAACTTAATGATTCAACCTTATGGCATGCAAGACTTGGCCATGTACACTTTAAAAGAATGCGAGATATGTCTAAGGATGGGTTAATTCCAGCCTTTGATATGGACACTGAAAAGTGTAAAACTTGCATGATGACCAAAATAACTAAGAAACCATTTCAAAGTGTAAAACGTGAAACTAAAGTTTTGGAGCTGATTCATAGTGATCTATGTGATCTTCATGCTACTCCCTTTTTGGGGAACAAGAAATACTTTGTGACTTTTAGTGATGATGCTTCTAGGTTTTGTTACGTTTATTTGTTACATACTAAGGATGAAGCATTAGATAAATGTAAAGTATTTAAAACTGAAGTTGAATTGCAACAAGGGTCTCTAATCAAAAGATTTATGACTGATAGGGGAGGTGAGTATATGGATATTCTGTATTTTCAGTCTGTTGGTATAATCCATGAAACGACTGCCCCTTATACTCCTCAGTAAAATGGTATTTCTGAAAGGAAAAACAGGGTGCTGAAGGAGATGGTTAATTCCATGTTGTCCTATTCAGGGCTGAGTCAAGGGTTCTGGGGTGAACCTATGTTAACAGCTTGCTATTTATTAAATAGAGTTCCCAATAAAAAGAACAAGGTTACCCCTTATGAACTCTGGACTAAAAAGAAACCCAACCTGATTTTTCTCAGGATTTAGGGTTGTAGGGCTGTTGTAAGACTCCCTGATCCAAAGCAGAAAACTTTGGGTGAAAGAGGCATTGAATGCATCTTTGTTGGATATGCTGGGCATTCCAAGGCATATAGATTCTATGTTACTGAACCTAATGAATCTGTTTCAATTAACTCAATAATTGAATCAAGGGATGCACTATTTGATGAGAATAGATTCTCATCAGTCCCTAGACCAAGTCAAAGAATTCCAAATGGAACTGATGACATTGGTGTATCAGAGGTCCCTGATGAATTATCATCTCAGGTCCCTGATGAGGTTGTGGAACAACAACCTGAACCTGAGCTCAGAAGGAGCAATAGGGTCAGGACTCCAAAGTCATTTGGACCTGAGTTTCAATTATATTTAATTGAAGGTACAAGGAGTGACGTCTCTGACCAATACTCCTATTGTTTCATTGTTGAGGATGATCCCAAAACATTTGAAGAAGCAATGAAGTCCCAGGATGTTGCTTTCTGGAAAGAAGCAATTAATGATGAGATGGACTCCATCATGGGCAATAACACTTATGTGTTGACTGATCTACCACCTAGTTGCAAACCTTTAGGTAGCAAATGGATTTTCAAAAAGAAAATGAAGGTAGATGGAACTGTTGAAAAGTTCAAGGCAAGACTAGTTATTCAGGGCTTTAGAAAAAAGTCAGGAATAGACTATTTTGATACTTATGCTCATGTGGCTCGTATCAGTACCATAAGATTACTGATTGCTTTGGCATCAATTCACAATCTGATTATTCATCAGATGGGTGTGAAGACAGCTTTCTTGAATGGTGATTTAGATGAGGAGGTTTACATAAACCAACCTCAAGGCTTTATCATGCCTGGCAATGAAAACAAGGTGTATAAACTGATTAAGTTTCTTTATGGACTAAAACAGGCACCTAAGCAATGGCATCAAAAGTTTGATGAAGTGGTTTTGTTAAGTGGTTATTTACTTAACCAGGCTGACAAATGTGTATATAGCAAATTTGATGAAACTGATAAAGGAGTCATTATTTGTTTATATGTTGATGACATATTGATCTTTGGCACTGATCAAAATCAAGTTAACCTTACAAAGGAATTTTTGTCATCAAAGTTCTCCATGAAGGATATGGGGGAGGCTGATGTTATCCTTGGTATTAGGATTAAACATGAAAGTAACAAAATTTCTATATCTCAGTCTTATTACATTGAGAAGGTGTTAAAGAAATTTAATTACTTTGAGTGTACTCCAGTGAGTACTCCTATGGATACAAGTGAGAAGCTAATGCCTAATACTGCCTAATACTGGGAAAGCTGTATCTCAACTTGAGTATTCTAGGGTGATTGGCTGCTTGATGTATGCCATGACTTGTACAAGGCCTGATATTGCTTTTGCTGTGGGTAAACTGAACAGGTATACTAGTAATCCTAGTGCTCATCACTGGCAAGCAATTCAGAGGGTTTTTAAGTATTTGAAGAGAACTATGGATTATAGTCTCTCATATACTGGTTATCCTTCTATATTAGAAGGATACACTGATGCAAGTTGGATTAGTAACACTGAAGACAATTCGTCTACCAGTGGCTGGGTATTCCTACTTGGTGGAGGTGCAATTTCTTGGGCATCCAAGAAACAAACTTGCATTACCAGTTCAACCATGGAATCTGAATTTGTGGCTTTAGCAGCTGCTGGCAAAGATGCTGAATGGTTGAAAAACTTGCTTCTTGAGATTCCATTGTGGCCTAAACCTATAGCACCTATTTCTATCCGTTGTGATAGTACTGCTACATTGGCAAAGGCTTATAGCCAGATGTACAATGGGAAGTCTAGACACTTAGGTGTCAGGCATAGCATGATTCGTGAGCTTATCATGAATGGGGTGATATCTATAGAGTTTTTTAAATCTCAACAAAACTTAGCTGATCACTTGACGAAGGGTTTGGCTAGAGACTTGGTTTTGAAGTCTGCTAAAGAGATGGGTTTGAAGTCCAACCTAGTCACTGAATGCTAAGACACCCAACTCCCTCCTGAGGAAACTTGGGAGCTGAGTTCAATGTGGAAAGCTGAACATTTAGTGGACTGGAGCACATGTTTATTGTCATCCCAAGGTTGTGCTCAGAACCTGCTGGAAAAGGAGGATGAAGTCTTAACATCTCAATGGTTAATTTTCTTTGAAAAAGTGCTAAGCAGGAGCATGAATAAAGAGGAACCACCTATGTAAATGTTTAAGTTTTGCTGCTTCATGAAGCTTTGGACTTTTAGCTTTTACAACATTTATGAATTGGATATGGACACATGGCTTGTATAGTGTCAGGTTTAATTAAGTGTTTGAAAATATATGTGTATTTTATCTTCAGGTATTCAAATGGGTTGAAGGGTTCAATTCTTAGAACACCCCGATTCTCGAATATTTGAACGTATAATGTACTAATATGAGAATTCAATCTTCAAAATATTTTCATTTATGCATATATTTTGTTTTGTGTTTAGTTTTTATGCAAAGGAAGTGAACCAAATTTGGGGAGGATTGTTGGAAAATTTAGTGCACTTGAGGGATTAATTCACACCTAGTAATGGGTTTGGAGGTACGGAGTGTACACCCATTTGTTCACTGAATCCCCGGACTCAATAGTGGTTATGCTAGTATGAATCAGATTCTGCTGATCTGATTCTGCTGCTAGTATGGATTCTGCTGATAGTGGATCCTGCTAGTAGAATTCTGCTGCTAGTAGATTCTGCTGATGGCATTAGTTTATTCTGCTGCTCGTTTTTAACCACTGATTCCTACTATTATGGAAAGTATTATGATATAATTAATGGGCCGTTAATTATACATAATTCCATAGGCTAGGGTTTGAGTATTCTCTATTATAAATAGAGGTCATAATACATCTGCATGAAGATACGATTATCAACACAAACCCTAAACACTTGAATACAATTCTGTTCTTGATTTGTGCCTAAAACAACAACTTCACTTGGTCTTATCCCATAGAGATATTCGTGTAACCCAGGCATAGGGTCGAATAGTTTCTATTGGAAAGTGATACCACGATTTCAAGTGAATATCCGGTACCTTATTGATTATCTTAACCCTAATCTGGGAACTTATTAAAACATAATAACCAACAGAATCAAAATGGTTTCGGGTTCAAACGAGTTCAGGTCAAAGAAGCCACTTGAAAACTGGGTTTAAATGGGTAAGCACACTTTTCTTTGTTTAACCACCACAAGAATTTTTTTTGAGGAATTATAGTGTACCGAGTAGTTCACAATTTGAAGAAACAACTCTTCACTATAAAATAAGAAAGCAAATAAATAAGTATACTGAAATCAACTAGCTCAATTTTGTATATATGGTCAAAATATGCTGCTCTAGCTAATATCCATTCATGTAATTACACAAGGTGAAAAGATTCCCCCCACAGATGCTGTTCATGTTGTTGACTACTGTTGCGATATTGATTGTGTTTTATTTTGTACTCTATGTCTATTGTGCCAAGAGGTACAAGTGTGTGAGTGTTGAGGTAAATGGTAAGCAGCCCATGAAGGAACAAGTTTAATTTTTGAAGTATTTTGAAGTTGTTAATTAGTGGTTTCAGAGAACTTGAGAATAATATAACGTCCTATTTCATAATTTCTTGAGAATAGTATTTTCAGCAACACTTAATTCACTACTTGATTTTCTTATTCTCTTTTGTTGGGCAACACTTGAATGCTAGTTTTTACTGTTCCTTTTATGCTTTCAATCTTCTATGGTATACTAAAATCTTTTTGTCCCTCATAGTTATCTTTGTCACCTTGAAAAGGCGGACTCGAGTCTTGAATCTCAACTGTGTTCCACAATATTTCTCGCTTACTACTTCCAAATTACCTTGTCACGTTACAGGGTTTTGAGGTAGCTAAGACCATATCCTAGTGAATGTTGTACAAGACTGAGTACATTATCAAAAGAGTCATGATACTCCTTTACACTAGCGACTTGCTTAACTTGATCATATAGCCATCAAAGTACTCATGAATACAACTTAATTTGTCCATGTTGGATTCTCATTTCTTATAGAACTTTTATCAAACACCCTGTCAACAACTAATGAGTGTGTAAATACTCATCATTTTTACCTTTTCTGAGCTGCCAAAACATCTAAAAACACTCAATATTGCATCAAAATAGTGAAAATATCCCAAGAATGTGTTTTATATGTTTCAAATGCAAAATAATCAAAAACAGATTAAAAACGCACAAAGTTTGCAAAATTGGCAGTTTCAGTCCCTCAACTTTCAAAAGTTGTCAAATCTAGTCCCTGGTTGTTCTAAAAACTTGAAAAAGTCACCAAAGGTCCTTTTAAATCAAAAAGTTACATAATTAGTCCTTTGGTGCAAAGTTTCACAAAATGTCAAGTTTAGTCTCTAAACTTTGAAAAATGACAAAAATGGTCCATGGGATATAAAAACTTTGTGAAAAACAAATTGTGTCCTTGTACTTCTCATATATGGCAGGAATGGTCCTTGGTTGCAAAGTTTGATGAAATTACATAACAGGTCCCTGAAGTTTCAAAGTTGGCAGTTCTAGTCCCTAGGGTTTCATATGTGAAAAATTCATAACAGGTCTTCATAATATTCTCAATTGGCATAATACACCCCCTAAAATATTTTGGAAGAATGCCAAATTACACCCCTTGAAATTCAGTTAATTACAAAATTGGTCCTTGTGAAATTACAAACCAATCCGGACCCTTAATACTTACCAAACTAAATCCAATCCAATCAAAAACAACCAAAGCCCACTCCCTCTCTTTTGAGCCCAACACCACACCAGCCCACACCCCCTTTGTTATAATATCAGGATCAACGTTTGACCCTGAGTCAAACCGGTCAACCAAACCACTATTCCTCTTCCCTCTCACTCAAAACCACCCTAGAAACCACCCTGGTATTCATTCCCCCCATCCCCACTTGCACGTCATTTCTCCACCGCCCAACCCACCTTCATCTAATAAACAAGCCACAATAAATGCACCCCCCCACCCCTCAAGTTATCAGAGAAAATTGCAAAATTTGATTTTGGCACCAAAACAAGTGGCTTATGATTAGAAGCTTTTTAGTGATCCAATGGTCAAAATTATTGATGGGATATGCTCAGAAGATGATCACAAACCCTAATGGAGGGCTAGTATTTAAAATTCCAAGTTTCATTCTACAATTCAGTTTTTAGTATTTAAAATTGAAATTTCCTTTTTAAGCTTTAAGTATGATTTAAACTAATGTTTACTGTTTCATAAGCTCTCTTAGGTAGTTTGAATCATTAACTAAATAGAAAATCTAAAAAAAAATATAAAAAGGGAAATCAGAATCAAAGAAATAAGCCACAGGGTACCTTTGCAATTAAGTGGAAAGCTAATGGAAGTTTCCTGCAATGGAGGGGCAAGAAGGACTTTTACCTAGCTTGTTTACAAGCTAGGAGCTTGTAGCTGCCCATTTGGGAGCCCTTGTTTAGCTAGGGTCTCAAGTGAGTTTTAAATTTCCATTTTCCTTGATTTTTAGTCTTGTACTGTAGCTTAGCTTATTATCTGCTTATTTGTGTTTATTTTAGCTTATTCAGTATTCAATAGTAATAATATTACTTAAAATCAGTAGCTTGTTTGTTGATTATCATAGTTGCTTAAAATTCTTAGTTTGACAGTTAAATAGTATAATTAATACTCTTGTACATTTGTGGTTGGTTTCTGTTTCTAAATACCCATTTAGGTTTAACATATCATAAAAAGTTATTGTGGATCAGGTTCATAAGCCTTAACACCTTCTAGCTTTACAAATCACAAAACAGTCAATCATTAAGGTGTGTTTGGATCAGTGAGATCCTAGGTGTTCAAGTGGTTATTTGTTATTGTTCTTGGTTTAAACAAGTTACCTAGGTTCATAATAGCTCAGAACAACCATAAAACCTAAGTCTTATTCATAAAAAAAGTCAAAATCAAGCATCATAAGGCCTAATCATCCCTCTGTGTTGGATTAAGTGTGGCATATGCCCCAAATCCATTCACTTATGAGTGGTTTAGCTTAAATTAGTCTTATTATAGCTTAATTCATCAATTTCAATCAGAAAAGCAAGATCAAAGTTCACTTTAGTCAACTTAGCTCAAAAACTCAAAAAGTCAAAAAGTACCTTTGTTTCAGAAAACAAAATCTTGGAGGAATTTTTGTGATTTTTGTGTTAGCTTTGAGAGCTTGGCCTTTTCAGAAGTTAAAGTTTGCCACTTAGTGTTCAAAAGCCCATAGTCAGCTTATTTTTAGGATTTTTCTATAAGCTTGTGCATTAGCTTATTTTAACCTGCAGGGCAACACATGCCCTGTGCACAGGTATTGACCAAGATTCCCAAGGCCATAGCTTCTTCATTAGTGAGACCCACCCCTAGCTTTTTAGTTTTTTAGAAACCCCATAAGCCCAGCTTTAAGTTTCTGAGCTTATTTCACCATTGTGAGCTTATTTGATAGGGCTGCAAGTGCCATCAAGTTTGTCCAACTCCCTGAGCCAACACTGATTACTCAGTATAAGACCCCAATTTCCAAGGCCCACCCAGAGCTAATTAGTAAGCCATAAGCCCTGCTTATTGGCTTATTTTAAAGCCTCCCAGTCCACCTTCATAGTTCAACTTTCAATTTGGACCCCTGAGTTCTTTTGTGGACCCCACAGAGGACCAAAAGTCCTTGATTTGACATGTTTGGACTGTATAGTATCATAAGTGCTTATTTGAGGATTATAGCTTATTCTGAGAAGCTTCTTTGTTCTAATTGTCTTATTTTAAGTTTATATATACATGTATGGTAGCTTATTTGTTCAATTGAATAACTTTCCACATAATCACAAGTACTAATAAGCTTTAAAACTCCACTGTTAAGCACTTGGGGGTGCACATAGCTTATTTTTAAGCTAATCAAAAAGTCATTTCACAAAAAGTTCTTATTTTTATCTTATTTTCATCTGTCAAAAAGAAAAACACCAAAAACCCAAACTTAAAATTAGTGATAGCTTCTATTTAATAGATTCTATCTTTTTCATTTTTCATTTCAGCTTATTAATAAGCACTTTATCATTTTCATAATTTTATTAATTTCCTGTCACTTTAAAGTATTTGTAATAATTTTCTTAGATTTTTCTTAATCAGTTTACTAATTATTAGAATTAAAAATAGTTTAATTAATTAATTAGGTAATATTAGTAATTAATTAGTTTTCTTAAGTTTTAATTAACAACAGTAGGTTTTTATAATTTTCCTAAGTTTCATAAATTAGTTAAGACTTTTAGAAAATAGATTTTTAATTTCTACTGTTCATTTTCTAATTTTCTTATTTAATTTAGTTAAATTGTAGAAACTTTTTATAATTTTGTAGGATTCCTGTGATTGTTAATTAGTTTTATAAATTTTTCCATAATTTTCTAAGTCATTTAGGTATTATTAGTAATTTAAAATATTTTAATTAGTTTAATTAATATAATTAGTTTTTAATTAATAGAAAACTCATAAAAAGACAAAAATATTTATTTTTATTTTTTATACTTTTTTCAAGTTTTTTTTAAGGTTTAGAAATTAGTTTTGCAAATTTTTAGGTTAATTTGTAATCCTTATCATTTTTAGTTAATTGAAATTAGGTTTAAATTAGATTTTAAATAGTTTTAAATAATTAAATAATATTTAAATATTAAAATAGTCAATTTAATAATTTCATTTTCATTTTAAATTTTCTTTTTATTTCAAGTTTTAAAAAGTTTCACTTGCACCCCCTGTAGTTTGTAATTGTTCTAATCCCACTTTTTCTGTCTGTAATCTGATCCCAAGTTGTGAATTTGTGAATATATCTGTACATCTGTATTGTGAATATAATTATACCAAATATCAGTAGCATAATCAATTCCCCATCATCTTGGCTACTGTCCTCAGTGCGACTCATTCTCAAAACCATTTTCTAAAACACCATTGCAATCTCGCTGGGACATAACGACCCGGGGACACACTATACTATCCACAGAGCATTGGAACTGACCTGTCTTTGACTTGTTGACCTTGGTCAATAATATCTGACCGTTTAGCACCAATCAAAATTTGGCGCCGCTGCCAGGGAGGTTGTTGCGTGTTTTTAAAATCGTTTTAAGTTTAGTGGTTTTCAAAACCCTCCCTGTGCAAATTTCACACAATTTGTAAAAAGTTTTTGTAAAAATATCAATAATATCAAAAAGTTCATTAACACTTTTCCTGAAGTGTTAACAACACCAAAAAAATCAAAAACAACAAAACAAACTGTGAAGTTAAATTACTTCGTTTTCTTTAAGATTACAACCTGAAACAGTTGGTATAAGGTAAGTTCTGACATTAAATTGCGAACTGAAGAGGGATCCATTCTTTCCCTCCCGCCAGCCTGCGAGTAATCTTAAAGGAACGATTTCGGTTAACGAATCAGTTCCAAAAATATTTCCCAAAGTTTTCTGCACACACACCCATAAGCCCAAAAACAATTTTTCTGTTAATAAATACATAAAATCTTACCACCGCAAACCAAGGCAGAACACCTACCAACTGGGGGTGTGGACATAATAAGTTCACAAACAAAAGATTAAAACTTGCCATTGTATCCCTGTGAGTGGTGTACCTTTTTTAAAGAAGCCATTCACTTGTGATTATTGGATTTAAGTTCACTGTGGTTTTGCCTCAATCTTGTTTTGAAAAATTGTTTTTAGTGCATGCGCACTCGTTCACAAACAAAGCGTAAAAATCAGAAAAATGTACCCGAGCTACGTACTGTTATTGAAGAACCAAAAACCAAAATGGCCGATGGGCCACCACCACCACCTCCTGACCCTCCCAGGGATGAGCCAGCTCCCGATCTCCGAACGATGGAGGAGTTGTGCCAGCTTACCATGCAAGGGAGGGTCGGACCTATTGCACCACTCACTATTGAGGCTACGGACTTTGGCCTCAAGCACCACATGATCCAACAAGTCCAAAATTCATGTCAATTTCACGGATTACCGGGTGACGATGCTAACAAGCATCTTGATAAATACCTTACCGTCACCCAAAGCATGAAACAACATGGTGTCACCGATGATGCCCTCCGGCTGTATCTCTTCCCCTATTCTCTCACCCATCATGCCACTGCATGGTTTGACCGACTCCCAAAGAATTATATTCGTACCTTTGATGAAATGGTAACCAAATTTTTAGCAAAATATTTTCCACCTTCCATGGTTACCAAGTTATGAAATGATATCAGCAACTTCCGGCAGCGTCCCGATGAGTCTCTTTTTGAAGCTTGGGAACGTTATAAGCTAGCTATTGATCGGTGCCCTAACCACAATATGTTACAAGTTACCATCATGATAACGCTCAAAATTAACATGTTTTTAGGAGCGTTATTGTGGATTTTATGATCACTTTTATGAACTTATGGTACTTAATTGAGCATAATTCGTGTTTTAGGTTCATGGAAGCTAAAGTACAAGAAAATGATGAAAAAGACGAAGAAATGAACAAAAATGAAGATTTATGCATGTACGAAGAATTCCCGACTCATTTAAGTCTCTTGGAGTATGTTCGAGAAGATAAAAGTCATGAAGTTGTCACTCAAAAGACTCAAGAATAAAGTACAAGAGGGAAAATGAGAAAAGAAATGAAGAAAATAAGCTAAAACGAAGAATTATTGGAAGACTCGTTGTTCCCGACACACCTTCACCATATTGGCCATAACTTGAGCATACGAACTCCGTTTGACCCCCCGTTCACGGCCACAGAAAGCTAAGAGAAAGATCTACAACTTTCGTGTTTATGACTATTGCCCAACCGATCGGCATGGTCCTGTAACCGATCGGTTAGTCAGCTCGTTAAACTTTTGCAAAAACTCATTCTACCTCATTCTACCCGATTCTAGGCCATTCTTTTTGGTATTCTAGGTCCTTCTAAACTACTTGGAGGCCAAGTTGATGTATTAATGAGCCTAGCCTTGAGAGGAGTATAAATAGAGAACTTTACATGCATTTCTAATCACCCACTACCATTTCTCTCTATCTCAACTTGAGAGAACACTTCTCTTACCACCATTACTCCCTTTCATACCAAAATTCGTCCATAAAATCCCAGAAAACTTTGGAGGTCCAAGAAGTCATCATTTGGAGGTCAAAACATCAAGAAGTCATCACCAATACTTGAGGCATCATTACTACATCATTTGTTATCTTATTTCAATCATTGTAAGACTTTTAATTATGATCTCTAATGTTCAAAATTCTGAGTTTATGTTCATGTTTGCTATGAGTGGCTAGTGCCTTTGTGCACTTGCTTAGATGATGTTTATTATTTAATGGTTTGCTTATGATTGTGATAACATGTTTTAATTCAATTTCAAGTCAATCCTAAGAACCAATTGTACCTTAAGTTTCATAGTGACATTTGTTGAGCCAAGGTTAACTAATTGATAATAGTTTCACGGGTCAAAAGATTTGTTATTATTCAACTAGTTATAATCATTTGTCTATGAATGACTATTTTTCACAATAATTATTCTTGAATAAACAAAGAAATAAGAAGTATGATTGTAATGAGAATGCTTTTATAACATCAAATCGGATTGTTTGTAAACCTTTAGTTGGACGAAAGTTTAGATGTTTATAAACAATTGTAACCTTTTTGTCTATGAATGGGTTACCTTTTGTAATGACCATTTCCTAAGAGTATTTGATTTGTAATAAGAGTTTGTTCTTGTGTTTAAGATATTCACCATACCTTATGAACCTTGGATGGATCTTGAATTGATTGGTTTACACCTAAATCTTATTTTTATAAACTAAGATCTTGGCCAAAGTTTAATTTGTAAGAACAATAGATTAGACTACAATCTAATTATCACAACCAAC
Organism: Artemisia argyi; assembly: GCA_030686995.1. Taxonomy (NCBI): domain Eukaryota; kingdom Viridiplantae; phylum Streptophyta; class Magnoliopsida; order Asterales; family Asteraceae; genus Artemisia; species Artemisia argyi. The sequence goes on along the minus strand of CM060692.1, from coordinate 29,028,924 downwards.
ATGTTATCAAAAGTTATCACAATCATGTGTGTCATTAAGTAGTAAACTAGTCTAAGCAAGTGTAGTTTTTAATCTTATTGAATTTACATAACTATCATTTTCGTGTTACTTATTGCTTATATGGTATTTTGGATTGTGACAACCAATTACCATATTTTTATTGCTTACTATTAAAGAGATTCTTCACAATTGAAAACACCCAAATCCCTGCGAACGATCCCGACTTACCATCATATCTTGCTATAACGGACGAGTAAACTTGCTCGTATGTGTTGTTTCTAGATTTGGTAATTCACCCTTATAAATTTAAAACTTGCACTAACAAATAGCACATCAAGTTTTTGGCGCCGCTGCCGGGGATTTGTTTGTGTTTTTGTTTGTTTTGTTTCTGTGCTTTAATCATTCCCTAGTTGTTTCGTTTTTACTTTCGAAAAAAAATCCGAGCCATCCAATCGATCTGCTGAACATCCATCCGATCGGCTAAACCAAAACATTTTTTACCGAGCCATCCAACCGACCGGTTTGACGTCCAACCGATCGGTTAGACCCAAAAACCCAATCCAACCGATCGGTACAAGCCCGTATCCAATTCGGTTAGACCATTTTCAACCAATAACCCAATCTAACCGATCGGCTTGTCCACCAAACCGATCGGCTGAACCTTTTCTTTTTACAAAACCCATTTTTTTTTCAAAACCCATTTTTACCTTTTCACCTTAGTTCGAAACAAACACCACCCAACCCAACCTTAGGAGTGATTTATTTTTCTTGTGTACTTGTTATTTTCTTTTCTTATTTGTTTCTTTGGTAAATTATTTTATAAAATTGTCTTTTTAGATTTTTGAACGTCTTTTAATTAAAAGTTAAAAAAAAAAGTCTATTAAAAAAAAGTTTTTTCATAATTAGTTTATTTTTTTTAAACTTCTAGTAGTTATAATAGTAACGGTTTTCTTATCTTAGTTAAGCTTATTTTTGTTTACTTCAACTTAAAAAAAATACAAAAAGATTTTTTTCTTTTCTTAGTATTCATTTTCATTATGTTTTTATTTTTACTTTTTGTGATACTTTACGAATCTCTTCGGGTTTGTATAAACTCTCACTCATGGGGTAAACAACTTGTTAGTCCACCTTACGAGCTTAAATGCAAAATCAAAAAGAGGACTAAAACCAAACTTTATGCAAAACCACCATTCATCAAGGAACTTTTTGTGGTAATCGACATAATCGAAGAGAAAGTTGAAACTCAACCCGATTCCCCAACTGTAACCATCATTGATCCCGATGACCAACCCATGTGGTCAAGCACTAGGACCGTTGCACCAACACCTAGTTCCGCTATTATTCAACGCCCTTTTCCAAACAATTTCGATATCAAGGGTACCCACATGCAAATGATTCGGGAGAATCAATTCGATGGGAGAATCCGATCCGATCCTCACCGACACATAGCTGATTTTCTTGAGATTAGTAACCTATTCCATTATGGTGAAAATCAAGAGGAAGCGGTTAAATTGAGGACTTTTCCTTTTTCATTGTCCGGAGAAGCCAAGATTTGGTTGAATGAATTAAATGAAGGAACAATTACTACGTGGGAAGAGATGAGAGAAGCTTTTGTTAGCCGATACTTTTCTCCCGCAAAGTTTAAACGTCTCGTAAATGACATTCACAACTTTCAACAACTCGATCACGAAACTCTCATTGATGCTTGGCTCCGTATGAAAGATATGCTTCGCACTTGTCATGGACACGGTCTAACCAAAGGAGCTATAATTCAAACATTCTATCATGGTTTAGATAATCCAACTCAAGGAATTCTTGATGCTGGAGGAATATTCCTCTACAATACTCCCAACGAAGCATTCAAAATCCTTGAGGACAAGGTCCAACTCAAGCTCGATTTCTCCAAAAATTCTCTAAACATGCCCAAACCAAAAACCGTTGTTTCCGCCGGTGGAAGTAACATCAATGCCGATCATTCCATATTGATTGAGAAATTAGAAGCTCTCACCAGACATATTGACGTTGAATTCAAAAACATAAGAGGAGAGCTAAAGAAGTTACGAGATGCTCATAGAGATGATGAAGATGCTTCAGAATACGACATGGATAATGACATGCTGATGATCGAACCTAATGAAGCAAGATACCACGATGGATATCACAACCAAAAGCTGAAAAATTCATACTCCTACTCAATCCAAAACCCGAACCATAACCATCCATATTTCTGGCCACAAGATGAAAAGCCACATCCATCACAATATTCCAAAACCTCACCGGAGGAGATGATGATAGAATGGAAGGAAGAAAATGAGAGTATGAAAAACCATGTGGTGGAAAAGAAGTTGGGTGAAAAGAAAGAAGTCGATCATACCGAATCACTTCCTCAAACAACAGATTCCAATCCAGGACATGAATTTGTCTACAAACCACCCTCAATCTGTAACGAGCATGATAAGGGTGATGTTGAAGTTATTGAGGAACCCATTCCAACCATGCCTAATCCGAACCAAATCATATCTAGTTCCCCAACCGTTTCACCTTTTCTTAAGGATTGTACCGTGCACATCCCGTCCACTGAACGCTTAGTGAAAGAGAAGATGTTAACACATGATGAAGTGTCAAATCATGTTGGTAACAAGGAACTCAATGCAATTGGAGACGTTGAAAATGAAGTCTTGAAAGAAAAAGAGATTAGGAAGCAGGAGAAAGAAGTGTCAAAGGTACCCAAGAGGAATGGAGATGTGGAAAGAAAGATAGACGAATGGTCTAAACCACAAAATCTAGTTCCTTCAAAACACAATAGTATGACTAACCCACCTCCTCTACCTCACATTGAGAACGTGAATGACGTATTCACCAGGAGTGGAAAGTTTGATGAACCTTTGAAAAATCAAAAAGATTCACCACCTGTCTTCGTTTCTAATAAACTCGATCAAGCGTTCAAAATAACAAAAAGGGATTATCACGTAGTCAAATCGAAAGAATGTCCATCACTTGTGAAGTACATACCAGAGATCCCATACCCTCGATGTTTAAGAACAAAAATTCCCAATTTGAATCGTACCGTCAAAGTATCCTGATCCGGGGAAGAGTCTAGCTAATGACTCAGAAATAAATTAAGCGCTACTCGGGAGGCAACCCGAGCTTTTAATTGTTCGCTTATTTAAAAAATTATTTTTCGTATTTTATTCTTTTGTGTTTGTGTTTAGATCGTATAAGTTTAAATGTCTTTTGGTTTTTGCAAGAGTATCATGTCTTTTATTCTAATTAAACTCGGTTTTGCCATTTTTAATATTTAGTACATTGTGAATAAATAAGTACGTGTTTTTAAAAATAAATTGTTTTGAACTTTGTGGGTATGTTCACTGGAAACCCTCACGAGACTTAACTCGTCCACTCGGGCCATCGAGGGGTTTAAAAGGCTTGTTGCATACGCTAAATGCAATCGTGATGCCTACGAAAGTGAGTTTTAGGATTTTGCGCGTTTTTTGTAGTTTAGTTTGTTTTTGAAGATTTAATAAGCTATTGGAGATTGGATGATTGGTGACATTGTACTTGGTGTGTTGATGTTTTGTTGGAAGCGAAATCGATTGATCTCACATGCTTAGCATCTTATCATTTGGAGTTTGATCGCGATTTCTACGATCCGGGAAGTTTCGTTTCTCTTGTACTATCTATTTATTTATTTTTCCCTATTTCACATGCTTTGAAGTTTATTATTCACATTTAGTACAATGCTTAACTTAAGTGTGGGGGGAAATTAAAATAGTGGAAAACGAAACTCATTTTTAACTTATAATTTTTGGGCTAATAAAAAATGTATGTATACTTGTTTGCCCTTATGATCTAGTTGTTTTCACGCATTTAGGATAATATATTAGAATAACTGGATAATCCCACTGGTGAAATCTGTAATTCTGAAAAATTTGAGATGTGTCCCGATTAATATTGCAATCCATTCTGGGATCGATAACATTTGCTAGCACATTTTATAACCCATTACCACTAAATTGTGAGGATTTGAGCCTATTTCATATATAGCATACATCTTTTATGCTTGAATCTTTTTTTTTTTCTTTTTCCGAAAGGTAAATTGTATTAAGGAAAAAAGAAGCCATAAAGGCATTACAAACAAGAGAAGATGCAAAGTGAAACAATAATGCTAAGACACATCCTTAGCACCACACTAAGCATCACAAAAAACAAAAGGCATAGGATAAAACCCTAGCTCCAATACAAAACCAAAATAAAGCAAGACAATAATACATAAACACTAACCACATAAACTCCTAAAAGAACATACAAGGCAGAAAAGGGAACTTAAACTTGAGTCATCACCATACAGTTGTAAATCATTACCAGACAGTTGTAAGATCGCACTCGTGTGATATAAGTGTATTCGTGTGATAAAGAGGCACCCATAGGAATAAAACCAAATGGCCATCCGTTTACAAAATATTTTTTGCTAACCACATCAGTTAGTTACCCTCGTATTTGGAACCAATTTGTTAGCGTTTATCTTTAGCGCTAGATACCCCTAGTTACACCCTTTGAGCCATCCTTTTCGTTTTTGTTACATCCAGAAAAATCCAAAAATATTTTACACTTTAAACCTTAGCCTTACCCTTTGTCAAAGTCTAAATGGTGGGTTGCTAGTTGCTTGGTATGTTAGATTGTTTTTGATGATTATTAGTTAGCCACACTTTGTCATTCGTGTGTGCCATTCCGAAAAAGATGGAGAGGGCCCGCTTCATGTTTTGTATTTTTGTGGTGATGCTTAAACGAAGTGTGGGGGAGATGTGATGTATGATGAAGAATTGTTGAAAAAAAATGAAAAAAAAAATGAATAAGTCATCGAAAAGATACGTGATGACAATTATTGCCAATGTGCTATATATTTATATGGAGATGAAGAAAGAAAGTTAGGTGATATGTTGTTAGCCAATGTGCTAAGTATGAAGAATATTGTTATGGCGAATCAATGTATCGATATTTGAAGAGGAAGATTGTAACTATAATCATTTACGGGTTCGTGGTTTGTTCGGTAACTAGCAACAATGGGACTTAGACTTGACTTTATTTTTCTTTTAAAACCAATTTCATAAATATTCCCATGCCTTATCCCTACCCTTACCAAATTACTTTATCTCTACGGATATTGTAATGGCTTTGTGAGAATATCAAGTGCATGAATATTGTAGTGACCATCCGGTTTTTGAGTAATCAAGAATTCGCGCCAGTGATCTATTATGTTTTTGTATGAGATGTTTGAATATAAGCTTGGTAAAACCCTGTAGCCGTAACATTACAACCCGAATAAAAGACCTCTTTAGATGTTTACACTTGGTGCTTACGCCATGTCGGTGGAGTTTTGTTTCTTGTACAAGCCTATGGTAATAAACGGATCATGACTGAGCAATAAGTGTGATTTCTCTTATATATACTCCACCATCTAAATAAATGAGTGATTGAGTGAATTATACTTTGTTTTTTTTTTCGTGAGGTGTTTAGAAATGTTAATCAAGGAAGAAAATCTATGAGTATTGTCAAACATCTCGATTTTTCACCACTAAAGCTTAAAATGATGAATCGTATCTTGTACTTGTGCTTGGTAGATTTGCATCACATTTTTCTAAACATACTTGTGCACCATGTGGATCTATTTTACTTAATTTTTGCTTGAGGACAAGCAAACCCTTAAGTGTGGGGGAGTTTGCGCTCATTTTCGTTTATTTATCTCATTTTCGCTTGTTTGTGATATTATATATATATATATATATATATATATATATATATATATATATATATATATATATATATAGGGTGAGGTTATTTTCAGAACCAAATAAATTGCGAGAACTGCGAGAACCAGCATCAACCAATCAGATTTTTTTGGATAATAAATTTTGTTATTTAATACAAAAGGGTATAATGGTAAAATTACTTTTTAAAATTTTTTTTTGAATTATTTAAAAAAAACGTTTTTTTAGTTACTAAATTCCAGATTTTTTTTTTTTTTTTTTTTTTTTTTTTTTTTTTTTTTTTTTTTTTTGTACATTTAAAAAAAACATTATGTGCACATGTGTTTTGTAACTACTAGCTACATTATGACAATTGTATTTTTCGTTTATGCATATGTGTTTTGTATTTGCACATGTATCTTTAAAAAATATTACATAAATATATATACAAACAACAAAACTTCATTATTAGATTTATGCAATTTCAAAATTTACAAATTGTTTTACTCTAGTTAAATGATATTCAGCTTTATTACAAACTCCATTATGATTACACTTTTATTCAATTTTATTACAAATATATAATGCGTGCACATGTGTTTAATACAATGTCTTAAACAGTTGGTTCATCTTTTAGGCGTGCACATGTATTCCTCGCGTGGTTCAAGAACCCATGAAATCTGCGCATGTGTTTTTAATCCTTGTGCACATGTGTCTTTATCCTCTTGGTCATATTAACAACTACAACGTCAGGTAACCTGCAACCATAAAACACATATGCACACTTTTTCAAATATTTTATACCAACAATAAAAACACATATGCATCATTACACTAATTTTACATTAACCTTGAAACAAGTATGCATCATTACACTAATTTTAAATTAACCTTGAAACACACATATGCACATTTTTCAATGATTTTTTAACCGTCATAAACACTTATGCACCATTACTTAAAACTATTTTCCCCATTTAATAAACAAAATAGATGTAGTGTTCATACGGACATAAATGAAATCAAAAGAGATGTTCATGTTCATCTTAAAACCCACACCGTATGACAAAAAATATTTTAATCGAAATAAAAACATATACATTTAAACTCCAAATTTGTACAAACACATATGCCCAGAAGTTTTAGAAAAACATGTATGCACCTAAATAAGACATATGCACTCTTTTCATTGAATCTATAACTAAAAGTATTCTTAATATTTCAAATAGCATACAAGTATTCAAAATGGACTGATGTCATTATGGGCTTAAAATCCCTCAACACGAACACATTTTTTTTTTGTAGAACCATAAAGAACGGAATACGCAAACGTTCAAGGTGTCAAAATAAAATAATGGCAGAAATGCAATGGCCAAGGTGAAAATATGAAAAGCAAAGTGTTTGGTCAGGGAATATACCGGAAGCCAATCCAACAATTGATGAAATATTCATAAAAATAGATACGTCGCAAAGCATTTAGCAAAAAAAAGAAGTAAATGACGTGCATAATAATATATTGACAAGAATTTTAGTTAACTTTCATGTTCACATGGGCCTTAAGAAATGCAAGTTACACCATATTCTTCATGAGTCATGTCTAGATGCACGTGGTAGACAAAATTATCAATTGACAAGATTTGCCCAAGCAGCAGCAACTAATTGGATTCCGCCATAAATTATCATCTACCAGATCCAATATTTCGTTTCCAAATACAATCAAAAAAAAAATCAGATCCAAAACAAAACAAAAAAAATCATGTCGAAAGTAAAAAATTAAAAAAAAAAATAAAAAAAAAAAAAAAAAAAAAAAAAACTTAAAAGATTTAAAAGAAACGAAATCAATACATCACCTACCCGAGACCTTGTAATAGATCTTGAAGTCGTTGTCATTGTGTGCTTCGAAGAACAAGTTAAGATTAACATGTTTGGTGTTGTGTGTTTAAGTGGGCGACGGCTAGGGTTCTTAGAGGAGGATAAAGAGATTTGTGAAAAGAATGAAACAAATAAGTTTAGGGGAAACGGTTTTTGTGAGGGATCCTATTTTTTGGGAGAACTAAATTCCCATATTGCCCCTAAATTATTTTTTCAGTCAAATTAAATTGTGTATATTTTCAAAAATGCCATTGTGCATTTACCTGATGTACATTATGCATTAATAAGTGTAAAATAGTGGTTCTCGCAGTTCTCGCAATTTATTTGGTTCTGAAAATAACCTAACACTATATATATATATATATATATATTTTTTTTTTCAAATTTTTATATTTTTAAAATTTTTATAGTTTTCTAAATTTTCATTTCGTTTTTCTTTATTTAGGTATGGTTTTGATTTTTTTCCCTAGATTTGCTTGAGGGCAAGCAAAGTTCAAGTGTGGGGGATTTGATAACGCTCAAAATTAACATGTTTTTAGGAGCGTTATTGTGGATTTTATGATCACTTTTATGAACTTATGGTACTTAATTGAGCATAATTCGTGTTTTAGGTTTATGGAAGCTAAAGTACAAGAAAATGATGAAAAAGATGAAGAAATGAACAAAAACGAAGATTTATGCATGTACGAAGAATTCCCGACTCATTCAAGTCTCTTGGAGTATGTTCGAGAAGATAAAAGTCATGAAGTTCTCACTCAAAAGACTCAAGAATAAAGTACAAAAGGGAAAACGAGAAAAGAAATGAAGAAAATAAGCTAAAACGAAGAATTATTGGAAGACTCGTTGTTCCCGACACACCTTCACCATTTTGGCCATAACTTGAGCATACGGACTCCGTTTGACCCCCCGTTTGCGGCCACGGAAAGCTAAGAGAAAGATCTACAACTTTCGTGTTTATTACTTTTGCCCAACCGATGGGCATGGTCCCGTAACCGATCGGTTAGTCAGCTCGTTAAACTTTTGCAAAAACTCATTCTTCCTTATTCTACCCCATTCTAGGCCATTCTTTTTGGTATTCTAGGTCCTTCTAAACTACTTGGAGGCCAAGTTGATGTATTAATGAGCCTAGCCTTGAGAGGAGTATAAATAGAGAACTTTACATGCATTTCTAATCACCCACTACCATTTCTCTCTATCTCAACTTGAGAGAACACTTCTCTTACCACCATTACTCCCTTTCATACCAAAATTCGTCCATAAAATCCCAGAAAACTTTGGAGGTCCAAGAAGTCATCATTTGGAGGTCAAAACATTAAGAAGTCATCACCAATACTTGAGGCATCATTACTACATCATTTGTTATCTTATTTCAATCATTGTAAGACTTTTAATTATGATCTCTAATGTTCAAAATTCTGAGTTTATGTTCATGTTTGCTATGAGTGGCTTGTGCCTTTGTGCACTTGCTTAGATGATGTTTATTATTTAATGGTTCGCTTATGATTGTGATAACATGTTTTAATTCAATTTCAAGTCAATCCTAAGAACCAATTGTACCTTAAGTTTCATAGTGACATTTGTTGAGCCAAGGTTAACTAATTGATAATAGTTTCAAGGGTCGAAAGATTTGTTATTATTCAACTAGTTATAATCATTTGTCTATGAATGACTGTTTTTCACAATAATTATTCTTGACTAAACAAAGAAATAAGAAGTATGATTGTAATGAGAATGCTTTTATAACATCAAATCGGATTGTTTGTAAACCTTTAGTTGGACGAAAGTTTAGATGTTTATAAACAATTGTAACCTTTTTGTCTATGAATGGGTTACCTTTTCTAATGACCATTTCCTAAGAGTATTTGATTTGTAATAAGAGTTTGTTCTTGTGTTTAAGATATTCACCATACCTTATGAACCTTGGATGGATCTTGAATTGATTGGTTTACACCTAAATCTTATTTTTATAAACTAAGATCTTGGCCAAAGTTTAATTTGTAAGAACAATAGATTAGACCACCATCTAATTATCACAACCAACATGTTATCAAAAGTTATCACAATCATGTGTGTCATTAAGTAGTAAACTAGTCTAAGCAAGTGTAGTTTTTAATCTTATTGAATTTACATAACCATCATTTTCGTGTTACTTATTGCTTATATGGTATTTTGGATTGTGACAACCAATTACCATATTTTTATTGCTTACTATTAAATAGATTCTTCACAATTGAAAACACCCAAATCCCTGCGAACGATCCTGACTTACCATCATATCTTGCTATAACGGACGAGTAAACTTGCTCGTATGTGTTGTTTCTAGATTTGGTAATTCACCCTTATAAATTTAAAACTTGCACTAATAAAACGCACATCACATCATAGATACCTTCGATAATGGTCTGATATTGAGGCACCGGGATATTCTCAATGCTGCTGCTGGTGGGACCTTTATGAAAATACGTCCCGAAGAATGCTATGATCTGATTGAGAACATGACTGCCCACCATAACTTTTGGGATTCCTCTGCGGAGAGGGATGAGTCATGTAAATCAATCATTCCTTCATCATCATCTCCTGAAATAATTGCTCTCACCAAAAAGATGGATGATATTTCTACAGCTGTGTTGAGAATGAACCAAACTACGCAAAATCAGGTTCAAAATCAGCAAGTGAAAGCCGTGGCCCGAAGTTGTGAAACTTGTGGAGGCCCACATCTTTATTCCAAGTGTCCAGTTACTGCTGGTTTTCCTCAAGAGAACGTTTATGCTGCTCAAGGTTCCTACAACATGGGGGTAATTCTTACCAACCACAAGGGGACCGTAATCTCTTGAGCTATCGTTCCAACAATTTTCTCGGACCTCCCGGTTTTAACCAAAATCAAAACCGTAACTCGAATCAGAATCAGAATCAGAATCGAGGAGATTTTAACCAAGGTCAAAACCCAAATTTCCAAAACCCGAACCAAAATCAAGGTCATTTTAATCAAAACAATTTTCAAAATGGCAATCAAAATCAAGGTTTTCAAGGAAATTTTCAAAGAAACCAAAATCAAGGGAATTACAATCAGGGTAATTTCAATCAGAGAAACAATTTTCAGGGTAACAACAATCAAAATCAAGGGAATTTTCAAAACAACCGTGTTCAAAATTTTCCTACTCAAAATCAAAACGTTGTTCCACCCTCGTCTTCCTCCGATGAAGTGCTAAAACAATTCATGAAAGCACAAGAGGAAACGAATCGATTATTGATCAGCAAGATCTCTGAGCTTCAGATGTCTTTAAATGATCGACCCTCGGGCCCGGGTACACTACCGAGCAACACGATCGCTAACCCGAAGGGCGATGTCAAAGCGATCACTACCCGAAGTGGGGTATCATACAATGGACCCACGATTCCCTCTACCTCTTCTTCTCCTCCTACTAAGGTAGCGGAACGTGAACCTGAGGTTACCACGGACACGGTACTTCCTACTAATAACGGAGGTACCAACAACGTCCACCCTCAAGTTGTCCCGGTTCTGACTCGTAAGTCGAAAGTTGTATTTGATCCTCCTGAAAGTTCTGATGAAATTCCAAAAAACGATCCTAAGCCTTCAATTCCATATCCTTCACGTATGAATGATCAAAAGAACCGCGAAAGAGCTAATCATCAGATGGAAAAATTTTATCAAATTTTCCAAGAATTACACTTTGATATTAGCTTCACGGATGCTCTTCTTCTCATGCCTAAATTTGCTTCAACAATCAAAAATCTGATAAGCAATAAAGAAAAACTCTGTGAGATGGCTCAAACTCCACTTAATGAGCATTGCTCAGCAGTGCTCTTGAAAAAGCTTCCCGAAAAGCTTGGAGATCCCGGGAAATTTCTCATTCCTTGCATTTTCCCTGGGATGGTTGAATGCTTTGCCTTGGCCGATCTTGGTGCAAGCATTAACCTTATGCCTTACATAGTCTGGAAAAGACTCTCTCTTCCTGCTCTCACTCCTACCTGCATGACTCTCGAGCTTGCAGACCGTACTATATCTCGTCCTCTCGGTATTGCCGAAGATATCTTCGTGGAAGTAGGAAAGTTCCATTTTCCGGTAGATTTCGTGATTGTTGATTTCGATGCTGACCCAAGAGTTCCTCTCATTCTCGGGAGGGGATTCTTAAGAACGGGTCGTGCTTTAATCGATGTATTCAAAGAAGAAATCACTCTACGTGTTGGTGATGAAGCCATCACATTCAATCTTGATCAGACTTCAAGATACTCCTCAAACTATGACGCTGAAACGGTAAACCGAATTGACATCATTGATGTTGTGTCAGATGAGTATTCTCAAGAAGTCCTTGGTTTCTCAGCAAGTGGCAGTACAACTCTTTCTACTGATCCTATCATATCCGACTCTTCCCCTTCTCTCTCTCCGTTTGAGGGAGGTGACTTCCTTCTGGAAGAAGTCGAGGCTTTTCTTGCTCAGGATAGTTCATTCCCTCATGGGGGTGATGAAAACTATCTTGACCCGGAGGGGGACATTCTTCTTCTTGAAAGATTGTTAAATGACGATCCTTCACCCTCTCCGTCTCCAAAAATACTTCATAAAGAGGAAGTCAAAAATGTTGAAATAACTGAAGACTTTCCCGAGGTTGAGCTCAAGGACTTGCCTCCTCATCTAGAATATGCATTTCTGGAGGGTGATAATAAATTACCTGTCATTATTGCTAAAGACTTAAAAAATGAGGAAAAGGCTGCACTCCTAAAGGTTCTTAAGTCACACAAGCAAGCAATTGCTTGGAAACTCTCCGACATTAAGGGCGTAAGCCCGGACTTTTGTACACACAAAATCTTAATGGAGGATGACTTTAAGCCAGCAGTACAACAACAAAGAAGGGTAAATCCCAAAATCCATGAAGTTATCAAACAAGAGGTTCTAAAACTTCTTGATGCGGGATTGATTTACCCTATATCTGACAGTCCTTGGGTTAGCCCAATTCATTGTGTTCCTAAAAAGGGTGGCATAACCGTCGTCACCAATGAGAAAAACGAGTTGATTCCGACTCGTTTGGTCATGGGTTGGCGAGTATGTATTGACTATCGTAAGTTAAATGAAGCCACCCGTAAAGACCATTTTCCTCTCCCTTTTATGGACCAGATGCTCGAAGGACTAGCGGGGAATGAATACTACTGTTTCCTCGATGGTTTCTCGGGTTACTTCCAAATCCCAATTGATCCACAGGATCAAGAGAAAACTACCTTCACATGCCCCTACGGAACTTTTACTTACAGACGTATGCCTTTCGGCTTATGTAATGCACCAGGCACGTTCCAAAGGTGCATGATGTCTATTTTTTCCGACATGATCGGGAAAACCATGGAGGTATTTATGGATGACTTTTCAGTCATCGGGGATTCATTCCAGTCTTGTCTCTTCCACTTGGAACAAATGCTTAAACGTTGCAAAGAAACGAATTTAAGTCTCAACTGGGAGAAGAGCCATTTTATGGTTAAAGAGGGCATTGTCCTCGGCCATAAAATTTCAAAGAACGGGATTGAGGTTGACAAAGCCAAAAATTGATGTCATCGCTAAATTACCTCACCCCACCACCGTTAAAGGTGTTAGGAGCTTTTTGGGTCATGCCGGCTTCTACCGTAGGTTTATCCAAGATTTCTCTAAGATTGCCCGGCCTATGACCCATCTCCTCGAGAAGGATGCTCCTTTCATCTTCTCTCCTGAGTGCATCGAAGCTTTTGAAACATTAAAGAAAAAGCTTACCGAGGCACCGATTCTTGTTGCCCCCGATTGGGACCTACCTTTTGAGCGTATGTGCGATGCTAGTGATTTTGCCATAGGTGCGGTCTTGGGGGAACGAAAAGCAAAATACTTTCAGCCTATACACTACGCAAGCAAAACTACGACCGAGGCTAGAAGTCATTACACCACTACTGAAAAAGAACTACTAGCTGTGGTGTATGCCTTTGAAAAATTCCGGCCATACTTAATCCTGAGCAAATGCGTAGTGTATACGGATCACTCGGCTTTGAAGTACCTATTTGCAAAGCAAGATGCAAAGCCGAGGCTTCTCCGTTGGGTTCTCCTCCTCCAAGAATTTGATATCATTATCCGTGATAAAAAAGGAGCCGAGAACCTTGCTGCTGATCATCTCTCACGATTAGAAAACCCTCACCAGGATGCTTTTCGTCTGGAGACACTCAATGCGGTTGCTTTTCGTGGTGACTCTACTACCCCATGGTTTGCCGACTTTGCAAATTACCATGCGGGTAACTTCATCGTGAAGGGGATAACGTCCCAACAGAAAAACAAATTTTTCAAAGACATTAAACATTACTTCTGGGACGACCCCTATCTCTTCAAAATCTGTGCCGATCAAGTCATCAGGCGATGTGTATACGGACAGGAAGCCGCTGATATTCTCAAGGCTTGCCATGCTGGACCTACCGGGGGCCACCATAGTCCTAACTACACCGCCAAAAAGGTGTTTGATTCCGGTTTCCATTGGCCCACGATTTATAAGGATGCCCACGAGTTAGTCAAAGCTTGTGACGCTTGTCAGCGTCACGGGAATATTTCACAAAAGAACGAAATGCCACAAAATGCCATTCAAGTTTGTGAAATCTTTGACGTCTGGGGCATTGATTTTATGGGGCCATTCCCATCTTCTCGTGGAAACAAATACATTCTCGTTGCTGTTGACTACTTGTCAAAATGGGTTGAGGCAAAAGCCTTACCCACCAACGATGCCTGAGTTGTTGTGAAATTTTTGAAATCCCTCTTTGCTCGTTTTGGAACTCCCCGTGCCATCATTAGTGATCGTGGTACACACTTTTGCAATGATCAATTCGCAAAAGTCATGCTTAAGTACGATGTTACTCACCGACTTTCTACCGCGTATCACCCACAAACAAGTGGGCAGGTGGAGGTTTCAAACCGTGGTATTAAATGGATTCTTGAGAGGACCGTAGGTGAAAACCGTGCTTCCTGGTCGGATAAACTAGATGATGCACTCTAGGCCTTCCGTACAGCTTACAAAACACCCATCGGGTGTACTCCCTACAAGCTTGTATACAGGAAGGCGTGTCATTTACCGATCGAGCTCGAGCACAAAGCCTACTGGCCTTGAAACATGCAAACTACGACCTTCATAAAGTGGGTGATCACCGTAAGGTTCAACTCAATGAATTAAACGAACTTCGTGATCAAGCCTACGAGAACTCTTTGATCTACAAAGAAAAGACAAAGAAGATTCACGACTCTAAGATTAAGAACCACGTTTTCAACGTCGGTTACAGAGTCCTTCTTTTCAATTTGAGGTTAAAGATCTTCTCGGGGAAATTAAAAACCCGATGGACTGGACCATTCACTGTTGCAAAAGTATATCCATACGGGACTGTTGAGCTATCTCAACCCGAAGGTCCCAACTTCAAAGTGAATGGTCATCGTTTGAAACATTATTTTGGAGAGGACATACCGTCCTTGGTTGTCCCAGATCTCCAAACTTTCCCCATGGACCAATGAATTCGGGGATCGAGTCAAGCTAGTGACTCGGTGAACAAAAATTAGCAATATATGGGTTTTCACCCATATCTCTGACTCCTTTCTACTTTCTACCACTCTAGTGTGGGGGAGTGGCCGTCCCCCACCATTTGAAAAGTAAATATGTATATAAGCTCTAAAAAAAAAAAAAAGTTTCTATGTACAGATAAATAAAGTGAAAAATAAAATCGATAATTCCACAGTTAGTTTCGAATATTAGCTTTTTCCATTCAAAGAGTCGGCATAATAGCCGGGACTTTGAATATTGAGGACAATATTCAATTCTAGTGTGGGGGGGGGGGGGGGGGGAATTCTTGCGAATTTTATCACAAAATACTTTCTAAGTACCCCCCATTTTGGCCTAACTTTTTCAAAATTTTTTTCACTTTATTTCAAAAATTTTGTGGTTATCAGTCCGCTATGTCTAAATGACAAAAGGATTGGCTAATCCAGGAGCAAACGGCTCTTGGTAAAGATATCTCAAATCCGTTGATGGCTTGCAATTTGCCCAAAATTGTATGGTAAATCAACTCGCCATATCCCAAAAAGTGAATGAGTTGGCTAGCCCGCAAGATTATGGCTTGTGGTAAAGGCCGTGAAAAAACCATAATTAGTAATCAGCTCACCAAGATGTTGACTTAGTCCATTAAGAGTTGGCTAGTCCAGAAGCAAATGGCTTTTGGTAAAGACTAATCAAATCCGTTGACAGCTGGTGGTTTGCTCTAAATCACATGGTTATCAGGTGGACCATAGTTCTTACTTGAATCGATACATCTGGCTACTCCAGAAGTGATGGCTTTTAGTGTGGGGGATTGATGAGTGTGTAAATACTCATCATTTTTACCTTTTCTGAGCTGCCAAAACATCTAAAAACACTCAATATTGCATGAAAATAGTGAAAATATCCCATGAATGTGTTTTATATGTTTCAAATGCAAAATAATCAAAAACAGATGAAAAACGTACAAAGTTTGCAAAATTGGTAGTTTCAGTCCCTCAAATTCAAAAGTTGTCAAATCTAGTCCCTGGTTGTTCTAAAAACTTGAAAAAGTCACCAAAGGTCCTTTTAAATCAAAAAGTTACATAATTAGTCCTTTGGTGCAAAGTTTCACAAAATGTCAAGTTTAGTCCCTGAACTTTGAAAAATGACAAAAATGGTCCCTGGGATATTAAAACTTTGAGAAAAATAAATTGTGTCCTTGTACTTCTCATATATGGCAGGAATGGTCCTTGGTTGCAAAGTTTGGTGAAATTACATAACAGGTCCCTGAAGTTTCAAAGTTGGCAGTTCTAGTCCCTAGGGTTTCATATGTGAAAAATTCATAACAGGTCCTCATAATATTCTCAATTGGCATAATACACCCCCTAAAATATTTTGGAAGAATGCCAAATTACACCCCTTGAAATTCAGTTAATTACAAAATTGGTCTTTGTGAAATTACAAACCAATCCGGACCCTTAATACTTACCAAACCAAATCCAATCCAATCCAAAACAACCAAAGCCCACTCCCTCTCTTTTGAGCCCAACACCACACCAGCCCACACCCCCTTTGTTATAATATCAGGGTCAACGTTTGACCCTGAGTCAAACCGGTCAACCAAACCACTATTCCTCTTCCCTCTCACTCAAAACCACCCCAGAAACCACCCTGGTATTCATTCCCCCCATCCTCACTTGCACGTAATTTCTCCACCGCCCAACCCACCTTCATCTAACAAACAAGCCACAATAAATGCACCCCCCACCCCTCAAGTTATCAGAGCAAATTGCAAAATTTGATTTTGGCGCCAAAACAAGTGGCTTATGATTAGAAGCTTTTCAGTGATCCAATGGTCAAAATTATTGATGGGATATGCTCAGAAGATGATCACAAACCCTAATGGAGGGCTATATAAACAGAAGATTGAAAGGCATATGCTAGTTAGTCACTTAGCTTAATTTTTAGGTCGTATCATTGTAATTTCAAATTTTAGTTGTTAATTTTACTCAAGGAAGCTTGTAATCTGTTTTAGTATTGTAATCTCAACGTTCCTTAATCAAAATTCCAAGTTTCATTCTACAATTCAGTTTTTAGTATTTAAAATTGCAATTTCCTTTTTAAGCTTTAAGTATGATTTAAACTAATGTTTACTGTTTCATAAGCTCTCTTAGGTAGTTTGAATCATTAACTAAACAGAAAATCTAAAAAAAAATCTAAAAAGGGAAATCAGAATCAAAGAAATAAGCCACAGGGTACCTTTGCAATTAAGTGGAAAGCTAATGGAAGTTTCCTGCAATGGAGGGGCAAGAAGGACTTTTACCTAGCTTGTTTACAAGCTAGGAGCTTGTAGCTGCCCATTTGGGAGCCCTTGTTTAGCTAGGGTCTCAAGTGAGTTTTAAATTTCCATTTTTCCTTGATTTTTAGTCTTGTACTGTAGCTTAGCTTATTATCTACTTATTTGTGTTTATTTTAGCTTATTCAATATTCAATAGTAATAATATTACTTAAAATCAGTAGCTTGTTTGTTGATTATCATAGTTGCTTAAAATTCTTAGTTTCACAGTTAAATAGTATAATTAGTACTCTTGTGCATTTGTGGTTGGTTTCTATTTCTAAATACTCATTTAGGTTTAACATATCATAAAAAGTTATTGTGGATCAGGTTCATAAGCCTTAACACCTTCTAGCTTCACAAATAACAAAACAGTCAATCATTAAGGTGTGTTTGGATCAGTGAGATCCTAGGTGTTCAAGTGGTTATTTGTTATTGTTCTTGGTTTAAACAAGGTACCTAGGTTCATAATAGCTCAGAACAACCATAAAACCTAAGTCTTATTCAGAAAAAAGTCAAAATCAAGCATCATATGGCCTAATCATCCCTCTGTGTTGGATTAAGTGTGGCATATGCCCCAAATCCATTCACTTATGAGTGGTTTAGCTTAAATTAGTCTAATCATAGCTTAATTCATCAATTTCAATCAGAAAAGCAAGATCAAAGTTCACTTTAGTCAACTTAGCTCAAAAACTCAAAAAGTGAAAAAGTACCTTTGTTTCAGAAAACCAAATCTTGGAGGAATTTTTGTGATTTTTTTTGTTAGCTTTAAGAGCTTGGCCTTTTCAGAAGTTAAAGTTTGCCACTTAGTGTTCAAAAGCCCATAGTCAACTTATTTTTAGGATTTTTCTATAAGCTTGTGCATTAGCTTATTTTAACCTGCAGGGCAACACATGCCCTGTGCATAGGTATTGACCAAGATTCCCAAGGCCATAGCTTCTTCATTAGTGAGACCCACCCCTAGCTTTTTAGTTTTTTAGAAACCCCAAAAGCCCAGCTTTAAGTTTCTGAGCTTATTTCACCATTGTGAGCTTATTTGATAGGGCTGCAAGTGCCATCAAGTTTGTCCAACTCCCTGAGCCAACACTGATTACTCAGTATAAGACCCCAATTTCCAAGGCCCACCCAGAGCTAATTAATAAGCCATAAGCCCTGCTTATTGGCTTATTTTAAAGCCTCCCAGTCCACCTTCATAGTTCAACTTTCAATTTAGACCCCTGAGTTCTTTTGTGGACCCCACAGAGGACCAAAAGTCCTTGATTTGACCTGTTTGGATTGTGTAGTATCATAAGTGCTTATTTGAGGATTATAGCTTATTATGAGAAGCTTCTTTGTTCTAATTGGCTTATTTTAAGTTGATATATACATGTGTGGTAGCTTATTTGTTCAATTGAATAACTTTTCACATAATCACAAGTCCTAATAAGCTTTAAAACTCCACTGTTAAGCACTTGGGGGTGCACATAGCTTATTTTTAAGCTAATCAAAAAGTCATTTCACAAAAAGTTCTTATTTTTATCTTATTTTCATCTGTCAAAAAGAAAAACACCAAAAAACCCAACTTAAAATTAGTGATAGCTGCTATTTAATAGATTCTATCTTTTTCATTTTTCATTTCAGCTTATTAATAAGCACTTTATCATTTTCATAATTTTATTAATTTCCTGTCACTTTAATGTATTTGTAATAATTTTCTTAGATTTTTCTTAATCAGTTTACTAATTATTAGAATTAAAAATAGTTTAATTAATTAATTAGGTAATATTAGTAATTAATTAGTTTTCTTAAGTTTTAATTAACAACAGTAGGTTTTTATAATTTTCCTAAGTTTCATAAATTAGTTAAGACTTTTAGAAAATAGATTTTTAATTTCTACTGTTCATTTTCTAATTTTCTTATTTAATTTAGTTAAATTAGGTTTAAATTAATAATTAAGTAAATAATTAGTAAAATAGTCTAAAAATAAACTGTAGAAACTTTTTATAATTTTGTAGGATTCCTGTGATGGTTAATTAGTTTTATAAATTTTTCCATAATTTTCTAAGTCATTTAGGTATTATTAGTAACTTAAAATAGTTTAATTAATATAATTAGTTTTTAATTAATAGAAAACTCATAAAAAGACAAAAATATTTCTTTTTATTTTTTATACTTTCTTCAAGTTCTTTTTAAGGTTTAGAAATTAGTTTTGCAAATTTTTAGGTTAATTTGTAATCCTTATCATTTTTAGTTAATTTAAATTAGGTTTAAATTAGATTTTAAATAGTTTTAGTTAATTAAGTAATATTTAAATATTAAAATAATCAATTTAATAATTTCATTTTCATTTTAATTTTTCTTTTTATTTCAAGTTTTAAAAAGTTTCACTTGCACCCCTTGTAGTTTGTAATTGTTCTAATCCCACTTTTTCTGTCTGTAATCTGATCCCAAGTTGTGAATTTGTGAATATATCTGTACATCTGTATTGTGAATATAATTATACCAAATATCAGTAGCATAATCAATTCCCAATCATCTTGGCTACTGTCCTCAGTGCCACTCATTCTCAAAACCGTTTTCTAAAACACCATTGCAATCTCGCTGGGACATAACGACCCGGGGACACACTATACTATCCACGGAGCATTGGAACTGAGTTGTCTTTGACTTGTTGACCTTGGTCAATAATATCTGACTGCTTCGGAACCAATCAACAACCTCAAAGTTCTTTACATGCGTTTCATCAAACACCTTATAGGCAACCTTTATCACGATATTGACTATGTTAACGAGCCTAAGAAGGAGCAAGTTCAGTTCGTGATGCACTTATGATATACTTTTTGTGCTGTTTTACAGCCAAAATTTATAAACTACAAAACTGTGGTGAAAATGATTCCATTTATAAAAGATGTTAATGATACAAATTGCTTTGTTATAGGTTTAATTGTTAAACATATCACTGAAAAATATCACAAAATGGAAAAAGAAAATCTAATAAATACAAATTGCCAAGACTGAAGAAGAAGATTTGGACGTCTAATTTGGGATAACTTATTCAATGGTCTATAGTCTTTTAAGTTTGATATACTCTATACAAATATGTATCCTATCTCATCGAAAAATATCAAAAGATAGAAAAGGATGTCTAATGAATTCAAGTTTTTATGACTCATAAGTCTGCTAACGTCTAATTTGGGATGTTTACTTCAATTATACTCATCATTTCCACAAAATAGGACAAATTTATTTTTTGTATTTTTGAATGAGTGGAAAAATAAGACACCAATTTGGTACCACCCACTTTAAGTTGGTTGGACATGTAGCATGACTTAGTTTTTATGGCTTTAATTTTCAAATGTCGAGACTTTGTAGTAGCATTTAGTCAAGTGCCAAAGCATTTATAATCTAGTAGAAAGCAGACAACAAATCGAGAAAATTGCTTAAGAGGTGGTCTTCGAGGAAAGGTCGCGTTGGGTCTAAAAATGAATCTCTTGTTAAAGTTGCTTGTGACACTAACCCGTTTTTGTGATTATGTGTTACAAAATATTGTTTACGCCACACAGTATGTCAATAACAAATTAATAGGAAAACCAACCAAGAATCAGATGATATTGGGCCGTTCAATTTTCAGTCACTTTTCTAATACTGAGAAATGTTTTTGAAAATTGAACTGTATTTGGTTCAAATGTCTTGAACTTTTACTTATATACGTGCAAAAAAAAAAAAAAAAAAAAAAAAAAAAAGAAAAAAAAAAAAACGCCACTTTGTTTAAACGTAAATCTTTGTTTTGGAATTCGTTATGTTGTATCTAGTTAAACCAGGGTATTTTCTTAAGAAAACAGTTCTCCACGCCAAATTAAAAGGAAATTAACATCATGATATGAGTTTAATATTGCGTGAAGCCTTATTATTATTATTATTATTATTATTATTATTATTATTATTATTATTATTATTATTATTATTATTACTACTATTATTACTACTACTATTATTATTATTATTATTATTATTATTATTATTATTATTATTATTATTATTATTATTATTATTATTATTATTATTATTATTTAGATTAGTTATGTCAACCTTATGTATGTTCCCATCCTATCAACGCTTCTGTAGTAGTTAAATTAGATCGATCAAAATTTCTTTCAAATCTATATGCTCTTTATAGATGTGTCGTTTATATCACGTTATCTTATGAATGGGTTGCTTTATTTGGGTCCATTTGTTTTTGGTTTTACATTTATATCACATAATAATTCCTGGACCAAAACATGTCACAAGTTGGATGAACATGCAATAAGTACAAATTGCAAAGACTTGAGAGTCTTCGAACGTCTAGTTTGGGACTTCAAATTTATTCCATGATCTTTTTTCCAAGTGTTATGTGCTCCACACAAATTTATATCCATCTAGTTCAATTCTTTGTTATCGAAGTCTATATAAAGCTGCATAGAGGCATATGTGTTCATTATCAGACCAAAACACATCAATACAATTTCAAACGTTGAGACTTTGTAGTAGCAATTATTCAAGCGCCAAAGCATGTATAATTTGGTAAAAAGCACACAACCGGACAGTGCCTAAGAGGTGGTGTTCGAGGAAAGGTCGTATTGGGTCTAAAAACGAACCAAGTTTAAGTTGCCCGTGGCACTAACCTGTTTGTGATAATTTGTTGCAAAAATAACAAGAAAACCAACCAATACCAAATGAAACAAGTTTAATAAGATATCGTGTGAGGCCTTATGTAGATATCTATATTAACGGTGATTTCTTAATTTGGGATTAATTATGTCAAGCTTATACATGTTGCCATTATATCGACGTTTGAGTTTTTTTGAAATGGTTTGATTTTCTTTACTGCTTGCAAACCTGAGTTATACAGTATTATTCTTCATTTGCAAACATGGGTCAGTTGAATTATATGGGCCCACTAAACTTGATCAAATTTATAGATTACTTTCATCTCCAAGATTCCATTTTGATTCTCTATCTTTCACAGTTATATTTGTTTTCCTCTTTCAATTTTAATTACAAATCTGTATCTTATTTGTTTCAAGTAAAGCAGGGTGGTTAGCAGTAAAAAGTTAACAATGAAGTGGCAAAACGGGTGAGTGAAGCGGGTTTGAGCAAAGAATCAAAATGTTTTCGGGTTCAAACGAGTTCAGGTCAAACAAGCCACTTGAAAACTGGGTCAAACGGGTTAGATTGAAATTTGGGTTTAAATGGGTAAACACACTGTTCTTTGTTTTACCACCACGCGAATTTTTTTTTTGAGGAATTATAGTGTACCGAGTAGTTCACAATTTGAAGAAACAACTCTTCACTATAAAATAAGAAAGCAAATCAATAAGTATACCGAAATCAACTAGCCCGTTCACAATTTGAAGAAACAACTCTTCACTATAAAATAAGAAAGCAAATCAATAAGTATACCGAAATCAACTAGCCCAATTTTGTATATATGGTCAAAATATGCTGCTCTAGCTAATATCCATTCATGTAATTTGGGTTTAAATGGGTAAACACACTGTTCTTTGTTTTACCACCACGCGAATTTTTTTTTGAGGAATTATAGTGTACCGAGTAGTTCACAATTTGAAGAAACAACTCTTCACTATAAAATAAGAAAGCAAATCAATAAGTATACCGAAATCAACTAGCCCAATCTACTCAATCTAATAAACGTGAAAACTTTACAAGTCCACTAAGCATGCCCTACAATAAATTTTCATACGTGTCTCTTCTCTGATTGGTTGGTGAGTTAAAGCGTACAACATCTCACTGCAATCCTCCTTTGCCTTCAATTTCTGTCTATCACATTCAGTTTATTTTTAGGAATGAATTAATGCAATCAATGAATTAATTCACGCTATCAGTTACCATTCAACTATTAATGTCAATGCATTCAAAACTCGAGTCTTCCTCTACACGCTCACAGCTAATCAATTATAATTTCAATTGTACAATAAATTTCATCACTTTACACCGATTCAAACAGTCATAAGATATGTTGCAATTTCCGGTCATGGTTGCATCATTTTTCTATGCCATACCTAAGAAGTAGATTTATTCAGTGGGTTTTTGCTAACCAAACCTTCAAATCGGTAATTATCTCTTAATTTTGTGCATATTCAATATAATATGTTTGTAATTTATTATGTTTGATATGTTACATTTTTTTAGTTTAATTATTGTTGATTGTATGTTTGATTGTTAATGTTGATAAGATTTAATGTTAGCTTGATTTTGTTTGTTGGTCGGATTATAATTGAATGTTTGTTGATGATCGGTTAAATTTTGGGTTTTTTTTTTGTAGTATTGCGTTTACTACAAAAAACTTTTGGATATATAGATGATCTTTTTTGTAGTTTCGTGCATTTGTTCCATCCTAAGTAGGTAGACATTGAAAGCTTTAAGAAAAGGAATTTTGCTAACATGAACTTGATTTTCAACAAGGCTAAGCGGTATACTTGGGAGTATCAAGCCAAGGTCTGATTGGTTTTAGCCATTTTGGCATATGGGGTATGGTTTTGAGTTTGGAGTAATGTCGGTTGCTTTTTTATGCAGCAAAAGGGATTGATTCAGTTAAAATGTGAGGCAAGGTTAAAATGTGAGGTCTCTTACATGGCTATCATCATATTGTAAAAATCGGGGATGATCTTGGGTTTCAATTGTATAAAAAAATCGGGGAGGTCTATTACATGTTTGAATGATTATACTATTTATGGCTAATGATCTTTATATATGATTGTTCAATGTTCAATGTTGTGCAGGAATTTGAAGATAGAAGATCAAAAGTTTGCAAGTGATTTAAAGAAGGCAACGTGTTTGATGAAATGTTTGAAAGGAAATTTTAGTAACATGGTATGCTATCTTTTAAACCCTTTCTAAGCAAAATAGTTGTTTTTTATAAGTTGTATATAGATTCATGTGGTCTATCATGTATATGGATTTATGTGGTCACATATTGCGACTTAAGTAGTATACAAGATATTACATCCATCGATATTACTTGATGATTTCACTATGGATTTTGTTGTTTTCATTCATTTGAAGTATGAGAAACATTCGATAAGGATTTTTATATAAACTCCAATTCATGTCATATGGATTTAGCAGCTGGAACATCATATTAAAAAACATCATATTAAAAGCCTTCTGAGTACAGTACATGCACTGAACATGACAAGATCAATTAGTCCTTTCTCAGTTCCTATTGATGTATTTTTTTTTTGCGTGCAGTGTTGAAGTTGGTTATTCTGAATACTTTTTCAAAAACGGGGAGCATCCCAAACACTTGGTGCGGTCAACAGTTCATGCTCTTCACGTGTTTATCAATGGAAAACTTTCAGGTAGGGATAAATATTAAATATAAAAGTCATATAAGAGTTGAATGTTTTTATATATAGGTTCGGCTTTAAGAACAAGGGGTGTGTTAGGCTAAACAATAGTTTTAAATGGGTTTTTGGGTTATTATTAGTGGTTTTTTGGGGAGGGTAAAGATTTAAGTTTTCAAGAGGTGTTGTGTTCTTTTTAAGGGGTGTCTCGATTTGCTAAGAAACTGCACTTTATTAGTTGTTTAAGTCAAGTGTTTAGGACTAGCGGCGTGAAAAGATTTAAGTTTTCAAGGGGTGTTGTGTTCTTTTGACACATACTAACATAATCATTTGAAGCCTGAACCTGTTTTGATTCGTTACAACCCTGTTTGACCTGCCCTTCTTACTATTTCAAGTTTTGTGTTTGTGGAATTTTTAAATTAGCCATTCACTTTATTGAGAGGCTAATATTTTTTTTTAATTCCAGGGTGGAACGGTTTCTACAATGACAATTAATAAGGGTATAATACTTGGATTCGTGCTTTCTGGCGATTCTCAAGTATCATAGGGTAGGAACATTTGAAGACAATTGATTAAACTAAGCAATAAGCTCATAAGTTGCAAACGTAAGCTAACCCAAACACCCCCTTTATATTGCTCAAAATGGTACTTTTTTTGCTAATGTGATAGTATATGAGTTAGTGGTATGTTATCCAACAAGGGCTGGTGGAATCAATAACAATCTTGATGCCCATAACAAATTAAGTTGCTCAAAATGGCTTATCATAAGGGAAACCCATTGGCCTTTGCCAAACCGCCCATTTTGCCATTAACACGTTAAGTGGTCCACCTTGCCCATTTGCCACCTTTACTGTCATAGTGACTACTTTGCAGTTCGCACCATCTTAAATTAATGAATATTATCTTGATAAATTGAAGCCTGTTTTCTTCATGATATTATAGTTGCTAATAAAAAGTCTTACCAATCTTACAACTTCAATGTTAAGTCTGCACATCTTTATGTTTGCTTAAAAATTGCAAAATTTAATATCTTACAACATATTTGATGTGGGTTTTTGTTTATATAATTTAGTTTTGGACGATATACCAACACATTTGATAATACCTTTTCACTACAGGTATTGAAATCCATGCACGTGGCTGTTGTAATTACTTTTTAATATGAAATGAAGATTCCCAACAACACTCAGCCATTCGATCATAAAAAGAAGGCTAAGCAGTTCAGGTGATCGAAAACGTCTATCGTAATGTTAATATGAAAAGTTATTTCATTTAAGTCACTTATTATTATTGTGTTCCTTTGCATCCATGTTTTTATGGCTAATAATATTAAAAAGGTGTACAAGATGTTAGTTCACTTTAAAGTAAGCAGTTGACACTAATCAGATTTGTACTAGCTATCTTTAAGCATATTAGAGCTTTAAGATAACAATCCCAAATAATCCCTTTACCTCATTATTGAATACTCCAAATCTGTTTATACTGTAACCCTCTGGACTAACTTTTTTTTCTAATACACTTTGTTCAGATGTCAGACTTGCCATTTTCTCTCTACTCGACTTTTGTAATTCAGGAACGTCATGGTTTTAACAAGGTATAAGAAAGCTTTGTGTTTATTTACTATCTTGGGTTTTAGGGGTGATGGAATGAAGAACTGGATTTCTCAGTTTAAAATTAAACTTTGAATCACTGCAATTATCCATGGACTTTAATTGACCCATTAGCCCAATAAGTTTCTTCTACTGGTATTTTATTATACTCAATATGTTCAACTATAAGTATTATATGTCTTAAACACATGTGATTGTCATTACTTTAAAATAAAACATGAGTTTCTTTTCATTTGCATTTAGATCTCTGCTTGGTATTAGGGGTGTTTGGATTGCTTAAGACTACTTATTAAAACTGATTATTTACTTTTATGTGTAGATAATCAACTCTAAATACGGAGGTTTAAGGTTTCTCATTAAACCTGCTTATTTACTTTTGTTTTGCATAAGCTGCTTATAGCAATGAAGAACACCCCATATGGTGTAAAGATTGCAGCTTTTTTTGTAATTTATCTTATAGTTCTTTTGATTTAGGTGTCTATGTGATGATTTTTAGCACTAAGAGCAAACTGCTTAAGCTAGAAATTGGTGCTTCTTTCGCCCAATTTACCGCCGTCACAATCAATTGTAAGTGATTATTTAGATTTCTTCTTTTTGAATTAAATTTTGTCTCATGGAATGTTTTTTCTAAGATATGAAAGGTAATGATTTCCTGTGTGAACTTGCGTGGTTGTTTGAAAATCTCACTTGGAATTGGTCACAAACACGATCTAAAATCTTAGTATCACTTCAATTTTGGGAAATTCTTATTTACTATTCAAGTAGATTTTAATCCTATTATAATATTTGGTGAATGACTTTCGAGCCGCTTGACCCATGTTACTTTGTTCCTTTTAGACTAACCTTATACTAATTTGTAGCTTTTTGTTCTTTTTTATAAGTCTTAATTTTTTAATGTAGGTTCACTGAGTTTGGAGGCACGGTTCCTTACCGGCCAATAGAAGACTTGGCATTTTCTTTGGCTTAATTTATTCAAACGGGTGGATCTTTTATAAATTACTATATGGTAAGTCTAATGTTTATTTTGTTATATTTAATATCGGACTTGCTTGGTAATGTCATCTAAAAAGTGTTATTTTTTTTAAATTCTAACAGTACCATGGAAAAACCAATTTTGGTAGGACTACAGGTGGTCCGTTTATTGCCACAAGGTACGACTATGATGCCCCTTTCGATGAATTTGGTAGGTTCCATATTGAATAATATATTGATCCGTGCCTAAAGTAGGATGTAAAGGTGAAAACATGGACGGGTTGTGTAACAAGTCAAATGGCTAAATCTTTTGTCGGGTCAAAAGTCGTAACGGGTTGGATAATGGTGACTGTTTCAGTTTAGCATTGGGTAAAATGGAACAGGTTAGGCTGGACTTACCCGAAAAACTATTTTTTAGGGCCATTTTTTGCAGTACGGGTCAGCGTTATTGTATATTCTGTCTGTGTATTCAGGCAAGAATTTTGGCTCTTAATTCATCGTACTTCTTAAGAACTGGAAGCACATGGGTTGTTTGTCTTCTGCTTACTTTTTTATATGTCCTACCTCTTTTTTGGTTCTATACTTAATCAACATAGTATATAGAAAACCTGTAGGGTAGCTAGAAATCCACTGAAAGGGCTCAAGAGTCACCTACTGATTTTGCATCTGCAGAAGTTCATTTGCAGGCTATCTTAAACTCAACTAGTAAGTTTTTACCTATGCTTGTGCTAGAAATCCATAGTTTTGTTTCAGTGGCCCTGTATTTGTTAAGGTGGGTTTGGAAGGTAAGGCGCGGGTGATAATGTATGCTGCACTGTACTAAACCATTTGCACAATAGTGTATGTTGCATTTTACTAAGCCATTTGCATGAACGCTATATAAAAATAAGCAAGAGCAAGAGACCTTGAATGTGATTAACTTGATAGTTGTGGTGAAATCTTATTGTATCGTTCGGGTGCCAAATTTATTTGTTTGCTGTTTGAATCAACATTGGTAAAGTGAGTGGATTTGGTTGTTGAGATTGGTTATTAAAAATGTTTGTGAGTTTATTGGGTCTTAATATAACATATTGAGAATTACGAGTGTGTAAGAGATGGCTGATTAAATGCTTATCTAAATAAGCAGTTTTTAGTGCTCGAGTAGAATAATTCTTATTAAAACTACTTATGTGTTTAAGCAAATCCTGATTATGCATTTTTTTGTCTTTGAAGGATTAAGTTGTTTTAGACCACTTACCACCAGCACTCAATAGATTGTTGATAAAATAAAGTAGCATCTTTGATTAGTCCATATTGCTTAAATAGTTTGACATTTTGGTTGTTAC
Source organism: Artemisia argyi (assembly GCA_030686995.1). Lineage (NCBI taxonomy): Eukaryota > Viridiplantae > Streptophyta > Magnoliopsida > Asterales > Asteraceae > Artemisia > Artemisia argyi. The sequence goes on along the minus strand of CM060692.1, from coordinate 29,000,230 downwards.
TTTAGTTTGTAGCATACATATTAGTATGTTTTATTAAAAAAAATAAACATGTTATTTTAAGATGAAGAGAAGAGTCAATATGGGAAGTGCATAATGGTGGTGTTGTGGAATTCAAGGGTACTTTCGAGGAGTACATGGAAAAACTCTAGAAGGAAATCAGAGCTGAGGTGGACAATTGATGTGGTATGTAAATTCTTTATACTTTTGTTACACTAAAATAACCATTTTTGACATTATTTTGATTTTCAAATTTTGTTGTTTTGTGGTATCCTCGAACTTAAGATAACCTCTATTAAGTTATAGTTATGCAGAAAGAGTTAAAAGACCATGATTATCATCTTCATTTTTGACGTATTTGTGAGTATCCCAATGTCATGGATTCTACGTTCTTTAAAGATTATGAATAACATTCAAATTACAGTTCTCTTTTTCTTCACGTTGCATAGGTTGAGATGGAAAGATGGGCGTGTTTGGCAGATTAGGCAATGGGCCAAACTGTTTGGTGATGGTATAAGGTCATCTTACATACATTTTTTTCCTAGTTGGCATCTTTGCAGTGTGTTGGTATATACGGACATATAGGAACAGTTGGGTGAGTTGATGGTATTTTTCTAAATAGTAACAACTTCAGAGAATTGGCTTGTGCTGGTATGCATATGGTATTTTATTGTCCCTTGCTACTTGTTCTATATTTCTATTTGCATAAAACTTGACTAACTAGCCCGCGGTGAGTTGACTGACGAGCTCGCGGTCAAGTCATGGTATTGCAGACTTCAAAGATGTGTTTTTCTATTTTTCTATGGTGAAGTCTACAATAAAACTTGATCATTTACATAAAGACCATATTTTATGGGAATGTCATTTGCATGAAACTTGAATAACGAGCCCTGATAAAGTCATGCTACTGCAGGCCTAATAGATGTGCCAACATTAGTATAAATGGATATGTAATGGGCTTACATTTGTAAAACACTTGTGCCATTTTTTTAGCATTTACAAGAATAAGTTGTATGGGTATTTACACAGATAACAAAAAATAATAATAATAGATAAATAAATAAATAAGTAGAACTATTTTGTGTGCAATATCGCTTTTTGAGGAGAAGCATCACTCGAGGTTTCTGAAATAGTTGTGCTTCTCAAGACTGAAAATTGATGGTTTGTTGTCCCTATTTTTGGATAGTAAATTAATGGAATACTTTTTTTAGGTAACTTGTGTTTTATTGTTGTAATATGGACATTTTCGTATGTTTCACATGTTTTGTATGTATCACTGTAGGCTAACCTCATAAAAGGTGATGCTCCTTAAACGGGTTTTAATGACAGTGGCTAAAAGTAAGCAATGCAAAAGAGATATTCAGGCGAAGAAATGTTCCTTGACTATTTTTGTTCATGTGAGGATGAATATGGGTAATTTTGTGACGATTAAAAACTTTTTATCTCAATCTATTATACTATCGTATTAAATGTATGAGTGTCTCATTATTTCTTTTGTCTTTTTAATTTCTCTCATGATACCGGGGTGTTTGATAGCATTTACGTGCATATTATTTACGATTATTAACCTTTAAGATGGTCTCAACTATCAAGTAAGGAGATTTTTGAGAGTTGAAGCTATGAATTTATGATTATTACTACGCTTAATCTCATGTGCAAACAATTTTTCGTTTATGAACCTTTAGCTTAAATAGCCCATAGTTGAAAAGAGAGCACATATATTTTAGGTGAAAAATTATATGATTGAACATAAGTATGCCATATCAATCAATGAGAATAAAAAGTACGTTGCTACTCTATTCCTCACAAGCATTGCATGACCGATTATTAAACTGACTTTAACATTTTGAAAATTTTCAAATGCAAACTTTGTCAAGCCATAATCTTGAATTAATAGACAAATGTACATCTATATCAAAGTCCCATTAGTAGAAGAGTAGCTTTAGAGATTGGTCTTCGAGTCCGTGTTGTATGGTATGTTTATGCATTTTGGTGTCATTCACCATAACAATAAACAAGAGCCAACGGCAATCGCTTTCAAAAGTAGGATTGTATCTGCCACGTCCTGTTTTCACACATAGACAGCTATATGTGGCTCTTTCACGTGTTAAAAGCAAAAAAAGTTTGAAGGTTGTTGTTTCATATGCGATGGTAACCTATCAAAAACTATTACATGTTTTTGGCTTTTTTCTTATTTACACTTATTATAAATCCTAAACTGCATCATACTTTTTAACTTATTAGGTGTTCACGTAATGGACCTTTTGTTCTCAAGCAAACATATAGAAGATCAAGAGGTAATGAACGTTTATTACACACATATTAACAAGCATTTTTTTTGTACTCAATCACTTATAACTTTCGTTACAAGAAAAATTCATAGTGTTTATGTTCGTTGTTCTTTCTTACTTTATTCACGTATTTAATTTTTTTACGCAAAAACCCTCTAAAATCCCGTGGATTCCACGGGTCTATAAACTAGTTTTGTATATATGGTCAAAATTTGCTGCTCTAGCTAATATCCATTCATGTAATTACACAAGGTGAAAAGATTCCCCCCACAGATGCTGTTCATGTTGTTGAATACTGTTGCGATATTGATTGTGTTTTATTTTGTACTCTATGTCTATTGTGCCAAGAGGTACAAGTGTATGAGTGTTGAGGAAAATGGTAAGCAGCCCATGAAGGAACAAGTTTAATTCGTGAAGTATTTTGAAGTTGTTAATTAGTGGTTTCAGAGAACTTGAGAATAATATAACGTCCTATTCATAATTTCTTGAGAATAGTTGTCACACCCCGCCACGGCGGAAACGCGAGTGTGTAACTTCATGGATATCATCACAACACCTCGTGTCAACATAGAGAACAACTACATGCACATAAATAGAGCAATGTACAAACACAAAGTGTTGTAACAATACCCCAAAACAAAATAACCAAAACAAAACATAAATCCAAACATAGAGGATAAATCACTTCCAATGCAACTAAGGTCTCGTCTATCCACATCCTTCTATCTTATCCTTAGAAAGCTCACCTGAAAATGATGCTTAAAACGTCAACATAATGTTGGTGAGATTCATAGGTTTAAGACTCAACACACAAGGCAACCGAATTTAATGTGATTACAAAATACAGCTGGACAAATAAATTATAGTTATCATATTGCTACAAGCATTTGCAAGTTAATATCAACACATAAAGGCAACAACACTCATAAGGCAACCATTGGGCGGAACGTGCCCACCGATCCAAATTAGTATCCATCAACATATCATCAATTAGGTCGCATGCGCGAGCAACAGGGTAAGCACCCTCCCAATTGAATCCCAAAAACCAGTAACGAGTAGGAGTATTACTCTCCAATTGGATACACCCCCCAATTGGACCACACCGCATTATCATCACAATATCCAATCCACATAATTTGGTACGAGTAGGAGTATTACTCTCCAATTGGATGCTCCCCCCCCCCCCCCCCCCAATTGGACCAAACATATATATCCACACAAGCAAATAATCACACATAGCATGCATACGATAACATTATAAGTCCAAGCTCTTTAATATCACACATATAATCACAGTAAACCAAAACATTTAAGACAAGCATCATTCCCATCCCAAGTTTAAAACAAAGTAAAAATATGGGACTATGAACTCACCTTAAACTCCGCAGCTCCACAAAACAATACACAATCTATAATACACAAAAATAATCCACATTACATAAGGTCAAGCTAAAGGCTACAACCCATGTAATACACATATGATGGATGTCTAAGACTCATATGACCCACCATGGATCTCCTAGACACCACACTAACCAATACCATAACTTAATACTCACTAAATCCCTTGCACTCTAAAACTTAGAAAACGCAGAATTTTTAAGTAGATTCCCTCACATGAATTCACGACAAATAAAGCTTAACAACTCACACCAAAAATTTACCATGGTCTCTCATAAGCATAGAAGCTAATCCCAGAAGGCCATGTACCAACAACACACACAAGTATTCACAGAAAATTCAAACTTATCAACTACTCAAATTCGGATCTGAACGTACACAAAAAAGTTTTGATTTTTAATAATTACTCCTACAATATATATTAATTAGGGATAATCCTTGGGCCTAAGAGTCATATTTGGACTCAAATTGAGTTTCCTTTTTCCCCCTTATCCCTTAAATCCGAATTTTACCTATATAAAATATATATTTTTATTTTTTTTATTAAATTTATTTATTACACTCAAAACCTCATACTTTTCATATTTTATATATTCCCATATCGAAACCTAACGTCTTACGCGATAAACCTTAATTTTACGATAAACCGGAAAAATATCATTTTCAAAACAAAGTTTCCAAAAATAGAATTTCACACTCTTTTTGAAATATAACACATAAAAACAAACTCCTCGTAACTTACTAACGCTCAATTACTTGAACGAAGACTCGTTACGCAAAAACACAAAAACACAAAAACTACACAAGTCATTTCTACACAACAAAGGTGATCAAAATGAACTTTTCCAAATTACAAACTTTCCAAATCACAATAAAACCACTTACGCAAAGGGATTTAGTGCTAAAACTCACCTACATCACTCATATATCACTTCAAACACCTAATACACACCAAACAAACGTCAACCGAGTCAAGACTATTAGTCAAACTAACCTGCCAAAACCACGGTTGTTACATCATCCCCCACTAAGGAAATCGCGTCCCGAGATTTCAACTACTCGTCTCACCAAAAACATCAGCAAAAGAAAATTTATGGATTTTTAAGCGGACAAATACCACCCCATAAACTCACAGAGAAAGAATCACAAAAATGTGAACCGACTAAATACCCGAATTCACACGATAGAAAACATATCGATACTCCAACAATAGGCGCAAATAGATACACTACACCGATCAACAAAACCAAAAATCCGAACGACTTCTCACAGGTAGGTACGATATCCTCGAACCAAATGAAAACCCGAATGGTAACCGCAAGACGCACTGACAAATAACAAATACTCATAAAACAAACATTAATTACCTCTGATTCCTCACGCTCCCATGTAAACTCAGGACCACGCTTAGAATCCCACCATACCTTTACCAACGCTATCTCACCACACTTCAAACTCTTAACATCTCATTTCCATAATCTCAACAGGTTTCTCGACAAAACAAAAAGTTTTGTCAACCTTACTCTCATCTAATGGCACATGCAGACTAGCATCCGCCAAACACTTCTTTCAATTAGATACGTGAAACGTATCATGCACTTTACTTCACTCCTCAGACAAATTCAACCGATATGTTTCAAATCCAATCCTTTCCGTAAATCTCAAATGGTCCTACGTATCTTGGTGCTAGCTTGCCTTTCGTACCGAAACGCACAACACCCTTCCAAGGAGATACTTTTAACCACAAAATATCACCAACACCAAACTATAAGGCTTACAGCAATTATTCGCATAACTCTTTTTGGCGATCTTTTGCTGCCTTAAGTCTTTTCCTTAGCCAGATATCCTTATTCGTAGTCTCTCGTTCTAGTTCAGGACCAATTAGTTGGCTTGTTCCAACCTTTGCCCATAGAACATTCCATACAACTTTTCACACGACACATACTCCATACTAGAATAATAGTTGTTGATATAGGAGAACTCAGCTAAGGATAAATGTATACCCCGGCTTCCTCCAAAATCAAACACACCCATGCTCTCAGCTCGCCATCCATCTCCTGATTTGTACGCTCACTTAGTTCACTCATTTAAGAACGATAAGTCGTACTCATCTTCATACGCTATCTCAAGGCTCCATAAAACATTTACCACATTCGGGGAGTAAGTATTTCATCTTGATATAAGCTGATTGTAGCGACACCCCACGTCTCTCTACCAACTCATCAAATGAAATGTCTCACCAATTACTTCTCAACAAAATCTCCAAGTATCTCTGACCGTTGCATCACCATAATAATTGTTGACATCAACACTCACCTTCAAGCGTATCAACCACTTGCTAAGGTAATAATACGTCTTATCCATTCTCGGATGTATCTTATACCTTGCATGATCGATATCCTTAAGCTTCCTCTCCACGAATTGATTAGCGGTCCGCAAAGTACACTCCTCCATCTTCGTTCCTCACTATTTACTGGTCTAAACCAAGTAATCATTCTTCTTACCTGTTCTCATCCTTGAACCTCTCTATCTAGGCTGCCAGTATCATCCTCTTAACTCCGAACCGAATTATCAAAACCATTGCTCACAAACATCCAAGTTTCACTCGTTCACTCCCGCTCAGCGCTCTTACCACGATGTCCTCCCTTCCTTGATGACAGCGAATTAGACAATCGTAGTCACTGAGAAACTCCACACCCAACTTCTCTTCAACATATATTAACCTCTTGTCAAATATATGCTAAAGATTCTCATGATCCGTGTAGATAACACTTCCTGCTCCATAAAAATCTCATCTCCAAGTTCTATTCCTCAACTCTAAGTCACACATCACATAGTTCCTCTTATGAATCTTCTATCTCCGCGATGCCCATGCAATCCGAAGAACGTACATCTTGAAGCTAAACCTCTCACTTGAACAACTCGGCAAACACCCTCTTCCTCTTCGACGAACAAATCGATAATCAAAACGACAATCTATCCTAAGTAAATGACGCGAACCATGAAACCGGTCGAACTAAAACGTATATCAACGAACTCAAAAGGGGTACGAATTATCGACTAGCGAAGTAAAGAACATCAAAATCAAAGCTAGAAAAACACAATGAGAAATTTTCCCCCAATAAAAGTAGACACGGATAAAATGTTCATGAACACCCATACAAAGAAAACATAAAATACACGTACCCATAGTAAATCCACAGGCATACCTCAACAAAAGAAACACTCGATGAACTAAATACATAAGAAGTTTGGTAAATGAGAACCATAGACAGTTCTTATTCCCGTACTCGACCTTCCCAACAACAAATGAACACCGTTTTTCACATGACATATCTTAAACTTACACTTTTTTATAAAATATATATAAACCATTTTATGTAAGACATCAGCATAACCATTTTTTTTCTTCACACTTCATTTCCCATAAAAATATTAGTTTCCATCAAACGACCTTGAAACGCGAGTGTGTAACTTCATGGATATCATCACAACACCTGGTGTCAACATAGAGAACAACTACATGCACATAAATAGAGCAATGTACAAACACAAAGTGTTGTAACAATACCCCAAAACGAATTTGTAAAATACCATAAAGACTCTAACACAACCTCTTAATCGAACGCGAAAGACATTGAAGAATTCAGTAATCAAAATAATCCTCAAACGAACTCATACCAGTGAACACTCACGCAAATGCATTGCAAACCAAACGAAGAAAGCAAAGACTCATTCGTACAACAATCAATCCAAAATCATAGAAAACACCGATACTAACGGGTCACAAAACATGTCACGAATTCAATTGGTGTGTGTAAATGAGGGATTAAATATCCACACCAACTCGTCACGAACCAACAATACTTGAAGAATAGCATAACATTCATCCGAGGAATGAATGTAAGGAATAACCAAAGAAACGAACCAGTATCCAATAAAAATGAATTCGATTACCCAACACCTATCACAACGTCAAATAGAAAGAATATGGCATACGTACCATCATGGTACGAATAGGAATGCCAACCAAAGAATTAGATATACAAACGGAGCGTCTAGCAAACGAATCAACTTAAATACCACAACATAAGTACCCACCGATAATTGAGGTATCAACATATGATAGGTAGGATGGAATCTTACCACCTACACACCCCAATGTATAACGGCTGCCCGAACGGTTAAGAGAATACTTCTCTAACCATACAGCCATCACCAACATGATATACAAACGGAGCGTCTAGCAAACGAATCAACTTAAATACCACAACATAAGTACCCACCGATAATTGAGGTATCAACATATGATAGGTAGGATGGAATCTTACCACCTACACACCCCAATGTATAACGGCTGCCCGAACGGTTAAGAGAATACTTCTCTAACCATACAGCCATCACTAACATGATATCACATACCATCTACCACAACATATAACAACAAACATCAATCAATGCAATAATGGTCACAAGTCCACGTGTGTGATACCCTTATAATTATGTTCGCGACCATAGTTATAAGCCTATTCCACACGCATACTTGCTTCCAAAACCACACATCTCAATGATAACACACATATACCACATAGCACCTAATACACCATGCAATCCATGCTATCATGCTTGCAAGTCCACTTGTGTTGTGACGCATGTATAATTATGTTGGCCACCATAATTATCTATGCCCCCTTTCATAAGTGTACTCCCTCCTATGACAACACATCATGCAAACAAACATGCAAACAAAAACTAAAGACGTCGCAAACAATCATCTTGCATGGAACAATTCCGACGATCACGTAAACTCTATAATCAAAATCACTTGGATAGGGTCGATCCAATATCCAAGAGTAATCACGCTCCAACATGGCTCCAGACGGCAAAAGGCAATATGCAAATTACAAAACATAACACAAAACAAAAGACGTCGCATAATGGCTCAACTCCACTCTCGCACTTATCTCCCCACTCAGATCAATTCAACTTACTACTCGTTGTGGACTCTAGATCCGAATCCACACCATTCCATCCTAACTCCCTTTCATCTTTATTCAACCACCCATTCATGTTTCCTACATGTTGAGGTAGTCGACAACATGCAAAACCATTTCTCCATTCTTTTCTTCCAATTCTACATAATTCATAAGCGCATACAAATCATGAGGTTTAGACTAAACCACATCTCCTTCCTATGTGAAGTGAGGACACTACCAAGGGTATTTGGTAATGGCTCCATCTCCAGAAGTCACCGTGGTTCCAAACCTCTCCACTTCTTCTCCATCAACGTTTTCCATAAACATTTTCTCCTTGTCCGAATATAGATACATGCTATCGGAAACTCGGATTCTGCGGTTAGTCCGCTTCATCCTACCACCTCTCTCGCATCCGATAGCAACAACGATTGTCCAACGAAGCATCTTATGCGCAGAAGACGATATAATAAAGTTGATATATACAATGCTACGTATAGGGAATAGAATAGACGTCTGAAACTCAATAAAACATCTCATAAATATAGGAAAATAGACATATAAAATACTATACTTACACATAGATCCAAAATGCAACTATATGAGGGACTCCTAAGTTATAGTCTAGGCTCAACCACCTAATTCTCTATAACCAAGGCTCTGATACCAATCTGTCACACCCCGCCACAGCGGAAACGCGAGTGTGTAACTTCATGGATATCATCACAACACCTGGTGTCAGCATAGAGAACAACTACATGCACATAAATAGAGCAATGTAAAAACACAAAGTGTTGTAACAATACCCCAAAACAAAATAACCAAAACAAAACATAAATCCAAACATAGAGGATAAATCACTTCCAATGCAACTAAGGTCTCGTCTATCCACATCCTTCTATCTTATCCTTAGAAAGCTCACCTGAAAATGATGCTTAAAACGTCAACATAATGTTGGTGAGATTCATAGGTTTAAGACTCAACACACAAGGCAACCGAATTTACTGTGATTATAAAATACAGCTGGACAAATAAATTATAGTTATCATATTGCTACAAGCATTTGCAAGTTAATATCCATACATAAAGGCAACAACACTCATAAGGCAACCATTGGGCGGAACGTGCCCACCGATCCAAATTAGTACCCATCAACATATCATCAATTAGGTCGCATGTGCGAGCAACAGGGTAAGCACCCTCCCAATTGAATCCCAGAAACCAGTAACGAGTAGGAGTATTACTCTCCAATTGGATACTCCCCCCAATTGGACCACACCGCATTATCATCACAATATCCAATCCACATAATTTGGTACGAGTAGGAGTATTACTCTCCAATTGGATGCTCCCCCCCAATTGGACCAAACATATATATCCACACAAGCAAATAATCACACATAGCATGCATACGATAACATTATAATTCCAAGCTCTTTAATACCACACACATAATCACAGTAAACCAAAACATTTAAGACAAGCATCATTCCCATCCCAAGTTTAAAACAAAGTAAAAATATGGGACTATGAACTCACCTTAAACTCCGCAGCTCCACAAAACAATACACAATCTATAATACACAAAAATAATCCACATTACATAAGGTCAAGCTAAAGGCTACAACCCATGTAATACACATATGATGGATGTCTAAGACTCATATGACCCACCATGGATCTCCTAGACACCACACTAACCAATACCATAACTTAATACTCACTAAATCCCTTGCACTCTAAAACTCAGAAAACGAAGAATTTTTAAGTAGATTCCCTCACATGAATTCACGACAAATAAAGCTTAACAACTCACACCAAAAATTTACCATGGTCTCTCATAAGCATAGAAGCTAATCCCAGAAGGCCATGTACCAACAACACACACAAGTATTCATAGAAAATTCAAACTTATCAACTACTCAAATTCGGATCTGAACGCACACCAAAAAGTTTTGATTTTTAATAATTACTTCCACAAGTTTTTATCGCGAACCCTCTTCGTGGTAGTCTAATATAACCTAAAAATTAACTATTACAGAAGACCAAGTCAAAATACCACTTTTACAACCACATGCCACCCTCAAACTTTTACCCAAAATCTGTCCCGGTTTGACAGCTTTGACACCTTAACAAAGAAAAATCAAAAGACCGACTTCCCAACCTCAAAATTGATCGTGGCTGGACTTTTTGGAAAGCTATTTCATTATACTTCAATTTAGACTTAAAATTCGTGACTTAACTCATAACCATCTGTTATATACACTCACATCTTTACAGCCTTACAAATCTGTCCAAACCCTAACTCAATAACTAGCATGCTTTACGCTCAATTCTCTTCACCAATCATCATAATATTACTAATTATTGATCCCAAAATGTTTTATAACATTAATTTACAGAAGTTAACACAAACTCTAATCCATCATATTACTTATTACATGAATCATAACAATAATTGATTAATTACACATAAGGGTTAAAGATTTTACCTTGATTCTTGATTATTGCTAGACAATTATGAAACCCTAGTTTTTTTCCTTCTTGATTCTCCATATGTCGACCCATATTTACAGAAAAAATGCTTTAGGGGTGTTTGGTTTGGTATATATATTAATTAGGGATAATCCTTGGCCTAAGAGTCATATTTGGACTCAAATTGGGTTTCCTTTTTCCCCCTTATCCCTTAAATCCGAATTTTACCTATATAAAATATATATTTTTATTTTTTTTATTAAATTTATTTATTACACTCAAAACCTCATACTTTTCATATTTTATATATTCCCATATCGAAACCTAACGTCTTACGCGATAAACCTTAATTTTACGATAAATCGGAAAAATATCATTTTCAAAACAAAGTTTCCAAAAATAGAATTTCACACTCTTTTTGAAATATAACACATAAAAACAAACTCCTCGTAACTTACTAACGCTCAATTACTTGAACGAAGACTCGTTACGCAAAAACACAAAAACACCAAAACTACACAAGTCATTTCTACACAACAAAGGTGATCAAAATGAACTTTCCCAAATTACAAACTTTCCAAATCACAATAAAACCACTTACGCAAAGGGATTTAGTGCTAAAACTCACCTACATCACTCATATATCACTTCAAACACCTAATACACACCAAACAAACGTCAACCGAGTCAAGACTATTAGTCAAACTAACCTGCCAAAACCACGGTTGTTACAATAGTATTTTCAGCAACACTTAATTCACTACTTGATTTTCTTATTCTCTTATGTTGGGCAACACTTCAATGCTAGTTTTTACTGTTCCTTTTATGCTTTCAATCTTCTATGGTATACTAAAATCTTTTTGTTCCTCATAGTTGTCTTTGTCACCTTACAAAGACGGACTGGAGTCTTGAATCTCAACTGTGTTCCACAATATTTCTCGCTTACTACTTCTAAATTACCTTGTCACATTACAGGGTTTTGAGGTAGCTAAGACCATATCCTAGTGAATGTTTTACAAGACTGAGTACATTATCAAAAGAGTCATGATACTCCTTTACACTAGCGACTTGCTTAACTTGAGCATATAGCCATCAAAGTATTCACGAATACAACTTAATATGTCCATGTTGGATTCTCATTTCTTATAGGACTTTTATCAAACACCCTGTCAACAACCTCAAAGTTCTTTACATGCATTTCATCCAAAACCTTATAGGTAAACATTATCACGATATTGACTATGTTAACGAGCCCAAGAAGGAGCAAGTTCAGTTCGCGATGCACTTATGATATACGTTTTGTGCTGTTTTACAACCAAAATTTAGAAACTACAAAATTTTGGTGAAAATGTTTCCATTTATAAAAGATGTTAATGATACAAATTGCTTTGTTATTGGTTTAATTGTAAACATATCACTGAAAAATGTCAAAAACTGGAAAAAGAAAATCTAATAAATACAAATCGCAAAGACTGAAGAAGATTTGGACGTCTAATTTGGGATAACTATATTCAATGGTCTATAGTCTTGTAAGTTTGATATACTCCACACAAATGTATATCCTATCTCATTGAAAAATATCAAAAGATAGAAAAGGATGTCTAATGAACTCAAGTTTTTAAGACTCACGAGTGTCCTAACGTCTAATTTGGGATGTTTACTTTAATCATACATCATTATTTCCACAAAATAGGACAAATTATTATTATTATTATTATTATTATTATTATTATTATTATTATTATTATTATTATTATTATTATTATTATTATTATTATTATTATTATTATTATTATTATAAAAACATCACTTTCATTATAAACAAATCAATAGGATTACAAGAAATTAGTGGGGAGTCTCGATTTGGGACCACCCACTTCAAGTTGGTTGGACATATAACATCACTTAGTTTTTATGGCTTTAATTTTCAAATGTCGAGACTTTGTAGTAGCATTTAGTCAAGTGCCAAAGCATGTATAATCTGGTTGAAAGCAGACAACAAATCGCGAACATTGCCTAAGAGGTGGTCTTCGAGCAAAGGGCGCGTTGGGTCTAAAAATGAATCTCGAGTTAAAGTTGCTTGTGACACTAACCCTTTTTGGTGATTATGTGTAACAAAATTATGCTACACAATATGTACGTAAATAACAAATTAACAGGAAAACAAACCAAGAGTCGGATGGTATTGGGCCGAATATAGTCAATATGTGTCAAATTGTAACAAAACTCGGGCAGTTCAATTTTCCAGTCACTTTTCTAATATAGAGAAATGTTGTCGAAAATTGAACTGTATTTGGTTCAAATTTCTTGAAATTTTACTTATATAAATGCAAAAAAAAAAAAAAAAAAAAAAAAAAAAAAAAAAAAAAAAAAAAGCCACTTTGTTAAAATGTAAACCTTTGTTTTGGAATTCATTATGTTGTATCTAGTTAAACCAGGATATTTTCTTAAGAAAACCATTCTCCACTCCAAATTAAAAGGAAATTAACATCGTGATATGGGTTTAATATTGCGTGAAGCCTGATGTAATGGTAGCTATATTGACGGTAATTTCTTGTTTTTGAGATTAGTTATGTCAAGCTTATGTATGTTCCCATCGTATCGATGCTTCTGTAGTAGTTAAATTAGATCGATCAAAATATCATATTTCCAATCTATATGCATTTTATAGATGTGTCGTTTATCTCACGTTATCTTATGAACGGGTAGCTTTATTTGGGTCCATTTCTTTTTGGTTTTACTTTCTTATCACATAATAATTCCAGGACCAAAACATATCACGAGTTGGATAATAAGTACAAATTGCAAAGACTTGAGAGTCTTTGAACGTCTAATTTGGGACATCAAATTTATTCCCTGATCTTTATTCGAAGTATTATGTGCTCCACACAAATTTAGAGGAACTATAGTGTATTGAGTAGTTCACAACTTGAAGAAACAACTCTTCACTATATAATTAGAAAACAAATCAATAAATATACACGATTTACTAGCCCAATTTTGTATATTTGGTCAAATGTTGCTGCTCTAGTTAATATTAATTCACCTAATTTACACAAGGTGAAAAGATTTCCCCCACGTATACTGTTCATGTTGCAGTTGACCACTTCCATGGTTTTTGATTCGTTTATAATAAAGCAAAAAATGAAAATCAAACCATTTTTGCAAAAAACTCATGGACGTTCCTGTAGTAGTTAAATTATTAGGTTTGCTGAATCAATACACATATATAATTCAACATTGTAGATCGATCAAAATATCATATTTTCAAACTATATGCGTTTAATAGATGTCGTTTGTATCACGTTTTCTAGCTTGTAATCTTATGAATGGGTTAACTATAATGGGTCCATTTATTTCATTTTACATTTAATAAGTACAAAAATTGCAAAGACTTGAGAGTCTTTGAACGTCTAATTTGGGGCTTCAAATATATACCATGATCTTTATTCCAAGTGTTATCTGCTCCACACAAATTTATATCCATCTAGTTCTTTGCAAAATGCAATGGGTAACATGGGTTGCATATGGATATGTAGTTGTATGTATTTATGCTTTTTTTAACCACTTATTCTTGTTCACAGCTATGTGACGACCAAAATGCACTCACATTGACAATATAACTTATATGCTCTCTAGTTTAACAGTAAAAGAGATTTTATTAAGACGTCCTAAAATAAAGACTGAGTATTGTATACTTGTTAATTATTTGGGTGATTTCATGACAAGTTTCATTCTTGTGTATGAATCAGGGCTATGAACAGAGCTACTCTGTTTGTAACATTAGAATGTGGAACTTCAATATCTACAGAAAACATATTTTGCTTTATTGCTAACTTACTGTCTAATACGATGCAAGCTAGATTAGGACCGAGAACAAGCTTAGTTTATAATATCTGCTGACCGACTTGGGAACTGGGGTTTTAACAATCACTTCTGAGGATGAACAGAAAACAAATAAGATAGTAATTTGAGTGATTAAAAATAAGCAAGGGGATATAATATCAATTCAATCATATGTTCATTATCACTGCCAATGCTTATACGTAGGCATAGCATAATAGAATTTTACATAAAACACCTCATACTTGTGAAAATAACATAAAGGACTCAGTAGTTGAATTAGACACAAAATAATAATCTCCCTTCAAAAGACCCTTGACCCCAAGGATCAAGGTAACTGATACCATTATTCCATATATGCATTCTTCCATTTCCATAACCATTTAACCAACCACCTTTTCATAGCCTCCTTTTTATTCTTGGCATCCATTCTTCAGGGTAATAAGTAGCAAACTTTCATCAATCTTGTTAATGAAAAAAGTTTTGAGCTTGGTTTGACTACCTAAAAAGTCAACAGAAAACACTTCTAAAAGGGGGAAAAGAGTTTCAAAATTGTATGTGAATTAAGGTGCTACCTAGAGATAGTTTACTTCATTTCAATGTGTAAGCATTTTTATTATTTCATCCCAATACCATTGAACACCTCGAAAGAACAATCATTCAACTAATACGACTTTGAGGAGTAAGTTTTTATTGATTAATAGGGTGAATCAGGTTGAAAGTTTCTTCTTGTCGACTCTTGATAAACTCACTATGTGATATACCTTGCTCTTATTCACACAAACATAAAAGTAAAGATGAAATTTGATGAGTAGAAGGAGTCCATGTGACCTTACTTAGATTAGTGAAACTTATTACAGTTAACTCTTTCATAGCTGAAATCAAGTCAGCAAGTATACATAAGATCCTTGATAAAGACGTACATACATCATTGTAATCAAGTGCACGGCCTTCCCCAACTCTTCGTCATAAATTAGCCTTTTAAACATTCAACCAAGGTAGCCAACGGACTGTCCATCAACTCACTCAATGCCATATATACTTGAGATTAGATTCAACCATTAACAATAATGAGCTATTATTAAACATAACAACAACACCATGTTCATTTAGACCATGCTGAAATTGTCGCCATTTTTCATTTGACCAAAACTTCAAACCAGGTTTCCAATCAAGATTTTCAGCAACACTTAATTCACTGCTTGTTTTCCTTATTCTCTTATGTTTGATCAACGCTTGAATGCTAGTTTTCACTATTTCTTCTATGCTTTCAATATTCTGTGGTATACTAAAATATTTTTGTCCCTCGTAGTTATCTTTGTCAACTGTGTTCCACAATATGACTCGCTAGCTTATTACTTCCAAAGCACCTTGTCGAGTTTTGAGGTAGCTAAGACCATATCCTAGTGGATGTTTTACAAGATTGAGTACACTATTACAAGAGTCATGGTACTCCCTAACACTAGCGACTTTCTTAACTCGAGCATATAGTCATCAAATTCTTCACCAAAACAACTTCATGCTTTAACATAATCAGCCCATGTTGGATTATCATTTCTTTTCGGAATTTCATCAAACACCATGTCAACAACCACAAATTTCTTTACGAGCATTTCATCAAACAGGCAACCCTTATCCTGATATTGACTGTTTAATTTCATACAGAAGAGTATTTTGGACGTCTAATGTGGGATACTTTATTCAATAATCTTTAGTCTCCTTAGTCCTTACGTCTAATTTGAGATCGCTAACTTCAATTCTTCATCATTTTTTCCACACAATAGGACAAGTGTATTTATCATAATTTGAACAAACGTAAAAAGAAGAAACCAATTTGAGACCATCCACTTCAAGTTGGTTGGATATATAACATCAGTTAGTTTCTATGGCTTCAATTTTCAAATGTGAAAGACTTTTTAGTAGCAATTAGTCAAACGCCATTTTTTTCCACAAAATAGGACAAGTGTATTTATGTAAACTTTGAACAAACCGAAAAATAAGAAACCAATTTGGGACCATCCTCTTCAAGTTGGTTGGACATATAGCATCACTTAGTTTCTATGGCTTTAATTTTCGAATGTGGAGACTTTGCAATTAGTCAAGCGCCAAAGCATCAAGCATGTATAATTTGGTAAAAAGCACACAACTGAACATTGCCTTAGAGGTGGTCTTCAAGGAAAGATCGCATTGGGTCTAAGAACGAATCCGGAGCTAATTTGCCCGTGGCACTAACCTTTGTTCTGATAATTTGTTACAAAATATTGTTTACGCCACACAATTTGTCAATAACAAGAAAACCAACGATGTCAAACTTAATTTGAGATTAAATCATGTCAAGCTTAATAGCTAATATATTTTCCCATCCGATGGACGTTCGAGTTTTTGCAAAGATTGTTGGATTATATTGCTTGCAAACATGGGTTAGTTGAATTATATGGGCTCACTAAACTGACCAAATCAGTTTGTTAGTATTTCTCTCCAAGAAGATTCCATTTCCATCCTCTAACTTGCACAGTTTGTTAGTATTTGTCTTCCTCTTTCAATATTTATTACAAGCCTGTATCTTAGGCTAGTCGTAATGGGGAGGTTGACCTTTCAGTCGGTCGCTCTATAGGATGAGTGAAGCGGGTTTGAGCAAAGAATCAAAATGGTTTCGGGTTCAAACGAGTTCAGGTCCTCCCCCTCACCATCACTAAGTTAGAAGAATTATAATGTAGTTCACAAAACTCGAAGAAAGAACAGTGATCTTCACTATAAAAGAAGAAAGCAAATCAATAAGTATACCGAAATTAACTAGCCCAATTTTGTATTTATGGGCAAAATTTGCTGTTCTGTGGTTAATATTCATTCACCTGATTACAATAGGTGAAAAGATTTCCCCCACAGATATTGTTCATGTTGTTGACTACTATTATATTCAGGGTAAAAGGCAAAGACACTCTATGCGTTACTCAAAATACACATACTCCGTACATAATTTCAAATTGACTAGACATATTGCATCAATCAGTTTCTATCGATTATTTAAAATACAAGACTTTGAAGTAGCTTTATGCAAAGAGTATTCTGATGTGTATTTTCAACTAAGTATTGCAATGAAAATTATATAATTAGATCATTATTATGTATTTAAACTAAAGTATAAAATACTTGTTCAACGATTTAATTGCGCCAAAACATGTATTGTTTCTTAACGAATATATAATATGGGCCAAGCTGAGTATATAAGAACTTGGCCGGTTCGATTTTCAAGTCAAACCAAATGAACTAATAACTTGTATGCAAAACTAAACCATGTCCACAGAAAACACAAAAATAATCACTCATCTTGAATCTAAACAACTTATATTGGCTTAAATAGTTAATCAAATGCAGTAAAAATTCAGATGACCAATTAATTTACCTATGCAGATTACTCTTGAAATCACATTCTTTTTATAAAAGGATAACTACAAATTGCAAAGACTTGAGAGTCATTTCATCAAACATGTTGCGGGTCATAAGAAAACTAAAGATTTATGCAGCGTTATAAGCAATAAATTTATAGCATGCAATAACTACAAATTGCAAAGACTTGAGAGTCTTTGGTCGTCTAATGTGGGACTACAAAATTTGAAATTTCTTGCATTTTTTTTTTGCAAGTGGTTGTCTGGTCCACAAAATTTATATCTGTCTAGTTCAATTCTTCATTTTCTTGAAGTCTATATAAAGCTTCATAGAGGTATATGTTTTCGTTATCGGATCAAAAAACATCATTACAATTTTATACAACATACATTATGAGAGAAAATATTTACTTTTACTTTATGCATACTCATGTTTTGTTTATTTTGTCGCTTGTCTTTCTGTTGTTTAATACCACAACTGCAACTTCCTTTGGCCACCAACTTGTTACTGCACCAGGAGGAGCTGTTCATAAGTGCATCGATAAGGAAAGGCAAGCTCTTCTTGATTTCAAAGCTCACCTTCATGACCCATATGACCGGCTCTCTACATGGAAACCAGAAGAAGAAGATGATTGCTGTAAATGGCATAGAATCACGTGCAACAACCAAACAGGTCATGTCACAGAGCTTGAATTGAGCGGGCTTGAAGGTGAGATTAAGCTTTCGTTGCTTAACTTAAGCTACTTAAATCATCTTTACCTTTCTGGTTCCTATGGAAGTCGTTGTACAATTGAAAATTTAGATTGGTTGTCTAATCTATCTTATTTAGAAGCCCTTTATATGGATGGAATTTCTCTAGCCAAAGCAAATAACTGGGTAAATATAATTATTGGTCTCCAAAACCTAAAAGAGTTATATTTAGATGGATGTGACCTCTCACAAGTCATGCATCCATATTCTTCATCTGTCAACTCTTCTTTATCTCTTGATCACCTTTCTCTCGAATACAACAATCTCAACTCATCCATTTATCACTGGTTGTGCCCTTTAGTTGGCAATAGGCTTACTTATCTTTTACTCTCTGACAACAAGTTTGATGGGAAACTTTCAGATTTCCTTAACAACTTGTCTGGATGCACATCAGCTAAGTTACAAGCATTGGATGCTTCTAGTAATCTATTCACAGGGTCTTTGTCTGATGAGATCCAAAACTTTTCATCCCTCAATCACTTGATCCTATATTCAAATCAGTTAGTTGGAACAATAAGTGACAAAGTATGGCAACTACCCCACCTTCTAACGCTAGACCTTTCTTCCAATTCTCTTAGAGGTGCTATCTCTGGAAACATTGGAAAATTAAATCTTATGTATATAGATCTTTCAAACAACTCACTTGAAGGAGTTCCTTTTAATGATGACGTGTCAAACCATTCTCATAGTATACAATATATAGATTTCAGTTCTAACAAGCTAGGGCCTCATTTGCCCAGATGGATACCAAAAATGAAAAAACTTGTATATCTTGATCTTTCAAACAATAACATTTCAGACACATTTCCTGCAGATAACTGGGACCAATGGATCCTTTCTCCATTTCGATATTTGAATCTCTCTTTTAACAAAATCAGTGGGAAATTGCCAGATATTTTATCGAACCTTAACTTATATTTAATTGATTTGAGCTCCAATAACTTTCACGGTCTAATACCTGCTTTTCCAGTAAATATAAGTTATTTGGATCTCTCCAGAAATAACTTCTATGGAGGAATCTCTTCCTTATGCCAAATGTATGAAAGTCTGGAATTTCTTGACTTCTCGCGTAACTCATTGACCGGGCAACTTCCGGACTGTTTGCGGAATTTGACTAGACTTGCAGTTCTTAATATAGGGCACAACTTTCTGTTAGGACAGCTTCCCCCCTCTCTGGGATACTTGGGTCAACTCGAGACGTTGAGTTTATACAATAACAGCTTCTCTGGAGAGTTACCATTGTCTTTACAGAATTGCGCCAATTTAAGCATTTTGGATTTGGGGGCCAACAAGTTTTTTGGTAATGTTCCTGTTTGGATTGGGGAAAACTTGTCAAGGTTGTATGTTCTAAGCCTAAGATCAAACAACTTCTTCGGAACCATCCCTGTGCAAATATGTCAGTTAGTAACTCTTCAAATCCTAGACTTGTCACAAAACAACCTCCATGGACTAATCCCATCGTGTGTTAATAATCTCACAACCATGGTTAAAAAAGGATTCGTCATGGAAAAGAACGTACATCATTATCGATCATCATTAGTTACCACATCAGGAGTTGTTAAATACACAGATGATGTTGATAGTAGCTATATTGACAATATCATGATTGGGTGGCAAGGAAAGGTGAGTGAGTTTACTAGCACTCTGGGATTGGTGAAGACCATCGATCTATCAAGCAACAGCCTCAGAGGAAAAATCCCATATGAAATTACCTATCTGCATGAATTGTTGAGGCTAGACTTGTCAAACAACTCTTTAGTTGGAGAGATTCCAAGAGACATTGGTCAAATGGAAGAACTTTTAACTTTGAATCTATCTAGAAATTTATTTTCAGGAAAGATGCCATCAAGCATGTCCGAGATGGATTTATTAAATGATCTAGATGTGTCATATAATAACCTGTCGGGGAGAGTTCCATCCAGCACTCAACTCCAGTCCTTTCCACCTGAAAGGTTCACTGGAAATGTAGGACTATGTGGACTTCCTACAGCGAAAAAATGTCTCGAAGATGAAGATAAAGGGGTTCCACCAGTCGGTGATAGTGAGGGTGATGTAGATGAACTTCAAAAATGGTTTTATATTGGAGGGGCCACAGGTTTTGCAACTGCATTTTGGATCGCATGTAGTGCTTTACTTCTCAATCGTCGTCTCAGACATGCTTTTTTCCACTTCCAGAATTGCTTGAAAGATTGGGTGTATGTAAAGGTGGTGGTGTTGATTGCAAGATTGCAAAGGGTTGCACGTGCATAGTACTTTAGTTTTATGCTTTTTCTGCGTTTTTCTGTACTCCTGTTTTCTTATTGTTCTACTTTTGACGGGTTTTTAATGCCCGGTTATTAATAAAATTGTCACTAACACCATGGGTGTATAATAATATAATGTACGAAAAGTGTTCGATAAAATGCTTTACATATGTAGAATTGCAGCATACTTGATGATGATAAGGTATCATGCTTTAAAAGCGACTGCTAGGGGTGTAATACAGGCCAATGTAATGACTCGATCACTAGTCCATGTGGCTCTGTTCAACAGTAGTGACTCGATCTAGTTTTGAATTCAGTTTTGTTAATATACTAATAAAATCTTAGTGTACGATTAATATGTTTGATGTTAGTGTGATAATGCTCTTACTTTGTTTAGCTGATTAGTAATGAACAGGAAATATGCTGGTTCTTGTTGCTTTGTGGTGCAAGAACCTGGATGTTACTGTATAAAAATATTATTAGATGTGTAGTTGGTTCTCAGGTTTGATCATTATCATGTAATATTCCAGCTCTTATTTCTGCTCACTGATGGTGCAGTTAGTTCGGCTGCTGCTGAAACTAAACCTTATGTGATTGACGAAAACTATTGTAGCAATTTGCAGAGCTTGTATTCACTATTATGGAGTACTATTTGTTTAAAAAATGCATAATGTTCAAAGGTTGGATTTTTGGGTAATGTCATGGTCACCAGTGTTTGATTAAAATGTTTGAATGGGTGAACGAATGTATTTGTACCAGATGGAATTCATAAAACTTCATATTGTTAGTCGCACAAGTGTCATTCAACTGTGACCCCTACACGACCCAGATTTCAAGGCCGCCCATTTTGACCCAAACCTGTTTCGACCTGAAATTTATGCTGGCTCGTTTGACCCGTTACTCAAACCCACCTGACCGCCTCGTTTTGCCACCTCTACTATATTAGTGTGCCAAGTATGTTTAAACTGTCAAACCAGAATGGCTCATTCCATCTCGCATTTTGCATCCGTTAGACCTCCACCATTACTTCAATAAGTATTGAAGGAGTGCCAATACATTTTATATTATTCTTTTCCCAGTGCAGAACACAGTTAAACACACGGAAACTCATTTCTCTTTACTGTAAGACTCAACCCATAATTTAATATATGCAAAAGTTCTAAAATGTATTAAAAAATAAATCCTTCCTCACGCGTAATATCTAACAAAAATTAATACAGACAATATATATATTTGAACCTTGAGTGAGCTTGACTTGATTAACCTAGTCTACAAGTTTTGACCCTTTGTCTATTAGATAACCATACAGGCATCCATATTCTGGAAATGCGGTATTATGCGGACTTCCCATCACAACAAAACCTAGTGTTCTTTGCAAATTGCAACGGGTTGCATATAGATATGTACTTTTATGTAAATATGCTGTTTTCAACCACTTATTCTTGTTCACGGCTAGGTGACAACCAAAATTCACTCACACTGACAATATAATTTATATGCTCTGTTGTTTAACAATAAAAGATTATAGTAAGACATCCTAAAATAAAAATCGGTATTGTATACTTGTTAATATTTGAGGGATTTCATGACGAGTTTCGTTCTTATAGAACAGCTGTTGAGTGTATGAAACAGAGCTACTCTGTATGTAATATCAGAATGTGGAACTTCATTATCTACAGAAATCATATTTCGCTTTATTGCTAAAGAACACAGTGTTAGAGTGATTAAAGAAAAACAAGGGGATAATATCAATTCATTCATATGCTCTTATCACTGACAATGGTTATAGGTAAGGCATATCATAACTGAAATCACATAAAATATCTCATACTTGTAAAAATGACATAAAGGTCTCGATACTTGAATTGGACACATAACAATACTCTCCATTATTCCAAAGAGTAATGATAGGGGGACCTAATTCATAAGACTAAATTTATGCCTAATCAATTAATCATGTGACATGTGGAATGCACATCTTCTCTTTCATGATCCTCACCACTAATCTTGCCATGTGTCGTTATCATAGATTTAGGCATGTTTTTAGGCATGAATTTTAGTCATACAAATCATTTTCCTATTCCAAATATTCAGCATTCTTCCATTTCATTCCAAACCGACCACCTTCCATTTTATTGGCCATCCATTCTTTAGGGAAATAAGTAGCAAACAGTGATCATTAATGTAAAAAGTTTTGAGCTTGGTTTGACTACCTAAAAAGTCAACAGAAAACACACTGAAAGAGGGAAAAGAGCTTCAAAATAGTTGAGGAATTCAGGTGCTACATAGAGATGCCTTACTTCATTTCCATGTTTAAGCATTTTGATTATTTCATCCCAATACCATTGAACACCTTGAAAGAACAATCATTCAACAGCCACGTAACCAATCACAATGTATTCGGTGTTTGATTTTGTGAAGGTGGGTGAGCAGCCACATAGACCATTAAAAGTAACCAAGTAACCAATCACAACTTTCATGTACAAAAGCAAGAGCATAAGCGCGTGCATCTGGGAAACAATATCTAACTATGCTCTTGTAATCAATAAACTGCTATTACATGTTTTTAGTCTAATGGCATACAGGTGACAACTTTTTTATGATCCACGTTACATGTAATTAACATACGGTCCTGCGCGAGCCAAATGTGCAAAAGATGGGAACACATATGTGAGACTTGCAGCTGAAAGATTTGCTCCGCATACACTTCCATTAACTAAAGGTATGTTGTTTTATATTATGTCGAAGTTCAAAATGAATGGGATGTGCAGGTAGTGTAACGGGTCAAAAGAATGGGTTAGAAACTTTTCTATTTATTTTTAGGGGGTGTTTGGATTTAGCTTATTTGGCTCACTTTTTTGACTTATGAGCTTATGTCTTATGAATTCATAAGCCTATGTTAATAAGCTCATTAGCTGGAAATAATGGCTTATTAGCTTTTTCAAATTCAAATATCCTAATCAAGCACCTATTTGATAGACACTTGGTGTGATAAATATGCATATATACTATTACAGTTTGACCCCACAAGGCCACACAATTAAACCAGACACGTGACTACAGCTACAAAAATATAAGAAGAAATGACTATGATGGGAGAAAACCTTTAAGGAGAAAAGTCAATGCCAATATCCTTTCCTCAATCTTTAGAGTTAATTCATCCTAAAAAACATGAAACATCATGAGTAGCTGTGATCAAACATGGGACCTATTAAAATGGTCAGGCCAGGTTACGGGTCCAAATGTGTTGTGATTACTACGGGTTGAGTTGATACTTTCACACAAAACATTCTAATCTTGAAGATGGCCATAAAATGGAAATTAAGGAAAGATAAACTTACTTTGATTCTAAGGAGATGTTGTCCCAGCCGTGTATCAATATGAATCGGTATTGGTTGAGTCAAATGTAAAATGCAAACAAGTATAAACTATAGATAACTTATTATTTGTCTAACCAATGTAAAGTTACATAGTATCAAGTATTTATAGGTTTCTAATGGTTGTGTTTAACCATTGTGTTGGTTTGAATGGACATAAGCCAAACGCCACAACTCTTAACCAAAAGGCATGCTGAATCGATGCATCCTTTCACAAAATACAGAAATTCTAAAGTCTAACTAATTTAACTAACTTTGGTAGTTATTAACTTTCTAATCTACATTTCTGGTCCTTCACGTTTTCTTCAAAAGCAATGTCGAGATTATCATGGTTCACATTCTCCTCCTTAATCTTGATCATTGCTTTGTCCGAGATCTTGAACTCCGAGCATTTGTCTCATAGTTGTAAACTTGAGTCTTGGTAAAGCTTTAGTTAGTATGTCTGCTCTTTGTAGTTCTCCGTTAACGTGTTCCACATTTATATGACCATTCTCTACGCATTCACGAATGAAATGATAGCGAATGTCTATATGTTTACTCCTTCCATGAAATACTGGGTTCTTCACGAGTGCTATTGCTGATACGTTGTCAACTCTGAGCGTTATCCTTTTTTCTTCCATTCCAGTTAGTTCACTAAGTAAACGTTTTAACCATAAGGCTTGACATGTTGCTGCAGTAGCTGCCATGAATTCTGATTCACATGATGAGAGCGCCACTGTCGGTTGTTTCTGAGTACACCAGATAATAGGTGACTCTCCAAAGTAAAATACGATTCCAGTAGTTCCTTTTCCTTGATCGGTATTAATTCCATAACTACTGTCACTGTAACCTATTATCTTGCAGCCGCCATCCTTCTTGTATATTATTCCATGTTCTTTTGTTCCTTTGACATACCGGATTACTTGTTTCACTGCCTTCAGGTGATGTTCCTTCAGGTCTTGCATAAATTTGCTGAGTAGTCCGACTGAGTAACTAAGATCCGGTCTTGTATGTAGTAAATATCTGAGGCTTCCAATTAAGCTTCGGTAATAAGTTGCGTCAACTGGTTCTCCATCTTCCGCCTTGACCAACTTAGTGCCGGGATCCAATGGTATCTTTGTATCATTGCTATTCTCCATACTTGTTTCTTTTAGGATCTTGTTAATATATCCGGTTTGCTTGATTGTAATCTCTCCTCCTGTCTGTGTAACTTCTATCCCAAGGTAATATGCTAGCAATCCTAAATCGCTCATTTCAAATTTATCTTCCATCTGGGATTTGAACAAGTCTATCTCTTTCTTTGGAGTGCCCGTGATTATCAAATCATCTACATATACTCCAATGATAAGTGTTGAATTCTTGCTTATTTTCGTGTAGACTGCTTGTTCTAGATTACATTTCTTAAAATCTAATGACTTCAAGGTTTGATCAAGCTTTACATTCCAAGCTCTTGGTGCTTGTCTTAAGCCATACAAAGCTTTTGTTAGCTTGTATACTTTTCCTTGGTTTCCTTGTTGAATAAATCCATCAGGTTGTGTAACATAGACTTCTTCCTTCAATTCTCCATGTAAAAATGCTGATTTTACGTCTAAGTGGTGTACCTGCCATCCATGATATGCTGCTAGTGCTAATATTAATCGAACTGTCTCAATCCTAGCAACTGGTGCGAATACTTCATCAAAGTCTATTCCTTGTTCTTGTACATAACCTTTTGCTTCTAATCTTGCTTTATATCTGATGATCTTTCCTTGTGTATCTCTCTTGGTTTTATAAACCCATTTTAGTCCAATTGCCTTCTGATTTTCGGGCAAAGTAGTAAGAGTCCATGTGTTTCTCTTGTTGATTGATTCTAAATCGACTTTCATGGCCTCAATCCATTTTTCATCTTTTGATGCTTCCTTGTAGTTACGGGGTTCTTCTTCCATGAAGTATAAACTTGAAGTTTCTACTTCACTTGCATGTTGATAGATTTCAGTGATTTCTTTTAACCCTCGTACTGGTCTGTGATCATATCTTTCTGAGCTTCCTAATGAGCTTCCAAATGAACTAATAGTAGCTTGTCTTTCACTTTCTGAGTTGGGTTCGTAAGTGTATGTTGGTGGTGTAGTTGGTGTTTCTGGATCAGCTATTGGATCCAGTATTTGATCTTATTCATGATACGTGTTATCAATGTTTTCTATGTTGATTGGTGTAGGAATTCCACTATCAACTTCTTCTACCACAAAACTAGCCCAAAATGTGTCTTGTGTATCCGTATCATCTCCATTCTTATCCCAATTCCACGGTTTCGTTTCCATAAACTTTACGTCCCTACTAACATGTTTCTTCTTTCTTACTGGATCATATAGCGTACATGCTTTTTATCCTTCCTCTACTCCTAAATAAACCATCGGTATGCTTCTGTCGTCTAACTTCTTCAAGTGAGGTATCGTTATCTTAGCATAAGTTGTGCATCCGAATATTTTAAGGTTTTGTAGATTTGGTTTTCGTTTGTAGAGTGCTTCATATGGTGTTTTATCTTCCAGTGCTCGTGTAGGTACCCTATTTAGTATGTAAATGGCGTGCTTGACTGCTTCCGCCCAAAAAGTTAAGGGTAACTTCATAGCTTTCATCATACTCCTAGTAGTTGATAACACCGTTCTATTCTTTCTTTCAACTACTCCATTTTGTTGCGGTGAGTATGGTGCTGTTAACTGTCGTGCTATTCCATTGTCTTTACAATACTTATCGAATTCATTTGATGTGAATTCACCACCTCTATGTGTTCTTAGCATTCTTAACTTCAATCTTAACTCCATTTCAACTTTCTGTCTAAATTCCTTAAATGTGTTGAAGGCTTGATCCTTAGATGTTAGAAAATAGGCCCACATGTAACGTGTACAATCATCTACTAGTAAGAAGATGAGTTTCTTTCTGGAATGTGTTGTTGCACTTATGGGACCACAAAGATCTCCATAAACTAAGTCCAATGGGTTCTTTGATCTGAATTTAGCTTGGTTTGGAAATGGTGTTCTGCTGTGTTTTCCTAATAAACATGCATCACATACTTGTCCTGCATGATTTATTCTTGGTATTCCTTCTACTAATCCTTTTCTTGTCATCTTGTTGATATCGTCAAAGTTCAGATTACCTAATCTAGCGTGCCATAACCATGCTTGGTTATCCATATTTGCTAAGAGGCATATGGGTGTTTCTATTTGTAATCTAATACTGTAAAGTCTATTCTTCGACCTTTCTACCTTCATCAACAACTTCTTGTTCTTATCATACAAAGTCAACTTGTTTCCATCCATGATGATCTTACAACCTATTTCAGTAAGTTTTCCTAGACTAAGTATGTTACTCTTGAGGTTTGGTATGTAGTAAACATCTAATATTATCTTTTGCTCCTTGTTTCTACCTCCTAATAATATAGAACCTCTACCCTTTATCTCTACATATGATCCATCTCCAAAACGAACGCGTCCAGTGATGCTTTCGTCAATATCCTTAAAATGACTTTTGGTTCCTGTCATATGGTTGCTTGCACCATTATCTAAATACCATATGCTAGCGTCTGTTGTAGCATACTTTCCGGGTTGTACTTGTCCTTCATTTAACGATACTTCTTCGTGTGTAGTCATTAATAGTGATGGTTCATCGTCTTCATAGATAAGGTTTGATTGTTCTTGAGTTGTTGGTGGACTTCTACATTCTTTCTTAAAATGTCCAAGTTTCCCGCAATTGAAACATTTTACCTTCTTCTTATTCCACTCACCTCTATACTTATTGGGTTTGTTGTTGTGAGTTATCTCTTTTTCCTTTATTCTGCCAGTTTCCTCGTGAGTAGTTTGATCTACCCCTATATTTGTTAAATCGTTTCTTTTTTCTAGAGTGTTCGCCTTGTGCGAATAATAAATTATCCTGGCTTTCTACTTGTCCTCCCTTTCGGAGTTTTATCCTTTCCTCGAATACCTTAAGTTTCCCAGTGATCTCATATAAAGTAATGTCATCGAGATCATTCGTCTGTTCTATGGATGCTACTATCTGAATGAATCTATCTGGTGTGGAGTCTAATAGTTTTCGTACTAAAAGTGATTCATCCAAGGTCTTTCCTAATTCTTTAGCCTTAGTGCTATAACTGTTAAGTTTGTTCGTAAATGCATCCACTGTTTCATCATCCTTCATTTGAAGTGCATTAGATCCTATCATTAGTGATTGTAATCGTGCCTGTTGCACTTTCTCTTCTCCTACGTGTCTCCTTTTCAATGATTCCAACAATTCTTTTGATGTTTTGCAATTTGCTACTTGTAAAATCACATCCTCGGTCAACGCTTGATATAGTAAGGCCATTGTTGCCTTATCTTTCTTATCATCTGCTTGCGTATTTTCCTTTGGTTCTATTGTCTCCCACAAGCCATGTGCTTCCAATATAATCTTAATTTGTATGGCCCAAACAGTATAGTTTGTGTCTTTTAGTTTAGGGCATTGGTATTGTGCAATAGGTGTCATGGGTTTAAGTGTAGTGTTTGGTGTGATTATGCACAGTGACAAGAAAATCTAATAAATATCACCAAATGGAAAAAGAAAATCTAATAAATACAAATTGCCCACAAAATCGTTGGAGATTATGCACAGTGACAAGTAGAAGAAGCCAAATGTGTAATAAGAATGTTACCAATTTGGCTATGTACTGTCATATATTCGGTCATTTTCACTCAAATGGCATCAGTATTCGTCGAGCAAGGTGCAGCCATGAACGCTTACATAGGAAACTTCCATTTACCAGTGATAAGCATGTCAGTATTTGACATAGTAAGTGTCCTCATGTGCACAATAATTTACTGTAGGTTCTTAGTCCCCTTAGCTGGAAGACTAAGTGGAAACCCTAAAGGGTTAACCGAGCTTCAAAGAATGGGTGTTGGGCTAATCATTGGACTATTTGCAATGGTTGCCAATGGAGTCACTGAGGTCGAGAGGCTAAAAAGGTAAATTCCTGATAAGCATTCGAGCACTATGAGCATATTTTGGCATGTGCCACAATATGTGCTTGTTGGTGCATCTGAGGTTTTTATGTATGTTGGGCAGCTGGAATTTTTTAATAGCCAGGCACCCGATAGGATCAAGAGTTTTGGATGCTCATTATGTATGGCGTCGATTTCTTTGGGAAACTATGTTAGCAGCCTTCTTGTACATATGATGACGAGTATTACCGCGAAGGGAGATGAAGTTGGATGAATACTGGAGATTTTAAATGATGGTCATATGGAACGATTATATTTCCTTATTGCGATATTGACTGTGTTTGATTTCGTACTCTATGTTTATTGTGCTAAGAGATACAAGTGTATGAGTGTTGAGGAAAATGGTAACGAGCCCAAGAAGGAACAAGTTTAATTCGTGAATCATTGTGAAGTTGTTTAGTACTTTTAATGATAAGAATAAAAAAAAGTTCCTATTTGATCATGTCTTGATATATATTCACTTATGATATGCTTTTTGTATGTTGTTTTACAAGCCCAATTTAGAAACAACATAATAGTGGTGAAAATGTTTTGGTTCATAAAATATGCGAATGATACAAATTGCTTTGTTATGCATTTAATCTTGAAATTGTATTTATGTGTGGCACAAATATTTTTACCCAAGTTCTAACCTATACATAATTAAATGCAAAATTAACAACTGGTAGATAATTTAACTACTCGGACTCAGTGGCCGACTCATGACCAAATCTAAGGTAGTTCCTTTATTTAGTTAGCACGGTAAAATTATCGGTTCTGAGACCCAACCACCAAATGGGTCTAGTAGTCGGTACTCATTTGTGTTTAAATTAGAAACAAGACGGATTGTTTAATATTAGATAAAACTTACAGGTAATGACAATAGATGATTTTGTGCCGTAACACTTGAAAACATGTCCAACAATAGTTTAATTCTAAGTTTGATTAATTAATAAAATATCATGTGTTCAAGACTTTAAGGGAAATGGAACAGACTTAAAAAAAAACAAAATAAATTTTTGCTTAGCCTACCGACTAAACCCACATGATACTCTAACAATAACGTGACATACTCTTCATCTTGTGTAAAACAACAAAAACTACATCTACTTCATTACACTTTCATGCTACAATTTACGACTAGATCCAAGGTGTTTTCTTGTTATTATTCAAGGTATGCCCTAAAATTATCCACTATATCGCTTCTAAATAAACTGGGTAGCACACAAGAAACAACTATTGAACCATAGGATAAATTACTTCACATGGGAACCCATGTGCGGCCCTTGCTATAGGTAGCCAGGCCATAGATCCGCCCCTGCATATTACTGAAAATATCACAAAATGGAAAAAGAAAATCTAATAAATACAAATTGCCAAGACTGAAAAAGATTTGGACGTCTAATTTGGGATAACTTATTCAATGGTCTATAGTCTTTTAAGTTTGATATACTCTACACAAATATATATCCTATCTTATTGAAAAATATCAAAAGATAGAAAAGGATGTCTAATGAATTCAAGTTTTTATGACTCACGAGTCTCATAACGTCTAATTTGGGATGCTTACTTCAATTATACATGATTATTTCCACACAAATAGGACACATTTCTTTTTTGTATTTTTGAATGAACGAAAAAATAAGACACCAATTTGGGACCACCCACTTCAAGTTGGCTAGACATATAACATCACTTAGTTTTTAGGGCTTTATTTTTCAAATGTCGAGACTTTTTAGTAGCATTTAGTCAAGTGCCAAAGCATGTATATTCACCAATCGCGAACATTGCCTAAGAGGCGGTCTTTGAGGAAAGGTCACATTGGTATACAAATGAATCACGAGTTAAAGTTGCTTGTGACACTAAATTTTTTTTTTTTTTTTTTTTTTTTTTTTTTTTTTTTTTTTTTTTTTTTTTGTGATTATGTGTTACAAAAAACTTTTTACATCACACAATATGTCAATAACAAATTAATAGGAAAACCAACCAAGGCTCGGATGGTATTGGGCCGAATATAGTCAATATGTGCCAAATTGTAATAAAACCTGGGGAGTTCAATTTTCCGGTCACTTTTCTAATATAGAGAAATGTTGTCAAAAATTGAACTTTATTTGGTTCACATGTCTTAAAATTTTACTTATATATTTGCAAAAAAAATATCGCCACGTTGTTAAAATGTAAACATTTGTTTTGGAATTCTTTGTGTATCCAGTTAAACTAGGATATTTTCTTAACCATTCTCCACACTGAACTAAAAGGAAAAAAATTAACATCATGATACGAGTTTAATATTGCGTGAAGCCTGATGTAATTGTATCTATATTGACGGTAATTTCTTGTTTTGAGATTAGTTAGGTCAAGCTTATGTATGTTCCCATCCAATGATTATTCTTATCGACGCTTACGTAGTAGTTAAATTAGATTGATCAAAATATCATATTTCCAAACTATATGTATTTTATAGATGTGTTGTTTGTATCACGTTATCTTATGAATGAGTTGATTTATTTGGGTCCATTGCTTTATTTGGGACCAAAACATGTCACAAGTTGGATGAACATGCAATAAGTACAAATTGCAAAGACTTGAGAGTCTTCGAACGTCTAATTTGGGACTTCAAATTTATTCCATGATCTTTTTCCAAGTGTTATGTGCTCCACACAAATTTATATCCATCTAGTTCAATTCTTTGTTATCGAAGTCTATATAAAGCTGCATAGAGGCATAAGACCAAAACACATCAATACAATTTCAAACGTTGAGACTTTGTAGTAGCAATTATTCAAGCGCCAAAGCATGTATAATTTGGTAAAAAGCACACAACCAGACAGTGCCTAAGAGGTGGTATTCGAGGAAAGGTCGTATTGGGTCTAAAAACGAACCAAATTAAAGTTGCCCGTGGCACTAACCTGTTTTTGATAATTTGTTACAAAAATAACAAGAAAACCAAACAAGACCAAATAAAACAAGTTTAATAAAATATCATGTGAAGCCGCATGTAGATATCTATATTAACGGTGATTTCTTAATTTGGGATTAATTATGTCAAGCTTATACATGTTGCCATTATATCGACGTTTGAATTTTTTTGAAATGGTTTGATTTTCTTTACTGCTTGCAAACCTGACTTATACAGTATTATTCTTCATTTGCAAACATGGGTCAGTTGAATTATATGGGCCCACTAAACTTGATCAAATTTATAGATTACTTTCATCTCCAAGATTCCATTTTCATTCTCTAACTTGCACAGTTATATTTGTCTTCCTCTTTCAATTTTAATTACAAACCTGTATCTTATTTGTTTCAAGTAAAGCATGGTGGTTAGCAGTAAAAAGTTAACAATGAAGTGGCAAAACGGGTGAGTGAAGCGGGTTTGAGCAAAGAATCAAAATGGTTTCAGGTTCAAACGAGTTCAGGTCAAACAAGCCACTTGAAAACTGGGTCAAACGGGTTAGATTGAAAACGCACTTGGGTTTAAATGGGTAAACACACTTTTCTTTGTTTTACCTCCACGCGATTTTTTTTGAGGAATTATAGTGTACCGAGTAGTTCACAATTTGAAGAAACAACTCTTCAGTAAAAAATAGGAAAGCAAATCAATAAGTATACCAAAATTAACTAACCCAATTTTGTATATATGGTCAAAATATGCTGCCCTAGCTAATATCCATTCATGTAATTACACAAGGTGAAAAGATTCCCCCCCACAGATGATGTTCATGTTGTTGACTACTGTTGCGATATTGATTGTGTTTTATTTTGTACTCTATGTCTATTGTGCCAAGAGGTACAAGTGTATGAGTGTTGAGGAAAATGGTAAGTAGCCCATGAAGGAACAAGTTTAATTCGTGAAGTATTTTGAAGTTGTTAATTAGTGGTTTCAGAGAACTTGAGAATAATATAACGTCCTATTTCATAATTTCTTGAGAATAGTATTTTCAGCAACACTTAATTCACTACTTGATTTTCTTATTCTCTTATGTTGGGCAACACTTCAATGCTAGTTTTTGTCCCTCATAGTTATCTTTGCACCTTGCAAAGACGGACTGGAGTCTTGAATCTCAACTGTGTTCCACAATATTTCTCGCTTACTACTTCCAAATTACCTTGTCACGTTACAGGGTTTTGAGGTAGCTAAGACCATATCCTAGTGAATGTTGTACAAGGCTGAGTACATTATCAAAAGAGTCATGATACTCCTTTACACTAGTCATTTGCTTAACTTGAGCATATAGCCATCAAAGTATTCACGAGTACAACTTAATCTGTCCATGTTGGATTCTCATTTCTTATAGGACTTTTATCAAACACCAGGTCAACAACCTCAAAGTTCTTTACATGCATTTCATCAAACACCTTATAGGCAACCTTTATCACGATATTGACTATGTTAATGAGCCTAAGAAGGAGCAAGTTCAGTTCGTGATGCACTTATGATATACTTTTTGTGCTGTTTTACAGCCAAAATTAAGAAACTAAAAAACTGTGGTGAAGGTGTTAATGATACAAGTTGTTTTGTTATAGGTTTAATTGTTAAACATATCACGGAAAAATATCACAAAATGGCAAAAGAAAATCTAATAAATACAAATTGCCAAGAATGAAGAAGATTTGGACGTCTAATTTGGGATAACTTATTCAATGGTCTATAGTCATTTAAGTTTGATATCAAAAGATAGAAAAGGATGTCTAATGAATTCAAGTTTTTATGACTCACGAGTTTCCTAACGTCTAATTTGGAATGTTTACTTCAATTATACATGATTATTTCCTCAAATAGGACACATTTATTTTTTGTATTTTTGAATGAATGGAAAAATAGGACACCAATTTTGGATCACCCACTTCAAGTTGGCTGGACATATAACATCACTTAGTTTTTAGGGCTTTATTTTTCAAATGTCGAAACTTTTAGTCAAGTGCCAAAGCATGTATAATCTGGTAGATCTACCAGACAACCAATCACGAACATTGCCTAAGAGGAAGTCTTCGAGGAAAAGCCGCATTAGGTATACAAATGAACCACGAGTTAAAGTTGCTTGTGACACTAACCTTTTTTTTTTTTTTTTTTTTTTTTTTTTTTTTTTTTTTTTTTTTTTTCTTCTTTTTTTGTGATTATGTGTTACATAATACTTTTTATGTCACACAATATGTCAATAACAAATAACAACCAACGCTCGGATGGTATTGGGCCGAATATAGTCAATATGTGCCAAAATGTAATAAAACCCGGGGAATTCAATTTTCAAGTCACTTTTCTAATATAGAGAAATGTTGTCAAAAATGAACTTTATTTGGTTCACATGTCTTAAAATTTTACTTATATATTTGCAAAAAAAATAAATAAATAAATAAATAAATCGCCATGTTGTTAAAATGTAAACCTTTGTTTTGGAATTCTTTATGTTGTGTCTAGTTAAACCAGGATATTTTCTTAACGATTCTCCACACTTAACCAAAAGGAAAAAATTAACATCATGATACGAGTTTAATATTGCGTGAAGCATGATGGAATTGTATCTATATTTACAGCAATTTCTTGTTTTGAGATAAGTTAGGTCAAGCTTATGTATGTTCCCATCCTATCGAGCTTATGTAGTAGTTAAATTAGATAGATCAAAATATCATATTTCCAAACTATATGTATTTTATAGATGTGTCGTTTATATCACGTTATCTTATGAGTGGGTTGCTTTATTTAGGTCCATTTCTTTGCTTTATTTGGGACCAAAACGTGTCACAAGTTGGATGAACATGCAATAAGTACAAATCGTAAAGACTTGAGAGTATTCGAACATCTAATTTGGGACTTCAAATTTGTTCCATGATCTTTTTTCCAAGTGTTATGTGCTCCACACAAATTTATATCCATCTAGTTCAATTCTTTGTTATCGAAGTCTATATAAAGCTGCATAGAGGCATATGTGTTCATTATCAAACCAAAACACATCAATACAATTTCGGGTGAAAGCTAAAAATACGCAACATTCTTATTCAAAACACACGATGTACGCAATGTAACGCAATATATTTTCAAATTTGATACAATGTACGTAATATGCCTTGGAACCAGCAGGTTACCAGGTTTCCAAGTTTAGAAATATACAGGAATAGCCCCTGTGGCTTGCGTTGACTTTCACTGATCATCCTTTAACTTTTTTCACTTAGAAAATTTACAGTAATGGTCCTTATGCTTTGCATTGAATTTCACTATTAGTCCGCTTATATACCTTTTCACCCGTTAGTCCGTTATACCAAAGATTGTTTGCAACATTAGTCCTTTATAAAAAAAAAATATAATTTTTTTTTCCTAAAAAAAATTCAAAAAAATACTAAAACTAAAGTTTTTATTTCTAAAGACTTTTTATCCGTAAAAAATAATTCGAATTTTTTATTGAAAAAATTCCTAAAAAAAAGAATTCTAAAAATTTTTTTTCAAAAAAAATTCAAACAAAAATTCGGAAAAAATTGTATAAAAATTATTTTTGTGGAAAAACTTTTTTTCCGAAAAAAATAATTCTGTTTCTTTTAGAAAAAAAAATACTAAATATTCTATTTTTTTTCTAGAAAAGGAATTTCTAAAAAAAAATTGTAATAAATTCGAAAAAAAAGTTTTTTTGTTGAAAAACTTTTTTTTCGAAATTTTTTTTTGGAAAGAAATTTCTAAAAAAAACTTTTTCGAAAAAATTATATTCGGAAAAAGATTTTCCCACAAATTTTTTTTTTTGAATTTTTTTATAAAAATCTTCTAAAAATTCTAAGAAAATTTTTAAGAATATATGACCAATAAAACCGAAAACAGTTGTAAATGCCAAGTTAGTTATTTAACTACTGAAACTGTTAAACCAAAGGGCAAAATTGAGGTCCCAACCAGAGGCGCTGCGCCTTGGACCCTGCTAGGGGCTGCCGCTCCTTGGATTCAAAAAATTTTTTTTAAAAAAATTTGTGGAAAAACTTTTTTTTCGAATATAATTCTTTAGAAAAAGATTTTTTTTTTAGAAATTTCTTTTCGAAAAAAAGTTTTTCAACAAAAAAGTTCTTTTTTCTAGAATTTTTTTCAACTTTTTTTTTTGAAATTTCTTTTTTAGAAAAAAAAAATTAGAAATTTTTTATTTAGAATTTATTTTTCTAAAAGAATTTGAATTATTTTTTTCGGAAATTTTTTTTTCCCACAAAAATAAGTTTTTTAGAATTTTTTTTAGAAATTTTGTTTGAATTTCTTTAGAATTTTCTTTTTAGAATTCTTTTTTTTAGGAATTTTTTTTCTAAAAAAAATTCGAATTATTTTTTTCGGATAAAATTTTTTGCGACAAAATAACTTTATTTTTAGTAATTTTTTTCATATTTTTTTTTCAGAAAAAAAAAATAGAATTTTTTTTTAGAAAAAAAAATAGATTTTTTTTTATAAAGGATTAATGTTGCAAACAATCTTTGGTATAATAGACTAACGGGTGAAAAGGTATATAAACGGACTAAAAGTGAAAGTCAACGCAAGCCACATGGGCCATTCCTCTATATTTCCAAACTTGGAAACCTGGTAACCTGGTTCCAGGTCATATTACGTGTACAATGGTAATTTTGAAAGTACATTGCGTACATCGTCTGTTTTGAATAAATATGTTGCGTGTTTTTAGCTTTCAAACATTAAGACTTTATAGTAGCAATTATTCAAGCACCAAAGCATGTATAATTTGGTAAAAAGCACACAACCAGACAGTGCCTAAGAGGTGGTATTCGAGGAAAGGTCGTATTGGATCTAAAAACGAACCAACTTAAAGTTGGACGTGGCACTAACCTGTTTGTGATAATTTGTTACAAAAATAACAAGAAAACCAACCAAGACCAAATGAAACAAGTTTAATAAAATATCGTGTGAAGCCTTATGTAGATATCTATATTAACGGTGATTTCTTAATCTGGGATTAATTATGTCAAGCTTATACATGTTGCCATTATATCGAAGTTTGAGTTTTTTTGAAGGGAAAATTGTCTAAAAATACATAAAACTTGCCACTTTTTACTTTTGTATGCATTGAGTTTTTTTTTTTTTTTTTTTTTTTTTTTTTTTTTTTTTTTTTTTTTATGCAGAAACTTTCTTAATCATCTTATTGTAACAATATTACGGGTGTGTTATGACGTGACAATACTTAATCACACTAATTATGGTGTAATTAATAGAATAAAAACCCGTAATATTGTTACAATAAGATGATTAAGAAAGTTTGTGCATACAATAAAAAAAAAAGTTCAATGCATACAAAAGTAAAAAGTGGCAAGTTCAATTTATTTTTAGACAATTTTCCTTTTTTTGAAATGGGTTGATTTTCTTTAGGGGTTGATTCGCACACCACATTTTTTTATACTTTCACCACACCCTGTGCATTACGGTATTATACGGTGTGCTCTACAACTTGTACAAAATGGTGTTTTCATCAAAAAATTTGGTGTGCAAATCAATCCCTTTTTCTTTACTGCTTGCAAACTTGAGTTATACAGTATTATTCTTCATTTGCAAACATGGGTCAGTTGAATTATATGGGCCCACTAAACTTGATCAAATTTATAGATTACTTTCATCTCCAAGATTCCATTTTCATTCTCTAACTTGCACAGTTATATTTGTCTTCCTCTTTCAATTTTAATTACAAACTTGTATCTTATTTGTTTCAAGTAAAGCATAGTGGTTAGCAGTAAAAAGTTAACAATGAAGTGGCAAAACGGGTGAGTGAAGCGGGTTTGAGCAAAGAATCAAAATGGTTTCGGGTTCAAACGAGTTCAGGTCAAACAAGCCACTTGAAAACTTGGTCAAATGTGTTAGATTGAAAACTCACTTGGGTTTAAATGGGTAAACACACTTTTCTTTGTTTTACCACCACGCGAATTTTTTTTGAGGAATTATAGTGTACCGAGTAGTTCACAATTTGAAGAAACAACTCTTCACTATAAAATAGGAAAGCAAATCAATAAGTATACCGAAATCAACTAGCCCAATTTTGTATATATGGTCAAAATATGCTGCTCTAGCTAATATCTATTCATGTAATTATACAAGGTGAAAAGATTCCCCTCCACAGATGCAGTTCATGTTGTTGACTACTGTTGCGATATTGATTGTGTTTTATTTTGTACTGTATGTCTATCGTGCCAAGAGTTACAAGTGTATGAGTGTTGAGGAAAATGGTAAGCAGCCCATGAAGGAACACGTTTAATTCGTGAAGTATTTTGAAGTTGTTAATTAGTGGTTTCAGAGAACTTGAGAATAATATAACGTCCTATTTCATAATTTCTTGAGAATAGTATTTTCAGCAACACTTAAATCACTACTTGATTTTCTTATTCTCTTATACTGGGCAACACTTCAATGCTAGTTTTTATTGTTCCTTTTGTGCTTTCAATCTTCTATGGTATACTAAAATCTTTTTGTCCCTCATAGTTATCTTTGTCACCTTACAAAGACGGACTGAAGTCTTGAATCTCAACTGTGTTCCACAATATCTCTCGCTTACTACTTCCAAATTACCTTCTCACATTACAGGGTTTTGAGGTAGCTAAGACCATATTCTAGTGAATGTTGTACAAGACTGAGAGTACATTATCAAAAGAGTCATGATACTCCTTTACACTAGCGACTTGCTTAACTTGATCATATAGCCATCAAATTATTCATGAATACAATTTAATCTGTCCATGTTGGATTCTCATTTCTTATAGGACTTTTATCAAACACCCTGTCAACAACCTCAAAGTTCTTTACATGCATTTTATCAAACCCCTTATAGGCAACGTTTATCACGATATTGACTATGTTAATGAGCACAAGGAGGAGCAAGTTCAGTTCGTGATGCACTTATGATATACTTTTTGTGCTGTTTTACAACCAAAATTCAGAAACTACATAATTGTGGTGAAAATGTTTCCATTTATAAAAGATGTTAATGATACAAATTGCTTTGTTATAGGTTTAATTGTAAACATATCATTGAAAAATATCACAAAATGGAAAAAGAAAATTTGGGGATAGTCTTGTAAGTTTGATATACTCCACACAAATGTATATCCTATCTCATCGAAAAATATCAAAAGATAGAAAAGGATGCCTTATTGAATTCAAGTTTTTAAGACTCACGAGTCTCCTTACGTCT
The DNA here is from genome assembly GCA_030686995.1 of Artemisia argyi. NCBI lineage: Eukaryota > Viridiplantae > Streptophyta > Magnoliopsida > Asterales > Asteraceae > Artemisia > Artemisia argyi. The sequence continues at coordinate 28,960,388 of CM060692.1, read as the reverse complement.
AATTTGGGATGTTTACTTTAATCATACATCATTATTTTCTCAAAATAGGACAAATTTATTTTTTGTATTTTTGAATGAACGGAAAAATAAGACACCATTTTAGGACCACCCACTTCAAGTTTGCTGGACATATAACATCACTTAGTTTTTAAGGGTTTAATTTTTAATGTCGAGACTTTGTAGTAGCATTTAGTCAAGTGCCAAAGCATGTATAATCCGGTAGAAAGCAAACAACAAATAGCGAACATTGCCTAAGAGATGGTCTTCTAGGAAAGGTCGCGTTGGGTCTAAAAATGAGTCTCGAGTTAAAGTTGCTTGTGACACTAACCCTTTTTTGTGATTATGTGTCACAAAATATTGTTTACGTCACACAATATGTCAATAACAAATTAACAAGAAAACCAACGAAGAGTCGGATGGTATTGGGCCAAATATAGTCAATATGTGTCAAATTGTAACACAACTCGGGCAGTTCAATTTCCCAATTAATTTTATAATATAGAGAAATGTTGTTGAAAATTGAACTATATTTGGTTCAAATGTCTTGAAATTTTACTTATATACGTGCAAAAAAGAAAAAAAAAACATCGCCACTTTGTTAAAATGTAAACATTTGTTTTGGAATTCGTTATGTTGTATCTAGTTAAACCAAGATATTTTCTTAAGAAAACCAGTCTCCACACCAAATTAAAAGAAAATTAACATCATGATATGAGTTTAATATTGCGTGAAGCCTGATGTAATTGTATCTATATTGATGGTAATTTCTTGTTTTTGAGGTTAGTTATGTCAAGCTTATATATGTTCCCATCCTATCGACGCTTTTGTAGTAGTTAAATTAGATAGATCAAAATATCGTATTTGCAATCTATATGCATTTTATAGATGTGTCGTTTATATCACGTTATCTTATGAATGGGTTGCTTTATTTGGGTCCATTCCTTTTTGGTTTTACATTTATATCACATAATAATTCCAGGACCAAAACATATCACAAGTTGGATGAACATGCAATAAGTACAAATTGCAAAGACTTTAGAGTCTTTGAACGTCTAATTTGGGACTCAGATTTTTACCCGATCTTTATTCCAAGTGTTACGTGCTCCACACAAATTTAGAGGAATTATAGTGTACTGAGTAGTTCACAACTTGAAGAAATAACTCTTCACTATACAAAATATTAGAAAACAAATCAATAAATATACACGATTTACTAGCCCAATTTTGTATATATGGTCAAATGTTGCTGCTCTAGTTAATATTCATTCACCTAATTACACAAGGTGAAAAGATTTCCCCCACGTATACTGTTCATGTTGTTGACCACTTCCATGGTTTTTGATTCGTTTATAATAAAGCAAAAAATGAAAATCAAAACATTTTTGCAAAAAACTCATGCACGTTCCTGTAGTAGTTAAATTGTTTGGTTTGCTGAATATAATTCAACATTGTAGATTGATCAAAAATCATATTTCCAAACTATATGCATTTTATAGATGTCGTTTGTATCACGTTTTCTAACTTGTTATCTTATGAATGAGTTAATTATAGTGGGTCCATTTATTTCGTTTTACATTTAATAAGTACAAACAATGAGAGTCTTTGAACGTCTAATTTTGGACTTCAAATGTATTCCATTATCTTTATTCAAAGTGTTATGTGCTCCATACAAATTTATATCCATATAGTTCAACTATTTATTATCGAAGTCTATATAAAGCTTCATAGAGGCATGTGTTCATTATCAAATCTAAAAACATCAATACAATTTTATACAACATACATTATGAGAATTAAATTATTTATCTATAGATATGCACTTCTCTATACTTTCGATGATTTTTTTTTTTTTTTTTTTTTTTTGGTCCAAAATTTCAGCCCATAAAAATCACATGTGATTTTTACAAATCGCGTGTGATTTTTTTGGGCAGAAATTTTGAAAAAAAAAAGTTTGTCGAAAGTATATAGAAGTGCATATCTATAGAAAGATAATTTCATTCTCGTCGCGATAGTTTGATTTTTTCCACGTAACGATTAACGGTTTGCGATATATTTAATATTTATAAAAAGTGTGAAAGTTTATTTATTATTTTTTTTTTGTTTTGATAAAAAAAATGAATGTCAAAGATTGGTGGCAAATATAAGATCTATATTGAACTTTTGCCATCTTGTTAATGCACATTGATTTCTTTTTGACCAAATATTACAATGTGGAAGAAAAACTGATACCCACTTAGGAAAAATTGCAAAGACTTGAGAGTTTTTGAACGTATGATTTGGGATATAAAGTTTGTATACTCTCTACCCAAATATAAAGTCGTCTAGCTTTTGCAGGCTATTATAGAGTACACTTTATTTCGTCAATGTTATGCTCACCACTTGTTTGATAAAATGTATGAACGAGTAAAGGAATTGATTTATACAAAACAGATTATATAAAACGTCATTAGTATTAGTTGAACAAGTGTCTTGAAACTGTTAATGTATCTTTGGACAAAATGTGCCACATCTTCGACTTTCCATTTTTTGTGAAAACCAAATGCTGGATAAAACACTTCATTAATGTATTGGGTGAAGATATGTGAGTCGTTAGATGGTGCTAGGATGTTTGGCAGTGTTTCGTATATACTCTTCAACCATCTTTTTTCTATCATGTTGACTAGTGAAACTACAAACTACCCGAGGTAAATACCGAGAACAGTAAACACACTAACAAAATACACAACTACCGAGAACAGTAGCTACCGAGGTGAAAACTTTAACAAACAAACTGACAAAAACAGTAAACTAATGAGCTCTTTACCAGTACAAATCATCCACTACCTAGAACACTACGGAGGTAAATACATTTATCTTCCGAGAATAGTACTAACCTATATCAACGAAACAATGCACTACCGGGGTGAGTTATCCAAGATGATCTTATACTGAGATCATCATTTAATCATAACTTTTCGAAATTTCAAAGATCAAAACCACAGTGTTATGATTCATCTAACTAGTCCAATCTAAAAGAAACTTAAATCTAACCTATATGAAGCTTTTTATCAGAAAAGAATCATCTTTTCAAGTTCAAATCCAAAGTTTCTTATTCAAACGTACTCGTATAGTTTAAGTTTGTATATCGGGGTTAAAATAAGTTATTCGATTCTTGTACAAAGGTAAGACTAAGCAATGATCATCCACACACAAGCTCTAATAGCACTTGTGGTCTCATGATTCATAAGTTATTCATGTATATTGATTATCCCATCTAATCTCAATATATATATATATATATATATATATATATATATATATATATATATATATATATATATATTTGTGATGGACTGTGCATGAAATGCCTACAAATATTCAAGGATCAAACGTGTAATTTTCTAACTAAGTGATAAAAAGTCAATGGATGACCGGTGAAAGGCAACGCAAACCACAGGGACCAACCCTGTCAATTTTCAAAGTTTGAAACCTGGTAACCTGCTGGTTCCGGGTCATATTGCGTACATTGTACGAAATTTGAAAATAACTTGCGTATAATGATAATTTTGAAAGTTCCTTGCATGCATCGTGTATTTTGAATAAGTATGTTACGTGTTTTCAGCTTTCACCATAAACTTAAACCCAAAAATGTAGATCCAGTTTGAACACACACATGTTTGGTTTGAGGGTATGGCTACAAGGGAATGAGTTTCATTCCCATTGTATGTGTTTAGGTAGTAGGTTTAGTAATTGAAAATGGGATTCAAACCCTTAAAACTAAGCATTTTCCTAACCCACAAAAGGTGATGGGTTTGAAAACCATTCCAATTATCATACCCATAGTGATTCCTAATATAAACCAAACACCCACACATGTCTGCACTTAAAGAAGAAAAAACACAAAATAAAGCCACTAATATAGGAAACCCAAATGAACTAATAACTTGCATGCAAAACTAAACCGTGACCACAACAAACACAAAACATAATCATTCATCTTGAAACAAAACAACTTTTATCGGCTAAAATAGTTAATCAAATGCAGTAGAAATTCAAATGACCAATCAAATTTCCTATGCAGATTAGTCATGAAATCACATTCTTCTCATATAAGGAAAACTTGTAAACTTAATGTTGCTAAAATTTGGTTGAGGCATTTCATCATACATGTTGTGGGAACTGAAAATTTAGGCAGCCTTATAAGCAATAAAAGAAGAGTCATGTATGAATAAATTAATCCATGAAGACATTACTGAAGCTCCTAATTGGGTCATGTGGTATCAAGTAACAACGAAGTATTAAACCATTCAGTTATCACATTAATTCTCTCTATGACGTGAATCTCTTCTTTGGATTTAAATTTATAAATCTCAATTTTAATTGACCCATTCAAACCATTTTAATTACTCACTAGACCATTCTTCTAATATGTTCTAAAAGGCCCACTCGATCCCAATCCAACACTTTCGTCTTTTGCATATTTGGGTTTACTTTCAGAGTAGTTGCTGACTGTATTTTCCAGCAGCGTGATTTATTTGGGTCCATTTCTTTGGATTTACATTTACATCACAGAATAATTTCAGGACCAAAAGATATATTGAATAGCTACAAATTACAAAGACTTGAGAGTCTTTGATCGTCTAATGTGGGACTTCAAATTTATTCCATGATCTTTATTCCAAGTGTTGTTTGCTCCACACAATTTATATCCATCTAGTTAAATTCTTTGTTATCAAAGTCTATATAAAGCAGCATAGAGGTATATGTGTTCATTATCATATCAGAAAACATCAATACAATTTTATACAACATACATTAATTATGAGAGAAAATATTTACTTTTACTTTATGCATACTCATGTTTTGTTTATTTTGTCACTCGTCTTGCTGTTGTTTAATACCACAACTGTTCATAAGTGCATCGATAAGGAAAGGCAAGCTCTTCTGGATTTCAAATATCACCTTCGAGACCCAGATGACATGCTCTCTACATGGAAACCAGAAGAAGAAGATGATTGCTGTAAATGGCATGGAGTCACTTGCAACAACCAAACAGGTCATGTCACAAAGCTTGACCTGTCACGCTATGATCTTGAAGGTGAGATTACCCATTCATTGCTTAATTTAAGCTACTTGAATCATCTTGATCTTTCCCGGAATTTTTTTCATGGAATCATTCATGACATGACCCAGTTAACATATCTTGACCTTACTTTGAATCGGTTTACTGGATCCATTACTAAGTTCAGTAGTAACATGAGCCAGTTGACTTATCTTGACCTTTCTGGGAATCAGTTTACTGGATTCATCACTAAGTTCATTAGTAACATGACCCGGTTAACTTATCTTAACCTTCATCAGAATCAGTTTACTGGATCTATTACTAAGTCCATTGGTCACATGACCCGGTTAACTTATATTGACCTTTCGGTGAATCAGTTTACTGGATCCATTCCTAAGTCCATTGGTCACATGACCCAGTTAACTTTTCTTGACCTTGGCGCAAATCAGTTTATTGGAAACATTCCTGATTCCATTGGTTCTCTGGCCAAATTAAGAGAACTTTCTCTTTCTTACAATAATCTCAGTGGAGCCATTCCCATGTCCATTGGTTCCTCAACCAATTTAACAACCCTCGACCTTAGTGAGAATAACTTCAATGGCACAATTCCCATGTCCATGGGTTTCTTAACCGAATTAACAGAGCTTCGCCTTAATGATAATAACTTCAATGGCACAATTCCCATGTCCATTGGTTTCTTAACCGAATTAACAGAGCTTGACCTTAGTGAGAATAATTTCATTGGAAGCATTCCGAGATCCGTTGGTTCCATGACCAAATTAAATTACCTTCATCTTTCAGACAACTCTTTCTCTGGAACCATTCCGTCAGAATTTGGAAACCTCACCAATTTGGAATACCTTGATCTATATTCTCTTGGAAGTTGTAGAGTTGAAAACTTAGATTGGTTGTCTTCTCTATCTTCTTTAAAAGAACTTTATATGGATGGAACTTCTCTGGCCAAAGCAAATAACTGGGTAAATGTTATCATAGGTCTCCAAAACCTAAACAGTTTAGGCTTTAATGGATGTGACCTCTCACAAGTCATGCATCCATATTCTTCTTCATCTGTTAACTCTTCTTCATCTTTTTATTACCTTTCTCTCGATAGCAACAATCTCAACTCATCCATGTTTCGTTGGTTGTACCCATTAATTGGTAATAAGCTTGGATCTCTTACTATCTCTGGCAACACTTTTGGTGGGAAACTTTAACAATTTCTGAACAGCTTGTCTGGATGCGCAGCAGCTACTACGTTAGAGTATTTGGATGCTTCAAATAGCCGATTCACTGAATCATTGTCTGATGAGATCCAACACTTTTCATCCCTCTCTCACTTGAACCTGTCTTCTAATCAGTTAGATGGAACTATAACTGACAAGCTATGGCAACTACCCTTGCTTGAAGAACTAGATCTATCTTATAATCAGTTAGACGGAATGATAAGTGACAAACTGTGGCAACTACCCAGCCTTCAAAGGCTATACTTGTCTTCCAATTCTCTTAGAGGTGCTATCTCTGAAAACATTGGAAAATCAAATCTTTTGTATATAGACATTTCAAATAACTCGCTGGAAGGAGCTTTTTTTAATGATGTCGTGTCAAACTTTTCTTGGGGTATACAATATATAGATTTCAGTTCTAACAAGCTAGGGCCTCATTTCCCCAAATGGATACAAAAACTGAATAATCTCACGCATCTTGATCTTTCCAGATATAACATCTCAGACACAGTTTCTACAGAGTACTGGAACCAGTGGCAGTCTTCTCAGTTGTACCATTTGGATCTCTCTTTCAACAACATAAGTGGGAAATGTGGGGCTATGTGGACGTCCCCTGCCCAAAAATTGCTCTGGAGATGATGATTTGGGAGAGCCACCGGTCGGTGAGAGTGATGGTGATGAGGAAAGTACAAATGAACTTCAAAGATGGTTTTATATTGGAGGGGCCACAGGTTTTGCAACGACATTTTGGATAGCATGTAGCGCTTTACTTCTCAATCGCCGTCTTCGACATGCTTTTTTCCACTTTCATAATTGCTTGAAGGATTGGGTGTATGTAAAGGTGTTGGTGTTCATTGCAAAATTGCAAAGGGTTGCACGTGCATAGTCGTATATGTTTCACAATTTCTTTCTTTAGCACTTATATTTGTCTGCTTTGTATGTGCTTTTCGAATACTTATGATTGTTCTTATTATGTTGGTAGAGATACTGTATTGTAATATCATGCTTCACACTTGTATTTGTACAGGGGTTTTTAAGGCCCCGTTATTAATAAAAGTACCACTAACACCATGGGTGGCCATTTCTCCGCGTTGTGTTAAATCTGTTGACAAAAGTTAGTGCATGATGAACTGTTATGTGTGTGCAATACAGAGTTGCTGATGATCTCAAACACACTAACAAAAGAGGGCTTAAAACAATGAATACTGCAAATAGCTTTTTGGCTAAAAGTCCATTGTTGTATTGATTAAAGTTTGAATGCTTGATGAGCCACCTTGACTGTAATTAATTGTCAGAAACAATCATTAAATAGTAAAAGAAAATTGGATGTTGTACTTAGGATTCGAATGAGATTTTGATTGATAATTTCTGAGTTAAGCATGAATTTACCCTTTGCATAAAACTAGTAGCATGTACAGATAGAAGGATACAATTTGTGTTGATGTGCCACATTGATGTTGAAGTTAAAAATAGGGCGTCGTTGATCGATCATACCTGTGTTAAACATGAATTTACCCTCGGCATAAAAATAGTAGTGTGTACAGATAGAAATATACAATTTGTATGGATGCTAACCATATTACTTTTTAGATGATGATCTTACGTCGATGGTTTTATACTGCCATACAGGTGCTTTTGCTGTTTATGTAAAACACTGAAAAGGGTCACGTTCGTTGAATAATGGCAAGGGCTGCACAAATATAGTTGTTTGTACTTCACTCTCCTTTTTATCTTGTTGAATTCTTGTATATATGTAATGTATAAGCACGAGATCCAAATGTACTTACTGTCATATTTTTCAATGAACTATATTTCCGGGAAGAATTCTCAATGTTTACATGATTTCAAGTTTTCTAACTACTACTATTGAGTATGTGAAACATGTTGAACCATGTATTTACATTGAAACTGTGTGTCTTTAACTTTATTGATAACCAATATTTATAGATTACAATAAACCCTAATGTACCCTAAGCCCACAGATCGGGCTTGGGCCATTCATCAATTATATCGGCAAATACTCCCCGCAGTCTGAGCGGCGAAATCGCGAAAGCTCATAAAACAATAAAGCTATAACTATTTTTGTTGACGAAGACATCCACATCAAGCAAAAGCAAAGCAAATAAAGAAAACGGTACTTGTCAAAGAACTTGTATATTCACCAATGATGTGCGTTATGACATCAAAAGGTTTCAACTTGATTCTTGAAGAAGTAACCTCATGCGGCGGCTTATTGAATTAAGCAACACCATTGATCGAGCTTTAGTCAACTTTAGGTAAAGTCAGGTCGAGCTTTAGTCGACTTTAAGGAAAAAATAAATATATAAATGATTTTTTTTTTTCATTTTTTTTTTTTTATCTAACGAGCTTGTTGCAATATGATGAAAAAATAAAAATAAATAAAAAACCAAAGAAAAAAGCTTTAGTTTTTTTTTAACAGATCACCATTAGTCATTATGATGGTGGGGAGCAAAGGAGATCACGACACTAGGGTTTTCGAGATCACCATTCTTCCGTTGGTGGAGATGATGATGAGAATGAAGAACTTGGTTTTAGACTTTCAGTTGAGCCTTCGATGTGCTTTAGGACACCTAAGTTGTTGCAATGGATCTTGAAAAAGTAGGACCAAGATGAGTAATTTAACTCACCAATGTCGAGTTTCACGGGAACAAGGTTGTTGACTTTTTCATAACGGGAAGGACTTACAGGAGGAGGTGGGGTGTTATTCACCATTGTAGACGTATGGTTATGTTTAGAACAAGTATTATTTGGAGTGAAGGGAAGTGATGGCTAGAAAGATATTTAGATGATAAAGATTATTGCATGAAATTTGTATGTGATGCATGAAAGTGACGTCAATCGGATTTTTTTATGTATTGATGCATGAGACTTTTGGATGAGTTTGTGGTAAAGTTAAAAGAAAAATGACAGAAAATTTGTGACAACCGGTAAATTTGGGAAACTATGTTTAAAATACCAAGTGATAATTAACGATAAATCGTTAATTATCTTGAAACTGCCTTTAGAATATTCCAGATATTGTTCGTATGGATGAATTGCTACATGAATAATCGTTATATGTTGATTTATTCTTGGTATGAGTAACTGTGTAATTATTTTAGGCACTACGTGAGTCGGCACTAGGAAAACTCGATAACACAAGAAACTGATAAGTTCTAACACGTTTATTTAAAAATAGACGTATTTATAACTAAATCTTATGGAAAAACTATTTTAGAGATTATGGCACAAACTAGAAAATATGTTGACTAACTCTAGTATAAGTTTAAGGCTCGTAGATGTGTTTCGGGGAAATTTAAGGAAAACACACAAATGGTCCTTGTAGTTTAGAAACCGACACCCTTGGGAATTATAGCAATTTACAACAATGGTCCTTGTAGGGTTATATACCAAACACCCTGATGTGTGTCGATAGTGCAAGTTTTAAGTTTATAAACATGATCTACCAATGATTCAAACGAAACACATACGAGTAAGTATACTCGTCCGTGTGTAGCAAGAGATGATATGGTAAGCCGAGGTCGTTCACAAGGATTTGTTTAGTTTTTATGAAATGTGAGTTTTGATTATAATAATGACTTAGTAAAGATTCTAAGCAAGCAAATAACGATGATGATGTAAATTCAATATATTAAAACTACACTTGCCTAGACTATTTTGCACAATTCCCTTGATATGATTATGACAATGGTTCAAAGTTATTATGATCAATAAATTAGACGGTGTTCTAATTTGATTAGTTGCTGTACTAATCCTCTTGTTTTCAACACTTTCAATCCTAGTCAAGATTTTAAGATGACAAAAACAATATTAAGTTTTGATCAAACAAGACTAACACAATTCAATCATTTGATTCGCTATCGTTTCACAAGTAATTGACAACTACACTTTTTAGTTTTCTAAGTTTCACCAAGTTACTTATGAAATGGTCAATATATAAGGTAAATCCTTCATAGACAAAGGTTCTACAATTGATTAAATAACAATGTCTCTTTTGACCTATTACACCATTAATAATCAACCAAACTTGATAACTTTTTTGTTTATGAAAACTTTGAAAGCACAATTCGATCTTAGTATTAGCTTTTCATTGAATTAGAACCATAGAGTCATAATCAACCAACATTCATGTGACAAACATCATCTAGGCAAATGCACAAGACACTTAGCCGCTCATGGCAAACAAAGCAAATATCACAGAAATAATATCACATGAAAACATGATTAAGGAGTCTTACAAAAGTTGTAATGATGATTACAAGAGTTAGGAACAATTATGAAATGATCAACAATGATTCCTTGAATGAATACAATGATGGATGATGAATGTAAGTCCACTTCTTCCTGTGTTTTCTTCTTTGTAGCCTTCTAGAGAGAGTATTAGTGAATAATGGTAATGATTATTGGTAAAATTGGTGTCTTCTCTCTTGGCTAAGCTTCTAATTAATAGAAAAACTAACCCTTGGCCAACAAGCAAGTTTCTTGGGCACAAAGTGTCATAAAATTCTGCACTTGAAGTAAATGAAGTGCAATGATAACCCGCATGAAGAGTTAGATCATTAAAATGGTTATTAAAGAAGCTAGGAGTTGCACCAACCCAAGGTTGAAGTCTCAACCTAAGGTTTAGATTCCAGCCCAAGGTTTGGAGTAGTAGTTTTGAACCTTGGGTTGAACTTAAGCCTTTGTATTTCTTGAACCTTTGGTTGAGGAGGAAAACATAATTCATAGAAAACTTTGAATGTAACTGCTCATTCACTTCATCAACACTTGATCTTTCCTTGAGCTCGGAATTCTTTATAACTTGATTATTTATCTTTGATGATCTTCCCAAGTTCTTTATTATGGGTAGAATCTTTCGTTGTGCATAAGCTCTTGATTTATCAACTTTTCTCCATCTTTCTAGCTATTCCCTTGGATTTGATTGTACCTAAACCTTAATATATCTTTTGTACATTTTTCACACAATATGTTCACAAACACAACCAAATACAATGCACAAACATACAAATAACGCAACTAAAACATGTACGAAATGAGTGTTATTAAATCCCCCTACACTTACACTTTGCTTGCCCTCAAGCAAATATAGCTTTAAAAATAAATCCACATGATACAAAGAAAATGATTCTAAAAATGAGAAGCAAATCCATCAAGTACAAGTATAAGATAAGATTCATCTTTTTTATGTTTTATAAGTGAAAAGTCGAGATTTTTGACAATACCTTAATGATTCTCTTGCTTGATGACATGTTTACACACCTCACGAAAAAGGAATAAAGTATAATTCACTCAACACTCATTTATTTAGTGGGTGAGTATATAAGAAAATCACACTCATCGCTCAGTCATGATCTTAATATTACCATAAGCTTGTGCAAGAAACAAAACTCCACCGACGAGGCATAAGCACCAAATGTAAACATCTAAGAGGACTTTTATTTGGGTTAAAGGGTAATATTCGATTTATGTTCAAATATATCTTGCAAAAACATACTAGATCGCTAGCGCGAATTCTTGATTTATTCAAACAACAAATGGTCACTAAAGTAAAATACCTTATGTCACTGGCGCGTTATTCGATCACTCAAGAACCGGATGGTCAATAGAATATATCGCACAATTGATATCTTCAAAAAATTGAAAAGGTAGGTATAAGGTATGGGATATAATTATGAGAGGTGTAAGAAAAACTTTAAAGAATAAGCAAAGTCTACAACCAATTGCTACTAGCTACAGCAACTTCTTTCACATGAACTTGAGAACTCATCCTTGATCGATATCATACTTTCATAGCTCATTGGCTATCATTGTCACCATACAATTGCAATGACTTATTATATATATTCTTTTCTTTTTTCTTGTTTTTTTCTTGGCAACATGTTTCAACCATCGATCATAATTCCAATAGATCTTCTATGATATTATCATAGAGTTTGCAACTTTCTCCAAAATTCAAGAATTTCTCATATAACAACCATCTTTCGAAGTTGCTAGTAACCAAGCAAGATTGATGTAACACCCCCAAAATTTGATACAGCGGAAGACTCAACAAGCTTTCGGGGTGCTACGGTGATTGGTATCCAAACACAAGACATAAAAGAACGAGATAAAGTAAACATAAGAAAAACACAACAAAAACGGGTTTTAAAGTTTACAATTATCCCAAGAATTATCCAAAGTAAGGCCCAATAGAAATAAACGTAGGTCCACAATTATTTATCAGAGTTTTTGAAAATAGATCCATAACCGGGTGCCATAGCCAAGCCTCAATCCAAGCATCCAAAGGGCATCACTTAATTACCTGAGAAAACATGCTAAAAGTCAGCTTTCGCTGGTGAGATCATATGTTTAAATTCATAATTCAATATAGTGGACATATACGCAAAACGCTTGCTAGCTAGACTAGGCCTCAGTCATCCAACCAAATAATCCAACCAAAATAATCCAACCAAATAAAATCAACCCTATAGGTGCACGCTATAGCTCAAATCAATCCAATCAATAGCTTACCTAGCTCATGTCTAGGCCTCGCTCTATAATCAATCAATAGCTTACCTAGTTCGGGACTAGGCCTCGCTCTATAACCAAATCAATAGCTTACCTAGCTCATGTCTAGGCCTCACTCAATAACCAAATCAATTTCTTACCTAGTTCGGGACTAGGCCTCGCTTTATCCTACCTAGTTCTATAAGCATAGCAAGTTTTGAAATCAAAAAGCGATAGTAGTCCACATAAAACAATTTGCACGTTTCTCACCCCAAGTATTGAAAACAAAGTTCAAGAGTAAAAGTGGGGCTATGACTCACCTCAAGTCCAGCAAATCCTCAAAAGAAATCGATAGAAGAAAGACGTAAGTAAATTCACGTAACGGCAACTACAGACTCGGCACTTCCTAACAATATCAAGCTCGTTCAGAAATCATTTCCTCAAAAATCAAATATTCCCATTCCCGAACGTATTCCATTTTTACTTTCCAAAAATATCCATTTCTCGAATTAGCTTCATATATAAATTTGAAATTCGACGTTTTGTATCCATATGGGTGAAGGGTCGACACACCTCAAACCAAGAAGTCACAACAAAAAGAAATAATAAACTATCTATAGGTCTAATATTAGCCCAATATATTATTTAAATAAATCATCGAAGTTTATCAAATCCGTCGATTTGGTAATCTCCCATATTTATTTACGTAATATATCGTTCCAAGATTATACCCAACCTAAAGCACATAGCACAAAGAATTCTATTTGGTATATATATCGTAGTCAAATAAATCCCCTATATATATCGTCAAATTGGCGAACTTCCACGAGATACATAGTAATTAATTATCCTAATACATATACCACAACCTATGGGCGTCGTGGGATACGATGCCCATTAATATACTCATTTTATATAGCCAAATAACTCGATCTAATCCGTCGATTAAATAAGTCACTTGTTATAGAAAATGTTTATATTAATCGTCATATATCCGTGACAACACAAAAGTCACATAATAAAGTCCACTTGAACTTTAAATAACCACAACTCGTATAACTCGATAAGTTTTTCTAAATTTATAAAAAGTCATGTTTTTAATTATTACTTACCCAACGTATTATTTCTCGACATCATTTATAGTTATTATCTATAATAATACTTCGACATTTATTACACTATTTGTATAGTATAATAATTATCGTTATATTATTATAACGTTTACTCTTGATCGTTTTATTACTAATATACGCATTTATATATATATATGTACGTTTATCACATCTATATACGTATATAAACGATTATATTATCAATAATATTATTACGAGTATTGTTTTTAATGTTTGATTTTAAATATTTATCGAGTCATAAGAATTTGGTCATATGTCCGGGTCATCACTCTCGGCTCATAGTCCAAGTCCAAAATAATAACCAAGTCAAAATAAATAATCCAACTCCGTCCAAATCAATCCCAATCCACGTGCTACAACATGAGGGTCCGATTACGGCACCCGACTAATCCTATCTCGGTCATTCTAAGTGACCGTCTCACAATCGGTCCCCAAATCACTTCGTCAACACAACTCCAAATTACAATCCAAAGTATACCATTGTCGCGACCACAAAAGAGTCTCGACCCATCCGAAAGCTTCTGTCGAAAAATAATGCCACAATAATAATAACAAAAATGAAACAACCACAAGTAATCATCAAATATGCACATTATGGTTTGGTTTACCACGCCAAACCCGAGCCAAATGACCCACTTGGGTCTCCGTTAGAACCATGAGTCACAAGGACTCAAAACCAAGGCCACTAGGCCACGACATAGGCTCACTTGAGCCGGTCCAAAACTGCCAAACGGACCATCATGGTTCGCGGAACAACAAACATCAACAATCACCAAATCGGTTAACCAAATCGACCAAGAATCAAACCATTCGGACCAAGGGTCCTCTTAGACTCCCAAACGAGTCAAAATATAGCCACACCGAGACCATAGGGTCTCGGCCAAGCTCCAACGAGCTTAACTCAAAACCAAACGCGACCCAACATCAAAAGTCGAGCACCAAATCGCGTCAAAACCAAAACCCAAGATACCAAACTTCATTTTTATTACCAAATCATCATTTCCCACTTGTTTTAATCAAAACCCAACAAGAAAGATTTCGTATACCCACGGTTTGGGTACAAATCGAGACACACGAGTGGAAACTCGTGGTCACTCACCTTCCAAATGCTCCAAGAATATGTTTCTTCAAAAACCCAACAAGAAAATATAAGATAGATGGTGTTTAGGGGGCGGTGATGGTGTGTACAAGGTGATAGGGTGGTCCAAATCGCACGTGAATTGTATCAAAAGATAGATCGGGACGAAAGGGTTAAGATGGTGATGTTGTTTTTGGTGTGAGAGTGGCGGTGGTGGCTATTGATTCATGTGAAAACCAATTATATAATATATAGTATAGTATCGAAGTGATCCGCGTAAAATACGGATCACCCGAGTCGTTTCCCAACGAAGGCGAATGGAATCGAGAATATCGATTCGTGAAATCGTGAATTGAAAAGTGAGAAAGTGAAAATAGCAATCAATATATTCAAGTAATCACTAATAACTATGAAATATGCAAAGAGTATAAGCGAATTATGCACCAAAGTTAAAAACGCGAAAACGGAAATGCAACCGCAAAATTTAAAACGTAACGTTTAATGAAAAATGATCCTACGAACTTGAAAATATTTTCTAAAAATCTTAAACTAATAAAAAGAATTTTAAGAAAAAGAAAAATATTTTTTTGACTTTTTATTTATTTTCTATGAATTAAAATTGATTTTTGGGAATTTAAATTGAATTAAAAATTAAGAAAAATAGAAAAATAAAGTGGAAAAATGAAAATTTAAATATTGAAAATTATAAAATATTATAAAATAATTTCAAAAAATATTTTTGTATTTTTCACAACTTATCCTGATTTTTTTATTGACTTTTGGTAATTAAAAATGGAATAAAATCAAAATAAAATAAGAAAAATAGTAAAAAGGTTAAGAAAAATCTGGAAAAATTCCAGAAATTCTAAAATATTAAAATGAACTCAGAATAAAATTTTGAAATGAAAAAGAGATGATTAAGAGCTTATTTAACTCAACAGCTAATTCACAAGTGCTTATTTATAAGCACTTGTGATCCAAATTATTTGGAACTTTTGAAACAGACTTAGGGTGATGCAATGCACTCAGTTAAGCAAGTAATGATCAATTAGAAACTCAGATAATTAACAGATGCAAAACTTAATAGTAATAAGCTAAAAATAAGCTCACAGATGAAATCAGAATAAGATCAAGCTGAAACAGAAGCCAAGCAATACTACAAACTATTCAAACATCTCAAACTAAGCTAAAATCTTAATACCAAACCCTGATGTAAGCTCAGATTTTCAACTGCAGTTCTATTCTAACAATCAACCTAAAATATATTTTAAGTTTCAACAGCTTAATTCAAATGCTTATAAAAACTTTAATCCTTGACCAATTTCAATAATAACAGCTGATTTGGAAAACTCAGCAACCAAATTTTATAAAAACAGCAAAATCCCCATCACAAAATAACCAATTGAATGCTAATTAGACACAAGTTCAGCAAATTTAATTCATAAAGGACTGCAGTTCACTGGCTAATGCTGACTTTTAAGTTTTAATCAAAGATTGACTTGACTGAGATTTTAACTACTAGAGTTTGTTTATCTAACTGAGATTATACTAAGTTACTAAGTTCAAAATCACTTCCACACAATCACAAATTCCCAGCAAAAGACCTAAATCCAACCAGTCCTTAAGTGATTGTTTCCCTAAATTGCAAGACAAACAAAAGTATGACCAATTCAAACTTCTTAAACAGTTAACTCTAATGATTACTAAGCTGAAATGAGCAAGTACTTCAGAAACTCAATGAAACAATATTCAACTTATCAAATAACACTCAAATCCAATATGTGACAAATCAAAAATCTATTACAAATCCCAACAATTCAAATCCAAAGTTACTGACAGATGATCAACAACTTCAAAACAGATTTACCAAACTATCAACACTCAACAGATGACACAATTCAACAATAATGCTCAATTTAACAGTAATTCAATCCCAATCCTAATCTAAATCAGATCCACAATTTAACAGATGTACACTAAGCAACACAGATCAGAGATCAACCAAAACTCAACACTCAATTTATATGCAACTATATCAATGATAACCAAATGAAACAGTAACTCTAAACCAATCCAATTCAAACTCAGATCTACAAACTCAAAGTAACAGATCATGCAATAAACTATCTACTAATACTATTCTAGATCCAATCAAACAATAATCAAGCTCAGCTAAGCAAATAACTATATTAAACTAAGATGTATAAATCAAATTCAAATCTGCTGCTACAAACAACTAAACTTCAAATCTATTAACTAAAAACTCAGATCAGGACTTAAGGAAATTGAATGAGATTTACCAAATAACTTCCCCTCAGCTAGAACAGAGGGGATTCACAGAAGCCTATCTCTAAGATAGGCTGATTTCACCTCTTTCTGTATCAGCTTATCCAAAATCTCCAATACAACTGCTTCAATCAACTCTGATCTCTGATTATCTCTTAACACAGACTCAAAAATAACTCCAATAATAAGCTAGAAAGCTCAAATGCAATATTGAAAAAGAAAAATAAGCTCTACTGTGAGCTTTTACTAGATAATATTGTAGACTTTTATATTTTTTTTTATTTTTCTATTTTTTATGAATTATATTTTTATGTAAAAGTCAAATGAAACAGGATAAAAAAAATGGTGCAAGCTATTATTTAGTTAAAATAAGCTAACAACTAAGATGATAAAGTGGAATAAGCAGAATAAAATGAACATTAAGCTGAGATTAAATGAGAGAAAAACTTTTATTAAAATCAAATATTACATCAACTAATCTACATTACAACTCAAACTAAATTTTAACAGCATAACGATACCCTAAAAAAACTACACTCCAATCAGCAACTAAGCACCTCTTTATATAGGAGAGGAGTGAGTGAGGGGGGTGTGATTGCCATGCTGGCAATCCACAACTATTTGTGCTTGTTTTCTTCATCCTTCAGCCCTTAGATCATGTCCCATCAATCATAGCCTTTAGATCATATATCTATGACGCGTCTCACCCAATCAGTCCATGCCACGTAACCCATTTGCGCTTCTTTTGTGAGTCTGACACAATCCTGACACCCTCTAAGCTTCTAGAAACACTTTAATTTGACTAATTTATCCTTACTCACTGTAATTGATACGTACGGTCATTCTAGGGTTTATCCAATTTGGGTAAAATGGGAATTGGGGAAAATGGGGAGCAGGGTAGTTTTTTTATTTGTTGTTTGACCCTTCACTGACCGGGTAATATTCTTTGACCAAAAAGGTGTGGATTGGACCGGGTAATATAATAGAGTGATGGGCTTGGTGTTTAGGTTGTGGGCTGGGTATGTTTATTGGATCAGAAATTTGTGGATTTAATCTTAGGATGAATTTAGTAATAACAAGGACCAATGTTGTAACATTTGAAATTCCAAGGGCTGGTCTTGTCACTTTCTCAAAATGTAACTCAGGGACCAATTCTGTCAATCTTGAATAAATGAAGGACTTATGTTGACTTTTGGATCCCAGCTTTTGACTTTTTGACCATCTTCCACTCTCATGCCTGTTTTTCCGGTTTTCGTGTGATTTTTCGTCTTTTTGTGATTAATCCGTACCTGCATGTTCACAACATAGAAACACGTGTTTTCTTGGCATTTGTTAGCTCAAATAGTCATTTTGGGTCGGTATTTGGCCATAAAATGGTGAGTGAATAAGCACTCACCAAAATCCCCCAGACTAAGATATTGTCGTGTCCTCACGCAATGTGATCAATTCACGCTTTTGGGATAAATAATTTCAAAAACTCTTCCTACTAACTTTGTAGAGTAGCAAGGAGGTTCGAAAGAAATAATTAAATCATTTATTCCCGCAAACGCTCCGTTTTCCGGTTTTCATGAATAACAACTACAACTACTATTTTTGTACTTTTTCATTTATGTATGTGACGGTTTGCTTTGACTTTCATTATCAATTCTTATCTGTTGTCTGTTGATAATTTTCAGGGTCAACGAGTAGAAACACTTCTCACAGAGAAGAAACCATACGGATAAAAATCGTCATCCTTGATTTTTCACAAGCTCCCAAACTAAGCGTAAAATCGAGATCATTGTTTATCCACAAGTTAGATGCTAACACTACCCACAAAAGTTACTTGTGTATTACCTCTTGTTCCCAGGTCCTAAGTTTTGTATCTCAAGATTTTAACTTGTGAGAAATGAATTGCTTCATATTTTCTCGTTTTGATAGTTTTTAGTCCGATAAGAGCACAAAATTTGAACGCTAAGTAGTTTCCAAACTTTCCCTTGAAAATCCCCGCATACAGAAATCGGGTCCACATAAAGGTCTCTGATTTAACACGATTTGTAGGGGCTCCCTTTTTATTTACGACCGAGACATACCATGTTTGATACCCGAAATGGAAGCTTTTTATTAGGGAAACCCCCGGAGTCGAAGCTTGGCATTTTTGCATAATCATAAGCACCTTAATAATACTTTAGTCCTTAGTCTTTTATTTCCTTTACGATCAACGGTTTGCAAGCCGCCAAGATGTAAGAGCTTTATTATGACTTTGGATTTTTATCCGCTGCTTTTTTTAATAGCTTTGGATTCCTCTGCCTTTTTATTTGGCTTTGGACTATTATTATTGATATTCATAATCATATGCCAAACCCCGAGTCCTACGGCCTTTACTAAGATCACAACATCGGCTGCGAACCGGCAAGATGCAATAGTCTATTTTACCGTAACACTGGCAGTACCCTTATGTGTACCAAACCCCCATATGCAGAGATTTTGTTGGGAACGAGAAAAAACTAAGTATTGCCCAAACCGTATACCCTTAATTAAACCTAGAGATCTATTATTATTGGTGTTCAAGCTTGTGGGAACAAGGAGGCCACAAGTACCTTTCGTGGGCTTTTTAAATCCCAAGTAATGAGATCCGTGTATAGCACGAAACTTCTAAATAAACTCTATCATTCCTCAATCTCCGCAAATTTAAAATCCCAAGTAATGAGATCCGCGGATGCTTAGCCATAATCTTTTGATTATTTTGGTTAAGGGAGACAAGCTAGGGCTCAACACGCCCGGTCAAGTCAAAACATTTATTTCTACTCTCGCCGATAGGAAAGTCAAAACAAGGTGTCAAATCTTATTATTCATATCATATATTTTTTTTTTTTTACTTTTCATCATTTTTTTTCATTTATAAAGCGGTGATAAAAATTAAAATTTTTGGTGGAAAATGGAGTTGCAAGAGTGCACTACTTTTGTGAAAAATGCAAGGTCAAAATCGAATCGAAGATTCACCCTCCCCCAGCCTAGAATGAAATATTGTCCTCAATGTTTTACGGGTAAAGGTAATCCTAACAAAATTCTAGGCCGTTTATTAATCATGCCAAAGAAAACGTTAGTCGATAAGATTCACGGATATAGGATTTCCAAGTAGCACCGATGAATGAAACTCGAGCGGAGAGAAGATAACGAGCACGAGAGTCATCATAAATCGCGGACAATCCTAACAAACATCACAAACAACCACGGAACACAAGAGTAGAAGAGGCACCCCCTCCTCACGTTATTTATTAGAAAATAGAAAATAAGAAGATGAAATGATAAGCATGGATTGCCACCCACAAAGCGCTTTCTTTTTGATATCCGAGTCACATAGCTTGACTCGATCCCCGAATTCAATTGTCCTTGGGGAAAGTTTGGAGATCCGGGACTACCATGGTTGGTACATCCCCTCCAAAGTAGTGTTTCAATCGGTGACCATTCACCTTAAAATTGGGACCATCTTGTTGAGCTAACTCAATGGTAGCGTAAGGGAAAACTTGGGTTATTGTGAATGGCCTAGACCAACGGGTTTTAAGCTTACCCGAGAATATCTTTAAACAAGAGTTAAAAAGTAGCACTTGATCACCAACGTTAAAAACGCGGTCTTTGATCTTGGCATCATGGATTCTTTTTGTTTTCTCTTTATATATCAAAGAATTCTCGTAAGCTTGATCACGGAGTTCGACTAACTCATTCAATTGAACTTTTCTGTGATCACCCGCGGTTTTCAAGTCAAAGTTGGCATATTTTAAGGCCTAGTAGGCCTTGTGCTCTAGTTCAATAGGCAAATGACAAGCTTTCCCGTAAACCAGCTTATATGGTGTACACCCAATGGGAGTTTTGTAAGCGGTCCGAAAAGCCCATAATGCATCTTCTAATTTGTCGGCCCAAGAGGCACGGTGCTCTCCTACTGTCCTTTCAAGTATACATTTTAAACCACGATTGGAAACCTCCACTTGACCACTCGTTTGTGGATGATAAGCCGTGGAAAGACGATGTGTGACACCATATTTAAGCATAACTTTCGCAAATTGATCATTGCAAAAATGGGTCCCACGATCGCTTATGCTGGCTCGAGGTGCACCAAATCGGGCAACGAGACTCTTTAAAAATTTAACAACCACTCGGGCGTCATTGGTGGGGAGCGCCTTCGCTTAAACCCATTTTGATAAGTAATCGACGGCCACGAAAATGTACTTGTTTCCCCTAGACGACGGGAATGGCCCCATGAAATCGATGCCCCAAAGGTCAAAAATCTCACAAACTTGAATCGCATTTTGCGGCATTTCATCGTTTTGAGAAATTTTCCCTTGACGTTGGCAAGAATCACATGTTTTCACCAATTCATGGGCATCCCGATATATCGTCGGCCAATAGAAGCCGGAATCGAAAACCTTCTTAGAGGTGAAATTGGCACCATCATGTCCCCCCGTGGGTCCATTATGACATGCCATTAGAATTTCAACGGCTTCCGTACCGTGAACACACCGCCGGATCACTTGATCCGCACACACTTTGAACAAGTAGGGGTCGTCCCAAAAATAATGTTGGACATCTTTAAAGAATTTCTTCTTTTGCTGGGACGACATCCCTTTCCTAATGAAATTTCCCGCATGATAATTCGCAAAATTGGCGAACCATGGGTTACTTTGGTTAGTTTTGGTCACACTCCCAAGTGTCTCGAGAGGAAAAGCATCGTTAATTTCCTTATTCTCGAGAACACTTTGATGGGGGTTCTCAAGTCGTGAAAGGTGATCAGCAGCAAGATTCTCAGCTCCTTTCTTGTCTCGTATTTCGACATTAAATTCTTGGAGCAAAAGAACCCACCGCATTAAACGTGGCTTCGCATCTTGTTTAGCCATTAGGTACTTTAGGGCTGAGTGGTCCGTATACACTATGCACTTTTTAAGAAGCAAATAAGACCTAAATTTCTCAAAAGCATAGACAACCGCTAACATTTCCTTTTCGTTAGTTGTATAGTGATGTTGGGCGTCATTCATGGTCTTGCTTGCATAGTGTATCGGTTGAAAATACTTGTTCTTACGTTGCCCCAGAACTGCACCAATGGCATAATCACTTGCATCACACATTAGCTCAAATGGTAAGTTCCAATCGGGGGCAACTAAGATTGGTGCCTCCGTTAACTTCTTCTTTAAAACATTAAATGCATCGACGCATTCATTTGTGAAGTTAAACGGGGCGTCTTTTTCTAAAAGGTGGGTCAGAGGCCGGGCTATTTTGGAGAAATCTTGAATAAAACATCGGTAAAAGCCAGCCTGACCAAGGAAACTTCGAATTCCTTGACGGTAGTCGGATGTGGTAATTTAGCAATAACATCGACTTTTGCCCGATCCACCTCAATCCCAGATTTGGATATCTTATGGCCGAGGACTATTCCCTCTTTAACCATGAAGTGGCACTTCTCCCAATTTAGAACTAAATTAGTGTTTTCACACCGAATTAGCATTCTTTCCAAATGGGAGAGGCAAGAGTCGAAAGAATTTCCATAGACGGAGAAGTCGTCTATGAACACTTCCATGGTTTTTTCAATCATATCGAAGAAAATGGCCATCATACACCGTTGAAACGTGCCTGGAGCGTTACATAAGTCAAAGGACATTCTACGATAGGCAAACGTTCCATACGGGCAAGTAAAAGTGGTCTTTTCTTAATCCTGGGGATCAATGGGAATTTGAAAGTACCCAGAAAAGCCATCCAGAAAACAATAGAACTCATTTCCCGCTAAACGTTCAAGCATTTGGTCCATAAAAGGGAGCGGGAAATGGTCTTTACGTGTCGCATCATTCAACTTGCGGTAGTCGATACAAACTCTCCATCCGGTCACAAGTCGAGTCAGTGTAAGCTCATTATCGTCATTCTTCACAACAGTGATTCCGCCCTTCTTTGGCACACAATGAACCGGGCTAACCCATGAACTATCCGAGATCGGATAAATCATTCCAGCGTCAAGGATTTTAATAACTTTCTTTTTGATCACTTCATGGATTTGTAGATTAACCCATCGTTGTTGCTGGACAGAAGCTTTGTGATTATCCTCAAGAAGAATCTTATGAGTACAAAATCGAGGGTCGATTCCCTTAATGTCGGATATTTGCCAAGCAATCGCACTTTTATGCTTCCGAAGCACATCTAAGAGTCATGTCTTCTCCTCATCTTTAAGGCCTTTTGATATTATAACCTGTAATTTATCATTTTTTTCCAAGTATGCGTATTCGAGATGAGGAGGCAAATCCTTGAGCTCGAGCTCCGGAGGATTCTCAATAGACGGCTTAACTTCTTTTACGTCTGCCATTTTTAAGTCAACCGGAGGGGAAGAAACAATCGGTTTTTCATTTAACAATTTTTCAATTAATAAAATGTCCCCCTCCGGATCAAAGTTATTATTATCAGTTTCCAGTGAAAATGATTCATTTACAAGACAAGCATTGATTTCTTCCCAAGCGAGATCACTTCCCTCAAACGGAGTGAGGGAAGGGGAAGAATCGGAGACGATCGGTTCAAAAGAAGGAGTGGGATTGCCACTCGAAGCATTATCGGTGAAACCAAGAAATTCTTGAGCATACTCCTCCGTAAGTTCATCAATAACATCAATACGGTTGACGGAAGAAACATCGTAATCGGAGGAGTATCTCGCGGTTTGATCAAGGTTAAAAGTGACGGCTTCATTTCCAACACGTAAAGTAATCTCCTCGTCATAAACATCAATTAAAGCACGACCGGTCCTTAGGAAACCTCTCCCGAGAATGAGAGGAACCCGTGGATCGGCATCGAAATCAACAACCACAAAATCCGCAGGGAAATGAAATTTCCCAACATTGACAAAAATATCCTCAGCTATGCTAATTGGACGAGACGTAGATCGGTCGGCAAGCTCGAGGGTCATAAGCGTCGGTGTCAAGTTAGGAAGAGACAACTTTTTCCATATCGACAATGGCATAAGGTTAATGCTAGCACCAAGATCGGCCAAGGCAAAGCATTGAACCATACCCGGAAAATTGCACGGTATAAGAAACTTGCCAGGGTCTTCAAGCTTTTCGGGTAGCTTTTTAAGAAGAACCGCTGAGCAATTCTCATTCATTTGAGTCCTTGACATTTCAAAAAGCTTTTCCTTATTATTCAAAAGACCTTTTAGCATCGAAGAAAATTTAGGCATCAAAAGTATAGCATCCGCGAGACTTATATCAAAGTGTAACTCTTGAAAAATCTGATAAAATTTCTCCATTTGGTTTTTATCTTTCTCGCGGTGCTTTTGTTCGTTTAAGCGTGATGGATATGGCAACTTTGTTTTAACCGGTGTTTAATTTTCATTATCATTAACAACCTTTTCCTTTCCTTTAGACGTCGGGACCACCGGAGGTTGGATGTCTTTGGTCCTTCCATTATTAATAGGAATTTCCGTATCCGTTGTCACCTCGGGTTCACGGGCGACTACCTTGGGAGGTAGAGAAGAAGAGGTAGTCGGATCCGTCGGTCCATCATAAGTAACACCACTCCTTGTTATGATTGCTTTTGCATCGCCCCTCGGGTTAGCGATCGTGTTGCTTGGCAACGTTCCAGAGCCCGAGGGTCGATCATTTAAACGCTTGTTAATATCGTTGATTTGAGTCGCAAACAATCTCGTAGTTTCATCTTGTTTAGCAATTAAAGCTTGTTGACTCTGAATCAATTGTTTAATCAACTGTTCCATGGGCGATGGATTTGTAATAGCAGCTTGATTTTGATTATTAAAACTTTGCCCACGGTTTTGAAAATTGCCATTGTTTTGATTTCCATGATTATTATTCTGAAAATTCCCATTGTTTTGAAAATTGTTCCTTTGAGACGGGCCTTGGTGATAATTTCCCCGGTTTTGATTTTGTTGAAAATTTTGATTTTGTCCTTGAAAACCATTATTTCCGCGGTTGTGATTTTGTTTGTTGTTGAATTGATGATTACGGTTTTGCACATTGTTATTCTGATTCACTTGATTAGGTTGATTAAACCCGGGTGGTCCTTGAAAATGGCTCGAACGGTAGCTGAGGAGATTACGGTCTCCTTGAAGAGGTGGGTAACCGTTGCCACCCATATTCGCAGCATACACGTTCTCTTGAGCAAAAGCACCGGTCGTCGGACATTCATAATATGGGTGTCGACCACCACAAGTAATGCAACCTTGATTAACGACATTGACTTGTTGACTTGATTTTTTCATAGACATTGCATCAACTTTCTTTGTTAAAGCCACAATCATATTTACCAATTCATCGTTATTTTTACCATTGTTAGACACTTGTGGTTTATTTCTTGACATTCTAACACGAGCCTTATTTTCGATTATTATGAAGGCATCATTCGTGTTCCTAGCCAACAAGTTACCACCCGCAGCAGAGTTAAGCGAATCTTGGTCAGCATGACATAACCCATTATAAAACGTATCTATCTGCTGAAGGTCAGTAAACCCGTGGTTCGGACATTTTTCCTTCAAATCTTTGAATCAGTCCCAAGCTTCACTAAACGTTTCATCAAAATCTTGTTGGAACCGAAAGATTTGAGAACGTAGGTTAGAAGTTTTAGAGGGAGGATAGAAGTAATTCACAAACTTGGAAGCGAGATCATTCCAAGTGTGAATCGAGTTAGGCGGTTCCTTTTCCAGCCAAGTCCGGGCTGCTCCTTTTAAGGAGAAAGGAAATAACTTCAATTTCACCACATCGTGAGGAACTTGGTTCATCCTTATGGTCTCAGCGATGTCGGTGAAATTTCTAATGTGAGCATAAGGGTCTTCGTGATCGAACCCGTGAAAGGATATACCCGTGACCAAATTGAGTAATCCGTGATTGATCTCAAAGTTGGCATTGATGTCCGGAATCACAATAGCTCTCCTCACACCACTGAATGGTGATTGGAGTTGTTCTTCCATCGGACGTGGTTCAAATGCCAGTTGTTGTCCCATCGGTGGGATAACATTGTGCTGCGGACCACCCATCGGCGGGGGTCCGTTGTGTTCGTTTTGGTTCATCTCCTCGTCGTCAAGGAAATGAACCCGACTCGTATGTCGTAAAACTCGCTCGGGGTTAGAGAACGGAGACGTAAGACTCTCAAAAGAAGAACGGGTGTGCATACACCACGAGCAAAATCAAAAAGAAAATGAAAAAGAAAAGAGAAAAGAAAATATTTTTGTTTTTTATATTTTTTTTTCTCAAAAACTTTTTATTTCTTTTGTTTTTCTTTTCTTAAAACGTAACGTTAATTGAAAACCGTTTCTTTCAAAACCACGTACGACAGGACGGGAGAGAAGAATGGAACTCTCTTCAGCTAGCAATTTAATGTCTTAGCTATCCGTATTTCCCGCTTATTCGGTTGTAGTAATTGAAATAGTCCGATAAACAACTAAATTACGTTTTCGTTATATTGTGAGACTTTTTTGGTTTACAACGCCCTTTCTTTCGATCGAGTCGAGGCTGTAACTTTTATTATTTTTTTGGTATTTTGTAAACACTTTAGGAAAAGTGTTTTGATTTTTTCAATTTTTATAGAGATATATATACAAAGTAGAGGAAAGCTTAACAAAACACGAATTTGCAAAACGATATTCAAAAATTCACTTCGACCTTCCCCGGCAGCGGCGCCAAAAATTGATTCGTGTGAAAATCAATTATATAACATATAGTATAGTATCGAAGTAATCCGTGTAAAATACGGATCACCGGAGTCGTTTCTCAACGAAGGCGAATGGAATCGAGAATATCGATTCGTGAAATCGTGAATTGAAAAGTGAGAAAGTGAAAATAGCAATCAATATATTAAAGTAATCACTAATAACTATGAAATATGCAAAGAGTACAAGCGAATTATGCACCAAAGTTAAAAACGCGAAAACGGAAATGCAACCGCAAAATTTAAAACGTAACGTTTAATGAAAAATGATCCTACGAACTTGAAAATATTTTCTAAAAATCTTAAACTAATATAAAGAATTTTAAGAAAAAGAAAAATATTTTTTTGACTTTTTATTTATTTTCTATGAATTAAAATTGATTTTTGAAATTTAAATTGAATTAAAAATTAAGAAAAATAGAAAAATAAAGTGGATAAATGAAAATTTAAATACTAAAAATTCTAAAATATTATAAAAGAATTTCTATAAATATTTTTGTATTTTTCACAACTTTTCCTGATTTTTTTATTGATTTTTGGTAATTAAAAATGATTTAAAAATGGAATAAAATCAAAATAAAATAAGAAAAATAGTAAAAAGGTTAAGAAAAATTTGGAAAAATTCCAGAAATTCTAAAATATTAAAATGAACTCAGAATGAAAATTTGAAATGAAAAAGAGATGATTAAGAACTTATTTAACTCAACAGCTAATTCACAAATGCTTATTTATAAGCACTTGTGATCCAAATTATTTGGAACTTTTGAAAACAGACTTAGGGTGATGCAATGCACTCAGTTAAGCAAGTAATGATCAATTAGAAACTCAGATAATCAACAGATGCAAAACTTAATAGCAATAAGCTAAAAATAAGCTCACAGATGAAATCAGAATAAGATCAAGCTGAAACAGAAGCCAAGCAATACTACAAACTATTCAAACTTCTCAAACTAAGCTCAAATCTTAATACCAAACCCTGATGTAAGCTCAGATTCTCAACTGCAGTTCTATTCTAACAATCAACCTAAAATATATTTTAAGTTTCAACAGCTTAATTCAAATGCTTATAAAAACTTTAATCCTTGACCAATTTCAATAATAACAGCTGATTTGGAAAATTCAACAACCAAATTTTATAAAAACAGCAAAATCCCCATCACAAAATAACCAATTGAATGCTAATTAGACACAAGTTCAGCAAATTTAATTCATAAAGGACTGCAGTTCACTGGCTAATGCTGACTTTTAAGTTTTAATCAAAGATTGACTTGACTTAGATTTTAACTACTAGAGTTTGTTTATCTAACTGAGATTATACTAAGTTACTAAGTTCAAAATCACTTCCACGCAATCACAAATTCTTAGCAAAAGACCTAAATCCAAAGTAAATGTTTCCCTAAATTGCAAGACAAACAAAAGTATGACCAATTCAAACTTCTTAAACAGTTAACTCTAATGATTACTAAGCTGAAATGAGCAAGTAATTTAGAAACTCAATGAAACAATATTCAACTTATCAAATAGCACTCAAATCCAATATGTGACAAATCAAAAATCTATTACAAATCCCAACAATTCAAATCCAAAGTTACTGACAGATGATCAACAACTTCAAAACAGATTTACCAAACTATCAACACTTAACAGATGACACAATTCAACAATAATGCTCAATGTAACAGTAATTCAATCCCAATCCTAATCTAAATCAGATCCACAATTTAACAGATGTACACTAAGCAACACAGATCAGAGATCAACCAAAACTCAACACTTAATTTATATGCAACTATATCAATGATAACCAAATGAAACTGTAACTCTAAACCAATCCAGTTCAAACTCAGATCTACAAACTCAAAGTAACAGATCATGCAATAAACTATCTACTAATATTATTCTAGATCCAATCAAACAATAATCAAGCTCAGCTAAGCAAATAACTATATTAAACTAAGATGTATAAATCAAATTCAAATCTGCTGCTACAAACAACTAAACTACAAATCTATTAACTAAAAACTCAGATAAGGACTTAAGGAAATTGAATGAGATTTACCAAATAACTTCCCCTCAGCTAGAACAGAGGGGATTCACATAAGCCTATCTCTAAGATAGGCTGATTTCACCTCTTTCTGTATCAGCTTATCCAAAATCTCCAATACAACTGCTTCAATCAACTCTGATCTCTGATTATCTCTTAACACAGACTCAAAAATAACTCCAATAATAAGCTAGAAAGCTCAAATGGAATATTGAAAAAGAAAAATAAGCTCTACTGTGAGCTTTTACTAGATAATATTGTAGACTTTTTTTTTTCTGTTTTTTATGGATTATATTTTTATGTAAAAGTTAAATGAAACAGGATAAAAAAAATGGTGCAAGCTATTATTTAATTAAAATAAGCTAACAACTAAGATGATAAAGTGGAATAAGCAGAATAAAATGAACAATAATCTGAGATTAAATGAAAGAAAAACTTTTATTAAAATCAAATATTACATTAACTAATCTACATTACAACTCAAACTAAATCTTAGCAGCATAACGATACCCTAAAAAAACTACACTCCAATCAGCAACTAAGCACCTCTTTTTATAGGAGAGGAGTGAGTGAGGGGGTGTGATTGCCATGCTGGCAATCCACAACTATCTGTGCTTGTTTTCTTCATCCTTCAGCCCTTAGATCATGTCCCATCAATCATAGCCTTTAGATCATATATCTATTGCGCGTCTCACCCAATCAGTCCATGCCACGTAACCCATTTGTGCTTCTTTTGCGAGTCTGACACAATCCTGACACCCTCTGAGCTTCTAGAAACACTTTAATTTGACTAATTTATCCTTACTCACTGTAATTGAGACGTACGGTCATTCTAGGGTTTATCCAATTTGGGTAAAATAGGAATTGGGGAAAATGGGGAGCGGGGTAGTTTTTTTATTTGTTGTTTAACCCTTCACTGACCGGGTAATATTCTTTGACCAAAAAGGTGTGGATTGGACCGGGTAACATAATAGAGTGATGGGCTTGTTGTTTAGGTGGTGGGCTGGGTATGTTTATTGGATCAGAAATTTGTAGATTTAATCTTAGGATGAATTTAGTAATAACAAGGACCAATGTTGTAACATTTGAAATTCCAAGGGCTGGTCTTGTCACTTTCTCAAAATATAACTCAGGGACCAATTCTGTCAATCTTGAATAAATGAAGGACTTATGTTGACTTTTGGATCCCAGCTTTTGACTTTTTAACCATCTTCCACTCTCGTGCCCGTTTTTCCGGTTTTCATGTGATTTTTCATCTTTTTGTGATTAATCCGTACCTGCATGTTCACAACATAGAAACACGTGTTTTCTTGGCATTTGTTAGCTCAAATAGTCATTTTGGGTCGGTATTTGGCCATAAAATGGTGAGTGAATAAGCACTCACCAGCTATGATGGCCGATTTAGGGGGCGGCGGTGGTGAGTTAAAAAGAGAGAGAGAGAGAGAGAGAGAGAGTATTGTGTTGGTGAGGGTGAAGGTTGGTTGTGTTTGTGGTATCCGGTTTTCACAAGGACGATTTTAATATACTCTTAAAGAAAGAGATTTTATTAATAATAATAATGATGTTAAGGGGTGGAGTGGGTTAAGTAACCCGGTGTAAATACACGGACCAAACCCGAAATCTTAAATAACAAATCAACTCTCTCGAACCGAAATCGTTCCAAAATAGTCAAAACCTCGCGATACGTTCCAAAAATATAAATATCCGAACCAATATTAAAATAATTAAAATTGTTAGGTTATCCTAGTGCCGGAGTCAATGTAGTGCCAAAATAATGATCTCAAAAATAAATCATCACGAATGAACCAAACCAAACCATTAATAAATAAACGAATTCCATAAATAACGTATGATAAAAATCACATTCCAACATTCGTAAAATATATCGTCACGATAAACTTTTAAAATATTCCAAAATTATAATTTTTAAAGTAATGCGGGTTTTCAAAATGGCTCCCTAATTTGCCAGTTGTCACATCCTCCCAGCCTCAGAAGAAACATGTCCCGGGTTTCTCTCGGAACAAACCATCTACGAAGTAAAAAGCTTCGGATATCTCTTGCGAAACTCATCCTCACGTTCCCACGTGAATTCCGGTCCATGCCGCGAATTCCAACGAACTTTGACGAGCAGAATACGACTTCTCTTAAGTCGTTTAATCTCTCTATCCAGTATCTCAATCGGCTCTTCCACAAAATTCAAACTTTCATCCACACGAATATCCTTAATTGGTATAACCGGTGTTTCATCCGAAAGACACTTCTTCAAATTGCTAACATAAAACACATCATGAACTTTACTCAATTCCGGTGGTAATTCCAACCGATAAGCTACGGGCCCAATTCTTTCCAAAATAAGAAATGGTCCAATGTAGCGGGGATTATGTTTCCCACGTTTCCAAAAACGTATCACACCCTTCCAAGGCGAGACTTTCAGCATCACTTTGTCTCCAAACTGGAATTCTAGGGGTTTACGTCTCTGATCGGCGTAACTCTTCTGCCTATCTCTAGCTGCTTGCAATCGATCTCGAATTTGCGTTACTTTCTCAGTAGTTTCCAAAATAAGCTCAGGGCCTGTGAGTTGGCTATCTCCAACTTCAGCCCAACCAATAGGTGAACGACATTTACGACCATATAAAGCTTCAAATGGTGCAGCTTTAAGACTTGTGTGATAGCTATTGTTATAGGAGAACTCCGCAAGGGGTAGATATTTCTCCCAGTCTTTACCAAAGTCTATGATGCATGCACGAAGCATATCCTCCAAAGTCTGAATGGTTCTCTCACTTTGACCATCGGTTTGGGGGTGATATGCAGTACTCATATCAAGTCTCGTCCCCAAAGCGGTTTGAAGTGATCGCCACAACGCTGACGTAAAGCAGCTGTCGCGATCAGAAATAATCGATATCGAAACTCCATGACCAGAAACGATCTCCTTCACATACAACCTCGCAAGTTTGTCAACACTATCATCTTCACTAATCGCCAGGAAATGAGCAGACTTAGTCAATCGATCCACAATTACCCATATAGCGTCACAGCCGCTAGCTGTTTTTGGTAATTTGATAATAAAGTCCATCGTAATCCGCTCCCATTTCCAAATCGGGAGTTCTGGCTGCGTCAATAATCCTGACTGTCTTTGATGTTCGGGCTTAACCTTAGAGCAAGTCAAACACTTACTAACATACAATGCTATATCTGCCTTCATATTTGGCCACCGATATAACTTTTTCAAATCCTGGTACATTTTGTCGGACCCAGGATGAATAGAGTATCTTGACTTATGCGACTCATGCATAATCAACTCTCGAATTCCTCCATACAATGGTACCCAACTTCGGTCTCCAAAACATAATACTCCATCAGAACGCTTAACAAATCCCTTCTCATTTTCTGCCATCCCAAATATGTTCTCAGCAGGTCGATTTTCTGCTTTCAACGCTTCCGTTTGAGCTTCTAATATTTGAGACGGTAATGGCGATACGATAGTCATTCCTAATGACTTAACTCATAACGGTGGTATTCTCTCCTTTCGACTAAGAGCA
The DNA here is from genome assembly GCA_030686995.1 of Artemisia argyi. Lineage (NCBI taxonomy): Eukaryota > Viridiplantae > Streptophyta > Magnoliopsida > Asterales > Asteraceae > Artemisia > Artemisia argyi. The sequence goes on along the minus strand of CM060692.1, from coordinate 28,927,874 downwards.
TCAGCAACAACGTTAGCTTTACGGGATGGTAGCGAATTTCACAATCATAATCGCTTAGCAACTCAATCCAATGTCGTTGTCTCATGTTGAGCTCTTTTTTATTCAAGATGTGTTGTAGACTTTTGTGGTCAGTAAATACAACACACTTGGTTCCGTACAAGTAATGTCTCCATATCCTTAAGGCAAAAACCACATCACCTAACTCCAAATCATGGGTGGTATAGTTCTTCTCGTGCTTCTTGAGCTGTCGGGAAGCATAAGCTATCACTTTCTCTTGTTGCATTAACACAGCTCCTAAACCTTTATGCGAAGCGTCACAATAGATGACGAAGTCCTCATTACCTTCAGGTAACGCTAAGATAGGAGCACTACACAACATTTCCTTAAGTAATTGAAATGCTTCCTCTTCCTTATCTCCTCATTCGTACTTAACACTCTTTTAAGTCAATTTGGTCAACGGTTTTGCTATCTTCGAAAATCCCTCAATGAATCTTCGGTAATAACTGGCTAATCCGAAAAATTGACGAACTTCTGTTGGGGTCGTAGGTGCAGCCCAATCTTTAATTGCTTCAATCTTAGCAGGATCTACATGAACTCCTTGTCTATCAATCACATGACCCAGAAATTGTACCGTCGGAATCCAAAATTCACATTAAGAAAACTTGGCATACAGTTTCTCCTTCCTGAGCAATTCTAAGATAAGCCCTAGATGCTCCTCATGCTCCTTCTCACTCTTCGAATAAATTAGAATGTCATCGATGAACACAATCACGAACTTATCTAAGTAAGGCTTACACACCCGATTCATGAGGTCCATGAATACCGCCGGTGCGTTGGTCAACCCAAACGGCATCACCTGAAACTCGTAATGCCCGTAACGGGTTCTGAAAGCCGTTTTCCGAATATCTTCCTCGCGAACTCGAAGCTGATGATATCCCGATCTCAAATCGATCTTCGAATACACACTCGATCCTTGAAGCTGATCGAACAAATCGTCGATCCTCGGTAACGGGTATCTATTCTTCACCGTTAACTTGTTCAACTCTCGATAATCAATACACATACGAAGCGATTTATCCTTCTTCTTCACAAATAAGACTGGGGCTCCCCAAGGCGAAGAACTTGGTCTTATAAATCCCTTTTTGGCTAACTCCGCTAAGTGTTTCGACAACTCTACCAGTTCAGTAGGTGCAAGGCGATAAGGCACTCGTGCCACGGGTGCAACACCAGGTATCAACTCAATCTGAAACTCTACTTGTCTAGTAGGCGGAATTCCCGGTAATTCATCTGGAAACACATCCGGAAAATCACGAACTATAGGCACATCTCCAATGCACCTTTCCTTCTTCTCCTTCCCTCCTTTCTCAGAAATTTGAGCTAAAAAAAGGCAACATCCTTTTTCCATTAGCTTCGGCAATTTAGTGCAAGATATGACCGCTAATCTAGATGGGCCTCTCAAATACTTTCTATCTCCCGGTATGTTTAGAATCTCCTTGCCGTAAGGCACACGCACGATCTTCTCATCGCAAAGTATATGAGCACGATAGTTTGACAACCAATCCATACCAATAATGACATCAAAACTTCCTAACGTGATGGGTTGAAGATCTATGTTGAAAGGACGATTCAGAAAGTTTAACGAGCAACCGCGAATGATAGTCGTAATCCTCTCTATATTCCCATTAGCTAACTCTACATCATAACCAATTCCTAAGGCCATCGGGGGTTTCTCTAGTAAGGGTGCAAACTTAGTGGACACAAAACTCTTATCGGCACCAGTATCAAATAGTATGGAAGCATAACGATTATTGAGAAGGAACGTACCAGTAACGACATTCAGATCTTCTCCTCTCTCGTTCCCAAGTGCATACACTCTTCCATGAGAAGCTCCAGCTTCCACACGTTGGTCCCCATTATCTTGTCGTCCACGGTTTCCTCCAGCTCCACGGTTTCCATTATTGTACCCATTACCACCCGATCCTTGATTTCATCGGTTCCACTATTCCCTACACTCATTCCTATAATGTCCCTTCTTTCCACATCCATAAGAAGTAACATTTTCCTTACTCATAGTTTCAGGAGTAGCTTGAACCATAGCAAGTGGTCGAGCTCTACAATCCTTAGCTATGTGTCCCATGTTAGAGCAATTCTTGCACATCACAGTACATCGTCCAGAATGATTCTTATAGCATAGGTTACACTTGGGTACATCTCCATTGTAGTTCTTCTTGTCTCCATCTCCCATAGCATAGGCTCTAGTAGTTGTTTGTCGCTTGTTTCGGCGATCATTACCCTTAGAGTGATTATCCCTCTTCCTCTTTCCATTCTTATCTTTCTCAGCTTCTTCCAATGCCAACGAGTCCATCAATTGTTGAGCTATCGTGATAGCCTCATGAATGTTTGCAGGCTTTGCAGAAATCACATCGTTCCTTGTAGCTACCGGCAAACCATCGGTATACCTCTCAATCCTTTGAGTCTCAGTCCTAACCATATCGGGACAAAGTAAGCCTAACTCTCGATAACGGCGATTGTAAGTTGCCATATCGGTACCTTTCACCTTATGGTTCCAGAACTCAATCTCCAGCTTCTTAATCTCATTTCTTGGGCAGTAAGTCTGAATCAGCAAAGACTTAAATTGCTCCCAAGTCATAGCATAAGCCACATCACTCCCAACCAAATTACGGTAATTGTTCCACCAAGTTAAAGCTTCATCCTTGAAGGTAAAAGAAGCAAACTTTACCTTCGCATTCTCCACGTAACCGCTGACATTAAACACTGACTCAGTCTTCTCTATCCACCTGACCAAGTAGACCACTCCTTCAGTTCCACCAAACTCAATGGGTCCACAAATTCGAAACTCCTTGTAGTTACATCCATTAGCACGAACAGGTGGAAATGTTCTAGCAGAGTTGTTAGAATGATTTGACTCAGCTAGCAGCTCAGCAACTCGTTGCTCCACAAGTTGATTGATCATTGCTTGATCCACAGTGGGTGCATTAGGTGGAACATGATCATTGTCTCCCTGAACCTCAACATTTTGATTCATGTTGTTGCGATTGGTGGTGTCCAGGTTGTCAGGAGTAGGGGTTTCAATATTTCGAGTAGGACGGCGTCCTCGGCGACCAGGGGTAGTCGCTGTCGTACCAGTTCGGGTAGCCCTGACAGGGTTTCATCGTACAACCATTAATATAATACCAACACAATATCAACCACGCAAATAGGAACACAATTATACATGTACGCTAAAAACCGTAGAATATCATACGAAATCACCATCGTCCATACAAGTAGCGAGCGATACTTCGTTCCAAAATACCAAAAGACATAATAAATACTAATCGTTCCAAACGAGACGAATAATCAATGGAAAGTACATCAAAATAGGATAACTAGCTTTTCTAACCGAACACTCCTCGGTGTAGAAAGCAACAAGACAACATAACTCAAACATCTAGCCACGCTGCTGGCGGAGGTTCCTCAACTCCTGCCTCAAGCCATCAAGCTCTCTCCATAGTGATCCTAACTCCACACCATGGGTGTCGCTGTCTCTCTTAAGGTCAGCCACCTCCTTCTCCAGCTCGGCATTCCTCTGCCATAACTTGCGGTCGGCCTCTCGAGCGGTAATAAAACCTCGCTGTAAACCCTCAATATGCTCGTGAATCTCCATCAAACCTCTCCTCATCTCAGTAACTATCCTCTCAGTCGTAACCATGTCAATCCTCAACTCCTCAATGAACTCAACGGTCACCCTATCAATCCGCTTAGACATACGTGTAACTCTCTCACCAAGATCAGTAATCTGAGCCCACATCCTACCAGTCTCACCTAACTCTGCATGCTCAGCAGAAACCTCAGAAGGTGCATCCAACTCAACAGGACTACCAGGTGGCAACTCAAACAAAAATGGATGATCAGGTGAAACAGGCTCTATCGGATGTATAGGTGAATCAGGCTCCTCAACCTGAGCTGACGGCACTAACAAATCATCATCATCAGGCATCTCCTCCTCCTGAGGGTCATCCTCCTCCTCAGGGTCATCATCATCACCCTGCTCAGCCTCCTGAGGGTCATCAGCCTCATCCTCACCCTCGTACTCCTCCTCCTCCTCCTCATCGGAAGAGTACATCATCAATCGTCGTCTCCTAACAGGTGAACCATGTGGAGATGTGGTAGGTAATCTAGGACGACGACGCAATGATGCAGGTGGTGCATCTGACAGGAGAGTGTGAGCGTCCAAATGTAAAGGTGGTGAAGTAGGGAATACCGACATACGTGCCGTAGCTCAGTGGGCAAAACGTGGAGCCACACGAGCCAAAACCTGATGAAGAGTAAGCTGCCTCGATGTACCAGGGAGCCCTAGAGAAGATGAGGGTCCCTGCGTAGATGCAGCAGGCGGTGCTGAAGTAGAAGCTGTCGGTGACACAATAGCTGAATGCATGGCAACCCTGTAAGGATCATCGGGAGCCATGGTGATCTGTGCTGGGCGTACAGGTGTACTAAGAATATCCTCAACAACGTCAAACATACGGGAGGCCATAGTCTGTGACAACGGCGTAGGGTAGGTGTAAGTGTTTCAAAACAACTAAACCGCGAACTCAAAATACCATATCAAAATCATCATATAATTCCCAATCATATATAATCAAGAAAGATTTAAAATACCGCATTACTAAAATCATTCGTAAAACAATTAAGCCATATAATTCCTCAAAACGCATATAATTCCTCAAAACGCCATCATATCACTAAATCAATAAACCTCAAATCATCTCAAGAATCCCATATCCAATAATCATCTCAATATACCTCAATAATAATAATGATGCTTCGGCTTGGCGGGCTGGCGGGCAATGGTCGAGGATCGTTTTCTATAAAAATCGGTTATAGTTTAGGTGTCTATTTACCTAGTTCTCTATAACCTTGGCTCTGATACCAATCTGTAACACCCCCAAAATTTGATACAACGGAAGACTCAACAAGCTTTTGGGGTGCTACGGTGATTGGTATCCAAACACAAGACATAAAAGAACGAGATAAAGTAAACATAAGAAAAACACAACCAAAATAGGTTTTAAAGTTTACAATTATCCCAAGAATTATCAAAAGTAAGGCCCAATAGAAATAAACGTAGGTCCACAATTATTTATCAGAGTTTTAGAAAATAGATCCATAACCGGGTGCCATAGCCAAGCCTCCAATCCAAGCATCCAAAGGGCATCACTTAATTACCTGAGAAAACGTGCTAAAAGTCAGCTTTCGCTGGTGAGATCATAGGTTTAAATTCATAATTCAATATAGTGGACATATACGCAAAACGCTTGCTAGCTAGACTAGGCCTCAGTCATCCAACCAAATAATCCAACCAAAATAATCCAACCAAATCAAATCAACCCTATAGGTGCACGCTATAGTTCAAATCAATCCAATCAATAGCTTACCTAGCTCATAATCAATCAATAGCTTACCTAGTTCGGGACTAGGCCTCGCTCTATAACCAAATCAATAGCTTACCTAGCTCATGTCTAGGCCTCGCTCAATAACCAAATCAATTGCTTACCTAGTTCGGGACTAGGCCTTGCTTTATCCTACCTAGTTCTATAAGCATAGCAAGTTTCAAAAAGCGATAGTAGTCCACATAAAACAATTTGCACGTTCCTCACCCCAAGTATTGAAAACAAAGTTCAAGAGTAAAAGTGGGGCTATGACTCACCTCAAGTCCAGCAAATCCTCAAAAGAAATCGATAGAAGAAAGACGTAAGCAAATTCACGTAACGGCAACTACAGACTCGGCACTTATTAACAATATCAAGCTCGTTCAGAAATCATTTCCTCAAAAATCAAATATTCCCATTCCCGAACGTATTCCATTTTTAATTTCCAAAAATATCCATTTCTCGAATTAGCTTCATATATAAATTTGAAATTCGACGTTTGGTATCCATATGGGTGAAGGGTCGACACAACTCAAACCAAGAAGTCACAACAAAAAGAAATAATAAACTATCTATAGGTCTAATATTAGCCCAATATATTATTTAAATATATCATCGAAGTTTATCAAATCCGTCGATTTGGTAATCTCCCATATTTATTTACGTAATATATCGTTCCAAGATTATACCCAACCTAAAGCACATAGCACAAAGAATTCTATTTGGTATATATATCGTAGTCAAATAAATCCCCTATATATATCGTCAAATTGGCCAAATTCCACGAGATACATAGTAATTTATTATCCTAATACATATACTACAACCTATGGGCGTCGTGGGATACGATGCCCATTAATATACTCATTTTATATAGCCAAATACCTCGATCTAATCCATCGATTAAATAAGTCACTTGTTATAGAAAATGTTTATATTAATCGTCATATATCCGTGATAACAAAAAAAGTCACATAATAAAGCCCACTTGAACATTAAATAACCACAACTCGTATAACTCGATAAGTTTTTCTAAATTTATAAAAAGTCATGTTTTTAATTATTACTTACCCGACGTATTATTTCTCGACATCATTTATAGTTATTATCTATAATAATACTTCGACATTTATTGCACTATTTGCATAGTATAATAATTATCGTTATATTATTATAACGTTTACTCGTGATCGTTTTATTACTAATATACGCATTTATATATATATATATATGTACGTTTATCACGTCTATATACGTATATAAACGATTATATTATCAATAATATTATTACGAGTATTGTTTTTAATGTTTGATTTTAAATATTTATCGAGTCATAAGAATTTGGTCATATGTCCGAGTCATCACTCTCGGCTCATAGTCCAAGTCCAAAATAATAACCAAGTCAAAATAAATAACCCAACTCCGTCCAAATCAATCCCAATCCACGTGCTACAACATGAGGGTCCGATTACGGCACCCGACTAATCCTATCTCCGTCATTCTAAGTGACCGTCTCACTATCGGTCCCCAAATCACTTCATCTACACAACTCCAAATTACAATCCAGAGTATACCATTGTCGCGACCACAAAGAGTCTCGACCCATCCGAAAGCTTTGGTCCAAAAATAATGCCACAATAATAAAAACAAAAATGAAACAACCACAAGTAATCATCAAATATGCACATTATATGGTTTGGTTTACCACGCCAAACCTGAGCCGAATGACCCACTTGGGTCTCGGCTAGAACCATGAGTCACAAGGACTCAAAACCAAGGCCACTAGGCCACGACATAGGCTCACTTGAGCCGGTCCAAACTGCCAAACGGACCATCATGGTTCGCGGCACAACAAACATCAACAATCACCAAATCGGTTAACCAAATCGACCAAGAATCAAACCATTCGGACCAAGGGTCCTCTTAGACTCCCAAACGAGTCAAAATATAGCCACACCGAGACCATAGGGTCTCGGCCAAGCTCCAACGAGCTTAACTCAAAACCAAACGCGACCCAACATCAAAAGTCGAGCACCAAATCGTGTCAAAACCAAAACCCAAGATACCAAACTTCATTTTTATTACCAAATCATCATTTCCCACTTGTTTTAATCAAAACCCAACAAGAAAGATTTCGTATACCGACGGTTTGGGTACAAATCGAGACACACGAGTGGAAACTCGTGGTCACTCACCTTCCAAATGCTCCAAGAATATGTTTCTTCAAAAACCCAACAAGAAAATATAAGAAAGATGGTGTTTAGGGGGCGGTGATGGTGCGTACGAGGTGATAGGGTGGTCCAAATCACGCGTGAATTGTATCAAAAGATAGATAGGGACGAAAGGGTTAAGATGGTGACGTTGTTTTTGGTGTGAGAGTGGCGGTGGTGGCTATGGTGGCCGATTTAGGGGGCGGCGGTGGTGTGCTAAAAAGAGAGAGAGAGAGAGAGAGAGAGTATTGTGTTGGTGAGGGTGAAGGTTGGTTGTGTTTGTGGTATCTGGTTTTCACAAGGACGATTTTAATAAACTCTTAAAAAAAGAGATTTTATTAATAATAATAATGATGTTAAGGGGTGGAGTGGGTTAATAACCCGGTGTAAATACACGGACCAAACCCGAAATCTTAAATAACAAATCAACTCTCTCGAACCGAAATCGTTCCAAAATAGTCAAAACCATGCGATACGTGCCAAAAATATAAATATCCGAACCAATATTAAAATAATTAAAATTGTTAGGTTCTCCTAGTTCCGGAGTCAATGTAGTGCCAAAATAATGATCTCAAAAATAAATCATCACGAATGAACCAAACCAAACCATTAATAAATAAACGAATTCCATAAATAACGTATGATAAAAATCACATTCCAACGTTCATAAAATATATCGTCACGATAAACTTTTAAAATATTCCAAAATTATAATTTTTAAAGTAATGCGGGTTTTCAAAATGGCTCCCTAATTTGCCAGTTGTCACACTTGACTATGGTTAAGGTTAAGGTAAGGCTAAAAGTGTAATATCTTTTTGTATTTTTCTGGAGTAACAAAAGAAAAGAATGGCTCAAAAGGTGTACTAATGGTATCTAGCACTAAAATTGAGTGCTAACAAATGGGTCCATATGAGATTTAACTAACCGATGTGATTAGCTAGTGTTTGATTTGTAAATGGATGGCCATATGGTTGATTCCTAATGTTGCCTCTTATCACACAAATACACTTTCATCACAAAAATTTGATCTCATTGCGGTCTGGTAATGATTTGCAAGTACAAGTTCTAGAATAAATAAAATCACCGGCACACTAAAAAATACTATGATTCTTGGTTAGATTTGTCCTATTATCATGTCTGAACAAGAATCAATACCACCTAACCCTAATGAATCAAGACCACCACCTCCGGTGGTGAATCCACCTAATTCTGTCCCTCCACCACCAGGATCTAATGATCTTGTACGCACCAAAAGGAATACTAAAAGCTTAATTAATGATGCTAAATTGTCTCTTAAGAATAAGAAGGTTATTGTTAAATCACATAGGGGTAGTCTTAAAAAAGGATCAAAGAAGGGTAATAAAAACAGGGATTTGACTAAGGAAATGGAAGAGATGGAGTATGAAGATGATGTGTCTGAAGATATGGAGGTTAAGGATGAGGCTTTTGATGTTAATAATGGAAGTAGTAAGGCTGGTATGGGTTCTGGGTTTTAGGGTATGATTGGGATTGATGGTGGATCAAACTCTGCTACTAGTGCTCATGGAGTTGCTGTTGAGAAAGGTGATGTTGTGCAGAATAATGGTATTAAGGAAGGTATGAATGTTGAAGGTACTAATGATAATGTTAATGATATGTTCCCTGAGCTAATTAGTACTAATATTAATCAGAGGAATATTGTTTTTAGTCATGTATCTACTAAGAATGTTGGTGTTAAGAGTAGCTTAGTTACTAATAAGGCTGGTAATATTGATGTTCTGGGTAGTAGTAAGGCATCTATAGAGGATAGGGATGGTGTTCAAGGTACTAAAGGTTTTGTTACTGAGATTGGTGAGTCTAGTAATAGGAATGATGTTGTTATGCAGAATCAGGGTAAGAATAAGCAACCTATGTCTTTTAGTAATGTTGTGCAGGGATCTTATTTTAATGGTGATAATAAGCTTAAGTTGGTTCCATGTACTAATAAGGAGGGTAGAGACGTTGTGGAAATGGACCCAATTATTTTAGAAGGAAGTAAGAAGTGGGGTTCAACTGTAGTAGGTTATTTTGTTGGGCATAAAATGGGTTATAGGGAGATTGTGGGTCATTTGAAGAGAATGTGGAGGCCTTTCCAATTAGAGGAGATAATAGTGAATGAGGGGGGGGGGTTATATTTCTTTAAATTCAAGTCTAAAGATGGTATACAAGCTGTGATTGAAAATGGTCCATGGTTAGTTGATCAAAAACCATTATTTGTTCAGAGGTGGGTAGCTGGAATATGTCTTGATAACAGGGAATTAACTAGAGTACCATTGTGGGCTAGAATTTACAATGTTCCTCTTGAGGCGTGGAATGTGGAAGGAATAAGCAGAATAGCTAGTAGAATTGGAACCCCTATAATCATGGATAAGGTAACAACCTCAATGTGTGAAAAAGGGTATGGTAGAGCTAGTTTTGCAAGAGTTCTAGTTGAAGTGGATGCTTCTAAGAGAATTGTTGATTCTGTGGAGTTGTGGTATAGGAGTTTGAATAGGTCCATGAAACTGAGAGTTGAGTATGCTTGGCAACCTCCCATTTGCTCTCATTGTGGAATTTTTGGTCATAGTTTCATTGGGTGTAATAAAAGAGTGTTAAGTGAAGAAGAAAAATCTGATAGAAATAAAGCAAAAGGGCAGAATTTGCTGAATAGTAATGGTGGTAATAATGGAAATGAGGCATGGCAGTCTGTGCAGTACATAAGGACTCCTAATAATGTTGGTAAGCCTATGCCTATTCAGCCTTATTTTAATTATTCTGTTAGTGGAGGTGCTGCTAGGTATAGTGTCAATATGGGCAGGGGAGGTCCTAGTTCTAGAGGTAGAGGTGGGTTTAATAGAAGAGGAGGTTTTAATGGTGGTTTTACTAATAATGAGAGGAGGTATGCTACTGGTAAAAGTATTGAGAAAGAAAAGGAGAATTAAAATGTAGTGGGTGATAAGCAACAACAGGCTAAGAATAAGGATGTATTGGTGGAAGGTATTAAAGAAAGTCAAGTTAAGAATATTGCAAAAAAAGATTTCAATACTAAGAATAGGTATGCTGTTATTGCTAATAAGGGTGGAGAAGATTTAGTTAATGAAGTTCAGGGTATTAAAGTTAATAGTGATGTGGCATGTGAGATTGGTATTCCAATTGATAAAGAGGAGTCTATGAAATGTTTTGAAGAATTGCATAAGTATTTTGAGAAGAAATGTTTGCCTTTGCAGAATAATGGGAAAATGGTTCTGTTACAAAATATAATTAAAATGTTGGAGAGAGATATTGTTTCTAGTAACAAGGATATTGAAGTAAAGGATAAGAAGAATGCTGAGGAGGGTGTGGTTTATAAGATGGAAAGTACTGGTGCTAATAGGAATCTAGCATATGGTGTTGTGTACGAACAAGAGTACAAGAAGGATGTTGTCAAAGTATCGTGCTCATATACTTTGCGATGAGAAGATCGTGTGTGTGCCTTACGGCAAGGAGATTCTAAATATACAAGGAGATCGAAAAGGTTCGAGGAGCCCATCCCGATTAGCGGTCATATCTTGCACTAAATTACCCAAGCTAATGGAAAAAGGATGTTGCCTTTTCTTAGCTCAAATTTCTGAGAAAGGATTGAAGGAAAAGAAGGAAAGATGCATTGGAGATGTGTCTATAGTTCAGGATTTTCCTAATGTATTTCCCGATGATTTGCCGGGAATCCCACCTACTAGGCAAGTGGAGTTTCAAATTGAGTTGTTACCTGGTGCTGCACCCGTGGCACGAGCGCCTTATCGACTTGCACCTACTGAACTGGAAGGGTTGTCGAAACAATTAGCAGAGTTAGCCAAAAAGGATTTATAAGACCAAGTTCTTCACCTTGGGGAACCCCAGTTTTATTTATGAAAAAGAAGGATGGATCATTTCGCATGTGTATTGACTATTGAGAGCTGAACAAGTTAACGGTGAAGAATAGATACCCGTTATCGAGAATCGACGACTTGTTCGATCAGCTTCAAGGATCGAGTGTGTATTTGAAGATCGATATGAGATCGGGGTATCATCAGCTTAGAGTTCGCGAGGGATATATTCCGAAAATGGCTTTCAGAACCCGTTACGGGCATTATGAGTTCCAAGTGATGCCATTTGGGTTGACTAACGCACCGGCAGTATTCATGGACCTCATGAATCGGGTGTGTAAGCCTTACTTAGAAAAGTTTGTGATTGTGTTCATCGACGATATTCTAATCTATTCGAAGAGTGAAAAGGAGCATGAGGAGCATCTAAGGTTTATCTTACAATTGCTCAGGAAGGAGAAACTGTATGCCAAGTTCTCCAAATGTGAATTTCTGATTCCGACGGTACAATTTTTGGGTCATGTGATTGATAGACAAGGAGTTCATGTAGATCCTGCTAAGATTGAAGCGATTAAAGATTGGGCTGAACCGACGACCCCAACTGAAGTTCGTCAATTTTTGGGTTTAGCCGGTTACTACCGAAGATTCATTGAGGGATTTTCGAAGATAGCAAAACCGTTGACCAAATTGACTCAAAATAGTGTTAAATACGAATGGGGAGATAAGGAAGAGGAAGCATTTCAATTACTTAAGGAGATGTTGTGTAGTGCTCCTATATTAGCGTTACCTGAGGGTAATGACGACTTCGTCGTCTATTGTGACGCTTCTCATAAAGGTTTGGGAGTTTTGTTGATGCAACGAGAGAAGGTGATAGCTTATGCTTCCCGACAGCTCAAGAAGCACGAGAAGAACTACACCACCCATGATTTGGAGTTAGGTGTTGTGGTTTTTGCATTGAGAATATGGAGACATTACTTGTGTGGAACCAAGTGTGTTGTATTCACTGACCACAAAAGTCTACAACACATCCTGAATTAAAAAGAGCTCAAAATGAGATAGCGACGTTGGATTGAGTTGCTAAGTGATTATGATTGTGAAATCCGTTACCATCCTGGCAAAGCAAATGTCGTTGCTGATGCTCTTAGTCAAAAAGAGAGAATTCCGCCGTTACGAGTCAGGTCATTGGGAATGACTATCGTATCGCCGTTACCATCTCAAATATTATAAGCGCAAACGGAAACGTTGAAAGTAGAAAATCGACCTGCTGAGAACATATTTGGGATGGCAGAAAATGAGAAAGGATTTGTTAAGCGTTCTGATGGAGTATTGTGTTTTGGAGACCGAAGTTGGGTACCATTATATGGAGGAATTCGAGAGTTGATTATGCATGAGTCGCATAAGTCAAGGTACTCTATTCAACCTAGGTCTGACAAGATGTACCAAGATCTAAAGAAGTTATATTGGTGGCCAAATATGAAGGCAGATATAGCATTGTACATTAGTAAGTGTTTGACATGCTCTAAGGTTAAGGCCGAACATCAAAGACAGCCAGGATTATTGACGCAGCCAGAACTCCCTGTATGGAAATGGGAGCAGATTACGATGGACTTTATTACCAAATTACCAAAAACAGCTAGCGGTTGTGACGCTATCTGGGTAATTGTGGATCGTTTGACTAAGTCTGCTCATTTCCTTGCAATTAGTAAAGATGATAGTGTTGACAAACTTGCGAAGTTATATGTGAAGGAAATTGTTTCTCGTCATGGAGTCCCGATATCGATTATTTCTGATCGCGACAGCCGCTTCACGTCAGCATTGTGGCGATCACTTTAAACCGCTTTGGGGACGAGACTTGATATGAGTACTGCATATCATCCCCAAACCGATGGTCAAAGTGAGAGGACTATTCAGACTTTGGAGGATATGCTTCGTGCATGCATAATAGACTTTGGTAAAGGCTAGGAGAAATATCTACCCCTTGCGGAATTCTCCTATAACAATAGCTATCACACAAGTCTTAAAGCTGCATCATTCGAAGCTTTATATAGCCGTAAATGCCGTTCGCCTATTGGTTGGGCTGAAGTTGGAGATAGCCAACTCACTGGCCCTGAGCTTATATTGGAGACTACTGAGAAAGTGACTCAAATTCGTGATCGATTACAAGCAGCTAGAGATAGACAGAAAAGTTACGCCGATCAGGGACGTAAACCCCTTGAGTTCCAGGTTGGAGACAAAGTGATGCTGAAAGTCTCGCTGTTAGGTCACCATTTTGTAAACACAAGTATGATAAATAAAGAAATAAGATGAGAGAAGAGTTTGGTTGATTAAGAGACAATATGAAAAATGAAAGTGCAAGAGTTTCCTTAAGATAATCAAATAACCAACAAAAGAAATGTTTACATAAGTTCACTATTTATAAGGGAGGAGTTAGGGCAACACTCCCTTCCTCCCTTATCCTTAATATCGTGGGCTTTAAGGCCTTATGGGCTTTTACATGTTGCCCATTAACTTAAACAATAATGATAAATGTTACTTAAGCAACCTATAACAAAATGTAATGACCGAGACTTGACTAAATACTAAAGTATGATCCCAACAATCTCCCCCTAAGGGTCGGTCATCACGGTTGCTTGACGTCTTTATCTTTGTCGTTGACTTGTGACATGTAAAGCTCTAGACGTCTTCAAAATGAGTGAATGATGATGAAAAGTACTTTGCCCTTTGTCTCTGTTCTTTGGTGATGATGCAGTGATTGAGTTATGAAGTTGTCTGCCGTTGGTCACTCCTGTGTCTGTGGTGGTTTTCCGCCATTCCAACATACTCATACATCTTTGGACTTTATCGTACAAGAAGTTCCTTTTCATGCATTGAGATCTTTGTCATAATACTTTGTAGATTCTGCTTATTGCTGTAGAATCTTTCTCTTAACTTTGTGTTGCTAGGATCTTTGGGGGAGCTTTCTTTGAGATGTATGTATGAGCATGTTGGAATCTACCATCATGGAAATGAGGTACCTGCGAGTAAACAGTTAGCAATAAAACATCCGGTACTTACGGATAAGGAATTAGAGCTCATCAACAGCATAGTGTGAAGACTCCTTCTAATCCTTATCCAGGCCGTTCCCATATCAGATACTCCCGAAGGAGCTTACGAGACCTACTAGGTAGCTCAATGACTGGGTGAGTCGCTGGGGATCACTCCACGACTGTAGACCGAGATGGAACCACCGCAAACACTAAGCGTAACCCTTGTGAGGTTACCGAAGTGACCTGTCAAGGCTGTTAGATGATGACCCTGACAGGAGTTTCCGTTCAATCATTGAGAAATACTTATGCACTTCTCTCATAAACGTTCTCGGCAGATTGCTAAGATCTGCGAAGGACTCGATAGTTTACAACTGATGCCCATTGATGTAGAACATCAGTTGTAGAAATACTAAGTGTTCCTAAGAGATCTTTGATGTATCTCATGGCTCTAGACTCTATAAGTGCACACCTAGTTTTCCTATGCGGAGACTGGGGATGTCCTGTTTCAATATCAACCATCTCTAAGAGAAGGGTCGATAGGTTACGTAGGTTCCCCGTGAGAATGAAACAAGTCCTTTTAAGAGAACTTGAGTGGTTCAGAAGGTTTAGTGCATTGCGTCACTGGGTCCATGACGACTTAATCTTCAATACCGGTGTTGCCTTAGCAACAACCAGTAGCATATGATTTGAACCCGGTGTCTGCCCTAAAGTTGAACATATGGAGGGCTATTTCTTTTCACCCTTTTCTTTACTTTTCTTTTTAATTCTTCAACTCCTTCTTTCTCCTTTTCATTCTTTACTCCTTTTTTTGTATCATACCTAAGGACTTCTAGTTCTAACTATTGGTGATGTCCTTGGGTAGATCCCTCCGGCTTAGGCGGATCATAGGACGGTTATTTCCTAACCTTAGTCACCTTATAACTCCATGACTATCCTATAATTGCCATTGAAACCTTTGAAAATCTCTCAAAGTGTTTGTGATAATCAAATATTTTGGTTAACACTTTGAGAGTTTTGTGTATACTTTTTGAAGGGGCTCCCCCTGCACATGTGCTCATAAGTATTTAATAAATTTGCACATGCGGGAGGAGCAAGCACTTTTGAATTGATCCACTTTCCATGAACAAGACCGATTCGAGACACGCTTACATCACTAGTTAGACTAGCTTGAAGTTATTACCCGGCCTGGTCAAGTCCACAGAAAGTTTCTCGAGATGGTACATTTCTACTAAGACTAATCCTTTTCGAGACACGCTTACGTGGTTAGTTAAAGAGTTCCATTGTCAGCTTTTAGGTGACAACTAGCTCTAGTAACTAACTTGATGTTATTACCCGTCGAGGATAAGTCCTTTCGATGTTACTAACTTGTATTATCTCGTCAATTCCTGGGTGAATCTGAGTCTAGCTCGCATGAGATTTAACATTACAGCAACTTTTAACTTTTATATTTTAATCACTTTCCTTTTCTCCCCCTCAAAAATAGCATATAAGATGTTGTTTTTGACAAGCATTTGATTAAAATATGCTTTTTGAGTCTTTCGGGGAGATTCATCAAGAACTTTTTGATTTAGAGCAAAGTATTTATGTTTTGACAAGTGATCCCCCTCAACAAGTGATTAGGTCTTATTGAGGTGAAATACTTGTCCTTTTGAGCAGAATTATGAAAAATCATAAATGTTTGATTAATTCTACTCAAAAGTAAGAAGCCTTCGCTCCTTATATGAGGATTGAGGCACTGAAGCGTACCTCAGGGTCCTTTCTTTACAAGATCGGGTTGTGCACTGTAATGCGTACACAAACCATTGTGAAGTAAAATTATGACAAATCAAATCAAATTCTTACAATGATCTACCATTCAGGCCTCTGAAATGTCAACACCGGAAATTTCTGTCTGCCTCCCACATAGCTCTCCAACCTTCGAAACTGATCCCTGCGCCTTAAGCGGTTCTCGATCCTTGATATGAATCTGCGGGCATCCCTAACCTCTGTCGTATTCCACCATTTTGATTTACCCAAAGCAATGTCATTTACTCTGCCTTTGATGCCGTCCCTGACGAACTTAAGCGTTTCATCACAGAATTTCTGAATTTCGGTGTAAGCCATGAAGCAGTTGCGACCATTACTGCTGCGGTAGGTGAACCCGAAAGGATGCATGAGCAGGGTGTACTGAGGCATATGTTGAAGGTTGGGGATGTCGAACAGGTTTGGTTTGGTAAGATTGAGCTTCTTCTGGTAACTTTCCACTCCTAATTGAAGGTCTTCGACTCGTTCTCTGATTACGATTTGCCTGATATAAATGAGGAGGGCTTGGATGAAGGCAAGTTGTATGTCTTTCGGTAAACACAGAGCTTTCCTTGCACTTTGAGTAGATACAGGTCTTCAATATCATTGAGAAGTAGGCGTGGAAAGTCTGACTCAGAAATGTCGTACTCCTTTTCATCAAGTCTTTTCAGTGTGATTCTGCTGAGGAAGGGGTACCCAAAGAAAGTGACAGTTGAGATGAATTGAATAGAGACTATCTTCAAATCACTTGCTACTTCGCCCATCGTCTTATTAAGTCTGCTGCTTCGATAGTATTGTGCCCGGTTTGCTGGCCAGTGATGAATGCCGTAGAGTGCGTTCCGGTCATATTCAACAATTTTGTCAACGAATAATGCTGTGGCTTCTTCTTCGATGGCTTGGTTGAGATATCGAGCAGCAGGGAGAAAGGCAAGTGAGGTAACGTACTTCTTCTCAATCGCACTACCGAGTGTTAGAAATTCCAAATCTGTGTTGAAGAAGGCCATGTACGGGATCTTTGGTTCATCAGGCCTCCCAATCATTGGCAGTGGTTTTGACCAGTCGGTAATGTAAGGTGCTGACTTCTTTGTGACTGGGTCGACAAAAGATTCTGGATTAATCCAGTCAATATCGCTTGACATGGCTCGAGCAATATTTTCCAGATGATACTCAAGCTCGATGGAGTTTGCAGACCGATCTTTGAGAAGATTGAATGCTTCATTCTTAATTCTGCGCAGCTCTTTCTTGTTCATCTTTTTCATCTTGAACTTGTGCTGAAGTAGTTGAGCATATTCCACTGTTCGACCATCTTGAGGTTCTTGATTGTTGTCCAGTGGTGGTTGGGAATTAATCATCTTCTCGAACCAGGAATACTCGGCAGTCTCATCTTTATCGAGCCATTTAAGGACGGTTTTGGGTTTCTTGGGTTCCTTTTCTTTAGATGAGGTGTCCGGTTTGGGTTGATGATGTTTTCCTTTCCTTTCTTTCTTCTTCTTCTTGGTTGATGGTTCTGGAACTTCATCGGTTTGAGGAATGTCGTCACCACCGGTGTATTCGAAGTGATCATGTTCTTTGGGGGCAGAACCTGATGCTTTTGGTTGGTGTGTGGAGGTTGTAGTGGTAGGGGGAATGACCGGTGTTCGAGATGAGGGTCCTTCGGCTTGTTTTTGTTTCTTAGCCTGAGAATTGGGATCCCTGTCTTCGTCATCTCTTTGACGTTTCAGCTTATCAGCCTCTGTGCTGCAAGACTCTTTGTTCATTTTGTCTTTAAGTGCTTCCAGGACTTTTGCTTCTTCCGGAGTCAGGGTAAACTTGCTAGCCAGCTTTTCTAGGAGTTGAGCTTCCAAATCATCCAGAGAAAGTCCTGGTAGAGGAGCAATAGACTTGTCGGCACGAAGAGTGAAGGTTGTTGATCGGATAACTTTCTTTACTGCTTGCTCAGCGAACTTGGTGAGTTCGTCTCTCATTGGTGCCAGCAGATCTTTCAGCTCAGCAACTAAGTGTTGTGCCATGTATTCCTGTGCTTGAGCTGCTAGTGCGGCTTCCAAGTTCTCTGTAACGTCTTTAGCTAAGAAAATATCAACCTTATCTTGTAGCTCTTTGACGTTCGAGTTCAGCTTAGATAGTTCAGCAACCTGGGTTGCAAGTGTAGCAACCTGATCTTCTAGTTTGCTTCTCTTCTTCTCATGCACTCTTTTGAAAGCTGACTTGAGTAGTTTGGATGCAGCAGAGGCTTTGGTGCTAGGTTTCTTGATAGATTTGTCTTGTGTTGATTCAGATGCAGGAGGAGATGACTGTGTAGATTCAATAATGGTGGTAGAGTCTTTGTCATCACCTTTCTTTGGTTCGGGTTGTTCAGCTTTCTCAACTTTGGCTGCTGCTTCTTTCACCCTAAGTTCTTCTGCCAGTTTCTCAGCTTCGGCTTTCAGTCTTAGCTCTTCAGCCAGTTTATCAGCTTCAGCTTTCAGCCTTAGTTCTTCAGCAACCCTGGCTCCTTCTTCTTTCTTTAACTTCTCTTCAGTCAGCTTGGCAGCTTCTTCAGCTTTCCTGCTCTCTTCCATTCTTATTGTTTCTTCCAGTTTAGCTTGAGCAATCTCTTCAAGTCTGGCCTCTTCTGCTTCTTGTTTTCTTTTCAGTTCCTCTTCCTGAGCCCGTTCTCTACGCTCCATTTCTTCCATAGACATAAGTCTTGGAGCATCAGTGTCCATGGGATCTTCTTCTCCTTCCTCTCCCATTGCTGTAGTCATCTCAACGTCAGTGGGAGATACTGAGGGATTATCATAAGTTACTAAGTCAGTATGGATCTCAGTGGTAGGCTCAGGAATGCTGCTTGAAGTGCCAGCTTCGGTGGTGGTCTGGGAGAACACTGGAGGTGGTGGTAGATCAGCATTGAAGGTGTCGATTCGGCTGTGGAGGAGACCAAGGTTGAGAGTCCTTTCATTCTCTTCTTCTACTGAAAGTCCTTCAGGCTCTGGTTCAGCAGTCACTTGTTCCTTCATCTTCTTTCTCCTTATCATTTCTTCTTCCAAGACAGTCTGAGCTTCGGTATAAGGTCTTTGAGTGAGGTAAGATGGATATACGGCATTGTCGGAAAATGCATCAATGTCTTTATCCCAATCGATGTCTTCAGGATTCTCATCTTTCTCAATATTAGTAAATGCTTCCCTATACTGAGGACCTTCGTCAGATTCGGTTTGTTCAGAGTCAGACGGTTTTGGAGAAGGTTGTGATGAGGGAAACCACTCAGGTTCAGCAGTTGGTTTCTTTACTGGAATTCTGATCTTAAGTGTTCCCTTTTTCTTAGGTTTGGTCTTGGTAGAGCTTTCTGAGCTGCCAGATTTGCTACCTTTCTTACCTTTCTTCTGCATGTATGAAGGTAGAACAGCTTCGTCCAAGAACCCTACTTTATCTGCTTCAAGGGCTTGAAGGTAGTGCTTGTAGTTATTGCAAGCCTTGACTTTGTCAGTTAAGAGGCTATCTGGAAGTTTCTTTCCCTGTTTCCTTGTACTTGTATCCATTCTCTTGATGACCTTAAGTGTGTCCTCATTCTTGTATGTGTGCTAAAACTCATCATTCAATCTCTGAGGAATGTCATCATATTCATGGAGGAAGCTAGCAATAAGAAGCTTGGTGAAACGGACGAATGGAATATTGGTCGTCTTGTGTTGTATATGCCACACAATGTCTTCCCAGATGATGCTGGCATAATCAACATTCTTGACATTTGCAATAGCCCAAAACAGCTTGAGATGTTGGAGCTTAGGATGTTCATGGCCTGTGTCTCTGCCAGATAGTGACTTGGCAATGATGATGTAGAGAGTTCTCCAAGGTTGGGGAAGAAACCTGATATTAACCTTAGAGTGCCTAGTAATGACCCCTTCAGACTCATCATACCCAATATCTCTCAGCCATTCAATCAATTCTTCTTCACTGGGAACTTGGTCATATTCTTCATTGGGTTCAAGTTCGGGAAGTCCCAGAGCACTACGGAGAAGATCCTGGTCGACCGTGACTTGTCTCATGTGAAGCATACAAGTAAAGGATTCTTCCAGGAGGTCCAAGTGAATTGTGTGCCAAAACTGATGTATGTAGAAGCATGCCACTGCAGCAGATTTGGTGAGTAGAACTTTGCACGGGTGATAGATGAGAGCATCAACTGCAACAAGGCAAGAAGACTCATTGCATGTAAGTTTGTTGAAGTTGACTCTCAGGTTGTTCTTTCCTATCTTTCTGGAGTAGTTTTCAGGAAAGGTGTCTTCCCATGCACGAATGGGTTCAGGTTCTGGTCCGTATGGGATGTCATTGTGTTCTGCCATCTGAATAGATCATAAACACACAAACATGGCAATTGTTGATGATGTTAGCATAGACATTCATTTAACATGTGTACATATAGATTTGCATGTTTGACATTGATCAGTGGGGGTTTGTGTGTGTGAAAACTTTTGATATGTGACAAACTTGAGTTATATTACTTGTTAGAAACATAAAACAATTCAGTTAAAACATAAGTTTATCATTTACAACAAGTTACACATTGGAAAATTTCCAACACTTAGAAAAAATTTTGGATTTTGACAAGTTTACGCGTAAGTAGTTGTCTTTACGCGTAACCTGACTTAAGCGAAAGTATAGAAATAATGCGTAAGTGCAAAATCTACGCGTAAGATAGAATATTACGCGTAAAGTGAAACTTACGCGTAAGATCAATTTTAAGCGTAAGATAAATCTTAGGCGTAGAAATTGAAGTTACGCGTAGGATTATTCTTAAGCGTAAATTTTAACTTATGCGTAGGTAATGACTTATGCGTAAGTTCTAGACTTATGCGTAAGGTCAGAACTTATGCGTAAGTTTTTCATTTATGCGTAAACTGTGTCTTATCCAAGACACAGTTTGTCCACGTGTCGAATCTTACGCGTAAGATTCAATCTTACGCGTAGGATGAACATTTAACGCGTAAACATGCCATTTCCAGAAATTCACCTTTGAAATGCGAGTTGTTTATTTCCTGAAAGTGTACAAACATCACCACTGATCAATAATTAACCCAACACACTTAATTCATACATTTTAATGCGTAAACATGCCAAATTCATCTTAACGCGTAAACATGCATGAACAACAAATCCCAAACATAATCAAACATGAATCTGGGTTGAAATTAACATGGGGCAAATGTTTCTAACATCATAAGGATCATATGTATCAAATAACAACACAAATTATCCACAAAATCTTAAGATTGAATCTGCTAGTGACCTACGAACCCTAAACCTTTGATTCAAGAGCAAAATATGATTAAGATCTAATTAAACCATATTAGAATGATCCTAGGTATGCACAAACACTATCCCCATCACTAATTTCATACACAACACAAAAACAAAAGAACACCTAAATCCAACGTATGAACCCTAATTGCCAATCAATCGATTAAGTGTTTCTGGGTGCAATTAGAGTGTGAAACCATGTAAACAATCAACCATAGATCATATCCCAACAATCAAAACAATCATAACATCACAAATTTCTGGGTTTGAATTCTACGCATAACTCAAATAACAATTTAATCGATTGTGTTAGATTGAACCGTTGGATTGTAATAAAATTAAAAACCCTTGTACTCAATCATGATCAAAACAAGTTATCACTTACAGATTCAAGGATGGTAGATTAGATCAATAGAATGATTGTGGATCGTTGATGGTGTAGGTGAGGGTAGTAAATGTTTTGCAGTAATAGTTAATGTGTGTGGTCAAACATTGTTTTGACTGTGGTGACATAACTTTCATGTATTGACACATTTGACCCCTTAACCTTAACTAACATTTATTTTAAATGCTAACATACTTAATCTCATGTAACATTCGTTAGACAACACCAAGATATGATAAGAACAACTTGTCATACTCCCCCTCGACCTTAGATCAAAGTAAAAAAATAATTGGTTTTTGATCAAGGAGAGTAACCCGAAATCCTTTTGAATCAACACTTTTGATAAAACGTATATGTTTTTGGTAAAATGCAAGTATAAAAGGTAAAAAATATTTTAAGAAATAAGTAAAACATTACTTTTCCTCCCCCTCAACACTTGTTTTAAACATTTGAAGACATTTTATAAAATAGTGTTGAAAAGAGTTTTATACTTGCATTTTTTTTTTTTTTTTTTTTTTTTGAAAGTGAAGAAAAATATTTACAAAAGATATAAATGATGTTTGACAATCATTTGTATTTTAAAAACTTTTCCAGATCCTCTGGAGTCAAACATCGCATACCAATTTGGTGAACTAGACTAGCAAACCTTGATGGTGCTAAAGATTTGGTAAGTAAGTCCGCCAATTGGTACTCAGTCCCAACAAAATAAAGTTCAACTGTACCCTTTTCCACATGCTCTTTGATGAAATGATATCGGAGATCGATGTGTTTGGATTTGCAATGATGTACTGTGTTGCAGGAGATGGCAATTGCACTTTTGGAATCACAGTAGATTGGAATCTTATTGAATAGGTAGCCATAATCCTTAAGTTGTGATCTCATTCAAATGACTTGAGCACAACAAGCAGACATGGCTACGTATTCAGATTCTGTAGATGACAGTGAAGTGCAGTCCTGCTTCTTAGATTGCCATGACACCAGTTTGTCTCTGAGAAATTGTAATCCACCAGATGTGCTTTTACGTGTGTCTAAACAACCTGCATGGTCAGCATCTGAAAAAGCAATTAGTTCAAAGCCAGAATCCTTCGGATACCAGATTCCCAAGTTAATGGT
Organism: Artemisia argyi; assembly: GCA_030686995.1. NCBI lineage: Eukaryota > Viridiplantae > Streptophyta > Magnoliopsida > Asterales > Asteraceae > Artemisia > Artemisia argyi. The sequence continues at coordinate 28,904,822 of CM060692.1, read as the reverse complement.
TCCCTTTATGTATCGAAGGATTCTCTTGACCTCACTGAGGTGTTTTTCAGTTGGTTTGGACTGATAACGAGAGCACATGTAGACAGCAAATACTATATCAGGTCTACTAGCTGTGAGATACATGAGGGACCCAATCATACTTCGGTATTTGGTAGGGTCAACTGGAATCCCATGTAAATCAGCATCTAGTTTAGTGGTATAGCCCATAGGTGTATTATAAGTATCACAAGACATCATTCCATGTTTCTTTGATGTATCCATTTGGTAAACCACCATGTTCCTGTGTGCAGCATAGGCCAAAAAGATCCGAACAGCTTCATGTCTAGCCACTGGAGCAAAGGATTCAGCAAAATCAAGTCCTTCCAGTTGAGAGTATCCTTTCGCTACCAGACGTGATTTGTTACGTATGACAGTTCCTTCAGCATCAAGCTTATTCTTCCATATCCGTTTTAACCCAATGACAAAGACTCCGTCAGGTCTTTCAACTAATTCCCAGACTTCTAATCTTATGAATTGCTGAAATTCCTCTTGCATAGATTCAATCCAGTTGTCATAAGTCATTGCATCTTTAATGTTTTTGGGTTCTTCATGACAAACTGTGAGTGCGTATATGCAAGTTTCTCCATCTGTGTGAAGTCTTTGTCTTGTTATAACAGGTGCATCTGGATGGCCAATGATATGAACTAGTGGATGGTCACGAGTCCATTTGTGTGTTGAAGGGTGTAGTTGATAAGTATCTCGCATGTTAGCAGGATCCAAATTGCGTGTTGACGACTCAGCTATATCAGGAATAGTAGGAGCCGGTGCAAACGGATTAAAGAACGTATCAGGATCATGCTCAGCGGGTTGTGGAACTGATAATGGTGTTGGATCTTCAGCTGGATGGTGGGAGTAAGAACCAGTTTGTTCTGCTGTAGATGGTGATACAATTGGAGGACCGTCTTTCTCAACACTTGTGGTAGTTTGTTGAGGTGAGTCTGGTACTGGAATGTTTTCAGGTTGAGCAGCGGATTTTGGTGAGACCTCAGTAGGACGGTATTCAATTGTGTCATCAAATAGTGGAGCAAACAAGGTTTCTAATTCTTTGCGGTTAAGTGGCAATGGTTCAGCTGAAGATGCCGGAGAGTTAAGACGGTTAAATTTGGGTCCTAAGCTGTGTTGCTCAGAAGCCATTTGTGTGAGCTCATCAAAATTAGCGTGAATGGTTTCTTGAATTTCTCTTGTTCGACGATTCCATATCCGAAAACCTTTAGAATTTTCACAGTATCCAACGAACACTCCAATGTCAGCCTTTGCTTTAAGTTTACCTAAATCATCCCGATCATTTTTCGGATAACAAAGTGCTCCAAATACATGAAAGTAATCGATGTTCGGTTTCCTTTTGTGAACAATTTGATATGGTGTTTTGCGATGGCGTTTTGTAATCATGCAACGGTTTTGAGTATAACATGCGGTTGAAACAGCTTCAGCCCACAAGTAATCAGGTAATTGAGCATTAATCAACATAGTTCTAGCAGCTTCCACTAACGTCCTGTTGCGTCTTTCAACAACTCCATTCTGTTCTGGGCTTCTAGGAATAGATGTTTGATGTTCAATTCCTGCTTTCTCATAAAATGACCTAAGTGTCTGATTTTTGAATTCAGCTCCATTGTCAGTTCTAACTATTCGTACCGTGTTGCGTAACTGAACTTGAATTTTAGTGAGAAAGGTGATGATCATTGAAGGAGCCTGATCTTTACTTCGTAGAAAATAAACCCAGGTCCATCTGGAAAAATCATCGACGATTACAAGTATGTAGCGTTTACCGTTGATACTTTGAACACGCATCGGTCCACACAAATCCATATGAAGCAGTTGTAGAACATGATTCGTACTGTGCTCAGGTTTTGAAGGAAAATGAGCGCGAGTACTTTTTCCTTGTTCACAGGCAGGACATAAGTGATCTTTGGTGAAACGGAATCTTGGAAATCCATCAACAAGTTTGAACCGAGCAAGGTCAGTCATAGTTTTGAAATTCAAGTGTGAAAGACGTTTGTGCCATAACCAAGATTTAGTCGATTCTGCTTTGGAGAGAAGACATATTGGAGATGTTGCAATCATATCTGACATGGAAATTGTATAAAGGTTGGAGCCACGTGAGCCAGACATGAGGTCGTTTCCTTGTAAGTCACGAACAAAGCAAGTTTTCTCTCGAAATGCAACTTCTAGATCTCCATCACAAAATTGACCAACAGAGAAAAGGTTGTGTCCAAGTCCTTCCACATAGTAAACACGACTTATTTCGATGTTCCCACTTACATAGTCACCATAACCCATGATTAAAGCGTAATGATCATTCCCGAATCTGACAGTGCCAATGAACTTTGAGACAAAGTTGTGTAACAGTTTGAGATTGCCTGTCATATGTCGGGTGCATCCGCTATCAACAATCCAGAGAACAATCTGTACCACCTGCATCACCAGAAGAAGACACGGATGGAACAGAAGTAAGGGTGGAACCCAAAGAAATTGCGGGTTCCTGTTGGTTAGAAACACATGTATTCAATAATTTAGGGATCCATTTAAAGTCTGGTTTGTGTTGTAACCAACGTTGCCAATTCCAACTAGTATTTGCTTTCTTAATGTTAAATGCACTAGTAGTTGGCTCTGTCCTAGATTTGTTCTCGGCACTTATGGGGGTAACTTCAACATCTTTAGAGACCGTAGAAGACGGCTTTCCTAAGTTAGACTTAGAGGCAATAGTGGGCCTAGAAGGAATGCGTGTCCTACGTTTCTTATGACGATTGAGTAGAGAATTAGCTACACATTTAGTATGATCACCCGATGATACGCTTTTACGACAAAACACACAAGATGCATTAATATTCAAAACATTCAAAGGTTCATCATTCGTTACATTTAGATTTTGATTACAATTTGCCAGATTAGAATCTAAATCTGATGCAACATGAGTTTTATTCAAATTTCTAAGTTGGTCTTCTACTTCTTGAGCTTCTAGTTGTCCTCTTTTACGTTGCCAGAGCCTATTCTTCTTTTTACTGTTTCGCTTGGGTCTGCTAACGCTATTAGGGGAGACTAGTCCTGGAGAAGTGGAGTTTGCAACATTAGTATTTTGAACAACCTTTCTTTTATCAGTTTTGTCTAATGTATACATTCCTGGTGCTATCACCGTGGTGTCAACCATCTTTCCTTTTTCAAGTATCTTAATTTTCTCTTTCAACTCGATGTGGTTTTGTAGAAATTCGTCATTTTCAATTTTTAACTTCGCAATTTCTTTCTCGTATTTGAGACACAAACCTTTTAAAGACTCATTGTTTTTGCAAAGTTTACAAGAGTTTGAAACATTGTGACTTTGAAACTTCAATTCCCTTTCAAGACTTTTAGCTTGACACCATTCAAGCCTTTGATTGAGTAGACTGATTTGTTTTGAAAATTGTTTTGTCACATCATCATTTTTAATTCTCAGCTTTTCGTTTTCCATTCTGAGTGTCTCAATTTCCTCATTCAACAGATTATTATCAACACAATGATCATTCTTAAGCATAGAAGTACCAGAATTATAGAGATCATTCATGATAACAGACAAAATATCAGCATTGAGAACTTGTTCCAAGAGTCGATCAGTATCATTTTTTAAAACTCTATTTCGTTGCTTTTGAGCCAAAATCTCATTTTCAGTGGAGTTGAAAACGTGAATCATATTTTTCACTTCCTTTTGAAGTTCCTGATCCCAACGTGTAGCACAAAGACGGAGGTGTTGAACAATTGGCTTCATTTGTTTTTGAAAAATATCTCTCTTTTCTCGCTCGTAAGCAGATTGAAAAGTTTCAATTTTAATTTCAAAATTACGCTCAATTGTTTCCTCCAAAATTTCGATGTCTTCCATAAAAGTTTTGAAATAATTTAAGACACGACACGTTTTTGGTAAAGGTGAAAGTTCACCGGATGATGGTAAAGGACCATTAATTTGTGCTACAGTTTGGACAGGAGCCGCATTGTGAGATGAAACATATGACTCTTCAATAAACCATGATTTCTTAGATAAGTCCTTTTGAGTAACAAAAGATTTGGAAAGCGGTGGAGCTTTTGAATAGTCATATGGTTTCGAATATTGAACATTACTCATTTTTGACCGACTCTCGTCTTCAAGTTCTTCTTCTTCCTCAGTATCAAAAACAACAGCACGCACAATTGTATTATCCATCAAATAATCCATACTGTAAATTTTTGGAATATCTTTGAATGCCGTGTGAAGAAACATTGAATTGTAATCACCAAGTGCAAATCGTTTATCGGGTCTCGGTTTTAAAGTAAATTTCTGTATTGTTGTGACTGAGTTCCCGTGTTTGTAAACAACGTTACGAAATTCTTTGAGTTGTTTTTCAAGATCAACAATATCGCCGAGTAAATCGTCGATATACTTCCTTTTTCGTATTTTATGTTCACAAAAATCCTTTTTACAACTTGACAATTCTGTTTCAGTTTTTGAAAGGTCTCTTTGAAGACGTTCAACTTGTGTTTTTAATTCACACTTTTCGCTTTCAAGTTTCGAAATTAACTTTCCATTTGACTCAATTAAATCTTGCATTTTGCGTTGAAGATCTTGTTCTTTGTTGTAAGAATCTTGAAAAGCTTTTTCAAAACTTTTAGCATGTTTAATCTTTTCTTCCTGATTAGAAAGCTGGATTTTATAACACTCAATGTCTCTTGCAAGTGCTGCATTAGTTTTTTTTAAAACTTTGTTTTTCTCGTTGCACTTTGCAATTAGCAATTGCTGAGCATTCAGTTGTTTAGATAACATAATGAGGTCAGGGTCTGGATCAAATGATGGTTCATGTTGTTCTAAATTATCATGTTTATCATTCTCAATAGGATCATCAAATGAAACAACTGTGTCATCATCAAATATGACAACTGTGCTTATTTGTTCATCTTGTTGAGATGATGAAGATGATTTAGATGGAACAACTTGCGCCATATCTGATTCAGAGGCAGAAGGTGAGATAATTTAATTAATAAAGCATTCATTGAGGTCATTTACCTGAGACAAGCCGTCAGTGTCATACACTGGACCTGAATCATTGAGCTTAAGTTCCTGCATGTTGGCCATAAGCATCACAGCAGCATTGGCTTCCAGATCTTCCATGTCATCATCGTTGTTCACATTTGCCATGAAGTTGTTATCCTGTTCAGGGAAATGTCCATCTTTTTCATCTTGAAGAGCCATTAGTAGTGCCTGCTTGTGAAACTTACTACCCCGAGTTCTCGGTTTGGGACATGCAGTCGCTATATGACCTTGTTCATTACAATTGTAGCACCACACTGCATTCCCTGAGTTGGAGTTCCTAGTAGCAATTGATTCAGACCTTTGCTGAGAAGATCCTGAGTTGTTCCTGAACCCACCATTGTTACTAAACCTCTGACCATTCCCATAGTTTCCTGAAGAATTTCCTGAACCAGATCGACCATAGCTACGATTCTGAATTTCCAATCTTCCATCATTGACAACAGCTTGATTCCTTGTATTAGAAGATGAACGTTGACGATTGTTTGTTTTGTTGGAGAATTTGCTGAAAGCACGAGCAATAAGAGCAAGTCCCTGATTCAACGTATTAAAGTCATCATCGTCATCATCATTGGAGTTGGAGTAATACACAGCATCATTGTTGTTTAACGGAACCAGTTGAGTAGAATCATTCTGTAGAGATGAATCATAAGGGACCATTTGGTTCGAGGTGGAAGATTGTGGATAACTGAAGTAGTTCTGCTCTTGAACATATGCATGATTTGACATTGGTGGTGGAGCATAGGGAGATTGAGCTACGAGAGCCAAAGAATTTGGTGTTGATGTTGGTGTGTATCCTCCTCGTAGAGCTCTATCTTTTTCCACTTCAGGTTCATGGTGTTTCAGAAAATCATACAACAAGTCATATGGAGCATCATGAAGATTCTTCGTTTGACGAACAAATGTCACATATTTATGCCAATCAGGGCCAAGACTACCAACAAATTTGGAGTTCACAGCGATCCTTGGTACTGTGATTTTATGACGTTCCATATCATTGACTACATTAGTGAAACGATGATAGTAGGATTCAAGTGACTCTCCAGGTTCAATTTTGATGTCAGTGTATTCCATGTATAGCTTGGATTCCATGTCATCTTTGTTCAATTGAGTTCCTTCCATAAGGAGATGAACGTGTTCCCACATAGCTTTGGCTGTTTTCTGAGCATCGACACTTCGATAGATCGGATTAGGTATACCTTAAAGTATGTAAGCCATTGCATACTGATCAGCTTCACGATGTAGTTTCTGTTCTTCAGTGAGTGCAGATTCTGGAAGGGGTCTATCACCAGGAGGACGTGGAGGATCAGCATTTGGATCACCAGTATCAAATCTTGTTGGCCACTCAAATGGTCCTTCAAGTATCACTTGCTTTAAGAACTGCCCATGAGGTTTCTTTAATTCAAGAAATCTTAAGAATCGACTTGACCATTGAACATAATTCCCAGGTGTTAACATTGGAGGTGTTTCAAGTGATCCTGCCTCATGTCGGGATTGTTGAGTTGTAATAACTTCACACATTCTGTCAAACCAGTGAGGTTGTTTGGAGGAAAACTGAGTGGTTTGTTGTAGCACTTGATATGGTTGTTGTTGAGGAATGATCTGTTGTTGCATCATTAGGTAATGATGTAGTGGACTGTATTTAGGAGGTTGTTGATTCATAATGTGCGGAAGGTATTGTTGTTGCTGATACTGCTGATGCTGAGGTTGCTGAGACTGCTGATGTTGAGGTTGCTGAATATGAGGGAAGTAATGATTTGGTGGTTGAGACATCTTAGAACACTTGTGTAGAAATGGATCTTTGTAGAAGATTGAAATGCACGTTCCTTTGAGTAAGTTCCAAAATCCTTGGGGTAAGTTCAATTCTTACGCGTAACTTAATCTTACGCGTAAACTTTAGATTATGCGTAAAGAGTAGGTTATGCGTAAACTAATAGTTTATGCGTAAGTTTTCTCTTTACGCGTAAGCTTAGGCTTATGCGTAAGTTTATACTTATGCGTAAGGTTTAAACAACCAAACAAATCTTCCAAACTTATCCAAGCTTGAAAGATATCCGAAGTCGAAGTATTCCACTAACTTATCCAAGCTAGGGAAGTACTGAGTCACCGTTACACGAGGAGAAGATCGTTGATGAAGCTTACGCGTAAACTCTGGCAAGTTACGCGTAACACTGACTTACGCGTAGAATCAAACTTAAGCGTAGGTTTTAAGGCGTAGAGGAGCAAGTTACGCGTAGGATCAGGGTTTTAGCCTATTTAACGCGTAAGAAAAGGGTTTAGACCTATTTTACGCGTAAGAAAAGGGTTTAAGCCTATTTTACGCGTAAGAAAAGGGTTTAGACCTAAAGTTATGCGTAAAAAGGACAAAAAGTACTGTTGACAGCTACAGAATCGTACTATTCACCAATATTACGCGTAAACTGGTCAGAAACTTGAAAAATCTCAAATTTTTGAAGGAAAAATGCTTAGAAATAAGGTACTTTTGATCAAATAACTTCACCAACACTTAGAAAACACTAACTATTGAAGATTAAGCTTCCAAAAAACTAGTTTTCCAATATCAAAGAAGCTATAAAACCTAAAAAAAACCTTAAAAATCACAACTTTATGCAACAACTAAGCTTCAAATCACTATATCAACCTTGAAACTTGTCCAAGCTTCAAGATTTGAGTGAAAGAAACAAAGAAAAATGCAAAAAAGATGAAGAAATGAACACCAATCCCTACGTTAACCAAAGAAACACACTTCAAACTTCTAGTAGGCGAATGATACCACTTGTTAGGTCACCATTTTGTAAACACAAGTATGATAAATAAAGAAATAAGATGAGAGAAGAGTTTGGTTGATTAAGAGACAATATGAAAAATAAAAGTGCAAGAGTTTCCTTAAGATAATCAAATAACCAACAAAAGAAATGTTTACATAAGTTCACTATTTATAAGGGAGGAGTTAGGGCAACACTCCCTTCCTCCCTTATCCTTAATATCGTGGGCTTTAAGGCCTTATGGGCTTTTACATGTTGCCCATTAACTTAAACAATAATGATAAATGTTACTTAAGCAACCTATAACAAAATGTAATGACCGAGACTTGACTAAATACTAAAGTATGATCCCAACACTCGCCTTGGAAAGGAGTGATACGTTTCGGGAAACGTGGGAAACTCAACCCCCGCTACATTGGACCATTTCTCATTTTGGAAAGAATTGGGCCCGTGGCTTATAGGTTGAAACTACCACAGGAACTGAGTAAAGTTCACGATGTGTTTCATGTTAGTAATTTGAAGAAGTGTCTTTCGGATGAAACGCCGGTTATACCGATCAAGGATATTCATGTGGATGAGAGTTTGAATTTTGTGGAAGAGCCGATTGAGATATTGGATAAAGAGATTAAACGACTCAATAGAAGTCGTATTCCACTCATCAAAGTTCGTTGGAATTCGCGGCATGGACCGGAATTCAAGTGGGAACGTGAGGATGAGTTTCGAAAGAGATATCTCAAGCTTTTTACTTCGTAGATGGTTTGTTCCGAGTGACCTTTCTGGAAATTCTTTTAGTGGAACCATTCCTAAGTTCATTGGTTACATAACCCGGTTAACTTATCTTGACCTTTCTTCGAATCAGTTTACTGGATCCATTACTAAGTTCATTAGTAACATGACCCGGTTAACTTATCTTGACCTCGGTTTGAATCAGTTTACTGGATCCATTCCTAAGTCCATTGGTCACATGACCCAGTTAACTAAGAGATATCTCAAGCTTTTTACTTCGTAGATGGTTTGTTCCGAGTGACCTTTCTGGAAATTCTTTTAGTGGAACCATTCCTAAGTTCATTGGTTACATAACCCGGTTAACTTATCTTGACCTTTCTTCGAATCAGTTTACTGGATCCATTACTAAGTTCATTAGTAACATGACCCGGTTAACTTATCTTGACCTCGGTTTGAATCAGTTTACTGGATCCATTCCTAAGTCCATTGGTCACATGACCCAGTTAACTTTTCTTTACTGGATCCATTCCTGAATCCATTGGTTCTTTGGCCAAATTAAATTACCTTTTTCTTTCTAACAATAATCTCAGTGGAGCCATTCCCATGTCCATTGGTTCTTCAATCAATTTAACAATGATCGACCTTAGTGGGAATAACTTCAATGGCACAATTCCCATGTCCATTGGTTCCTTAACCGAATTAACAAAGCTTTACCTTGGTGGGAATAATTTCACTGGAAGCATTCCGAGATCCATTGGTTCCTTGACCAAATTGACATCTCTTAACCTTTCAGACAACTCTTTCAGTGGAACTATTCCTCATGAATTTGGAAACCTCGCCAATTTGGGATACCTTCATCTAGGTTCCCTTGGAAGTATAGTTGAAAACTTAGATTGGTTGTCTTCTCTATCTTATTTAGAAGAACTTTATATGGATGGAACTTCTTTGGCCAAAGCAAATAACTGGGTAAATGTAATTATAGGTCTCCAAAACCTATTTGCTTTAAGTCTAAGAGGATGTGACCTCTCACAAGTCATGCATCCATATTCTTTATCTGTTAACTTTTCTTTATCTCTTGATTTCCTTTATCTCCATAACAACAATCTTAACTCATCCATGTTTCGTTGGTTGTGCCCATTAATTGGCAATAAACTTGCATTTCTTTCTCTCTCTTGCAACAAGTTTGATGGGAAAATTTCAGAATTTCTGAACAAGTTGTCTGGATGCACATCAGCTACTAAGTTGCTAGATTTGGATGCTTCAAGTAACCAATTCACAGGGTCATTGTCTGATGAGATCCAACACTTTTCATTCCTCTCTTACTTGAACCTGTCTTATAATCAGTTAGATGGAACGATAAGTGACAAACTGTGGCAACTACCCAGCCTTCATGATCTAGATCTATCTTCCAATTCTCTTAGAGGTGCTATCTCTGAAAACATTGGAAAATCGAATCTTTTGTACATAGATCTTTCAAACAACTCACTCAAAGGAATTCTTTCTAATGGTGACGTGTCAAACCTTTCTCAGAGTATACAATATATGGATTTCAGTTCTAACAAGCTAGGGCCTCATTTCCCCAAATGGGTACAACAACTGAAAAATCTCACCCATCTTGATCTTTCCAGAAATAATATCTCAAACACAGTTTCTACAGAGTACTGGAACCAGTGGAAGTCTTCTCAATTGAGCTATTTGGATCTCTCTTTCAACAACATAAGTGGGAGATTACCAAAATCATTATCAAATCACCACCTTGAGATAATAATTTTGAGTGTCAACAACTTTTATGGTCCAATACCTGCTTTTCCAGCAAGTATAAAATTTTTAGATCTGTCCAGAAACAAATTCCATGGAGGAATTTCATTCTTGTTTCAAATGTATACAAATTTGGAATTTCTTGATCTCTCACGTAATACAATAACTGGGCAACTTCCGGACTGTTTTTGGAATTTGACATATCTAAAAGTTCTTAATCTAGGAGAGAATACTCTATCAGGAAGTATTCCTCCCTCTGTAGGATGTTTGGGTCAACTCGAGACTTTGAGTTTATACAACAACAACTTCTCTGGAGGATTGCCCGTGTCTTTGAAGAATTGCACCCAGTTAAGCATTCTGGACTTGGGGGGCAACAGTTTATATGGTGATATTCGTGTTTGGATGGGGATAAAGCTGTCAAGATTGTATGCCCTTAGCCTAAAATCAAACAACTTCTTTGGAACCATCCCTTCACAAATATGTCAATTAGTAAATCTTCAAATATTAGACTTGTCAGATAACAAACTTTCTGGAACAATCCCATCGTGTGTGAACAGTCTAACTTCCATGGTTCAAAAAGGATCGTTTTTGGAACAAAATGTACATCATTATCATGGTCATCTGAATGTATCGTTCAAAGAGGGCAACTCTTTTCTTACTGTTGACCATAGCTATATTGACCATCTGTTGATTGAATGGCAAGGAAAGGTAAATGAGTTTAGTAGCATTTTGGGATTGCTAAAGGTGATCGATTTGTCAAGCAACAATCTGACAGGACATATCCCAAATGAAGTTACCAATCTACATGGATTGTTGGTACTAGACTTGTCCAACAACGCTCTAGTTGGACAGATTCCACGAGACATTGGTCAAATGGCGGAACTGTTAACTTTGAATTTATCTAGAAACATGTTTTCAGGAGAGATGCCATCAAGCATGTCTGAGATGCATTCACTTAATGATCTAGACGTGTCATATAATAACCTGTCGGGGAGAATTCCATCCAGCACTCAACTCCAGTCCTTTCCACCTGAATGGTTCACTGGAAATGTAGGACTATGTGGACTTCCTATAGCGACAAAATGTCTCGAAGATGAAGATCTTGGAGTTCCACCAGTCGGTGATAGTGAGGGTGATGCAGATGAACTTCAAAAATGGTTTTATATTGGAGGGGCCACTGGTTTTACAACTGCATTTTGGATCGCATGTAGCGCTTTACTTCTCAATCGTTGTCTCAGACATGCTTTTTTCCACTTACAGAATTGCTTGAAAGATTGGGTGTATGTAAAGGTGGTGGTGTTCATTGCAAGATTGCAAAGGGTTGCAAGTGCATAGTACTTTAGTTTTATGCTTTTTCTGCGTTTTTCTCTACTTCTGTTTTCGTATTTTTCTTATTTTGTACATGTTATTGTAATATCATGCTTCACTTGTATTTTGACGGGTTTCTAATGCCCGGTTATTAATAAAATTGTCACTAACACCATGGGTGTATAATAATATAATGTACGAAAAGTGTTCGATAAAATGCTTTACACATGTAGAATTACAGCACACTTGATGATGATAAGGTATCATGCTTTAAAAGCGGCTGCTAGGGGTGTAATACAGGCTAATGTAATGACTCGATCACTAGTCCATGTGGGCTCTGTTCAACAGTACTGACTCGATCTAGTGTTGAATTCAGTTTTGTTAATACACTAATAAAGTCTTGGTGTACGATTAATATGTTTGATGTTATTACTTTGTTTAGCTGATTAGTAATGAACATGAAATATGCTGGTAGTTGTTGCTTTGTGGTGCAAGCACCTGGATGTTACTGTATAAACATATTATTAGATGTATTGTTGGTTCTCATGTTGGATTAATCATGTAATATTCCAGCTCTTATTTCTGCTCATTGATGGTGCAGTTAGTACAGTTGCTGCTGAAACTAACCCTTACATAATTGACGAAAACTATTGTAGCAATTTGCAGAGCTTGTATTCACTATTATGAAGTACTATTTGTTTAAAAATGCATAATGTTCAAAGGTTGGATTTTTGGGTAATGTCATGGTCACCAGTGTTTGATTAAATGTTTGAATGGGTGAATGAATGGATTTGTACCAGATGGAATTAGTAAAACTTCATATTGTTAGTCGCACAAGTGTCATTCAACTATGACCCCTACACGACCCAGATTTCAAGGCCGCCCATTTTGACCCAAACCTGTTTCGACCCGAAATTTATGCTGGCTCGTTTGACCCGTTACTCAAACCCACCTGACCGCCTCGTTTTGCCACCTCTACTATATTAGTGTGCCAAGTATGTTTAAACTGTCAAACCAGAATGGCTCATTCCATCTCGCATTTTGCATCCGTTAGACCTCCACCATTACTTCAATAAGTATTGAAGGAGTGCCAATACATATATCCACTTTTATATTATTCTTTTCCCAGTGCAGAACACAGTTAAACACACGGAAACTCATTTCTCTTTACTGTAAGACTCAACCCATAATTTAATATATGCAAAAGTTCTAAAATGTATTAGAAAATAAATCCTTCCTCACGCGTAATATCTTACAAAAATTAATACGGACAATATATATATTTGAACCTTGAGTGAGCTTGACTTGATTAACCTAGTCTACAAGTTTTGACCCTTTGTCTATTAGATAATCATACAGGCATCCATATTCTGGAAATGCAGTATATTATGCGGACTTCCCATCACAACAAAACCTAGTGTTCTTTGCAAATTGCAATGGGTTGCATATAGATATGTAGTTTTATGTAAATATGCTGTTTTCAACCACTTATTCTTGTTCACGGCTAGGTGACAACCAAAATTCACTCACACTGAAAATATAATTTATATGCTCTGTTGTTTAACAATAAAAGATTATAGTAAGACATCCTAAAATAAAGACTCGGTATTGTTTACTTGTTAATATTTGAGGGATTTCATGACGAGTTTCGTTCTTATAGAACAGCTGTTGAGTGTACGAAGCAGAGCTCTGAACAGAGCTACTCTGTATGTAGCATCAGAATGTGGAACTTTATTATCTACAGAAATCATATTTCGCTTTATTGCAAAAGAACACAGTGTTAGAGTGATTAAAGAAAAACAAGGGGATATAATATCAATTCATTCATATGCTCATTATCACTGACAATTGATAAAATGGCACAGAACAACTAGATATATCACCCAACCAACCACTCCTTGGTGACCTCACTTTTATTATAACAATAAACACTGAAGACTTGTCCCCAAATGGATGCAAGCCAGAATACAATACTAGAAAGAATTAAAGGTTATCCTCCTAATGAGTGTAACCTGTTACAAACACTCACACTTCTACCACAAACTAAACCAATACTTAAAACCTGCAAATCAAGATGATTTGCTGAAACTAGTAATGATAACCCCATAAACAATAAGAGAAACCCAATACAACTCAGAGAATATGACTGCGTGTTTGATTGTATGAGATGAGAACAAGTTATGAAACCCTAGCTCCGGAGGTGAGCTTATATACCCAAATATTACACATAGCACCCTGCACAATACAAACAACACAAACACAACTCAAAGTTATAGTTAGATAAAACTAGTTATAACAAAGTTACATAATAACCCCGTGAAGGTTCATAAGTTTGACAAATAGAATATAACTTTTAACACTCCCTCTCAAACTGATGAACCTGCATAAAGATTAATCAAGCCCAGTTTTTTAACCATGACACTATGTTGAACAGACCCAAGAGCCTTCAAAACATCAGCAGTTTGACTTTTAGAGTCAACTTTGACAGTTTTGATCAACCCAGATGCAACCTTTTCTCTAACCAAATGCACATCAATATCAAAATGTTTGGTTTTCTCATGCATAACAGGGTTAGCAACAATCTGAATAGCTGATTTATTATCACAACATAAATCAACATGCAGTAAATTCTCAGTAACACCAAAATCTTTCAAGATCTTAACAATCCACATTATCTCACAAGTAGCAGAGGCCATTGCTCTGTATTCAGCCTCAGCTGAAGACCTAGACAATGTAGCCTGCTTCTTGCTTTTCCAAGAAACTAAATTCCCATTCACAAATACACAATAACCAGATAAAGATCTTCTGGTAATAGGACACTTAGCCCAATCTGAATCAGAATAGGTCACAACATTATAACCTGTTTGACTTTTACTAAAACCAATACCACTTCCAGGTGCCAATTTAAGATATCTCAGCACCCTCAAACCCAGGTTAAAATGAGATTGTAAAGGAGCATGCATATGTTGGCTTAAACAATGAACAACATAAGCAATATCAGGTCTAGTCATAGTCAAGTATATTAACTTTCCTACAAGCTGTTGATAGCTAGTAATATTTTTCAAGTATTTATCATCATCAGACTCTTTGTGAGCCAGGACAATATTTTCTGGCAAAGGATTCATAACAGGCTTACAGGCCAATAATCCAAACTCGTGAAGTAATTCAAGACAATAATTCCTTTGATTCAGACATAAACCATCTTTGGTTTTCAAAACTTCAATACCCAAAAAATATTTCAATTCTCCTAAATCTTTAATTTTGAACTTATTCTTTAGAAAAACTTTGAAACCTTCAATTTTTGTTTCACTATTGCCAGTGATGACTAAATCATCAACATAAACCAGTAAAAACAAAACAGTTTCACCTTTTGTTTTAACAAACAATGAATAATCATTTTTAGATTGTTCAAAACCTGCTTCAAACAAAGCCTCAGTCAGTTTATGATTCCACTGTCTAGGAGCTTGTTTCAAGCCATACAAAGATTTTTTTAACAAACAAACTTTGTTATCTCCTTCCTTAAAGAAACCTGGAGGAGGTAACATATAAACTTCTTCATCCAAATCACCATAAAGAAAAGCATTGTTAACATCTAATTGAAACATTTTCCAATCATTTTGAACAGCTAAACTAATCAGACACCTAACAGTACCCATCTTAACAACAGGACTAAAAGTCTCTTCATAATCAATGCCTTCTTTCTGACCATACCCTTTGGCTACTAACCTAGCCTTATACCTATCAACCTCACCAGAGGATTGATACTTAATTTTAAATACCCACTTACAGCCTATAGCTATCCTGCCACAAGGTAACTCAACAACTTCCCAAGTACCATTTTCATATAAAGCGCTCATTTCATCATTCAGAGCATTAATCCAATTAATATTCTTAGAAGCTTCTTGAAAAGAAGTAGGTTTACTAGACTTATTCATATTAGAAACAAAACAATAATTTTCAATAGTAAGCACAGCATGATTAGCATACCTATGTAAACCATACCTAACTTTATTATCAAGCACAAAATCATTCAATTTCTCAGGTAATTTAGACACTCTAGTAGACCTTCTAGTGCTACCTTCTACTGGTTGAGTAGGAAAATCATTTTGAAAAACAGGAACCTTACTTTGATTTTAGAAAACATTTCCCTCAGAATGACTTTGATCATCTAAGGGAGTTGCAATGTGTTCATCAATCTCAGGGTGATGACTAACTTCAGAAGGTATCTGTTCATATTCAGACTCATTAAAGTTACCTCCAGATCCTGAATGATGCACATTGCCCTCTCTACCAGAATCAGATGTATTTTCAGGATGGGACATATCATTATTAAAATTCTCATCATTGGGAGAAGAAGTTTTGGTTGTTTCAGACTCTACAGAATCAAAAACGTTTAAGCTAGTTACTTCAGGATTATTTTCAAAAACAGGAAGACTATTTTGACCCATCTTAAAAGGAAAAACAGTTTCATAAAATTTTACATCTCTTGAATACAAAATAGATCTGTTTTCAAGACTCAACAATTTATAAGCCTTTTTCCACTAGCATAGCCAAGTAACACACATTTTTCAGACCTTTCAGAAAACTTATCAATATCTTTCAAAATGGTGGCAAAACATAAACAACCAAAACTTCTTAGATGAACTAGACTAGGTTCCCTACCATATACCATATAAAAAGGTGATTTTCCATTCAGAACAGATGAAGGTAGCCTGTTAATCAAATATGTGGCAGTTAAAATACACTCAGACCAGAAAACAAGAGGTATATCCCCCTGAAACATAAGACTTCTTGCTACATTTAGCAAATGTCTATGTTTCCTTTCAGCAATTCCATTTTGCTGAGGTGTATAAGCTGCAGTGGTCTGATGAATAATACCCATAGTGTTTAAAAATTCACTCATTTTATTGTTAATAAATTATGTTCAATTATCAGACCTGATAACTTTAATTCTTTTATTAAACTGAGTTAAAACCATTTTAAAAAAACTTGTGAACATATCATAAACTTCATCTTTCCTCTTAAGCATATACACCCAAACAGACCTACTATAATCATCAACAACAGTCAAGAAATATCTATAGCCCTCCCTGCTAACAACCTTATATGGCCCCCAAACATCAAGATGAATTAATTCACCAAACATTTTAGATTTATATTCACTCAAAACAAAAGAATCTCTAGTTTGTTTAGCCTTGTGACACACATCACAAGGACCATTATGATCAATATTAGTCAATTTAAGAGAAATTTTTGAGCAACTTTAAAACTTGATTAGTAGGGTGACCTAATCTATTATGCCATATTTCTTTAGAAACAAAACAGACAAAGAATTCACTTTGAATAGCGTTAGCAGACATACCATAACTTTTATCAAACAAGTAAAGACCACCATATTCACTACCAGTCCCAGCACTTTCTGCTTTCTCAAATCCTGAATATAACAAGTGGTCTCATCAAACCCCACACTTAGTTTACTATCTTTTATCAGTTTATTGACAGACATTAAACTAACACAATACTCTGGAACCACAAGAACATCAAACAAAACTACATCCTTATTCAACCTCAAGTTACCCACATGAGTAATATTAGCCAAAGTTCCATTAGGATGTCCAACAGTAAGTTTTAATTCAGAAATATCAATCAGATTAAACATATCTTTAGAACTATTAGTTAAATGTTGATTTGCTCCAGAATCAATAATCCAGCCAAAACTATGATTCACACCATTAATTTTAACATTGGCACAAAAGAACTTGTAAAAATTTTGATTAAACACAACACTGCAATTAAAAAAGGAACAAGAACAACTACCTGCCATATTGGCATGAGCAGTGCTAGGTTTCTCATTAAGAAGACTCATTAACTTCATAACCTGCTCATTAGTAAAATACAGAGTACCAGTTCCATTTTTAACAACATTATTAGCCACATTAGCATTTTTGAAATAATTAGTTTTATTAAAAACAGGTTTTAGATTAGGATTCTTTTTGAACCCTGGAGGATAGCCAATGATCTCAAAACACCTATCAACAGTATGTCCCTTTAAACCACAATTAGTACACAACAAACTATCATAATTACCCCTATTATTATTAACAGAGTTATTATTCCAGTTTCCAGTGTTTCTTTTCCAATTAGCATTCTTATTATCATTGGTTTTAGACACAAAAGCAGACACTTGAGCCTTCTCAGATTTCACAGAAGTGGTAGAAATCCCTCTATGGGATTCTTCCCTAGAAATAATCACAAATGCATCCTTAACCTCAGGAAGCACTTCCCTAGTTAAGATATTGCTTCTTATGGGTTGATAGATGTCATCCAGACCCATAAGAAACTGCATAAGTTTCAACAATTTACCATGATCAATTAATTCTTGTCTAGCCTCACAACTACAATCAGGAAGTTTAGTAAGAATATCAAATTCTCTCCAAAGAGAGTTCAACTTATGATAATACTCAGAAACAGGTAAACCACCTTGTTTAAACTATTAATTTTCTGAAATAAGTTAAACACCACAGACCCATCAATTCTATCATAGGTATCGTTTAAATCTTTCCACACCACAGAAGCATTATCAGAGAAAACATGACCAAGATAAACATCCTGATTTAAAGAAGTTAATACCCAATTCAAAACAACAGCATTACACCTATCCCACTGTGCCTCTAAAAGAGGACTAGCAGCATAATCAGACCTAACACAAGAACCATCAAGAAATCCAATTTTATTTTTAATTTGCATAGCCAATTTTATAGCACTAGACCAAACCCTATAATTTTCAACACCAGACAGTTTAATAGTAACAATAGAAGCACAATTAGAGTCATTAGGATGAAGATGCAGAGGATTACTCTGATCCAAACTACTAATCATAATAGCCATGATGCAAACAGAAACACAAACAAATAACAAACAATAACCAACTATCAAAAGAAAAAACACACACCCAAGAAATTCCAATTATTCAGCAGAGTGAACTGAGCAGACCAGAGCAGGTATCCTAACCAATCAAGTTGGCAGGTCAAGGTGTTAATCTGTCCGTTTGCACCCACTCTTACTAAAATAATGGACTCTTAAACATAGAATACAACTTACAGTGCTATAATGGCCATGCAAGCAGCGGAAGACAAAATAACAACTCTAGATTCACTTAGTCTAGAGCAGTTGAAACCAAGAACCAGGCCCAAACACCTCAGAGGTACCAGATCAACAAAACCCCCAAATGTCAAATTAGGGTTTCGTAAAAAATGCCAAGAAACCACACCAAATTGTTAATTCTTCAATTAACCACTACCAAACACCGTTAATCAACTCAGGACCAAAAACCCTCAAATATTAAGGTTTCAAGAAAAAACCCTAATTCTTAAATTGAAGCCTAAACCAATAGATTAACCCAAGAACTAACAAGATCCAACCAAGAAAACCGTTGGATCAACAAAACCCTAAAACCAAGATCCACCAAGAAGTCAACCAATCAGATCCACCAAGAAGTCAACCAATCAGAACCTATGGCTCTGATACCATGATAAAATGGCACAGAACAACTAGATATATCACCCAACCAACCACCCCTTGGGGACCTCACTTTTATTATAACAATAAACACTGAAGATTTGTCCCCAAATGGATGCAAGCCAGAATACAATACAAGAAAGAATTAAAGGTTATCCTCCTAATGAGTGTAACCTGTTACAAACACTCACACTTCTACCACAAACTAAACCAATACTTAAAACCTGCAAATCAAGATGATTTGCTGAAACTAGTAATGATAACCCCAGAAACAATAAGAGAAACCCAATACAACTTAGAGAATATGACTGCGTGTTTGATTGTATGAGATAATAACAAGTTATGAAACCCTAGCTCCGGAGGTGAGCTTATATACCCAAATATTACACATAGCACCCTGCACAATACAAACAACACAAACACAACTCAAAGTTATAGTTAGATAAAACTAGTTATAACAAAGTTACATAATAACCCCCTGAAGGTTCATAAGTTTGACAAATAGAATATAACTTTTAACAACAATGGTTATAGGTAAGGCATAGCATAACTGAAATCACAAAAAAATATCTCATACTTGTAAAAATGACATAAAGGTCTCGATACTTGAATTGGACACATAACAATACTCTCCAATATTCCAAATATTCAGCATTCTTCCATTTCATTCCAAATCGACCACCTTTTCACAGCTTCCCTATTTATTGGCCATCCATTCTTTAGGGAAATAAGTAGCAAACAGTGATCATTAATGTAAAAAGTTTTGAGCTTGGTTTGACTACCTAAAAAGTCAACAGAAAACACACTGAAAGAGGGAAAAGAGCTTCAAAATAGTTTAGGAATTCAGGTGCTACATAGAGATGCCTTACTTCATTCCCATGTTTAAGCATTTTGATTATTTCATCCCAATACAATTGAACACCTTGAAAGAACAATCATTCAACAGCCACGTAACCAATCACAATGTATTCGGTGTTTGATTTTGTGAAACTTGTTACAGTTAACACTTTGATAGGTGAGCAGCCACATATACCATGAAAAGTAAAGGTTGAAAGTTTCTTCTTGTCAACTCTTGATAAAACTCAATAATTGATATACCTTGCTATTTTTTACACAAACTTTGAACTGAACATGTGAGGCTTATTTAGATTTTTGAACATGGATGGGTTCCCTTAGACCTTACTTAGATTTGTGAAACTTGTTACAGTTAACACTTTGATAGGTGAAATCAAATAAGCAAGTCCTACATAAGATCCTTGACAAAGAAGAACATACATCAGTGTAATGAACTGTGCGGCCTTCCCCAACCCTTCGTCATAATTTAGCCTTCCAAACATTCTGCCAAGGTAGCCAACGGACTGAGGTTCAACCATTAACAAGTCCTGAATCTCCATTTTTCAAGACTTGCTGAAAGTGTCTCCATTTTTCATTTGACCAAAACTTCAAAGACGGACACAAGTCTTGAATCTCAACTGTACAAGATTGAGTACACATTAAAACTAGCGACTTGCTTAATTCGAGCATAGTCATCAAATTCTTCATGAAAGCAACTTGATGCTTCAACATAATCTGCCCATTTTGGATTCTCATTTCCTTTAAGAATTTCATCAAACACCCTGTCAAGAACCTCAAAGTTCTTTACATATATACATTTCATCAAACCCTTGTAGGCAACCTTTATCGCGATATTGACTACGTTTGATTTCATATTCTATGTTTATTCTGCTAAGAGGTATAAGTGTATGATTTCTCTTCATTGTAACATCTACATTTAAACACTCTAAGTAAACTAAACTTGATTGACTTAAGTTGAAAATGTAATCTTCGGTCCTTCGGAATCGACAAACTTTTACGAGATAACCTAAGAGGTATCCTAGCTTATTGGTTTATTTGATGAAGTTAATGATTATCGTTTCGCCTTTAACTACAACTGTTGAATGTATGAAAGTATGAAACGTGGCTCAAAACATAGCCAATTTGTTTGTAACATTAGAGTAGAAGGTGTCGTAACATGTTGTTCGTCCCTTTTGCTATGTCAACTCAACGGCACAGCATCCCCTCTCAATAATACACAAATAACTAAAATACCCCTCCCTTATAACATCACTAACATCACATGTAAATCTCACAAAATACTCCACCAAATATACCCACTCACTCACATAAAAAAAATATAATAAAAAAAATAAATAAAAAAATAAAAATAAAAATTGGCTTGAGCCATTGCATTGCCTCAAAGTGCATTTGGCTCACCAATAGCATGTTGGCCGGTACCATGGCACACGAATGGCTTGGAAAAAAGGGTGCGTTTGGCATGCATTTAACACCCACACCGTGTGCTCTTAGAGTGTGAAATTGTGTTATCTAAAGTAACATATTTTTCTAAAAAATGTTAATTGACACAAAACCATTTCTAGATTGGCGTTTACATCACGTTATATATGTCTTGTATTCTATGCTATAAATGGGTGATTTATTTGGGCAGGTTCATTGCTCTTTGACCAAAAAATATCACAATAATGAAAGAAAAACTAATTCAATAAGGACAAATTGCAAAAGACTTGAGTCTTTGGACGTCTTAGTCTCGTCTATGACCAACCCAAATTTAAGTCATCTAAATCCTGTAACTATTTATTTCATCAATGGTTAACTACCACATGTCTGATTAAATATCAGAATTAGTAAATGAATTGATTTATACGAAACAAATTATATAAGGCTGGGCATAGTAAACACCTCCAGTGATCTTCATTTTATCTGTCAGGTCAGCTTTCTCTCTCCGGCTACCTACAAACGACTTTTTGTCACTGCAATGCGACCCTTCATCATTTTTATTTTATTTTTTTAGTGTAAAATATAAAGTTTTAAAATTTTAAAAGAATTTTTTTAGTTTTTTTTAAATGCAGCAACGTTAACAAAATAAATTTGGAAGTGGGATTTTTGTTTGTATGTGTGTTAATATGTTGATCGTCTGCAGGACCAAAAATGGCGACCAATTGCCGACCGATAGTCCACAGCAATGGCGACCAACTCGTTTGAAGGTCAACCGATACTCGACCGAGTTTACTGCGTTTAGCCTAAACGTGTCATTAAACTGTTAATGTGTCTTGGGACAAAATGTGCCACATCTTCAACTTTCCATTAAAAAAAAGGGTTAATTCCATATATATCCAATTTAAATATTAAAATGTCATATTTACCCAACTAAGTTTTATAATGTCATATATACCCAATCAAAACAACATATTTGTCAAATTTACCCATTTGAATGTTAGATCAATTTAAAATGAATTTGCATAATTAAATTCCCATTTTACCCTGAAACACTGTCAAGTTTGGCTGGGGTTTTCATCCACAACTGTTTTTAAGATGCTTATTACGTTCTTTGATTCTGTATAATGTGAGATCATTTACATCGAAGACAGATGGTGATGAGGCGAAAAATGATCCATTTTTAGGGGGTCATTTAAGCCCAGAACTGAATTTATTTGATCAAATATTGCCCTAAATCGTTCCTTTTGTTATTTTAGGTACTTTGGGAGTAAATTCTAGAAAAGAAGGCAATTCGGACGTTTTTGGAGCATAAAAGTGAAGAAAACGCCAAAGACTTAATTTTCCATGCTGGAACAGTGATTTGACGGCGTCAAGAAGAAAGATTTGACGGCGTCAAGAGTAAAGACCATGACGGTCCAGTGGATTCATGAAGGCGTCACGAAGAAGAGCGTCAAGAGTTAAATGTGTGACGGCCTGGGCCATGACGGCGTCAGAAGTAGATCAAGGCAGTCCGAGGAGTATTTTGGCGGCGAGATGACGGCGTCAGACGTTTGTTCTTGACGCCGTCAGAATCTATTTTCTATATATAGTTTTCTAATTTTCATTCATTAGGAGAAACAGGTTTGGAGAAACCCTAAGGCCGAACCATATACGAATTTTACAGCTTTTCAAGGGTTTTCAACCCTTGAATGCTTACATGTGCTATTGAGATAAGTCTTTGCTTAATTCAATCAATATGTCTATGTGTTGGTTGTCTATATCTTGTGCTTGTCTTGATTCCACCATGCTAGGCTAGATTTACTTTGTGTTTGCTTAGATCTAATGAAACCTAGATGTTGATTATGTGTTGATTACTTGTTTATGGTTGTATTGGATGAATGATTTCAATGTTAGGCTTAAGAAAACTGGCAGATCTCCATTGTGTAACATGCTTGAACGTCTTAGGAAACATGAACCGATGTGTACTAGGTTTTATTGGTTGTATTTAATGCACGAGTAAATTCTAATGATCCCATGTTAGGAGCTTCTTGCAGGCTCGACATAGGAGTGAAGTAGGCACTCATAGGATTGGGGAAGTAAGTGCGCCACCTCATGAATGGTATTAAAGAATACAATCCGTCATCCACGCAACTATAACAAGTAATTAACATGTAAAAGATATCTAGGGAGTAGTGAAATCTAAGTAAACACAATTTCTCCACTTATTGCTCACAACTTTAGTTTAATATAGTTTATTTTCATTTTTAGTATTTTATTTTAATTGCATCTTTAGTATTGGGTTAGTTGACTAGCAACTAATTCCGCCCAAATCTTTCAAACCCGAGATTTTACTTGCTTTTCATAAAATATAAAAAACATAAAAAGAATCATCTCTCATCTCTAGAACTAGTATTTAGGTTTTCTAATCCTAGCGACACTATTCCTTGCTGAACGATCAATCCCCCGGTACTTGTCACTATACTATACTACAACGATCAGGTACACTGCCTGGTGGGGGTTGAAAGCTTCTCAAGATCCTTTAAGAGGTAAAGCCTGGTGCAATTCTCACGCATCAGATGGTTAACTTAAAAAATAAAAGCTATTCCTAATGTGAATTCTAAAAGGGCACGCATGAGGTTAAAAAATTTATGTGTCTTTCACATATTCATTTCCATTTACATAATAAGCAGAAGTAGCGAGCATTTCCATTTTACCATGACATTGGAGTATCATAAGCGAGCAAAGCATCACAAAAGTATTCCCCAGCAAGTCAGTATCTTTAAGTCCTTAAATCTCCAGTTATTATAATTATTATTAATAGTAACAATTTTCAAAAGGAGATGACTAGATGAGGAAAATGCAGTTTCATTTGTCTTGCGTTTTCTGTGTAAAACAAGTATAGAATCACACTTATTTATTTATATTATTAAAGGGTATAATAGGACTTTAATGATGAAAATTATTTTTAAATTGATTTTCTAATCAAATGGGTAAATATGACACATATCTTGTTTTAATTGGGTATATATGACATTATATAATTTGGTTGGGTAAATTTGGCATTTTAAAGTTTAAATCAGACATATATGGAATTAGCTCTAAAAAAAATAATAATAATAAAAAAATGATGTTGGATTAAAACACTTGTAGTACGTGCCATTAGAGGGTAAAACCGTCATATACATATAACTTTGTTGACCTTTTTTTCTCGTCATTTAACATTTCTCAAAATCATGATGCATCATCACTTTCATCATACAATTATCTTCATCCACAAAATAATCAAATAAAAGGGGGAAAAAATTGAAATCACAGCATCATCATAATCAATCCATCGTCAACAATCAACAAACTGGATTCATGCATCAAACTTGCTCATCATTCATTCAATCAGCAAAGCATTTTTCAAAACAATTAAAATGTTGCATGAAAACTAATATATTCCATCAAACATTTTTGCATCAAAGTATTTCTTCAAAACTAGTCATGCATGGATTGTTCTATTTGAGCATCAACTGTATCAGCATCATAAACATGGAGCTTACATTGTCGTAATTATAGATTTTGCATTGTCGTCATCATCGGTTTTGCATCTTCGTCGTCATCGATAACCTTCTGAATCTTCAGTGATCATCATCGTGCATCATAAAAAATCATTATCTATTACAAGAACGTAACCATGATCGATCTCGTGCATCAACAACTTAAATATAATTATCATTCACTAGTACATAACAGACAATTGCCGACGAAAGTTTTTCCACAATGCCGACGTCTTGACGTCGGCAATTAGTTAATGCCGACGAAACTTCGTCGGCTGGCGTTAGTCGGCAATGCCCCGTCGGGACTTACTGTGCCGACGTCATTTCCCGACGCTAAGGTGGGGCCCACAGCCATTTTCAGTCAAACGAAAAAATTGTTCGACAAATAATATGCCGACGTCCATTCGTCGGTATTTTAATTATAATTAACAAAAAAATTATTAACTAATTGGTCAAATAGTCAAGAAGTCAAACGGTCAATCTCTTAAAATACCGACGACATGTCGTCGGTACAAAGTACATTCATTCAAAAAAAAAACAGCAGCAAAAATGCTGCAAATCCAGTTTTTTTCCGAAACAAATCTACGAAAACAAAACCTGGAAATCAACCAAGACCATAACACAAAATGCATCCGTTCATTCATTCATTCATAAACGACCAAAGCAAGTCATAGTATTCGTTTATAACGATACAATAAGCTAATATAGTAATCCGATAATGCCAATAATAATAGGATGTCAATAACAATATAAACAAGTTCAACAAAGCAACCTACTAGTCTCCGGATTATACCCTCGTCTTGTTCCCAATACTTGGGACTAAATTTCTTCATTGGTCATCCTCACCTCTCGACCCTATTGCCTCTCTCAAATCTCAATCATCTAGTATGTAAAGTCACAAAACAGGTTAAACGGGTCAAAACATTGAGTTGAGTTTGTCCAGGGAATAGTTCAGGCTCATACTATACCACCAATCCATAGCATCAAATTAATAGCAAAAGAAAATTTTCGGAACCCACAAAACATTGAGTTGAGTTTGTTTGGTGAATCATACAAACTCTAAGGTGAACTTACACTTGAGAAATCATGGTGACCGGTTGCAAGTACTTCAAGTTTAATGGGAAAGTTCACATCACATGATGCGACTATGTTCTGGATCTTGAAATCCTACAACCGTATACCAAAAACAATATGAGTAACAAAATACCATGTACGATAGACAAACTTTATAGAAGCAAAGAACACCAGAGTGGGAGTGTCTTACGTTAAATTTTGCTGGGAAACCAAGTTTTTGTATAATTCGAGCATACTCAAAACAGAAACAAAGTCTTTAAGCACGGTAACAGTAGTGTTGTGTGCTTGTTTTATACTATGGTGTTTGTAAGGGTTCGTCATTTTATTAATAATTTCTTTTACAATGTTCGTGTACCTTTCTTGCTGCCAATTTTGATGATTGTTCACTTCTGGCACCTGTACAAACCTGAAAACCAAAACACAATTAAAAGAATGACGTAACAGCCAAACAAAGGGTAGTAGTCTTTAACCCATGTTGATCATTTGTTACTGTCTTGCATAGCACATGTAAATTAAATCTAACACTCGAAAAGTTCTATAGTTTTGAAATTCAGACTATGTTTGATAAACAATATTGCGTTATATAAGCCGAAATCAAATAAGCAATCCCAAACACCCTAACCACATCTACTAAGTTACTAACATTATATTCCTTTCGGGGCTATATATATTCCTAACCGCATCTACTAAGTTACTAACATTATATTCCTAACAATTAACTCAACAAGCAGCCTAATATTTTTAATCAACAAGTAATTCAACGAGAAACTGTCTCGGCTAACAAAAACTCAACAAGCATAAAAGTAAAAAAACAATATGAATATGTAAAAAGGAACAACATACTGTCTCGGCTCTCGGGTTGTGGTCACTCGGGCTGCAAGGTTGTGGTCTCTTGGGCTGAAGTCAAGTGAAGTGGTCGTCAGGCTTGGTCTCAGCTGTATATATATAAAAAAAGCAAAAAAAACAAAAACAGAAAACAACATCAAAAGATTATTAACCAACATCAAAACTTTAATAAAAAAATAACAAAATAACAAAAAAAAATACCTTCGGTTTGGGTGGAATAAAGAAGAATTAAATTGGAGAAGAAGAAGATGATGAATTAAATTGGAGAGGGGAGGAGGATAGAATTAAACATGAGAGGGGAGGAGGAGGAGGAAATGCGCGTGCACAGTGGTGCGACTATGCGAGTGTCGGAGGTGGAGTTGTGGAGTAATGATGTGGTGTCGGAGGTGGTGACTGTGGAGTAGTGATGTGGTGTCGGAGGTGGATGCGAGTGTCGGAGGTGGATGCGAGTGTCGGAGGTGGATGTGGTGTCGGGCTGCCGGCGAGAGATGAATATGAGAGTAAAATTTTTATAACTTTTTTTTGTCTAAGTGTTTTCCACCCTAGATCTGGTTTAGATATGGTTACAAAATGCCGACGACAATTCGTCGGGACTTATAAAAAAATTTGTCGTTTTTTTTATTTGGCGGGCCATTTGGAATTTTCACGAAATTTTTGGAGGGATATATTAAAATATACCGACGACACTTCGTCGGGATTTTAATTATTAAAAAATCGATTTCTTTTATTTAAAATAAATTACTTTTATTTAAAATTAAATACTTTATATTTTAAATTAAATACTTTAGTTTAAAATTAAATACTTTAATTTAAAATTAAATACTTTTAATACTTTTATTTAATATATAATAAAAATTGAAAACATTAATTATTTAAGCACATTAATTAATTAAACACCTTAAAAAAAGGTGACTTTCCTAAATATATAATTTAATTAAACACGTTAATTAATTAAACACATTCAAAAAATTTATTATAACTACTTTTATTTAATAAATAATTTTATTTAAAACTAAATAGTTTTATTTAAAATTAAATAGTTTTATTTAAAATTAAAAAAAATTATTTATTTTAAATACTTTTATTTAATTTATAATTAAAATTAAATACTTTATATTTTAATCACTTGGATTATTGCTATCATTTTTTTTCAAGTACAAATAATTAAAAACAATTTAACAATTGGTTTCAAATGTAGGTTGCATGTATGTCACGTTTTACATGTAAGTTTCAAAGAAACCCTCTTGCTTTCTTGACTATTTTGGTTATACACGAGATGTTAAACGGATGAGTCAATATGCTATGGTTGTATACGAGATGTTAAACGAATGAGCCGAGATGATATGGTTATACACGAGATATTAAACGGATGAGCCGATATGCTATGGTTGTACACGAGATGTTAAACGAACGAGTCGAGATGATATGGTTGTACACGAGATGTTAAACGAACGAGTCGAGATGATATGGTTGTACACGAGATGTTAAACGGATGAGTCGAGATGATATGGTTATACACGAGATGTTAAACGGATAAGTCGATATTCTATGGTTGTACACGAGATGTTAAACGAACGAGTTGAGATGATATGGTTATACACGAGATGTTAAACGAACGAGTCGAGATGATATGGTTGTACATAACATGTTAAACGGATGAGTCGAGATGTTATAGATATCCATAACATGTGAAACGATGAGTCGATATGTTATGGATGTACATAACATGTTAAACGGATGAGTCGAGATGTTATAGATATCCATAACATGTTAAACGGCTGAGTCGAGATGTTATAGATATCCATAACAAATGGTTTCAAATGTAGGTTGCATGTCACGTTTTAAACGAACGATCCGAGATGCTACGGCTGGTTATACACGAGATGTTAAACGAACGATCCTAGATGCTATGGTTATACACGAGATGTTAAACGAACGAGTCGAGATGATATGGTTATACACGAGATGTTAAACGAACGATCTGAGATGCTATGGTTATACACGAGATGTTAAACGAACGAGTCGAGATTATATGGTTATACACGAACGAGTTGAGATGTTAAATGATCAGGGGGTTCAGTGATCGGAGTTCATTTAGTGGGGGTTCAGGCTTAGTGACCAGGTTCAGAAAGTAGGGTTCATGAGATCTAACTAATCTCAAGATGCTATGGCTGGTTATACACGATATGTTAAACTAACGATCCGAGATGCTATGGCTGGTTATACAGGAGATGTTAAACGAACGAGTCGAGATGCAATGGTTATACATGAGATGTTAAATGAACGAGTCGAGATGCAATGGTTATACACGAGATGTTAAACGAACGAGTCGAGATGATATGGTTATACACGAACGAGTTGAGATGTTAAATGATCAGGGGGTTCAGTGACCGGAGTTCATTTAGTGGGGTTCAGGCTTAGTGACTAGGTTCAGAAAGTAGGGTTCATGAGATCTAACTAATCTCAAGATGCTATGGCTGGTTATACACGATATGTTAAACTAACGATCCGAGATGCTATGGCTGGTTATACAGGAGATGTTAAACGAACGAGTCGAGATGCAATGGTTATACATGAGATGTTAAATGAACGAGTCGAGATGCAATGGTTATACACGAGATGTTAAACGAACGAGTCGAGATGATATGGTTATACACGAACGAGTTGAGATGTTAAATGATCAGGGGGTTCAGTGACCGGAGTTCATTTAGTGGGGTTCAGGCTCAGTGACCAGGTTCAGAAAGTAGGGTTCATGAGATCTAACTAATCTCAAGATGCTATGGCTGGTTATACACGATATGTTAAACGAACGATCCGAGATGCTATGGCTGGTTATACAGGAGATGTTAAACGAACGAGTCGAGATGCAATGGTTATACATGAGATGTTAAATGAACGAGTCGAGATGCAATGGTTATACACGAGATGTTAAACGAACGAGTCGAGATGATATGGTTATACACGAACGAGTTGAGATGTTAAATGATTAGGGGGTTCAGCGACCGGAGTTCATTTAGTGGGGTTTAGGCTCAGTGACCAGGTTCAGAAAGTAGGGTTCATGAGATCTAACTAATCTCAAGATGCTATGGCTGGTTATACACGAGATGTTAAACGAACGATTCGAGATGCTATGGCTGGTTATACAGGAGATGTTAAACGAACGAGTCGAGATGCAATGGTTATACATGAGATGTTAAATGAACGAGTCGAGATGCAATGGTTATACACGAGATGTTAAACGAACGAGTCGAGATGATATGGTTATACACGAACGAGTTGAGATGTTAAATGATTAGGGGGTTCAGTGACCGGAGTTCATTTAGTGGGGTTCAGGCTCAGTGACCAGGTTCAGAAAGTAGGGTTCATGAGATCTAACTAATCTCAAGATGCTATGGCTGGTAATTAAAA
The DNA here is from genome assembly GCA_030686995.1 of Artemisia argyi. Taxonomy (NCBI): domain Eukaryota; kingdom Viridiplantae; phylum Streptophyta; class Magnoliopsida; order Asterales; family Asteraceae; genus Artemisia; species Artemisia argyi. Next base: position 28,874,559 of record CM060692.1, on the reverse strand, counting down.
TAAAACTACGAATTAAGAAAATGAATCATCTGAGACCCAACCATCCACCTCACTCGAACAAGACTCTGATGTTACAGGGCCAAGCCCCATGGCCCATTGGCGTGGTAGTTCTCTGTTTATCCGCGCCGTATGAGCAGCTTCCCGAGCCCTACGAGTAGCTGCCACACGTTCTTCGTCTTCTTCAACCTCTCGTCGGAATTGCAAATCTTGCTCGAAGAGTTCTTCATCAGTCAAGCCAAATGTATTGGGTTTGTTTTCCACTGGTGGATTGTTTACCGGTTATTCTCAGCTGGAGTGTTTTGTTGTTGATTTTCATTTTCTGCGGGTGGAGTGTTCACAATCACCGGTTCGTTTGGAGGACTTGGGAATTGTTGTGAGAAATCTTTGCGAGACATCGAGAATTGGACTTGGGAGTTTTGATTTTGTGAGTTTATGTGTGTTTTGTCGAGTTAAGGATTATTCGGTATATATAAAGTAAAAAATAGGCGGGACAAAGGGGAAAATGAGGCGGGAAAATATATCCCGACGTCAAGTCGTCGGTACCAAATAGGCGGGAAAAAACCCCGCCCAAATATTCGCTATTATTCGCAAGCGCGGGGCGACAAAAAAAGTTCTATTAAATACCGACGCAATGTCGTCGGTATTTTAACAAACAAAACGCGGTTAAACACGCTAATCAAAACGCTAATCGTAATAAGTTTTTGGTTAATAAAATACCGACGACATGTCGTCGGTATAATTTTAGCGGGCCAAATTCCCACCCAAGTTTTCGCAATTGTTGAGAAAGTCAAATTTGACCACAAAAATACCGACGACATGTCGTAGGTATTTTAAAATCCTAAAATTTCAACGCGAGTTTGCTGGGTCAAGCGATTTTTTTTGTCGTTTAGCGTAAATGCCGACGCCATATATGTCGTCGGGATTTTGTTCGTCGCCAGTTCTCCTTATTCTTGTAGTGATTTTCCATCATCACCATCATGTTTGTTATCATCGATCATCAGCTAACCAGAAATTGGACACACAAAAAACGAAAGTCAATCACTTTAGTGTACAAATTTTTTGATATAAAATTGATTAGTGTACAAAATTTATCAAAACTGGATAATTAATTGACGAGAAAAGCCCATGATACTAAATAAATAAATAAATAAATATACTAAATAATAAAAAAAATTAAATCATTTCCGAGACATTCATATTGAAGATAAGAAAAGCCCATGAAATTTCCAAATCGTGATAACTGATAAGTGAACGGGTCCTACTATACACACCCCTTTTGAATGTGACATAAAGGGGTTAAAGTACAAAACATTCCCTTTGTCCTTCTAGTTTTACAGTAAAATATAGTTTTTTATTAGTTTATGTTTCGTATTTTCTGTCAGTTTTAAGTTTTTAAGTTATTAAACTTTATATTTTATTTTCCGTACTTTTAGGTTTACAATGTTTTAACATAAACAAAATTATAAAAATTAAAAAAAAAAAAAAAAAAAAAAAAAAAAAAAACCAAGAGGGTTGCCATTTGTAAAATTTGGAGGTGAGAATAACCTCTCCCTAACTGAACAAATCGTGCTTGACCATTTATTTCGAAAAAGACTTATATGCCATTTTCCTTTATTTTTTAATTAATTATATGTACATGAAATTAACAAAATTACAAAACTGCCATCATTCATCTAAACTCTTGATTTGATCATCTAAGGGCCATAATTGTGTCCTACCTTTTTTTCACATTAACATGTTGTTTTATTTGAACTCATCTCTATAGTATGTACTATGTAGCTCACATCAAAGTATTGGATGAAGATTTGTGAGTTGTTAGATGGTGTTAGGATGTTGGCAGTGTTTCGTTCTACTGTAGACTATACTAGTTATAATGCCCGCACGGGTTTTTTAATTTTTTTTTGAAATAATTATTTAAAAATTTTAATCCTATTGTTAATTGCATCTTATTTATATTTTTTGTATTTATCTTCTACTTGTATTATGGATAAATATAAAATAAATAAATTTTTTTTAAATATCTTATCTATATTTTTTGTATTTATCTTCTACTTGTGTTATGGATAAATATAAAATATTACCTAATAAGAAAATAATTTTTTTTAATAAAATTATTACTAAATCAGGTATGAATTGAATTTTTTGAAATGCAAAATTCCCAATAGGGGTTTTATTTTATTATATAAAAGATATACTCTTCAACCATCTTTTTTCAATCATGTTGACTAGTCAAACCATAAACTACCCGAGGCAAATACCGATGTGAGTCTTAAAAGTTATTTATTTCCTCCACTCACATAAATCTCAACATTTCCTCTCATATTCAAGTTGAACACATAGACGGACCCACTTGGGAGCTGGGTGTGGCACGGGTCACACCCAATTTTGAGTCAAGAAGTGTAATTTGTTCTCAAAAAGTATCGTTTTTCAATACGTACAACCCCAAATAATATTTTTTGCTACTTTATTTCTTTATACTGGAACTTGAGATTAACCCCAAAATACTATATTGTGCAAATTTTACTAATTATAATAGAAACAAGTTATGCAAGAATTTCAAAAAAAAATTGTGCAATACCCATTTCAAAATTCTGGGTCCATCCGTGGTTGAACATGAGAGGATCTCAATCCGTCTTAAAATCCATATATATGAAAACTGCACTCGTGATGTTTTTTATTAACTGTTGCAAAGTTTTACCTGGCATATTGTCCAATCTTTCACAATGATAGAATAATTTTGAGGGTGTGTTTGGTAGAGAGAAATAAGATCAAAGAAATGGAATTGACAAAATTTCTCTTGTTTGGTAGCTAAAAGAAATTAAAAAGCGGAGATATGTAATTTCTTGAGAGAGTTGGTCTGTTTGTATTTTGATTTCCACACATATTGGAGTGGAAATGAAAATTCTCCGTCTCATATAATTTAAGTAAAATGGTCAAAGCCAAAAATGGTCGGGTACATATATGTTAAATCACGTGCAGTGCACATTCTACATGAATTGAAGAAAACCCCATCAAATCCCTAATCCTCAATATCCTCTTTCTCATTGTCTTCTTGTTCTTGTCATTAACCGATGGTCAATTCCTAGTTCCCATCTTTATAATTCCAGTCTAAATATTACAATATATCATGTGTTTAATGATGAAATAGAGGCTAGTGTTCTTGTTTCCCTTCTTTTTTATTCATGAATCAAAAAATCAATCTGAATTGTTTTAGGTGTACTTTTGTATCTTGACTACACTTTTATGATTAATTTACAGATTGCAAGTTGTTTGGTATATATGATTAATTTGCTTACTTACCATTAATGTTTTCATTGATAATTGATGATTGATCTTCAAAGTTAAATTGTTCTTTATGGATTTCATGTAAAAAAAATCTTGTGTAAAATTAGGAACCTACATATGTTGTTGACGCCATAGTTGATGGTATGCCTCTATCTTTAGGGAACAAGAAAATGAGAATCACTCGTATAATGGGTTTTGCTAATTAAGGAAAATATACTTTTATTTATTAGTTGAGAGTTAATCTTCAGTGGTTTTCTAATTTTCCTATATATGTTTATTTTTTATTTTATTTTCATTTATTTATTTCCTTTACTCGTCAAACAAAATATTATTCCAAAAATATAAAGAAAAATAATTTTTGGTCATTTCTCGGGTCAATTATTTGTTGTTAACAAACATTAGAATTTCACAAAATTCTTAACTGATTTATATTCTCTGAATTTCTTTCTACCAAACGTGCCCTGAGTTGTTTCTTGACATGTTTCGATGCCCGTTGTAACTAATATACTTTAATAAGCTATCTACAGAAAAGCAAGCTGAATTTTCAAAACTTCTTAACCAAAATAACCTAAATGGTATAAGATCACACATGCTTCTTAAATAATTCCCTTACAAATATACTACTTATAATGGAGGAATGACTCTCTCTCCAAAAAATTCAGATGTACAAAAAATGATGCATGATTTACAACACTTTAAAGCAAGCAATTTTCATAATTACAACAACCAAAGCATTGTGTACAACAAAAACTAGCATGAATCGAAATCAATGTTCTGAAAGGCTCAAGGCGCACTAAGGCGCAAAGGGGGTCAAAGAGCCTCGAGTCGAGGCGCAAACCAAGGCGCGAGATGCATAAATATGAGGCGCACTATACATTTATTTATTTTATAACATATATGATAACTTATGCAGCTTAAATAACACAAAAATATCAATATTCAATGTATAATGCCACTTAATAGTTATTAAATCTAACAAAGGTTGCATTTAAACCCAAAATATTAAGCAAGCAACATATCAGAATCCATGAACTACCCTAAATTCCTAAATATAAATTACAATATATGAGTTTATGACTTATAAAATTTAACAAATTACCATGTATCAAACTATCAACTATCAACAACAAAAAATATATAGTTGTTTGGTAACACTTAACACTAAAGAAACAATATTTGTATCTGTTAATAAGCTATTATTTTTAGACATTAGATTACAAAAAAAACATTGTTCTTTGTTGATTGTGTGTTTTAGTTATTTTCTAAAATATTAGGGTTATTAGATACTTTATAACTTAAAGGGCCAAATGTATATAACATGTAAGCCCAAAATGTATCTTACTATTACGAAAAAGACGAAAACAACGTTACATCTTCTAGGCGCAAAAATCCCCAAGGCGCTAAAGCGCAAAAATCCCCAAGGCGCTGCGATTTATACGGGATTCATGCATGTCGTGAGGCGCGATCTAAAAAAATCCCAAAGGCTAGAGCCTCGTGGGATTTAGGGAGTAGGCGCGCCTTAGGCGCGATTTTTAAAACATTGATCGAAATTCAATCCACTTTCCTTAGAATTCTACATTAATAGTATTAAAAACACCCATACACCAAATATTACAATCATTTAAACACAATGTACAACCCTCATTCTACATTAATAGTATTAAAAACACCCTTACATCCAATATTAGAATCATTTAAACACAATGTACAACTCTCATTCTACATTAATAGCATTAAAAACACCCCTACACCTAATATTACAACTATTTAAACACAATGTACAACCCTCATTCTACATTAATAACATTAAAAACACCCCTACACCCAATATTACAATCATTTAAACACAATGTACAACCCCCATTTTACATTAATAGCATTAAAAACACCATACACCCAATATTACAATCATTTAAACACAATATACAACCTCCATCTTAACCTAGACACGAACCTATGATCAAGACTCAACTCAATAAAACTCGACTCGATACACAAGGTTGTGAGTTCAAGCTAATGGCATCCCTTGTTTTCGCGACTCAATAACAACGACAATAACAAAAAGAAAGAAAATGATACCAAACAATTATTTAACATCATATTTATTAGTTTTAATCTTTATTTAATCAAAGACTCTTGAAAATTCATGTATTATCCCCCACCGTCGCTAGAATGACAAAAAGGGTGGTGGGTTTTCCTACCTTCGACCGCCGGTATCAACAAAACGAGAGAGAGATGGTTTTGGTGATGAACTCGAGCAGTGGTGGTGTTAATCGTGGTGTTGGCAGGTGTTTCTAGGCGCGTGATGTACGTCAAAATGATGAGGAGGTTGTAAGGAGTGTGGTGGTGGTGGCGGTGAGTTTAAGTGGCCGGCGGTGGTGTTTGTTTGGCCGGAAAAACGACTGGAGAAGAAGAAGAAATAGGGTGCGGCTGGTTTGAGAGATAAAAGGGTGTCAAACCCTAAGTGAGGGTATAATGAGGTTTATATAGGAAAGTGTTTTGGACCTTGTGTGAACCCTATTGCACCTTTAGGGACTAAGATCGTAAATATATGCTAGGGTGGGAAGTGTAGTTTACCAAATCTTTTAGTATTTCATTCTCGAGGCAAATTTAGGTGTCGGAATGACTTCCCGTGACATTTTTATTAATTCCATCGAAAATTTTTATTTCAGGGTACCCGCAGCTGCAACACGCAGGTACCCTGCTAGTTCCCTTACAAACTATGAATGCATACAAAAGCTCGTAAATATTACCTAGAAGATCGACTTCACCAAGAAAGCTATCAAAACATGGGGACTAAATTTGTTTCCCATGTTTCATCAAGGCAACTGATAAGTTGATAAAATACATAAAATAGATTTCCATCATGATAAAAGGAAGGCGTTTGCTTTTCTAAAACACGTTTACACAAATCGGCTCACAAGTATGTGATGAGTATATTTTCAACAGTTAGGAATATTGTTTTCATGGACCCTCGACTATATTAATTAGATGATTCTCAAAGGTGTTAAATAATTGATTTTTAATTTAGCATTTAATCAAACAGTTCATGTGTATAAGAATCGCACATAAAAGCATAAACTACCAACAATTAATTCCATTAGTGCATATCATCTAATGACAATTATAAGAGCTCTGGGTACGGTAACGCCCAACGGCGTAATTCCTGAGGTGGCCGGCGTTGGGGCTGCCTTACCATACCAGCACCTCCGACATTGGGGCTGCATTACCAACAGCGTTGCTACATCAACTCAAAGTGAAACGCAGAAGATGACAAAAAAGCATTACATAACCACCTTTTTTTCTGATTTAAATGTGTGCTTGTGTGTTTTTATAGTGTGTGTTTTGGTGTGGGTTTGCAGACTGTCGAGACGTAAAAGAAGAAGAAACCAACTCATTGTATTTTAATGAATTTCTCTTGTTTAGTCCTTGTGGTTTATTTACGGTTTAGTCCTTGTAGTTTTCCTTTCTTTATTTACAGTTTGGCATTTTTTTAAAGTAAATAACATTTTTATTTTTAGTTATTTGTTTAAATAAAATTGTATTTTGTTAAATAATTGGAAAAGAAAAAATGTGGGACTCGAAAAAGTAGTGTTATTTGGTGTTATGATAAAGGGTGATTCTTAAATGTTAAATGTTTTGGTGTTCAAGTGATGTGGCGCTGATGTGACGACAGTTTTTGGGTGTTAACATGTTATCGTACCTTGGCCTCTAATGAAGAGTGAAAAGATATGCATTTATTGATGAAAACATGCCATACCTGGTTGATATTATTGTATACGTGAGATGTTGGATCAATATTTCTTCAACCGAGTTCCACCTATAAATCATCATTAAATGACTAGATGATTCGCATTGCTTTGAAACATGATTTGATCGAGCAATTTGAAATGACATGGACTTATTTTTGATGATGTGGCTTTATGTGGTGGCATATATTTTGTGTGTAATATATAATTCAAAGATAATAAAAAAATATCTAATACATTATTAAATACTCGATATCCAAATATCAAAGTTTTCAACCTTGTGTAGTAAAGTCAAGCAAATGGTTTTGCTAAGAGTAAGGGGTGTGGTAACGAGGTCTCCCTTGTTGTTCCTACGTGGAGGCCAAACGGCAAGCGTCGGGGAAGTAAAGCAGAAAACGACAATGCAATTTTGCAGGTTAATGTTGCAAAACATTTTTTTTTTTTTTTTAGTTGATGTTCGGTTGGTTTAGGAAGAAGGAGTTATCAAAGAGTTTTTGTAGATGTGTATGGCTTGTGTGAAATAAGATTAGGATTACGTTGTGCTAAAAATAAAGGGTTGTATAAAACTTAACTATTTGGGTTAGGGTTGGTGTTAATCATATTGGGTTGGATTTGAGCTTGCTCCATGGGCTATCCGAAAATTGGTTATAAAATTGGATTGTTCGGATTTGTTAGTAATCTTGGTTGTTATAGGGCTTTTAGCCGAACTAGTTGAGATGAAATGTATTATTCCGAAATTTGAAATAATTTTTACTTGTTTGGACTTAATTGTTGATATTATTATTTGAATTAATGAAATAGTGTTTGTTTGAAAAATAAAAAGAAAATAAAATTGGGGTGGGTGGGGCCTAAATGAAGAGTTTGTTTTGTGTTAGGGAAATGATTTGCACACTTTTACTTTTTATTGGGACACTCTAATGTGTGCATCAGACAGTTATACTTTAAGTACAATCTGCTTTAACTGCTTCTACATTGGAGTGTCCCAATAAAAATTAAAAGTGTGCAAACCACTCCCCTTTGTGTTATGATAGAAGGGTATTTTGAAGTGGTTGTGTTTAGGGCTGTAAACGAACCAGACGAACAAAAACAGAGCCTTGTTCATGTTTGTTCATTTAAATTTAACCGGACAAATAAATGAACACGAACGCTTAAACGAATGAATTTTCTTGTTCATGTTCGTTTATTAAGAAAATGAGTTGTTCATGTTCATTTATGTTCGTTCATTAAGATACTAACGAACGCTAAACGGACATAAACGATCGAATATAAATGAACATAGACAACCAAACATAAATTTTATTAAATTATTTCTAACATTATTTTATAAGTGTTGTTTTGTTTAAACGAACTAATTTTAAAATTATACAATTAAAAGATATGATATACTCCCTCCGTCCCAAAATTATTGTCCAGTTTGAAATTTCAAAGTCAAACTGGTTCAACTTTGACCATAAATATATATTTTTTATTATATAATACTTGATAAAAATTATATCATTGAAAAGTACACTTAAAACCCAATCCATTTATATATTTTGCATAAAATATTATATAACACCCACAAAAATATTTAAGGTCAAAGTTGAAGAAAAAAAGATTAAAAAAGTAAATAGTGGACAATAAATTTGGGATGGAAGGAGTAAGAACATAAATAAATAAATGAACATAAACAAACGTTAAAGAACGCATAATCGAACGTTCACGAACATAAATGAACGGACACGACTTTTGTTCATGTTCGTTCATTTGACTAAACGAACGTAAAATATTGTTCATGTTCGTTCATTTAATAAATAAACAAACATAAACGGACTTTTTACCGAACGATTCATGAAATGTTCACTGAACGTTCAGTTTGTTTACATCCCTAGTTGGGTTGTTATGATGTGGCACATGTGAGGCCCAATTAAACATGTGTAGTGATTCAATACGCCTTATGCTCTCATGGCAAGGGAATGACGTGGAGGCTTCATCAATCAATTAGTTGTATTAATTTTGAGTTAAAATAATTTTATAATTTAAACTTAGGGGGTATTTGTTTAAATATATATATGTGGACAAATTTATTTTTTGGGTGTTTGAACAACGAAAAAATAAAACATAAATTTAGGACCATCCACTTTAAATTGACTAGAATAACATGTTATATTGCTGTTGGTGAGCCATTGGGAGTAAGAATCAAATAAGAAATAAAAGTAAAATGAGAAGGATGAGAAATAGCCACAACCGCATATTTCAGATGTATCTATAAGAAAAGATGCATCTCCCATTAAATTCTTATTCTTCATTTGATATGTGTGGCTAAAAACATTTCTCATTCTTCTTATTTTTATTTTTCTTTTTAGTAGATCCATTGTACCTAAAGATACCAATAACACACCAACACATCACACCTTGCACTCTAAGCAATAAAATAAGAACAAAACTTAACATGAAGACATTACAATAAGCTCGAAATTTGATTTATAAATCCGAATTTTAATTGACCCATTCCACCCGTTACAATTACTCAATGGACCATTATGTTTTAAAAGGCCCACTCGACCCCATTTTATTTTTATCAAAAATCAAAATGACCTAAATTTTCTAAATAATTAACCAAATCCAACCTATTTTTCCATATTTTGATCAATTTTGCCAGCTATACTTTCACAGGAGTTGCTGGCTGTATCATGTCACACAATAATTTCAGTACCAGTTTAACTTGCTGAATTCTTGTATCTATGTAATGTATAAGCACGAGATCCAAATGTACTTACGGGAAGAATATCTAACTACTAATAGTGAGTATGTGAGCTATATATCCTGCTGTTGAATTGAACATGTGGCTGCCTTTATAGCAATTCGGTGACGACTGACCTTAATTTCGACTCCGAACACATGATATTCAAAGGTTGGATTTGAGGGTAAGGTTATGCTCACAAGGGGTTTGATTAAATGTTTGAATTGGTGAATGAATGGATTTATACCAAACTGATTGAGTAAAAGATTCATATTATAAGTTGATCGAGTTTCGTTCAATTGTAAATGTGCCTCGTGAACAATATGTGCTCGATAAAAGTATTGGGTGAAGATATATATAATTTCTTAAGTGTTTCAATCCTCTATAGGTGGTTGTGTTCTTCCAGGAGGGACAATGCTGGAGTGTTTTTAAAAATGGATTAGAACAGAGCTGCTCTGTTTCTGACATGAGAATGTGGAACTTTGTTATCCACGGAACCATTTCACTAACTTACTTTCTATTATTAACCCTCAAAACCCAGTGCCCATTCTTGATCTAAAGAACACTGGCAGTCACCAGCACAGCCACCACCAATATTGCACGCTGCCATCAACAAAGGGAACTATGATGTGCTATTTAGCGATATACATGGTTGCATTAGGATATGGTGGACACCAGCCAACCTTAGCCACTCTTGGTACAGACCAGTTTGATGAACCTGACCCAAAATACAAAGGCAAAGGGTCTAAAGGGGCATTTTTTGCATAATTTTATGCTGCACTCAACATTGGATCTTTGTTACGAGTCACATGAAATATGCCTTCAATATACCTTAAATTTTAATAACGATATTCATTTTGCTAGTAAACATTAGTTTTGTTACTCAATCGCTAATATACAAATCATCAGAAATTATTGCAAGTCTGCACAGTGACCACTTGTTGCTTCCACCAATTGGTTTCGGCCTCTGTTTCAGAAACTAAATAGTAGTGACTCGATCTAATTTTGCTTTCGTTTATTGTGAAAATGCTCTTGCTTTTTAAAATGATTAGTAATGAAGAGGAAATAAAGTATGTTGGTATATGTTGCTTTGTGGTGCAAGCACCTAATTCCATGTAATATTCCATTTCCTTTTGCTGCTCATTTTAGCATCCATGATGCAAATCGTTGTTATGTGTTGTTCCGTTGTACTAAAATATGATTGCAGATACCCAATTGCAGTTAGTACAGTTGTTGCTGAAATCAACCCTCACGTAATTGACAGAAACTATTTTAGCAATTTATCGAGCTTGTATAGGCTACAGCGGAGTTTGATTAATTTCATCAATGCATATTATTCCAAGGTTGGATTTGAAGGTAATGTTATGCTCACCAGGTGTGTGGTTAAATACTTGAATGATTGAATGAACGGAGGACCTATACCAAACAGATTAAATAATACTTCATCTTTTTACTCACATGTCATTCAACTGTGACCCCTACACCCACGTGACCCAAACTTGTTTAACCCAAACCCGCATGACCCAAACCTGTTTTGACCCAAGGCGTTTGACCCGATATTTAAGTTAGCTTGTTTGACCCGTTATCCATACCCGCCCGTTTTGCCACATCTACTAGTATTAGTGGGCTAAATATGTTTACACTGTCAAACCAGTATGGCTAGTTACAACTCACATTTTGTATTAGTTAGACCTCAGCATCAATTGAATATTAAATTAATGCTCAAGGAGTGAAACTCAATCCAAAATTTTACAAAGTTTATATGTATTTTAACCTTATTGCAACATGTTTTAAATATACGCAAAAAGTTTGAAATGTAGCTTGACTTGATTAGCTAAATCTACAAGTTTTGAACCTCAAATGCAATTGATGATTTTCTATGAGATAACCAAATAGGCATCCTTGTACTAGAAATGCAGTATTATGTGGACTTCCCATCACAACTAAACTGTTCCAATGGTCTTTGCAAATTGCAGTGGGTTGAATAAAGATATGTAGTTGTATGCATTTATACTCTTTCCAACCACTTATTCGGGGAAATAAGTAGCAAACAGTCATCATTAATGTTACAAGTTTTGAGCTTGGTTTGACTACGTAAAAAGTCACCAGAAACACTTCTGAAGAAGGGAAAAGAGTTTCAAAATTGTTTGTGAATTTAGGTGCTACATAGAGATGCTTTACTTCATTTCCATGTTTAAGCATTTTTACTATTTCATCCCAATACCATTGAACACCTTGAAAGAATAATCTTCAACTAATAAGACTTTGAAGACTATGGTTTGTAACCAATGTATGCGGTCTTTGATTTTGTGAAGGTGAGAGAGCAGCCACATATACCATGAAAAGTAAGTTTATAATGATATACCATGCTCTTCTTTACACAAACTATGAACCGAACACGTGAGGCTTATTGCAGTTAACTCTTTGATCTGAAATCAAAACTTTCAGCAACAGTTAATTCACTACTTGATTTTCTTATTATATTCTCTTATGTTGGGTCAACACTTCAATGCTAGTTTTTACTGTTCCTTTTATGCTTTCAATCTTCTATGGTGTACTAAAATCTTTTTGTCCCTCATAGTTATCTTTTTCACCTTCCAAAGATGGACAGAAGTCTTGAATCTCAACTTTGTTCCACAATATTTGTTGCTTTCTATTTCCAAATTACCTTGTCAGTTTACAGGGTTTTAAGGTAGCTAAGACTATATCCTAGTGAAAGTTGTACAAGACTCAGTACCAGTGGCGAAGCTAGAAAATTTTCAGTGGGGGGTTGGGATCTAAATTTTTTTTTTCCTAGCGCTATTTTTCGGGTAATACCGAAATTTTGGGGGGTCGAAACCGAATATACCGAAATTTTTCTACACGAAAACTATATACCCCCTACATCGCAAAAAAAATTTTGGGGGGTCGGGCGCCCCCCCCCCCCCCCCCCCCCTATGTAGCTGCGCCCCTGCTCAGTACATTACCAAAAGAGTCATGATACTCCTTTACACTAGCAACTTGCTTAACATTGAGCATATAACCATCAAACTATTCACGAATACAACTTAATCTGTCCATGTTGGATTTTCATTTCTTATAGGACTTTTATCAAACACCTAGTAAACAACCTCAAAGTTCTTTACATGCATTTCATCAAACATCGTATAGGCAACCTTTATCACGATATTGACTATGTTAACGAGCCTAAGAAGGAGCAAGTTCAGTTCGTGATGCACTTATGATATACTTTTTGTGCTGTTTTACAGCCAAAATTTAGAAACTACAAAACTGTGGTGAAAATGTTTCCATTATAAAAGATGTTAATGATACAAATTGCTTTGTTATAGGTTTAATTATTAAACATATCATTGAAAAATATCACAAAATGGAAAAAGAAAATCTAATAATTACAAATTGCCAAGACTGAAGAAGATTTGGACGTCTAATTTGGGATAACTTATTCAATGGTTTATAGTCTTGTAAGTTTGATATACTCCACACAAATGTATCTCATCGAAAAATATCAAAAGATAGAAAATGATGCCTTAACGAATTGAAGTTTTTAAGACTCACGAGTCTCCTAACGTCTAATTTGGGATGTTTACTTTTATCATACATCATTATTTCCACAAAATAGGACAAATTTAGGCAGAATTGCATATATATCCCTCCCAAAATGAATAATTACATATATATCATTTGTACAAGTTTTTGTTGCACATAGTACAATGGCTTTTATGCATGCTTTGGATATATATGCAATTATGCATTTTCGGAAGGATATATATGCAAAAACCATTTTTTTGAATGAATGGAATTGGTACCACCCACTTCAAGTTGGCTGGACATATAACATCGCTTAGTTTTTATGGCTTTAATTTTTAATGTCGAGACTTTGTAGTAGCATTTAGTCAAGTGCCAAAGCATGTATAATCTGGTAGAAAGCAAACAACAAATAGCGAACATTGCCTAAGAGATGGTCTTCTAGGAAAGGTCACGTTGGGTCTAAAAATGAGTCTTGAGTTAAAGTTGCTTGTGACACTAACCCTTTTTTGTGATTATGTGCTACAAAATATTGTTTACGCCACAAAATATGTCAATAACAAATTCACAAGAAAACGAACCAAGAGTCGGATGGTATTGGGCCGAATATAGTCAATACGTGTCAAATTGTAACACAACTCGGGCAGTTCAATTTTCCAGTCACTTTTCTAATATAGAGAAATGTTATCAAAAATTGAACTGTATTTGGTTCAAATGTATTGAAATTTTACTTATATACGTGCAAAAAAAAAAAAAAAAAAAAAAAAAAAAAAAAAAAAAAAAAAAATCACCACTTTGTTGAAACGTAAACCTTTGTTTTGGAATTCGTTATGTTGTATCTAGTTAAACCAGGATATTTTCTTAAGAAAACCATTCTCCACACCAAATTAAAAGGAAATTAACATCATGATATGAGTTTAATATTGCGTGAAGCCTGATGTGATTGTATCTATATTGATGGTAATTTTTTTGTTTTTGAGATTAGTTATGTCAAGCTTATGTATGTTCCCATCCTATCGACGCTTTTGTAGTCGTTAAATTAGATCTTACAAAATATCATATTTGTGTTGTTTATATCACGTTATCTTATGAATGGTTTGCTTTATTTGGGTCCATTTCTTTTTGGTTTTACATTCATATCACATAATAATTCCAGGACCAAAACATATCACAAGTTGGATGAACATGCAATAAGTACAAATTGCAAAGACTTGAGAGTCTTTGAACGTCTAATTTGGGACTTCAAATTTATTCCCTGATCTTTATTCCAAGTGTTATGTGCTCCACACAAATTTAGAGGAATTATAGTGTACTGAGTTGTTCACAACTTGAAGAAACAACTCTTTACTATACAAAATGTTAGAACAAATCAATAAATATACACGATTTACTAGCCCAATTTTGTATGTATGGTCAAATGTTGCTGCTCTAGTTAATATTCATTCACCTAATTACACAAGGTGAAAATATTTCCCCCACGTATACTGTTCGTATTGTTGACCACTTCCATGGTTTTTGATTCGTTTATAATAAAGCAAAAAATGAAAATCAAACCATTTTTGCAATAAAATCATGGACGTTCCTGTAGTAGTTAAATTATTAGGTTGCTGCATCAATACACGTATATAATTCAACATTGTAGATCGATCAAATTATCATATTTCCAAACTATATGCGTTTTATAGATTTCGTTTATATCACGTTTTCTAGCTTGTTATCTTATGAATGGGTTAGTTATAGTGGGTCCATTTATTTCGTTTTACATTTAATAAGTACAAATTGCAAAGACTTGTGAGTCTTTGAACGTCTAATTTGGAACTTCAAATGTATTCCATGATCTTCATTCCAAGTGTTATCTGCTCCACACAAATTTATATCCATCTTGTTCAATTCTTTATTATCGAAGTGTATATAAAGCAGCATAAAGTTATATGTGTTCATTATCAGATCAAAAAACATTAATACAATCTTATACAACATACATTATGAGAGAAAATATTTACTTTTACTTTATTCATACTCATGTTTTGTTTATTTTGTCACTTGTCTTTCTGTGGTTTAATACCACAACTGCCACTTCCTTTGGTCACCAACAACTGGTTGCAGCAGCTGTAGGAACTGCTCATACGTGCATCGATAAGGAGAGACAAGCTCTTGTTGATTTAAAAGCTCACATTGTTCAAGACCCATATGACAAGCTCTCTACATGGAGACGTGGAGAAGCAGATGATTGCTGTGAATGGCGTGGAGTCACTTGCAACAACCAAACAGGTCATGTCACAAAGCTTGACCTGTTTGCTGGTGATCTTGAAGGTGAGATTACCCATTCATTGGTTAATTTAAGCTACTTGAATCATCTTGAAATTTCCTTCAATTCTTTTCATGGAACCATTCCTGAGTTCATTGGAAACATGATCCGGTTAACTTATCTTGACCTTCGTTACAATCAGTTTACTGGATCCATTACTAAGTTCCTTGGTAACATGACCCGGTTAACTTATCTTGACCTTTCTGGGAATCAGTTTACCGGATCCATTACTAAGTTCATTAGTAACATGACCCGGTTAACTTATCTTGACCTTCATCAGAATCAGTTTACTGGATCCATTACTAAGTTAATTAGTAACATGACCCGGTTAACTTATCTTGACCTTCATTACAATCAGTTTACTGGATCCATTACTAAGTCCATTGGTAACATGACCCAGTTAACTGTTCTTGACCTTAGTGTGAATCGGTTTATTGGAAACATTCCAGAATCCATATTTTCCTTGGCCAAATTAACAGAACTTTCTCTTAGCTGGAATAATTTCACTGGAAGCATTCCGAGATCCATTGGTTCCTTGACCAATTTAACAACCCTCGCCCTTAGTTATAATAATTTCAGTGGAGTCATTCATCAATCCATTGGTTCCTTGACCAATTTAACAGCCCTCGCCCTTAGTGATAATAATTTCAGTGGAGTGATTCCTCAATCCATTGGTTCCTTGACCAAATTAAAGTACCTTGAACTTTCTAGGAATAATTTCACTGGAAGCATTCCGAGATCCATTGGTTCCTTGACCAAATTAAAGTACCTTGAACTTTCAGACAACTCTATCTCTGGAACCATTCCTCTAGAATTGGGAAACCTCACCAATTTGAAATACCTTAAATTGGATGGAACTTCTCTGGCCAAATCAAATAATTGGGTAAATGTAATTATAGGTCTCCAAAACCTAACGGAATTAAGTTTAAAGGGATGTGACCTCTCACAAGTCATGCATCCATATTCTTTGTCTGTCAACTCTTCTTTATCTCTTGATTACCTTGATCTCGAAAATAACAATCTCAACTCATCCATGTATCGTTGGTTGTGCCCATTAATTGGCAATAAGCTTTTTATGCTTTTTATCTCTGGCAACAAGTTTGGTGAGATTTCAGATTTCCTGAACATCTTGTCTGGATGCACATCAGCTACTACCTTAAATACGTTGGATGCTTCAAGTAGCCAATTCACAGGGTCATTGTCTGATGAGATCCAACACTTTTCATCCCTCTATCAATTGAACCTATCTTATAATCAGTTAGATGGAACTATAAGTGACAAACTGTGGCAACTACCCAGCCTTCGATGGCTACACCTGTCTTCCAATTCTCTTAGAGGTGCTATCTCTGAAAACATTGGAAAATCAAATCTTTGGTATATAGATCTTTCAAACAACTCAATGGAAGGATCTCTTTTTAAAGATGACGTGTCCAACCTTTCTCATAGTGTACAATATATAGATTTCGGTTCTAACAAGCTAGGGCCTCGTTTTCCCAAATGGATACAAAAACTGAAAAAGCTCACCCATCTTGATCTTTCCAGAAATAATATCTCAGACACAGTTTCTACAGAGTACTGGAACCAGTGGCAGTCTTCTCAGTTGAGCTATTTGGATCTCTCTTTCAACAACATCAGTGGGAGATTACCAGAATCATTATCAAATCACTACCTTGATGTAATAATTTTGAGTGTCAACAACTTTTATGGTCCAATACCTGCTTTTCCAGCATATATAATTATTTTAGATCTGTCCAGAAACAAATTCCATGGAGGAATTTCATTCTTGTGTCAAATGGATCAATATTTGGAACTTCTTGATCTCTCGCGTAACACAATAAATGGGCAACTTCCGGACTGTTTTCGGAATTTGACAGATCTAAAAGTTCTTAATCTAGGACAGAATACTCTATCAGGAAGTATTCCTCCGTCTGTAGGATGTTTGGGTCAACTCAAGACTTTGAGTTTATACAACAACAACTTCTCTGGAGCATTGCCCGTTTCTTTGAAGAATTGCACCCAATTAAGCATTCTGGACTTGGGGGACAACAGTTTATATGGTGATATTCCTGTTTGGATTGGGAAAAAAGTTGTCAAGGTTGTATGCCCTTACCCTAAAATCAAACAACTTTTTTGGAACCATCCCTTCACAAATATGTGATTTAGTAAGTCTTCAAATATTAGACTTGTCAGATAACAAGCTCTATGGAACAATCCCATCGTGTGTGAACAGTCTTACTTCCATGTTTCAAAAAGGATCGTTTTTGGAACAGAATGTACATCATTATCATGGTCATTTCAGTTTGAGAGATATTAATGGTACTGTTTCTTATCTTTCCATTAGTGATAGTGTTGACAATAGCTATATTGACCATCTGTTGATTGAATGGCAAGGAAAGGTAAATGAGTTTAGTAGCATTTTGGGATTGCTAAAGGTGATCGATTTGTCAAGCAACAATCTGACAGGACAAATCCCAAATGAAGTTACCAATCTGCATGGATTGTTAGTACTAGACTTGTCAGACAACTCTCTAGATGGAAAGATTCCACGAGATATTGGTCAAATGACACAGCTATTAACTTTGAATTTGTCTAGAAACATGCTTTCAGGAGAGATGCCATCAAGCATGTCGGACATGCATTCATTAAATGATCTAGACGTGTCATTTAATAACTTGTCCGGAAGAGTTCCATTGAGCACTCAACTCCAGTCCTTTCCACCAGAATGGTTCATTGGAAATGCAGAACTATGTGGACTTCCTACAAGGAAAACATGTCCCAGAGATGAAGATTTAGGAGTTCCACATGTCGTTAAGAGTGAAAGTGATGAACTTCAAAGATGGTTTTATGTTGGTGGGGCCACTGGTTTTGCTACTGGATTTTGGATAGTATGTAGCGCTTTACTTTTAAACCGTCGAGGGAGACGTGCTTTTTTTCACTTTCATGATAGCGTAAAAGATTGGGTGTATGTAACCGTGGTAGTGTTCATAGCAAAATGGCGAAGGGTTGCGCGTGTATAGTGGTATATGTTTTTTTATGTTTGTTTCATCTACTTATTAATGTTTGGTATATAGTATTGTAATTTCATGCTTCTTCTATTTGGTAGGGGTTTTTAAGTCCCCTTTATTAATAAAATTGCCACTAACACCATGGGTGGCCGTTTCCCCTCGTTGTGTGATATACGACATCTCCATATGTTCATATTATAAACTGTATGGCTATATGATGCACGGAAGCTGTTTAATAAATTGCTTTACATAGAATTGCAACATACTTGATGATGTTAAGGTATCATGGCTAGCTAAAGTGCGCATGAACCTTTACGATATGATATCATGCTTTGAAAGTAAGTGCTGGGGGTGTAATACATGCCAATCTAAGTATAGTGTGAAGCTAGCTACTTTGGCAGTGTTTAAGTCTTAATCCGAAAAGTAAATACTGATTATTTTTTGTTAGTACAATTCTGTTTTATTACTCACTCACTAGTCTGTAGGGAGTAAAAAAAAGGTTACTGACTATGAGGTTTAGTTTCCAGCTCTTATGAAATCAATCATTGGTATCGGCTATGGTTCAGGCTCTGTTTCACATGCTCAATAGTAGTGACCTGATCTAATTTTTCTTTCAGTTATTAATGTACTACTGTACTAAAGTAATAGCAAACGATTAATATGCTCGATGTTAGTGTGAAAATGGTCTTAATTTTTAAACTGATTAGTGATTAGTAATGAACAAGAAATAAGTATGTTGGCATCTGGAAGTTATAAACTAAATTGTAAATATCATATGAATGCTATGGATTTAACAGTCATAAACTAGCATGAAATTAGTTACATAAGATAATTAAAAGAAATTTATATTATACAAGATTATTTTTATTGATATTGATTTTACATGTGTTGGTGGTTGCTTGATCCTTATCATGTAACATTCCAACTCCTTGTTTCTGCTTATTTCGGTATTTATAAACTTTTTATGCGTTGCTCTGATGTGCTAAAGTATGATTGCATATACCCAATTGCAAAAGACTTGGATTTTGCCTCTTTCGTATATGATGCAGTGAGTACAGTTGCTGCGGAAACTAACACTCGCATAATTGACAGAAACTATTGTATATAAAGCTTCTATAGGCTATTACCGAGTACTATGTATTACATCAATGCATAATGTTCAAAAGTCGGATTTGAGGGTAATGTTTTATGCTCACTGTGTGTTTGATTAAATACTTGAATGGGTGAATGAATGGATTTATACCAAACAGATTAAATAAAACTTCATATTTTATAATCGCACAACTGTCATCTAACTGTGACCCGTCCCAAATTTCAAGGCCGCCTTTTTGACTCAAACCCAGCATGACCTAAACCTGTTTTGTACCAAAGCCATTGACCCGAAATTTAAGTTGGCTAGTTTGATCAGTTACTCAAACCCGGTTTGACCCGACCGTTTTTGCCACCTCTACTAGTATTAGTGGGCCAAGTATGTTTAAACTGTCAAACCAGAATGGCTCATTCGGTCTCGCATTTTGCATCCATTAGACCTCCACCATTACTTCCATGTTAAATTAAGACTACTATGGAGTGACACTAGCGATACATACCCACTTTTGATTTAATCTTTCCCAAAGAGGAACAAAGTTAAAATACACGAAAACTCGTTTCTCTTAATTGTAAGAGTACCCAACCCAAAATTTGACAAAAAGTCTAAATTTTTTGAAAACTTGTTTCTCTTCATTGTGCAGCAAGTTTTAGAGTGCTGTTTTAGAGTGCTATTAGCTGAAATTAAATCCTCCCGTATATCATGAACTCTTCAACGTTACATCTATATTTAAACTTTGGGTGCTTTATTTGGGCACATTCATTGCTCTTTGACCAAAAAATATCACAATAACTAGCTGGGTAGCCCGCGCGTTGCGGCGGGTGTGTTTTGTGTTTTGTATTTTGTGGGTTGTACGGTGTAATTAATAATTTTGTTATTTGAAGTATGCATATGTTTACTTGGAAGCATAATTTGTTTATATTTACGGATTTTTTTTTTTTTTTTTTCGCGTTGCGGTTGAAATTTTTTTGGGTTGTTTGTTTTCTCGGTATGCTTTTTTTTTTTTTTTTTTTTTTTTTTTTTTTTTGTATTTTAAAAGAAACAAATTTGTATAAGAATTTTTTTGTAAGTGTATTATTTTTTGTTATTATTTTTTTTTGAAAAAACAAATTTTCATAAAGAGATTTATGTAAAAAAAAAATTGTATCGAGTACTGTAGCGACGCTTAAAAAAATAATAATAATAAATTATTGTAGCGCGTACTGTAGCAAATACTGTAGCGACACGTGTCGCGTTGTGGTGAAGTGCCTGGGTTTTATATATATAGTATAATGAAAGAAAAAATAATTCAGTAAGGACAAATTGCAAAGACTTGATAGTCAATAAAATATCACATTTTATCACATTTTATCAATAAATATTGTAATAAAATGTGATAATTCAGTAAAAATATTTAAACTTTGACATCTTAATTGTAAGAAAAAATAATTCAGTAAAAATATCACATTTTATCACAATATTTAAACTTTGAGTAAACTAAATTTGATTGACTTAAGTTAAAAATGTTATCTTCGGAATCGATAAACTTTTACGAGATAACCAAAGAGGTATCCTTATTGGTTTATTTGATGAATTTAATGATTATCGTTTCGCCTTTAAACTACAACTGTTGAATGTATGAAAGTATGAAACGTGGCTCAAAACATAGCTACTTTGTTGAATGCATAAAGAAAAAAAATACTTTTCTAAAAATGTTAATTGACACAAAACCTTTTCTAAATTGGCGTTTACATCATGTTATATATATCTTGTATTCAATTGCCATAAATGGGTGCTTTATTTGGGCACATTCATTGCCATTTGACCAAAAAATATCACAGTAATGAAAGAAAAAATAATTGAATAAGGAGTTAAGGACAAATTGTAAAGACTTTGAGAGTCTTTGGACGTCTTAGTCGGGACATCAAGTCGTCTATGGCCGACCTAAATTTAAGTCGTCTAAATTCTGTAGGCTATTACAGAGTACTACAACGTATTTATTTCGTCAATGTTATGCTTACCACATGTCTGATTAAATATCTTAAATGAGTAAATGAATTGATTTATACGAAACAAACCATATGAAATGTGTCATTAAACTGTTAACGTGTCTTGGGACAAAATGTGCCACATCTTCAACTTTCCATTTTTATAAAAAAAAAAAAAAAAAAAAAAAAAAAAAAAAAAAATGTTGGAATTTTTTATTTTTTATTTTTTTTGGAAACGAAAATGTTGGATTGAAACACTTGTAGTTGGTACGTGCCTTTAGAGTGTAAATGAATTGATTTATACGAAACAAACCATGTGAAACGTGTCATTAAACTGTTAACGTGTCTTGGGACAAAATGTGACACATCTTCAACTTTCCATTTTTATAAAAAAAAAACCAAATGTTGGAATTTTTTATTTATTTATTATTTTTTTTTGGAACGAAAATGCTGGATTGAAACACTTGTAGTTGGTACGTTCCTTTAGAGTGTAAATGAATCTTTTATATAATAAAACAAAACCCCTATCGGGAATTTTACATTTCAAAAAAATCAATTGATTCCTTATTTAGCAATAAGTTTTTTAATTTGATTTTTTTTCCATAAATTTTGAAAATTAATTAAACCTAATTATTTCCTAATTTAGCAAAAAAATTGAAAATTTCGTCTATACATATTTTATGTTGGAAAAAACTAAATATACACAGGTACTTGAGATTTAATTCTTAATAGTTTTGGGTGCGAAGTGTAAAATTAAAAAAAAGCGGAACACAAATTTTTCATAACAATCTTTTTATAAAACAACATCACGCATTCTTCCCCAAAACCCAAGCTAAATTCTATACCCCTGTTGAAGAACCCTAATCTAAGCGATGTTGAAGAACCAAAATCGTATATTACAATCGAATTATTAATAACTATTGTTAAGAACCGGAAAACTATCGATCCAAGGTATGATTTTTGTTTTTAAATCTTTTAGTTAATGTTTTGACATTTAATATTCACATTAGGGTTCTTGATGACACTGACAAAATTTACTAAAAAAATTTCGTCAGGGTTCGAATACATCTTTTGATTTTTTAAGGGTTTTGGGTAAAGATTTGTATGAAGTACTGTTTGAAAGATTACATTCGAGATAATTGTTTGCTTGAAGTTTGAATCTTTTTAAAGTTTTGGGTTATATGTTATATCTTGATTTTTTTTTTCAATCAATTTGTAAAATCTTTGTCTAATTTATGTTTATGATATAAAGTTTTGATTTTTGTTATTGGTTTCATATAAAAAAAATTAAGTTATTAGTTTTGATTTTATCTAATATTAAGCAGTTTAGTGGAAAACCCTTACAATAAATGTCTTGACGTTGTGGGTGATTTGTTATTGTTAATAATTAATCGAAAATGTAATGTAGTTACGATTTTATAAATAAACTATAGTCATGACACTATAATCAAATTGCAATTCTCATGATGCTTGGAACACCGTCACCAGATACTAACTATTAAAGGCTGGTAAAGTCTTAGTCTGACTTATGCGTGTTTAGTTAGAATATGTGCATGGGATTCAAATTATCTAAGCCATTGTAGTTATTGTAAGTGCTGCCATACTACTTTTAATTGAGAATAGTAGATTTGTTAGCATTAAGGAAATCATTTTATTAGTCTTTCCTAAGTCTTACTATTATAACAACAGAGTTACTTCATGATGTGGATGCTAGAAACTAAAATTTGATTGCATGAATGAGCTAAATCAGTCAAATGCTTTTATGACTACTAATGTTATAAATGTTTCGATGACTGTAATGGTTCTTGACTAAGCCAAACACTCTCTCGATCATGATTTCCCTCTAGCTTTTTAAAAACAAAACTGATAAATTATTAGTATTAATATTTAATGTAAAGGTTAATTATTATCTTAAATAGACAAGTTTAGAATATTAGCAAAAAGGGTTAATTCTTTCAAAACGTATTATACTTGTCAAAAAAATCACTTTTGCGCAGCGAACAAAAAAAATACTTATCTGAGCAATAATGTTGACATTTTTGTCTTTATTTGAGTAGTAAAGACAAAGAATTTTTTTGTAAAGACCAATTTACCCTTAAGTTTTTGTAATTTACATCTAACGTCCCTATTTTTTTCAAAATTTTTTTTGATTTTTTTTTTTCAAAAATATTTTTTTATTTTTAGAAAATATTTTTTTTTCGAAAATATTTTTTTTTCAAAAATATTTTTTTTCGAAAATATATTTTTTCAAAAATACTTTTATTTCGAAATTTTTTTTTCAAAAATATTTTTTTTCCGAAAATAGTTTTTTTTTTCAAATTTTTCGAAAATATTTTTTTCAAAAGATATTTCATTTTTCAAAAATATTTTTTTTTTCCAATTTTATGTTCTTAGAAAATACTTTTTTTTCGAAAATATTTTTTTTTCGAAAATATTTTTTATTTTTAGAAAACATTTTTTTTTCGAAAATATTTTTTTTTCAAATTTTTCGAAAATATTCTTTTTTCAAATTTTTGAAAAATATTTTTTTTCCAAAATTTTTTTTCCGAAAATATTTCATTTTTCAAAAATAATTTTTTTTCCAAGTTTTTGTTTTTAGAAAATATATTTTTTTCAAAAATAATTTTTTTCGAAAATTTCACGAATTTTTTTTTCGAAATTATTTAAATAAAATTAAAAAAAAAGAATTTAAAAAAAATCAGAAAAATAAGAATTTCGGAAAAAAGAATTGGAAAGAGAATAAGGATGGTGGACGCAATTTTCGCAAACGAACAGGGACCATTTATGTAATTTATGCAAAGGACAGTGGATGCAATTTTCGCAAACCAACAGGGACCATTTATGTAATTTGAAAGGGTAAAACTATCATAATACTTAAAGAAAGACAAAAGTGTCAACATTAGTGCTTAGATAAGATTTTTTTTTTTGTTCACTACTCAAAACTAATATTTTGGGCAAGTATAGTACGTTTTGCCATAATTAACCCTAGCAAAAACAATGTTGGGTATCTAAAAAGGATTATGTAAGAGAGGGGGAAACGGGTACATTAGCTAGCTATGAAAATTAACTTTCTGAAAGTGGAACTTAATAATCTTGGTAGGGGGATAACTAAATTGGAGCTTTTTCAAATGAAACAGAATCTGTAATGTGTGTATATCTTTCATGTTTTGAAAACATGAAAATTTACTATGTGCAGATTTTGTCCAGAAGTGTATATTGGGGAAAAGGGTCAGGAAATCAAGTCATGCCATTGTTTTATACGGCTTGCAAAGTGGACTAAAGGGAGCATAAACGATATACTTATCCATGTGGAGACTTTTCATCTAAACAACATGTTCCAAGAATTAATAAAACACGATCAACGATTTGATTACAACCGCATACATGCAATTGTAATAATTATGTGCAAGGGGGTACTGTAAGTTAAACTTAGTTTTCATCTTTAAGTCAATATTTTCATGGTTAACACACAAAATATGTGATTGTTGCCCCCTTTTGGTTTAGATTAGACGTGGATTTAATTGAATAGCAACTGTAGTGCAAAAGTTATAATTTCTGAATGCACATATCGGCAAGAAACCGTTTAAGAATCTTCATAAAGGTATCTATTTCTCCTAAGTCGTATATAGGTCAAAATAGTTAGATTTAGAGGATAAGTAAAAGGATTATTGAGAAAATGATATGGTAGGCCTCTGGAAATCAAGGGGTGTAAATAAAGGTGAAAACTTTATCAAATTAATGAAGGGGGAAATACAAATATAAGAGGTCTTGAAATTGCATGATTTGGAGTTATGTCAATGGAAATTTCATAATAGTAACTTCCCAAGACTATGGTGTTTAGTGGTTCGTCGTTGCTTAATACTCAAAAGTATCCCCTCGGATTTAGGAAAGATTTGGACACTTGAGGTTAATGAGCTAAGTGGGTGTAGTAGCTCTGCACTAGAGCCTACACTAGAAAATAAAAAAGAGCAATAAAGCGTAGACGACGATTTCTTGAAAGTCCACTGACCAGAAACATCACACTGGTAAGTTTTTACGACCCTATGTATATGTTTTATAAAATTCAGTAGATACCTTGCAAACTGTCTAATGTTTATGATGAAATAAAAGATGCTTATTGTGAGATATAAAAGATGCTTAAAATAGCGCAGGCTATTTAAGTTAGTCATGTGCTGAAAATCTGAACTCATTCAATTAATTTATGATGTGGTTTAATTTTTTAGCTTATAGTCTCTGAATTATATATCACTTTTTGCATAAAAAACTATAATGGTGACCTGTTTTTGCTTCGGCTTGCAGATCATGTCAATGATTCAAAGATTTGTTTTTTACATGGTTTAAATAAGCAAGAAATTGCTAATAAATATGAGAAGAACAAGTTCATGTGTGGCATTGTAGTTTTGATATCCCTTTATGCTTTTACCTCAAATTTGTGCTCATGTTTTATGTGGTAATTATACATTGTAGGGTGGATTTGATATGATTTGCAGTGTAAGGGAAGATTGAAATAGCTGAGCAGGTTTGTAACTTTTCAGTTTGCAATGCCTTGATTTAAACCATAAGTTTGTAAAATGGGTCGATTTTTCTTGCAATTAAAAGAAGCAAAAGAAACAGTGAAGAAGATTGATAAAGATGGACTTGTGCTCTCATTGGTGGGGACGACTCAAATACAAAGGCGTGCATGCTAGCAGAAAACTTAAAAGTATGTTATACTATGTCTCTGCCCGACCAATACAAGATCCACTATTTTATAATCACTTATATTAGAACTTATATTTATTTTTCTGTATTTTTGCCAACGACTTGAAAACTCGGGTTATTAGATGCCCAAAGACTATTGATGGTGACTTGAAATGTAAAGAATTTCCAATAAGTTTTGGATTTGACGCCGCGTGCAAGTTCTCAATCCACACTAATTTGACTGCACCAAATTGCATTGAGGAAATTTAATATGCCTGAATAGCATGCTCTTACTCAAGTATTTGTTAGTCTTTTTGCTAGACACAGTTAGTCCTGTTAGATGATTTTATTTATACATTTATTTATTTTTTATTTAGCCGAAGATATTGTGCATAATTATGCATTTGTTTTCTAAACAATGACTGTATGTAATTGTTTAGGCAGTTAAATGACCATGGGATGAAGATCCTCTCATTATGACCTACAATGTCACAGAAGAATACTTTTCATATATTTATTTAAAAGGGTTAATGGCATGTAATAGCAATGTACTTTCCCATTTGTGCCATTATCAGATACGAACCCAAAATATTACAGATATCAGATACGAACTTTCGAATTTTTTTTCATTATCAGATACGAACTTTAAAATATCAGATATCAGATACGAACTTTCAAATTTTTGTTTCATTATCAGCAACGTACTTTTTCATTTGTTTCATTATCAGCAATTTTTATTTTTAAAGTTTTTCTTATATTTGAACAAAGGAGAAAAGTACGTTGCTGATAATGAAACAAAAATTTGAAAGTTCGTATCTGATATCTGATATTTTAAAGTTCGTATCTGATAATGAAAAAAAATTTGAAAGTTCGTA
Organism: Artemisia argyi; assembly: GCA_030686995.1. Classification (NCBI taxonomy): domain Eukaryota; kingdom Viridiplantae; phylum Streptophyta; class Magnoliopsida; order Asterales; family Asteraceae; genus Artemisia; species Artemisia argyi. The sequence continues at coordinate 28,847,356 of CM060692.1, read as the reverse complement.
TCTGATATCTGTAATATTTTGGGTTCGTATCTGATAATGGCACAAATGGGAAAGTACGTTGCTATTACATGCCATTAACCCTATTTAAAATAAATTTTCTATTGCAAATTAGTTCTATATTTGTCATAAGTTTACCTATTACTCTATTCACTTTTCCATTTAGTAAAATATAAATTTTTGCTATGTTACAGGCTGACATGGTTGTTGCAGAGTCATTATCTGGCATGGTATCATCAAAATCTACATTGCTTGATGTGGTTATTACTATAATTAGAAGGCACAAACAACTATACAAAAGAGCAATGTGAATCTGATTTGGAATGGGGATCTAATGCTTTCTGTCCCTGAAGATTATGAACCCGTGAAATTGTTAATCAGATTTTTTTTTCATTACTATGCGATTATGCGTTAAATTAGTACCCAGTGACCAAAATCTTCTTCAAATTACCAGCAGATGCGAAGAAGAAATACCTGAGAGAGTAAAATGATGTCAAAGGCTATGGGAACGACATGGTTCTCTTTGATAACCAAACTCTTGATTGGACTGATAGGCTTTATCTTACTTTCTTTCGTAAGACAAACAAAGGCTTTAATTTTGGCCTCGCAATCCCACTCACTTCAGGTAAATCTCTTACAGATAACATAACCAAATTATCGACCCTGTTGTTGGTTAGAAACTTCACCAAACTATAAGAGTGGACATGAATGATGATGTTGTATTCACCAATTATGCAATTTTTGTTCTTTCAGTGAAATTCTTGATGAATATAGCTCCAAAATACAATCAATAAATGAAACAGTTCTGAAAGTTTTGGCTAGATCGTTAAGCTTAGAGAAAGATTCCTTTTTGAACCAATATGGGACGATTGGAAAGATGCAAGCACAATTCAACTATTACCCTCTTTGCCCGTTACCTGAAAAGGTGTTAAGATTCAAACTACATGCTGATGGTTCAGCAATCACAGTTTTGTTGCACGACAAAGAGGTTGAAGGCCATCAACTTTTGAAAGATGATCAGTGGGTTGGAGTATCTGTTGTTCCTGAAGCTCTAACCATCAACGTTGGTGACCAGATCGAGGTATTCCTTTTTGTTTCCCTGTTTAATTTGATGGTTCCAAAACAATAATGCATTTCAAGATTATAAGGTTACACTGGACATGACTGAACAAATATTAATCTCTTTCTAAGTCATTGAGGTTTATCACACCCTTTAACTTTAAGGTCAATAATTTAAAGACATTTTTTAAACATTCGGCCTGTTTATGATTCATATTTAGCAGAACTACATAATTAAGTCAACATTCATTTCTATCATAATTAAGTCAACATTCATCCCTTTTTGTGTTACATTTTGACAAAATGTATATGAAAGTTAAAATTGGAAACCATAATATTTGACCTTAAATAAAATTAAAAGGCAAGGAGCCTGGTACTATACCACGTTAGGCTTAACTGTCAAGTGGATTGTTCCTTTTAGGGTCGACAATAATACACACGAGAATAGTGATTTATAAAAAGCATTAATCAGATAATGACATGTGACAGTAATTTCCAGATGTGCACGGTTTATTGTAATGATCTGTACTATATATTGTATGAGTTATAGTGCTGCCATTTGGTAGATGTCAATATTGTAATGTTTCAATCATACAAATATTTGATAGTTGGAATGGTAAATAAGTGTGCAGATAATGAGTAATGAAATACTTAAAAGAATAAAATATAAAAGAATAAAAACAAGAAAAAGAGCTTACAATGAGTGAGGAAGGGATACCATGATCAGGGCAGTTGTTGAATTGGTTAGTAAATATCTTTATAAAATATTTTAAACGATTTGTGACTACTATGCTTAAATAAATACATGCATAACATAACATAATAACACTTATATTATACACTGATCAACATGTCGATACGTATATACAGGAGTGAGTGGGAGTGTTGTAGTGTTCATTTCATTATTTTATATGATATGATCTGGGCTTAACTTTTGAATATTTAAATTGATTTGGTTTGGTTTGTTACTTTATTGGGTGTTGGGCTTTTTCAAAGAATTACCAGCAAGGTAGGAGACCTATTGATGCTTGCATATGTTTAATATTAATTACATAAATCCGAATTTTTAGGTGTTTAGACCAATCATGTATAGCATGCATTGTATAGAATTTAGATGCTTAGGGTGAATGGGTGATGCTATATGGTATCTATGATTAAGAAATTAAAGATAATATAGTTTATAAATGTTTTGAGCCACACCATTAGTCGGGGTTATTGTCTTGAGATAGTAATTGTGCGTAATGATAGTGAACTTTGTAGTTAAAATGTGAAAAACAATCAATTGAAGGTATGATATTTTATCCTAATCTTTCAGCCCACTTTTTCACCTTTACAAGACAAGATGTGTTTCGGGTCACAAAATTCATTAGGAGTTTATGCTCATTTCTTGATCTATAATTACACGTGATTTTTAAAAGATCTATCGTCATGGACTAGAGCTAAATTTTAGGGGAAGAACAAATCTCATTAAAGAAAAAACAGGAATTTATCAATGTGAAATTGACGACATCAATGGAGTCGTTTGTATCTAAAGTCAATGCTTATTTCCTTCTTATGTTTCCATTTTATGTTGCATATTGTAGTTATGAGGAGTTTCTAATGACGAGTTTCTATTGAGAAGTTGTTGATGACTGATTTCTAATGAAGGGTTTTTGATGAGTTGTTGTTGACCAAGGGGTTGGGGTTCTTGACTATGGGTTTCTAATGAGGATTTGTTGATGACGAGTTTCTTATGACGGGTTTTTGATGAGTTGTGTTGACAAAGGGTTTCTTAGGAGTTATTGATGATGGGTTTCTGATGAGGTGTTGCTGACCAAGGTGTAGCTAACTAAGGGTTTCTAATGATGAGTTTTTGATGAAAAGTACTCCTCATGACGGGTTAATGATGAAGGGTTTCTTATGAAACATCATTGGTTGTTGATAAAAAAAGGGTTGCTGATAGAAATTTTGTACATGCTACTAGGAATGGTTGCAAGCTGATAAAAAAGTATTTGGATGCTGATAGTTTTTTCATGCTGATAGAAATGGTTGCTGATGAAAATTGTTTGGTTGCTGAGATATTCATTTTGATATCAAGAATTTTTTTAATGATGTTTCACTAAGTTCAGGAGTGTTTTGTATTTGGATCGTATATAGTATACCACTGGAATTTGTATATCACTTTTAGGGTTGTAAACAAACTAAACGTTCAGTGAACATTTCATGAACCGTTCGGTAAAAATTCGTTTATTTTCGTTTATTTATTAAATGAACGAACATAATAATATTTTACGTTCGTTTAGTTAAATTAACGAACATGAACAAAAGTCGCGTTCATTCAATTATGTTCGTGAACGTCCGATTACGTGTCTGTTAACGTTCGCTTATGTTCATTTATTTATTTATGTTAGTATATTATATCTTCTAATTGTATAATTTTAAAATTAAACCTCGTGGATTAGTCGGCCAAAAGGTCGAAAACCATGGTTTCCAAAAAAAATTGCAATCAACGTATATATGGCAATGAAAGAGCCTTCAGATAAACATAAACTAGATCCAAAATATCTTGCTGACGCGAAGATAAGTGTGAAGCACTCTAGACCAGATAAATGCGGGACAATTCTTCAGCAACTGAGAAGAAAGAAAAGTATGAGGATGGGGGTCATATGTAGTTTTTTACCCTACATATTATTTGTTCATGTTAATCCGTTTGTAATAATGATGGACATATCTTGGCGGTTTAAATGTCAAACATGAATTTTTGAAATTCATATAATTAAATTGTTTTTTTTATTTAGTTAATAATTTTTTCTTAAAGTATAGAGATACTTATATCAATACTATGATTGTAGCAAACTATAGGGAGTTTATGCTGAGAGACAAACTATCAAATGAAAGCTTTTTACTATGTGCAACTGAAAAATAGCCCTGTCAGTAATCTTTCTAATTTGTGCTTGTGTGAATTTACCTTGTCAAAATTTTATAATCAAGTAGCCAAGTTAGCAAATTGACTGTTTTGTTATTTGAGAGAGGATCAATACAATGAACATTCTTCATACAGTTGTCTTAAAAAGATTTCAATGTTAATTTTATTTGTATACTTTACAAACAATCTACTTTAAAGATTCAAATCAATAACAACCCACATGATAGCTAAATTGGTTAACAACTTGAGGTACATTCATCAGAGAGTGAAATGTCTCATTTATAAACTGGTTTGAAACGGGTTGAAAGTAAGAATTGACGCATTCATTATCTATACCAAAGAAAAAATGATCCGTTTTGACTATTACTACATATTTAACCCAGTTAACTAAGTTACTGAGGGAGTGTCTTGGATTGCTTCTTGGAACTCCTAACTTGATAGGGGCAATTCTGTTAAGCGTCAGCGGTTACATTAAGGAATTTTTTCATCATGATGAGGATGGTGATGTTGTCAGTAGTATAGGAGTTTGCCATGATGAAATTGGCGATGTTGTTAATAGTATTAAAAATCATTTTTCATATTACTATTTCAGAGTCTTATTTTAATTGGATTTAGTAATTATTGTAATTACTAATGCATAGAAAAAGTTACATGCATATTTGCGAAGGGTTAAAATTTGCAACATTTCAATGATTCTGCATGTTGTCTTGATTTAAGCGACCGCACATATGTCTCACCTGGCAGTTAGAGGTACCCAGTCCACTAAAAGATTACGTGCCAAAGTCCCTCCCGGTTGTGAAGAGCTAAGAAGTTTGACTTTCTAGAAAAACTCTACACAGAAAGAATCCAAATATATTATTTACAATCTCTTTTTTAATCATACAGACAACTTTAGACTATAAACTTTATACATTGTGTCTTAGCATATGTTGTTTATATTAGTTTATGTTACAAGTGATGAGAACTAAACAAGGTGGCTACTGGATTAGTGGTCATTTGGCTTGAGATTTGAGAGATCATATGTTGCCTCGAGGCAAATGATCGAGAAGTACTCCTCGAGTCATAGTTAAAACATAAAATTGTTTGATAGGAATCTTTAACTGCTTCTTTTGATAATTCAAAATGTAGTTATGAATGTGGTTATTTTTCAAACCAAGAGGTGCTAATGTATTTTTTAAACCATGTATCTCATTGATGTTATAGGATATTGAAAATCTAGAAGGAAAATTGAATAAACGGACGAAAACGGATAAGTTGTATAAAAATAAATAAAAACGTAAAATAAAATGAATGAAAACGGACAAAAACGGATGAAAACAAACGAAAACGTATAAAAACGAATGAATCGGATAAAAACGTAAGAGAACGGGTGAAAAAGTATAAAAACAGACTAAAAGTGAAATTCCATGCAAACCATAAGGACCATTACTATAACTTTTCTAAGTGATAAAAGTCAAAATATGATTGGTGAAAGTCAACGCAAGCCATAGGGACCATTCCTGTAAATTTTCAAACTTTGAAACCTGGTAACCTGCTGGTTCCAGGTCATATTACCTACATTGTACCAAATTTGAAAATATACTGCGTACAATGGTAATTTTGAAAGTATATTATGTACATTGTGTGTTTAGAATAAATATGTTGCGTATATTTAGCTTTCACCCTTAAAAAAATTAGAAAACAATCTTTAAAAATCCACAATGTAAAAACCCCGCGCGTGCGCGGGTTTTATAACTAGTTGATTTATACGAAACAAACCATGTGAAACGTGTCATTAAACTGTTAACGTGTCTTGGGACAAAATGTGCCACATCTTCAACTTTCCATTTTTATAAATAAAAAAAAATGTTGGAATTTTTTTTTTTTTTTTTTTTTTTTTGGGAATGAAAATGCTGGATTAAAACACTTGTAGTTGGTACGTGCCTTTAGAGTGTAAATGAATTGATTTATACGAAACAAACCATGTGAAACGTGTCATTAAACTGTTAACGTGTCTTGGGACAAAATGTGCCACATCTGCAACTTTCCATTTAAAAAAAAAAAAAAAAAAAAAAAAAGTTGGCTTAAAACACTTGTAGCACGTGATAATATAACTTTGTTGACCTTTTTTTTCTCATCATTTAACATTTCTCAAAATCACTTAATTTAGTGTACAAATTTTTTGATATAAGATCAATTAGTGTACAAAATTTATCAAAACTGGCAAATTAATTAACGAGAAAAGCCCATGATGCTAAACTAAAAAAAAAAGAAAAAAAAAATAAATCATTTTCATCAATTTAAATCATATTGAAGATAAGAAAAGCCTATGAAATTTCCAAATCGTGATAACTGAACTAAACGTGCTTGACCATTTCTTTTGTTGGCGTATATGTCCGAACGGCGTGTGCCTAAAGGCCATACAGGTATTCTTCAAGTATTACATCATTAGTCTTTTACTAATAATGCAATACTGGGGGACATGTTGACGTATATGGTCTGATAGACCTGATGTATCAAGACACCGGAAGAACGGTACAGGAAGGACGGCAGAGGCCGAACGGTACAGGAAGGACGGCAAAAGGAAGAACGGTACAGGAAGGACGGCAGAGGCCGAACGATACAGGAAGGATGGCAGAGGCCGAACGATATGGACGAAGGTCACGGACGAAGAACGACACAACGCATTGACCATCAGGTAATATGTTCCCTATTGATGTGACCACACGTGTACCTACTACCCCGGTTTTAAGGGGATGTGTCCCCTATGATGATGTCATCTACAGTAACCAAGGTACTATAAATACACTACTCTTGTTAGTTGTAAGGGGCATCTCCTACCTCTCTCTATTTTCTCTCTCTAGAATAACTCTCAATTAGAAGGGTTCATCTCTCCATTCTTAGCATCCCTCCGTACTTATAGGAGAGCACTGACTTGACCGTCGGAGGGTGGTCCCGGGGCTCCGGCCTCGGGACTCCTTCTAACGGGTTCTTTCATGATTGCAGCGTACTTCAAGGCTTGGGAACGAGGATGGATGGCAGCGTACTTCAAGACTTACCGTCCGGACGGCTCACGTGCCATATTTGTGCTAATACAGTTAGCAAATGGACTGGAACCGTATATTTGTGCTCTCTTCTTGGAGCTTTCCTTAGTGAATCTTATTGGGGCCGTTGTCTCACTTGTGCGGTCTTTCAAGGTATCTTAGCCTTGGTAAGTATTTTTACCCTTATAGTCTGCCTAAGAGGTTGAACAAATTAAAAGATGCATAACCTCTTAGGCGTACACAACACAAAATATAATACTGTATGCAACTTGAAGGTGTATACTTTAAAGCCTACGAAAACATTTAAGCGAGTTCTACACACTTTTAAAATTAAAAAAAAAAAAAAAAAAAAAACATGGCAGATATAAATGTGAATAAGGGAATGTATTGAATTGCTAACTACAACTCTTTACGCTTTTGGAAATAACGAGTCTAATTAATATAATTTGATTAGCAGATTTGACTTATAGATATTATATAAAACAATTTTAGATACAAATTATTAATTTCTAACACAATTTCATATACTGTGTTGTGCTTTGTAGGGTTTGATGCTATTATCGTTAACATCTTATGAATTTCTAGTGAAACCGGCTGGATGTGGGGATGGAGTAAAATACTGCACACCGCCCTCAAAAAAGGGAACAATGTTGTTCTATTTATCGATATACATGGTTGCATTAGGATATGGCGGGCACCAGCCAACTTTAGCCTCTCTTGGTGCAGATCAGTTTGACGAGTCAGACCCAAAATACAAAGGCAAAGGGTCTAAAGGGGCTTTCTTTGCATACTTTTATGCTGCACTCAACATTGGATCTTTGTTCTCAAACACGATTCTTGTGTATTATGAAGATATTGGTCATTGGACCACAGGATTTTGGGTTTCTATGGGTGCCATGGTTGTAGAATTGTTGTCCTTTTTGTGTGGTTCATTTCATTATGGGTGTGTTAAGCCGTCTGGAAATCCTTTGCCCTGTGTAGCTCAAGTGTTTGTTGCTGTGTGTCATAAATATATATAAGGTGAGGGATTATGATGAGAAGCAATTGTATGATGTTTGAAGTAAGTCTGCCAACTTGTTAGCTATAACTAGTCAAATCAAATTTAAACTGTCCGAATTTAGTGTTGAACAATTTAGCCCGTATTTTTATTGAACTACAAGTGAACGATATCAAGCTTCAAAAGCAACAGCTAGGGGTGTAATACATGTCAATGTAGGCTATTATGTTTGACATCTGAATGCATGTACCTAAATCCATGATGCGAATTGTTGTTATGTGTTGCTCCGTTGTACTAAAATATGATTGCAGATACCCAATTGCAGTTAGTACAGTTGTTGCTGAAACTAACCATCACGTAGTTGTTGCAAACGGCACCCGGGGTCAGGGTGTCCCCGCCAATCTACACCTTTTTTGGATTGTAGCAATTTATCGAGCTTGTATAGGCTATTGCGGAGTTTGAGTAATTTCATCAATGCATAATGTTCCAAGGTTGGATTCGAAGGTAATGTTATGCTCACAAGGTGTCTGGTTAAATACTTGAATGATTGAATGAACGGATCTATACCAAATAGATTAAATAATAGGGTTAATGACATGTAATAGCAACGTACTTTCCTATTCGTGCCATTATCATATACGAACCCAAAATAATACAATAATACCCATCCAACTTTAAAAATTTTGTTTCATTATCAGATTCGAACTTTAAAATATCATATATCAGATAAGAACTTTAAAAAAAATTTCTTTTATTAGCAAAGTACTTTCTCATTTGTTCAAATATCACAATTTTTTTTTTAAAGTTCGTATCTGATATTTGAACAAATCAGAAGTACGTTGCTAATGAAAGGAATTTTTTGTTTTAAAGTTCGTATGTGATATCTAATATTTTAAAGTTCGTATCGGATAATGAAACAAAATTTTTAAAGTTGGATGGGTATTGTTGTATTATTTTGGGTTCGTATCTGATAATGACTCAAATGAAAAAGTACGTTGGTATTACATGCCATTAACCCTCAATAATACTTCATCTTGTTATTTGCATGAGTGTCATTCAACTGTGACCCCTACACCCACGTGACCCAAACTTGTTTGACCCAAACCCGCATGAACCAAACCTGTTTTGACCCGAGGTGCTTGACCCCAGATTTAAGTTAGCTCGTTTGACCCATTATCCATACCCGCCCAACTCGCCCGTTTTGACACCTCTACTAGTATTAGTGGGCTAAATATGTTTACACTGTCAAACCGGTCAGTATGGCTAGTTACAACTCACATTTTGTATTAGTTAGACCTCAGCATCAATTGAATATTAAATTAATACTCAAGGAGTGACAGTCAATCCAAAATTTTACAAAGTATATATGTATTTTAACCTTATTGCAACATGTTTTAAATATACGCAAAAAGTTTGAAATGTAGCTTGTAAAGTTTGTAATGTAGCTAAATCTACAAGTATTATGTGGACTTCCCATCACAACTAAACTGTTCCAATGGTCTTTGCAAATTGCAGTGGGTTGAATAAAGGTATGTAGTTATATGCCTTTATATTGTTTCCAACCACTTATTCTTGTTTACAGCTATGTGACAACCTAAATACACTCACATTGACAATGTAACTTATATGCTCTCTAGTATAACCATAAATGAGATTTTAGCAAGACATCCTAAACCAAAGACTATTGTATACTTATTAATATTTGAAGGATTTCATGACGAGTTTCATTCTTTAGAACAATTGTTGATTTATATCACACGTATTGAGGGGGAAAAGTATCACAAGATAGAAAAGACGTTTGATAACCACAAGTTTTAAGGACTTTAAGTCTTCCGTTGTCTAACTTGGGATTGTTAATTTTATTTCTTCATCATTTCCATAAAACTGGACGAATTTAATTTTTGGATGTTTGAACAATGAAAAAATAAAACACAAATTTGGGACCATCTACATTAAATTTGCTAGGCATATCACATCAATCAGTTTCTATTGATTATCTAAAATACAAGACTTTGAAGTAGCTTTATGCAAAGAGTGTTCTGATATGTATTTTCAACTAAGTATTGCATTGAAAATAATATAATTAGATCGTCATTATGTATTTAAACTAAAGTATAAAATCGTTGTCAATGATTTAATTGCGCCAAATCATGTATTGTTTGTTACCAAATATATAATATGGGCCAAGCTGAGTATGTAAGAACTGAGCCGGTCCATTTTTCAAGTCAAACAAAATGAAACTTGCATGCAAACCTAAACGATGTCCACAACAAAGACTCATTCATCTTGAATCTAAACAACTTATATTTGCTTAAATAGTTAATCAAATGCAATAGAAATTCAAATAGTTAATTTACCAATGTAGATGATTCTTAAAATCAGATTCGTTTTATAAAAGTAAAACTTGTAAACTAAATGTTGCTCTAATTTGGTTGGGGCATTTCATCAAACCTATTGGGGGTCATAAGAAAACTAAAGATTTATGCAGCCTTATAAGAGAGCTAGGTGTAGTGGTGACGAATAACATGCTATTCGTCTACTAGCTCAGTGTTACCTCATCACCTCACAATAATACACCAATAACTAAAGCACCCCTTCCCCCACCCACCCACCCAAAAAAAATAATAAAATAAATAAATAAATAATAATAATAATAATAATAATAATAATAATAATAATAATAATAATAAATAAATAAATAAATAAAATTAAAAATAGAAAAATAAATAAATAATAATAATAATAATAATAATAATAATAATAATAATAATAATAATAATAATAATAATAATAATAATAATAAAAGCAAAATATAAATAAAAAAAATAAATCAACAACACTTATTGTTATATGTAGGTCCAACAAAATACCCATTAACTCAAAAAAAAAAAAAAAAAAAAAAAAAAAAAAAAAAAAAAAAAAACCCGAATGGCATGAGTTAGTAGAATAACTTAGGACGAATAGCTTGCAAGAGGGGTGCAGAAGAACATGTTATTGGTGAGCAAGAGGGGTGCAGAAGAACATGTTATTGGTGAGTCATTCGTACCCAAAAATACCATCAACATACCAACAACAAATTGCACCTTGCACTCTAAGAGCACTCCCATTCATAACACGGGTTAAGCTTTAACACAGTCCCGCGTCAGCGTCACATCAACTTTAACACTTTCATCTTAACTCACAAAAAAACACCCCCAATCATAATTCAACAACAATTTACAAAAAACACTCCTTCATTTAGGGGGAAAGTGAAACATTTTTTTTTTTTAACAAACACCACCTTAACTTGGGTTAAGGCTTTCACACGCCGCGTTAACGCGGCCTTAATTCAAGACCTCACATCTATAACCTGAACTTAACGATGGGTTAAAACCCATTAACGCGGATATCACGTTACCACTAGGAATGCTCTAAGCAATAAAGCTCGTGAAGACAAAAGTTATTGACCCATTACAATAAGCTCATAATTAGATTTATAAATCCGAATTTTAATTGACCCATTAAACCCGTTACAATTACTCACTGGACCATTCTTCCAATTAGAACATGTTTTAAAAGGCCCACTCCACCCCATTTTATTTATTACGAGTAAATAATTAACCAATCCAACCTATTTTTCCATATTTTGATCAATTTTGCCAGCTATACTTTCACAGGAGTTGTTGACTGTATTTACCAGCAGCCTGATTTATTATTTGGGTCCATTTCTTTCGATTTACATTTACATCATATCACACAACAATTTCAGTACCATTTTAACTTGTTAAATTCTTGTATCTATGCAATTCGGTGACCTTTATTTCGACTCCGAACACACAACCATATAGAGTTGAGGTTGACTTGAATAATACAAGGCTATGCAACTTAAAGAAATCTTTTATACATGATATTCAAAGGTTTGATTTGAGGGTAAGGTCATGCTCACAAGGTGTTCGATTAAATGTTTGAATTGGTGAATGAATGGATTTATACCAAACGGATTGAATAAAGATTTTCTTTACTCCCGGGTTTATCCTGGGGTAGGGGTAGGATCTGTCTACATTATACCTCCCCCATACCCTGCCCCGGCGGGATTGGGTTTGTTGTTGTTGTTGTTGTTGTTGTTGTTGTTGCTGCGGATTGAATAAAAGATTTAAAGTTTCATATTATAAGTTGATCGAGTGTCATTCAATTGTAACTGTGCCTTTTGAACACCATATACTTGAATGATTGAATGAACGGATCTATACCAAACAGATTAAATAATACTTCATCTTGTTACTCACATGAGTGTCATTCAATTGTGACCCCAACACCCACGTGACCCAAACCCGCATGACCCAAACCTTTTTTGACCTGAGGCGTTTGACCCAAGATTTAAGTTAGCTCGTTTGACCCGTTATCCATACCCGCCCAACCCGCCCGTTTTGCCACCTCTACTTGTATTAGTGGGCTAAATATGTTTACACTGTCAACCATTGTGGCTAGTTACAAACCGCATTTTGTATTGGTTAGACCCCAAAATCAATTGAATATTAAATTAATACTCAAGGAGTGGCACTCAATCCAAAATTTTACAAAGTTTATATGTATTTTAAACTTATTGCAACATGTTTTAAATAGGACTAAATTTGAAGATACGCAACATACTTTTTCAAAAGTACCGAAATACGTAACATACAAAAGATATTACTTATATCGCTAAAAAACTTTCAAAATTAGCACAAGATACGTAATGTTGACCGGTTTGTAGGTTAACACATAAGAAAACATACATTATTGGTCCCTGTGGTTTGCGTCTGTTTTCACCGGTCATCCTTTAACTTTATTTCAGTGATAAAAGTTACAATAATGGTCCTTGTCGTTTGGGTTGACTTTCACCTTCAGTCCCTTCACTATATTTGCACGTTTTCGTTCGTTTTTACAAGTTTTCCTCCGTTTTTACACGTTTTGGTCCGTTTTTTTATACGTTTTCTTCCGTTTTTCCACTTTTTCGTCCGTGTTTACACAGTCCATCACAACCAAAAAATTTCCAAAGAACTATTTTCAAAAAAAAAAAAAAAAAATTAGACAAAAAATTTTAAAAAAAAAGGTTTTCGAAAAAATGTTTTGAATTTTAAAATTCAAAAAAACATATTTTCGAAAAAAAAATTAAAAAATTCAAAAAACTTTCAAATTTTTTTTTTGAATTTCTAAAAATTCCTAAAAAATATTTTTTAGAAAAAAATTAAAAAAAAAATACAAAAAATTATTTTATAAATAAAAATCGAATAAAACTTTTTTTCGAATAATTTTTTTTAAATAAATATTTGAATAAAATATTTTTTAGAAAAAATGTTTTTTAAAAAATATATTTATTCAAATATTTTTCTAATTTTTTTTTTCTAAAAATATTTTTTCTAAAATATTTTTTAGAATTTTATTTTCTAAAAATATTTTTTTCTCAAAAATATTTGTTAGAAAAAATGAATAAAAATAATTTTCTAAGAAAAATTTAGATTTTTTTTTTAATTTTTTTCTAAAAAATATTTTTTAGAAATTTCTAGAAATTCTAAAAAAATTAGAAAATTTTTCGAATTTTTTAATTTTTTTTTCGAAAATATGTTTTTTAATTTTGAAATTCAAAAACATTTTTTCGTAAACCGTTTTTTTTTAAATTAAAAAACTTTTTTTCTAAAAAATATTTTTATTCAAATATTTTTTTGAAAAAAATTTATTCGAAAAAGATTTTTATTCGATTTTTTTATAAAATATTTTTTATTTTTTGTTATTTTTTTTTTAAAAAAATATTTTTTAGAAACTTTTAGAAATTCAAAAAAAATATAGAAAATTTTTCGAATTTTTTAAATTTTTTTTCGAAAATATGTTTTTTGGAATTTTAAAATTCAAAACATTTTTTCGAAAACCTTTTTTTTTAATTTTTTGTATAATTTTTTTTTTGAAAATAGTTTTTTGGAAAATTTTTGGTGGTGATGGACTATGTAAACACGGACGAAAAAGTGGAAAAACGGAAGAAAACGTGTAAAAACGGACCAAAACTTGTAAAAACGGACGAAAACGTGCAAATAAAGTCAAGGGACTGAAGGTGAAAGTTAACCCAAACGACAAGGACCATTATTGTTACTTTTATAACTGAAATAAAGTTAAAGGATGACTGGTGAAAACAGACACAAACCACAGGGACCAATAACGTATGTTTTCTTAAGTGTTAACCTACAAACCGGTAACAAGCTTAGTTTATAATATCTGCTGATCAACTTGGGAACTGGGTTTTTAAGAATCAGTTCCGAGGAAGAACAACAAATAGATAAGATAATAATTAGAGTGATTAAAGAAGAAGAACAAGAGGAGATAATATCAATTCATCCATATGTTCATTATCACTGCCAATGCTTATATCAGTTCCACATACTTTCTTCCATTTCCATTTCCAATTAACCAACCACCTTTTTACTTGGCCATCCATTCTTCAGGGAAATAAGTATCAAACAGTCATCATTAATGTAAGAAGTTTTGAGCTTGGTTTGACTACCTAAAAAGTCGACAGAAAACACTTCCAAATTACCTTGTCACGTTACCGGGTTTTGAGGTAGTTAAGACCATATCTAGTGAAAGTTGTTTAAGCATTTTGATTATTTCATCCCAATACCATTGAACACCTTGAAAGAATAATCATTCAACTGATAAAACTTTGAGGACTATGGCTTGTAACCAATGTATTCGGTCTTTGATATTGTGAAGGTGAGTGAGCAGCCACATATACCATGAAAAGTAAGTTTATAAGGATATCTGAAATCAAAACTTTCAGCAACACTTAATTCACTACTTGATTTAATTTTCTTATTCTCGTATGTTGGGTCAACAATTTAATTCTAGTTTTTACTGTTTCTTTTATGCTTTCAATCTTCTATGGTATACTAAAATCTTTTTGTCCCTCATAGTTATCTTTGTCGCCTTACAAAGACGGACTGGAATCTTGAATCTCAACTGTGTTCCACAATATTTCTCGCTTACTACTTCCAAATTACCTTGTCACGTTACCGGGTTTTGAGGTAGTTAAGACCATATCTAGTGAAAGTTGTACAAGACTGAGTACATTATCAAAAGAGTCATGATACTCCTTTACACTAGCGAAATGAACTAATAACTTGTATGCAAAACTAAACCATGTCCACAGCAAACACAAAAATAATCAATCATCTTGAATCTAAACAACTTATATTGGCTTCAATAGTTAATCAAATGCAGTAAAAATTCAACTGACCAATTAATTTACTTATGCAGATTACTCTTGAAATCACATTCTTTTTATAAAAGGATAACTAGTAGTACACTTAACGTCTCTAAAATTTGGTTGAGTCATTTCATCAAACATGTTGCGGGTCATAGGAAAACTAAAGATTTATCTAGCGTTATAAGCAATAAATTTATGACATGCAATAACTACAAATTGCAAATACTTGAGAGTCATTGGTCGTCTAATGTGGGACTACAAAATTTGAAGTTTCTTGCATTTTTTTTGCATGTGGTTGTCTGGTCCACAAAATTTATATCTATCTAGTTCAATTCTTCATTTTTCTCGAAGTCTATATAAAGCTTCATAGAGGTATACGTTTTCATTATCATATCAAAACACATCAATACAATTTTATATAACTCCACAAAATGAGAGAAAATATTTACTTTTACTTTATGCATACTCATGTTTTGTTTATTTTGTCACTTGTCTTTATGTGGTTTAATACCACAACTGCTACTTCCTTTGGTCACCAACGACTGGTTGCAGCAGGTGTAGAAGCTGCTCATAAGTGCATCGATAAGGAAAGGCAAGCTCTTCTTGATTTCAAAGATCACCTTCGAGACCCATATGACATGCTCTCTACATGGAAACTAGAAGAAGAAGATGATTGCTGTAAATGGCATGGAGTCACTTGCAACAACCAAACAGGTCATGTCACAAAGCTTGACCTGTCACGCTATTATCTTGAAGGTGAGATTACCCATTCATTGCTTAATTTAAGCTACTTGAATCATCTTGATCTTTCTTGGAATTTTTTTCATGGAATCATTCCTGACATGACCCAGTTAACTTATCTTGACCTTGCTTTGAATCGGTTTACTGGATCCATTACTAAGTTCAGTAGTAACATGACCCGGTTAACTTATCTTGACCTTTCTGGGAATGAGTTTACTGGATTCATCACTAAGTTCATTAGTAACATGACCCGATTAACTTATCTTAACCTTCATCAGAATCAGTTTACTGGATCCATTACTAAGTCCATTGGTCACATGACCCGGTTAACTTATCTTAACCTTTCGGTGAATCAGTTTACTGGATCCATTCCTAAGTCCATTGGTCACATGACCCAGTTAACTTTTCTTAACCTTGGCGCAAATCAGTTTATTGGAAACATTCCTGATTCCATTGGTTCTCTGGCCAAATTAAGAGAACTTTCTCTTTCTTACAATAATCTCAGTGGAGCCATTCCCATGTCCATTGGTTCCTCAACCAATTTAACAACCCTCAACCTTAGTGAGAATAACTTCAATGGCACAATTCCCATTTCCATTGGTTTCTTAACCGAATTAACAGAGCTTCGCCTTAATGAGAATAACTTCAATGGCACAATTCCCATTTCCATTGGTTTCTTAACCGAATTAACAGAGCTTCGCCTTAATGATAATAACTTCAATGGCACAATTCCCATGTCCATTGGTTTCTTAACCGAATTAACAGTGCTTGACCTTAGAGAGAATAATTTCACTGGAAGCCTTCCGAGATCCATTGGTTCCTTGACCAAACTGACATCTCTTCACCTTTCAGACAACTCTTTCTCTGGAACCATTCCTACAGAATTTGGAAACCTCACCAATTTGGAATACCTTGATCTATATTCCCTCGGAAGTTGTAGAGTTGAAAACTTAGATTGGTTGTCTTCTGTATCTTCTTTAAGAGAACTTTATATTGATGGAACTTCCTTGGCCAAAGCAAATAACTGGGTAAATGTTATTATAGGTCTCCAAAACCTATCAGATTTGAGCTTAACTGGATGTGACCTCTCACAAGTCATGCATCCATATTCTCCATCTGTCAACTCTTCTTTATCTCTTGGTTCCCTTTCTCTCGATAATAACAATCTCAACTCATCCATGTTTCGTTGGTTGTGCCCATTAATTGGTAATAAGCTTGGATCTCTTACTATCTCTGGCAACACGTTTGATGGGAAACTTTCAGATTTTCTGAACAGCTTGTCTGGATGCACAGCAGCTACTACGTTAGAGTATTTGGATGCTTCAAATAGCCAATTCACTGAGTCATTGTCTGATGAGATCCAACACTTTTCATCCCTCTCTAACTTGAACCTGTCTTCTAATCAGTTAGATGGAACTATAACTGACAAGCTATGGCAACTACCCTTGCTTGAAGAACTAGATCTATCTTATAATCAGTTAGACGGAATGATAAGTGACAAACTGTGGCAACTACCCAGCCTTCAAAGGCTATACTTGTCTTCCAATTCTCTTAGAGGTGCTATCTCTGAAAACATTGGAAAATCAAATCTTTTGTATATAGACATTTCAAATAACTCACTGGAAGGAGCTTTTTTTAATGATGACGTGTCAAACTTTTCCTGGGGTATACAATATATAGATTTCAGTTCTAACAAGCTAGGGCCTCGTTTCCCCAAATGGATACAAAAACTGAAAAATCTCACGCATCTTGATCTTTCAAGAAATAATATCTCAGACACAGTTTGTACAGAGTACTGGAACCAGTGGCAGTCTTCTCAGTTGTACCATTTGGATCTCTCTTTCAACAACATAAGTGGGAGATTACCGGAATCATTATCAAATCACCACCTTGATATAGTAATTTTGAGTGTCAACAACTTTTATGGTCCAATACCTGCTTTTCCAGCAAGTATAAGTTTTTTAGATCTGTCCAGAAACAAATTCCATGGAGGAATTTCATTCTTGTGTCAAATGTATACAAATTTGGAATTTCTTGATCTCTCACGTAACACAATAACCGGGCATCTTCCGGACTGTTTTCGGAATTTGACAAATCTAAAAGTTCTTAATCTAGGAGAGAATACTCTATCAGGAAGTATTCCTCCCTCTGTAGGATGTTTGGGTCAACTCAAGACTTTGAGTTTATACAACAACAACTTCTCTGGAGCATTGCCCGTATCTTTGAAGAATTGCACCCAATTAAGCATTCTGGACTTAGGGGACAACAGTTTATATGGTGATATTCCTGTTTGGATTGGGAAAAATTTGTCAAGGTTGTATGCCGTCAGCCTAAAATCAAACAACTTCTTTGGAACCATCCCTTCACAAATATGTGATTTAGTAAAATATTAGACTTGTCAGATAACAAGCTCTATGGAACAATCCCATCGTGTGTGAACAGTCTTACTTCCATGGTTCAAAAAGGATTCGTTGTGGAAAAGAACGTACATCATTATGATAGTTATGTCAATTTAACCGTTGGTATTGGCAGTTACGCTAGTGATAGTGTTGACAATAGCTATATTGACCATCTGTTGATTGAATGGCAAGGAAAGGTAAATGAGTTTAGTAGCATTTTGGGATTGCTAAAGGTGATCGATTTGTCAAGCAACAATCTGATAGGACAAATCCCAAATGAAGTTACTGTTGTCCCAATAATAGATCTTTAATAAGTTGCAATTCAATTGAATAAGTAAAATCTAAATTGTTTCATTAACCTTTAATCGATCCATGTATACACATATATATAGGTTTTGAATCGGTGTAAATAAACCGACACAATCATTCACATAACCGAAATAACTAACATAACTACTTTTCGGTTATTATATTTCTAACTAACAAGTTTAGTCCTTCATGTTCTAAATTTTACAAACGAAGCAATGTATTAAGATTATTCGGTCTTCATTCTCCTCCTTAATCTTGATCGTTGCTTCTCTTTAAATCTTGAACTCCGAGCATCTGTCGCATTGTTGTGAACTTCAATCTTGGTAGAGCCTTTGTTAGAATATCTGCTCTTTGTAGTTCTCCGCTGACATGTTCCACATTGATGTGTCCATTCTCTACGCATTCTCGAATAAAATGATAGCGAATGTCAATGTGTTTACTTCTTCCATGAAAAACTGGGTTCTTCACAAGTGCTATTGCTGAAACGTTGTCTACCTTCAACGTTATCTTCTTTTCTTCACTTCCAGTTAATTCACTAAGTAATCTTTTCAACCATAAGGCTTGACATGCTGCTACAGTAGCCGCCATGAATTCTGATTCACACGATGATAGTGCCACTGTCGGTTGCTTTTGAGTACTCCATGTAATGGGTGACTCTCCAAAGTAAAATACTATGCCAGTAGTTCCTTTTCCTTGATCAGTGTTGATTCCATAACTACTGTCGCTGTAACCTGTAATCTTGCAGCCGCCTTCTTTCTTGTAAATTATGCCATGCTCCTTTGTTCCTTTGATATATCGAATTACTTGCTTAACCGCCTTCAGGTGGTGATCTTTTGGATCTTGCATAAATCTGCTGAGTAACTCGACTGAATAACTAAGATCTGGTCTTGTATGTAGTAAATATCTGATACTTCCTATTAAGCTTTTATAGTAAGTTGCGTCAACTGAGTTTCCATCTTCCGCCTTGACCAACTTAGTACCTGGATCCATGGGTATCTTCGTATCATTACTATCCGTCATACTTGTCTCCTTTAAGATCTTGTTAATATATCCTGTTTGCTTGATTGTAATCTCTCCTCCTGTCTGTGTAACTTCTATCCCAAGGTAATAAGCTAGCAATCCTAAATCGCTCATTTCAAACTTTTCTTCCATTTGAGATTTAAATAAATCTAATTCTTTCTTTGGAGTGCCTGTGATTATCAAATCATCTACATAAACTCCAACTATAATCGTAGAATTTTTATTTCTCCTTGTATAGACTGCTTGCTCGAGATTACACTTCTTAAAATCTAATGACTTTAATGTTTGGTCAAGCTTCATGTTCCAAGCTCTCGGTGCTTGTCTTAATCCGTATAAAGCTTTAATAAGCTTATAAACTTTTCCTAAGTTTTCTGGTTGTACAAAACCTTCAGGTTGTGTAACGTAGACTTCCTCCTTCAAATCTCCATGTAAAAATGATGATTTTACATCTAAGTGATGAACTTGCCATCCATGATATGCTGCTAATGCTAGTATTAACCGTACTGTTTCTATCCTAGCAACTGGGGCAAATACTTCATCGAAGTCTATTCCTTGTTCTTGTACATATCCTTTTGCTACTAACCGTGCCTTATACTTGATGATCTTTCCTTCTGCATCTCTTTTGGTTTTAAAAACCCATTTGAGTCCTATTGCCTTTTGGTTTTCTGGCAATTCAGTAAGTAACCATGTGTTGTTCTTGTTGATTGAATTCAATTCAATCTCCATGGCCTCAATCCACTTCTTATCTACTGATGCTTCCTTATAGTTACGAGGTTCTTCTTCTATGAAGAGTAAACTAGGTGCTTCAACTACACTTGCTGTTTCATAAACTTCTTTCAAGTCCTTTAAACCTCTAACCGGTGTATGATCATATCTTCCTGAGCTTCCTAACGAGCTTCTAAGTGAACTAATAATAGTAGCTTCTCTCTCATTTTCTGAGTTAGGTTCGTAAGTATGTGTTGGTGGTGTGACTGGTGAATCTGGTTCCGACACTGGATCTGGTTTTGGTTCTAATACTTGATTCTCTTGGTGATACGTATCGTCTGCATCTTCTATGTTGACTTGTATAGGTTTTTCATTGTCAATTTCTCCTTCCACAAAACTAGCCCAAAATGTGTCTTGTGTACTTGTATCTTCTCCAATCTTATTCCAATCCCACGTCTTTGTTTCCATAAACTTTACGTCCCTACTAACATATTTCTTCTTGGCTATTGGATCATATAACCTACATGCTTTTGGATCATATAACCTACGTGCTATTCCATTATCCTTACAGTACTGTGTGAATTCATTTGAAGTAAATTCACCTCCTCTATCTGTTCTTAGCATCCTCACTTTCAATCTTAACTCCATTTCTATTTTCTGTTTAAATTCCTTAAATGTACTAAATGCTTGATCCTTAGATTGTAGAAAGTAAGCCCACATAAAACGTGTACAATCGTCTACTAACAAGAATATTAGTTTCTTGCCTGAGTGTGTTGCTGGACTTATAGGACCACAGAGATCCCCATATATCAAGTCCAACGGGTTCTTAGATCTGAATTTAGCTTGGTTTGGAAATGGTGTTCTACTTTGTTTTCCTAATAAACATGCATCACAGATTTGTCCTGCATGGTTTATTCTAGGTACTCCATCCACTAGACCCTTCCTAGTCATCTTGTTCATAACATCAAAGTTCAGATGACCTAATCTAGCATGCCATAACCATTCCTGGTTATCTACATTTGCTAAGAGACAAATAGGTGTGTCTATCTGTAATCTAATACTGTAAAGTCTATTCTTAGATCTTTCTACTTTCATCAACAACTTCATGCTATTATCATACAAAGTCAATTTATCTCCGTCCATTATCACTTTACAACCTATTTCTGTAAGTTGTCCTAGACTTAGTATGTTGCTCTTAAGGTTTGGTATAAAGTATACATCTGTCACTACCTTATGCTCTTGGTTTTTACAACCTAATAATATAGAGCCTTTTCCCTTTATCTGTACATACGATCCATCTCCAAAACGTACTCGTCCTGTTACGCTTTCATCTATATCCTTAAAATGACTTTTAGTTCCCGTCATATGGTTACTTGCACCGTTATCTAAATACCATATGCTTGCATCCTTTGAAGCATATTCTCCCGGTTGAACTTGGCCTTCATTCAACAACACTCCCTCGTGTTCGGATTCGTGCATAGTCATTAACAATGATGGTTCATCGTCTTCTAAGATAAGGTTTGATTGTTCCTGAGTTGTTGGTTTTGATCTACATTTATCTCGAAAGTGTCCAAGTTTGTTGCAATTATAACACCTTACATTGCTAAAATCAAACTTACTCGAATTCTTATTTTGGTTATCTTTATGATTCGAGTTATTCCTATTCTTATTTTTATGCCAGTTTCTTCGTGAATAGTTCGATCTACCTCCACGCTTGTTAAAACTTTTTCTTTTATCTGAGTGTTCGTCATGTGCAAAAAATAAGTTATCCTGGCTTTCAACTTGTCCTCCCTTTCGCAATTTTATTCTTTCCTCAAACGCTTTGAGTTTTCCAATGATCTCATCTAGGGTTATGTCGTCTAGATCATTTGTTTGTTCTATGGATGCTACTATTTGTATGAATCTATCTGGTGTGGAGTCTAATAGTTTTCTAACTAAAAGTGATTCATCTAGTGTTTTCCCTAGTTCTTTTGCCTTCGTCACATAGCCGTTCAACTTTTCCGCAAATGCATCCACCATCTCATCTTCCTTCATCTGAAGTGAGTTAAATCCAATCATCAATGATTGTAGTCGTGCTTGCTGCACCTTTTCTTCTCCAACGTGTCTCTTTCTCAATGATTCCCATAATTCCTTAGCCGTCTTACAACTCGCCACTTGTAAGATTACATCTTCGGTTAACGCTTGGTATATGAAAGCAATTGTTGCTTTATCCTTCTTATCATCTACGTCTGCCCTATCCTTATATTCAATAGTTTCCCATAAACCTTGTGCACCTAATATTGCCTTAATTTGTATAGCCCATACCGTATAATTTGTGTTTTTCAATTTTGGACATTGGTATTGTGCAATCGGTATTACGGTTTTTGTTGCGTTAGATGTACTAGCGTCATCCCCGGCCATGTTAAATGTATTTCTTATGATTTTCACTTTCTAATCCGTATGGGAATAATTTTTCTTTGTATGGTATCTTCTAATATGAAAATATAGTTTTTGAAATTCCTTAATACTACGGGATCAAATAATAGTTCTCGGGATTTCCTAATAGTATAAACTAATATGATCTATACTATATAAAATGAAATCCAGAAAATTGAAACTTGTGACCTTGTTAATTTCGTATAGAATACGAGATGTATTCGATGTTTCGACTTGTTATAATCGGTCACCAACTTTGTTCCTTTTCCCGCGCCAAAATTCCTTTTAAATTTCAGTGCCTCGTTGTCTTTTCCAAGTGTTATTCGACTCCAAACTTAACCAACACTTCTCGGTTTTCTTTTGTTGTTGTCGCTGTCCTTGTTCTCGAATCAAACAAAAAACTGCACAACCCTCCTACACTTGTCGAATCTGCCTTTATTTTGCCAACGAGTCTATATTCCAAACCTTCCACTGCCTTCACTTGGCTTTCCTTGTTACTTCTGTTTGTCGAATGAATTCGACACGCAAATAAAGAAATACCACACTACACGTTATCACCCTTTGTGTGTTTGATCTCGGTATTGAGATCACGCAGTCTCCTACACACAAACTTTTATTACCACGCCTTGGTAACAACACCGAACCCAAAAACAAACTGTTTGCTGCACTCCTGGTTCGTTCCAATGAAAAACAACGACAGTCACTTGTCTTGTTTTTCTCCCCATGTTGTTGTTGTCCTTGTGTTCTTGCGACACAAACTCCACACTCTTCTCTTTCAAACGTATACGTATTAAGTTAACAACAACGTCTCTTCGCGCCTCTAGAATTCGCGTATCACTATGCCTTGTGTTTTTCTTTTCTTCTTAACCGGTTCTTAACACAAAGTCTCCACTCTTCTTCCTCAACACCAATTCACTTTCGATGTTATACCCTTGCAACTTCTACGCAAAACAGATCGTGTACTATCTCTTCTACGCGTTCCTTATTCACACTTGTTTGTTTCCTTGGAAGAATTAAGAAAAACAAACGTCCCTTTGCTTTGAAGAAAAGACCAGCGAGAGTCTTTTTCTCAGCGTGTTCAAATGGCCTCCTTGTTAAGGTTTCTGTAAAATGTTTTTCAGATATTTCGATGTGTATAAAACCTTTGCTCTTGATGCCAATTGTTGTCCCAATAATAGATCTTTAATAAGTTGCAATTCAGTTGAATAAGTAAAATCTAAATTGTTTCATTAACCTTTAATCGATCCATGTATACACATATATATAGGTTTTGAATCGGTGTAAATAAACCGACACAACCATTCACATAACTGAAATAACTAACATAACTACTTTTCGGTTATTATATTTCTAACTAACAAGTTTAGTCCTTCATGTTCTAACTTTTACAAATGAAGCAATGTATTAAGATTATTCGGTCTTCAGTTACCAATCTGCATGGATTGTTAGTACTAGACTTGTCAGACAACTCTCTAGATGGAAGGATTCCCTGAGATATTGGCCAAATGACACAGCTATTAACTTTGAATTTGTCTAGAAACATGCTTTCAGGAGAGATGCCATCAAGCATGTCTGACATGCATTCATTAAATGATCTAGACGTGTCATTTAATAACTTGTCCGGAAGAGTTCCATCGAGCACTCAACTCCAGTCCTTTCCACCTGAATGGTTCACTGGAAATGCAGAACTATGTGGACTTCCTACAAGGAAAACATGTCTCAGAGATGAAGATTTAGGAGTTCCACAGGTCGTTAAGAGCAAAAGTGATGGGTATAGCACTGATGAACTTCAAAGATGGTTTTATGTTGGTGGCGCCACTGGTTATGCTACTGGATTTTGGATAGTATGTAGCGCTTTACTTGAAGGATTGGAAAATCAAGTGCTATCTCTGAAGTGCTATCTATTGGATTTTGGATAGTGACAAACTGTGGGAACTACCTATGCTTTACAAGCTAGATTTATCTTCCAATTCATTTAGAAGTGCTATCTCTGAAAAGATTGGAAAATCAAGTCTTGCTTATATAGATCTTTCAAACACCTCACTTGAAGGATTTCCTTTCAGTGCCAACATGTCAAACCTTTCTCAACATGTAGAGTATATTGATTTCAGTTCTTGCAAGCTAGGGCCTCGTTTCCCAAAATGGATACAAAAAATGAAAAATCTTCTATATCTTGATCTTTCCAAGAATAGTATTTCAGACACAATATCCATAGAGTACTGGAACCAGTGGAACCCTTCTCAATTGCACTATTTAGATCTCTCTTTCAACAGAATCAGTGGGGTATTACCAGATTTATTATCAAACCTTACCTTGTATTCTGTAGATTTGAGTTCCAACAACTTTTATGGTCCTATACCTGTTTTTCCAGCGGGTATCACTTTTCTAAATCTTTCGAGAAATAAATTCAGTGGTGGGATATCAATATTCTTATGCCAAGTATATGAAAGATTTGAGTTTCTTGACCTCTCACGTAACGGGTTAACCGGACAACTACCTGACTGTTTGTGCACTTTGACAGAACTAAAAGTTCTTAATATAGGACATAATATTCTGTCAGGAAGGCTTCCTCCCTCTCTTGGATGTTTGGGTCAGCTCGAGACATTGAGTTTATACAACAACACCTTATTTGGAGAATTGCCCGTGTCGTTAAAGAATTGCACCATGTTAAGTTTTGTCGATTTGGGGTCCAACAAGTTTTTTGGTAACGTGCCTGTTTGGATTGGGGAAAACTTGTCAAGATTGTATGTTCTTAGTCTAAGATCAACTAATTTTTTTGGAACCACCCCTATACAAATATGTCAGTTAGCAACTCTTCAAATCCTAGACTTGTCAATAAATAAGCTCCATGGAACAATCCCTTCGTGTGTGAATAATTTTACTGCCATGGCTAAAAAAGGATCCTTTGTAAAACCGAATGTACATCATTATCAATGGCTACCTCATTATGCATTAACAAGAGGTTATGTTGAACCTTTTGATAATAGTTATATTGACCGTCTGGTGATCGATTGGCAAGGAAAGGTGAACGAGTTTGGTAGCACTCTCGGACTGGTTAAGACCATTGATATATCAAGTAATAATCTCACAGGAAAAATCCCAGATGAACTTTCTAATCTGTATGGATTGGTGGTCCTAGACTTATCACACAACGCTCTAGTTGGAGAGATTCCACAAGACATTGGTCAAATGGAAGAACTTTTAACTTTGTGTTGGCCCAATTTCACGGATCTTTAATCAACGATATACTAAAACAATGAAATAATCTCTATTTGCTAAAATATAAATGCTTTTATTAATTTTGTCATATGTTGGTTTACAGAATCTGAACTATTTATAATGAATGAAAAGATGTGTTTGAATCGTTGTGTTGATTCAAAGAGTTGTATCCATTCGAATAGATGTGTCCCTTTGATTGTAACCGTTTGTAACTGCTATTTGGCAGTTATTTGTTGCTGCGTTGACTTTTCCATGTTGACTTTGACTTTCGGGTTTGACCTTTAATATGGGCAGATTGGGATTAACCCAATATTCTCCCCCTTAATCACAATCGCTGCGACGTAGATCTTTAAGTCTTTTGTAGTCGTCTCCATTTTGCTTCCTTTAATATTTGCTGCAACATTGATCGAATTTTGGAATCTTCTGCACTCCCTGCTATCTTTGTGATGTTTGCACTCTCTGTGGTTTCTGCACTCTCTGCTATTTATGCAATCTCTGCTGTTTCTGCAATCTCTGCTATTTCTGCAATCTTTGCTATTTCTGCACTCACTGCGGTATGCTCATTGTATCATTTCTCTTCAGTTATAGTCGCCATAAGCAATGTTGGCTCTAAGTCTTCTTCAATAAAATTGGATTGTTCTCTGACTTGATTCTTGCGTTTATTTTGACATTCATAGGCATAATGTCCAAGTTTGTGACATCGGTAACATGTTATTTTCGACTTATCACCATTCTTTTGTGGTTTGTTGTTGGTTCCTTCCGACTCATCTGAGGTGTATCCTTCATCTCCTTTTTCTCCTTTAAATTTCTCGTGGTTTTTATCTTGTGAAAATTTATCTCTTCCACTACCATGTCCTCTAAAATGCTTTCCTCTACCTTCATGTCGTGTGAACATCAATTTCTCTTGAGTGTTCTCTTGTTTTCCTTTCTTATATTTAATCCTTTCTTCATAGGTTTTAAGTCTTCCTATGGCTTCTTCAAATGTCATAGTGTTTAAGTTTGAATATTGTTCTATAGATGCTACTATTTGCAGATACCTATCCGGTACAGCATTTAGTAATTTTCTGACTAAATTTGTATCTTTTATTGTGTGTCCTAGACCAGCGGCTTTGTTTACTAGAGTTGTTAGTTTTCCTGTAAAGGTGTCGATGGTTTCATCTTCCTTCATAGTTAACATCTCCATTTCTGATCTGAGTGTTTGAAGTCTGGCTTGTTGTACTCTTTCTTCGCCTAAGTGTCTAGATCTTAAAGCATCCCATATTGCTTTTGGGTTTTTGTGCTTTGTGATTTGAAGTAATTGATCTTCGGGTAAGGATTGGTAAAGGTATGCTATTGCAGTTTTTTCTTTTTTCTTATCAGATTGAGTATTTTCAGTTGGCTCAATCGTTTCCCATAACCCATTTGCTTCTAAAAGAATTTGCATTCGAATTGCCCATAATGAGTAATTCGCGGGTTTTAATATCGGGCATTGGAATTGAGGGGTGGTATTAGGTGTACTAACCTCCTTTTTTCCGCTGTCTCCACCGTTAGTCATTTGTTATTGTTTTTTTTAAACAATTAATAAAGTGAAATAAACCTAAGGTTAATTACTCCTTAAAAGTTATTCCTAAAATATAATAAGCAGCGTATTTACACTAGGTTATTATATTATCTAAAAATGATAAGATACTTAAGGGTATAAATTTGTAACTTATCTAAAATAAATAAAACCTATACTAATTAAACAAGTATAAATTTAAAAAAAACTAGAGGGTGGATTATGAAAAGATGGAACCTGGGGGGTTTTATTAAAAAATCGAAGCCCTAAAAGTTGGTTCTGTTGCCCTGTTTTATTTTTTACGCCTCTTTTTGTTATCTCTTTGAAGAGATAATAAGTCTCTGCCTTTTTTGAGACTTAGAAACTGCTTCTTCTTGGTTTCTACTAATGGTTGACCGCCGAGTATTGGCTTTTGGTTAACCTTCTCTTCACGGTTTGGGTTCTTTGTGTTGAACACCGGTTGATCCTCTTGGGATTCTTCTGCTGTGTATGATTTGAATCAAGTGGTGATTCAAATAAAATCAAGGGTGCTTGGTTTTTGATTCTTCAGAAAACAGGTGTGTTTGTTCCTTTTGGTGTTTCTGATTTGTGCCCCTTGATGATGACTTATATATGTTATCCTCTCGATGTTATTTTTTCTGTTTTGAATCTTGGGTTCGGATTTTTTGACCGTGCCTAACCTTTGATGATTCTGGGTTAGAGTTTGTTTCGGTTTGATATTCTTGACAGAAAAGTTTGCAAAAAAATATGAAACCCTTTTGCTACTTAATCCCTTGGTGACAAGAGTTGGATTCTCCTGATGATAAACACAAAATGATTTATGTGATTGTGTTTTAATCGGATTTGCAAACTGTTTTTGGCCGAAAAAAATAGTGTGGTTTTGATTCAAAACAGGGAAAAAAATTTAATCTTGGTATATGATGATTTCGGCTCTGATGCCAATTGTTGGCCCAATTTCACGGATCTTTAATCAACGATATACTAAAACAATGAAATAATCTCTATTTGCTAAAATATAAATGCTTTTATTAATTTTGTCATATGTTGGTTTACAGAATCTGAACTATTTATAATGAATGAAAAGATGTGTTTGAATCGTTGTGTTGATTCAAAGAGTTGTATCCATTCGAATAGATGTGTCCCTTTGATTGTAACCGTTTGTAACTGCTATTTGGCAGTTATTTGTTGCTGCGTTGACTTTTCCATGTTGACTTTGACTTTCGGGTTTGACCTTTAATATGGGCAGATTGGGATTAACCCAATACTTTGAATCTATCTAGAAACATGTTTTCAGGAGAGATTCCATCAACCATGTCTAAGATGGATAGATTAAATGATCTAGATGTGCCTTATAATAACCTGTCGGGAAGAGTTCCGTCCAGCACTCAACTATAGTCCTTTCCACCTGAAAGGTTCGCGGGAAATGCAGGACTATGTGGACTTCCTACATGGAAAAAATGTCTTGGAGATGTAGACTTAGGAGTACCACCTGTCGGAGAGAGTGTGGGTGATGGCGAAAGCACACATGAACTTTGGAAATGGTTTTATATTGGAGGGGCCACTGGTTTTGCAACTGCGTTCTGGATAGCATGTAGCGCTTTAATACTCAATCGTCGTCTCAGACATGCTTTTTTCCACTTTCATAATTGCTTGAAGGATTGGGTGTATGTAAAGGTGTTGGTGTTCATTGCAAGATTGCAAAGGGTTACACGTGCATAGTGCTTCTAGTTTTCGGCTTTTTATGTATTTTTTTTCTCTACTTATTAGTATGTTATTAGAGGTACTGTATTGTGATATATATCATGTTTCACTTGTATAGACAGGGGTTTTTAATGCTCAATTATTAATAAAATTGCCATTAACACCATGGGTGGCCATTTCCCAGCGTTGTGTACAATACACCATCGTGACATGTTCCCAACTTAGGTTGATGTCATTGTTTACACAATTTCACCTATTTGGTAAAATAAATAGCCTTCAACATTTGATATAATCAATCCTAGTTGTGTTATATATGGCATCCAAACTATTCAAGCAATGAATTTCTGCATCCAAAGAATAAAACTAAGGATGTGGTCGATATATCATTTGCAAGAAAAGCGTATAACAACCTGAATTGACTCCCACGTTACACTACTCTGTTGAACTAGATTTGTCATTATATGCCATACTAAATGACATATTTTAATGCAGTAACAGAGTCTGGATACTGCTGACTTGTTGTTGTGACACACAAACGTTAGCAAGTTAAAGCACTTGGTTGTTATAATTTTATGATTAGTATTTAATTATGAGTACTTGAAACTCTGTTCTCTTTACGAATAACTTAAGTCTACTATATTTTGTTATTTGATTCATTGTAAATTTGATAATAACTGATGTATTTTTGTAACTATAATTTACTCACCCAAATTTTTTAGTTTCTTAGTTAATGAAGGGTGATCCTCCGGTATCTTGATCGACTGTCACTCTGTCAGAGTTTGATGTTTTTAAAGAGTCAAGATGATCACAGCACATTGCGGTATAAACTTTCTTTTTGTATAGGACCTTGCTTAAAAGATCCATGCATCTATCTATCTTGAAGTTGATTCTAGTAACGTTTGTTTGATGTTTTTCTTAACTTTTGAATGGTCTATTTTATAACTTCTCATGTTCTTCTTAGTGCTTAGTTTTATTACTTCAGTTTAAACCATCTTGTGTATTGTGCATCATTTGTTTGCTAGGAGGATCAAAGCAAACTGGTACTTGTGCCCTTGTTCCATCCTAGTGAACGCACTAGTACAAAGACAACCTCCGGCGTCGACTTTTTTTTAACCGTGCCGACGTCATGACGTCGGCAACATACCTTCTCGACGTCATGTCGTCGGCAGCAACTAGTCGACAGAGCCGCGTCGGCAACATCCCTACCGACGAATAACGCCGACGACAGTATGGGACCCACATGATTTTTGGTCAAACGAATGGATGTGTCCGACATTTTGTTACCGACGTCAGGTCGTCGGGAATGTAATAATTATTTAGTGCATTAATTAGATTAACTTAATTTAGTCAACGAAAGTCAAATTTTTTTGTAAATGTTGCCGACGACATATAGTCGGTAGCGTTTGAAATTAGTCAACACGTGCATTATTATGCCGACGACTGGTAGTCGGCACTGTTTGAAAATAGTTAATATGTGTATTATATTTTCGACGACATATAGTCGGTACCGTTTGAAATTAGTTACCATGTGCGTTATTATGCCGACAATCTGTAGTCGGCAACATTTGAAAATAGTTAATATGTGTATTATATTTCCGACGACATGTAGTCGGCAAGAAGTTATACTGCAGCTGCACAGCAGCCTGCGCAGCTGCCCTGCCCAGATTTTTGCCGCAAAATTATGCAGCAAAAATCTACCAATTCCAGTTTCATGTCCTGCTCTCATAACAACACATTCCAACACAAAACAATGGCTAAAACGACTATAAAGTTTATAACGGCTAAAACGGTTATATATAACCACTAAACAATTAATAAACTTTACAAAACGGCCATAAACTTTATAACACCCTCAAAATACATCATAAAGTTTACAAAACGGGTGTTATAATCGCTAAACGTAGCTACTATATCTA
Source organism: Artemisia argyi (assembly GCA_030686995.1). Lineage (NCBI taxonomy): Eukaryota > Viridiplantae > Streptophyta > Magnoliopsida > Asterales > Asteraceae > Artemisia > Artemisia argyi. The sequence goes on along the minus strand of CM060692.1, from coordinate 28,816,200 downwards.
CAAATGTTGCAATATCCTAAGTGTTCAAAGATAATAAGATTGGGGTCGTCCGGACATAGTTCCAAAGACAAAACAACACAAAATAATACCTCTACAGCCCATCGTCGTCATACAGCCCCTCGTCATCATCCTGATCATTATCAGAACTCCCGCTGCGAGAGCCACTCCCGCTGCGAGAGCCACTCCCGCTGCCAGATCCACTCTCGCTGCCAGAGCCACTCTCGCCGCCTGAGGCCTTCGCTGGAGCGCCTGCGCCGCCTCCAGCTACATGACGAGAACCACTCTAGCTAATAAACGCCTCCCATGTTGGGTTTGTCGAGACAAAACGTGTCAACAACTCAAGCTGCTTCTCAGTTTTCTTGGCTTTCTTTCTTTCTTTCTCCTTCTCTTTCTTAGCTTCATCCACTATCGTTTTAAATTCATCAATCTTCTCCTGAGCTTCAGCAAGCTTCCTGTCAAGCTCGGACGTACCTATAAACGAAATAATCAAAATTTAAAAACGGTCATTTCAATACATAAGATTATCCAACTTTAAATACCTATAAACGAAATAATCAAAATTTAAAAACGGTCATTTCAATACATAAGATTATCCAACTTTAAATACCTGGTGGAGCTGGAGGCGGCAAGTCTACCCGTGGCCTCTTCAAGAAGGGTACCACCTTGCCGATGCCGGGTATATGGCCACGCTGCTTGCCCCCGATTACCCGAGCAAATATCTCCTCCTCCGTGAGGCACGGCTCGTCTGCCGGCATATCGGATCTAGGCTCCCGTAGTCGGACCATCTCTTCCTGTGTAGTTGAAAAAAAATGAGAAAATTAATATATTAGTCGGGTTAATTACTAGATTATGTTTCAATAAATCACTAAGTGCGTGTTTGGAAAAAAAAATAAATAAATAACGATACTTACAAACCGAGCACGAGCCTCGTCCTGCAACCAAACACCATTCTTGAAGTGGGTGTCAAGATAGGTATCGAACATGGACGGATACCGGTGGTCCTCGCTGTTCTCGAACTGTATAAATATATACACATGCATATAGGATGAAACAAATTAAAATGACTAATCAAACACCATATATATTTTATTTAGTGTAAATACTTTTAATTAATATATTATTAAAATTAAATAATCTTATAAAAATAAAATGTGTCTTACATATTCGTGTCGAGATGCGGCAAATGATTTCGAACCGTGGCGGCTGAGAATCTTGTTCTTCTTTCTATTCTCTTTGTTCACAGCCGATCGTGTCTGGGCCTTCTCCGTCATGTACTGGTCGACATACTTGTTCCACTCAGCCGGCTCCAAGTTCGGAGGAGGATTTCTTCTGATCTCGTCCACTCTCGCAGCCCCACCCTTTCTCGTAAAGTAATCGCGTTTCAGATCATGTTTATTGTCACGGTATCGGGTGGCGAAATATGCTATGAGCGCCGACCGAATGGTCTCCCACTCCGGTCTGGTCCTGTGGCGCTCCAAATTGAACATACGCTGCAATCAAATATAGTTAAAATTAATATAAAGATATAAATAAATAAATAAATGTTAATAAATGTACACATTCAAATAATTAAATATAGAGATATAAATAAATAAACAAATTTAAATAAATATGCACATTTAAATAAATAAACACGGTAACATAACAATATATATAAAAAGAAAATGAAATAACTAACCCCGACGCTTGGAAGGAAGTTAGCCGTCAGCTCCGGTTCTATATCGTACCAGGAGTCATAGTTTAGCGGCAGCTGTCGAATGAGCTCGCCGACGTAATTGCCAAACCATGCTTGGTTCGGGCCCACATGAGTGTAAGTCCCCTTATCACCAATCTCAAAGTCAATAGACTGTAGGCCACGAAGTCTCACGATAGCCTTGAGCTTCACATTCTTATTTTCTTCGCGTGGTCGTTGCCTACCGCCATTCTGACCTCCCCTACCCCTGCCTCCCCCCCTAGCCCGACCTCCTCGGCGGGGTCGCCCTGATCCTGCAATTGGAGTGAGTGAAAACGTCATAAAGTAACTTATATAGATATATGTATATATATATATATATATACACATATATCTATATATATACATAATATGTGTATATATATACATATATATATATATATATATATATATATATATATATATATATATATATATATATATATATATATATATATATAATCTAGAAATTCTTACCACTAGCACGGTGCCCGCCCTCAATCTGACGGGTAGGGGAAGGTGGTGGATCATCGGCACCGTCACCACCATGACTCCGTGCAACTGCTGCTGCCATCTGTAAAAGTACAAGTTGAGTAACATATAGAAATTCGGGAACAAATTAACATAAGCATGCACACATTCAAATACATACACATTCAAAAGAAATATACACTTTTAAACAATCCATAACAATTTCATTAAAATAAGTGTCGTTTTACAAGTTACATTTTAAGATCAATCTGCACAATCAAAATCACTATCATAAACAACATTAGTCGCAACTTCAACTTCATCATCAGAATTGTTTGCGACTTCATTATCAGAATATGCTAAATCATAAGGATCGTCGTCTTCATCATCAATAAAATCATCGTCGTCATCAACAGGAATGATTGGTGGTGGTGGTGCCTCAACTAACGTTGATTCACCATCGATATTTAAGGTTCCAGGTTCCAAATCATTCAAATTAGCAGACAGTTGGAGATCGGATGAGTTGTTGCCATGTATCACATCATCATCGTCTTCTACCACGATGACATCCCAGATTGTGTTGTGATTTACTTCTTGGACGACCTTCCAATGGAGTGGTCGTCTGGCAGGATCTTCAAGGTAGAAGACTTGTTTTGCTTGTGTTGCGAGAATGTAAGGTTGATCTTCGAACGCATAGCTACATGCCAAAATTTGTGTCATGTTGTTTCTAGTGGTAAAACGTTGGACTCTACGGTTTTTGTTGCTTAAGTCGAACCAGTTAACTCGAAACAACACAACTTTGAACTGGGAATATGCGAACTCCAGAATTTCTTCTAGTTGACCATAATACATTTCTCCCTCCTTCTCACCAGGTGAACAAATTCCGCTGTTCTGAGTTGTATGTTTTATATCGCGGCTGTGTACGACAAACCTCACACCGTTGACTACGCAAGAGTTGACTGAGATTGGGGTCGGTGATGGTCCACAAGCCAAAGCGAATAAGTCGGGAGTACAGCTTGGGTCATCGGCTATGTAAAGTTTACGGATCTATGAAAAAAGATAAGAATAGATGGAGATGAGTAATAGTCGTTATTTATACATGGAAATACATACAATAAGTTTACCTTCGTCTCAAACTAGCTCGGAAATGCTTGTTGCATGTCGATATTAGGAAATTCGCTGAAAATGTTCATGATATTAGAATAAATCGAAAAGATAACTTGGGAAACAGAAATTTCAAAATATAAACGCATACCTCTCGAACTCGTCCATGTACTTGTCGATCTCAGGACTGTTGTGAAGTACATACCATATCACTCTCTTCATTTCTGGGAGACCTAACTTAATCAATGTCTCTTTACCAGAATTGGTACATAGTGATCGGAACACCTGGAAATCACTGGTTGGGCGAGGACGGTCCTGAGATGCAGCGGGATGATTAAATTTTGTCCCAACACCATGAAAATAACGAGAACAGAAAGTTAATGCTTCATCTGCAATATAACCCTCCGCTATTGAACCCTCTGGCTTAGCTTTATTTCGGACATAGTTTTTAAGCTTCTTCATGTATCTTTCAAATGGATACATCCACCGGAATGAAACAGGACCGCCTTGAATAGCCTCTTCAGGTAAATGCATAACCAAGTGAATCATAATGTCAAAAAAAGCAGGAGGATATATTTGCTCGAGACTGCACAAAATACTGATCAACTGGTCTTTAGCTTTCTCCATGTCTTTCACCATCAAAGTTCGGGCGCAAATTTGCTTAAAGAAGAAACAAAGCTCGATCAATGGTGTATAAGTCTGTGCGTCAAAGTATTGCTGAAGTCCATAAGGAAGTAACCGTTGCATCATTATATGACAGTCATGAGACTTCATGCCCGTTATATTGTTATCATCTTTGGTCACATTTGACTTGAACTTGGATCCGAACCCATCTGGTAGCTTAACTGTTTTGATGTATTGACAGAAGAGTTTTCTTTTATCGGGTGTGAAGGAGTACTTTGCATGAGGCTTCGAGCACTTCCTGTTTTTTTTGTTTCCGAGCCACAACTCCTGTCGAATGCCCAGAGCTTCCAAATCTTGTCTTGCCTTCGCGGTGTCTTTAGATTTGTCATTCATTAACAAGGTGTTCAAGATACTCTCCAACACAGAGCCGAGATGTTATGGTTATACACGAGATGTTTAACGAACGAGCCGAGATGTTATGGTTATACACTAGATGTTTAACGAACGAGTCGAGATGCAATGGTTATACATGAGATGTTAAACGAACGAGTCGAGATGCAATGGTTATACATGAGATGTTAAACGAACGAGTCGAGATGCAATGGTTATACATGAGATGTTAAACGAACGAGTCGAGATGCTATGGTTATACACGAGATGTTAGACAGACGAGTCGAGATTCTATGGTTGTACATGAGATGTTAAACGAACGACTCGAGATGGTATGGTTATACACAAGATGTTAAACGAACGAGTCGAGATGCTATGGTTGTACATGAGATGTTAAACGAACGACCCGAGATGGTATGGTTATACACGAGATGTTAAACGAACGAGTCGAGATGCTATGGTTATACACGAGATGTTAGACAGACGAGTCGAGATTCTATGGTTCTACATGAGATGTTAAACGAACGACTCGAGATGGTATGGTTATACACGAGATGTTAAACGAACGAGTCGAGATGCTATGGTTATACACGAGATGTTAGACAGACGAGTCGAGATTCTATGGTTCTACATGAGATGTTAAACGAACGATTCGAGATGTGATTGGGGATAAACCGTCAGATATTATTGATATAAGAAAATTATTGAAAATACTTTAAGGTGACAGGAAATTAAGAAAATTATGAAAATGATGAAATTGCTTATTAATAAGCTAAAAGGAAAATTAAAAAAAAATAGAATCTATTAAATAGAAGCTATCACTAATTTTAAATTTGGTTTTTTGTTGTTTTTCTTTTTGACACGAGATGTTAAACGAACGACTATGGTTATACAAGAGATGTTAAACGAACGAGTCAAGATGCAATGGTTATACACGAGATGTTAAACGAACGAGCATGGTTTTCCCTACCTAACAACTCATCCTCACAATATAAACACACACACACACATACACACACACACACACACATACACACACACACTCATCTTACTATCTCTCTCTCACACACTCTAGCAGTTTTCGTTTTCCGGCGACACCATCAGTTTCCGGCCGTCGGAATCTTTTCCCGGCCACCACCTTTTATCACCTTAACTTGTAGATCGGGCCACCCCGGTCACGATTCCACCACTCACAACCACTCAACCTCACAACCACAAACATACACTGTTATCATAGTGAAGAAGATGGCAGAATTTGAAGCTTTTCCTTGTCCTTGTGAACGAGGAGACGTGATTCTGCGAGAATCGTGTAAATCTTACTCCCGTGGTAAACTATACTATGCGTGTCCTTTCTCGCAGGTGAACAATTACATATTTTTTCTTTAAATAATTTGGTTAATTAGTTGTTAAAAATAATAGTTTTTACTCTTTAACAGCTTGGGACAGAAGACCATGGATGTAATTTTTTTTTATGGAAGGAGGAACAACTCGCCAAAATGATGATCGGTTCTCTGGGAGCTTCAACATCAAGCGGTTCTGGATCTGCTCCAAAAAGGTGCTCAAACTGTCATGAAAAAAATCTTAGAATAAACTTGCTGGAGGCACAAAAACAGGTACTAGAGACAAAATTAAGGGTGCTGGAGGCAAAACTTGACATGGCAACATATCCCAACCACGACCACGCATGTCAGTCGGATGCAATACTCCGTGACCTTGTAGGTGACATGGATAAATTTCATATGTAGTACTGTTATCGTTGTTCTTGCTGTTGTTTGCTGTTGTTGTTGATGTTTTTGATGTTTAATAAAATGTTGTTGTTGTTGTTGTTGTTTAATAAAATGTTGTTGTTGTGGAGCAATAATTAGAACTGAAGGAGCAATAATTATCAAACACAAAGGCAAACTGTTTATTTAAAACAAGCAAGAGTTCTTAACCACATGCATTTTCATACAGACTCAAACTAAACAACTCAACAACCAAACTAAACAACTCGACAACCAAAGGAAACAACTCAAACTAAACAACTCGACAACCAAACGAAACAACTCAAACTAAACAACTCGACAACCAAACGAAACAACTGAAACTAAACAACTCGACAACCAAACGAAACAACTCAAACTAAACAACTCGACAACCAAACGAATCAACTCAAACTAAACAACTCGACAACTAAAACAACAGATCAAACGAAACAACCCATTTATTTTTTTTGCTGCTACTTCCCGCTTTACTCGAACTCGCACCATCTTTTCCCTTCCTTGCTCTCATTTCCTTGATATGTGCAAACGTAGCTTCAAGATTTGTGATCCTATTTCCCAGATTATCAACTTTTGTTTCCAACGTACTTTCAGCTTCGTCGTCACCTCCAATAGCAACAACTTCAGCTTCAGCAGCATCTAGCTCGTCCATGTACTCTTTGTAGTACGGCTTTTTCCTACACCATTCGATAATCTTGTCTCTCATCCACGGTTCAGCATCCTTAAAATCACCATATTCCTCATAAACTGAATGACCAAAAGTTAACATAACTTCATTAAAGTGGAGCTCGTGTGACAAGATTTTTGAGTACTCCTCTTCAACTGTTGATGCGTGGGAATCGCAACAGGCTTTACCTCTCGAGGGATCTCGAGAAGCTTACAACCCCCACCAGGCAGTGTACCTGATCGTTGTAGTATAGTATAGTGACAAGTACCGGGGGATTGATCGTTCAGCTTAGGAATAGTGTCGCTAGGATTAGAAAGCCTAAATACTAGTTCTAAAGGTGAGGGACGATTCTTTTTGTATTTTTATATTTTATGGAAAGCAAGTAAAAATCTCGGGTTTTGGAAGAGTGGGCGGAATTAGTTGCTATTCAACTAACCCAATACTAAGATGCAATCAAAATAAAATACTAAAAATGAAAGTAAACTAATTTATACTAAAGTTGTGAGCAGTAATTGGAGAAAATGTGTTTACTTAGATTTCATTACTCCCTAGATATCTTTTACACGTTAATTACTTGTTATAATTGCATGGATGACGGATCGTATTCCTTAATACCATTCATGGGGTGGCACACATAACTCCCCAATTCTATGAGCTCTTATCTCCTCCTACACCATGCCCAGCACAACTATAGGGATTGTAAACAGTGGCTCATGCATTAAATACAACCAATAAAGACCTAGTGCGCGTTGGTTCATGTTTCTTAAGACGTTCAAGCATGTTACCAATTGGAGATCTGCCAGTTTTCTTAAGCCTAACATATAAATCATTCATCCAAGACAAGAATAAACAAGTAATCAACACATAATCAATATCTAGGTTTCATTAGATCTAAGCAAACACAAAAGAGATCTAGCCTAGCATGATAGAATTAAGACAAGAACATGATATAGACAACCAACACATAGACATATTGATTGAATTAGAAGAACACTTATCTTGATTAATCATGCAAGGTATCAAGGGGTTGGAACCCTTGAAAAACCTGTAAAGTTACACCAAAATCGTACTTAGGGTTTCTCCCAAAACTTCTCTCTTTAAATGTGAAAAATTAGAAAACTATATATAGAAAAATAGGTTTGACGGCATCAAGAATAAACTTGTGACGCCGTCACCTCGCCGCCAAAACACTCCTCGGACTGCCTAGATCCACATTTGACGCCGTCAAGACTTATACACTTCCAGGCCGTCATGACTCTTTTACTCTTGACGCCCTTCTTACGTGACGCCGTCAAAACTCTTCTGGGTCGTCATGGAAATTTATGAAATTTGCTCTTGACGCCGTCAAGGATTTGCTCTTGACGCCGTCATGCACTGTTCCCAGCATGGAAAATTAAGACTTTGGCGTTGTCTTCACTTTTATGCTCCAAAAAACGTTCGAATTGCTTCCTTTTCCAGATTTCACTCCCAAAGTACCTAAAATCACAAAAGGAACGATTTAGGGCAATATTTGATCAAATAAATTCGGATTCGGGCTTAAATGACCCCCTAAAAACGGATCATTTTTCGCCTCATCATATACCCTTACACTTGAGATTTGCTTGTCCTCAAGCAAATGCGCTTTTATTCTACTCAAAAGACAAGTTAGGGGTCATTTAACACTAATATAAAAGTAATTACAACAAATAATCGTTCCACTAAAGACCAATAGACAAGCTCGGAGGTCATACACAAGCACCTCACAAATAGTATTTAGATACTCACATCTCTCGGGTGTAATAAAGTGTAAATTACAATATGGAAACGGAAGATATCTCTCACTACCTGTCATAGCAAAATAGATTACCATAGGCTTGGGAAAGGATCAAACCTCCACCACATGGCGTAAGCACCTAGGATAAACTATCAAAGAGGTCTTTTAAAGGGTTGTAACGTTAGGTGTAGGGATATGAAATACACGGTTTTGTTGGATAAAGGGAGTTTTACTGGTGGCGAGTTAACAATCTTAGTTAATTACATGTACAAGATGGCGTTGCTAAGCCAAGACTAGACTCGACTTGAGCTAATAAATGAAAAATAACAAAAACATAAAATGAACATAGAATAAAAAGGGATGGTAGTCCGTATGTTTTTTTCTCTTTTTCCTTTTTCTATTTTTTTTTTCTTTTTCTTGATTTTTTCGATTTTTTTTTTTTTTTTTTTTTTTTTTTTTTTTTTTTTTTGCATACACTCTTACCCTACCATCCAAAATAATACATCATAAGGAATGAACATTTCCCTTACACTTGAATTTTTACATACTTTACAATAAACTAATCTAATGACTCGAATTAAGAAAATCAAAACACTTGGAGCACTTTTAAGATTAACGTACATATGGGGGTAATAAATGATGTTCTTCCCCATTACTCCATAAAATAAGTACTTACCCATGAGTCCCAATCGTCCCAAAACAATATGTACAAGGATATGACTCGACTTAGCAACCATGTAATCAGTTAGAAAGTTAACTTAGGGTTTAACAAATAACAATAATGCACTAAAAATGAGCGCATACACGGAAGGCTAAGGCGATTTGGTTGTACATTTAAGTGGGGTGTAACAAATTCTTCCTTTAAGTAAAATGCTTAAAGTTAGAAACGAAAAGATAGGCTCGGAGGGGTGTACTAGGGGTTTCGTGTACTAAAAATGAGTACAACGCTAAGGGTGTGGGAAAAATTAGTTGACTTAACTAGCCAAGTAATATGACTTAAATGGTCAAGTAATTATGATACGGGTTTAACACAAGGGTGATCCTAATGCCTCTTATCATGTAGTAAATCCTACTACACGAATGTAGTCTCACTAGCGGTCTCGGGATGCATCACTAACGCAAGTTCTAGAATCTAAATACTACCGGTACACTCATAAGCACTAATAATGAATGCTTTTCCTATCAAATCTAAAGGCGAACCTCACTATTTGGGTGGAAAATTTTTCTGAATATACGGTTATGTGCTAGTCATACAATCTCCTATCCATGAGACGCTTGCTATGGCTAAAGTTTCACTCCTAAATGTTGTAAAAAATTTTAAATTTGGCGCTAAAATTACACTAACAAGTATTTCTCATAGTTTTATTACACATCTACCATTAAACAAAACAAACTCAAGCGAAAGTGCATATGTAAGGTATCATCTTTTTACCCTCCCCTTACGCTTAAGATGAACATTGTCCCCAATGTTCAAGTAAAGAATGTAAAAGTGAAAAAGTAAAGAGAATGAAATCAAATACTCCCCTGATTCGCTCGGTATAGATAATAGGATGGCCAGGTTAAATCTTCCTCCAAGAAAATGAACAATCAAAGCTTCCCTTCCAGAATATAAATCATCTTCTTGTCATACATAACCTGTAAAACCTGACAAAATAGACAAGACAACCTCGCGTAAAATCGGCGGCATCATATATAGGTTTCTAAATCCTAGAAAACAAGATAAGATATAATGCTTGTGGAATGAAGTTTGCAGATCTCCTGGAGATTATAAAACTTAATAATTCACAAAAACCATAAGACCGTTAGAAAAACAAAACCGGTAAAATTTCCAGATTTTTAACTCCTGACGCCGTCAAGAGTAAAACCCTGACGCCTTCAGAATGGACCTGCAGAAATTCTTATGTTAAGTTTCCGGAAAATTTCTGGAAAAACTTGGTCCTACTTCCTGGAAAATCCTGCAAAACTTCATTATGACTCAATACAAGCATTTGACTCTAACAAATACGAATATACATGTTCATTTATTATTGTGGAGAATCATGATCGGTTTGTTTCTTAAAAACATATTTGGGGTTTCCCCTTACACTTATCTTTTGCAAAAATACTTCTAGGTGGAGTTAAGACTAGGCCAAAACAACAAAGTAAAGTATTTCCACATTTTAGTTTAGAAACATGATCTACCAACAATGAAAATAAAGCATGCATACGGAAGCAAATAACAAACAAACAAATAAAATCACACAAAACATGGGTTGCCTCCCAAGAAGCGCTTTTCTTTATTTACGAGTCTTGTAGCTAGACTCAAGGTCATGGGTTACTACGTGACCTCATCATTTGAAATGATATACCCCATGTAGTTGCGATCATTACTATTATGGTGGCAGTGCCTCAATCTATCGATACTCGCAATCACCATTCCACCTAATTTGCTTCTCAAGTTAGCTACCCCATCTTGGCTCAATCCTTCGATTGTGAATGGCCCATACCACCAAGGACTTGGTTTATTGGGTGGTATTGTTGTTTCCAAGTGTCTCAAGAGCACCAAGTTCCCTTCCTCAAATGGTGTATGATTTCCTGCGGGTTGAGTATGTTCGAGTTCAACCTGAACCTTATTGCTTTTTCTTCTTTCATTCTTAGCTTTCTTATAGCTTTTGATTCTTGCTTCCCATGCAAGAATCTTATTCTGAACACAAATGGGTGTCGTGCCAATGTTGTTTTTGATCATTCTCCAACTCAAATTCTCATGCCCACTTCGCGGGGTCATGGGGAAGCTAATCTTTCTTTTTCCAGATTTAAGCTCAATCTTCCTACCTTCATACTTAATGACAGCCCTAGCGGTGGTGAGGAATGGTGCCCCTAGGATTATTGGCATGCATCCATCCCCTTTATCATCGATGATCATAAAATCAACGGGGTACATGAATCCTGCAACATTAACTAATACATCTTCTGCGATTCCTAGGGGGTATACGTACGAGTGTCCAACAAGAGATAACCTAACATGAGTAGGAGCTGGAATTTTTGACGTTAGTTGGATGTAAATAGTTAGGGGCATAAGATTTACTTCCGACCCTTGGTCGGCGAAAGCACTAAGATGTTTCAAGTCCCCGATGCTCGTTGGTATTTCAAAGTTCCCACATGCTACCTGCTTAGTAGCCACTTTTTGCACCAATAGACTCTCGAATACTGATCCTCCAGGAAGCGTATCATACTCATCTTTCTCTTCTTCCTCTTTCTCATGAACCTGTCCGGAGGATTGGTTACGCCCATCACCCTTAATCCAATTTGTTATGGTGTTTTTGTTTATATCATGTTTCAGGTAGTAACTCAAAGGTTGGGATTCTGGTGGCTTTTCTAAGGTCTGTTTAGCAGGAATTTCTTCCTTCTCGTTATCTTTATGGACAATGGTGATGGAGTTAACAAATTGGGTGGTGGGAGTGGCGCTTTCTTTCCTTAGTAGTATTCGTTCGGGGGTTCTCTGGTTGGCATACTCCTCCAATAGACTCAACATCTCATGCATTTTCTCCTGCATCTCCTCTTTTTGCTTATAAACTGCTTCTTCGAATCTAGCAAGCCGATCTGAGTGAGTTTCCATATATTCTCTCATCCTAGCCTCAAACTCCGAGCTAAGTTCCTTGAGAGGGGAACAAGGTGGGGTGTAATTCTGAAAAGTTTCAACATGTTCTCTAGAAGGTGACTCAGATAATGGTGCCGAAGTTGGTTTTGAGACAGAATTGACAATAGCTCGTCTAGGACTTAAAGCCCTCCTTTGCCTTTCCTCAAAATAGTTGACTTTTGCCTCGAGTTTGCATAGGAGTTCATCGGGGATTTCGGTGGTCCCTCCAGATGTTGAGACTGCATTGATAGCTGCTTCCAATGTATGATTAAACTCCCACATTTCATGACTGTCAGTGGCGAGCTCCTCGATAATTGCCCAAGACTCCTCGGCGTTCTTATCATGCAGTTTACCTCCCGCGGCCCTATCGATTGTTCGTTTAGTGTGATAGTCAACATGGTCATAGAAAATCTGGACTAATAACCAAAGGTTTATACCATGATGAGGGACCTTCTGGAGGAGACCTTTAAAACGGGCCCAAGCTTCGTAGAAAGTTTCACCCTGCTGCTGTTCAAACATCAGAATGTCATTTCAAAGCATTGCCGTCTTTCTCGGTGGGAAGAATTGAGTAAGGAAGCGATTGGTGAGGTTCTCCTATGTGGTGATGGATCCCGCGGGTAAACGCTCAAGCCATTGACTAGCTTGATCCCGTAGAGAGAATTGGAATAGGCGTAAACGGGTTGTCTCTCTAGTTTCAACATCTAGGTCTATGGAATCTACGATTTTGAGAAAGTCCTTAAGATGTTGGTTTAGATCTTCGGAACGAAGTCCATGGAATGCACATCCGCTTTGCACCAACCGGATGGTGTCGGATCGCAAGGGGGTCACATTGGCTCCGGTGAGCTCAATGGTGTTTCGGTAGCCTTGGTGGCTAGGTCGGGAATACTCTCCTAAGGTTCGGGGCCTAAGGGGTTCTAATGGTGGGTTTTGTTGTGGTGGGATGACGGGTTCAAAGATGTTACCACCTTCCATGATGTCGGATGGTAAAGAGTTACGAACAAAAGCATGAAGAAATAAGATAGACTAAAGAAGACCTAAAAATAAAAATAAAATCTTACTAGAAAGGAATCTAGCAAGTAGACCTAATAAAAAGAAATTCTAACCTAGACAATAACTATTCCCCGGGCTGCGGCGCCAAAAACTTGATGCGTGGGAATCGCAACAGGCTTTACCTCTCGAGGGATCTCGAGAAGCTTACAACCCCCACCAGGCAGTGTACCTGATCGTTGTAGTATAGTATAGTGACAAGTACCGGGGGATTAATCGTTCAGCTTAGGAATAGTGTCGCTAGGATTAGAAAGCCTAAATACTAGTTCTAAAGGTGAGGGACGATTCTTTTTGTATTTTTATATTTTATGGAAAGCAAGTAAAAATCTCGGGTTTCGGAAGAGTGGGCGGAATTAGTTGCTATTCAACTAACCCAATACTAAGATGCAATCAAAATAAAATACTAAAAATGAAAATAAACTAATTTATACTAAAGTTGTGAGCAGTAATTGGAGAAAATGTGTTTACTTAGATTTCATTACTCCCTAGATATCTTTTACACGTTAATTACTTGTTATAATTGCGTGGATGACGGATCGTATTCCTTAATACCATTCATGGGGTGGCACACATAACTCCCCAATTCTATGAGCTCTTATCTCCTCCTACACCATGCCCAGCACAACTATAGGGATTGTAAACAGTGGCTCATGCATTAAATACAACCAATAAAGACCTAGTGCGCGTTGGTTCATGTTTCTTAAGACGTTCAAGCATGTTACCAATTGGAGATCTGCCAGTTTTCTTAAGCCTAACATATAAATCATTCATCCAAGACAAGAATAAACAAGTAATCAACACATAATCAATATCTAGGTTTCATTAGATCTAAGCAAACACAAAAGAGATCTAGCCTAGCATGATAGAATTAAGACAAGAACATGATATAGACAACCAACACATAGACATATTGATTGAATTAGAAGAACACTTATCTTGATTAATCATGCAAGGTATCAAGGGGTTGGAACCCTTGAAAAACCTGTAAAGTTACACCAAAATCGTACTTAGGGTTTCTCCCAAAACTTCTCTCTTTAAATGTGAAAAATTAGAAAACTATATATAGAAAAATAGGTTTGACGGCGTCAAGAATAAACTTGTGACGCCGTCACCTCTCCGCCAAAACACTCCTCGGACTGCCTAGATCCACATTTGACGCCGTCAAGACTTATACACTTCCAGGCCGTCATGACTCTTTTACTCTTGACGCCCTTCCTACGTGACGCCGTCAAAACTCTTCTGGGTCGTCATGGAAATTTATGAAATTTGCTCCTGACGCCGTCAAGGATTTGCTCTTGACGCCGTCATGCACTGTTCCAGCATGGAAAATTAAGACTTTGGCGTTTTCTTCACTTTTATGCTCCAAAAACGTCCGAATTGCTTCCTTTTCCAGATTTCACTCCCAAAGTACCTAAAATCACAAAAGGAACGATTTAGGGCAATATTTGATCAAATAAATTCGGATTCGGGCTTAAATGACCCCCTAAAAACGGATCATTTTTCGCCTCATCAACTGTGCAACCACGCCAAGTCATGTGTGTCTTGTAAGAATTGACGATTGAATTATTTGTGAGATGTGTAAAATGAGACGGAAATAATTGTGAAAATGTATATGTAGATGTGTAAAATGAGACGGAAATGATTTTGTGAGAATGTATATAGGTAAAAAATGAGACGGGAATATATTTGTTAGGTTATATATAGCCTGAATTTTGGGAGAGATATTCCCGTCGACATGTCGACGGGAAAAAAACGCGGGAAAATTCCCGCCCAATTATTGGCTATAATGTACACGCGGTTAAAATAAGTGCCGACGTCATGTCGTCGGCGTCGTTAAGGCTGGAAAAAACCCCGCCCAATTATTCGCTATAATTCACTAAAGGGAAAAACCAAAATTTTGATTCAAATTGTTGCCGACGTCATGTCGTCGGCGTTTTTAAACTAGGGGCTATTAATTATTAATCATTGGTTAATCCCACGCTAACCACAATTATTTATGTATTTATATATCACCGACGACATGACGTCGGCACGTATTTTGGCGGTCAAATTCCCGCCTATTTTTTCACCAGGTTTATCAATAGTCAAACATGGTGTTATTATACCGACGACATGACGTCGGTAATATTCTAGATTAAAAATTCAACGCAGCCTTGTCTGGGTCAAGCCAATTTTTTGTCGTTTAGCGTATGGTGCCGACGACATTGAGTCGTCGGCATTGTGCTCGTCGCCTGTTCTCCTGATTCTTGTAGTGACGTATTGTGACAATTTAGCAAGATTCAAGATGACAGCTTATTGATCTATGTGCTATATTAATTTATGCAAATTAAATGAATATCTTGCCTAAATAAATGATTTTATGTGGCATGAAATTTCTTGCAAGTTACATAGCACTAATAACTATTACCTTCGTTTATGATTGATATAACTTTCATTAAATCTTTAGCATGTAGTACTTCTGATTTAATTTTCTTAATGTTATGCTTGCACAAAAGATTTATGCATGTAGTTGGATGAACTATGAACACTAACTTCTTTTGAAGCATGTTGTGTATGTGACACAGAATACGTAAGAACCCATAATGAAGAGGTAAGTCAAATCCTCTAAAAGCCTTCACTTATGATAATTGATTAGTTGATTGAAGTAAAATTGATAACTTTGGAACTGTATGTACCAAAACTGGTCAATCAGACACGTTTGTTACTATGTCAATGTTGGTATTAGGGTGTGATAATCAGAGATTACTTGAATAATTGCCTTGGGCTACAAGAAATTTTTATAGTGATAAGACAAGAATGAACTCTCAAATTCTAGGCAGAAGAAAGAAAGCAAATCATAAAGTATTTGTCGTATTTAATGTTGATATGAATAATTTTATATGAAAGACCAAAGTTGTGTTTAAATATATAAACTTATGGTGGTTGTCGGGAAAAGCTGTGACTTTTGGTGAAAAGTCACACCCTTTAGTAAATGGTCACAACCCTTCAAATTATTTCTGCAGCAAATTTGTGACAGGTAAAACTGTTGCTAACTGCAGCCTTTGAAGGCATATGTATGTCCATTTGCGACGACTAAATTCTGTTACTAACGCAAACAACATCTTTTGAACCATTGCAACCATAGTTTTCAGGATCCCGATCCTGATCTTTGTCTTAGGATCTTACGATTTTACGATACTACAAAGCTAAAATGATCCGGATCCCATGTAGGATCTTACACACTTAAGAGCTTATAAGATCCCGATATTGACCATAGGATCTTAAGATCTAACCCGATCCGATTTAAATTTTCTTGAATCAAAACTAAAAAAATAAAAAGTATGGATCATGTTTTATAGAATTAAAAAACAACATGTTTATCTTCTTAAATATTTTATATTCAAAATTTAAAACAACATTTCATGAAACATTCATATAATATTGTGTTAATGATATATTATAATTTGTAGATTTGAATGATAATATAAATACTATTAAAAAATGATATTATAGTATAATTTTAGAATCCCGATCCCGATCCGATCATACGATTCCAGTATTGCAAAAATGAAAACTATCCTAAGTAGGATCCCGATCTTGAAAACCTTGATTGCAACACTATAGCGACGAGTAGAATTCAGCCACTATAGGAAACATCCAAGGGCCTTTCCCCTTGATATACATCCACAATCTTTACCATTCTCGTAACCAAAATCAAGTTAATAATTTATCTAAGCATGCACTCCACACCTCTAAAGTCGTATTATAATTTAACTTGAAATCCTTTTGGTTGTGGATAAATGACTATCACACAAAATGCTTGATGACACTGAAGTTACCAACAATTCGGCAAGGATTGGCAACTTGTTTAACCGATATACTCATTGTACTTCTAGTGTTATTCTTCTAGCACGAATGATCAATTTTTATGATAAAGTAAGACCTCTTAGATAGCGCGAATGAGCAAGTACAATCCCAATGCATATTCAAAGAATACTAGTGACAACTAAAGATCACATGTAGCTGGTCTTTGGAAAATGGGTAGTTGGATACCGAATATGCACAAAAGGTTATTATAACAATTTGGTCATCTTAGGCTGATCGTTAAATCATCAGGGAACTACGAGTACTCAACCAAAATTTCTTCACGAATTTAAACCTTTTGAAATTTTACTTACTCCCTTCATCCCGATTTAAGTGTCCACAAGCACATTTTGTTCAAATTATGATATTTGTAATAATTTGTATATTTGAGTTAACAAATTGTCAATTTTACCCATGTATTAATACATATATTAAATGTAAAGTGTGCAATATGAAAAATATGTAAGAGTAAAAATAATAATAATAAGATTGGCGAAGGCCGGCCGCGTTGCGGCCTGGCGGTGGTTTTTTGTTCGTTGTATTTATTGAGTAGTTTATGGTAGCATCGCATTCTTTAATGTTAATGGTTTAAGTTGTCTACATGGTATGTAAAGGTATTATCTCATGTCACATTCGTTTTGCTTTTGTAGTTATATTTAAGTTGTATACATGATATATAATAGAATGGCGTCGGCTGGCCGCGTTGTGGCTTGGCGTTTTTTTCGTATTTATAAATGCTTTTAAGATTTAGAAGCATAAGAATAATGGAGTAAAATAGTAATACATTTACTTTGATTTCAAACGCTACAACAAAAAGTTATACATTTACATGGAGAAAAATAGTTATACATTTACATGTAGACGGTGTTCACTTCTTATATGAATTTCATGTTTATCTTCGTACATGGGTTGCAAAATCCATGTTGAACCTAAACTTTTCTTTTCCTCGTTGATTCTCCACTCAAGACGTGGTCAACTTTTTATGATAGTCACGATAAAAAGTATGTAGCAGCAGCCTAAAACAAAAACATTTGTCAAAAGATTTAAACACAAAAGTAACAACAAAGTTAACAATTGAAAAAGAAGTCAACCTGAACATATAGCAGTGAAAAGTCAAGGGTCTGATCTTGTACTTCTTGGGCATACAGATTAGCCTATGTGCTAAATACCCCTTAACTGGGGTTTGGATTTACAACATGGTGAATTTCACCCTAAGAAATTCTAAAGGAAAATAAATTGGGTAAAAGATAGAATAACAGTTTGATTTAGATTTCGGTTTTCCTTGAACGAGTGAAATGATATTTTTTTTTAGATAAAATGAAACGGGTCATATGATTTGAAAATCAAACAATACTTTAAGATTTTTTTATACATAAAAACGCATAATATGGTTCTTGTTGACATAAATAATGTATGAAAACGTTATTTATATCTTTCGATATCTCTATATTTTGACAATCACAAAATGTAAACTCGTCAATCGTAAGATTACTACGTAAACAAGTACTAAGCTAGTTTATATCATTATATCCAACTTAATCACTTAAGGTATGGATAAACAAGTGTTTAATACATCTCATGATCAAAGGGGTATTTAATTAACTAATACAAAATTTATTTAATTATATAAACATATTATATATTTTTGAAAAACACTTTTGGTAATAAAGAAAAATGTTTTAATCATACTAAATATATGATTTCAAACTTTTAACCAAAATCAGTTAGTTTTTCACCAAATAAACTTTCCCCACTAAAAAACAAATAATCTGGCCGTTACAGTTGGGCGGCCCGCTTAATTATAAGGGGCGGTCCCCTTAATTTTAAGGGGGCAGGCCTTGATTTAAGGGGACCGGCCACGCTCCCCTGTCAGAATTTGTTGCCTATAAATACCACCTTAAATTTGGAATTTTAACCCACCTTTTGCACGAAATTTTTAGATCTCAAACTCTCTAAACATCCTTTAAAACCCTTTGATCATTTGCATATTAATCCTTGTTTCAAGTGATTCAATCCCATCTCATCCATTCTCATCCAAAGTGCAAAAGAAGAACACTCCTTCTACAACTAAGTTCAAGAAGTATTGAAGAGTAGTTGTGCTTAGTGTATATATATTTATTTGTGAAGTTGTGTTGTGTTTGTAATAAGTAGTTTAGAAGATATAGAAGTTGTGTAGGAGGTAGAAGTTGATTAGTAGTGAAGTAGGTTAGTTGTGAAGATAGGTGTGAAGTAGATTGAAGTGAAGAAGATTGGTGTGTAGAAGATTGGTGTGTAGAAGATAGGTGTGAAGAAGATTGGTGTGTAGCAAATAGGCGTGAAGAAGTTATGTAGAAGTTGTGATCAAGTTGTGACGTAGTTGTGTTGTGTAAATTGGTGTGTAAGGTTTTCTCCGCCATAAGGGAGTTTGTTGACATAGTGAAGAAAACTCTCGAGTAGGTGACTCGGGGAGTGGAGTAGGAACAAGGAAGGTGACCTTGTAGCCGAACCACTATAAATCCTTGTGTTGTGGTTTGATCTTTCCAACTCTTTTCATTACTTACTTATTTACCTTTACTATATTAGCTTTGTTAGTTAGTTACCATACAATTATTCATATAGTGCAAGTATTGAGATCACATAAACTAGAATCGAAGTTTTTAAAACAAACTTGTGTTTATAAATTTAAAAGGACGTAAAACTATTCAACCCCCTTCTAGTTTTCCACAATTGGTATCAGAGCCAGGTTTTGCAAGATCTTTAAAATATTTTGTATTTTAAAACTTGTAACGATCTATGGAATCTGAAAAATATTTAGAAGGGCAATCTATGCAAAGACCACCACTATTTGAAAGTGATGGATTTTTTTATTGGAAAAATCGATTCGAAACTTATGTGAAATCAAAAGATCTAGATCTTTGGCATGTTATTACCAATGGTGATTTTTTACCTATTCAAAATAACCCCGAAACTAAGAAAGATGAAATCGTACCTTTTGAAAAACAAAATGATGATTTAAAAAGAAAACTTGCTAAAAATAATGAAGCAAAAATGGTTATTTACAATGCGCTACCACGTAAAGAATTTTGCTAGATTTAACACTATCATCACAAGTTTAAAAGCACTTGATGAGAATTTCTCTAGTAAGAATTTTGTTAGGAAGTTTCTTAGAGCTCTTCACCCAAAATGGCGAGCTAAAGTGACGGCTATTGAAGAATCAAAGAATTTGTCAACGCTACAACTTGATGAATTAATTGGTAATTTAAAAGTCTATGAAGCAATAATAAAGAAGGACTCCGAAATGGTTAAAGGAAAACGAGAGCAAAGCAAGTCAATTGCCTTGAAAGCTAGAAAGGAATTCAACAACGAAGATAGCTCTTGAAGAATATGCCATGGCCGTAAGAGATTTCAAGAAATTCTTTAAAAGGCGAGCAAGATTCGTTAGACAACCACACGATGAAAGAAGAACACCTCAAAAGAATAATGATGACAAGTATAGCAAGAATGAGAGAAAGTGTTTCAAGTGTGGTGATCCGAATCTTCTCATTGGAAAATGTCCAATGATGACAAGAGATCAAAATCAAAGAGCGTTTGTTGGAGGAGCTTGGAGTGATAGCGATGAAGATGAGAAAGAAACAACAAAGGAAGAAAAGTGTCTCATGGCTAAGACATCAAGTGAGGTACGTTCCGAAACCAAATACTTTAGTGATGAAAATCTATCATTAGATGAAAAAGATTTAGATAGTGAATACAAAAGATTATGCAAACTAGGACAACAAGTAATGGCTAAAAATAAATCACTAAAATACATAAACAACCAATTAGAAAATGAAGTACTAGAACTAAAAATTAAAATACATCAACTTGAAAAAGGTAAAGAAATTTTTGAAGAATGTAAATCATGTCAAGAGCTTAAAAGTGAAAACAACAAACTTAAGGAAGAAATTTGTAAATTCGATAAATTTGAAAATAGTAGTAACTCACTTAGTAAAATTATGAGTATTCAAAGAATATCCGGAGATAAAACCGGTCTAGGTTTTAACTCAACCGAAGCTTCAACAAGTGAAGTTAAAAATGTTAAATTTGAAAGTGAACCCAAGGAACTAAAACCTTCAAAATCTAATCCTAAGTATATACTCATAAATGATAAGAAAATACCTCTCGCTAGTAATGAAGAAATAAAACCGTTTTATAAACCATCTTTAAAAACCGAAGTAGGATCATCTAAACCTAAAACAAGATCTAAAACTCCACCACCTGGGAAACCGAATAATTCTTACCCTAGACCTAAAACACCTCAACCAAGAGCAAACCAAAATAGACGAAACTATCACACTAATCAACAAATGTGGAACTTCAATCCGTGGGGAATGTTTCCACCATATATGCACCCAAGTCAAATACAAAACATGTTCGGATCAAATAACTTTGGTCAAATGAGACAATGGGGACCAACGTAAAAAAAAATTTCGCCATTCAAACATGGAAATCTTTGATGTCACCACTTGTTCGGACTATCCCTTGAAGACTTTGAAGATAAACACATTGAAGACGAAAGGTACACATTTCCTTTTATCTCCTTGTCAACAAATGCATGCTTAGTTTAGTGTCTTGTTTTTATGTGATTTTGCTTGGTTCATTATTCCCTCTAGTTTTTATCTCTATACATATATATATACTTATCTACTTATACTATGTCTAAATATATATATATATATATATATAGTGTTGTATTTTATGCAGTACCAATATTAGATACAGTACTTTACAGTACTCTTAAAATAAATCTAAGCCATTAGATGAGTTTGATCAAGGGTTAAGATTAAAAATGCTAAAATTGCAATTAAACAAAAGATGAAGGTTTCTTTTTCACTTAAAAAAAAGACAGAAAGGGCAATTTAGGTATTTGATTTCATCCCTAAAAAATTGGTAAAAAACCACCCTAAACAAACTGCCCCTCTTTATTTTATCCAGATGTATTACACCCTCTTTTCCTCTCAACCCCAAAACCCTATCACCACAAACCACATAGTGCCGCCAGTATAGTAGTCACCGGATTTTCAGATGGCCGACGGATCTGGTCATAGTCATTGGTGGAGGGTCAAGCAGAGATGGCCGTCGGATCTGGTCATCGTTGTTGGTGGAGAGTCAAGCGAACATGGCCGCCGTATCTGGTCATAGTTGTTGGTGGAGTGTCAAGCGGAGATGGCCGCCGATTTTGGTGGAGGGTCATAGTTGTTGGTGGAGTTGGCCGCCAGATCTGGGCAGAATTGTTGGTGCATACGTCTTTTTTGTTGCAGGTGCATATGTGTTTTTCAGGTATGCATTTGTAAAAACATGTGTGTATTTTGTAATGTCAAAAATTCTCCATATCTTTTCTTTATCCCTATACGTTGTAATATTTTAAATGGAGTAGATAATGTCAAGCTAGTGTTCAATTATTTGTCATGGAATGAAAACTTTAATCTAACGAATTGTGTGGCTTTCAATATTTTGTTTATTCATGACCCGGTCACCAACAATGTGTTTTTAATATTATCTTCGCTATCTTAATTATTATTCATTAGTAAATCCTTGCTTGTTGAATTTTGTTTTATTAACTTGTTCATGGTGTGAATGATGTATGGTTTGATGATTACATTCAAAGCAAATTATATAATGAAATAAACATAACTAAGATGATCTGATATGATGTTACTATATTTTTGGTCTCAGATCAATCAATCTATACAATAAATACAATACGTTGGTAGAACTTTTAGTTTACATCAATTATATTGGTACATAACTCATTTTTGTACTAGTGTTTTGGTGACTCGAGATCATGTATGTACTGCTATAAAACCACTAGTTTTACTATATAATTTCACACCCATAAAAGAGTGACTCATTTTATAACTAATATGATTAACTATTTAACTTTTACTTTGTGTTTTAAAACAGGTATATTGTGAAGTTTATGCCGTCACTGCAAATATACAAGTTTTTGAAAGGCGTGTACATATGTTGTAATAAATTTGCAAATATACAAGTTTTTGGAAGGCGCGCACATATGTTCTAATGAATTTAACAAGAAATCGCAGCGTGCACATATGTTCTTAGAAGGTTACTCATGTTCTAATGGATATGATGAGAAAATGAAAAATGCACATATGTTTTTGAAAGAGTGCACACATGTTTCTGAATGACGTGCACATCTATGTTTATCAAGATACATTTTGTATTGGTTTGAATTGTATTTCAATTGATATCAAATTTTGTGTACACTATTTATGTTTTTGGTTTGTTATAAATTTAGAGGTTACATTTATATGTTTATGTTTTTGGTTCTATTTGACTTTTTAAAGAATTTTACCTTAGAAACATATATGCAATTACCATCTTTAGTAAAACACATAAGAAGTTTTAACAATTCTACACCATAAACACATATGCACCATTTTTCTAAAAACATGTATGATGACCAAAAAAAAAATAAGTTCCTAAAATTAAGGCGTTTTATAAAAACGTTTTTTTTATTAAAAAAATTCAAAAACAAAGTGAAAATTTGTTTTACTATTATGCCCTTCTTAATTAAATAAAAATCTTTAATAATACTAAATTTTGATTAGTTTAGAAGAGTACTGTAAAGTACTGCATCTAATATTGGTACTGCATAGAACGCGCCCCTATATATATATATATATATATATATATATATATATATATATATATATATATATATATATATATATATATATATATATATACTTAGCTATATCTAGGATCTTATAACCTAGAAAATTCATTTGTTGATTTTCTAGAACTAGAAATTGTTCGTTTACGAACCTTTTCTTTTCCCCATTTGCCTTATTGAACTTTATATATATATATATATATATATATATATATATATATATATATATATATATATATATATATATATATATATATATATATATATATATATATATACTTATAAACCTTCCACAACTCTCTCGTCCACTTGACAACTTGATAAATTTCATCCGAAATGATCAAGAAAATTTAATTGGCAAAATGTCAAGTAAAAGTGTCAAGTAATTCCTTTCGTGCGAATACCCTTCAACGTATTTTTGATTAAATATAAATCTAATACATATATATAAATATTTTCTTGTTCTTTCCAGAAACCAAAATCACAAAAATAAAAATTTGGAGGGTGGCCCCCTTATTTAAGGGGACCGGCAGCCAAATGAAGGGCGGCCCCCTTAATGTTTAAGGGGGCCGGCCATCTGATTGACCCAACCCGTTTTTCCTTTTGTTTCTATTGCCAAACACTCCACTTTTTCAAATATTCCTTCCCCTGCTACTGCTGTGACGAAAACCAAAACCCAAAAACACCTTAAATCACTTCCAAATCACATAATTCAGGTTAATTCGCAAAGGGCAAATTCATCTAACACAATCACAATTACATATTGTAAGTTTTTCATAACTCATTTCATCC
Organism: Artemisia argyi; assembly: GCA_030686995.1. Taxonomy (NCBI): domain Eukaryota; kingdom Viridiplantae; phylum Streptophyta; class Magnoliopsida; order Asterales; family Asteraceae; genus Artemisia; species Artemisia argyi. The sequence goes on along the minus strand of CM060692.1, from coordinate 28,791,770 downwards.
AATTCCATCTAATTTGGTCAAACTCATGATTATGCATGTTTTGTTAATTTCTTCAATTTCACAATTTCTTTCGAATTGAGTCTTAAATCTCCATGACTAAATGCTTCCCCTAGGATATGTATGATCAATCAACACTAGAAACTAGTAATTATGAACCTCCTTGTCAAAATTTTTGAAAAATTTCATATACTTCTTTTCAAAACTTTTGGTAAACACATTGTTGATTAATGCTTTGAAAACTTGTTAAAACTAATCACATTATACTCATATAACTTGTAAAACATAAAACTATATTTTTTCGACATGGTAAAAATATTTTTATTCACAATAAGGGGGTGTTTGGATTATGTCCAAATAATATCGAAACTTAGTCATTATAATTTTTATAAAACGTTGTTATGATTATTAATCTAAAACTTGTAAATCGGACTTGTCAAGATATATAGTTCATATATATTTTGACATACTAGTAATGTAAGTGGATAGTTAAGGAAGCGTTTGGTTTAATACTAAAAATGACATTTTTAAGTCAAAATACAAACCATCTTTTTCAAAAACAAATCACATGCATAAGAAACTCGCAAGAAATGGCTAGTTTTACAATCTAATGTAAATCTAGTAAATTTCATGATATATTAAGATGTTTAAGAGGGCGTTTGGATTTGTCCATAACTACTTACTAAACATCGTAAATTATATCTAGAACGAGTTAAAAACAAAAATAAGGAACATGGTAAACTACTTCTTAGGATTATCATATTAAAGTCGAAGTAAGTTTACGTTCCAACATAAGTCTTAACAATTCATACACTTTTATTTTTCTTTATATTTATTTTGGTCTTTTGTATTGTTGTTGTGTTTAGGTGAAAATACCTAAAGCAACTACCGAAGATCTCTCCCACACTAAAAACTACATTCCTAAAGTTTCCCAATTCCCTACTACATCTCCTTCCATTGGACTTATATATAGTCAAATTGAAGATAGAAACGTTCATGAAGGACGTGTAGTAGATCTTGCTTTTGCTCAATCCGACTTCATCAATCGCTTGTTTTCAAGCATCAAACTCAATTGTCTTTATGAAATTAATGAACCAATCGTTCCTCATTTCATAGTCGATTTCTATAGCCAAGTCACCGTCCAAACCAATGATCTTGGTTTCATCACCATCTCCTTTATGATTCAAAATGAATTTATCACCTTAACTCTCGAACAATTTGGTCAAATCCTTCAAATTCCGTTTAGAGGTCATGCCGTTTTCACAAACGAGTGGGACCTCGAATCTCTTCATCGTTGTCGACCAACCTTCGGTCCCTATCTCTCCGACATCCCTCATCCCGACGAAATTCGTCAAGTCCTTGGTGTGGAGCGTGCCACCACAACCCGAAAAATAAAATCCAAAAACGTTCAAATCTCTCCATACCAACTTCTCCTCAAGGAATTAAGCCCCCACATGAAGCGTTGGGAAGAACTCATTCGTGAGAATGCGTTTGGTACTGGAGGTCACCGGGACCATCTCCCGACGTGCCTTGCTCACATGTTGTATTGTATAGCTGTCGAAAAGCCGTACAATTTGGCCTACTTCTTCATCAAACGGATTGAGTGTGCTAGAAAACTCCCAAAGCCAATCTTCCATATGGAATGTTTCTCACTCGTCTCTATCGTCATATTATCGAGTACTACCCCGATCTTGACAATAGCATCTATGAGTCCATCTATCCCACTTTACGCCCTCTCGCCCTAAAACAAACTCGTCGAACTCGAAGTGACAAGGGAAAATCTCGTCGTCATAGTTTTCATGGATCATCTTCTAGACAAGACGATGACGATGAGGAGGAAAACATCCATGATGCTAGTACCCCTTCATTTTCTGAGTTCGTTGATAACTTAGAGGATCTTGACTATCCCGAATATTCTACCCCATCTCCTAGTGATCAAACCGAAGAAGTGCTTCATGAATGAACTACCGAGATGCTTAGAAGACAAAAGAGTTTGCATGAAGAAGTTAGAGGTGGCTTCAAATCTATCGGGAAGACATTGAAGGGTATCTTCGGGAAGAAAAAGAGATGATTTGCTTGGATTATGCTTGTTGAACATTATTTATTTTTATGTCTTATGTGCTATTTATCCGAAGTATATTCGGAGGTACTTGTTATTTTCGATAATTGTTTTGAGTAATTGATTAGATTGTTAACTTGCTTACTTATATTTAATATATGCTTTTAAATGCATGCTTTACTACTTAATCCATTTATATGCTTGCATGATTAGTTTATATATAACATGTATGCTTTCCAATAAACCAAAACAAATGTGAAATGTCCAAATAGAGCTTGCTGCAAAAACAAAATAGAACATAACATTTTTCCAGAAAATTTTTGAAAAATTTTGATTTCAGGGTTGTCAGATGGGCGGCCCCCTTAAAATTAAGGGGACCGGCCTCCATTTAAGGGGACCGGCCATCTGGAACAGTTTTTACACTGTTTTCTTTTGCACCTTGTGATCTCTTTTGCTAGTCCCAGCTATCATTTCCTTTAAAAACTAAACTGATTTTGGAATCCAACATTACAATTTCAAATTAATTCCACTTCTAAACATGTTTTCATCCTATATATTCCCCATGCATGTTCAATTCTCATTCCATCATCCTCAACCTTCATCAAACATCATCTTTTTATCATGTCATCACCAAAAACCACCTATTCAAATAATGCCAAGAAACAAAAACTTGTCATTATTCCACCAAAACAATTATTCGTTGATCTTACAAATGAAGACAACACTACCCCATCACCACTACATCAATGCTCATCTCCTAGTGCACCAAATGCACCCTCCAAAACACCATCAACAAATGGAAATTCCACTTCTTCCATACCATCCACTTCATCCATAAATGATTACATTAACACCCACTTATCTCCTCCAACAAATGATCAACCATCACAACCTACCAATGAAAACACAACTCTTGCACTCACTCTCTCATTATCACCATTAACACCTCTTGATGCACATTTCTCATCATCCCCTATCAATCCACCAACCTATAACCCCGTCCCATGGAGCTTACTTGAAGCTCATGGAGACACTTGCCTTTGTTGCATCCACAACCGAACAATTGTGTTCGGACTAAGAGATGAGATACAATACATGTTTTCTCACATTGAAAACTTGTTGCATCAACCACCAACAACAAACACAACACCTCCACCACCATCAACAAACACTCCTCCACCATCACCATCTCCATGTTCACCATCCATTCCTCCCAATTAACCATGCTTGGTGTCTTACAAATAAAATTGTCTTAAAACCATTTTGGATGGCAAGCTCTAGAGAGGACTCTCATGTTTGAGCTTTGGTTTATTATTTAAGAAATGATTCTAAGCCTTTAAGGCTTTTGTTAGTTGCATTACTTGTTATATTTGTTAATGTAATGCTTGATGTATCTCTTTAACTTTATTAATGATATGGTTATGTTTAGTCTATACTTTTGCATGCTATATACATATATATGTTGCTTGTCCACTAAATATTTTTGCAAGATATCCATATCTCGATTTCCTTTTGACCTCAAAACGAGGTTGAGTATACTTCAAGGGGGAGCTTCTATTTAATCGGGATAACCTTTTTGATGCTAACAAAAAGGGGGAGAATTGATATAAACTCACAATAATACTTGTATATATACTAATTTTCGATTAATGAGTTTAAATTTTGTAATCATCAAAAAGGGGGAGATTGTTGACATAAATAATGTATGAAAACGTTATTTATATCTTTCGAAATCTCTATATTTTGACAATCACAAAATGTAAACTCGTCAATCGTAAGATTACTACGTAAACAAGTACTAAGCTAGTTTATATCATTATATCCAACTTAATCACTTAAGGTATGGATAAACAAGTGCTTAATACATCTCATGATCAAAGGGGTATTTAATTAACTAATACAAAATTTATTTAATTATATAAACATACTATATATTTTTGAAAAACACTTTTGGTAATAAAGAAAAATGTTTTAATCATACTAAATATATGATTTCAAACTTTTAACCAAAATCAGTTAGTTTTTCACCAAATAAACTTTCCCCACTAAAAAACAAATAATCTGGCCGTTACAATTGGGCGGCCCTCTTAATTATAAGGGGCGGTCCCCTTAATTTTAAGGGGGTCGGCCTTGATTTAAGGGGACCGGCCACGCTCCCCTGTCAGAATTTGTTTCCTATAAATACCACCTTAAATCTGGAATTTTAACCCACCTTTTGCACGAAATTTTCAGATCTCAAACTCTCTAAACATCCTTTAAAACCCTTTGATCATTTGCATATTAATCCTTGTTTCAAGTGATTCAATCCCATCCCATCCATTCTCATCCAAAGTGCAAAAGAAGAACACTCCTTCTACAACTAAGTTCAAGAAGTATTGAAGAGGAGTTGTGCTTAGTGTATATATATTTATTTGTGAAGTTGTGTTGTGTTTGTAATAAGTAGTTTAGAAGATATAGAAGTTGTGTAGGAGGTAGAAGTTGATTAGTAGTGAAGTAGGTTAGTTGTGAAGATAGGTGTGAAGTAGATTGAAGTGAAGAAGATTGGTGTGTAGAAGATTGGTGTGTAGAAGATAGGTGTGAAGAAGATTGGTGTGTAGCAAATAGGCGTGAAGAAGTTGTGATCAAGTTGTGACGTAGTTGTGTTGTGTAAATTGGTGTGTAAGGTTTTCTCCGCCATAAGGGTGTTTGTTTACATAGTGAAGAAAACTCTCGAGTAGGTGACTCGAGGAGTGGAGTAGGAACAAGGAAGGTGACCTTGTAGCCGAACCACTATAAATCCTTGTGTTGTGGTTTGATCTTTCCAACTCTTTTCACTTACTTATTTACCTTTACTATATTAGCTTTGTTAGTTAGTTACCATACAATTATTCATATAGTGCAAGTATTGAGATCACATAAACTAGAATCGAAGTTTTTAAAACAAACTTGTGTTTATAAATTTAAAAGGACGTAAAACTATTCAACCCCCTTCTAGTTTTCCACAGTTCTTCTCAAATAAGAACCAAACAAATATTATAAGAAAAAAGGCAAAAAGAAATGTATTTGATGCATAAAACCACCATAAATAGTATTTCTTCAACCAAAAACTTGACTTAATACTGTGAATTTTATAATTATATGATGCATAAAACCACCATAAATAGTATATCTTCAAAAAGAATTAGATATCAGTGTTAAAAAGAAAATCCAAACACCCCAAAGTATCACAGGGAAACCATTACTCTGTCAACCATACTTTCTTTTTTCTATTTCTTTCGTTTCCAATTCCTAATCCTCCTAATCGATTTCAAGTATAATTACTTAGCATCTACGATGATCAATGATTTTGAATAATCACATAGCTGAACTTGGCCAAAAATCAATAGGCAATTGCAATAACAGATGATTGTGTACTGATAAGATAACACCCTTCTGTGCCCGCCAACATGGAAAATTATATACTAATTATTAGCATATAATAAGAAAAACTCACATGTGTCCCCCTGGCGCAAGCAAGTCTGGAAAACAAACCTGGTCAGTAGGACTCAGTTTCAATATTAGGTGTCTGCAACGTGGTAGCGTTCTGCTCAGCCTGCAATGAAGGAATCACATCATTAGCAAGTTTTTCTAATAAACTATCACTGTTTTGTAGAGATATACTCAACAAATTTGGAATTATTCTACAAAATATTCCATGCCTGTAAGAATGCAAACGAAGATCATATATGGTACTTCAAGAATACATTAAGAAACACTGAAACACATTATGATAAAAATAAATAAATAATTAAAGAGAGAGAGAGAGAGAGAGAGAGAGAGAGAGAGAGAGAGAGAGAGAGAGATGGTTGATGAGGCGAAAAATGATCCGTTTTTAGGGGGTCATTTAAGCCCGAATCCGACTTTATTTGATCAAATATTGCCCTAAATCGTTCCTTTTGTGATTTTAGGTGTTTGGAGAGTGAATTCTGGAAAAGAGGCTATTTTGGACGTTTTTGGAGCATAAAGTGAAGAAAACGACAAAGTACCAAAAATCCAAGCTGGAATTACAAGGTGACGGCGTCACGACGTAAGTCTTGACGGCGTCAGACAAGATGAATATTTTACCGTAGCTGGTGACGGCGTCAGATGAGAAGATGACGGCGTCAAAGTGGCCAAGGTTAATTTACCGTAGGTGGTGACGGCGTCACATAGGCCGTCACAAGTGGATCTAGGGCGTCCGAGGAAGTTTAAGGCGGCGAGGTGACGGCGTCAGACTCAACTCTTGACGCCGTCAGAATGATTTTCCTATATATAGTTTTCTAGTTTTTTCATTAAAAGAGGAGAAGTTTTGGTGAAACCCTAAAGACGATTTTGGTGCCTCTTTTACAGGTTTTTCAAGGGTTCCAAACCCTTGAGACCTTGCATTGTAATTGAGATAAGTATACTCTTAATTCAATCAATATGTCTATGTGTTGGTTGTTTATCTTTTGTTCTTATCTTAATTCTACTATGCTAGGCTAGATTTTCTTTGTGTTTGCTTAGATTTAATGAAACCTAGATGTTGATTATGTGTTGATTACTTGTCTATTCTTGTTCTTGGATGAATGATATTATATGTTAGGCTTAAGAAAACTGGCAGATCTCCAATGGTAACATGCTTGAACGTCTTAAGAAACATGAACCGAGGCGTACTAGGTCTTTATTGGTTGTATTTAATGCATGAGCCACTGTTTACAATCCCTATAGTTGTGCTGGGTCATGGTGTAGGAGGAGATAAGAGCTCATAGAGTTGGGGAGTTATGTATGCCACCCCACGAATGGTATTAAGGAATACAATCCGTCATCCATACAAGTATAACAAGTAATTGACATGTAAAAGATATCTAGGGAGTAATGAAGTCTAAGTAAACACAATTTCTCCAATTACTGCTCACAACTTTAGTATAATTAGTTTATTTTCATTTTTATTATTTTATTTTGATTGCATCTTAGTTTTGGGTTAGTTGATTAGCAACTAATTCCGCCCACTCCTTCAAAACCCGAGATTTTACTTGCTTTCATAAAAATATAAAAACACAAAAATAATCATCCCTCACCTTTAGAACTATTAATTAGGTTTTCTAATCCTAGCGACACTATTCCTAAGCTGAACGATCAATCCCCCGGTACTTGTCACTATACTATACTACAACGATCAGGTACACTGCCTGGTGGGGGTTGTAAGCCTCGCGAGATCCCTCGAGAGGTAAAGCAAGGTGCGATTCCCACGCATCAAGTTTTTGGCGCCGCAGCCCGGGGAATAGTTATTGTCTAGGTTAGGATTTCTTTTTATTAGGTCTACTTGCTAGATTCCTTTCTAGTAAGATTTTATTTTTTATTTTTTAGGTTTTCTTTAGTCTATCTTATTTCTTCGTGCCTTTGTTCGTAACTCTTTACCATCCAACATCATGGAAGGTGGTAACATCTTTGAACCCATCATCCCACCACAACAAAACCCACCACTAGAACCCCTTAGGCCCCGAACCTTAGGAGAGTATTCCCGACCTAGCCACCAAGGCTACCGAAACACCATTGAGCTCACCGGAGCCAATGTGACCCCCTTGCGATCCGACACCATCCGGTTGGTGCAAAGCGGATGTGCATTCCATGGACTTCGTTCCGAAGATCCAAACCAACACCTTAAGGACTTCCTCAAAATCGTAGATTCCATAGACCTAGGTGTTGAAACTAGAGAGACTACCCGTTTACGCCTATTCCAATTCTCTCTACGGGATCAAGCTAGTCAATGGCTTGAGCGTTTACCCGCGGGATCCATCACCACATGGGATGATCTCACCACTCGTTTCCTTGCTCAATTTTTCCCACCGGGGAGAACCACTAAGCTTAGGAATGACATTTTGATGTTCCAACAACGTCAAAATGAATCTCTTTATGAAGCATGGACTCGTTTCAAGGACTTACTCCAAAAAGTCCCTCATCATGGCATAGATCTTTGGCTCCAAGTCCAAATTTTCTATGACCATATCGACAACCCCACGAGGCGAACCATTGACCAATCGGCCGGTGGTAAGCTACGTGATCTTAGTGCGGAACAATCATGGGAACTCATAGAAGATCTTGCTCTCTATGACAACGAAAGTTGGAATGATCCCCGTGATTTGAACAAAACGGTCAAGGCAATATCTTTGCCTTCGAACAATTCAAGCACTTCCGACCGTAGGATCATGGAACTTGAGGACCAAGTCAAGTTTCTCATGAAATCTTACGAAGCTCCGATGCATTCAAGCCAAGTGAACAAAATCACTTCTTCATGCGAATTATGTAGTGGTCCCCATGACACTCGTGATTGTATGGAACTCCCTGGAACAGCTTTTGCGGACTACGCATCCACGCGTACCGACGAAGCGGGAGATAAGTGGTACACTTTCAAGCCCGAGCCAAACACATACGGTGATTCATACAACCCCTCATGGAAAAATCACCCAAACCTTAGGTGGAAACAAAATCAACCCAATTCTTCCAACCCACCTAATCGTTACCAATCAAACGGTCCACCATCCAACCGTACCTTCAACAACAATCCTTCTAACAACTATGGTAGTACCAACAATCTTGAAGGATTGATGTCGAAATTTATGGCATCTCAAGAAGCCCGCATAGTTAGGTTCGAAAACGAATTCAACCAACAACAAACGGAGATGACCAACAAAATCGACAACTTGTTGAAAGCCCTCAACAACCAAACATTAGCCACACCTAGGAAGGACACTAGAGACACCAATAGTGGAATTCAAGCTAAGGACCCCTCATCATCCAAACATGTCCACTTTGTCAATGTTGTCACCATTAAGCCAATAGATAGAGAGATAGAGGAAAGTGACAAGGATGAAGCTAAGGTAGAAGCCAATAGTGAGGATGAGAGTAGAGGAGTTGAGGTTAAAAAGGATGAGAAATTGGAGGAGATAGAACCTATGGAAAATTATTTTGATAAGTTGCCAACCGAGGAGGAACGGGAATACCATAAGGATTTATTCGATAGTCCCGAGAAAACATATATCTTTGGCAACCCCCTGATCAAAATGGGAGACCCCTCCAACATTAACATTCCATGTAATATAGGGCACATGCATATATGGAAAGCTTACATCGACCTTAGATCACCCGTAAACATCATGACTAGGACTTATTATAATTGGGTGATGAAGAAGCAACTCAATTTTAGGTTGATGCCCGGTAAGAATCTGATAAGTAATTTTGCGGGGAGAGTGAAGGGATTGCATGTCATCATAGGGAATCTTACCTATGAGATTGATTTTATGATAGTGGAAGACACTCGTCCGGTAATTGATGCTGACCTAAGCCAAGTAATATTCGGGAAACCCTTTGTTGAGGCCACTAGGATGAGTTATGATCCGACTTTAGGGACAGTTAGATTCAAGAAAGATAATGATGAGGTCACTTATCAAATGCCCTACAAGATCGAACAATACCGCCTTCTCTCTAATTTCGAAAAGGAACAGAAGCAAGCAGCTTATTATAGGAATGAGGAGGATAGACGTAGGGGAGTAGAGTATGTTAGAAATAGGATGCTAGGTTTCTACAAAGAATGCTTGCAACTAGGTCCAGAATACAAAACCGGTTTAGAAGATGACCTAGATAGTGGAACCAATGATGAAATCACGTAGTAACCCACGACTTTGAGTCTAGCTACAAGACTCGTAAATAAAGAAAAGCGCTTCTTGGGAGGCAACCCATGTTTTGTTTGATTTTAATTGTTTGATTGTTATTTGCTTCCGTATGCATGTTTTATTTTTATTGTTGGTTGATCATGTTTCTAAAATAAAATGTGGAAATACTTTATTATGTTGTTTAGCCTAGTCTTAACTTCAACCTAAAGGTATTTTTGCAAAAGATAAGAGTAAGGGGAAACCCCAAATATGTTTTTAAGAAACAAACCGATCATGATTCTCCACAATATTTAATGAACATGTATATTCATAATTGTTAGAGTCAAATGCTTGTATTGAGTCATGATGAAGTTTTGCAGGATTTTCCAGGAAGTAGGACAAGATTTTTCCAGAAATTTTCCGGAAACTTAACATAAAGATTTCTGCAGGTCCATTTTGACGGCGTCAGGCAATTGCTCTTGACGGCGTCAGGAGCCAAAAATCTGGAAATTTTACCAGTTTTGTTTTTCTAACGGAGTCTTATGGTTTTTGTGATTTATTAAGTTTTATAATCTCCAGGAAATCTGCAAACTTCATTCCACAAGCATTATATCTTACTTTGTTTTCTAGGATTTAGTAACTTATATAGAATGCCGCCGATTTTACGCGAGGTTGCCCTGTCTACTTTTGTCAGGATCTACAGGTTATTTAAGACAAGAAGATGATTTATATTCTGGATGGGAAGCTTTGATTGTTCATTTTCTTGGAGGAAGATTTAACCTGGCCAACCTATAATCCATACCGAGCGAATCAGGGGAGTATTTGATTTCATTCTCTTTACTTTTTCACTTTTACATTCTTTACTTGAACATTGGGGACAATGTTCATCCTAAGTGTAAGGGGAGGGTAAAAAGATGATACCTTACATATGCACTTTCGCTTGAGTTTGTTTTGTTTGATAGTAGATGAGTAATAAAACTATGAGAAATACTTGTTAGTGTAATTTTAGCGCCAAATTTAAAATTTTTTACAACATTTAGGAGTGAAACTTTAGCCATAGCAAGCGTCTCATGGATAGGAGGTTGTATGACTAGCACATAACCGTATATTCAGAAAAATTTTCCACCCAAAAATGTGAGGTTCGCCTTTAGTTTTGATAGGAAAAGCATTTATTATTGGTGCTTATGAGTGTACCGGTAGCATTTAGATTCTAGAACTTGCGTTAGTGATGCATCCCGAGACCGCTAGTGAGACTACATTCGTGTGGTAGGATTTACTACATGATAAGAGGCATTAGGATCACCCTTGTGTTAAACCCGTATCATAATTACTTGACCATTTAAGTCATATTACTTGGCTAGTTAAGTCAACTAATTTTTCCCACACCCTTAGCGTTGTACTCATTTTTAGTACACGAAACCCCTAGTACACCCCTCCGAGCCTATCTTTTCGTTTCTAACTTTAAGCATTTTACTTAAAGGAAGAATTTGTTACACCCCACTTAAATGTACACCCAAATCGCCTTAGCCTTCCGTGTATGCGCTCATTTTTAGTGCATTATTGTTATTTGTTAAACCCTAAGTTAACTTTCTAATTGATTACATGGTTGCTAAGTCGAGTCATATCCTTGTACATATTGTTTTGGGACGATTGGGACTCATGGGTAAGTACTTATTTTATGGAGTAATGGGGAAGAACATCATATATTACCCCCATATGTACGTTAATTTTAAAAGTGCTCCAAGTGTTTTGATTTTCTTAATTCGAGTCATTAGATTAGTTTAATATAAAGTATGTAAAGATTCAAGTGTAAGGGGATTGCTCAAACCCCTATGATGTATTATTTTGGATGGTAGGGTAAAAGTGTATGAAAAAAAAAAAAAAAAAAAAAAAAAAAAAAAAAAAATCGAAAAAATAAAAAAAAAAAAAAATAGAAAAAGAAAAGAAAAGACAAAAAAAACATACGGACTACCATCCCGTTTTTATTCTATGTTCATTTTATGTTTTTGTTATTTTTCATTTATTAGCTTAAGTCGAGTCTAGTCTTGGCTTAGCAACGCCATCTTGTACATGTAATTAACTAAGATTGTTAACTCGCCACCAGTAAAATTCCCTTTATCCAACAAACCCGTGTAATTCATATCCCTACACCTAACATTATAACCCTTTTAAAAGACCTCTTTGATAGTTTATCCTAGGTGCTTACGCCATGTGGTGGAGGTTTGATCCTTTCCCAAGCCTATGGTAATCTATTTTGCTATGACAGGTAGTGAGAGATATCTTCCATTTCCATAATGTTATATTACTTTATTACACCCGAGAGATGTGAGTATCTAAACACTATTTGTGAGGTGCTTGTATATGACTTCCGTGCTTGTCTATTGGTCTTTAGTGGAACGATTATTTGTTGTAATTACTTTTATATTAGTGTTAAATGACCCCTAACTTGTCTTTTGAGTAGAATAAAAGCTCATTTGCTTGAGGACAAGCAAATCTCAAGTGTAAGGGTATATGATGAGGCGAAAAATGATCCGTTTTTAGGGGGTCATTTAAGCCCGAATCCGACTTTATTTGATCAAATATTGCCCTAAATCGTTCCTTTTGTGATTTTAGGTGTTTGGAGAGTGAATTCTGGAAAAGAGGCTATTTTGGACGTTTTTGGAGCATAAAGTGAAGAAAACGACAAAGTACCAAAAATCCAAGCTGGAATTACAAGGTGATGGCGTCATGACGTAAGTCTTGACGGCGTCAGACAAGATGAATATTTTACCGTAGCTGGTGACGGCGTCAGATGAGAAGATGACGGCGTCAAAGTGGCCAAGGTTAATTTACCGTAGGTGGTGACGGCGTCACATAGGCCGTCACAAGTGGATCTAGGGCGTCCGAGGAAGTTTAAGGCGGCGAGGTGACGGCGTCAGACTCAACTCTTGACGCCGTCAGAATGATTTTCCTATATATAGTTTTCTAGTTTTTTCATTAAAAGAGGAGAAGTTTTGGTGAAACCCTAAAGACGATTTTGGTGCCTCTTTTACAGGTTTTTCAAGGGTTCCAAACCCTTGAGACCTTGCATTGTAATTGAGATAAGTATACTCTTAATTCAATCAATATGTCTATGTGTTGGTTGTTTATCTTTTGTTCTTATCTTAATTCTACTATGCTAGGCTAGATTTTCTTTGTGTTTGCTTAGATTTAATGAAACCTAGATGTTGATTATGTGTTGATTACTTGTCTATTCTTGTTCTTGGATGAATGATATTATATGTTAGGCTTAAGAAAACTGGCAGATCTCCAATGGTAACATGCTTGAACGTCTTAAGAAACATGAACCGAGGCGTACTAGGTCTTTATTGGTTGTATTTAATGCATGAGCCACTGTTTACAATCCCTATAGTTGTGCTGGGTCATGGTGTAGGAGGAGATAAGAGCTCATAGAGTTGGGGAGTTATGTATGCCACCCCACGAATGGTATTAAGGAATACAATCCGTCATCCATACAAGTATAACAAGTAATTGACATGTAAAAGATATCTAGGGAGTAATGAAGTCTAAGTAAACACAATTTCTCCAATTACTGCTCACAACTTTAGTATAATTAGTTTATTTTCATTTTTATTATTTTATTTTGATTGCATCTTAGTTTTGGGTTAGTTGATTAGCAACTAATTCCGCCCACTCCTTCAAAACCCGAGATTTTACTTGCTTTCATAAAAATATAAAAACACAAAAATAATCATCCCTCACCTTTAGAACTATTAATTAGGTTTTCTAATCCTAGCGACACTATTCCTAAGCTGAACGATCAATCCCCCGGTACTTGTCACTATACTATACTACAACGATCAGGTACACTGCCTGGTGGGGGTTGTAAGCCTCGCGAGATCCCTCGAGAGGTAAAGCAAGGTGCGATTCCCACGCATCAATGGTACTTGAAGAAAAGGGTCTGGAGCCACTCTTACTATCGAGATGTACAGCCTTGTTGGCTTGATCGTCAACTTCAATGTTTACCAGTTTAACAGTAAAGATTTTATTGTGGGCGGTAAAGGTTATGGTGCATACCTCGCATAGACCGCATTTGACTTCATATTTTTGCACTCTATGCTTGAGGGGATACGTCGGACATTCCTTGATGGTGTAGGGACATGGTCCCTCCTACATCCATATTTTTTTGCTCCTTAGTGCTGTAATTGTTAAAGATAATCTTGTTTCCGGCCTGTACCACCGAAAAAAAATAATAAATTAATTAATAGTTACTACTAATCTTTAGGAGGCAAGCAGTTTCAAGAAATCAAGCAGCCACAATACTTGCATTGAAACCAAATGCGCAATCTTCAAAGCTAAAACTTTGTCACTTGACATTAGAACAGTCAAAACACCATAAATAATCAGTTCGAATGTAAATATGAGATTATGACATACCAGTTTTTCTTCTCACGAAGAATTGTTAATGTCCTTTAACTCTTTTGGGTTCTTAGTAGCACCTTTGGAAATAGCTGCAGCCATCCTTACTTCCTACCATCCAAGTAGATGCTTATCAGCAACATAATTCTTAAAATGTTAAACATCACTTATGCAAAAAAGCTAATCCCTCACAAAATAACGCGAAAATGCCAAAGGTTAAAAGTCTCAGAAACTTCATATCAGTTATTTATATTTAACAGTCACAGAAAAATTAACGACACTTGCCTTGAATCGTAGAATGCATTTGTGAATGAAAGAAACGCGGTAATCGCGATAATTCTGCTCAAACATTGAAGATGCACCACCGAGGTCTGCAGCTTCCTTTCTGTGGAAATGTGGGAAACCTGCGACTACAAAAATTACACCAATGTTAACACTCTTAGTCTCTTACAGTAATTGTACGAATAAACATATATCAGCATATACCAAATTTTGGGCTTACCAATCAAATCAAACGGAACACTTCTTTTTTATATTGTGTGCTCTTAAACGGTGTTTCTGATCCTCTATGAGGTGCATCCAAAACATTTGTAACATCGTGTCAAGGAGTTTGAAAGTAAGAACCATCAAATATGAAAGATAACCAAACGACAAATGAACATGAAGATTATGCATTAACCTTGCAGCTTAGAGTCGACCCTCAATCAAGCCAAGTTGTTCCCGCAAGAAAAAAAAGATGTTCGTCATAAGGATTTATGTTGAAATGAATGTCTGAATCAGGTCCACAGAATAATGACATGTTGATCATAAGGCCTATAAGAAACATCCAATTCATATATCAAAATGAAACATCAAGTAAAAAAAAATTAGTAGGGCAACCAAGTAAGCTAATAATATAATCAGATTTTAACCGAAATAGAAATATACAATTGGTCAAACGCTTGCCGTTACCGATAACAGTTTGCCCAAGTATATTTTTGCTTCCCGCAATCGACCACATATGATGAATTAGAAGCAATAAGCAAATTAAAATTTGAAACAATCCATGAAACATAAAAGTAGATCCATACCAATTTTAGGGATTAAGAATACCTGTTAGGAGATTTTTTCAGTTTTATATTAGCTTTTCCTGCAGTTTCAATCACACATTGGCTACAATTTCCTAACCCTATCACCATCACATGTTTGTTCTTTTCAATATAGCTTTATGCTAAAATCTTTGTTGTCGAGCCCATTACAATAATGAAGCAACTATAGTATGTGAAGCATATGATCATGATTTATTACCATTTTTTTCTCCTCGATAGGCTTCGCATCTCTTGCCGTGAAAAAAGCATACTGCAAATGCAAAAACAAATAAATAAATTAAATCAAGTACAAAAACCATTGGAACAAATACGTCCACAGTCCATAGTAAGCCGAAACTAAAGGGATGTTTGGGTGAACCTTATTATTATAAGAGTATGAAACTATATAAGCCACTTAACATTAGACTAAGTGAACACCTTCAAAATGTTTAGTAGCTTTTACAACATACAACAAAAGAACTGTAACTTAGACACCAATTGAGTAACTTAATAGAAAATTTAGTCTGTCTGATGATGAAACCACAGTTCAATAACCTCATGGTTAAGAAGTCATCGATATTTTCCTTACCTGAGCTGAAACTTCGGTTCTCTACCGCACATAAAAGCCACCTTATAGAAAAAAATCAGAACAAAATTAGACCCTTGTAATTTTTCAGTAAGGTACACTCACCTTGTATCTAACCCAAAGATGATCAGACACTTTTTAATAACTTATTAAAACTTACACTTACCTTTGTATCTAACCCAAAGCACATTTTTTAGTTTGCTTTTTTAACACCAAAATTATAACCAAGCATAAACATTAAAAAAAAAAGAAAAAAAAAAAGAAAGCAATCCAAACACCCAAAGCAAGCAAATCAAATTAAATAATTATAATTAAAAGCATGTACATACCTTTTTTTGATTCTCCCATTTATGCATAACCAAACATGAATCAAGAATAACAAAAATAATCTTCCGGCACCAAAAGCTGTCAAAATTGAAACCCTAATAACTCTTCTCTTTTTAGTAAAATCCGGCACCCAAAAAATCCCCAAAATTGAAACCCTAGTTCTTGTGTTTTGGTTAAACTGCAACCAAACATGAATCAAGCATAGCCAACCAAAAACCCTAAAATTGAAACCCTAACCCTCGCGTTTCGATGATCTGAAGGTTTGAGAGTATGTATGTAATCTCTGTGTGTGTGAGAAAGGTACGAAACACCGCATCAGAATGGTATGGATTTTTGTAGTAAAACAAATCCTTATCATAGGATTGTAACTGGAAGAAACTTGGACCAAGCAGCGAGCAAAACGGGCCAAAGTGACCAGGCCACAGGAACCCAATGTTTTTGGCGGGAAACTCGCTTAGCAAAACGACGTAGTTTGCTAAGGGTTTTAATATATACGAGAATGGCGACGATCGCCGCGTTGCGGGCGTGCCTGTTTTTTGGCGGAGGCGATTTTGCATAAATAAAGCAGAATATTTAGGCGTTTCACAGATATAAGAATTCAGTTTAGAAAAATTGGATGGAAACAAAATATTTACATACTCGTTGTCTCATCAGTAATCATGAACATGGAGGACAACACGAACATTATTTCTATGATTCATTGGCAATCCTAAACCTGCGAAAGACATCCTCGATGAGAATAAAGAGATAGAGTTGGTAAAATATAGTAATATTGAAAACTGGGAAATCACACTTTCACATAGCGGCATCCGTAAAAGGTCCCAAACATGTGGGACAGTTTGTGTATAATCTAATCATAGACTATTCATAGTCTCGTTTAAAGTAAGAAAACCACTCATAAGATAATTCATAATCGTAAACTGAGTTAACCCATCTTAATCCCCCAGCCCATTTTGCTCATAGTAATTTGTCAAATCTGGTCATTGTAAAGCATTTTTTTGTGCTTACATAATCTGATATGGCTATGTCACATAATGGCAACAAACGTGCTCAAAACATGAATTACCTATTGTTCATGAATATGTCCATTTTCCAAAATTTCGGAATTTTGAATTGGAGAGCGTTAATAACCTTGAATATGAGGAGTTCACGTCTACGAAAAGTAGGGGTGGAAACGAGCCGATCCGAGCCCGAGCCTGCCAGGGCTCGAGCTCGGCTCGTTTAAGTTTTAAAAGGCTCGAGCTCGAGCTCGGCTCGTTTATTCGATTTGGCCATGAAAAGTTAAAGCTTGGCTCGAGCTCGAGCTCGACTCATAATATATCTTTATTGAGCTCATTAATAAGCTCGAGCTCGGTTCGTATATAAGTTAAAATATCATATTTTTGTTTAGGCTCGTTTAGGCTCGCGAGCCCAAACGAGCTTTTTATGTAAAGCTCGAGCTCAAGCTCGATTAATAAACGAGCTGCGACTTAGGGTCGGCTCATTTCCACCCCTAACGGAAAGTATGTGTGCTTTTGTGGAAAGAACTCCTACAACTTGATCCTATGAATGATATATACCTGATATGTTAAGAAAGAGTAATGCATCATTATTAGCATTTAACAAAGTCATTACGCGTTGGAAAAAGCTGATGTAGAACAGTGAGGCAGTGAGTATATAGATGAAAACAACAGGTTAATTACGTTTGGGAGTTTATCTTCTTAAGAACCAAAACAGCTTTTAGCAATATCGACAACATGTACGATCTCGAGTCATGTATTGCAGAATGTTGGGTTACTTCCTATATTTCTGAATCAACTAAAAGTGATCGGTACAATTACATTATTTCAAACATCTATTATTATTTACCGGAATTTGAAACTGTACAGTTTGATAGGAATATAAGCTTACCCTTGGTTTAATGAAAACATGAGTTGTCCTTGGTAGGTTCCGTGGTTGTGACAGACTAAAGTACGCCTGAAAGCCGTTGCTGATTCAGATAGAAGAAGAATGGAGATTGTTTGTTCTAGATGAGGTGGTTTCAAGAAAGGTTGTGGAAACTGTCACTGCATAAATAGGATATGAGGCGGTGAGTATATAGATGAAAACAACAGGTTAATTACGTTTGGGAGTTTATCTTCTTAAGAACCAAAACAATTTTAGCAATATCGACAACATGTACGATCTCAAGTCATGTATTGCAGAATGTTGGGTTACTTCCTATATTTCTGAATCAACTAAAAGTGATCGGTACAATTACATTATTTCAAACATCTATTATTATTTACCGGAATTTGAAACTGTACAGTTTGATAGGAATATAAGCTTACCCTTGGTTTAATGAAAACATGAGTTGTCCTTGGTAGGTTCCGTGGTTGTGACAGACTAAAGTACGCCTGAAAGCCGTTGCTGATTCAGATAGAAGAAGAATGGAGATTGTTTATTCTAGATGAGGTGGTTTCAAGAAAGGTTGTGGAAACTGTCACTGCATAAATAGGATACACTGTATTCAGTTGGTGTACCATGATTGACAAAATGTGTGATTGTAAAAGGTATAAGTGAAGATATTTACCCCATCAAAAAAACCTTATGGTGCTACTGTTTGGTCCTCTGTTTTTAGGAATCAAATGATACTCAATCATATCAGATGTTCAATGACATCTTCAAGAGGAGCTGGTATTGGATCGACGTGGCCTATAGACGCACCAATATCACTCACATACATAAATGCAATGTTTTTGTGATAAATGGCAAAATTAGGAATAATAATACTTTATCTCTAGGCTTAATTAAAAAAAAAATGCAGGCATGTGAATTTTCAATGGTAAACGTACCTCCATATTTTTTTTGCAATGTAAAGCTGTTGTGACCAAGAAACACGTTCCGGAGGTCGCGGTTGATCGAAATATATCATGTTTCTAGAGAGAGAAAGTAGAGAGAGAAAGGTGGAGAAAGTGGTTTATATTAACAAAGAATAAATGAAGCAATACACACTTTCCCACACCCCTCATGGAGAGTCATGAAGGGTATTTATAGGCTCATTACAACATTACTTTGCCTACTTGACAATAGTAGTCCCTGTAGTATCTAATCTAGTCCATTTCACATGTGTGACGTTATCTTTATAAAAAAGTGAAGCTAACAAAAGCTTTGCGATTTGTGGACATCGAAGCATGGTTGCTATGGTCATGTTTCTCACATCACAACGAAAAAGAAGTGCCTACAATCATTCCTCCGTTATCAACTTGTAACATATCCGGATCTGCAAGAAACTCAAAATTAGAAGCAAGTAGGCCAGTGTGGATGAACTCATGAACACTCTAAAATATTTATTCCTACCGTTCCATCCAACAGGTCTTGCATAGGTTGCCCATTTATCATTCAAATCAGCAATAGAAGTCACGCTGCAAAACTAAATAAAAGAAATTAATCGATAAGTAGAGCAACTTTTATTAAAAATCTAACAATTGTTAAATAAGTTTGAACCTTGACAATGTATCCTTAATATCATCTATTGTTCTCAAACTACCAACATCTCCTGCCCATCGGGCTTTGTGTTTTTGTATCTTGTAAGGCCGTTTCTATTTAGTGGTTTCTTCTATAAAATAATCTCATACCATGAGGCACCTCCATTTCGATTGCAGCCACTAAGTGAAATCGGTACCATTAAGTCCCGTAATAATTCATTTAGACCTGTAAACAGACACGATGAAAATACTTTTAGCTTTTGTGCAATATCCCTTCTACGGTATTTATTACTTGAAAAGTGAGCTACCTACGGCGATCATCTAGTAGTTCTGTGTTAAACATTATAATATTAATATTGACGTAAAGTTTATAACTTAGCAATAGCTGTAAAGTTAGCTGACAACATCAAGTTTACCAACTTTGCCCCATTCTGTAAGCATCAGAACATCTAACTGTATAACCGGCAACACTGTTTAAAAAAAAAAAAAAAAAAAAAAAAAAAAAATCCCAATTTAAGCACAAAAGTCCAAACATACCGACAAATGAATTACTTAAATACATAATATACAGCAGTCCTTGAAAACTCAAGAAACAAAAGTACCACTGCAACGACATCATAAGTAATCCAACTGGAACGAAACAAAAGTACCATCTTTGTCGTGAAAGTAAAGCGAAATTTTCTTACTTGTATTGGTGGTGGTTACAGCAGCAGCTCCTCCAAAATCACAATTCAACCCGTGTGATGTGAAACTAAACCACAGAATAATCATTGGTCAACCCATTAGAAGTATTTCACAATTTTCTCTTGATAAACTAAACGCAAAACATGATCTAAAATGTTTAATTTTAAAATAAGAACGTCAAGTATATACATGACAAAACAACAAAAAAGTTCTAAAGCTATTTGCTTACCTCGTGTTATGCAATCGAAAACGCAATAACCCGCAACATCAATTGTTTGATTAAAAATACCTTAAGCAATTACCAGTTCACACATCATGGTCATTCTCAAAGTCACCACAAAATAACTCCAGTTGAAAACATCTACATCAAATATATACGCTGAAATACAATTACCGTATAACATAAAAATTGCAAATGTAACTGAACACGTAAACGGAAACAAACCTTCAAATGTAGATTGTGAAGTCCACTTTGGCCTTCTTCTGCGTGTCTAAAATCTGCCCCAACCCGACCATCTACTAAATCAGAACGACCTCGACCCCTATTCTACCACCACAGCATGTACCCATTACCTATGGCCACTACTGCTGCCGAATTTGTGAGCACTATAAATGTTTTTGCCCCTTTCACCACCACCACCATCATCTTTTCCCCCAAATCCAATTCCTAGGGTTCCATCACAAAACCCAATCCCTATATCAACCAATCAAATCATGTACAACAACTTCAACAATAATGGTTGTTGAAAAAGTTTTTCCAATTAGGAGGTGCGCCTGTGGTTGTGTTTCATCTTTTTTTCATAAATCATATGAATAATCAACCAAAAAAATAACTAAAAACTAAAAACTCCAACAATAATCAGAGTACATACCTTTTTGATTTTCGTAGCTGTCCACCACCACCATCATCTTTTACCCCAAATCCAATTCCTAGGGTTCCATCACAAAACTCAAACCCTATATCAACCAATCAACCAATCAAATCATGTACAACAACTTCAACAATAATGGTTGTTGAAAAATTTTTCCCAATTAGGAGGTGCGTTTGTGGTTGTGTTTCATCTTTTTTTCATAAATCATATGAATAATCAACCAAAAAAAATAACTAAAAACTAAAAACTCCAACAATAATCAGTGTACATACCTTTTTGATTTTCGTAGCTGTCTTCGAGTATCTTGACCATCTCCTGAATCAGGAACGCCACAATCCCTATCGTCACTGGTGCTGCCAATTTTTGTGTGGCGTGAAATGTTATAGAAAGCCGTAGAATCTCTTATCCTATATCGGAAACAAAACACAAACCAAACCCAGTGAATACGGATCAATCGAAGCAGATCAAAAGTGGCCCAAAAAAATGGCGGGAAAAGCCCAAAGCAAAACGGCAGCGATTTAATATAAACTTGTAATTACTATATATATAATGTCCCATCGAATACGACACCGCGTGTGTCGTTTTGAAATTCGCTGTTTTGGGCCTGAAGTGGCTATACATACCTGTCGGCCCATTTGCATATGTTATACCGTTGTGTTTTATACTAAGTCGGCCCATGCTTTATTTTATACCGTTATATATTTTATATAGTTATCACCGCTTCAACATTCATCCTCATCTTCTTTCTGCAATCGTACTAATCAGGTAGCCATGTTTTTACTCTCTCGATTTCCTGCTGTCTTTCTTGCTTTTATCTTTGGTATTGTGTTCGTGTAGTAGTCGATCGTCGGTTGGTAAGCTTTTTTTTTTTTTTTTTTTTTTTTCCTGTTCGCCGTGTTGTGATTTTCAATATGAGAACCAAAACTAAGGCCGTGCGTAGACGCACTGGTGGCCAGCCGTTAGAGTGGGACGTGTCTGTTGGGGCTGATACAACTGTCGTTGAGGGTTATTCTGGTCATCTTCGTGGGACGGTTTCTGATGATGGTAATTGGGTGGGTGGTTTGGGTGTGCCGGCTGATTTAGGTTCGTTTATGCAAGTCGATGGTGGATTGCACCAGGTTGGTGTTAATGTCCATACGAGTGTCGCGGGGAGGCATTCGAATGGCATTACTATTAACGAGCCTCATTCACCGGACGTAACGGTTACGAATACCTATCATCGGTCTTTCATGGATGTCGCTGTTACTGGGAAGGGGAAGGCGAAGATCGATGATGTGCCTCAGACCTTGGATGATGGTATAACATACTTTTTCTTTAGGTTGTTTAGTGGCCGTGTATGCTATTTATTTTTTATCTTTATCTGCTGTTGTCGTAATTGCTACCTTATCATTATTCATATCCATTTTATTAGTGTGCAATGATGATAGGTTAATAGATTCGGTTACTAATTTGGTAGTTACCTTTACTCATATTGGATTAGTCTAGGACTAAACAAAATACTTTTTTTGTTGGTGACTTCGGTAATAAAAGAGTAAGTTGGCTACAATGGTAAAAAATGGTAAGTTGGTTGGTAATATGTGTCATTAGCCCTCTAATTCCAATGGTACCAAAAATCGTAGAGACCCAACAAGATTGTTGCTTGATATATAAGCAGAAGTTTTTCTTCCTATGGCACTTCTGAATTTTCGAATAAAAAAACTGGCATAGTTTTTAACTAAGGATGCAAATGGTTTATTGTCTCTTGATTACATTTAAGGTTGTATGCTTTCAGATTTTAGTTACAGAGATGTAACACTTTGAATACTTTGACTTTTGAGTTAGAAAAAAGGTTCCTGTTTCTTGCTACTTAGGATGCAACTTAACGCTCAATCATTATTAATGTCACTTTATTGTAGGTTTCAACAGCAAACAGGGTGTCGATCAATATGGTAAAAAGTGTTACATACTTTTACTTGGAAAAGGGACTTACGCTTATTAATTTTTTTTTTAGGTGTTATTGGAAAAAATTTTGAACTTTCATAATCAAGTTCGCTATTCTCAAAGTGTGTTTTCGTGCTTTGCGTAATTGTACTACATACTTCTTTTCCGTGTCATTTTGTACTCTTGTGTGCTATATGTTTTTGCTCTTTATCTTCTATTGCCATGCCGTCCTTTCTATCATTATTCGTGCTCATTTTATTGTGCCCGTTCAGGATTGGTTATTGGATACATTTCTTAGTCATGTGCTTGCCTTTACTTATGTTGGGTTCGTGAATATACGCTTTAACTTTTGCATTGATTTATCTTAATGTTTACATACTCATGTTCCTGTTTGGTGATACTTAGGTTGTAAGTTCAGTGACAACGGTTAGTATCATTACTTTGCTGTAGGTTTGCCCACTGCATACGCCATGGATCAACGTGGTAAAAAAATCATTATTTGACATGCGCACATGGCTTTAGATTATGAATCTTTACTTTGCTTATTGTCGCTTGCAACGGCTTTCTTATAATGACGTGATTTTTATGTACGTTTTTTTTCGTTCCATATGTCGTTGTCACTAATTTTTTTCTGTTGCTGTTGTTGTAGGTGCTGTTGCAACAGCAAACAACAAATGGGAAACAACAAAAGGGAAACAACAAAAGGATTATTTCAGCCAAAAAAACAACAAATGGAAAACAACAAAAGGGAAACAACAAAAGGATTATTTCCTAATTTTCTTCATATCAGAGGTGATTTTTGTGTCGTTCCTCCCTTTATTACTTTCTTTTATGTTAGTGCTGACAAGATTGCCGTTGGGTAACTGGTAATAATAGTTTTGGCTTGAAATAAGTCAATTTTAAGTACGGGTCATAATGGGTTGGGTTGACCCCCAAACACTGTCTATCCACTTTTTAACCTCCTTGATCTGTTAAAAAAAACCACTAATCAAAGGCTTGGATGTCGTGAGGGGTACTGGACTGAGGTATAGATTTATTAGTGTTGTAGTTTTGCCATTTATTCACTCTTACTGATACTGCAATATGTTCCTTTTAGGGAGATTTCAAGAAGCCGATGCATCATATTATCTCTCATGTTTAGCATCAGTGGATTCCACTTATCGGACACGGTAATTTTGAATTTATGTTATAGTTATATTAGTAGTTCTACATGCACCAGGTCAACTGCTTACCGAATCAACTTGGATATGTATCCACTTTTTTTATTCATCTCCCATTCAATATGATTTTTTCATTCTGTATGTTAACAGACAGCGCCTGTGGGTCAGATGGCTCAGTATGGTAACAGCGACCTGGCTTCAAGAGGTCGAAATAGTGGTGTGTCTGCCATGTGCTTAAGGTGTAATCAACTGGGCCATTGGTCATGAGACTGGCCTGCTAACTGACTTTGAATGTACGGGTAAGTTCCATCATATTTTTGTCGATAGATTTTTTTAATTATATAAAATGCTTTGTGTTAAATTATCATTATAAAAACTGCCTATCAGAAAATGTAGTCAAACTGGTAAAATTTCAGATGGTCCGCGTGCTTAGATGATGGCATGTGTCCGAAAGGCCTTTAAAACACTCAAAAGTCGACTTACATGCACATACATCTTTTTTAGAATTTTATCTTCAATTTTACCTTTACGATATACCAATTTATATCCTGAAACCGGTTTCACTAATGTTCATTCATATACCATTAAGATTACTGAAACCGATTTATATTTGTGTAGGAGGCCATGTAATTATATGATTGCTAGAAATGGTTCTACCATCAGTAAGTTCTTCGCCACTCACATTTCTGCCTATAGACATTAGCTTGGTTCGACTAAAAAAATTCTGATAATCTGATTTGGGTCACATTCAGGTTTATAGTAATAATTATACAATTTTTTTTTCCCTTCGTGCAAGACGCGATTATATCCTGGAACATTTAACAACAGCTTATACATGGCAAGTGATTTATGAAATTTTGCGCATCATATATTCCCACGAGAGAATCCATCTTCAATAATCCCTTCTGCAGAAATCAGTGACTCACGTGCCATTGTATTTGTTGCAGCTTCATGCTTCAGGTGCCGATCAAGCAATTTAAAAACCGGATGCAATGAATTCAGGTTCCGATGCTAGGCTATTATAAATGCTTACATCCATGTATGAATCAGTAACGTATACATAATCAACATAAACTTATAATCATGAATGATGTTGTATGCTATTTTGACCGTATAATTCATTTGTGGTCTCGCATGCACATCTCTTAATTCGTGTAAATAACAAGATTTGATAAGTTTTGATTTGAGTATTGTCACGTTAGACTAAATCATGTGTATATCTTTTCATTGCATAATATTTGATCAGAGTTGCTTGGTGTGTGCATGTTTTAGACTTGACCACTTTCTACTTAAAAAAATACCGTGCAATTATCAACGACGTGAAACGATGTCCATCATTTTTATCCATCATCCATATATGTGAGTTTATGAGCTTTTTCTAATTTAAATAAGAGAGTAACACTCATTCATATTATGCTATGTTTTTCCTACTCAGGGTTTTGGCGAATATTTTCAGACCACCTCGAAGACATAAAAGAAGATGGAGTATTTACTTTTTTTTTTGAAAAAGTCAGCATTTAAAAGACAATGGTACATGATAATTGTGTTGAATGATTTGCGCACAGGTTAATGCTTTTGGGTTTGAGTTACATATTGTAATTGACCGACGGACTACGTGGGAAATACGAGATCTAGGCAAGCCGCTATCAAATGTGCATTTTCGGCCCCTTTTATGACATATGGTTATTTTTCATTCGAATACAGGTATGGTACAATAATGTTCTACATGCACAACAATGTTCTCATGGCTCTAATTGTGGTACCAAAAAAATTTGGTCAGTGTAGACTTTTCAAAAGATGGTTTTGTAGCAATTAGAGAATTAGTAGTTAAAAGTATAATAGTAACACATTCGGTACGTGATGGGAAATGTAAGATAGCAAATTAACACTACATATCCAGTGTAGTGGTTTCGTGTTATGGATGATGTTCCAATACCTTTTCATTTCAATAAAAGTTTTTCAGGCCATTTTGTGAACCCAGTACGGGCCATGAAAATGAAACACTACTTTCACATATAGGCCATCCGTAACGGCTACGTAACATAATAGAACAGAGACAAAATCAGGGACAACGCTAACACTTAGCATTCTATACATGCAATTTGCCATTCTCAGCTACGCAGAACATTTCAAATCCAATGTACAATAACCTCAGAAATTAATACAACCGTCGTACTGCTAGACGCAACAGTAGAATGCTGTATCCTAAACGCCGAAAATTCAATAGCCAAAAGCATCACTAGCTTAACTATAATTCGTCGCGTACGGTGTATTAATCGACACTTTTCACAAATTTTAGAAACAAAAACTCTTATTCATATTTGCCATTCGTCACTTTAATTTTCAATCGACTTCTTAAAATAAAATAAATTTCGTAAACTTTTGAATTTTTAATGGTAACTTAAATCGCAGTTTACAATTATAACTTGCATGCCTTTTTGTTTTTATTTTTACATTAAATTGCTCTCATAAACAGACATGAGAATTAGATCATTTAACATAATATAAATAACTTAATTTCGTATTGTTCGATGACCGATCCTTTTAATCCAGTCCATATAACGACGGATACAGTAAAATAAAAGCACAGCTAATCAACACAACTAAACACAGACATCCATAAAAATGTCCTTAAACACAGTTATAATACATTCGCAAGATAACCATAGTAAATCCGCGGATCTAGGAATCACCAAGTAACATGATAGAAAACATGATTAAAGTCGAAGACAAACCCAACGGTTAACACTCTAGAAACAGAATTTGCCGTTCCCACATACAAAAATTGAGCTTTACAGTTATATACGATAGTAATCACAGTGAATACGAAGATCTAGGAATGAATGGCAAGTTCATACACCCAGTATAAGGCAACCAATACGTCTACGTAACATAAAAGAAAAAGGATTAAAAACGAACAAACCCACAACGCTTAGCATAAGTACAATGAGCAAATATAAACTACGATCTTAGTTACAACTACATACGATATCAGAACCGAATAATCCCCGCCCCGCCGCAACGCGGCGGCCCAAAGCTAACCTCGTTGTTAATAAGAAACCGGCAAATTATTACTTTTATTTATTGGGCTACCCTATTGACCCAAGAATGTAACCAATCCAACCCAAAGCCCACACAAATCCAACTTAAAAACATTGACTTTGACCAACTTTTCACATCAATAAAACCCCCAAAAATCCGAAACCAATCACTCTTTTACAATCCCACACACACATTCCAATTTGGGGCTTTTCTTCTTCAAACATCAAACCCTAATTCAATCGCATCAATGGACTTCGGATTCAACAAGAAACGTGGCCGTCCAGCTGCCGGAGCTAACGGCAACACCGGTTTCAAGAAATCCAAACAAGGTTAGGGTTTCGTTTTTTTTTCGTTAATTTTTTGGATCTGGGGTTTGGGTTTTGTTATATGGTTGATGGGTTTTGTTTTTTATGTTGTATTGATTGATAAAGTTTGTTACTTGGTGTAGATTTGTGTGTTTTTGGTATTGAATTGAGTTTTTAGGGTTAGGGTTAGGGTTAAAGATTGTTGATTTTTATTGGGTTTTTGTTTTTATTGTTGAATTGGGTTGTTTGGGTTAATGCCGTTAGATTGGGGTATTCGGTTAAAGGTCGTTGATTGTCGTAAGCGTATTTGTAGCTGTTATTGAAATAAGCCAGCCGTTGGATGTTCGTATAAGAATGATGCCGTTTGATGGTTGAATAAGTTATTAGGATTTGATTATGTTTGTATCGTTAGATTAGTAGTAATGGTGACCAAACCGAACACTGCCACCTCACCTTACATCAGCATTCACTCCCTTTACCAGACCCTGTAGTGGTAACCACCAAACTCATCACACAAATATACCCCGTAATACACTTGCACACACGCACACACAAACACAATCAAATTTGATTCAGTGGTCTGGATGTTGCGTAGAGGGGAGAGATGTGTAGTAGAGGTGCTCGACGCGTGGTGCCACGTAAGGCAACCACACGTGAATAAGCATTGCATAACGGCTAGTCTTAGAGTTTTTATTTGTTATACATGTCTGTTTCTTGCAGTGTTGTAAATATCGGTCTTGGCGGCCGATATATCACTAATATATCGCTTATCGGTGGTCGACCGCCACGATATTTAGCATATCGGTCAAATATATCGGTCATGGTCAAAATAGCCAAAATCAGTCAAAATCGGCCAAAATCGGTTAAATATCAGTCAAAATCGGTAAAAATTGGTCAATTATTGGTAGAAGACATAATCGGAGACTAATAAATAAGTGTATAACTAAAAATAATAGAAAGACTAATAAATTTAATAAAAATATGTAAATTATGCACAATTTATATCAAATAAATGTTAAAGTCGGTAAATTTCTTTATAATGTATGGTCTCCGATATATCACTGATATATCACCGCCAAGACCGATATGGCGCTTGGCGGGGGTCGACCGCCACGGTACCGCCGAGCGATATTTACAACCATGGTTTCTTGTTTTGAGTTAAGGCATTAAATGGTCTTATATGTTATTAGAGTTTAATTCTTCAAATGTTTGTTTTGTGAGGAAATTAGTGATTACCAATGTCGAACAGCTATTGAAGAATTCGGTGAACCCAATTGTGGTATTCTCAATAACAACAATCTCAACTCATCAATATATCATGGGTTGTGCCCATTATTTGGCTATAGGCTTAGAGCTCTCTATCTCTGGCAACATGTTTGATGGGAAACTTTCAGACTTTCTGAGCACCTTGTCTTGATGTACATCAGCTACGTTAGGAGTATTGCATGCTTCAAGTAACCAATTCACAGGGTCATTGTCTCATGTCATCCAAAACTTTTCATCCCTAATATACTTGAACCTATCTTCGAATCATTTAGATGGAACTATTTCATGGTCCTATACCTGCTTTTCCCCCGGTTATAAGTTTTCTTAATCTTTCGAGAAACAAATTTCATGGAGGAATCTCTTTCTTTTGCCATATGTATGAAGGGTTGGAATTTCTTGATCTCTCAAGTAACTCGTTAACCGACAACTTCTGGACTGTTTGCGGAATTTGACCAAACTAAGAGTTCTCAATCTAGGATACAATTTTCTTTCAGGAAGACTTCCTCTATGAGATATTTGGACCAACTTAAGATCCTGTGTTTATACAACAACTTCTCTGGTGAAAACCTTTTGTCTATATGGAATTGCACCAAGTTAAGCCTTTTGAATTTAGGGGCAACTAGTTTATTGGAAATATTCCTGTTTGGATTGGCGAAAACTTTTCAGGGTTGTATTTTCTTAGCTTAAGATCAAACAGTTTATTTGGAATCATTCCTTTAGAGATATGTCCATTAGTAAATCTTCAAATCCTAGACTTTTCAATAAACAACCTGTATGGATCAATGCCATTGTGTTTGAATAATCTTACCATTGACTCAAAAAGGGCTCTTTGTGAAACAGAACATACATCATTTTTCATGGCTTTTAGATGACTTTTCAGCTAATGATAGTTATATTTATTATGATGAAATTTACAATAACTTTGTTGACAGTGCGATGATCAAATGGCAAGGAAAGGTAAATGAATTTAGCAGCTGTCTGAGATTAGTGAAGGCCATCTATTTGTCCAGCAACAATCTGACAGGACACATCCCATATGAAATTGTCAATCTGCATGGATTGTTAGTGCTAAACTTTGTCAAACAACTCTTTAAGTGGAGAGATCCCAAGAGACATTGGTCAAATGAAAGAAATTGAAACTTTGGATTTATCCAAAAACTATTTCTCAGGATGGTTGCAATCAAGCATGTCTCAGATGAGGTTTTTAGATTATCTTGACATGTCGCATAACAACTTGTCTGGGGGAGGATTCCATCTAACACTCAACTCCAGACCTTTGAAGCTTCAAGGTACATTGGAAATGCGGGATTATGTGGACCTCACCTATCCAAATATTGTCCCCAAGATAAAGAAATTGAAGTAACATAATATCATAAAGAAATGTGGGCGAAAGTAAGAGTGATGGCGAAGCCAAAGGTGAGAGAGTAAATGCACACTCGAACCCTTCCACAAAGATAGCAACAACATTCCACAAAGGTGAGAGGATTCCACAAAGTTACACTCACCATGCGGTTTAGTTTCCAGCTCTTATGAAATCAATCTTCATTGGTTTCGGCTATGGTTCTTGTTTTCTCCAGTGCTAATAACAGTAACCGCTTTTTTCTTCCACATAACATGTACTCTGTTTCGGGCTCTGTTTCACACACTCATTAGTGACCTGATTTAATTTTTCTTTCACTTATTAATGTACTATGATTGAACGTCTTAGCATACGATTAGTATGCTTTATGTTCTTTTTCATCTACCTATTAATGTTGGTATATAGTGTTGTAATTTCATGTTTCACTTGTATTTGGTAGTGGTTTATAAGGCCCCTTTATTAATAAAAGTGCCACTAACACCATGGGTGGCCGTTTCCCCGCATTTTGTGATATACGATGTCTCCATATGTTCATATTATAACTTTAGAGCTGTATGATGCACGGAAGGTGTTTGATAAAATGCTTTACATAGAATTGCAACATACCTGGTGATGTTAAGATATCATGGCTAGCTAAAGTGAACATGAACCTTTACGATAAGATATCAAGCTTTAAAAGCAGCTAGGGGTGTAATGCATGGCAATGTAGGCTATTACGTTTGACATCTGAGTGCATGTACTGTGAAGACTGTAGCAGTGTTTTAATCTTGATTACTAAGGTGGAAATTGCTTTGATATTGTAGCACCTTCGATCTACCTTAAAATCTTAATAACGATATTCTTTTTGCAAGTAAACATCAGTTTTGTTACTCAATCGCTAATATACCAATCACTGGAAATTGTTGCAAGTCACCATAGTGACCACATGTTGCTTCCACCAATCAGTTTCGGGCTCTGTTTCAGAAACTCAATAGTAGTGACTCGATCTAATTTTGCTTTCGTTAGTGTGAATATTGCTCACTTTTTTAAACTGATTAGTAATGAAGAGGAAATAAAGTATGTTTGTATATGTTGCTTTGTAACATTCCATTTCTTTTTTCTGCTCATTTGGGTATCCATGCCGGAATCGTTATTATATTAGCTTTATAAACTTTTTATGCGTTGCTCCAGTTGTACTGAAGTATGATTGCAGATAACCAATTGCAGGTAGTAAATTTGTTGCTGAAATCAACCCTCATGTAATTGACGAAACTATTGTAGCAATTTATTGAGCTTGTCTAGGCTATTGCAGAGCTCTATTAATTTTGTCAATGCATAATGTTCAAAAATTGGATTCGAAGGTAATGTTATGCTCTACTTGAATGATTGAATGAATGGATCTATACCAAACGGATTAAATAATACTTCATATTGTTACTCGCACGAGTGTCATTCAACTGTGATCCCTACACCCGCGTGACCCAAACCTGTTTTGACCCAAGATTTAAGTTAGGTCATTTGGCCCGTTACCCAAACCCGCCCATTTTGCCACCTCTACTAGTATTAGTGGGCTAAATATGTTTACACTGTCAAACCAGAATGGCTAGTTACAACCCACAATTTGCATCAGCTAGACCTCATCATTAATTGAATTTTAAATTAATACTCAAGGAGTGACACTCAACCCCAAAGTTTTACAAAGTTTATATGTATTTTAACCTTACCGCAACATATTTTATGTATAAGCAAAAAGATTTGAAATGTATTGAAAAAAATTACTTCGTCATTGGCAACATCTTAGAAAGAAGTCAATAAATCAATACAGACACTATATCTTTGAACATTAAGTAAGCTTGACTTGATTAGCTAAATCTACAAGTTTTGACCCTCAAATGCAATTGATAATTTTCTGAGATAACCAAATAGTCATCCTTATACTGGAAATGCAGTATTATTATTGGACTTGCCATAACAACTAAACTGTTCTGATTTTCTTTGCAAAATGCAATGGGTTGCATTTGGATATGTAGATATATGTATTTATGCTTTTTTTAACCACCTATTCTTGTTCACAGCTATGTGACGATCACATTGACAATATAACTTATATTCTCTTTAGTTTAACAGTAAATGAGATTTTAGTAAGACATCCTAAAATAAAGACTGAGTATTGTATACTTGTTAATATTTGGGTGATTTCATGGCAAGTTTCATTCTTATAGAACAGCTGTTGAGTGTATGAATCAGGGATATGAACAGAGCTACTCTGTTTGTAACATTAGAATGTGGAACTTCAACAACTACAGAAAACATATTTTGCTTTATTGCTAACTTACTGTCTAATACGATGCAAGCTAGATTAGGACTTCAACAACTACAGAAAACATATTTTGAAAGTTTCTTCTTGTTGACTCTTGATAAACTCAATATACCTTGCTCTTATTCACACAAACATAAAAGTAAAGATGAAATTTGATGAGTAGATGGAGTCCATGAGACCTTACTTAGATTTGTGAAACTTATTACAGTTAACTCTTTGATAGCTGAAATCAAGTCAGCAAGTATACATAAGATCCTTGATAAAAACGTACATACATCATTGTAATCAAGTGCACAGCCTTCCCCAACTCTTCGTCATAAATTAGCCTTTTAAACATTCTACCAAGGTAGCCAACGGACTGTCCATCAACTGACTCAATGCCATATATACTTGAGATTAGGTTCAACCATTAACAATAATGAGCTATTATTAAACATAACAACAACACCATGTTCATTTAGACCATGCTGAAATTGTCACCATTTTTCATTTGACCAAAACTTCAAACCAGGTTTCCAATCAAGATTTTCAGCAACACTTAATTCACTGCTTGATTTCCTTATTCTCTTATGTTTGATCAACGCTTGAATGCTAGTTTTCACTATTCCTTCTATGCTTTCAATAATCTATGGTATACTAAAATATTTTTGTCCCTCATAGTTTTCTTTGTCAACTGTGTTCCACAATATGACTCGCTTATTACTTCCAAAGTACCTTGTCGAGTTTTGAGGTAGCTAAGACCTTATCCTTGTGGATGTTTACAAGATTGAGTACACAATTACAAGAGTCATGGTACTCCTTATAGCACTAGCGACTTGCCTAACTCGAGCATATAGTCATCAAATTCTTCACCAAAATAACTTCATGTTTTAACATAATAAGGCCATGTTGGATTATCATTTCGTTTCGGAATTTCATCAAACACCCTGTCAACAACCACAAATTTCTTTACGAGCATTTCATCAAACACGATATAGGCAACCCTTATCCCGATATAGACTGTTTAATTTCGTACTGAAGAGTATTTGGACATCTAATGTGGGATTAATTTATTCTGTAATCTTTAGTCTCCTTAGTCCTTACGTCTAACTTGAGATCGCTAACTTCAATTCTTCCTCATTTTTTCCACACAATAGGACAAGTGTATTTATTATAATTTTGAACAAATGTAAAAAGAAGAAACCAATTTGAGACCATCCACTTCAATTTTCAAATGTGAAGACTTTTTAGTAGCAATTAGTCAAATGCCATTTTTTTCCACAAAATAGGACAAGTGTATTTATGTCAACTTTGAACAAACTGGAAAAATAAGAAACCAATTTGGACCGTTCTCTTCAAGTTGGGCTCACTAAACTAACCAAATCAGATTACTTGCATCTCCAAGATTCCATTTCCATCCTCTAACTTGAACAGTTTGTTAGTATTTTTCTTCCTCTTTCAATATTTATTACAAGCATGTATCTTAGGCCGTAATGGGGAGGTCGACCTTTTGGTCGGTCGCTCTATAGGACGCATCCCCCCCCCCCCCCAACGAGCCAACCAAACAGGTGAGTGAAGCGGGTTTGAGCAAAGAATCAAAATGGTTTCGGATTCAAACGAGTTCAGGTCCTCCCCCTCACCGTCACTAAGTTAGAAGAATTATAATGTAGTTCACAAAAACTTGAAGAAAGAACAGTGATCTTCACTATAAAAGAATAAAGCAAATCAATAAGTATACCGAAATTAACTAGCCCAATTTTGTATATACTGGCAAAATTTGCTGCTCTGGTTAATATTCATTCACCTGATTACAATAGGTGAAAAGATTTCCCCCACAGATATTGTTCATGTTGTTGACTACTATTACATTTAGGGTAAAAGGCAAAGACACTCTATGCATTACTCAAAATACACATACATAATTTCAAATTGACTAGACATATTGCATCAATCAGTTTCTATCGATTATTCAAAACACAAGACTTTGAATGAAGTTGCTTTATACAAAGAGTGTTCTAATATGTATTTTCAACTAAGTATTGCAATGAAATAATGTAACAAGATTATCATTATGTATTTAAACTAAAGTATAAGATAGATGTTCAACGATTTAATTGCGCCAAAGCATGTATTGTTAGTTACCAAATATATAATATGAGCCAACCTGAGTATGTTAGAACTGGGCCGCTCTAATTTTCAAGTCAAACAACCTGTACTAATAGCTTGTATGCAAACCTAAACCCTGTCCACAGCAAACACAAAACGTAATCATTCATCTTGAAGCTAAACAACTTATATTGGCATAAATAGTTAATCAAATGCAGTTGAATTTCAAATGACAAACTAATTTACCTATGCAGATTACTCTTGAAATCACATTCTTTTTATAAAAGGAAAAGTTGTAAACTTAACGTTTCTAAAATTTGGTTGAGTCATTTCAACAAACATATTGTGGGTCATGAGAAAACTAAAGATGTATGCAACCTTATAAGCAATAAATTAAAGAAGAACTATGTATGAATAACTTTATCCATGCATGGAGACATTACTTTAAGCTCGTAATTCGATTAAGTGGTATCAGGTGTCAACAAAGTATAATTCAAACATATCCGTATAGGTCAATTTTGCCAGCTCCATCAAAGTCGCTGACTGGATATACATTTACACAATAATTGCAAAGACTTGAGAGTCTTTGAACGTCTAATTCGGGACATCAAATTTATTCCACGATCTTTATTCCAAGTGTTATGTGCTCCACACAAATTTATATCCATCTAGTTCAATTCTTTATTATCAAAGTCTATATAAAGCAGCATTGAGGTATATGTGTGCATTATCATATTCAAAAACATCAATACAATTTTATACAACATACATTATGAAGGACAATATTTACTTTTACTTCATGCATATTCATGTTTTGTTTATTTTCCCACTTGTCTTTCTGTGGTTTAATACCACAACTGCAACATCCTCTGGCCACCAACCTGTTGCTGCAGCAGGAGGAGTTGTTCATAAGTGCATCGATAAGGAGAGACAAGCTCTTCTTGATTTCAAAGCTCACATTATTCAAGACCCCTTTGCCCTGCTCTCTGAATGGAAACCAGACTCAGAAGATGATTGCTGTAAATGGCGTGGAATCACGTGCAACAACCAAACAGGTCATATCACAAAGCTTGACCTGTTAGGCCCTACTCAAGGTGGTCTTGAAGGTGAGATTACCCATTCATTGCTTAACTTAAGCTACTTGAATTATCTTGATCTTTCCTACAATTCTTTTCATGGAACAATTCCTCGGTTCATTGGTAACATGACCCGGTTAACTTATCTTGACCTTTCTGAGAATCAGTTTACTGGATCCATTACTAAGTTCATTAGTAACATGACCCGTTTAACTTATCTTGACCTTTCTTTTAATCAGTTTACTGGATCCATTACTAAGTTCATTAGTAACATGACCCTGTTAACTTATATTGACCTTCGTGTGAATCAGTTTACTGGATACATTCCTAAGTCCATTGGTCACATGACCCAGTTAACTTTTCTTGATCTTCATGAAAATCAGTTTATTGGGTCCATTCCTGAATCCGTTGGTTCTTTGGCCAAATTAAGAGAACTTTCTCTTTCGGACAATAATCTCAGTGGAGCCATTCCCATGTCCATTGGTTCCTCAACCAATTTAACAACCCTCGACCTTAGTTATAATAATTTCAGTGGCACCATTCCAATGTCCATTGGTTCCTTAACCGAATTAACACAGCTTTACCTTATTGGGAATAATTTCACTGGAAGCATTCCGAGATCCATTGGTTCCTTGACCAAATTAAATTCCCTTGACCTTTCAGACAACTCTTTCTCTGGAACCATTCCTCCGGAATTTGGAAACCTCACCAATTTGGAACAACTTCATCTAAGTTCCCTCGGAAGTTGTACAGTTGAAAACCTAGACTGGTTGTCCTCTCTATCTTATTTAAAACACCTTCATATGGATGGAATTTCTTTGGCCAAAGCAAATAACTGGGTAAATGTTATAATAGGTCTCCAAAACCTAGAAAGATTAAGTTTAGTTGGATGTGACCTCTCACAAATCATGCATCCATATTCTTCATCTCTCAACTCTTCTTTATCTATTGGTTACCTTTATCTCAATAACAACAATCTCAACTCATCCATGTTTCGTTGGTTTTGCCCATTAATTAGTAACGATTTTTATAGTCTTTCTATCTCTGGCAACAAGTTTGATGGGAAACTGTCAGATTTTCTAAACAACTTGTCTGGATGCACATCAGCTACTACGTTAGGTACTTTGGATGCTTCAAGTAACCAATTCACAGGGTCATTGTCTGTTGAGATCCAACACTTTTCATTCCTCTATTCCTTGAACCTATCTTCAAATCTGTTAGATGGAACAATAAGTGACAAACTGTGGCAACTACCCAGCCTTCTGTGGCTATACCTGTCTTCCAATTATCTTAGTGGTGCTATCTCTGAAAACATTGGAAAATCAAATCTTTGGTATATAGATATTTCAAATAACTCACTGGAAGGAGCTTTTTTTAATGATGACGTGTCAAACTTTTCTTGGGGTATACAATATATAGATTTCAGTTCTAACAAGCTAGGACCTCACTTCCTCAAATGGATACAAAAACTGAAAAGCCTCAGGCATCTTGATCTTTCCAGAAATAATATCTCAGACACAGTTTCTACAGAGTACTGGAACCAGTGGCAGTCTTCTCAATTGAGCTATTTGGATCTCTCTTTCAACAACATCAGTGGGAGATTACCAGAATCATTATCAAATCACAACCTTGAGATATTAATTTTGAGTGTCAACAACTTTTATGGTCCAATACCTGCTTTTCCAGCACATATAAGATTTTTAGATCTGTCCAAAAACAAATTCCATGGATTCTTGTGTCAAATGTATAAAAATTTGGAATTTTTTGATCTCTCACGTAACACAATAACTGGGCAACTTCCGGACTGTTTTCGGAATTTGACATATCTAAAAGTTCTTAATCTAGGACACAACAGTTTGTCAGGAAGGATTCCTCCCTCAATAGGATATTTGGGTCAACTCGAGACGTTGTGTTTATACAACAACAGCTTCTCTGGAGAATTGCCATTGTCTTTGATGAATTGCACAAATTTAAGCCTTTTGGACTTGGGGGACAACGTTTTATATGGTAATATTCCTGTTTGGATTGGGGAAAACTTGTCAAGGTTGTATGTCCTTAGCCTAAATTCAAACAACTTTTTGGGAGCCATCCCTTCACAAATATGTCAGTTGGTAAGCCTTCAAATCTTGGACTTGTCATATAACAATCTCAATGGAACAATCCCATCGTGTGTGAATAATCTTACTTCCATGGTTCAAAAAGGAGTGTTTGCGGAACAAAATGTACATCATTATGAAAGTTATGTCAATTTAGCGTCTGATAATGGTTATGCTAGTGAAAGTGTTGAAGATAGCTATTTAGATCATCTGTTGATCAAATGGCAAGGAAAGGTATCTGAGTTTAGTAACACTATGGGATTGGTGAAGACTATCGATTTATCAAGTAACAATCTCATAGGAAAAATCCCATTTGAGATGACCAAACTGCATGGATTGTTGGCACTAGACTTGTCTAACAACTCTCTAGATGGAGACATTCCACAAGACATTGGTCAAATGACACAGCTATTAACTTTGAATTTGTCTAGAAACATGTTTTCAGGAGAGATGCCATCAAGCATGTCTGACATGCATTCATTAAATGATCTAGACGTGTCATTTAATAACTTGTCCGGAAGAGTTCCATCGAGCACTCAACTCCAGTCCTTTCCACCTGAATGGTTCACAGGAAATGCAGAACTATGTGGACTTCCTACAAGGAAAACATGTCTCAGAGATGAAGATTTAGGAGTTCCACATGTCGTTAAGAGTGAAAGTGATGAACTTCAAAGATGGTTTTATGTTGGAGGGGCCACTGGTTTTGCTACTGGATTTTGGATAGTATGTAGCGCTTTACTTTTAAACCGTCGAGGGAGACGTGCTTTTTTTCACTTTCATGATAGCGTAAAAGATTGGGTGTATGTAACCATGGCAGTGTTCATAGCAAAATGGCGAAGGGTTGCCCGTGCATAGTGGTATATGTTTTTTATGTTTTTTTTTTCATCTACTTATTAATGTTTGGTATATAGTATTGTAATTTCATGCTTCTTGTATTTGGTAGGGGCTTTTAAGTCCCCTTTATTAATAAAATTGCCACTAACACCATGGGTGGCCGTTTCTCCGTGTTGTGTGATATACGACATCTCCATATGTTTATATCATAAAATGTATAGCTATATGATGCACTGAAGGAGTTTGATAAAATGCTTTACATAGAATTGCAACATATATACTTGATGTTGAGGTATCATGGCTAGCTAAAGTGCGCATGAACCTTTACAATATGATATCATGCTTTAAAAGCAAGTGTTGGGGGTGTAATCATGCCAATGTAGGCTATTACATTTGACATCTAAGTATAGTGTGAAGCTAGCTACTTTGGCAGTGTTTAAATCTTAATATGAAAAGTAAATACTAATATAATTTTTTGTTAGTACAGTTCTGTTTTGTTACTCAATCATTGGTATCGGCTATTGTTCAGGCTCTGTTTCACACACTCAATTGTAGTGACCTGATATAATTTTTCTTTCAGTTATTAATGTACTACGAAAGTAATAGCAAACGAATAATATGCTAGATGTTAGTGTGAAAATGCTCTTACTTTTTTAAACTGATTAGTGATTAGTAATGAACAAGAAATAAGTATGTTGGTAACTGCTGGTTTTGTATTGCAAGCACCTAGCATCTGGAAGTTATAAACTAAATAGTAAATATTAGATAAATGTTTATAGATTTAATAGTCATAAACTAGCATGAAATTAGTTACATAAGATAATTTAAAGAAATTTATATGATACAAGATTATTTTTATTGATATTGACTTTACATGTTTTTTTTTTTTTTTTTTTGGGAAAAAGGGACCATCCCCGGCAAAAATATTAATCACAAAAAATTACAAAACAAGCACTACATGGATAACCCGCATATGCATAAGAACTGACATGCCCAAAACATGCTTTGGGAACATGCACAATAAGGAAACTAGCCGATAAGTACCAATACACAAGCTAACAAGCAATAAACACCAACTGAAAAAACCAAAAATTACATGTCCTTTGTTAAAGCAAAAACAAGCAACAAAGTCCACCATGTCTTTAAACTTCACGTACCCCTTCTCCCCTGAACCAATCAACATATACTCCCTTGAACTCTCTTCATCCAAACACTCCTTAACGGCAAACAAGCAAAACACAACAGCATATTCCAACTCATAAGAGTAAATCAGCAACAAAAATCTGGTCATATCTTCATAAATGAGCACCTGTTCCCAAGAGCCATCAATCTTCAAATACGAACCAGTCCAAAACAGCACCATAATAGAATCAGTTCCCTTAAAATAACTCCCAAACTCTTCCAAACACTTCTTATTAATGATGCAAATATCAGAGAGAAGTCTTGTACATAATCTTGACAGCAGTCCAACAAGTACTCCACCATTTGGAAACCGAAACAATCAAAATAGGACTTCCAAAAGCCAAAGAAAACCTAACAAAATTATCAACAATGACTACTTCCAAACACCAATTAAAAATCCAAAAACCTCTGAAAATAACTCTGAAACCCCAAACGATACTCTTCAAAGGAGAGAACCAGCAGATTGAGAAGAACCACATTAAGAAACATTAGAAGACTTCACCATATCACCCTACAACACATGGAAATTCCAAATCCCAGCCGCCTCCAAAGATTGCTTTGACCTTCTAATTTTCAAACTTAAGAGCCTTATTTTAACCAGATCCTGAATAATGCTACAAATGCCATCAAAACTTCTGAAAAATTTTGCGAGTTTTGTTTATACCGGACTCTTAAAGTTTTTGTTGATTCTTTAGTTTTATAAACTCCAGGAAATCTGCAAACATTCATTCCACAAGCATTATATCTTTAATTGTTTTGTTTTTATTCCTAAGTCTGGAATTACATCTAGTTGTGAGTTTCCTTTGTTCGGTTTGATGCTTTGGGTTTTTGTGTTTGTTTTCTCAGGTTTAACAGGTTATATTGGACAAGATGATGATTTATATTTCTGGAAGGGAAGCTTTGAATGTTCATTTTCTTGGAGGAAGATCTAACCTTGTTAACACACTATCCACACCGAACGAATCAGGGGAGTAATTGATTTCATTCTTTTACCTATTTCACTTTTACATTCTTTAATTGAACATTGGGGACAATGTTCATCCTAAGTGTAAGGGAAAGGTAAATGATGATACCTTATAGGATACATTTTCACTTGAGTTTGTTTGTTTGATGGTAGGTGTGTAATAAAACTAAGAGAAATACTTGTTAGTGTAACTTTAGCGCCAAATTTAAAATTTTTTACAACATTTAGGAGTGAAACTTTAGCCTTAGCAAGCGTCTCATGGATAGGAGTTGTATGACTAGCACAAAACTGTACTATTCAAAAAAAATTTCCACCCAAATATGTGAGGTTCACCTTTAGATTTGATAGGAAAAGCATTTACTATT
Source organism: Artemisia argyi (assembly GCA_030686995.1). Taxonomy (NCBI): domain Eukaryota; kingdom Viridiplantae; phylum Streptophyta; class Magnoliopsida; order Asterales; family Asteraceae; genus Artemisia; species Artemisia argyi. Next base: position 28,750,755 of record CM060692.1, on the reverse strand, counting down.
AGTGCTTATGAGTGTACCAGTAGCATTTAGATTCTAGAACTTGCGTTAGTGATGCATCCCGAGACCGCTAGTGAGACTACATTCGTGTAATAGGATTTACTACATGATAAGAGGCATTAGGATCACCCTTGTGTTAAACCCGTATCATAATTACTTGACCATTTAAGTCATAGTGCTTGGCTAGTTAAGTCAATTAATTTTTCCCACACCTTAGCGTTGTACTCATTTTTAGTACACGAAACCCCTAGTACACCCCTCCGAGCCTATCTTTTCATTTCTAACTTTAAGCATCTTACTTAAAGGAAGAATTTGTTACAACCCACTTAAATGTACAACCAAATCGCCTTAGCCTTCCGTGTATGCACTCATCTTTAGTGCATTATTGTTATTTGTTTAAACGCTTAGTTAATTATCTAATTGATTACATGGTTGCTAAGTCGAGTCATATCCTTGTGCATATTGTTTTGAGACGATTGGGACTCATGGGTAAAGTACTAATCTTATGGAGTAATGGGTAAAGTACTAATCTTATGGACTCATGGGTAATCTTGACAGCAGTCCAACAAGTACTCCACTATTTGGAAACCGAAACAATCAAAATAGGACTTCCAAAAGCCAAAGAAAACCTAACTAAATTATCAACAATGACTACTTCCAAACACCAATTAAAAATCCAAAAACTCTGAAAATAACTCTGAAACCCCAAACGATACTCTTCAAAGGAGAGAACCAGCAGATTGAGAAGAACCACATTAAGAAACATTAGAAGACTTCACCATATCACCCTGCAACACATGGAAATTCCAAATCCCAGCCGCCTCCAAAGATTGCTTTGACCTTCTAATTTTCAAACTTAAGAGCCTTATTCTAACCAGATCCTGAATAATGCTGCAAATGTCATCAAAACTTCTGAAAATTTTTGCTAGTTTTGTTTATACCGGACTCTTAAAATTTTTGTTGATTCTTTAGTTTTATAAACTCCAGAAAATCTGCAAACATTCATTCCAGAAGCATTATATCTTTAATTGTTTTGTTTTTATTCCTAAGTCTGGAATTACATCTAGTTGTGAGTTTCCTTTGTTCGGTTTGATGCTTTGGGTTTTTGTGTTTGTTTTCTCAGGTTTAACAGGTTATATTTGACAAGAAGATGATTTATATTTCTGGAAGGGAAGCTTTGAATGTTCATTTTCTTGGAGGAAGATCTAACCTTGTTAACACACTATCCACACCGAATGAATCAGGGGAGTAATTGATTTCATTATTTTACCTATTTCACTTTTACATTCTTTAATTGAACATTGGGGACAATGTTCATCCTAAGTGTAAGGGGAAGGTAAATGATGATACCTTATAGGATACATTTTCACTTGAGTTTGTTTGTTTGATGGTAGGTGTGTAATAAAACTAAGAGAAATACTTGTTAGTGTAATTTTAGCGCCAAATTTAAAATTTTTTACAACATTTAGGAGTGAAACTTTAGCCTTAGCAAGCGTCTCATGGATAGGCGTTGTATGACTAGCACAAAACTGTACCATTCAAAAAAAATTTCCACCAAAATATGTGAGGTTCGCCTTTACATTTGATAGGAAAAGCATTTACTATTTGTAACAATTCGCAATTTCAGGTTAATTACTATTCCCGAAAAATTTCACTATTCACTTTTACTATTCATTTTACCCGAAATTTGATTTTTGTTTCTTGGCCTCGAGTGATAAATCATTTCCATGGCAAATTAAAAGTTTGACACTCATCAGATCATTTTCGCGAAAGTTATTAAGGAATTACACGTTTTAGGGTAAAACGTCATTGAAAAATTCTACGCACAACGAAACTCGACCGCGTTAATTTTCCCCGTATCAGAAAAATGTTTGATACACTCATGATTTATTTGAGAATAAATCATGACTGAGAAAAACATGACCAAATAAACCTCGGCCGTGAAAAACAGGAATTTTCGTTTTTAAGCGTTTTTACTCAGCCGTAACCTTAGCCTATACCTGCACCGCGTTTCTAAGACGATTTGAGTTTTCAAATTTTTGGAAAAATTCAACATATTTTTTCCCTCCTCCTTTGACCAAAAATCATTCCTTGATTTTATAAATCATTCCTTTATTTTTAGGCTTACGGTTTTATGTCTAAAAGACATTTAATACCAACCGACACTAGACTGAGCCCAACCTAGACATTATAAGTCATTTTAAATCATTATTATCATATTAGAAAAGTAACATTTTACTTTTCTCAATTTTACACAATATTCGTACGTTTTACGTATTACGCGTTTTAGACCCGTGTTTCCAGTTTTAGCAGGGTTTTACCACCCCAATGGAACCTACCACTCATTTTATATTTTATTATGGAGTATTTTGACAAGTTTAATCATTCTTCCAAGTTTCGTATTTTTACGATACCCGGTTTTACGTATTATGGCTTAATCGTTTACCGTTTGCATTTTACGGAGTCAAAACTAGCTCCATAAGTAGGATAATATCAACCAAAGGCACACCTCATCCCCCTTATCCTTGTGAACCGCCATATAGGGGGGGGGGGATTCACCTTGTGTGTTGATCTTGACCATTCATTCCTTAGATCATTACAAGTGTTGAACTTGTTCACCAAGTTTTGACAAAGTCAATGAAACTAACCTCCTCAAAGGCATATAAATACTCCCCTCCTTCTCTTCTTGTACGCCACACATACCACACACCAACACCATTCCATTTGCTAGTTTACTTCAAGTTTTGTGCAAGAAATCAAGTGCTACAACAACATATAAACTCTAGTTTGGTTTTGATTCATCAAACTACTTCCAAACCCTAGAAACTTTGGTGATTTCTCTTGAGTTTGAATCCACTCAAGTCACCTCAACTTTCAGCATCTCTCTTTCAAGAATACAAGAGTAGAAAGATTGCATGAAGAGAAGTAGGTTGAAGCTAAAGTCTATCAAAGTCCTTACCTTACATGTTAACTTCCTTTCTTTGTTGAAAGCCAAAAGTTGTAAGCAAAACCCTAACATACTTCTTGTTAAATATCATTTTCATGCTATTTGTATTTCCTTCATACTATATATTGTCTTGTTATCATGTCCATGATGTATAAAAATGGGTAAAACAAGTTATTATAAATGATTGTTAAGTTAAGTTATTTAAACAAGTAAACTAGTGACTCTCTTGGTGAAATCTGATCAAAATGGTAAAATTATGATATTGGATCATTACATATTGTAGTAGAAGACTTAACAAGGAAAACATAGCAACTTGAACCACTTAAAAGGAATACACGAGTCAAAAGTTATGACCATTTGAAATTACCAAAACTTTACGGCAAATCTGCCAAATGTTTTTGTGACAGAACATAAAACACGCAAAAAGAGGCCCTTCTGGTCCGTTTCATGAAAAACTTAAATCACGAAAGTTGTCCGGAATCACGTTTTCTTCAAAACCTCAGGAGCACTTCTCCAGAAAACCAATAACGAATGAGATTTTCTTCAGTTTCTTAACAGCTATTATATATATATATATATATATATATATATATATATATATATATATATATATATATATATATATATATATATATATATATATAAGTTACTATATAATAGTTATGGTTTAATAAGACCAAGAGGTCTAATGACCTAGATTCAAGACCACAACCATGGCTAGAGCCAAGGTTGAGTCTCAATACCATAGAACAATGACCAAAGGTCATGGCAAGGCCATGACTAAATTACCATATAAACTTACTTAGGCGAAAACATGAGCTAAAGAGTTGGCGATAACTTAAACATACAATTTGGATCTACTTCATCTAAAGAACCATGCGATCTTACAAGTAATTGTCATACAAGATTTAAGAAACTCATCCTAATAACAATCTTCATGTAAAAATAAACTTTCCTAAGTTTATTCAAATATTGGACATGTAACTTTTCAGATCAAAACCTATATATATATATACTTTATCAAATACTACAATAGTAGGGAGCCTCATGTGAGGAGTTCATTAAGTAAGCCGTCGAGATGAGTTGTGGATTTACGAATTAAAGTGTGCTGGCACCTCGAATGTTTACTACATGACTTCTGAATTATGTCGGCCCGAACGGTAGTAAACGATATATAAACTATACATGTTTCATGAACCATTTCTTTTCATATACTTACACTATACAAAGTACCACATCATGGACTAAATGCAAGACATATATAGGCAATTCTTCATATTCTTAGACATTATTCCAAACCTAAGTTGCAACAATTATTCTAGGTTGCTCGTAGAAGTTCTTACGGCATATCCATCATTCTCATTATACATCATCCAACTCAAGGTGAGTTCATAGCCCCACTTTCCATTACTTAATCGTTTTACAAACCCTTGGGGGGAATACATGCTATTATTTTTCTACTCGAACACAATGCTTTCTACTGTATGCTACCCGACTATGTTTTATTATCACTAAGTACCATCCTTGCCAAACCAAGATCCCTTATTATGAACCATTTAAGCACTAGTAATAGTGAGCGCGAATATTGTGAATAGGCCTATTGGGATTGACGAATCCCATTTGTATTGACTAAGTTCAAACAAATGCATTAATATTTGAGACCTGGGTATGATGGCAAAGTACCTACCGGGATAACTCCGCTGATTGATATTGGTACCCGTTAACGTTTTTGTGTCATAAGCTTAGTGAATTAATAACCGTTCTGGGCGTATAACAACGTAGCCCATCTTTGTTTTCCAGCCATTGGTGTGAGCCTATAACTCACACTACCAACATATTGTGTTCAAATATTAAACAAACTCTATGAATATCACTCAACCTTTGTGTTGACCTCTTAAGCATGTATTTCAGGTCCATGATGATCAAGGATGGCACGGAAGGGCACGGATATTCAAGAGGGCTATAAAATTGATTATCATTTGAAAACTCATTTAATGTAATTTGTAAACATGGAACCATCTGGGACCTCATTTTGTAATCTCTTATATTTATATAATTTGAATGATAAATCTTTTAAAACGACTCAATTAGAGTTTGTTTTCTATTATTGTGACTATTGTGCCGTCGAGTAACACCCAGTTTGAATTCCACTGCATCATGAATTGGGGGTGTTACAGATTGGTACCAGAGCCATGGTTATAGAGAAATTGGTCTAATTGAGACCTAAACTATAACCACACGTACAAGCAAAAACATTTTATAGCCTTCCGCTCTCCGTGTTTTCCATCCTCCAGACGATTATGGACTTATTAAGCATTTTATACTACACAAACATGTTAGCACATGGATATATGTACCCTTAACCTAATTGAGCATTTCCCCGTAAGCATTTTATACTACATGAACATATTAGTATATTGATATATAAACTCGATTTATTTTTAATCATTTATCTAAACAATGGACTAAACATATCTGAGTATGCCTATTCTAGGGCATTTTGACACAACCACATCTTCCAATCATGTTCCTACTCCAACATTTATGTCCAAGATATTGTAACTAATTGCAATGGTTTTTCATATTTCCAAGACATTGTATGATACAATGGTCTCGTCTATTTTCCAAGACATTGTATTATACAATGGTCTTAATCATTTCTCAAATGTTTTGAGTTACACAATGGTCTAACCTACTTCCCAGACATTGTGAATTGCACAATGGTCTAATCTACTTCCGAGACATTGTGATTTGCGCAATGGTCTCTGGAATTATTCCATCACCTCATCAATATCATTTCATATGATATCACAAACCCATCACAATCCATCGATTTCCAAATAGGAATATGAGATTTCTAAAGGACAAACAAATCCATCATCTACAAAAGCTGGAGTTTCTCTACGTTCATCAAAGTTCAGCAACTTTCTCTACATTCATCAAAGTTTTCTTCTGAAACCTTCATTGTTAAAAGTTCGTGATCCTGGCCAAGTATGGACTGTTTTAGAACTACTTAAAACTTCCTTTCCACACATATCTACCCGTACTATCTTCTATGCAATGGAATGTGAAAACATAGGTTACAAGTCTTGTATGGGCGGGACTTGTAACTGAATGGTTTGACATCGCCTTTGTTTAGTGGACAGTTTCTCAAAAGCAAGGAACATATCACAAGTATACCTAATTTAGGTATTTGAAAATTTTATCGAACCTCGGCTAAATATAGACTAGTCACCTATATTTAACCTAGGGACAGTGGAACATAGTCTGACTAACTATGTTCGACTTAAAATTTTCAAATACTGAGAATAGTTGTACTAGGGTTATGTTCAGATTAATTTCCTACATGAACTCGATAAACCACCAGAATTCATTAAAACAATCTAGAGACACGATAGTGTCTTACCACTCAGCGAAATCTTAACACCTTATTTGTACTACCTAATTTCATTCTTGAAAGTTTTCATTTATGAGATAATCCGAACTACTATCTTGGGATAGTTATCAATTCTTCTCTTCATCCCGTAGAAGTACTAGCCTGTTTAGGTCCTAAAGGATACCATTCCGACATAAATCTTTAAAATCTCTTAAGATTTTCAAAGCAAACTCAATATCTATACCTAAGAATATTAATGTTAAGCATATACTACACACTTTTGTTCATCAACATATCACATCATTATCTTCACAACCGTTACAACCACAAGCTCATTAACAGATCTTGAGGCACTTTTAAAGCTCAAATCATCCTTAGCTACACCACAAGCACCCTCATCAGCTTTACAAGATTGAATATTCATCTTGTACTTTTGGAATACCAGTATCATCTCGTAATACACTACCTTGTAACTCACCGGCTAATTATAAATGTTGTGTTGGGAATTCTTAAGTAGGATGATTTGTAATTATTTGAATGGATTGGGATGCCTTTTCATTTAAAAAAAAAAGAAATTGTAAATCACCAAACCATAAGTTTATATTCCCCTATTTACATTGTTTGGGATGCCTCTCTATGTAAATAAAGAATTATAAACAACTGGGCTTATCAGTATCCGAAATAACATAAGTATGAAGTCAATAAACACTAGGTACAACAACAGATTTCCTACTAGACTATGATTGCAACTACTATCCCAATTTCTGCTTAATATTCAACTACTATATCAATTTCTATTCAACTACTATATCAATTCCTATTAATATTCGACTGCTATATCAATTTCCTTTGATATGCGACTATTATATGAATCTCTATTAATCACTCTTACCCTACCTTTCCTACATAAAAGTAAGCCTCATCCTACGCCATACACTGAAATGACAAATCAAACTACATCACTGGAAATCCCAGACTCTAGTCCTCATAAGTAACCACACCTCTTCATCGACACCACTCCAACATATAACACACATAGAACTTCAGGACGAAGTTCCCCGTAAGGGGTAGAGACTATAACAATTCGCAATTTCAGGTTAATTACTATTCCGGAAAAATTTCACTATTCACTTTTACTATTCATTTTTCCCGAAATTTGATTTTTGTTTCTTGGCCTCGAGTGATAAATCATTTCCATAGCAAATTAAAAGTTTGACACTCATCAGATCATTTTCGCGAAAGTTATTAAGGAATTACACGTTTTAGGGTAAAACGTCATTCAAAAATTTTACGCACAACGAAACTCGACCGCGTTAATTTTCCCTGTATCAGAAAAATGTTTGATACACTCATGATTTATTTAAAAATAAATCATGACTGAGAAAAACATGACCAAATAAACCTCGGCCGTGAAAAACAGGAATTTTCGTTTTTAAGCGTTTTTACTCAGCCGTAACCTTAGCCTATACCTGCACCGCGTTTCTAAGACGATTTGAGTTTTCAAATTTTTGGAAACAGTCAACATATTTTTTCCCTCCTCCTTTGACCAAAAATCATTCCTTGATTTTATAAATCATTCCTTGATTTTTAGGCTTACGGTTTTATGTCTAGACTGAGCCCAGCCAAGACATAATAAGTCATTTAATACCAACCGACACTAGACTGAGCCCAGCCAAGACATTATAAGTCATTTTAAATCATTATTATCATATTATAAAAGTAACATTTTACTTTTCTCAATTTTACACAATATTCGTACGTTTTACGTATTACGCGTTTTAGACCCGTGTTTCCAGTTTTAGCAGGGTTTTACCACCCCAATGGAACCTACCACTCATTTTATATTTTATTATGGAGTATTTTGACAAGTTTAATCATTCTTCCAAGTTTCATATTTTTACGATACCCGGTTTTACGTATTATGGCTTAATCGTTTACGGTTAGCATTTTACGGAGTCAAAACTAGCTCCATAAGTAGGATAATATCAACCAAAGGCACACCTCATCCCTCTTATTCTTGTGAACCACCATATAGGGGGGGGGATTCACCTTGTGTGTTGATCTTGACCATTCATTCCTTAGATCATTACAAGTGTTGAACTTGTTCACCAAGTTTTGACAAAGTCAATGAAACTAACCTCCTCAAAGGCATATAAATACTCCCCTCCTCCTCTTCTTGTATGCCACATATACCACACACCAACACCATTCCATTTTCTAGTTTACTTCAAGTTTTGTGCAAGAAATCAAGTGCTACAACAACATATAAACTCTAGTTTGGTTTTGATTCATCAAACTACTTCCAAACCCTAGAAACTTTGGTGATTTCTCTTGAGTTTGAATCCACTCAAGTCACCTCAACTTTCATCATCTCTCTTTCAAGAATACAAGAGTAGAAAGATTGCATGAAGAGAAGTAGGTTGAAGCTAAAGTCTATCAAAGTCCTTACCTTACATGTTAACTTCCTTTCTTTGTTGAAAGCCAAAAGTTGTAAGCAAAACCCTAACATACTTCTTGTTAAATATCATTTTCATGCTATTTGTATTTCCTTCATACTATATATTGTCTTGTTATCATGTCCATGATGTATAAAAATGGGTAAAACAAGTTATTATAAATGATTGTTAAGTTAAGTTATTTAAACAAGTAAACTAGTGACTTTCTTTGTGAAATCTGATCAAAATGGTAAAATTATGATATTGGATCATTACATATTGTAGTAGAAGACTTAACAAGGAAACCATAGCAACTTGAACCACTTAAAACGAAAACACGAGTCAAAAGTTATGACCATTTGAAATTACCAAAACTTTACGGCAAATCTGCCAAATGTTTCTGTGACAGAACATAAAACACGCAAAAAGAGGCCCTTCTGATCCGTTTCATGAAAAACTTAAAACACGAAAGTTGTCCGGAATCACGTTTTCTTAGAAAACATCAGTGCACGTCTCCAGAAAACCAATAACGAATGAGATTTTCTTCAGTTTCTTAACAGCTATTTTATATATGTAAGTCACTATATAATAATTATGGTTTAATAAGACCAAGAGGTCTAATGACCTAGATTCAAGGCCACAACCATGGCTAGAGCCAAGGTTGAGTCTCAATACCATGGAACAATGACCAAAGGTCATGGCAAGGCCATGACTAAATGACCATATAAACTTACTTAGGCGAAAACGTGAGCTAAAGAGTTGGCGATAACTTAAACATATAATTTGGATCTACTTCATCAAAAGAACCATGAGATCTTACAAGTAATTGTCATACAAGATTTAAGAAACTCATCCTAATAACAATCTTCATGTAAAAATAAACTTTCCTAAGTTTATTCAAATATTGGACATGTAACTTTTCGGATCAAAACTTATATATATATATACTTTATCAAATACTACAATACTAGGGAGCCTCATGTGAGGAGTTCATTAAGTAAGCCATCGAGATGAGTTGTGGATTTATGAATTAAAGTGTCCTGGCACCTCGAACGTTTACTACATGACTTCTGAATTATGTCGGCCCGAACGGTAGTAAACGATATATAAACTATACATGTTTCATGAACCATTTCTTTTCATATACTTACATTATGCAAAGTACCACATCATGGACTAAATGCAAGACATATATAGGCAATTCTTCATATTATTAGACATTATTTCAAACCTAAGTTGCAACAATTATTCTAGGTTGCTCGTAGAAGTTCTTACGGCATATCCATCATTCTCATTATACATCATCCAACTCAAGGTGAGTTCATAGCCCCACTTTCCATTACTTAATCGTTTTACAAACCCTTGGGGGGAATACATGCTATTATTTTTCTACTCGAACACAATGCTTTCTACTGTATGCTACCCCACTATGTTTTATTATCACTAAGTACCATCCTTACCAAACCAAGATCCCTTATTATGAACCATTTAAGCACTAGTAATAGTGAGCGCGAATATTGTGAATAGGCCTATTGGGATTGACGAATCCCATTTGTATTGACTAAGTTCAAACAAATGCATTAATATTTGAGACCTGGGTATGACGGCAAAGTACCTACCGGGATAACTCCGCCGATTGATATTGGTACCCGTTAACGTTTTGGTGTCATAAGCTTAGTGAATTAATAACCGTTCCGGGCGTATAACAACGTAGCCCATCTTTGTTTTCCAACCATTGGTGTGAGCCTATAACTCACACTACCAACATATTGTGTTCAACCATTAAACAAACTCTATGAATATCACTCAACCTTTGTGTTGACCTCTTAAGCATGTATTCCAGGTCTATGATGATCAAGGATGGCACAGAAGGGCACAGATATTCAAGAGGGCTATAAAATTGATTATCATTCGAAAACTCATTTAATGTAATTTGTAAACATTGAACCATCTGGGACCTCATTTTGTAATCTCTGATATTTATATAATTTAATGATAAATCTTTTAAAACGACTCAATTAGAGTTCGTTTTCTATTATTGTGACTATTGTGCCGTCGAGTAACACCCAGTTTGAATTCCGCTGCATCATGAATTGGGGGTGTTACACTATTAGTGCTTATGAGTGTACCGGTAGCATTTAGATTCTAGAACTTGCGTTAGTGATGCATCCCGAGACCGCTAGTGAGACTACATTCGTGTAGTAGGATTTACTACATGATAAGAGGCATTAGGATCACCCTTGTGTTAAACATGTATCATAATTACTTGACCATTTAAGTCATATTCCTTGGCTAGTTAAGTCAATTAATTTTTCCCACACCTTAGCGTTGTACTCATTTTTAGTACACGAAACCCCTAGTACACCCCTCCGAGCCTATCTTTTCATTTCTAACTTTAAGCATCTTACTTAAAGGAAGAATTTGTTACAACCCACTTAAATGTACAACCAAATCGCCTTAGCCTTCCGTGTATACACTCATCTTTAGTGCATTATTGTTATTTGTTTAAATGCTTAGTTAATTATCTAATTGATTACATGGTTGCTAAGTCGAGCCATATCCTTGTACATATTGTTTTGGGACGATTGGGACTCATGGGTAAAGTACTTATGTTATGGAGTAATGGGGAAGAACATCATATTATTACCCCCATATGTGCGTTAATTTTAAAAGTACTCTAACTGTTTTGATTATCTTAATTCGGGTTATTAAAATAGTTTATTGTAAAGTATGTAAAAATTCAAGTGTAAGGGAAATGTTCATTCCCTATGATGTATTATTTTGGATGGTAGGGTAAGAGTGTATGGAAAAAAAATGAAAAAAACGAAAAAAACGAAAAAAAAAATTGAAAAAATTAAGAAAAAGAAAAAAAAATATATGTATAGAAAAAGAAAAGAAAAAAACATATCGACTACCATCCCGTTTCATTTTATGTTTTTGTTATTTTTGATTTATTAACTTAAGTCGAGTCTAGTCTTGGCTTAACAATGCCATATTGTACATGTAATTAACCAAGATTATTAACTCATCACCAGTAAAGATTGCCTATATCCAACAAAATCGTGTTTTTCATATCCCTACACCTAACGTTATAACCCTTTAAAAGACCTCTTTGATAGTTTATCCTAGGTGCTTACACCATATGGTGGAGGTTTGATCCTTTCCCAAGCCTATGGTAATCTATTTTGCTATGACAGGTAGTGAGAGATGTTTTCCATTTCCATATTGTGATATATACTTTATTACATCCGAGAGATGTGAGTATCTAAATACTATTTGTGAGGTGCTAGTGTATGACCTCCGTGCTTGTCTTTGATCTTTAGTGGAACGATTATTTGTTGTAATTACTTTTATATTAGTGTCAAATGACCCCTAACTTGTATTTTGATTAGAATAAAAGCGCATTTGCTTGAGGACAAGCAAATCTCAAGTGTAAGGGTATATGATGAGGCGAAAAATGATCCGTTTTTAGGGGGTTATTTAAGCCCGGAATTGAATTTATTTGATCAAATATTTCCCTAAATCGTTCCTTTTGTGATTTTAGGTACTTTTGGAGTGAATTCTGGAAAAGGAAGCATTTTGGACGTTTTTTGAGCATAAAAGTGAAGAAAACGGCAAAGTCTTAATTTTCCTTGCTGGGAATAGTACCTGACGGCGTCACAAGCTTCTTCATGACGGCGTCAAGAGTAATACAAGAGGTGGAAGTGGATAAAGTCCGTGACGGTCCAGAAAGTTTTGTGCATTGCAGATGACGGCGTCACCCAAGGCCGTCACGTGTAAAATTAAAGAGTGATGGCCTAGAAAATTTCCTGAAGGCGTCACGTAGGCCGTCACGTGTTAACTTGTCAAAACTAGCGCGGAGTAGCTGATATTGTTTTGGTCATAACGTTTGCGTACGAACTCGGATTTAGGTGATTCAAAAGCCCACGCGAAGAGGACGAAGAAATCTTCGATTTAGTGTAAACGGCGGGCTGACGCCATCATGTGTTAAAAGTTGACGCCGTCAAGCCTTGCCAACAGAAAACTTGCCTATAAATATAACATCATAACTTCACTTTTTGTAAGCCCTAAACCCTAAGGTCGATTCCTGGGTTTAGGTAGGTGTTTTTTCAGAAACTTAGAGGGTTTCAATCACTCCTAAACATCATGTATTGGTTTGTTGATTCTATCTTAATCATGTTTTCCATTATCATTGTTGCTTGCTCTTCTTTGATGATGTTTTGCTAATTCACCTTGTGTCTACTTATGATTGTGTGAAACTTGTATATAATTGATTATATCTTATTGATTCCTTGTTGATGTTTGAGTCTATCTTCATAAATTAGGGTGTGACACTTTGGTAGGTCTAGTTGATTTAGCTTATAATTCTTGATTCATATTGTCTCTCGTTTGGTTGATTGTATTCGATGTTAGGCTTAAGAAAACTTGCAGACTTCCATAGGGTAACATGCTTGAACGTCTTAAGAAACATGAACCAATGCGTACTAGGTTATTATGGTTGTATTTAATGCATGAGCGAATTCTAATGATCCCATGTTAGGAGCTTCTTGCAGGCTCGACATAGGAGTGAAGTAGGAGCTTATAGAGTTGGGGAAGTACGTACGCCACCCTACGAATGGTATTAAGGAATACAACCCGTCAATTAAAACAAGGTGTAACAATTCAATAGGTAGGATTGGATAGCTAGCAAGGAGTAACATATCATAGGTAGACATGCTTCACTTATCTTGTAGAACTTTAGTTTAGTTTTCTTGCACATTAGTTTAATTAGTAGCTTTTGGGTTAGTTGATTAGCAACTAATTCTGCCCTTCCTTCCAATACCCGAGATTTTTACCTGCTTTTCATAAAATATAAAAACATAAAAAGAATCATCCTTCACCTTTAGACCTAGTTAGATTAATTTCAATCCTAACGACATTATTCCTGAGTTGAACGATCAATCCCTCGGTACTTGTCACTATACTATACTACAACGATCAGGTACAATGCCTGGTGGGGGTTGTAAGCTTCTCGAGATCCCTCGAGAGGTAAAGCCTGGTGCGATTCCCATGTATCAAAACGTAAGAAAACAGACAAATATGTAGGAAAAAGGACGAAAACGTCTAAAAAATGGACGAAAACATAAGAAATTAGAAGAAAACGTATGAAAACAGACGAAAACAAATGTAAACATATGAAAACGGATGAAAACGTATAAAAACAGACAAAATCGTGTAAAAACGTACGAAAACGTATATAAACGTATGAAAATGCACAAAAACGGACGAAAACGTCTGAAAACGAATGAAAACGTATAAAAATGGATGAAAACGTATGAAAATGGACAACAATGTCTGAAAACGTATAAAAAGTGCCGAAACAGATAAAATTGTCTGAGAACAGACGAAAACGTAAAAAAACGGACGAAAACGTAAAAAAACAGACGAAAACGTATGAAAACGGACAAAAACGTTTGAAAACAGACAAAAACGGACGAAAACGTAATAAAGTTAAAAAAAATTGTGAATTTACTTAAAAAAGAAAAGCTTGATTTAAAAAAAACAAAAAAAATGTGAATTAAAAAAAATAACAAAAAAAAGGAGAAAAATAAAGTTAATTGGACAAAAAAGGCAAAAAAAAATAAAAAAATAAAAAAATAAAAAAATAAAAAAAAAGAAAAAGTAATAAAGAAAGAAAGTGAATAAAAAAAAGACAAAGAAAAAGGAAGAAAAAAAAGACATTGACTTATGTTTACATATTTAATCTTAGGTTAATCCTCACCATTAGATCAAACTAAATGGATGGTGATGATTTGTCCCTCAGTATGTAACAAAAACTTAGTCACTAAATGAACTTTTCACATAATTTGTTATCCCAAACGGCACTAATTAAGTATTATGTGATTAGAGAAAAATTAATACAAAAGAAGAGTTCCTCCAATTTATCTTGTCTCCCGTTTGTTTATCTGACACTTATCATTCTTGAATCACATTCCGTAAACTATTCGCTCAATATCGTTGTGATCGAAACTTGCATCGGATCATTAAGACTCAAATCATTGTCACTTACGGGAAACATGCATGAAGCGGAACAACGCGAGGGGAACCATGTTTGGGTGAGCTATTTTTTATATATGGATTAACATTCTCTCAAGTTCAATTTGAAAATGATAGGTTATGTTGAGGTTTTTTTAGAAGTAAAGAAAAGTGGCCCTAGGATGTGAGACTTTTATTTTACTTGAAATAAAATTCCCTTATAATAACAATAACTTAATCTATTTGTGTTGAAATTAAATTGACATGATCTCAATCATTAATATATTAATCAATAACAAAAAATTTCTAATACATTAGTAAATACTCAAAATTCAAAGTTCAAAGTCTCCAACCTTGTGGTAAAGTCCAGCACAAGAAGCAAATGAAACACAGTACTAGGCAGTTGGTGGGGTGGGGCTGTTTTCCAGTTGACTAGATGAAGCATGAAAATGGTTTTCCTAATGGCATGGAAATGACGTGGAAGCTTCATTAGCTCATTGTATTTATTTTGAATTCTAAGTAATTTTCTAAAATAAATTTTGTTGGGTTTTTTTTCGATCCAAATATCATATATCTAACGGTATGTGTATTACTCTACTAGATTGCATTTACATCACGTTATAAGGGTTCCCATTAGAAGTATTGATCACAAGTACTTCTGCCTGGTGATCACAGATGATTATAGCCGGTTTTGCTAGGTATTCTTTCTAAAAACTAAAGATGAAACAACTCCAATTATGAAAGAATTCATTATCTTAGTTGAGAACCAGCTGAATAAAAAGGTTAAAGGAATTAGGTGTGACAATGGTACAGAATTCAAAAATGTTGTCTTCATAGAATTCTGTAAGTCTAAGGGGATTAGAAGGGACTATAGTACTCCAAGAACCCCACAACAAAATGGGGTTGCTGAAAGGAAAAATAGAACCCTCATTGAGGCAGCAAGATCCATGCTTGCAGACTCCAAACTACCCACAATGTTTTGGACTGAAGCAGTAAGTACTGCTTGTCATGTCTTGAACAGGGTATCCATCACTAGACTTCATGTCAAGACACCTTATGAACTTCTCACTGGGAAAGTTCCAGACATACATTACCTTAAGCCTTTTGGATGCAAAGTGACTATTTTGAATACTGCTGATATACTGGGTAAATTTGATGGGAAAGCTGATGAGGGATACATTGTAGGCTATTCAGCTCATAGCAAGACCTATAGGGTTTATAATCTGAATGCCAAAAGGATAGAAGAGACCCTTAATCTAAGATTTCTTGAAGATCAGCCTAATATTCAGGGACAAGGCCATTCTTGGTATTTTGATCTAGACTATTTGACTGACTATTTGGGTTATACTAGGCATGATTCTAATCCTAATGCAGGTACCAATGATCCAAACACTAATCCTGCAGGTTCCATGGATGATGACTCAGAATGTGAGTCTGAGCCAGAAGAAAATACTTTTGTTGTACCATCTTTTCCACCTAACCATTTTGTAGGTAATCACTCTGCTGCTGAACAAGATGATGAGTCACATTATGCAGAGGATCTTGCAAGACTGAAGAAGCAAGAACATGCTGCTACTAAGGAAGCTCAGAAACTCCATGAAATGGTTACACAAGAGACTGAAGCTATCCTACATCAGTCAGCACAAGCAGTCAGTGGAAACAAGGATACTGCTGAAGGCACACCTATTCCCACTGATAAGGTCACAGATGCTTATTCTACTGATGCTCACTCTCCCATCTCTACTGAAGTCTCTGCAGATTTTGATAAGCCCTTTACAAGATTTCCAAGTCCTTCTGATCTTGGGAATTATCGGCCAAAGCCTGGCTTGTTCCACTCAGTTTCTTATGATACTGAGTTTGGGCCTATAGTCAACAACCTTGATGCCACAATTGATGTTCCACCTACAGCTACAAAAAGGATTCATAATGCTCATCCCCTATCAAAGATTATTGGAGATCCTAAAGACCCTGTTAGAACAAGAAGTACTATAAAGAATACAAAATATGGTGAAGTTGCTTTCATCTCTTATGTCTACAATCAAAAGAGGAACAATCACATAGACTTCAAACATTTTCTGTTTGCATGCTTTCTTTCTCAGATAGAACCAACTAGTGTTCCCCAAGCACTGGCTGATTCAAGTTGGCTTGAGGCAATGCAAGAAGAGATGCTGCAATTTAAGAATCAGCAGGTTTGGATTTTGGTTCCTCTTCCTGATGGTAAATATGCCATTGGGACAAAATGGATTCTGAAGAATAAAAGAGATGCCAGGGATATTGTGGTGAAAAACAAAGCCAGACTAGTGGCTCAATGGTTTAGACAAGAGGAAGGCATTGCCTATGATGAGGTCTTTGCACCAGTGGCCAGAGTTGAAGCAATTCGGATATTTTTGGCCTATGCCTCTTATATGGGTTTTATGGTTTATCAGATGGATGTTAAAGGTGCTTTCTTATATGGTGAGATTGAAGAGGAGGTTTATGTGACTCAACCCAAGGGATTTGAAGACCCTGATCTTCCTGAGTATGTGTACAAAGTTGTCAAAGCTCTCTATGGACTTCATCATGCTCCCAGAGCTTGGTATGCTAGACTCTCCACATTTCTGCTGAAGAATGGCTACAGAAGAGGTGCCATTGACAAGACTTTATTCCTCAAGAAAGATTCTAGGGATATTATTCTTGTGCAGGTGTATGTGGATGATATTATCTTTGGTTCAACCAAAGAAGCATGGTGTAGAGAGTTTGAGGATTTGATGAAGGGAGAATTTCAAATGAGTGCCATGGGAGAACTCACTTTCTTTTTGGGTTTACAGGTTCAGCAGAAACCTGATGGTATTTTCATACATCAGGAGAAATATGTAAAAGATATGTTGTCCAAGTTTGCTATGGAGAATGTTCGGACTGCCACTACTTCATATGAGGCTCCCAAACCAAAGAACAATCTTGATCCTGATCTACCTGTGAATGATCATTTATACAGGTCCATGATTGGTTCATTGATGTATTTGACTGCCTCAAGACCTGATATTACATTTGCTGTGAGTGCATGTTCAAGGCACCAAGTCACTCCACTTACATCTCATATGAATGCTGTTAAAAAGATTTTTAAGTACCTAAAAGGCCAACCCAAATTAGGTCTTTGGTATCCCAAAGAGTCTCCATTTCAGCTAGCAGCTTATAGTGATAGTGACTATGCTGGTGCAAATTTGGATAGAAGATCCACAACTGGAGGTTGCCAATTCCTTGGCAGAAGACTGATTTCTTGGCAATGCAAGAAACAGACCATTGTTGCTACCTCTACTACTGAAGCAGAGTATGTTGCTGCTGCAAATTGTTGTGGCAGGTTCTATGGATTCAGAATCAATTGCTGGATTATGGGTATAACTTTATGAATACTACCATTTTTATTGACAATCAAAGTACCATTTGTATTGTTAAAAATCCAGTTTTTCATAATAGAACCAAACATATTGAAATCAGGCACCACTTTATAAGGGATGCTTATGAAAAACATTTGGTTAAAGTGGTCAAAATTCACACAGATAAAAATGTGGTAGATTTATTAACTAAAGCATTTGATGGACCAAGATTTCAATATTTGGTGGTCCATATTGGAATGCTTAACCCTTAACTGCAAAGTTTAAGGGGAGGCATAAGCCTCAGGGGAGGCATATGCCTCAGGGGAGGATTGTGAGTGTAAACTTTGTAGATTTGTATAAGTTGTATAATTTATGAGTTTTAACACTAACCCATTAACTGTTTTGCAAGTTGTTTGGTGTATGTGCTTGTTTTATGTCTGATTTGCAGATGTTCTGAGAATGTAAGTTTCATGTTAAAGTCATCAAGAGCAGAAGTCAAAGGAATATGGTCAAAAATGCTGAAACATGGTTTCTACTGATAAGATTGATTATGCTGAAGTATCTAAATCTAAACCAATAATTCGAGTCAGCAGAAGAAGAAGTACAAGACAGTATTTGGCTAGGAAAGCTGCTGAATCGTCCAAAGTGTCTAGTGGAGATGATGATGTGCTCATGACTGAAGCTGCTGATATACTTCAGAAGAAACAATCATTAAGTGGTGTTGCTGCTGAAGAATCTGCTGATCAAGTTAAAACATCAGGGGAAGTATTCTTTGTAGCAGGGAAAGAGTATATGAATTCCCCTGTTCATCATTCATCAGAGAATCAACAAGTTTCTCCTGATAGAGAGGTTCAAGAATTACATGATGAACCTATGGCAAATGTGAATGTTCCTCATGATGATCTTGTTGAAGGAACAGATGATGATTTGGATGAGCTTGTTACAGCTGAAGAAAGAGCTGGACAAGAAGAACTATTCCAAGAATGGGAAGATTATAAGAAGAATACTGATATGACTGAGGAACAGCAAGCAAAGTTTGATGCAACATATGAGTCAGTCAAGCAAAGAGAATTGGATGCAGCTGTTCAAGAATTTGATGAGTCAGATTGGCAGCAGATTGGACAACAAATGCTTAATAATCCTGATGTAGCTGCAGAAATTATTGGTAAAAAGGTAGAGAAGCAAGACTGGCCATCTGAAATTGTAAAATTGATGCGTGGGAATCGCAACAGGCTTTACCTCTCGAGGGATCTCGAGAAGCTTACAACCCCCACCAAGCAGTGTACCTGATCGTTGTAGTATAGTATAGTGACAAGTACCGGGAGATTGATCGTTCAGCTTAGGAATAGTGTCGCTAGGATTAGAAAGCCTAAATTACTAGTTCTAAAGGTGAGGGATGATTATTTTTGTATTTTTATATTTTTATGAAAGCAAGTAAAATCTCGGGGTTTTGAAAGAGTGGGCGGAATTAGTTGCTATTCAACTAACCCAAAACTAAGATGCAATCAAAATAAAATACTAAAAATGAAAATAAACTAATTAAACTAAGGTTGTGAGCAGTAATTGGAGAAAATGTGTTTACTTAGATTTCACTACTCCCTAGATATCTTTTACACGTTAATTACTTGTTATAATTGTATGGATGACGGATTGTATTCCTTAATACCATTCATGGGGTGGCATACATAACTCCCCAATTCTATGAGCTCTTATCTCCTCCTACACCATGACCCAGAACAACTATAGGGATTATAAACAGTGGCTCATGCATTAAATACAACCAATAAAGACCTAGTACGCCTCGGTTCATGTTTCTTAAGACGTTCAAGCATGTTACCATTTGGAGATCTGCCAGTTTTCTTAAGCCTAACATATAAAATCGTTCATCCAAGACAAGAATAGACAAGTAATCAACACATAATCAATATCTAGGTTTCATTAGATCTAAGCAAACACAAAGGAGATCTAGCCTAGCATAATGGAATTGAGACAAGAACAAGATATAGACAACCAACACATAGACATATTGATTGAATTAGAAGAACACTTATCTCAATTACAATGCAAGGTATCAAGGGTTTGGAACCCTTGAAAAACCTGTAAAAGTTGCACCAAATTCGTCTTTAGGGTTTCACCAAAACTTCTCTTTTTTAATGTGAAAAACTAGAAAACTATATATAGGAAAATATGGGTGACGGCGTCAAGAGCAAGGGTGTGACGCCGTCATCTCGCCGCCAAATACTTCCTCGGACGGCCTTGATCTACTTATGACGGCCTATGTGACGCCGTCATCAACTACGGTATTTTATTCTTGGGACTTTGACGCCGTCAAGAACAACTCTTGACGCCTTCAGGTACTGTTCCCAGCATAGAAATTTGAGACTTTGCCGTTTTCTTCACTTTTATGCTCCAAAAACGTCCGAAATGGCTTCTTTTCCAGAATTCACTCTCCAAGTACCTAAAATCACAAAAGGAACGATTTAGGGAAATATTTGATCAAATAAATTCGGATTCACTCTCCAAGCTACTAGAAACAAACAAATAAGGAAGGCTATGGATGAACAATATGCCTTTGCTGCACTTGAATCTTCTCAAGATTCTACTGATGAACAATTGGATACTCCATCAGTGGAAACTGATGCTGCAGAAGGTGATTCTGCTGCAGCAGCAGTTCATGATGCTATTTATGCTCTTGGAAGAAGAGGCAAGAGAATGGCTAAAGTCAGATCTTCACATTCAAAACAAAGTCTAATCAATGTGAATGCTTCTGATGCTTCATTTATAAGAGAAGGATCCTCTGATGATTGGCCTGAAGGAACTAGAGATGTTTTGGTTCATTGGGAGTTAAGTAAAGATGGTCAAGTGAATACCATTTACAGATTGAATAAAACTTTCATATCCTTTACATTTCTTCAACAGATTCTTCATCTTGTGAATCATCAAGATTTAGTCACTCTATATGAGTTGGTTATTAAGTACTATGCAACTCATACTCCTGAAGTGTCTGGATTGTATTTGTTGGGTGATCTTCAAGTGTTGTTTGATTCTTCTACTCTCACTGGTGCAAGCTATGATATTTGGAAGAACAATCAGAGATGGAAAGTTCAGAGTTGGAAGTTCTATCCTATGCCTTATGTTCATGTGTTGGAAACTACCACTGGCCTTAGGCTTATTATGGATCTTACCAACATATATCCTTTGAAGGTATCTCTGATGGAGAAAATGTTACAACAGAAGTTGAAGATTCCTCCTGATCCAGCTAGAAATACAAGATTGTTTGCTGAATCTTTGGTGAAGGTTTTCAAACAAAGGATTAAGACTTCCAGAGCAGCATCAGAATAGGGATATCATATTGTATATTTGTTTATTTTATTTTATATTAGTATTAAACAAAAAAAAAAAAAAAAAAAAAAAAAAAAAACCCTAACATCTTGTTGTATAGTATTTGTATGCAGGTTTGGTTATCAACTTACCTGATGTTGACTATTCCATCATAAAGTTGGCTAGTCCAAAGGGTACAGCTTTGGTAAAGACATATCAAATCTGTTGATAGTTGTAATGGTTTGCTCAAAACCATAGGGTTTTCAAATCACCCATGCTTTATTGCTGAGTAGTTGAAATGGTTGTCAATTGACCATGGATTTTTCCTTTCTGGATTCCAAATAATTGGCTAGCCCACATGTATATGGCTTGTGGTAAAGGCAGTGGAAAACCATATTTGGTAATCAGTTAACCAAGATGATTTTCATCAAAATAATTGGCTAGTCCTGAGCAAACGGCTACAGGTAAAGACATCTCAAATCCGTTTATAGCTGATGATTTGCTAAAAATTATGTGGTTATCAGTGTACCTTTGAACACTTGGCTACTCCAGTATTGATGGCTATTGGTAAAGAGACATCAAATCCATTATTTTCAATGATTCACCTCTCACAGGAGTTAACACACCTGGAAGTGATGAGAATAGTATGAAACTAATTTGTTTTGATGTATATTAAGTCATTTGTTGCTGCAAAGAATGGAGCTTTCATGTCTTAATTGCTGATCATAGAGATTCTGATTTCTGATAAAGATGATTCTTTGCTGGTGCTATTTTATTACAATCCTCTTGGTATGTTATTTTGAAGATCTATCAAGAATCTTGAACTTAACCAGGTCAAATTCAAGATTAGGGGAGGATTGTTGGGAATTCTGTGAAGTAAGAATTATGCTGTTGTTTCTGCTAAAGGATACTGCTGAAGAGTTAGTTCCTGCTGAAGCAGTATATCTGCTGAAAACATAGTTCAGCATTATTAGTTTCTGCGGATATAGTATTTCCGTATTTTATGTAATGTAGTTTGGATATGCAGGAGTTTATTTAGGAAGTGATAATGCATATCTTTTAGAAGTTTTAGAATATACGTTTCTTGTGAAACGGTTTAGGGTTCCTTGTGTATAAAAGGAACACACGTTTATGTTATGAATAACTTTTAGTGAATACTCTTATTATAATTAAAAGATCCATAGAGGATCAAGAGTTCTTAGTATCAAGCTTGTGTTTTGTTTCCGCTTTATAAATACAAGTTGCAGAGATTGTCTATTAGTGTGTTATTGATTACAGTGACATTATTAACGATTCTAGAGTGCTCAAGAAGATCTATCAAGGTCTCTTAGTTCAACAACCTCTACTGCTCAATTATCTTTTTCATATCATTAGTATACTATATTCTTGCCACATATAGCCCGATTATATTCATTGTTACCATACCTCTTTATATGACATATTGGTGAGTGGTGATAGATGCTTCACTCGTGGGATTATGCAGAGATTTGTCCACTTTTCCAATCATTCTTTGCCACCCTTCTTACGCTATACAAAATATGTCAACGATAATTATAAGTCATGCGCGCCCATCGGGCGGGCTTATATGCCCGGGAGGGCTTATAAGTCAAAAAAGGAGTGTCTAATGTACGTAAAGGGTCATATAAGAGGGTGTTTTGGATTGCTTAATTTAGTGCTTATCATCATTGTTATAACAGGAATTATCAAATGCATGATCCATTTTTGTGTTTAAGACAGCTCACATAGTAATTAGAATTTGGTCCAACTGTGAACACGATTAGGAGCAACTTTCAGATATTGTAAGCACGTTTCGTAAGGTGGTGGAGCTATTAGTTCTATTTATACGAAGCTTTAACAATATTAGGTAATAAAGTTGAAGCACGTACATTAGATTGACCACACAATTGTTACGAGCTTATCTTTTTCGATATTCAGGAACCGGACACTAAATAAGTTGTGAGTAACACAAATGAAACGATAACCAATATAGCATTTTGTAATTTAGGAAGATAGATGTACTTGATATGATCTAGCAACTTGGATTTTGACTTTAATGTAGAGCAGTCCATGCTAGAAAACGTAAGCTAATAAAGTTACTAATTATGTGTAAAGTTTGACACATATATTAGAAACTATTATGTGTTAAAATGCTTCACTTGCCCAGGCTAATAATACTATGCTAAACATGTCCACCTATTACTCTCATGCTTATTTAGCATGCATAGTCGGTAGTTGACTAATAATGTCTTACTAACTTAATATCAAGTTTCAATGACAAATGACTAATAATGTCTTTTTAATTTTCTTTTATGTTTTGGTGTTTCAGATTTTTGTTGTTGGGTAAAACAAAGACATGCAGGTTGCTCTAGGCCGCTTTGATTCCGCAGCGATCGGGCTTCAAAAGGTTTCGAAGGTATACTATTTACTAGCACCTTGAATCACATCAGATACTCGTGTATAATTTTTTTCATTTCATTGCATTTAAGGTACCTGCATTTGGGTAGCTTATCTGTTTATTGTCTGCACCGTGATTCTGGGCTTTGTGTTGCCTACAGAAGACTCTAAAACGTATCACGATTAGTCATTTACCTATTTGGTATTTTTCACACGGACAACTTTATGTGTTGTTTCAAGAGTCAGATGACAAAAGGTAAGGTTCTTTGTTGTGACAAAGACGACGAACACATAATCCGCATCCAACGTTGTTAACAAAAAAATTGTGTTTTGTATAGAATAGGCCCATCTACTTTATTTGTTATCACACTTTTTATTGATCTTTTTACATAAGAGCACTTTTTCCTTTTTTATTCAAATTCTGTATTTTAAGATATTTGACGTTATTCATTACTTATTTACGTTCTTTATAGAATTCGTCGAGTAAAAAGCGTTTTTTCGATATTCAAATATATTATCCACAACATCTTTCCCATAATAATATGCGTTGTCTAATTATATAAATACTCCTTATGTTTGTCTATTAATCATAACCAATATTCATATATCTAACTAAACACATATAATTAACGATTAACAATAACTTAATTCCTAAAACATTATTTACACACAAATACAACCTTTGTATGCATATGTCATATTATTCAAAATTAATACGCTAAAGGAAAAATCATAAAGTATGCCCGCCCTTTGGGCGGGCTTCGACCACTAATATAAACTTCATTTGGGTACATAACAAAATTAAAAAAAAAACCGTAAAAGATCACTGATATCCGTACATAACTAAGCTAAAATGTAAATTACAAAGCATGGGCGGGCTTCGAAATCTAGTATGTATGTATATATATATATATATATATATATATATATATATATATATATATATATATATATACATACAAAGGATGAGGTTCTTTTCAGAACCAAATAAATTGCGAGAACCAACATCAACCAATCAGATCTTTTATAAATCTATTTTTAATATTTAAATCAAAAGGGTATAACAGTAAAATTACACTTTTTTAGTTTTTTTTTTAATTTTATTATTTCTTTTAAACGTGTTTTTTACTTCATAAATATCATCATTTTTTTTTAATAATTGTTTTTCCAGCATGTATTATTTCAAAAGGTGCACATGTGTTTTATTTCTTCTTCTTTTTTTAATTTTTTTATATAATGTAAATTTACATATATTTTTTATTTATGCACATGTGTTTTGTGTATTCACAGTATTTTTAAATAAACATTTTTGAAATATAAATACAAACACAAAAACATTATCAATGATATCGAATTCTATAGATTTATGCAATTTCAAAATTTACAAATTGTACTACTCTAGTGATAGAATACTCTAGTGATATAATATTCAGCTATATCACAAACATCATTATTTTTACACTTGCATAATCCAATGTCTTTAACAGCCGGTTCATCTCTTAATCGTGCACATGTATTCCCCTCTTCGTTCAAGAACCCATGAAATCTGCACATGTGTTTTAATCCTTTTGCACCTGTGTTTTTATCGTCTTCATCATCTTAATTGATATAAGTTTGTGCCAGCATCCTCAACGTCAAGTAAGCTGCCACC
This sequence comes from Artemisia argyi, assembly GCA_030686995.1. Classification (NCBI taxonomy): domain Eukaryota; kingdom Viridiplantae; phylum Streptophyta; class Magnoliopsida; order Asterales; family Asteraceae; genus Artemisia; species Artemisia argyi. Next base: position 28,725,266 of record CM060692.1, on the reverse strand, counting down.
AAGAATTATCATTCAACATATTACATAAATTATGAAACAGATTAGGAGCACCAACATTTTATACCATCCACAAAACACATATGCACCATTTCATTTATATAATATTAACCTTGAAAAATATTAACCTTGACCCACACATATATGTACCATTTCATTTATGTAGTAATATTAACCTTCACAAACATATTAACCTTGACGCACCTAGTGTACGACACATGTATATATTCATATTCAATAAAAATAAAAATAAATAAATAAAACATGTCAACCAATTAATGAACGAATTATTTAATCATAACAACTAACAAAACACATGTACACAATGTATTTATGACTTCTTTGAGAAAGTAGTACAACCTTTAAACACAAAACACAAATGCACCCTTAAATCATAAATAAACACAAGCCATCTTTATATCATAACTAAAAACATGCATGCACTTTTAGTACATTTAAACTCCGAAAGTGTAAAAACACATATGCACCGAAGACATCAAATTCACATAAATTGTAAAAACACATTTGCACTATCAATAACACATATGCACACTCCTTTTATTTTTGTATTAGCAATAAAACATATATACATTTATACTAATAAACGAGTCAAACATACAGATAATGTATTTAACCTAATAAGAAAAATTTGTATTTAAACTAGTAAACACTTTTCCGCAATTACATAATGCGTGAACTCTTATTATAAACCAATCATTATCTTTCACAAGTTTGTAATATAGCAACTATAACCCACCAATTTATATAAAGAAGAAAGAAAACATAAAAGAAATCCACATAACATTATCTTCTTGAAATCTAAAAATACAATAAAAAGTTATTAAACAAAATTAGTTAATAACTAGAAATTTTAAACTAGACCACTTTTGAAACATCGACTTCAAAAATTAACACCATAATCCTACCTAATTTGTTATTAAAACTAATACTAAAAACAATAATTTTGAAAAAAAAAATGATTGAAGTCAAAACCATTGAAGTTTATCTAGTACAATAGCTTATTAGCAACATCAAATTCTGTCCATAAGTTTTCTTGATGATGATGTCCAATGATATAAGCTTCAATCCCTTATAGATCTTAATTCCCAAAAGTAAAGCAATAGATGTCACCACCACCTTTATTCCCTATTCATTTACGTTATACAAAACTGAAGGACCAAATTTGATTTCTTTTTTTTATACACGAAAACAAAATCAAATTAAACCATTTACTAACTTTGTAGATATCCGATTGAAATGACAAAAAAGTGATCGAAAGTGAATAAAAAAAATGTCAGATCTGAACCCAAAATATATTCAGATCGAGAGTCTAAAAAAAATCCGATCGAAAGTAAAAAAAAATGCAAATCGAATTATATAAACCCATATTCGTACTATGGTCATCACATTTATTTGAGACCCTCGAAAAGGAAAACCGTCAACATCTTCATAGATCAGTAGAAAAAAAAAAAATATTGCAAAGTAGTACCATCATCATCTTTAGATAAAATACTCATATAATTAAAGATTATAAAAAATGAAGTATAAGAAAAAACCAAACCTCATGGACTTTGGTGTAGTGCAATATGAGTAAAAGACCTCAAAGATTGGAGTGGTTTTACCACTACGAGTCAACAATGATGGAAGTGAAATGATTTACAACAGGTCCCTGTACTTGTACACCCCCAATCTTTGTCTCTCCTTTATCATGTGTACCAATTAAAATTTTAATTAGGTTTAGGTTTAGAGGGGAGAGGCAGGCGGTTTATAGGTGGAGAGATGAGAATTGGGAAAATATAAAATAGGGATAACGATTTTGGTGGTGGGTTGCTAATTTTAAGGAAGATTTAAATTACTACTTTATCCCTAATTTAAAATTTTCATCCAAATTAAACTACATGTATTTTCAAAAATGCCACTTTGCATTTATATGTTGTACATTATGTAATACTAGAAGTAAAAATGTGGTTCTCGCAGTTCTCGCAATTTATTTGGTTCTGAAAAGAACCTCACACTACATACAAAAACCATTAAAAACCCTTTCCTAGTATAAATATAACATTTTTATGTTTGAAAATATTGTTTTCTAAAAAAATATATAATTAAATGAAAGAGAAAATTTAAATTATGTAATTCGTGTTATTCGAGTCAACCCGAAAACCGAACCGAATTCAAATTTCATTTTCGGTACGATTTAATCCAATTTGAATTTGATTCGGTTCGGTTTTCTATTTTACCCAAAAACCAATTTTAACCGAACAACCCGATAACCGAAAAGTAGAGGTGGCAAAATGGGCGGGCCGGGCGGGCACGGGCTACGGGCTAAACGGGCATAGGCTAAATGGGCACGGGCCTAACGGACGTATATTATACGAATCACTTTATAAAAGAACGAAAACGACAAAATAAATTCCTAAAACGTAACACCTTATTTATATTTAAAAAATTAAATATATTATCAATAAGTTTTTCTTTAAAAAACAATTGTAATGTTTTTCAATTGACAGAAAATATGAGCACTTTTGTGCCTATCTAACTTTTAAATGGGCAATATATGCCAATTTCTAAAAAAGGTGGGGGTTAAATGTGCCCAAATCTTTTATAAATTTGCCCAATAACCAATTTTTTTTTTCTTGGCACAAATTGCCACCTCTACCGAAAAGATATACTAATATTGTGATTTAGCATTTAAATGTTGGGGTGAGCAAAAAAACCAAAAAGACCGAATAAACCGAAAACTGAAACCAAATCGAACCGAAAAAAACTAAATCGAACTAATAACCGAACCAAATTTGCTAAAACCGAACCGAACCAAACTACTAATTCAGTTCTCGGGTTGGATATGGGTTTGACAGCCTGAACCGAAAACCAAATTCATAATATATTTATACATATAAATATACTATTAAAATGTTATCTTAATATAAAAAAACACTTTTTATGTTTGAAATAATTTTTTACTAAATATCTATATAATTATTAATTTTTTAAAAATAAATAGTGAAATTCGGGTTATTCGGGTCAGCCTAAGAACTGAATCGAATTTGAATTCGGTTTGCGGTTTGGTTCGGTTGAATTGGTTTTGTTCGATTTTCGGGTTAACCCAGAAAAAATTAACCGAATTAACCAAACAGAACTAACTGAATAACCCGATGATTGAATATTTAAAGGATATACTTTGGCCCAACATCTAATCAAAACCCAAAACCCACACAAACCCAACTTCCAAATACATTGACTTTGACCAACTTTTCACATATATAAAAACCCCCCCAAAATCAGAAACCAATCGCTCTTTTACAATCCCTAACCTCACACATATTCCAATTTGGGGCTTTTCTTCTTCAAACATCAAACCATAATTCAATCTCATCAATGGACTTCGGATTCAACAAGAAACGTAGCCGTCCAGCTGCCGGAGCTAACGGCAACACCGGTTTCAAGAAATACAAACAAGGTTAGGGTTTCGTTTTTTTTTTCGTTAATTTTTGGATCTGGGGTTTGGGTTTTGTTATAAGGTTGATGGGTTTTGGTTTTTATGTTGGATTGATTGATAAAGTTTGTTACTTGGTGTAGATTTGTGTGTTTTTGCTATTCAATTGGGGTTTTAGGGTTAGGGTTAAAGATTGTTGATTTTTATTGGGTTTTTGTTTTTATTGTTGAATTGGGTTGTTTGGGTTAATGCCGTTAGATTTGGGTATTCGGTTAAAGGTCGTTAATTGTCGTAAGCGTATTTGTAGCTGTTATTGAATTAAGCCAGCCGTTGGATGTTTGTATAAGAATTAAGCTTTTTGATGGTTGAATAAGTTATTAGGATTATATTTTGTTTTAATGCCGTTAGATTATGTTTGCATTGTTAGACTAGTAGTAATGGTGACCTAACCGACCACCGCCACCTCAGCTTACATCAGCATTCACCCCCTTCACCAGACCCTGTAGCGGTAACCACCAAACTCATCACACAATTATACCCCGTAATACACTTACACACGCATTGTGGTTTTCTCAATAACAACAATCTCAACTCATCCATATATCATGGGTTGTGCCCATTATTTGGCTATAGGCTTAGAGCTCTCTATCTCTGGCAACATGTTTGATAGGAAACTTTCAGACTTTCTGAGCACCTTGTCTTGATGTGCATCAGCTACGTTAGGAGTATTGCATGCTTCAAATAACCAATTCACAGGGTCATTGTCTCATGTCATCCAAAACTTTTCATCCCTAATATACTTGAACCTATCTTCGAATCATTTAGATGGAACTATTTCATGGTCCTATACCTGCTTTTCCCCCGGTTATAAGTTTTCTTAATCTTTCGAGAAACAAATTTCATGGAGGAATCTCTTTCTTTTGCCATATGTATGAAGGGTTGGAATTTCTTGATCTCTCAAGTAACTCATTAACCGACAACTTCTGGACTGTTTGCGGAATTTGACTGAACTAAGAGTTCTCAATCTAGGATACAACTTTCTTTCAGGAAGACTCCCTCTATGAGATATTTGGACCAACTTAAGATCCTGTGTTTATATAACAACTTCTCTGGTGAATTCCTTTTGTCTTTAAGGAATTGCACCAAGTTAAGACTTTTGAATTTGGGGGCCAACAAGTTAATTGGAAATATTCCTGTTTGGATTGGCAAAAACTTTTCAGGGTTGTATACTTGTATTATCTTAGCCTAAGATCAAACAGTTTCTTTGAAACCATTTCTTTAGAGATATGTCAACTAGCAAATCTTCAAATACTAGACTTTTCAATAAACAACCATTTCTAGGATCAATACCATCGTGTTTGAATAATCTTACTACCATGGCTCAAAAAGGGCTCTTTGTGAAGCAGAAGTACATCATTTTTCATGGCTTTTAGATGATTTCTTAGCTAATGATAGTTATGTTTATTATGATGAAATTTAAAATAACTATGTTGACAGTGCGATGATCAAGAGGCAAGTAAAGGTAAATGAATTTAGCAGCAATCTGACAGGACACATCCCATATGAAATTGTCAATCTGCATGGTCAAATGATAGAACTTGAAACTTTGGATTTATCAAAAAACAATTTCTCAGGAGGGTTGCCATCAACCATGTCTTAGATGAGTTTTCTAGATTATCTTGACATGTCGCATAACAACTTGTCTGGGAGGATCCATCTAGCGCTCAACTCCAGACCGTTGAAGCTTCAAGGTACATTGGAAATGCAGGAGTATGTGGACCTACCCTATCCAAAAATTGTCCCGAAGATGAAGAAAATGAAGTAAAAGAGTGATGGTAAAGCCAAAGATGAACTTCAGAGATGGTTTTATATTGGAGGGACTGCTGGTTTTGCTACTGCATTTTGGATAGTAGTTAGTGCTTTACTTTTTAACTGCCGAGGGAGACATGCTTTTTTCTGGATTTCATGATTGCTTGAAAGAATGGGTGTATGTAAAGGTAGCGGTGTTCACTGCAAAAATGGCAGGGGGTTACAAGCGCATAGTGGTATATAGTTTTTATGTTAAGTATAGTATTGTAATTTCATGCTGCACTTGTATTTGGTAGGGGTTTTTAAGTCCCCATTATTAATCAAATTGCCACTAACACCATGGGTGGGCATTTCCCTCATTGTGTGATATGCGGCATCTTTGGTAATGATGCATGAAAGGTGTTGGATAAAATGCTTTACATAGGATTGCATCATACTTGATGATGTTAAGGTATCATGGCTAGCTAAAATGCACATGTACCTTTATGATAAGATATCATGCAAAATTTCAAGAATAGTGAGAAGGTTTTCATGAATTTCGACCGTTGATTTCCTGGTTACAAAAAACGACATAGCGAGCAAAATTGTTTGCTCTCCATACCATTTGCTCGCTTAAAACTGGATGTAGCAAGCAAAACTGTTTGCTTCCGTCCCATTTGCTCTCCATCATTTGTTTCATTCGTTTAATATGTATAGTGGTTTGGTAAGTGATTTTAATGAATTAAAAGTAACAAGCAAACTTGATACACGAGCAAACCATTTGCTTGCTATGTCCTTTTTCTTTTATTATTAAATAACTTTTTTTTGAACAAAGTGGCGAGCAAAATGTATAAGTAGCGAGCAAATGTGTTGGCGGGTAAATGTATTTGCTTGCCATGTCGATTTTGGTAATGTGAAAAGATAGTATCGATTTTGGTTATTGGGTTTGGTAAGAGTAAATTTTGGTTATTGGGTTTGGTAAGAGTAGATTTTGGTAATTGATTTTTTAAAAGCAAGTGTTGGGGGGTGTAAAACATGCCAATGTAGGCTCTTACGTTTGGACATCTAAGTGTTGTGCGAAGCTAGGCTACTGTGGCATTGTTTAGTCTTAATCTGAATAGTGAATACTGATACTTTTTTTTGTTAGTAAAATTATGTTTTATTACTCAATTGCTAATATAAAAATCTTATGGAAATTTTCTCACTGTGGTCTCTTCTACAATGGATCACTCGTCTGGGGGATTAAATGTACACTCGAACTCTTCGACAAAGATAGCAAAAAAAAAAAAAAAAAAAAAAAAAAAAAAAAAAAAAAAAAAAAATGTTACTGACCATGAGGTTTAGTTTCCAGCTCTTATGAAATCAATCTTCATTAATTTCGGCTATGGTTCTTGTTTGCTCCACTGCTATAACAGAAACCACATTTTTCTTCCACAGAACATGTACTCTGTTTCAGGCTATGTTTCACACACTCAATAGTAGTGACCTGATCTAATTTTTCTTCCAGTTATTAAAGTGCTACAATCAAACGTCTTAGTATACGATTAATATGCTCGATGTTAGTGTGAATATTCTACTCCGTATTACTCAATAAAACTGATCAGTGATTAGTAATGTACATGAAATTATTATGTTGTTAACTGCTGATTTGTGGTGCAAGCACCTGATATCTGGAAGTTAAAAACTAAATACCAGATGAATGACTATGGATTGAACAGTCATAAAGTATCATGGAATTAGTTACATAAGATTTTACATATGTTTTGGGTAGAAAAAGCGTCTTTACAAGGTTGAACATGCATGAGACATGGGAAATTCTCCAACAGCAGTAAGCTTTTTACACCTATTTTGTCCTTGGAAGTTGTTTTCTCTATGAATTTCTGATGAGTAATTTTTAGAGAACAAGTTTGCTTATTGTAACAACTACTAATAGCCAATTTAAATCTTTCACACATGTTGTTGATGGTGCAGTTAGTACAGTCGATGCAGAGAATTGCCCTTACTTAATTGACCCTTACGTAGAGCTTCTAAAGGCAATTACGGAGTAGTATTTATTTAAACGATGTATGGGGTTGGATTTGAGGGTAATGTTATACTCACCATGTGTTTGATTAAATGCTTGAGTGGCTGAATGAATGGATTTATACCAAAAGATTTAAATAAAACTTCATATTATAAGTTTAACGAGTGTCATTCAGCTGTGAATATGCCTTGGGACAAAATATGCCGCATCTTGAACTTTCCATCATTTTGTGAACATCAATCGTATTGGGTGAAGATATGCATGTCATTGGACAGTGTTAGAATGTTGGCACTGTTTCATTCCACCGTATATATATTCGTCATCCATTATTTTTCAACCATGTGGTAAACTAATTCTAGCTTTTCAATCCTCTAGGTGTGGTAAAAACAAAGAAACAAGGTAATGCTTGAGTGTATGAAACAGGGCTGAGAACACAGCAACTCTGTTTGTAACATCAAGGTGTGGGCTTGTGTTATCTACAGAAAACTTATTTTTCTAAAATTACTAATTGACCCAAAATTATTTCACCAACTTCTGTCATAGGAGTAAATATTTCTTTTTATTGAGACTCAAACCCGAGCTTAATCCAGATCTAAAGAACATTGGCCTTCACTACCACAGGACCACAGCCACCACCAAGCACGGTCACCTAAAACAACATTTCAACTTCAAGGAATCATGAAAAAACACCAAGCAGAAGATACATGCAGGTCTTGGATGGTATGTTTTTTACTTGACGCTGAGACTTTATTTGAATATTTTGGAGATTTAATATTTTAAAAAGAATATTGAAAAATGTTGAGTTTGTAGATGGATCAAAATATCATTTTCCGAACAAAATGTATTTTTTATAGAATGCCGTTTATATTATCAATCATGGTTGCTTTATTTAATTTGGCCAAAAGGTATCACAAGATGGGGAAACAAACATTCAATAAGGACAAATAGCAAAGACTTGAGTCTTTGGCCGTCTGATTTGGGACATAAAGTTATTCAACTCTCGTATGCTCTACACAATATTCAAAGTCTTCTTGTTCAATTTTTCACCTTAAAATATATATTAAGGCTCAAAGGGGGTATTTCAGTTCTATTTTCAGATAAAAAAATACATCCAATTTGATACACAAAATACATGCAAAGAGTGTTCTGATGTGTATTTTCAACAGTATTGCAATGAAAATTATGTAATTAGATTATCATTATGTATTTAAACTAAAGTATAAAATACTTGTTCAACGATTTAATTGCGCCTAAGCATGTATTGTTTCTTACCGAATATATAATATGGGCCAAGCTGAGTATGTAAGAACTCGGCCGATTCGATTTCCAAGTCAAACCAAATGAACTAATAACTTGTATGCAAAACTAAACCATGTCCACAGCACAAAAATAATCAACATCTTGAATCTAAACAACTTATATTGGCTTAAATAGTTAATCAAATGCAGTAAAAATTCAAATGACCAATTAATTTACCTATGCAGATTACTCTTGAAATAACATTCTTTTTATAAAAGGAAAACTAGTACACTTAATCTCTCTAAAATTTGGTTGAGTCATTTCATCAAACATGTCATAAGAAAACAAAAGATTTATGCAACGTTATAAGCAATAAATTTATGACATGCAATAACTACAAATTGCAAAGACTTGAGAGTCTTTGGTCGTCTAATGTGGGACTACAAAATTTGAAATTTCTTGTATTTTTTTTCCAAGTGGTTGTCTGGTCCACACAAATTTATATCTGTCTAGTTCGATTCTTCATTTTTCTCGAAGTCTATATAAAGCTTCAGAGAGGTATATGTTTTCATCATCAGATCAAAACACATCAATACAATTTTATATAACTAAAAAAATGAGAGAAAATATTTACTTTTACTTTATGCATACTCATGTTTTGTTTATTTTGTCACTTGTCTATATGTGGCTTAATACCACAACTGCAACTTCCTCTGGCCACCAACTTGTTGCTGCACCAGGAACAGGAGGAGCTGTTCATAAGTGCATCGATAAGGAAAGGCAAGCTCTTCTTGATTTCAAAGCTCACCTTCAAGACCCATATGACCGGCTCTCTAAATGGATACCAGAAGAAGAAGATGATTGCTGTAAATGGCGTGGAATCACGTGCAGCAACCAAACAGGTCATGTCACAGAGCTTGAATTGAGCGGTCTTGAAGGTGAGATTACCTTTTCGTTGCTTAACTTAAGCTATTTGAATCATCTTGATCTTTCCCACAATTCTTTTCAAGGAACCATTCCTGAGTTCATTGGTAACATGTCCCAGTTAACTTATCTTGACCTTTCTTTGAATCAGTTTACTGGATCCATTACTAAGTTCATTAGTAACATGACACAGTTAACTTATCTTAACCTTGGTGTAAATGAGTTTACTGGATTCATTCCTAAGTCCATTGGTCACATGACACAGTTAACTTATCTTGACCTTCATTTCAATCAGTTTATTGGAAACATTCCTGAATCCATTGGTTCCTTGGTCAAATTAAATTACCTTTCTCTTTCTAACAATAATCTCAGTGGAGCCATTCCCATGTCCATTGGTTCCTCAATCAATTTAACAACGCTCGACCTTAGTGAGAATAACTTCAATGGCACAATTCCCATGTCCATTGGTTCCTTAACCAATTTAACAACCCTCGACCTTAGTTATAATAATTTCAGTGGCACCATTCCAGTGTCCATTGGTTCCTTAACCGAATTAACACAGCTTGACCTTGGTGATAATAATTTCATTGGAAGCATTCCGAGATCCATTGATTCCATGACCAAATTAAATTCCCTTCGTCTTTCATACAACTCTTTCTCTGGAACCATTCCCCCGGAATTGGGAAACCTCACCAATTTGGGATACCTTCAACTAGGTTCCCTTGGAAATTGTACAGTTGAAAACTTAGATTGGTTGTCTTCTCTATCTTATTTAGAAAGCCTAATCATGGATGCAATTTCTTTGGCCAAAGCAAATAACTGGGTAAATGTAATTATAGGTTTCCAAAACCTAGGGTATTTAAGCTTAGTTGGATGTGACCTCTCACAAGTCATGCATCCATATTCTTCATCTGTCAACTCTTCTTTATCTCTTTATCAACTTTATCTTGATAACAACAATCTCAACTCATCCATGTATCATTGGTTGTGCCCATTAATTGGCAATAGGCTAGACTATCTTTATGTAACTGGCAACAAGTTTGATGGGAAACTTTCAGAATTTCTGAACAAGTTGTCTGGATGCACATCAGCTACTACGTTAGAGTATTTGGATGCTTCAAGTAGCCAATTCACAGGGTCATTGTCTGATGAGATCCAACACTTCTCATCCCTTTATATGCTGAACCTATCTTCAAATCAGTTAGATGGAACTATAAGTGAGAAACTGTGGCAACTACCCAGCCTTGTATGGCTATACATGTATTCCAATTCTCTTAGAGGTGCTATCTCTGAAAACATTGGAAAATCAAATCTTTTGTATATAGACATTTCAAATAACTCACTGGAAGGAGCTTTTTTTAATGATGGCATGTCAAACTTTTCTTGGGGTATACAATATATAGATTTTAGTTCTAACAAGCTAGGGCCTCGTTTCCCCAAATGGATACAAAAACTGAAAAATCTCACGCATCTTGATCTTTCCAGAAATAATATCTCAGACGCGGTTTCTACAGAGTACTGGAACCAGTGGCAGTCTTCTCAGTTGATCTATTTGGATCTCTCTTTCAATAACATAAGTGGGAGATTACCAGAATCATTATCAAATCACCACCTTGATATAATAATTTTGAGCGGCAACAACTTTTATGGTCCAATCCCTGCTTTTCCAGCAAATATGAGTTTTTTAGATCTGTCCAGAAACAAATTCCATGGAGGAATTTCATTCTTGTGTCAAATGTATCAAAATTTGGAATTTCTTGATCTCTCACGTAACTCAATAACCGGGCAACTTCCGGACTGTTTTCGGAATTTGACAGATCTAAAAGTTCTTAATCTAGGACAAAATACTCTATCAGGAAGTATTCCTCCCTCTGTAGGATGTTTGGGTCAACTCAAGACTTTGAGTTTATACAACAACAACTTCTCTGGAGCATTGCCCGTGTCTTTGAAGAATTGCACCCAGTTAAGCATTCTGGACTTGGGGGACAACAGTTTATATGGTGATATTCCTGTTTGGATTGGGAAAAAGTTGTCAAGGTTGTATGCCCTTAGCCTAAAATCAAACAACTTTTTTGGAACCATCCCTTCACAAATTTGTCAGTTAGTAAGTCTTCAAGTATTAGACTTGTCATTTAACAATCTCAATGGAACAATCCCATCGTGTGTAAATAATCTTACTTCCTTGGTTCAAAAAGGATTGTTTTTGGACCAGAATGTACATCATTATCATTGTTCTGTCCAAATGAGAGGTCATGATGATTCTGTCACGTACTCCAGTTGGTTTGATAATAGCTATACTGATCATCTGATGATCGAATGGCAAGGGAAGATAAATGAGTTTAGTAGCAATCTGGGATTTGTGAAGAGCATTGATTTTTCAAGCAACAGTCTCACAGGACAAATCCCATACGAAATTACCGATCTACAGGAATTAGTAGTACTAAACTTGTCACACAATACTCTACTTGGAGAGATTCCAGAAGACATTGGACAAATGAAAGAACTTGAAACCTTGGATTTGTCCAAAAACAATTTCTCAGGAGGGTTGCCATTAAGCATGTCTCAGATGCATTTTCTAAGTTATCTTGATGTGTCACATAATAACTTGTCCGGGAGGATTCCATCTTACACTCAACTCCAAACCTTTGACCCTTCAAGGTACACTGGAAATGCAGGGCTATGTGGAAGTCCCCTGCCGAAAAAATGCCCTGGAGATGAAGAATTAGAAGAACCACACACCATTGGTAAAAGTGAGGGTGATGAGGACAGCATAGATAGATGGTTTTATATTGGTGGGGCTACTGGTTTTCCTACTGGATTCTGGATAGTTTGTAGCGCTTTACTTCTTAACCGCCGTGGGAGACATGCTTTTTTCCAGTTGCATGATAGCTTGAAAGATTGGGCGTACGTAAAGGTGGTGGTGTTCATAGCAAAATGGCGAAGGGTTGCGCGTGCATAGTGGTATATGTTTTTTATGTTTTTTTTTTCATCTACTTATTAATGTTTGGTATATAGTATTGTAATTTCATGCTTCACTTGTATTTGGTAGGGGTTTTTAAGTCCCCTTTATTAATAAAATTGCCACTAACACCATGGGCGGCCGTTTCCCCTCGTTGTGTGATATACGACATCTCCATATGTTCATATTATAAACAGTAAAGCTATATGATGCACTGAAGGAGTTTGATAAAATGCTTTACATAGAATTGCCATATACTTAATGATGTTAACGTATCACGGTTAGCTAAAGTGCACATGAACCTTTATGATATGACTAGAAAGGTGCCTGCGCGATGCGGGGGCGGATTGTTGGGGTGAAGAGGAGGGATGTGGGGTGGTGGAAAGTGGTTGTTGGGGTGGTTGTTGAGGTGGTTATAAATTGTTGAGGGTGGTTGTTGAGATAGTTATAAATTGTTGGGGGTGATTTTTAGGGGTTGTTGTTTCCATAATTAGTAAGTAAAAGTCTGAATTTTTAAGCCTTTCTAATTATAGAATAGTCCCAAATACATTATATAGTAGTATAGATATCATGCTTTGAAAGTAAGTGTTGGGGGTGTAATACATGCCAATGTAGGCTATTACGTTAGACATCTAAGTATAGTGTGAAGCTAGCTACTTAATTTGGCAGTGTTTAAGTCTTAATCTGAAAAGTAAATACTGATATTATTTTTTGTTAGCACAATTCTGTTTTGTTACTCAATCACTAGTCTGTAGGGAGTAAAAAAAGGTTACTGACCGTGAGGTTTAGTTTCCAGCTCTTATGAAATCAATCATTGGTATCGGCTATGGTTCAGGCTCTGTTTCACACACTCAATAGTAGTGACGTCATCTAATTTTTCTTTCAGTTATTAATGTACTACGAAAGTAACAGCAAACGATTAATATGCTCGATGTTAGTGTGAAAATGCTCTTACTTTTTTAAACTGATTAGTGATTAGTAATGAACAAGAAATAAGTATGTTGGTAACTGGTGGTTTGTGGTGCTAGCACCTAACATCTGGAAGTTATAATGTTCAAAAGTTGGATTTGAGGGTAATGTTTTATGCTCACTATGTGTTTGATTAAATACTTGAATGAGTGAATGAATGGATTTATACCAAACAGATTAAAGAAAACTTCATATTTTGTAATCGCACAACTATCATCTAACTGTGACCCGTCCCAAATTTCAAGGCCGCCATTTTGACTTAAACCCAGCATGTCCTAAACCTGTTTTGTACCAAAGCCATTGACCCGAAATTTAAGTTGGCTAGTTTGATCCGTTACTCAAACCCAGTTTGACCCGACCGTTTTTGCCACATCTACTATTAGTGGGCCAAGTATGTTTAAACTGTCAAACCAGAATGGCTCATTCGGTCTCACATTTTGCATCCATTAGACCTCCACCATTACTTCAATGTTAAATTAATACTACTATGGAGTAACACTAGCGATACATACCCACTTTTGATTTAATCTTTCCCAAAGTGGAACAAAGTTAAAATACACGAAAACTCGTTTCTCTTAATTGTAAGAGTACCCAACCCAAAATTTGACAAAAAGTCTAAATTTTTTGAAAACTTGTTTCTCTTCATTGTGCAGCAGGTTTTAGAGTGCTATTAGCTGAAATTAAATCCTCCCGTATATCATGAATTCTTCAACGTAACATCTATATTTAAACTTTGAGTAAACTAAATTTGATTGACTTAAGTTAAAAATGTTATCTTCGGAATTGATAAACTTTTACGAGATAACTAAAGAGGTATCCTTATTGGTTTACTTGATGAAGTTAATGATTATTGTTTCGCCTTTAACTACAACTGTTGAATGTATGAAAGTATGAAACATTGCTCAAAACATAGCTACTTTGTTGAATGCACAAAAGAAAAAAAATACTTTTCTAAAAATGTAAATTGTCACAAAACCATTTCTAAATTGGCGTTTACATCATGTTATATATATATATATATATATATATATATATATATATATATATATATATATATATATATTGTATTCAATTGCTATAAATGGGTGCTTTATTTGGGCACATTCATTGCCATTTGACCAAAGAGTATCACAATAATGAAAGAAAAAATAATTGAATAAGGAGTTATGGACAAATTGCAAAGACTTTGATCAGTCTTTGGACGTCTTAGTCGGGACATCAAGTCGTCTGTGGCCCACCTAAATTTTTACGAGCTAACTAAAGAGGTATCCTTATTGGTTTATTTGATGAATTTAATGATTATCGTTTCGCCTTTAACTACAACTGTTGAATGTATGAAAGTATGAAACGTGGCTCAAAACATAGCTACTTTGTTTGTAACATCAGAGTGTAGAATTGTGTAATCTAAAGAAACATACTTTTCTAAAAATGTTAATTGACATAAAACCATTTCTAGATTGGCGTTTACATCACGCTATATTGTCTTGTATTCTATTGCTATACATCACGTTATATTGTCTTGTATTCTATTGCTATAAATGGGTGCTTTATTTGGGCACATTCATTGCTCTTTGACCAAAAAGTAGTATAACAATATGGAAAGAAAAAACAAATTCAATAAGGACAAATTGCAAAGACTTGAGAGTATTTGGACATCAAGTCGTCTATGACCCACCCAAATTTTGGTCGTCTAAATCCTGTAACTATTTATTTCGTCGATGGTATGCTTACCACATGTCTGATTAAATATCTGAATTAGTAAATGAATTGATTAATACGAAACAAATTATATAAGGCTGGACACAGTAAGGACCTCCAGCTAGGGGTGTTAATCAAGTCAGGTTGGTCGGGTTGTGATCAAACGGGTCGGGTCCAAGTCGGGTTGAGGCTAAACATAATATACCCGAACCCGACCCTATTTGAACTCGGGTTCGTTGGGTTCGAGGGTCAAATTGGGTCACGTCAAGTCGGGTTTGGGTATGTACAATTTACATAATCACATAATTTTATTTCTTAAACTTAGTCGTTAAAATCAAATAATTTGTTACATAAGTTGCATATGAACCATAAGACTACTTATTTTTTATATTGTTTTTGTCATACTATATATCAAAATTAGTCTTTAAAATGATCATTTTCTGTAACAATTGTATTTGTGAATTGAAGTGATATAAGTAAGAAAACTTTGCAATTGGTAGATGAATGTTTGATTGAAAGAATAGAGCACTTGATTTTAAAACATGTATATAAACACATGAGCATGTAAGTAATTTCATGTTGATATTTTTGTTGGACCGAAGCCAACATTGATGTCCAGGGCGTTATATGCAACTTGTGCGCCAGTCAATTATAACCTTTTTCGTCTTGGAAAAACAAATCAGAAACACACCGTTTTAAAATATGCATTCCATACACATTCTTATTATTAGAGTATACAATTCATGTGAAATGATGACTCGAGAGATGATAATATAGTTGACTCCAGGGTAAGTCTTAAACTTACAAAGTTTTTAAGCCAAAAACAGTACTACATGGATCACTTAATTTAACTTGGGCCTTTCAATTGAGAGAGAGAGAGAGAGAGAGAGAGAGAGAAAAAAAAAACTCGGGTTTAGTCTGGTTGACCCGAACCCGAATAGCCAAAGTATTTTGAACTCGATACCCGATCCTAGTTTGTATTCGGGTTAATCGGGTTGACGCGATTGACTGAGTAATATTTTGAACTCGATTATCCTTATTAAGGTTCGGGTTCGGGTCCGGGTTCGGGTCGGGTCGGGATTTTTTATGCCCTACCTCCAGCGACCTTCATTTTGCCTGCCATATCAACTTTCTCTCTCCAGCGACCTACATATGACTTTTTGCCACTGAGCAGTGGCGACCTTCATCTTTTTTTAGTGTAAAATAAAAAGTTTTAAAATTTTAAAAGAATTTGTTTATTTATTTTTTAAATGCAGCAACGTTAACAAAATAAATTTGGAAGTGGGATTTTTGTTTGTATGTGTGTTAATATGTCGATCATCTGCACGACCAAAAGGAAGGGGGGAGGGGAGGGGAAATGACGACCGATAGGCCACAGCAATGGCGATCAAGGTCGACTGATACTCGACCGAGCTTACTGCGTCCAGCCTAAATGTGTCATTAAACTGTTAATGTGTCTTGGGACAAAATGTGCCACATCTTCAACTTTCCATTTTTCTGTGAAAACCAAATGTTGGATTAGAACACTTGTAGTACGTACGTGCCTTTCGTGGGTAAAAGCGTCATATACATATAACTACGTTGACCTTTTTTTTCCTCTATCATTTAACATTTCTCAAAATCATGCATATGCATCAACATGATGCATCATCACTTATACAATTATCTTCATCCACACACACACACAAAAAAAAAAAAAAAAAAAAATGAAATCCCAGCATCGTCATAATCAATCCATCGTCAACAATCAACAAACTGGATTCATCAAACATTTTTGCGTCGAAGTATTTCTTCAAAACTGGTCATGAATTGTTCTATTTACGCATCAATTGTATCAGCATCATAATCATGGAGTTTGCATTTTCGTAATTATCGGTTTTGCATTGCCGTCATCATCGGTTTTGCATCTTCATCGTCATCGATAACCATCTGCATCTTTAGTGATTATCATCGTGCATCATCAAAAATCATTATCTATTATAAGAAAGTAACCATGATCGATCACCTGCATCAACAACTTTAGTGTAATTATCATTTTCCAACATCTCAATCATGTTCGTTATCATCGATCATCAGCCAACCAGAAATTGGACACACAAAAAACAAAAGTCAATCACTTTAGTGTACAAAATTTTTGATATAAGATTGATTAGTGTACAAAATTTATCAAAACTGGCAAATTAATTAACGAGAAAAGCCCATGATACTTAAAAAAAATAAATAAATAAAAAAAAAAAAAAAAAAAAAAACAACTTTATTAATTATATGTACATGAAACTAGTTATAATACCTGTGCACACACGGGGTTTTTAATTATTTTTTGTTTAGAGAGAATTAAATGTATATCCTTCTTAAAGTTCGATATTACATAAATATCCTTCTCAGTTTTGTAATTACATAAATATCCTTCTCAAACTTTTGTAATTACATCAATATCAATCTCAAACTTTTGAATTCTAATATATATCCAAAAATCAATTAAATCATAATTATATTAATTTTAAATTCTGAAACTATTATTTATCTTTTATATTGATTATATTATATTGTTCATGTATATTCTTTAGCCTCGAGTTATGAAAGAATTTGATTACATAATTTTCGCCTCGAGTGATGAAAGAATATGCTAATTTTTGGATATTATGAGACTTTTAAAGTATTTCAAGGATATTGATGTAATTACAAATGTTTGGGAAGGATATTGATGTAATTACAAAAGTTTATAAATGATATTAATGTAATTACAAAAATTTAGGAATAATATTGACGTAATTACAAAAGTGAAAAGGACATTGATGTAATATTAAACTTTAGTAAGGATACTTATTATTATTATTATTATTATTATTATTATTATTATTATTATTATTATTATTATTATTATTATTATTATTATTATTATTATTATTATTATTATTATTATTATTATTATTATTATTATTATTATTAAATGTATTAAAGTATATTCTTAGGTTGTGTATATATTACAAAACAAAGAAGTAAATGAAAAGTTCAGGTCACATGATAGGAAAAAAAATTGTATTCTCCAGTTTTTTCTATAGAGAAGAGAAGAGAAGTGGAGAGAGTAATTATGCCAAAAATTCTCTCCTAATCTTCTTCCTAAATTGGGATGATTTGAAGAGAAAGTGATTTTAAAGTTTTTTTTGCTTACAACCCTCTTCTTTTCTTTCTAACTCGGGAACACAAAATTAAAAAATAAACCTTTTATACTTTCCTCTTCTTTCTGTTTTATACTCGGGAACAGATATGTTAGTATATAATAGTAGTTGTTTTCGTTAAGGACTAAAGCATATATAATTTGTTAGCCAAAATGGCACTGATAAAGTATTATGTGTTTAGAGAAAAACCTCTTGGAAAACTAAAACTCTTTCTTACGGTGGAAGACTAACACTCTTGAAGTCGGTTCTTGGGGCTCTAAGTACCTACTTTTTCTCCCTATATAAAGCACCAACTTCTTTAATAACCCACTTTGATAGCCTTAGGAGAAATTTCTTTTGGGGGGGAAACCTTGAAACAAGAAAAATGCCTTGGATTGCTTGGAAAAAGGTGTGCTCTTCAAGGGATAATGGGGGTCTTGGAATTGGAAGTCTTCAAGCTTCAAACCTTGCCATGCTAACAAAATGGTGGTGGAAGTTCCGTACGGAAAATAACTCACTTTGGAAAGCTATTATAACTTCCATTCATGGTATTCATGGTGGATTTGATTTAATTGATAGCCAAATCTCTCATCTTCCTAACAGCCCTTGGAAGTCTATAATTGATCTGCAAAAACCATTGTCTCAGCTTAGCATAAACTTGTCTTCTATTTTTTCAAGGAAAGTCGGGAACAGAGAAACATTTTCTTTTTGGAATGATGAATGGTTGGGGAATACTAAACTATGTCTTTTATTTCCGCGAATGTATGAATTAGAGACGGTTAAAGGATGTTTAATTAGTGACCGATGCCATCAATTAAATGGGTCACGCAACTTTACATGGGCATGGAGAAGGCCTGTTATAGATGGATCGGAGATGGAGCAATATAGAGAGTTGTTGGGTCTTCTAGTAAACTTTGTCCCTAGCTCTTCTCAAGACACTTGGACCTGTTCTTTGGGCAATACACGTGGCTTCTCAGTATCCTCCATGCGACGCCTTATACAGAACTCGACTCTTATGCCAATCGAAGATCAAGTGAGATGGAATAAATGTCTCCCAATAAAGATTAATGTTAACACACGGAGGCTGTTTCGTGACCGCCTTCCAACTCGATATAATCTGGATATACGTGGAATCGACCTCCATTCGTCATTATGTCCTGTATGTGATGAACATTGATGAGTGTGTAAATACTCATCATTTCTGTTACATTTAAACTGCAAAAACATATGAAAACACACAGGAAAGCCTTAAAATACATAAAATATCATTGGATTGTGTTTTTATGCAAAAGGATTGAAAACTGATGAAAAACAACACATTTCACAAAATTTACAGTTTCAGTCCCTGAACTTTGAAAAATTGGCAAAACTAGTCCCTGGTAAATCAAAACATGAAAATTATCATCAAAGGTCCTTAGGGATTCATAAGTTGTCAAGTATAGTCCTTTAAAGTTAAAAATTGCAAAATGACAACTTTAGTCCCTCAAGTTTCAAAAATGTCAAATATAGTCCTTAAGGTTTTGAAAATGGAAAAATATGAAAAATAAACCTTGCACTATTCTTAAATGGAAAAATTGGTCCTTATGATAACTTTTGGGAAATTACAATTTCAACCCTCCAATTTTCAGAAAATTACAGGTTTTGTCCCTGGAGTTTGAGGAATTGGCAGAAAAGGTCCCTGTGTTTTGAAAATGGAAAAATTATATCTTTGGTGCTTGGGTTATTCATAAATGGCATAAATGATCCTTGTAATTACTTTGGAAATATTGCAAATTCAGTCCTTTATGTTTGAAAAAATTACATAATTGGTCCTTGTGATACTAATAACCAACCGGACCCTTTATTACTATTAAACCAAAACAAATTCAACCCAAAACCATACCAGCCCACCCACACTTTTTCTTGGCCCAAAATGAAACCGGCCCACACACCCCTTATTAATAAAACGGGGGTTTAACCCCGTTTGACTCCCTCCTTCCCCAATACCACCACCACTGTACAACACCCTCACCCCAGCCTCCTTCTCCAATACCACCATGGTTTCACCACCTCACCACACCACCTGTCCACTTCCACCTCACCTCCAAACATCATCATTCCATCCCACAGTAGCATTTAATGCTTCCCCACCATCCACACTCAACCTCCATGGCTTACAGCCTGTTTCTTGACCAAAACACACCCATAGTCCACTCCTGCTATCCAAAGTTGTCCCCTACACCTCCACATAACACCAAGCTTCTTTAATTAGTCTCAAACCACTCCAATTCCACGTGTGTAGATTTGGCGCCAAAGTACTTTTAAACGGTTTAGATGAATTGCAGAGATCCAATGGCTCAAAAGAAGTGGGATATGGTCAGAAACGAATGGGGAGTCTCAAAAGCCTATAAAGAAAGCAGGGGAAGCATTGTAGAAGGATATCTAGTTTAAAATTAGAAAAATGTATGTCGACTTAATTATGTTCTAGTTTCCAGTGTAAAATTTAACTTTGAAGTACTTTGTTTAGTGTTTTTCAGTGTATGTGAACCTATTTCAATAATCAATTTCAGTTTTATTGTATGAATCCAGTTTATGTAAATTTCAAATTTCCAAAATTTCATTCTACTTAAAGTATTTTTCTTAGTTGATGATTAAAGATTAAATAAGCTCATATAAGCTCCTAATAAGCTCAATAAAGCTTTTAGTAACTTACAAACCAATGTAGCTTAAAAAATTCCACAAATCCAAACTGGTCAACATAAGTCAACTGTGAGTGATGATTTGAATTCTGGGATTCAGAGTTGGTTTGGAAGTAAAGAAGCTTTGGAATTTGGGTTAGAGACTCATGGGAGTCACATAAGGGTTCTTGGTTCTTTGTCATTAATCCTCACAGTCTTAAGCTTGTAAGCAATTTATCCATTTTCAAGCTTATTTTCCTATATTCATTATTGTGTTTGTTGGATTATGTTTTTCTGTGTTTATTTAAAGTAATTTAGTGAGAATATAATCTTAAGTAGCTTAGTTGTTAATTAAAATAAATAGTTGTTTATTACTTCAATTTTCAGTCCAATTTAGCATTTTGTTGTAATTTGTGTTGTTGTTGTAATTTTTGACATAATCATGTTTAAAATAGGCTAAGTAATCATAGTTCATGCTTCTGTGTAAGTAGGATGGTTTAGATCCTTCATTTGCTTTGAAAAATTCCACAACAGTCACAAAAAGGGGTGTTTGGTTCTAGGGTGATCACTTGGTTCATTTAGGATTTTGTTGTTGCTTGTGGTCTAAACAGTCTTACTTAGGCTAAAACAAGTAAGTGAAACCAAGAAAACAAGTCCACAATAAGCTTAAAGTCAAAATCAACACCAAACCTACCCAACAGTTAACTGTTGTGGTTTTTAGGTTTCAAACTCACCCATTTTGATTCACAAGTTGTTTATCCATCTTATTTTAGTCATAATATAGATTATTACAACCATTTCAGTCCATTAGATCTAATCAAACTTCATTAAAGTCAAAGTTTAAGGTTATCTAAAAAAGTCAAAAGTGCATGCTTAAGATTTTTACAAAAAAGGCAAGAATTTTCATGATTTGTGTACTTAGTTCTAGGGTTTGAAATTGTTTGGGTAATTAGTCTATCAGTAGAACTTGTGATTTCCATACTTTTCACATTTTTGTGAATTTTTCTTATTGACCTTTTCGCCCCTTGAACACACCTGCAGGGCAACCATTTGCCCTGTGCACAGACCATCACCACCACCACCATCACTTTGGTGGTTGATTGTGGCCACCCCAGTGGGTCCCACACTCCATATTTAAGTTCTCCCAACCTCCCTCCTACCAGGGTTCATAAATTGACCCTTTGTTTGACCTGTGCATCAGTGGACCCCACTTGAATTTGTCCTCAAATTCTGTCCCATTCTGTCTTAGAATCATAATAAGCAAAGTCCTTATTGTGGATTCTTGGCTTATTCAGCCCCCTTATTTGAGAAATTCTAGCTTATACATGTCCACTAAACTTGTTTGAACCAGAATATACCTTGTGGACCCTACACAAGCTCATTTGAGATTATTTCTTGATCTAGTCAAACTTGGTCAACTGTCAAGGGTAATAAGCACTCTCAGTGCTTATTTTTGGTTTCCAAATCAGTTGTCTTTATAAAAGTTTCTTATTTTAAGTATTTTAATAGTTTTGTAAAAGAAAAAACAGAAAAAGCCAAATTTAATTATAAAGGTAGCTTCTATTTAATAGAAATTATCTATTTAATTTTCTTTTTAGCTTATTTATAAGCACTTCTGTAATTTTATATTTTTATTAAATCTCTTTAATATTAAAGTAATTTGATAAATTTTTCCAGATTTTTATTTTGTCATCTACTGGTTTTTAGAATTAATATTAGTTTAATTAATTATTAATTAATAAATAAGAATTAAATAGCATAATTATATTTTATAAAGTACCACTTAGTTTTTATAATTTTTCTAACTTTTACATAAGGTAAAACAATTTTATAAATTTTTCTAGAATTTATACTGTTCATTTTCTATTTTTTATAATATAATTAGTTTAATTGATAATTAATTAATAAATAGAATAACAACTAATAAATTAGTTTAAAAATACATAAAATAAACTTTTTATAATTTTTTAGGATTCCTGTGATGGTTAATTAAATTTATAAAAAATTTCTTAATTATCTAAGTCTTTTTAATATTTTTAATAATTTAAATCAATATAATTAGTTAAATAATAATTAAATAATAATTAGATAAATAGTGTGAAAAATATAATTTTAGTTTTAAAATAAGTTTTATAATATTTTAGACTTTTAGAAATTTTAGTTTTATATTTCTAGACTTATTTTATATTTTCTTATTTATTAGTGAATTATTAAATAATTAATAATAGTTATTAAATAAAAATAATTAATTAAATAATAAGTAATTATAAAATAAATATTCTAAGTTTATTTAATTTGCATTTAAGCCCTAAGGCTTGCAAACTCCTACTATAGTTAAAGTTGTTTTTGTTTACGTTTAAATATTAAACGTATACGTTTTCCAGTTCCTTTGCATTTGTACTTATCTGATTTCGCGTATTAGTTGAGATAGCTTATCAAAGCTATTCATACTTTTATTTCAGTAGTACAATCACTTAAACCCTTTTCCTGTTCAATTCACCTGATCTCGAAGTCGTTTTTATTTTAGATTTCACGCCTCGTTGGGATTTAACGATCCGGGGAAACACTAAACTCCACGGAGTATTGGTTTAGACTGTTTGACTTGTTGACCATCACTTGGTTAATATTATCTGACTGTTTGAGGCCAATCAAAATTTTGGCGCCTCTGCCGGGGAGGTGTGCTGCGTATTACGACTTTTTGAAGTATCTGTGAGTTTCAATTTATTCACCTTTGTTATATATCATCTTTGTCCATATTTCTATATTATCTTATAAAAATAAAAATCCAA
This sequence comes from Artemisia argyi, assembly GCA_030686995.1. Taxonomy (NCBI): domain Eukaryota; kingdom Viridiplantae; phylum Streptophyta; class Magnoliopsida; order Asterales; family Asteraceae; genus Artemisia; species Artemisia argyi. The sequence continues at coordinate 28,701,632 of CM060692.1, read as the reverse complement.
AAAGATTTTTCTTTTCTATTTTTAATTTCCCGTCACTCTAAGTATTCTTAGAGTCGTCTCTAGTGCATGCGCACTCGTTCTTCTAGGTCAACAAGCCCTTTCCGTGAGCTTGTCAGAATTCCTCGAAGATGCCATAGACGTTCTGCCCCAACAGCCGTATCTGAGATACGTGTTGTTTCCCCAAACAGAGTTATCAAGGCGGAAGACCGTCCGATGAATGAGCTTCTCCAAGCACCCATTGAGGGTTACGGAGACGCTATTGTTGTCCCAGCCATTGTGGCTGAATACTTTGAGCTCAAAACTGGGTTACTAAATTTTGTAACCTCAAGCCAATTTTATGCTTTTGAGAGGGATGATTCTCATGCTCATATTCGATGGTTTAACAAGATTACATCTACCATCAAATACAAAAATGTCCCTTCCGAAGCAGTCAAACTTCTTCTTTTCCCATTTTCTCTGGAGTGAGCAGCCCGGATTTGGCTGGAAAAACAACCTCCTCGTTTAATAACATCATGGGAGGATTTAGTTACCAAATTTGTAAACGAATTTTTTCCCCCGTCCAGAACGACAAGTCTTAAAAATGAAATCATCAAATTTCTCAAAGGTTTGATGAATCGTTTGGTGACGCTTGGGATCGTTTCAAAGAATTGCTTCGTCGATGTCCTCATCATGGTTTCACTGAATTAATGCAAATTGACACTTTTTATAATGGTGTAAGTCAATCTGACCAAGATTCTCTCAATGCCTCCGCGGGAGGTAATTTTTTGAGTAAAACCACTAAAGAAGCTTTAGAAATCATTGAAAATAAGTCCAAGGTCCGCACTACATGCACAAAGCCATATAACTCCCAAGTGAGTGCTGGTCCTTATACTTCATCACCCGTGAGTACTTCTAGCACCGATGCTAAGATATATAAACTCACGGACGCTATTCAAGCTTTGGTTCTCTCAAACCAAAAGAAAGTCACTTTCACACAAAACCCTTCACATGCTGAAGTTAAAAACGTGGAAGTTTGTGTCACTTGTGGTGGCCCACATGCTTACTACAATTGTACTGCCACCGATGGTAGTCCTTTTGAAGCCAATGCTTTAGCCGGTACTACAAATCAGGGAGGTAATCAATACCGTCCTCAAATGGAACCAAGTTACCGTGCTAACACACAATATGGGACCACCCGGGTTTAACCCAAACCCAAATTTGCAAAATCGAAACCAGAACCAACCTGGAATGAACCAAGGTTATCAAAACCAAGGGAATTTCCATCCTGGACAGAATCAAGGTTTCCACAATCAAGGAAACTTTAACAGAAACAATTTCAACCTGGGAAATCATTTTCAGGGAAATGGTAATCCAAATCAGGGGAATTTTCAACCACAACAAGGTTATAATCAAAATAACCGGGTCCAAAATTTCCCCAACCAAACACAAGCCATTCTCCCAGCTCCACAACCATCATCCGATGAGTTGTTGAAGCAGTTCATTAAAACTCAAGAAGAGACAAACAGGTTGTTGGTCAGCCAGATTTCTGAAATCAAGAAATCTTTAAATGAACAACCCTCGGGCTCTGGAAAACTTCCGAGCAACACGATCGCAAACCCGAGGGGCGATGCAAAGGCGATCACAATCAGGAGCGGAGTTTCATATGATGGACCCACTGTTCCCGCTACCACTTCTTCTTCTTCTCCCAAGGTGGTTGAAAATGAAACCGAGGTAAATAAGGACGAAGTACTTCCTACTCATAAGGGAGGTACCCAAGACGTCCCACCTCAAGTTGTCCCGAATCCCAAACCAAAACCTAGAGTTGTTTTTGAACCAAATGATATCCCAGTTGAAACACCAAAGTCCAAACCTTCTACCTCCTCTATTCCTTACCCTTCACACTTGAGTGAGCAAAAGCTCCGTGAAAAAGCTAGTCACCAGATGGATAAATTCTTTCAAATCTTCCAAGATTTGCATTTTGACATTAGCTTTGCGGATGCTATAATTCTGATGCCCAAATTTGCATCAACAATCAAACACTTGTTAACCAACAAGGAGAAACTGTTTGAAATGGCAAAGACTCCCTTGAATGAGAACTGCTCAGCAGTTCTTTTAAAGAAGCTTCCCGAGAAGCTGGGAGATCCTGGAAAATTTCTAATACCATGTGTATTTTCGGAAATGGTTGATTGCTATGCCTTGGCCGATCTTGGTGCAAGTATCAACCTAATGCCATATTTAGTTTGGAAGAAACTTTCTCTTCCTGATCTTACTCCTACCTGCATGACTTTAGAGCTTGCGGACCGATCGATATCTCGTCCTCTTGGCATTGCCGAGGACGTGTTTGTGAAGGTAGGAAAGTTCCATATCCCCGCTGACTTTGTAGTGGTTGATTTCGATGCTGATCAAAGGTCCCTCTCATTGTTGGGAGGGGTTTCCTTAGAACGGGCCGTGCTCTTATCGATGTATTTGAGCAAGAAATCACTTTGCGTGTGGGTAATGAAGCCGTTACCTTTAACCTCGATCAAACCTCGAGGTACTCCTCCAATTATGATTCCGAAGTAGTTAATCAAATAGATATCATCGACATTGCTTCAGAGGAGTACTCTCAAGAATTTCTTGGTTATTCTCATAATTCTGTGAGTGGGGATTCCACTCCATCATCTGAACCTATCATTTCCGACTCTTCCCCTTCCCTCACTCCGTTTGAGGGAAGTGATTTCCTTTTGGAAGAGGTCGAGGCTTTTCTCAAAAGTGATTCAGTTCCATCGGGAATTGATAACACTGAGATTGATCTGGAGGGAAATATTCTTCTCCTTGAGAAATTGCTAAATCAAGACAATTCTCCTCCACTCCCTCCCGTACAACTTCATAATCAGGAAATCAAATATGTTGAGAAAACTGATGATTTTCCTGAGGTCGAGCTCAAGGACTTACCTCCTCATCTTGAATACGCATTTTTGGAGGGTGATGATAAATTACCCGTCATTATTGCTAAAGGTTTAAGTGATGAGGAGAAAGTTGCTCTCATAAAAGTCTTGAAGTCACACAAGCAAGCAATTGCTTGGAAACTCTCCGATATTAAGGGTATTAACCCAAATTTTTGTACACACAAAATCTTGATGGAGGATGACTTCAAGCCTGCAGTGCAACATCAAATAAGGGTGAATCCAAAAATCCATGATGTGATTAAACAAGAGGTTCTTAAACTTCTTGATGCAGGATTGATTTACCCTATCTCTGACAGTCTATGGGTTAGTCCCATCCATTGCGTCCCAAAAAAGGGTGGCATTACTGTTGTCACTAATGAGGAAAATGAGTTGATTCCAACTCGGCTGGTTACCGGATGGCGTGTTTGCATTGACTATCGTAAGTTAAATGACGCCACCCGCAAAGATCACTTTCCGCTGCCCTTTATGGACCAGATGCTTGAGAGATTAGCATGAAATGAGTACTATTGTTTCCTTGATGGTTTCTCAGGATACTTCCAAATCCCCATTGATCCATCGGACCAAGAAAAGACTACCTTTACATGCCCTTATGGAACCTTTGCTTATAAACGTATGCCTTTTGGCTTATGTAATGCTCCAGGTACGTTCCAGAGGTGCATGATGGCCATATTTACCGACATGATCGGTAAAACTATGGAGGTCTTTATGGATGATTTCTCGGTCATTGGGGATTCATTCCAAACATGTCTCACCAATTTAGAAAAAATGTTGAAAAGGTGTGAAGACACCAATCTATGTCTAAATTGGGAAAAGAGTCACTTTATGGTCAAAGAGGGCATTGTCCTCAGCCATAAGATTTCCAAGAATGGGATTGAGGTTGACAGAGCTAAGGTTGATGTCATTGCTAAATTGCCTCACCCTACTACCGTCAAAGGTATTAGGAGTTTCTTGGGCCGTGCCGGTTTCTATCGTCGATTCATACAAGATTTTTCTAAAATCTCACGGCCTATGACTCATCTCCTTGAAAAGGATGCTCCTTTTATCTTCTCACCAGAGTGCATCAAAGCTTTTGAAACATTAAAGAAAAAGCTTACTGAGGCACCCATTCTTGTTGCCCCCGACTGGGATTTACCCTTTGAACTTATGTGCGATGCAAGTGATTTTGCTACCGGTGCAGTCTTGGGGCAACGCAAAACAAAACACTTTCAGCCTATCCACTACGCAAGCAAAACTATGAACGAAGCTCAAACTCATTACACCACTACGGAAAAAGAATTATTAGCCGTGGTGTATGCTTTTGAGAAATTTCGGACATACTTAATCTTGACTAAATGCGTAGTGTATACGGATCAATCGGCTCTAAAATATCTATTTGCAAAACAAGATGCAAAGCCGAGATTGCTCCGTTGGGTTCTCCTCCTCCAGGAATTTGATATCATTATTCGTGATAAAAAAGGAGCTGAGAACCTGCCTGCGGATCATCTGTCCCGATTAGAGAACCCTCATCAAGATGTGTATGAGAAAAAGGAAATAAATGAAACATTTCCTCTCGAAACACTCAATGCGGTTGCTTTTCGTGGAGATTCTACTACCCCATGGTTTGCCGATTTCGCAAATTACCATGCGGGTAACTTTGTTGTGAAAGGGATGTCAACCCAACAGAAGAATAAATTCTTTAAAGCTGTCAATCATTACTTCTGGGATGATCCCTACTTGTTCAAAATCTGTGAGGATCAAGTCATCCGACGGTGTGTATATGGACAGGAAGCCACTGAAATTCTCAAGGCTTGCCATGCTGGACCCACTGGGGGACATCATAGTCCCAATTACACCGCCAAAAAGGTGTTTGATTCCGGATTCTTCTGGCCCACAATTTATAAAGATGCCCAGGATCTCATTAAAACCTGTGACGCTTGTCAACGTCACGGGAACATTTCACAAAGAAATGAGATGCCACAAAATGCTATTCAAGTCTGTGAGATATTTGATATCTGGGGCATTGACTTTATGTGGCCATTCCCATCATCTAGAGGAAACAAATACATACTTGTGGCTGTTGATTATTTATCAAAGTGGGTTGAAGCGAAAGCTTTACCCACGAATGATACCCGAGTTGCAGTAAAATTCCTGATATCTCTTTTTGCCCGTTTTGGAACCCCACGTGCTATCATAAGTGATCGTGGTACGCATTTCTGTAATGACAAATTTGACAAAGTCATGCAAAAGTATGGTGTAACCCACCGTCTTTCTACCGCGTATCACCCACAAACAAGTGGGCAAGTGGAGGTTTCAAACCGTGGTATCAAAAGGATACTTGAGAGGACTGTTGGTGAAAACCGTGCTGCCTGGTCGGATAAATTAGATGACGCATTATGGGCTTTCCGTACAGCTTATAAAACACCCATTGGGTGTACACCTTACAAGCTTGTGTACGGAAAGACATGTCATTTACCGATGGAACTTGAGCACAAAGCCTACTGGGCATTAAAACATGCAAACTTTGACCTCAAAACTGTGGGTGATCACAGAAAAGTTCAAATGAATGAGTTAAATGAACTACGTGATCAGGCTTACGAGAACTCTTTAATCTATAAAGAAAAAACAAAGAGAATTCATGACTCAAAAATAAAGAACCGCATTTTTAACGTTGGTGATCGAGTTCTTCTCTTTAATTCTAGATTAAAGATCTTCTCGGGTAAACTAAAAACCCGTTGGACTGGCCCATTCACTATCACTAAGGTTTATCCATATGGTACCGTTGAGTTATCTCAAAATGACGGTCCATGTTTTAAAGTGAATGGGCATCGTGTGAAACACTACTTTGGAGATGACATACCAAACATTGTTGTCCCGGATCTCCAAACTTTCCCCAAGGACCATTAAATTCGGGGTTGAGTCAAGCTAGCGACTCGGTTAACAAAAATAGTAGCTCCCTCATGGACAAATTTAATTCGAGGTCGAGTCAAGCTAGCGACTCGGTAATCAAAAACAGTAGCAATATGGGTTTTCACCCATATTTCTGATTTCTTTCTCTTTTCTACCACCCTAGTGTGGGGGAGATGCCCCACATGTTGTATATATGTATATATCTTGAAAAAAATGTAAATAGCCTAAAATAAAGGTTATTAATATTTCCTTCTTACGTTCTATATATCGGTTTAACACCCGGTGTTTTGAATATTGAGGGCAATATTCATTTCTAAGTGTGTGTGTGGGGGGGGGGGGGGATTCTCACGAATTCAAACACATGTTCCATCAAGCACCCTCATTTGATCAAAATTTAAAGTTTTTTCACACTTAGAAATGCAATAAATGGTTATCAGTCCGCCATGTCTAACCCACATAAGGATTGGCTAATCCAGGAGCAAATGGCTCTTGGTAAAGATATCTCAAATCCGTTGATGGCTTGCAATTTGCCCAAAATTGTATGGTACCTCAACTCGCCATATCCCATAAAGCGAATGAGTTGGCTAACCCGCAAGATTATGGCTTGTGGTAAAGGCAGTGGAAAAACCATAATTGGTAATCAGCTCACCAAGATGTTGACTATTCCATCAAGAGTTGGCTAGTCCAGAAGCAAACGGCTTTTGGTAAAGACTAATCAAATCCGTTGACAGCTAGTGGTTTGCTCAAAATCACACGGTTATCAGGTGTGCCACAGTTCTTACATCTGGCTACTCCAGAAGTGATGGCTTTTGGTAAAGAGTAAAAATCCACTAAAATTTTCTCAAAAGATTGCTAAGGACTAGCAATAGTTTAGTGTGGGGGATTGATGAGTGTGTAAATACTCATCATTTCTGTTACATTTAAACTGCAAAAACATATGAAAACACACAAGAATGCCTTAAAATACATAAAATATCCCTGGATTGTGTTTTTATGCAAAAGGATTGAAAACTGATGAAAAACAACACATTTTACAAAATTTACAGTTTCAGTCCCTGAACTTTGAAAAATTGGCAAAACTAGTCCCTGGTAAATCAAAACATGAAAATTATCATCAAAGGTCCTTAGGGATTCATAAGTTGTCAAGTATAGTCCTTTAAAGTTAAAAATTACAAAATGACAACTTTAGTCCCTCAAGTTTCAAAAATGTCAAATATAGTCCTTAAGGTTTTGAAAATGGAAAAATATGAAAAATAAACCTTGCACTATTCTTAAATGGCAAAATTGGTCCTTATGATATCTTTTGGGAAATTACAATTTCAACCCTTCAATTTTTAGAAAATTACAGGTTTGGTCTCTGGAGTTTGAGGAATTGGCAGAAAAGGTCCCTGGATTTTGAAAATGGAAAAATTATATCTTTGGTCCTTGGGTTATTCATAAATGGCAAATATGGTCCTTGTAACTACTTTGGAAATATTGCAAATTCAGTCCTTTATGTTTGAAAAAATTACATAATTGGTCCTTGTGATACTAATAACCAACCGGACCCTTTATTAGTATTAAACCAAAACAAATCCAACCCAAAACCATACCAGCCCACCCACACTTTTTCTTGACCCAAAATGAAACCGGCCCACACACCCCTTATTAATAAAACGGGGGTTTGACCCCGTTTGACTCCCTCCTTCCCCAATACCACCACCACTGTACAACACCCTCACCCCCAGCCTCCTTCTCCAATACCACCATGGTTTCACCACCTCACCACACCACCTGTCCACTTCCACCTCACCTCCAAACATCATCATTCCATCCCACAGTAGCATTTAATGCTTCCCCACCATCCACACTCAACCTCCATGGCTTACAGCCTGTTTCTTGACCAAAACACACCCATAGTCCACTCCTGCTATCCAAAGTTGTCCCCTACACCTCCACATAACACCAAGCTTCTTTAATTAGTCTCAAACCACTCCAATTCCACGTGTGTAGATTTGGCGCCAAAAGTACTTTTAAACGGTTTAGATGAATTGCAGAGATCCAATGGCTCAAAAGAAGTGGGATATGGTCAGAAACGCATGGGGAGTCTCAAAAGCCTATAAAGAAAGCAGGGGAAGCATTGTAGAAGGATATCTAGTTTAAAATTAGAAAAATGTATGTCGACTTAATTATGTTCTAGTTTCCAGTGTAAAATTTAACTTTGAAGTATTTTGTTTAGTGTTTTTCAGTGTATGTGAACCTATTTCAATAATCAATTTCAGTTTTATAGTATGAATCCAGTTTATGTAAATTTCAAATTTCCAAAATTTCATTCTACTTAAAGCGTTGTTCTTAGTTGATGATTAAAGATTAAATAAGCTCATATAAGCTCCTAATAAGCTCAATAAAGCTTTTAGTAACTTACAAACCAGTGTAGCTTAAAAAATTCCACAAATCTAAACTGGTCAACATAAGTCAACTATGAGTGATGATTTGAATTCTGGGATTCAGAGTTGTTTTGGAAGTAAAGAAGCTTTGGAATTTGGGTTAGAGACTCATGGGAGTCACATAAGGGTTCTTGGTTCTTTGTCATTAATCCTCACAGTCTTAAGCTTGTAAGCAATTATCCATTTTCAAGCTTATTTTCCTATATTCATTATTATGTTTGTTGGATTCTGTTTTTCTGTGTTTATTTAAAGTAATTTAGTGACAATATAATCTTAAGTAGCTTAGTTGTTAATTAAAATAAATAGTTGTTTATTATTTCAATTTTCAGTCCAATTTAGCATTTTGTTGTAATTTGTGTTGTTGTTGTAATTTTTGACATAATCATGTTTAAAATAGGCTAAGTAATCATAGTTCATGCTTCTGTGTAAGTAGGATGGTTTAGATCCTTCATTTGCTTTGAAAAATTCCACAACAGTCACAAAAAGGGGTTTTTGGTTCTAGGGTGATCACTTAGTTCATTTAGGATTTTGTTGTTGCTTGTGGTCTAAACAGTCTTACTTAGGCTAAAACAAGTAAGTGAAACCAAGAAAACAAGTCCACAATAAGCTTAAAGTCAAAATCAACACCAAACCTACCCAACAGTTAACTGTTGTGGTTTTTAGGTTTCAAACTCACCCATTTTGATTCATAAGTTGTTTATCCATCTTATTTTAGTCATAATATAGATTATTACAACCATTTCAGTCCATTAGATCAAATCAAACTTCATTAAAGTCAAAGTTTAAGGTTATCTAAAAAAGTCAAAAGTGCATGCTTCAGATTTTTACAAAAAAGGCAAGAATTTTCATGATTTGTGTACTTAGTTCTAGGGTTTGAAATTGTTTGGGTAATTAGTCTATCAGTAGAACTTGTGATTTCCATACTTTTCACATTTTTGTGAATTTTTCTTATTGACCTTTTTGCCCCTTGAACACACCTGCAGGGCAACCATTTGCCCTGTGCACAGACCATCACCACCACCACCATCACTTTGGTGGTTGATTGTGGCCACCCCAGTGGGTCCCACACTCCATATTTAAGTTCTCCCAACCGCCCTCCTACCATGGTTCATAAATTGACCCTTTGTTTGACCTGTGCATCAGTGGACCCCACTTGAATTTGTCCTCAAATTCTGTCCCATTCTGTCTCAGAATCACAATAAGCAAAGTGCTTATTGTGGATTCTTGGCTTGTTCAGCCCCCTTATTTGAGCAATTATAGCTTATACATGTCCACTAAACTTGTTTGAACCTGAATATACCTTGTGGACCCCACACAAGCTCATTTGAGCTTATTTCTTGATCTAGTCAAACTTGGTCAACTGTCAAGGGTAATAAGCACTCTCAGTGCTTATTTTTGGTTTCCAAATCAGTTGTCTTTATTAAAGTTTCTTATTTTAAGTATTTTAATAGTTTTTTAAAAGAAAAAACAGAAAAAGCCAAATTTAATTATAGTGATAGCTTCTATTTAATAGAAATTATCTATTTAATTTTCTTTTTAGCTTATTTATAAGCACTTCTGTAATTTTATATTTTTATTAAATCTCTTTAATATTAAAGTAATTTTATAAATTTTTCCATATTTTTCTTTTGTCATCTAGTGGTTTTTAGAATTAATATTAGTTTAATTAATTATTAATTAATAAATAAGAACTAAATAGCATAATTGTATTTTATAAAGTACCACCTAGTTTTTATAATTTTTCTAACTTTTACATAAGGTAAAACAATTTTATAAATTTTTCTAGAATTTATACTGTTCATTTTCTATTTTTTATAATATAATTAGTTTAATTGATAATTAATTAATAAATAGAATAACAATTAATAAATTAGTTTAAAAATACATAAAATAAACTTTTTATAATTTTTTAGGATTCCTGTGATGGTTAATTAAATTTATAAAAATTTTCTTAATTATCTAAGTCTTTTTAATATTTTTAATAATTTAAATCAATATAATTAGTTAAATAATAATTAATTAATAATAATTAGATAAATAGTGTGAAAAATATAATTTTAGTTTTAAAATAAGTTTTATAATATTTTAGACTTTTAAAAATTTTAATTTTATATTTCTAGGCTTATTTTATATTTTCTTATTTATTAGTGAATTATTAAATAATTAATAATAGTTATTAAATAAAAATAATTAATTAAATAATTAGTAATTATAAAATAAATATTCTAAGTTTATTTAATTTGCATTGAAGCCCCTAAGGCTTGCAAACTCCTACTATAGTTAAAGTTGTTTTTGTTTACGTTTAAATATTAAACGTATACGTTTTCCAGTTCATTTCCATTTGTACTTATCTGATTTCACGTATTAGTTGAGATACCTTATCAAAGCTATTCATACTTATATTTCAGTAGTACAATCACTTAAACCCTTTTCATGTTCAATTCACCTGATCTCGAAGTCGTTTTTATTTCAGATTTCACGCCTCGTTGGGATTTAACGATCCGGGGAAACACTAAACTCCACGGAGTATTGGTTTAGACTGTTTGACTTGTTGACCATCACTTGGTTAATATTATCTGACTGTTTGAGGCCAATCAAACATATAGAAACCTCTAAACACTTCTTCATTGATTGCTCGATTGCTTCTCAACTTTGGAAATTGGTTTGCTCTTGGTGGGGTTTTCATGATTATCCTAAGGATGTTTGTGGTTTAATCACATGGGCTGATTCAGTCGATCTCAATGGAAGCGCAAAGATTTGGTTTGATGTGGTTGTTCAATCAACTACTTGGATCATATGGAGATACCAGAATAAAATTTGTTTCGATTTAAAACCTCCACGCAAAGACACTCTTGGTGATGATATTATGATTTTATCTCATTCTTGGATCTCACATAGGAGTAAACTTTCATGCCCTAAGTGGCTTGATTGGATTGTTAATCTAAAAGTTGTATGTACAAATCATTTGTAATATCTTTCTAGCTTCTTGCTAGTTTTTAATGAAATCCGTTGTTCAAAAAAAAAAAAAAAAAAAAAATTAATTCAAAAGAAAAGTTCCTCCAATGTATCTTGTCTCCCGTTTGTTTATCTGACACTTATCATTCTTGAATCACTTTCCGTAAACTATTCGCGCAATATCTTTGTGATCGAAACACATATCGGGTCACTAAGACTCAAATCATTGTCACTTACGAGAAACATGCATGAAGCAGAACAACGTGAGGGGAACCGTGTTTAGGTGAATGGATTAAGAATTCTCTCAACTTCAATTTGAAAATGATAAGTATGAGTTTTTTTTTAGAAGTAAAGAAATGTGGCCCTAGGATGCGAGACTTGATATTTCACATTTATTGGGCTGCCCTTTTGACCCCCATGTAACCAATCCAACCCAAAGCCCGCACTGACACAAACTTAAAAACATTGACTTTGACCATCTTTTCACATCAATACAATCCGTACAATGCCATTACCACAAATACTAATAATTTTTGTACCTTCTTCAAATGATGGTTCCCTAATTCCACAACACCACCGCGACTCCACGGCAACCGCAACACCACTGCTATGATTTGCTTTGTAGGTGTTCAATTTGCTTTGTGTGACGTGTTAATTTTTATTGTGTGTATTATATAAATCGATTTATGCATATGAATTGTGATAGATTAGATTGTACATTTTTGGGTTAAGAACAACAGTTTAGGTGCAAAAATTGAATTAACAATATTCTTCTATTGGGTTGAGACGTCTAATAATACCGACGTTTAGTCGGAGCGATAATTGTGCTTTAGAGCGCAACATTATCATTTTGATAAATGACATTTTGCATATGCTTGACTCATTACCCGTTAGTCAAACTTGTAGTCACCTAAACGACACGATGTTTGGTTTTGATATCACATCCTTTAATTGCAAAAGACTATTTTGGGCTATGGTAGTTTACCCAAAAGCTTGTGAGCATACACGGAGGTTGGGATTTATATTTACAACTGATGGCTTAAGGGTTGTTTAATAAAATAGTTAAGAGTACTATATTTATTTATTTATTATTATTTTCTTTTGGGATCACCATCCACGGGATTTGAACCCACCGCTACACATACTCAAACCAGGTAAATCCCTCCCTTTTCTGGAGGGAGTTTAGAAGGTAGATTTGTTTACTTTGTAATTGGTAAAGTTTATTAAGCATTAGTTTACTATTTATGGAATATGCTGGTATTTGAAGTGTAGATGTCCCAAAAGACTATAGACCAACAACATACGCTGAATAGTGTTTATTTTCAAGTAGAGATCCCTGATAATGTATAATAATTGTGCTAGATCTCACCTGTGCGAGCTGAAAAAGTTTCTTGCAAGTTATAGCACTAATAAACTATTACCTTCGTTTATCAGTGATAATTTTCATTAAATATTTAGCATTCACTACTTCTGATTTTCTTAATGTTCTGCTTGTACAAAAAGCTTTATGTAGTTGTATGAACACCAACTTCTTGATGCATGTTGTGTGTGTTTTTTTGGAAACGGAAATTTTAATTAGAACCTAGCAAGAAGCTAGCATCAAGCGTTACAATGGTTAGATATGGTGTTATGAGGGTTAGAATACCACTCAATCCAATTACAAAAGTTTTTCCTACATATGCTAGAAATCCAATTGAACGAGTGAAGCTTCACATCATTTACAATCACATCTTTGTTCCTTCGGTTGTTCTTGAAGGTTATCTCGTTTCTATTCCACCAAAGAATCCAAATAGCTGATTGAATCACACCATCGAGAAGGTATGTGAGAGTAGATGTGAGATTTGCTCGATCTGCCAAGGTGATTGCCTCAAAAAGATTAGAAGGAATTAAGTTGTGAAGATCCCACCATTTTAAAATCTCGGCCCACATTTGCTTTGCAATTACACAATGAACAAAGATGTGATTTTCTATTTCGAGATCATCGTCACAAACAGGGCACCGAACTGAGTGAAGATCAATTCCTCTTCTATCTAGGTTAACTCTTGTTGGAAGTCTTTCATTTGCCACTCTCCAAGTATTGATATTAACTTTGATAGGAATATACTTGTTCCATCTTGTTTGATCTTGAGCCATGGTTGTTGTAGAGCTTGTGTAGATATTTCTAAAAGCTTTGACTGGAAATTTTCTTGAAGCACAAGCAGTAAATTCCCACATGTTGTGTGTGTGACACAGGCTACGTAAGAACCCATCATGAAGACGTAAATGATACTTAATTGAAGTAAAATTGATAACTTTGGAAATGTATGTACCAAAACTGGTTAATCAGACACATTTGTTACTATGTAAAAATGGGTTAGGATTGGCAACTTGTTTAGCCAACATTTGTTGTAGAAGTTGTAAAATTAGTTTTCAAAGAGCACCGACTTTTCTTACCTATGTTAAAAATCATATAAAAAATGAAAATAATTAAATAACTTAAGTGCATGATTAAATTTCTGCTTTTCTATCTTGTATTTAATATTCATTAAGAGGGCATTGAACTTCTAGTCGTCTAGTATTATTCTTCTAGCGCAAATGAGCAATTTATATGATAAAGGAAGACATCTCAGAGAAAATGACGCAAGTATATCCCAAAGCCTATTCAAAGAATACTCGTGACAACCAAACATCGTATGTGGCTGGTCTTTGGAAAATGGGTAGTTGGCAATCACATATGCACAAAAGGTCATTATAACAATTGAACATCATCTTGAGCTGATTTTTAATGGTCAGTAGAACTACGAGTACTCAACCAGAATTTCTTCACGAATTTTATTAACCTTTTGAAGTTTTACTAACTCCTTCCATCCCCCGATTTAAGTGTCCACAAGGAAATTTTCTAATAACTATATGTGTGATAAGTGTATATTAGAGTTAACAAACTGTCAATTTTATTCATGTATTTAATACATCAACTATATAAAGAGTGTGCGATATGAAAAATATGGAAAGGTAAAATAGGTAAACTGGTAAATTGTAACTTTGTAGATAATTTTCTCCCAAACAAACTATAACAATAACATGAATGCTTAAAATACGGCATATGTATTTTTGTTAATAACAAACTTGATATTTGACTTTTATTGGGCTGCCCTCTTGACCCACCGTGTAACCAACCCAACCCAAACCAAACACCCCCCCCCCCCCCCCCCCCCACACACACACCCCGCCGGTATTCACGTTTTTAATAGATTATTAGATCAAATTTTGCTTTATTCTGATGCTCTAGTCACGAGTTTAATTGATATATCTGCTATGATTTGCTTCGTAGGTGTTCAATTTGCTTTGTGTGACGTGTTAATTTTTATTGTGTGTATTATATAAATCGATTTATGCATATGAATTGTGATAGATTAGATTGTACATTTTTGGGTTAAGAACAACAGTTTAGGTGCAAAAATTGAATTAACAATATTCTTCTATTGGGTTGAGACGTCTAATAATACTGACGTTTAGTCGGAGCGATAATTGTGCTTTAGAGCGCAACATTATCATTTTGATAAATGACATTTTGCATATGCTTGACTCATTACCCGTTAGTCAAACTTGTGGTCACCTAAACAACACGATGTTTGGTTTTGATATCACATCCTTAGCATATTTGCAACTTATTATGAATCCGTGAGACATCGGGAGTCTCAATTCTATTGGTAACAACTCCTAGATGGTTGTTCTAATATTTTTGGATTTGCGATTTTGTCATGTAAAAATTGTCACATTGGTCTAAGAATCTAAGATAGTGAACAAGTGAGCGAGTACTATGTTTAATTAGAATTGGAAATTTGTCGAATACTGTTCTAAGCCCGATAATCCACATAGAACTGCCAACTTGTGTCTTTTCTTCACCAATAGAACAGCCAACTGTTCATCTCAAGAAACTCAGATTAAGCTTAAAAGACGATAATGTTGTAAGCTTAATCTTAGTTATAAGCTTGTTAAAAATGCTTATAACTAAGATTAAGCTTACCCAATAATCTGAAACTAAGAACCACAATTGTTACTATCCTCAATATGAGCTCCAACTTGAAAACTGTTCTAATTATATCGATATGTTTGTCGATAATGTTTTTTATTTAACTTTCACAATTGTGCTTCAGGGTTGTGGCTGCTTTTGACGGAAAATATACGATTTCTTTATCTGGAAGTGTTTGATCAGTTTCATTTGAACTTGATCAGTTTTTAGTTTAGCTGTTGACCTTGGGCCACTTTTAGATGCAAATTGTGTCTTTTTGTGTTGTTGTTTCGAGCCAACTTAGGTTGCTATATTAGTCAGTTTAGGCTGCTCTATTGGGTCATTTTAGCTGCTGAGTTGGGTCACTTTCGGCTTTAGAAAGCTCAATTTACGTATTTGATAAATAAAATGTCTATAAGTGTAACAATTTTGGGTATGTTGGTTCATCATTTTAGTTGTTCCTTGGGTCACTTTTAGCTATCAATCTGTGTAGTTTAGGCTACAAATATGTGCAGTTTAGGCTACGGATTTCTCTTTTTGGTTGTTGTTTCGAGTCAATTTAGGATGCTGTTTTAGGCTAGTTTTTTTTTTTTTTTTTTTTTTTTTTTTCCTACTCGACATTGTGAGCTGACTAATCCCAGGGCGACTTCCCTTTTGGATAGCCCAGAGTCATCGCAGGTGAACCTCTGTGGCCACATGGAGATTAATTTTCTCCCCAAGGTTTGAACCTGGGACCTCCAGGGACTTTAACCATTTAGGAGACCAAATCCAAACCATTGGTTTTAGGCCAGTTTAGGCTGCTTTTTATGGTCATTTTAGCTGCTGAATTTGGTCAGTTTGACTTTAATAGCATGTCAACCTTGCATGTCGTATTAGTTACGAGTATTTTTTAACTGCAATTTTCAGTTGTTATGTTTGTTTGTTTGTTTGAGTCACTTTTGGCTTAAATATCGGGCCACTTTATACTGCTATTATGGCTCATAGTTGTTCCTAAAGTTGGTATTATAACATCTTACGTCACAGCTTTCATCTACAAAAGCAAAAGCATACGCGCGTGCATCTGGGAAACAATGTCTAACTATGCTCTTGTAATCAATAAACTGCTATTACATGTTTTTAGTCTAATGGCTGACAAGTGACAACTTTTTTATGATCCATGTTACATGTAATTAACATACGGTCCTGCGCGAGCCGAATGTGCAAAAGATGGGAACACTCATGTGAGACTTGTAGCCGAAAGATTTGGTCCGCATACACTTCCATTAACTAAAGGTATGTTTTATATTATGTCGAAGTGGAAAATGAATGGGATGTGCAGGTAGTGTAACGGGTCAAAGGAATGTGTTAGAAACTTTTCTGTTCATTTTTAGGGGGTGTTTGGATTTAGCTTATTTGGCTCACTTTTTTGACTTATGGCCTTTTGCTACTGATATTGGTCTTTTTGTTATTAAATATTAGTTTTTGTTACTCAATCACTAAATATTAGTATCGGCTTTGGTTATTGTTTGCTCCACTACTATAACAGTAATCACATGTTGCTTCCACCAAAACTTGTACTCGGTTTCGGGCTTTGTTTAATGTACTCAATAGTAGCGACTCGATCTAACTTTGTTATCAGTTCTATGAATATACCTAAAGTCTTAGCATATGATTAATATGCTCGATGTTGTGAAAACGCTCTTACTTTTTTACACCTTATTGGTAATAAACAGGAAACAAGTATGTTAGTAATTGTTGCTAAACAGTAAATGCGATGCTTATAAGACACCTTAAAACCAACTCAAACTGATTCAGGACTGAATATTATTTACTTATAAATATTTGACGAATTTCATTGTGAGTTTCATACGTGACTACAAGTGTTAAGTATGTGAAACAGAGTTACCCTGTTTATGACATCAGAAAGTGGAAAATGTAGTTGCCAGAAATCCATTATACTAACTAGTGTATGCTAAGTGGTAAGTTACTTGTATTATTAATACTCGAACATCAGCTCATTCCGGATCTAAAAAACACTGGCTTTCACCATCGCAACCTCCACCACAAGTGCTGCCACGAGTCTCGCCTTCATCAACACCACTCTAAGTGAGATGTTTTTAATATATAAATCAATAATAAAAATATCTAATACATTATTGAATACTCGATATTCAAAATTCAAAGTCTCCGTAGTAAAGTCAAGCAAATGGTTGTTCTAATGGCATGGAAATGACATGGAGGCTTCGCAGTTCATTGTATCTAATACATTTATTACTTTTTGACCAAAAAGTATTACAAAGTGGAAGAAAAATTAATATCAAATTGCAAAGACTTGAGAGTCTTTGGACGTATGATTTGGGACATCAAGTCGTGTATGCTCCACCCAAATATAAAGTCTTCTCGTTTCTATCTATTACATATTACTCTTTATAAATCACTAAAGTTCACATGTTGGATATGAGGGTAATGTTATGCTCGCCAGATGTTTGATTAAACATTTGAATGAGTGAATGAATGGATTTATACAAATACATTATACAGCTAAATAAAACTTCATATCATAAGTTGATCGAGTGTCATTCACCTATTATTGCGTCTTGCTATACAATATGTCATATTTCCAAATTTTCGTTATTATGTGAACACAATATGCTGGATTAAACACGTATAGTATGTTAATCATATCAAAGTATTGGGTGAACATTTGTGTGTCGTTATACGGTGTTAAGACGTTGCTATTGTTTCATTGAACTATATATTCTTCTTACATATTTTTTTAACCTTGAGGTAAAGTAATTCTTACTCTTTCAATCCTCTATAGGTGGTTATATTCTTCTAAAGGGGCGT
The DNA here is from genome assembly GCA_030686995.1 of Artemisia argyi. Lineage (NCBI taxonomy): Eukaryota > Viridiplantae > Streptophyta > Magnoliopsida > Asterales > Asteraceae > Artemisia > Artemisia argyi. Next base: position 28,683,621 of record CM060692.1, on the reverse strand, counting down.
GAATGTATGTAACTGGCACGCAGAACAGACATACTCTGTTTGTCCATCAGAATGTGGAACTTTGCTATCTACGGTAAATATACATTGCTGAAAATGTTAAACGACAAAGAACCATTTTCCTTCACTAACGAATTTATGCTATTACTAAGAATCACACTACAGCTTAATCTAGATCTAAAGAATACTGGTCTTCACCAACTACTGTATACTGAGTTAACTTTGCTATCTACGGAAATATACATTGTTTTGGATATCATTTACTTCTAAAATCACCTTTGGAGACATGCTTTTTTCAATTTCATGATAGCTTGAGAGATTGGGCGTATGTAAAGGTGATGGTATTCATTGCAAAATTTTTTTTTGGTAACTTTGCTATCTACGGATATATATATATATATATATATATATATATATATATATATATATATATATATATATATATATATATATATATAGAATCTGGATCGATTGAGAAGGTTTTTATTTTGAGAAGATTGAGAAGGTTTTCAAAAACGATAGATTTTTAACTTTGATTCATGTTTTTCAAGCATAAAACTTATTTTAATGTGATTAAAATTCAAAATGTGTAAAAAAAAAATTGAATCAATGAAGCTAAATACTAGATGAATGACTATGGATTGAACAGCCATAAACCAGCATGGAATTAGTTACTGTCACGGACTTACGGGTCAAAAGAATAAGGACCAAATGTCAACATTCCTAAAAGATGAGGGGCTGGAATTATAAATATTCAAAGTTTGTTAGACTTTGGCGCCACAATCAGTTACTCTGCATTTCTGCCTTTAGCCTATAAAAGGCATTCCACTTTCATTTTCTCAGTTTTAGCTAAGATTCGTAAACCCTTTTTCTCTCTAGAACTCTTGTATTCATACCATTGTAACAAAACCACATCCATCCATAAACAAGCCTTTTTCGGATCCTGTTTCTTATTGCTATGAATTCCTCCTGATTGCGTTTGTTGCCGTTGAACAAGTGTTTTCATTTCTTAAGTGATTTCTAAACGCTTGTTTCAGTTACATAAGATTTTACATATGTTTTTTACACCTATTTTGTACTCGGAAATTGTTTTCTCTATGAATTTCCGATGAGTAATTTTTAGAGAACAAATTGTACAACTACTAATACACATTTTAATATAGGGGTGAAGGAAAAATAGACGAGCAGTTTCATATGAGCTACTGCTCGCAAGAAGACTTGGATTCTGCCTTTTTCGCATGTGTTGTTGATGGCACAGTTAGTGCAGTCGCTGCGGAGACTTGACCTTTAAGTAATAGAAAGCATTGTAGCAGTTTCACATGAGACCAGGGAAATTCGCCACAATCAGTTACTTCATATTGTTACTCGCACGAGTGTCATTCAACTGTGACCCCTACACGCGCGTGACCCAAACCTGTTTTGACGCAAGAAGACTTGGATTCTGCCTCTTTCGCATGTGTTGTTGATGGCGCAGTTAGTGCAGTCGCTGCGGAGACTTGACCTTTAATTAATAGAAAGCATTGTAGCAGTTTCACATGAGACAAGGGAAATTCGCCACAATCAGTTACTCCATATTGTTACTCGCACGAGTGTCATTGAACTGTGACCCCTACACGTGCGTGACCCAAACCTGTTTTGACGCGAGACTTAAGTTAGGTCATTTGACCCATTACCCAAACACCCCCCCCTCCCCCCCCCCCCCCCCCCCCCCCCCCGGTTTTGCCACCTCTACTAGTATTAGTGGGCTAAATATATTTACACTGTCAAACCAAAATTGCTAGTTACAACCCACAATTTGCATCAGCTAGACCTCATCATTAATTGAATATTAAATTAATACTCAAGGAGTGACACTCAACCCAAAGTTTTACATAGTTTATATGTATTTTAACCTTAGCGCAACATGTTTTATGTATAAGCAAAAAGATTTGAAATGTATTGAAAAAATTTACTTCGTCATTGGCAACATCTTAGAAAGAAGTCAATAAATCAATACAGACACTATATCTTTTAACATTAAGTAAGCTTGACTTGATTAGCTAAATCTACAAGTTTTGACCCTCAAATGCAATTGATAATTTTCTGAAATAACCAAATAGTCATCCTTATACTGGAAATGCAGTATTATTATTTAAGTGTATAAGATTTTAATATTTGGGTGATTTCATGGCAAGTTTCATTCTTATAGAACAGCTGTCAGGGATATGAACAGAGCTACTCTGTTTGTAACATTAAAATGTGGAACTTCAACATCTACAGAAAACATATTTTGCTTTATTGCTAACTTACTGTCTAATACGATGCAAGCTAGATTAGGACCGAGAACAAGCATAGTTTTTAATATCTGCTGACCAACTTGGGAACTGGGGTTTTGAGAATCACTTCTGAGGATGAACAGAAAACAAATAAAGATAGTAATTCGAGTGATTAAAAAAAAACAAGGGGATATAATATCAATTCATTCATATGTTCATTATCACTGCCAATGCTTATATTTGTAAAAATAACATAAAGGACTCAATAGTTGAATTTAATACTCGGTAACTGATACCATTATTCCAAATATTCAGCATTCTTCCACATAGTTTCTTCCATTTCCATAACCACTTAACCAACCACCTTTTCATAGCCTCCTTTTTATTCTTGGCATCCATTCTTCAGGGTAATAAGTAGCAAACTTTCATCAATCTTGTTAATGTAAAAAGTTTTGAGCTTGGTTTAACTACCTAAAAAGTCAACAGAAAACACTTCTAAAAGAGGGAAAAGAGTTTCAAAATTACCTGTGAATTCAGGTGCTACCTAGAGATACTTTACTTCATTTCAATGTGTAAGCATTTTGATTATTTCATCTCAATACCATTGAACACCTTGAAAGAACAATCATTCAACTAATACGACTTTGAGGAGTACGTTTATATTGATTAATAGGGTGAATCAGGTTGAAAGTTTCTTCTTGTTGACTCTTGATAAACTCAATAAGTGATATACCTTGCTCTTATTCACACAAACATAAAAGTAAAGATGAAATTTGGTGAGTAGATGGAGTCCATGAGACCTTACTTAGATTTGTGAAACTTATTACAGTTAACTCTTTTATAGCTGAAATCAAGTCAGCAAGAATACATAAGATCCTAGATCAAGACGTACATACATCATTGTAATCAACTGCAAGGCCTTCCCCAACTCTTCGTCATAAATTAGCCTTTTAAACTTTCCACCAAGGTAGCCAACGGACAGTCCATCAACTGACTCAATGCCATATATACTTAAGATTAGGTTCAACCATTAACAATAATGAGCTATTATTAAACATAACAACAACACCATGTTCATTTAGACCATGCTGAAATTGTCGCCATTTTTCATTTGACCCAAACTTCAAACCAGGTTTCCAATCAAGATTTTCAGCAACACTTAATTCACTGCTTGATTTCCTTATTCTCTTATGTTTGATCAACGCTTGAATGCTAGTTTTCACTATTCCTTCTATGCTTTCAATATTCTGTGGTATACTAAAATATTTTTGTCCCTCGTAGTTATCTTTGTCGACTGTGTTCCACAATATGACTCGCTTATTACTTCCAAAGTACCTTGTCGAGTTTTGAGGTAGCTAAGATCATATCCTAGTGGATGTTTTACAAGATTGAGTACACTATTACAAGAGTCATGGTACTCCTTAGCACTAGCGACTTGCTTAACTCGAGCATATAGTCATCAAATTCTTCACCAAAACAACTTCATGCTTTAACATAATCAGCCCATGTTGGATTATCATTTCTTTTCGGAATTTCATCAAACACCCTGTCAACAACCACAAATTTCTTTACGAGCATTTCATCAAACATCTTATAGGCAACCCTTATCCCGATATTGACTGTTTAATTTCATACAGAAGAGTATTTTGGACGTCTAATGTGGGGTACTTTATTCAATAATCTTCAGTCTCCTAACTTCATCATTTTTTCAACAAAATAGGACAAGTGTATTTATCATAATTTTGAACAAACCTAAAAACAAGAGACCAATTTGAGACCATCCACTTCAAGTTGGTTGGATATATAAAATCAGTTAGTTTCTATGGCTTCAATTTTCAAATGTGAAGACTTTTTAGTATCAATTAGTCAAACGCCATTTTTTCCACAAAATAGGACAAGTGTATTTATGTGAACTTTGAACAAACCGAAAAATAATAAACCATTCTCTTAAAGTTGGTTGGATATATAACATCAGTTAGTTTCTATGGCTTCAATTTTCAAATGTGAAGACTTTTTAGTAGCAATTAGTCAAACGCCATTTTTTCCACAAAATAGGACAAGTGTATTTATGTCAACTTTGAACAAACCGAAAAATAATAAACCAATTTGGGACCATCCACTTCAAGTTGGTTGGATATGTAATATCAATTTGTGTCCACAACAAACACAAAACGTAATAATTCATCTTGAATCTAAACAACTTATATTGGCTTAAATAGTTAATCAAATGCAGTAAAAATTGAAATGACCAATTATTTTACCTATGCAGATTACTCTTGAAATCACATTCTTTTTATAAAAGGATAACTACAAATTGCAAAGACTTGAGAGTCATTTCATCAAACATGTTGCGGGTCATAAGAAAACTAAAGATTTATGCAGCGTTATAAGCAATAAATTTATGACATGCAATAGCTACAAATTGCAAAGACTTGAGAGTCTTTGGTCGTCTAATGTGGGACTACAAAATTTGAAATTTCTTGCTTTTTTTTTTTGCAAGTGGTTGTCTGGTCCACAAAATTTATATCTGTCTAGTTCAATTCTTCATTTTCTCGAAGTCTATATAAAGCTTCATAGAGCTGGTATATGTTTTCGTTATCAGATCAAAAAACATCAATACAATTTTATACAACATACATTACGAAAGAAAACATTTACTTTTACTTTATGCATACTCATGTTTTGTTTATTTTGTCACTTGTCTTTCTGTGGTTTAATACCACAACTGCAACTTCCTCTGGGCACCAACTTGTTGCTGCACCAGGAGGAGCTGTTCATAAGTGCATCGATAAGGAAAGGCAAGCTCTTCTTGATTTCAAAGCTAAACTTCAAGACCCCAAAGATCGTCTCTCTACATGGAGGACCGATGAAGAAGATAATTGCTGTGAATGGTGGGGTGTCACATGCAACAACCAAACAGGTCATGTCACAGAACTTGGATTGTCTGCCTATATTCATTATGACGACGGAACAATAACGGCAGGTTCGGATCAGTTAATTGGAGGTGAGATTAGCCATTCTCTGCTTAACTTAAGTTACTTAAATCATCTTGACCTTTCTGGAAATTCTTTTACTGGAACCATTCCAGAGTTGATTGGTACCATGACCCAGTTAACTTTTCTTGACCTTTCTGGAAATTCTTTTACTGGATCCATTCCAGAGTTCATTGGTAACATGACCCGGTTAACTTATCTTGGCCTTTCTAACAATCAGTTTACTGGATCCATTACTAAGTCCATTAGTAACATGACCCGGTTAACTTATCTTGACCTTTCTTGGAATCAGTTTACTGGATCCATTCCTAAGTCCATTGGTAACATGACCCAGTTAACTGTTCTTGACCTTCTTGAAAATCGGTTTATTGGAAACATTCCAGAATCCATTGGTTCTTTGGCCAAATTAACAGAACTTTCTCTTCGGGACAATAATCTCAGTGGAGCCATTCCCATGTCCATTGGTTCCTTAACCAATTTAACAACCCTCGACCTTAGTGAGAATAACTTCAACGGCACCATTCCAATGTCCATTGGTTCCTTAACCGAATTAACAGAGCTTTCCCTTGGTGGGAATAATTTCACTGGAAGCATTCCGAGATCCATTGGTTCCTTGACCAAATTGACATCTCTTAACCTTTCAGACAACTCTTTCAGTGGAACTATTCCTCAGGAATTTGGAAACCTCACCAATTTGGGATACCTTCATCTAGGTTCCCTTGGAAGTTGTATAGTTGAAAACTTAGATTGGTTGTCTTCTCTTTCTTCTTTATATGACCTTTATATGGATGGAATTTCTTTAGCCAAAGCAAATAACTGGGTAAATGTAATTATAGGTCTCCAAAACCTATCAGATTTAAGCTTAAATGGATGTGACCTCTCACAAGTCATGCATCCATATTCTTCATCTGTCAACTCTTCTTCATCTATGGATGTCCTTTATCTTGATAACAACAATCTCAACTCATCCATGTATCGTTGGTTGTGCCCATTAATTGGCAATAAGCTTGATGAGCTTTATCTCTCTAGCAACAAGTTTGATGGGAAATTTTCAGAATTTCTGAACAACTTGTCTGGATGCACATCAGCTACTACGTTAAGATATTTGTATGCTTCAAGTAGCCAATTCACAGGGTCATTGTCTGATGAGATCCAACACTTTTCATCCCTTAATTCCTTGAACCTATCTTATAATCAGTTGGATGGAACAATAAGTGACAAACTGTGGCAACTACCCAGCCTTCAATGGCTATACCTGTCTTCCAATTCCCTTAGAGGTGCTATCTCTGAAAACATTGGAAAATCAAATCTTTTGTATCTAGATCTTTCAAACAACTCACTCAAAGGAGTTCCTTCTAATGATGACGTGTCAAACCTTTCTCAGAGTATACAATATGTAGATTTCAGTTCTAACAAGTTAGGGCCTCGTTTCCCCAAATGGATAAAAAAACTGAAAAATCTCAAGCATCTTGATCTTTCGAGAAATAAAATCTCAGACATAGTTTCTACAGAGTACTGGAACCAGTGGCAATCTTCTCAGTTGTACCATTTGGATCTCTCTTTCAACAACATAAGTGGGAGATTACCAGAATCATTATCAAATCATCACCTTGGTATAATAATTTTGAGTGTCAACAACTTTTATGGTCCAATACCTGCTTTTCCTGCAAGTATAAATTTTTTAGATCTGTCCAGAAACAAATTCCATGGAGGAATTTCATTCTTGTGCCAAATGTATAAAAATTTGGAATTTCTTGATATCTCACGTAACATAGTGACCGGGCAACTTCCGGACTGTTTTCGGAATTTGACATATCTAAAAGTTCTTAATTTAGGACAGAATACTCTATCAGGAAGTATTCCTCCCTCTGTTGGGTGTTTGGGTCAACTCGAGACATTGAGTTTATACAACAATAACTTCTCTGGAGGATTGCCCGTGTCTTTGAAGAATTGCACCAAGTTAAGCATTCTGGACTTGGGGGACAACAGTTTATATGGTGATATTCCTGTTTGGATTGGGAAAAAGTTGTCAAGGTTGTATGCCCTTAGCCTAAAATCAAACAACTTCTTTGGAACCATCCCTTCACAAATATGTCAATTAGTAAGTCTTCAAATATTAGACTTGTCAGATAACAAGCTCTATGGAACAATCCCATCGTGTGTGAACAGTCTTACTTCCATGGTTCAAAAAGGATCGTTTTTCGAAATGAATGTACATCATTATCTTAGTTCTTTCAGTTTGAGAATTACTACGTTGGGATCCACTGGTTCTAGTGTTGACAAAAGCTATATTGACCATCTGTTGATTGAATGGCAAGGAAAGGTAAATGAGTTTAGTAGCATATTGGGACTGCTAAAGGTGATCGATTTGTCAAGCAACAATCTGACAGGACCAATCCCAAATGAAGTTACCAATCTGCAAGGATTGTTAGTACTAGACTTGTCAGACAACTCTCTAGATGGAGAAATTCCACGAGATATTGGTCAAATGACACAGCTACTAACTTTGAATTTGTCTAGAAACATGTTTTCAGGAGAGATGCCGTCAAGCATGTCTGACATGCATTCATTAAATGACCTAGATGTGTCATTTAATAACTTGTCCGGAAGAGTTCCACTAAGCACTCAACTCCAGTCCTTTCCACCTGAATGGTTCACTGGAAATGCAGAACTATGTGGACTTCCTACAAGGAAAACATGTCTCAAAGATGAAGATTTAGGAGTTCCACATGTCGTTAAGAGTGAAAGTGATGAACTTGAAAGATGGTTTTATGTTGGTGGGGCCACTGGTTTTGCTACTGGATTTTGGATAGTATGTAGCGCTTTACTTCTAAACCATCGAGGGAGTCGTGCTTTTTTTCACTTTCATGATAGGGTAAAAGATTGGTTGCATGTAACAATGGTAGTGTTCATAGCAAAATGGCGAAGGGTTGCGCGTGCATAGTGGTATATGTTTTTTATGTTTTTTTCCATCTACTTATTAATGTTTGGTACGTAGTATTGTAATTTCATGCTTCACTTGTATTTGATAGGGGTTTTTAAGTCCCCTTTATTAATAAAATTGCCACTAACACCATGGGTGGCTGTTTCCCCTCGTTGTGTGATATACCACATCTCCATATGTTCATATTATAAACTGTGTAGCTATATGATGCACGGAAGGTGTTTGATAAAATGCTTTACATAGAATTGCAACATAGTTGATGTTAATGCACTATGAAAGTAATAGCAAACGATTAATATGCTCGATGTTAGTGTGAAAATGCTCTTACTTTTTTAAACTGATTAGTGATTAGTAATGAACAAGAAATAAGTATGTTGGTAACTGCGGGTTTGTGGTGCAAGCACCTAGCATCTGGAAGTTATAAACTAAATAGTAAATATTAGATGAATAACTATGGATTTAACAGTCATAAACTAAATAGTAAATATTAGATGAATGACTATGGATTAATCTAGAGTAAATTACTTAACTGAACATTTTATTCAACTCCTTTACACATATAAACATCGCACGTAAAATTATCTAAAATGAACATCTTATATATTATCCATTAGATCTATTACTATATTAGTTTCTAACCGTTAGATCGAGTAAAAGAAATCCTAGGCGAGGTGCATGCGAGGCAGAAAGATAAGAGGGTTTAGGCGAGGTGTAGGCGAGCTGTACGCGAGGGTTTAGGCAAGGTGATGGTTCAGGCGAGGTATACGCGAGGTGAATTGAATTGTGTTACCAAGCGAGGAACTAGGCGAGGTGACAAGCGAGGTGCTTGGCGAATTGAATTGTTTTACTAGTGGCCCTAGGATAAGCACTAGGCGAATTGAATTACCAGAAGTTTTCAGGCGAGGGTTCATGCCAATTGGGTATGGATAGGCGAGGTTCTAGGCTAGCCCATATGTGGTGAAGATGGTGATGAAGATCTAGGCGAGGATCTACGCGAAAGGGGAGGTCTAGGCGAGGATCTACCGCGAAAGGGGAGGTCTAGGCGAGGTGATTCAAGCCAGGCGAGGTGATTCAACCCTAGGCGAGGTGACGGGCAGGTGGAGGCGTGGTCCTAGGCGAGGTCGAGGTGAGAGGAGGCGTGGTCCTAGGCGAGGTCAATAAATGGTTCAGCAAAAAATGAAATTTGAAAATAGTTCTCTGAATGAATTCGTGTGCATGGAATAAAATTTAGAGGGTTTGCATGGGAAAATGAAGAGGATGACAACATCAACATTGTCAAAACTATTAAAAAGATTATTACTGTGTTTTATTCAAGGGTTAGATGAAGGTACCCAAATACTTGCACAGTAAAAGCTATCAGCATTTATGAACTGTTGTAACAAAAGATATTTTCACTGCTCAAATAGTATCATGATTTCAATAAAAAACCATCAATCAAGTGAATAAAATCCCACCTTTCTCGGATATCTTAAGGATTCTATATATATATATATATATATATATATATATATATATATATATATGGGAAAATGTTAGCTACAATTAATTGTAGCTAACTCCCTACATTTTTTAGCTATATTCTGTGGGTCCCTGAGTTCATTTGTGGGTCCCTGATTTAGTTTTGTGGGTCCTGAATCCTTTCTTAGGTAATTTTAATGAAGGATTGTAGCTAGTTGGCTACAATAATTGTAGCCAACATATCCCCTATATATATATATATATATATATATATATATATATATATATATATATATATATATATATATATTTGGGTATACGAGGTTTTGTGATTCCGGCGATTATTAGGGCGAATGGAAAAGTGAAAAAGTTGATGGTGACATATATTGGTCACTTTGGTAAAGCATGTAAAAAATGTTCAATTTCGTAAATACACTTAGTATAACGTTCATTTTGGTAATTGGGTTATTAATATATGATACAAGATTATTTTTATGGATATTGATTTTACATGTGTTGGTGGTTGCTCGATCCTTATCACGTAACATTCCAAATCCTTGTTTATGCTTATTTTGGTATTTATAAACTTTTTATGCGTTGCTCTGTTGTACTAAAGTATGATTGCATATACCCAATTGCAAAAGACATGGATTTTGCCTCTTTTGTATATGATGCAGTGAGAACAGTTGCTGCTGAAACTAACCCTCGCATAATTGAGAGAAACTATTGTAGCAATTTACAAAGCTTCTATAGGCTATTACCGAGTACTATGTATTACATCAATTCATAATGTTCAAAAGTTGGATTTGAGGGTAATGTTATGCTCACTGTGTTTGATTAAATACTTGAATGAGTGAATGAATGGATTTATACCAAACAGATTAAATAAAACTTCATATTTTATAATCGCACAACTGTCATCTAACTGTGACCCGTCCCAAATTTCAAGGCCACCATTTTGACTCAAACCCAGCATGCCCTAAACCTGTTTTGTACCGAAGCCTTTCACCCGAAATTTAAGTTGGCTAGATTGACCCGTTACTCAAACCCGGTTTGACCCGACTGTTTTTGCCACCTCTACTAGTATTAGGGGCCAAGTATGTTTAAACTGTCAAACCAGAATGGCTCATTCGGTCTCACATTTTGCATCCATTAGACCTCCACCATTACTTCAATGTTAAATTAATACTACTATGGAGTGACACTAGCGATACATACCTACTTTTGGTTTAATCTTTCCCAAAGTGGAACAAAGTTAAAATACATGAAAAGCCGTTTCTCTTAATTGTAAGAGTACCCAACCCAAAATTTGACAAAAAGTCTCTAAAATTTTTGAAAACTTGTTTCTCTTCATTGTGGAGCAGGTTTTAGAATTCTATTAGATGAAATTAAATCCTCTCGTATATCACGCATTCTTCAACGTAACATCTATATTTAAACTTAGAGTAAACTAAATTTGATTGACTTAAGTTAACACTGTTATCTTCGGAATTGATAAACTTTTACGAGATAACCTAAGAGGTATCCTTATTGATTTATTTCGATGAGTTTAATGATTATTGTTTCGCCTTTAACTACGACTATTGTATGTATGAAAGTATGAAACGTGGCTCAAAACATGGCTACTTTGTTTGTAACATCAGAGTGTGGAGTTGTGTAATCTAAAGAAAAAATACTTTTAAAAATATGTTAATTGACATAAAACCATTTCTAAATTGGCGGTTTACATCATGTTATATTGTCTTGTATTCTATTGCTATAAATGGGAACTTTATTTGGGCACATTCATTGCTCTTTGACCAAAAAAAATCACAATAATGAAGGATAAAATAATTCAATAAGGACAAATTGCAAAGACTGAGGCCTTGTTTCTTTTTTCCTCTAGATTAAGGGGTTTATAAGTGCAAGTGGGACCATGTGGGTCCATGTCTGGTTTAGCATCTGGATGAGGAGGATATCACTTTGCATCCTTCATTGATACAGACAAAATAAAAGAAATAAATGGTCCCCACACAATAAAAAAACAATATTAAATATGATAGTGGACCCAATTCCTTATGCAAAGGAAAAAAGAAGCAGGCTCTGAGAGTCATTGGACATCTTAGTCGGGACATCAAGTCGTCTATGGCCAACCCAAATTTAAGTCGTCTAAAAGTAAATTATGTAGGCTATTACAAGTACTATTAAGTTATGCGAGCCTAGGTGAGAGTAGTACCGGGTTGGGTGACCAACCGCGAAGTCCTCACATGGGGACCACAAGCTCTAATGATATCAACCAGCTACCTTAGAAGCCTGGGCCCAACCATGTGATGTCTTGATCCAACTAAAGGACGCGAGTTCGATTCCGTTCCGCAAGCATGGTTGGGTATTGGGTGGAGGTATTTCACAGGCATCAAACCTTTGCTGGGTAGGGTTGATGGGTACCATTATGGTACACAGGGTTGAGGTGTCCCTGCGAATCTACACTTTAAGATCTAAGTACTATTTATTTCGTCATTTGTATGTGAACTTCGGGATGGTATACTTGTCTTAGTTTTGTTTTTGTTTTTGGTTCTCATCCTCATTTAATTAGCTTGTTAATTGAGGTGGGGCGCGATATATTGTATCTTTTTTCTTTTGTGGTTCTTATATAACGTTGCCTTTCTAAAAAAACAGTAACATAAAATGCCTAAAATACGGCAATGTATTTTTGTTAATGACAAACTTGATATCTGACATTTATTGGGCTGCCCTCTTGACCCACCATGTAACCGACCCAACCCAAAGCCCGCACTAACCCAAAATACCAAAATCAGTCACTCTTTTACAATCCTACAACGCCATTACCACAAACAATGATAATTTTTTTACCTTCTTCAAATGATGGTTCCCTAATTCCACAACACCACCGCGACTCCGCTGGTATTCATGTCTTTAATAGATTATTGGATCAAATTTTGCTTTATTCTGATGCTCTAGTCATGAGTTTAATTGATATATCTGCTATGATTTGCTTTGTAGGTGTTCAATTTTCTTTGTGTGACATGTTAATTTTTATTGTATGTATTATATAAATCGATTTATGCATATGAATTGTGATTGATTAGATTGTACATTTGGGGTTAACAACAACAGCTTAGGTGCAAAAATTGATTTAACAATATTCTTCTAGCCAAAAGTTCTTTATAGATCCAACTTTTACTATAGAATCCATCAAGCAATCCTAACCACTCATTTTTTTTTTATCAAAATAAAAAAAATAAACTTCCACCTTTTTTTTAAAACTTAAATATTTTGCAAACCGTAAATCGTCAAGCTATAAAAAAATACCATCGCGACGAGAATTAAATTATCTTTCTATAGACATGCATTGTTATATACTTTCGACGAACTTTTTTTTCGATGAATTTTTTTTTTCGCCCAGAAAAATCATATATGATTCGTAAGAATCACATATGATTCGATTTTAACGAATCATATACATATATGATTCTTACGAATCATATATGATTCGTAAGAATCATATATGATTCGTAAGAATCGAATCATATATGATTTTTTACGAATCATATATGATTTTTAAGAATCATATATGATTTTTTTTGGGCGATGTGACAACTGCCAAATTAGGGAGCCATTTTGAAAACCCGCATTACGTTAAAGTTCGTTTATAAATTATATTAAAATTTTTATTCGCAACGAACTTATAAAAACCAAAAATTTTGGTTGATTATATTTAAAATTTTATGGAATCAATTTGGATTATCGATGTGATGAGAATTTATTTCGAGATTTTATTGGCACTACGTTGACTCCGGCACTAGAATAACCTAACTAAAATTTTATGTCTTGAGTTTACGGACTCGACTATATATATTTATTTATGAAACGTCTCGTGAGATATTAAATGTTTTGAAACGAGTTTCGGGTTTTGGTCCGTGTATTTTACACCTAGCCACCTTAACCTTAAATGTAATAATACTCTTATTACTATCTAAATTATTACTATTATTATTGTTTAAGTAAAGGAAAGAAAAGGAAAAAAAAAATAAAGATAGAGTAAAACTACAAATCGTCCTTGTGCCTGGTCCTCACACCAAACAAACACAATATTCATCATCTTCATTATCTCTCTCTCTCTTTGAAACTCCATCACCACCGCCACCTATATTGGCCACCACCGCCACTCCCACTCACAAAATAACACCACCATCTTAACCACCTCGTCCCGACCTATCATTTGGTATACAACACGCGCTCTAAAACCATCTCTAACACCACGAAATAATTAAGACCGCCACGATAACACCACCTTTTCATCTTTTTCTTGTTGGGTTTTTGAAGAAACGTAAGATTGGAGTCGTTTTGAAGGTATGTGACCACGAGTTGCAACTCGTGTGTCTCAAATCGTGTCCCAAACCGGGGGTACACGACTTTTATTAAATGGGTTTTGTAAAATACCGATGGGAAATGATATTTTGATGAAGAAAACTTGTTTGGTATCCGGGTTGTGTATTGTGGGTTGTTGTCGACCTGTTGACCACGAGCCGTGGCTCACGGCTCATCATGGTTCGAGCCTATGGCTTGGTTTTGATGATTAATTGTCGACCTAGTACTCTTGTTATCAAGAGATTGATATTGGAGTTTGATTGGTTATTTGGTTTGGACTAAATGTGACCCTTGTTATTGTTGTTGGTATGCCGCGACCATAATGGTCCTTTTGGCAGCTCGGTGCTCGTATGAGCCTTAGCCGTGACCCAAGTTGGGTTCGGCCAGATTTGAGGATCTTGTGTTGTTATTATTGTTTGACATTATTCATGTTGTTATTGTATATTGCTGCTATTGTTGTTGTTGTTTTTAATGTTGTTGTTGCTCTTGTTGATGGCCGAGAGGAGAAGAGGCCGAGACCCTCGTGGTCTCGGAAATGGACTTATATTATTCTTGATGTTGTGTTGACGAATTTGATTGGGGCCCGATTGTGAGACGGTCACTTAGATTGACGGAGATAGGTTAGTCGGGTGCCGTAGTCGGACCCTATTGTTGTAGCACGTATTTTGGGAAATTGTTGGACGGAGATTGATTACTTGGTTTGACTTGATTATCATTTTATTTGGACTTGGACAATGAGCCGAGAGTGATGACTCGGACATGTAACCATTTCGTATGACTCGATAATTATTTGTAATTAAACACAACTAATAAAACTCGTAATAATATTATTAATAATATAAACGTTTATATAAATATATAAACGTGAAAACGTATATATATTTATACAAGTGTGTATATTAATAATAAAACGATCACGAGTAATATTATAATAATAACACGACTATAAATATTATGCTATGAAAGTAGTGTAATAATATTGGGAGCGTTATTATGATTAAACGCTATAAATAACGATGAAATCTTGACGTTGAATAGATATTTAATAAAATAATATCTTTTAATAAACGAGGAAAACTATCGAGTTATACGGGGTCGTGGTCACTTGAGTCCAAGTGGATTATTATTTGTGACGTTTGTGTTGTCACGGATATATGACGATTAATACATTCATTTTCGATAACTACGTAACTTATTTAATCGACGGGTTAAATAAGAGCTATTTAGTTTGTTGGAACCAAAGTTTTACTATTTTATCAAGTCTCGGTCATTTGTAATAATAGGTTGCTTAAGTTATTATTTTCTTACACTTATGTAATGTTACAAGTTTACTAGACTTAAGATATGTGGCCCATGGGCTTGAAAGCCCATATGATTTGGAGAAAGGAAGGAGAGGGAGTGTTGCCCTAGCTCCTTCCCTATATATAGTATGCTTAGGTCTATGTAATACTTGGTTGGTTATTTGATTTCCTTAATGAAACTCTTGCTCTTTCACCTTTCATATTGTCTCATAATCAACCATCTCTTTTCTCATCTTATTTCTTTCTAAATCATACTTGTGTTTACATAAATGGTGACCTAACAAGTGGTATCATTCGCCTAATAGAGATTGAAGTGTGTTTCTTGGAATTTACATGGGGTTTAGGGTGTATTTCATCTTCTTTTTGCATTTTTCTTTGTTTCTTTCACTCAAATCTTGAAGCTTGGACAAGTTTCAAGGTTGATATAGTGATTTGAAGCTTAGTATTTGCATTAAGTTTTGATTTTTAAGGCTTTTATCACATGTTCTTATAGTTTCTTAAGGTTTTATTGCTTCTTTGATATTGGAAAACTAATTTTTGGTAGCAAAATCTTTCATTTTTTAGAGTTTTCTAAGTATTGGTGAAGTTACTTGATCATTAGAACCTTAAAACTAGGCCTTTTTTTCTTCAAAATTTTTGATCTTTCTGATGAACAGTACATCTTACGCGTAAGTTGGTCGGGAATAGTACAATCTCCAGCTGTCTACAGTACTTTTTGGTCGTTTTACGCATAAAACTAAGGTCAAAACCCCTTTTCTACGCATAACTTTGGTCAAAACCCTGTTTCTACGCTTAAGTTGCATTTCCTACGCGTAAGTCCATTTTCTACGCGTAAGATTCTACGCAGAAGTTGAGATTCTACGCTTAAGTTGCCATTCTACGCAGAAGTTGTGAATCCTACGCATAAGTATCACTTTCTACGCAGAAGTTCAGTTCTTACGCATAATATTATATCTTACGCGTAAGTTTCTGAATCCTACGCATAACTTCATTCAAAGGTCTTCTCTTCGTGCTACGGTGACTCAGTACTTTCCTAGCTTGGATAAGTTAGTGGAATACTTCGACTTCGGATATCTTTCAAGCTTGGATAAGTTTGAAAGATTTGTTTGGTTTGTGAACCTTACGCATAAGAATCCTACGCATAAGCTTAAAACTTACGCATAAGGTTATATCTTACGCATAACTCACAAGTTTACGCATAAGATCATACTTTACGCGTAACTTTAAAGTCTACGCATAAGTTTCGTTATTACGCGTAAGATTCCAACTTACCCCCGGGATTTTTGATCTTTACCAAAGGAACGTGCATTTCAATCTTCTACAAGATCCAACATTCACACAAGTCTCTTTCTACTATCTTCTATCTTATTTTCAAAAAAAAAAAAAAAAAAAAAAAATTTGGCGGGAAATTTTGAGTAAAATTTATTTTCTACAGTAGACTAAACGTTCAATTTTTACGCGAAATTTAAATTTTGGTATAACGTTGAAAATTTTGGCCCAAAATTCAAATTTTTAGGCCAAAATTCAAATTTTTTCGGTGAAATTTGGCGGCAAAATTTTTGAAACTCAAATTTTTCTTGCAACCTTTAAATTGCATTTCATAGTGATTTTCAAATTTTGGGAGAGAATTTTTTCAAATTATTTTGGAGGAAAAACCAGAAATCACTATTTCGACCTTGAGTGTGACATTTTGTTTGATTATTTCGATTATGTCGCAACAATCAAGGGGGAGAGATATGTCATCTACAATGTCTCAATTACCTTCTTCCAACTACTCTCATCAGCAGCAGTCATCAGCAACTGTACCTTCTTCCAACTACCTTCATCAGCAGCAGTCTTCAGCAACTGTACCTTCTTCTAACTACCTTCATCAGCAACAATCATCAGCAACTGTACCTTCTTCCAACTACCTTCATCAGCATCAGTATCATCAACAACAAAGTCACAGCTCCCACATTCGTCATGTTCTACTATTTGGCAATGAATCAAGGCCTCCAATGTTGCTACCAGGAACATATACTGTTTGGAAACGGAGATTTCTACAATGGCTCACAGATCGTCCTGCTGCAGATCTCATGCTTAATTCCATTCAAGATGGTCCATACAAAATGATATTTCTTGCTAACTCAACAGGGATTATCAGACCACAAACTGATGAAGATTTGAATGCTACTGAACTTGCTCAGTACGATGCTGACCAACAAGCTGCATGGTTCATGACATTAGCCCTTCCCAATTCAATTTACATGAATATGGACTTTCAAGCCAGTGCTTATGAAATGTGGAAATATCTTGAAGCTATGCATCATACAAAAGAACTTCATCACATCAGAATGAAGCAAATTCTTGAATCTTGTTTAAGCATGAATCCTCTGAAGACCATTCTCCCTGCTCCACCATCTCCAGCTGTTGACCATGGATCCTTAATTCACACTCCAAATGGTCTCTTCTTCAATCCTCCGAATGCACCTGAGCCTTTCTTCATTCCACAGTACCATCCTGCAACACTACATAATAATGTGCAATCTCTTCTGCAAAATCTAGTGAAGCTTAGTCAAGTATCTTCTAAGAAAGGCAATGGCGATATGTCTTCAACTTCTGAATGCTTAAACACAATGAAAGATACTGATGATGAAGAAGATCTTATCGGACCAAGCATGGCATTTTTGGCATATACGGAAAATATTGCAGATGTGGAAGCTCAAGATTATGATTCAACTCCAGTCTTTGACGATAATGTTGAATACGATGCCACACTTAGTCAAATGGAAGTTGAAGGGGGTAATCTCAATGCTGTTTTGCAAAGTGTCATGGGAGATATTCCATCTGATGATGAATATGCAGATTTGGAATCCAATACAGCAGATTTGGAAACCGATACAGCAGATGTGATGTTAATGGCAAACATGCAGGAATCTCACATGAATAATACATGCCCAGAGCATGATTCTGATGATTCTGAAGATCCAATTGTGAGATTAAACGAAGAGAAAATGTATCAATCAAGGTCGTTGATGCATGAGTTAGAGACATATTTAGTGAAGAGATGCATGGAACAGTGTAGATCACTTAAGTCACACCTTAAGGTCCTCTCAAACAAAGACTTAGCAGGAACTCGTTCCGAGTATGGATTCAAACGGGCATTTCCATCACTCCTTGGAGAAGACTTCGACATTTTCACGAATATGATGTTCGAAAACATGAATCAACTTGAAAAGCAGCTTGTATCAGAAGAAGTTCACGAGAATGAATCCAACGCCACCTTCAGAGTGATCAAGGAACAGTTTCAGCAGTTCATCAAATCCCGAATCAAGGATGAAGCTTTCAAAGACATATTGATACGAGATTTGGATTCGATTGAGAAGGCGATTCTTCACAGAAGAAATTATGTCCAAAGAATGAATGAACAGAAGTTGCAGATTCAAGAAGAGCAATCTAATATGGTTAATGCATTGGAAGCTAATTTGGGTGTCATGGAAAGCGATGGGACAGAATCAGAAGTGCAGGATGACAACAGCAGATTGGGGAATGATACAGATGAAGACTGTGCAGAGATCATACCCTTCTATGACTCAGAGCCCAACTTTGACAACGAACAGATGGATGAGGAAGATGTCATACCCATCTATGACACAGAACCGAACTTTGACAAAGAGCAAATGGTTGAGGTACAATCTACTGTTGATCATATTATGCCTGCAAATGAGAAACAACAATCTGAGCAACCTAACTTCAGTAATGAAGGAGAGGTTGACCAGAATGTTGTACAATGTCTTAACAAACATTCTGAGTCTGAGTCCTTACCTGATAATCCAATAACTGATACATCATACCAAACTCTTGAGTCTGAAAACATTCTTCTCAAAAAGACCATTGCCCAGTTTCATAAAGATTTTTCAAAACTGGAGGCACATTGCATCTCACTGGAACTCAAATTGCAAAACGAATCTCTAAATTCGGGCAACAATGGTCAATCTTTGAATGAACAAAGTAAACGTGTGGATACATTAGTTAAAGAAAATGAGCTTTTAAAAGGTCAAATTCAAGCAAAGGTGTTTGCACATGCTGCATTACAAAACAAATTAAGAAGACTGACTGGCCAGAGTGCGGATACTAAGTTTGCAAAACCATCAATCTTGGGGAAACCGCCTTCTCAAACAATCAGAAAACAAGCAGTGGTTAGACAACCAACTGCATTTAAATCTGAACGATCTAAATTTTCAAAACCTCGGTTTGCCTCCCAAGTTGTTGAGAAAAACAATTTGACAAAACCAGTCACTCCACATTCTTGGCCTAAGGAAAATGCATCTGTGTCTGCCAAATCTCAACACGTGATTATACCTGGTTCATCTAGGATTAGTTCGAAAACAGTGTCTAAAACGAGCATTAAAAGTAAAGAGTTTTATGGAAAATATGACATGTTCAAGAACTATGATCTTGAAAAGGCTAGGAAAAAGGTGCTACTTCAAAAGGATGGAATTCTAGGTTCAAAACCTTGTGTGATGCCTTCCACTTTAGTGCAGAACACTGCTAGTAGTAGCAAACCAAAACCTAAAAGTACTCAACAAACTAATAGGAATTGGCTAGCTTCTAAGAGTAGTTGCGTAAATAATCATGTTGTTGGTGCTTTAAAATATCTTCAAAAGGGAAATTCACTTGAAAAGGCTCAATCGACTAAGACAAACAAACCCGTTGAACCAAAAGTCATAAGTCAGAAACCTAAGAAGTGGATCAACATAGGACGTAGGTTTTCTCCAAGAAGTGATGCTCCCACATTTCATTCAACTGCATCTAAAAGGAAAACATCTCCTAGATCTAACATTAGGTGGGTACCTACAGGTAGAATTTTCAAATCGATTGGTCTTAGGTGGATTCCTACAGGAAAGATTTTAGACATTTGCACCAAAACTAATGTGAACTCCACCATATCTACCCCTGAGACAAGAAGGAAAACCGTCGGAATTGTGTGTTCGAGTGTCAAGAAGATAATTGACTCTACATCTTTATGCTTCTAACATCTGGAACCCAGTTTCTCTTGGGGATCCGTGTTCTCTATTTTTCTTGTCTCTTCTTTCTTTCTTTGCAGATATAACAGGAATGGCTTCGGAACAAATCAGTTTCGGACCCGAACTTATTGTAATGGCTTCTGAGCACAACAGCTTAGGACCCGTAATCAACCGTTTAAAAGCACTTCAGCAATGGCTTCGGAGCAAAACAGCTTAGGACCCGCATCCAACCGTCTAAACTTTTCGAAATCTTCGGCTGAACCATTGTCACTCTCTCGCAAGGAATTGGAAACCCTGTTTGCTCAACTGTTTGATGATTCAATTGAAAACCTTCCTCAAGAAGTCTCACCAATTTCCGCTGCACACCCTGAGAATATTCAACAACCACTGTTGAGAAAGACGGTCCTCTAAGTGAATCTCCAACAACAGCAAGACAAACCGCTTCCAACTCCAGACAATCATCTGAAGATCCATTACAACAATCAGTACCACAACCTGCAGATTATGATGGTAATGCTTTCTCCAATCCATTTGCAACGACTCCAACCGTTCCTGATATAATAGAGTCGTCTTCTCGCAATTTGGATCTGTCTAATATGCATACGTTCTATCAACATCACCCTTCGACACATCAATGGAATTAAATGGATTTGGAAAAACAAGCTGGACGCAGAAGGCACAGTGATTCGCAACAAATCTTGTTTAGTTACAAAGGGATACAGTCAATGAAGCAGGATTGTACATCACTGTCATCAACAAAAGCTTAGTATGTAGCCATGTCTGCTTTCTATGCTCACGTAATTTGGATGAGAACTTAGCTCACGGACTACGGCTATGTATTTGACTAAATCTCAATGTGCTGCAACTCAAAGTGTGCTTTTGCAATCTCGTGCAACACCATTCATCATTCCAAGGCCATACAAATTGCTCTCCGCTACCATTTCATAAAGGAGCATGTTGAGAAGGGTACAATTGAATTAGAGTTTGTGGTAACTGAATACCAATTGGCGGACTTGTGTACAAAGACATTACCTCCTTCAAGGTTTGTTGATTTAGTTCACCATATTGGTATGCGGTGTTTGACTCCAGATGATTTGCAAAACTTTCTTAAAAACTAAGAGATTCAAACATCAAACTTTTTTTGTAAATATTCTATCATAAAGAAAATAAAAAAACTGCAAAAAGAATCTTCTTTCTCTGTGTACAAACTTCTAATCTTCAAAACTATGTTCCTACATTAAAACATATTTTGCTTTACATTGTCAAAATGGAACATGTTTTGAGGGGGAGAAAATTTTTCACAAAATCATGAAGTTTGCACACCTAATCATTATTCTTCAAGGATAAAATGTTTCTTCATCATTCGGATTAAAAACTCATTTTTCAAAAGATTCTATGATCTCTCGAATTAAAATGTGCAAAAATGTTTCACAAAATAAATGCTAATTCGAGGGGGAGAAAAGAAATTTTTCGGCAAGGATTCCAATTTAACCATGTTTAGACTTCAAATGGAAAAGTAGTTAACCTTTTATGAGTAATGTTCACAAAAGTCTTAAACTTAGGCAAAAGGACATTGCATGAAAAAAATAAAACATGCTCGCATCAATGTTTTCACAAATGTTCTCAAAAGTTTCACACATAATCAGACTAACAATTTTTTATCCTCGATTTCTTTTCAATTGTGAGTTTCAAATTTCTTTATGCTTGTTGTCTAATCGTTCCCTAAATGTTTCAAATGTTTTCAACGGTCAAAAAGGCATAATCAGAAACTAGGGTTCATGTAATTATCGATCGGGGCATTTTTTTTTATGTGTTTAGTCTATTTAATTATTTCATATAACTTTAGAGAACACTAAAGAATGCTCGATTGGTGTGTTTGCACGATTAGAAACAACATAGGTTTGTAATCATGTGATTTAGGGTTTAAGATGTCGATGTATTTGCTGCTACTACTAGGGCGTTTGTTTGTTCAATATTCTTGCATTTTGATGCTAACATGCGTGCAAAGTCTCAAATCATAACCCCAAACCATGATAATAATTGGAAAATTTTGAGTGAAAGAATGAATTAATCTGTGATCTTGTGTGTTAATCTGAGAATTCTGAGCACTTAGGAAGATTTAGAATGAGTTTTTGATTCATCCGCATACTTGTTTATGCCTGATGCATTTTCTCTGTGTGCAAGTACATGTCATCCCATTGAAAGTCAAAACTTCAACAATTGTCAAAATGTTTCTCACGGAACATACTTTGAGGGCAAAGGGTTAAATGTGTTAAAGGTTAAACTGGTAAAAGGATTCAAAATGGTGAGAAACAAATTTTTCCAAACTCTGCACTCTCATTTTACACCGGTAAAGCAAGTGTGGAGACCAAAACAAAGTCATTCAAAACCTTTCAAATTTTCACAATCTGGAATGCTTTACACAATAAAAGAATGTCTATGATCTGAACATCCCAATTACCGGATGTTTTCCATGCATCACAAAAACGAATCTTCATAAAGAACCCACGAGGTTCAACTTTAGATGGAAATCTTTTTCAGATTTTAAAACTCAAAAGAGAGACTCTGGGTCTCAAACAACTTTTCAACAGTAAAAGAGTTTTAAATTTCAAGCATTCTTTGTTGTATAATACTTGATTATGTTTTCTAAAACCTTGAGCAGAGTCGTCTCACGAATTTTTCAAAAAGTATTTTATAATACGATTCAAAATTCTGCTCAAGAAGACTTTCTCTCGAATAACATTCATTATTTGAGGGGGAGTATTTTGTTTAAAGAAAACTAATTTTGTATTAAAACAACGACTTGTGCACTCATATCAGTGTACAATTCGGTTTTCAAAGAAAGGAAAGTGCCTTGCTAAACCATTTTTTAAAAACAAAACGTGCACTTTTCCTTGAAAACAAGAAGTTCTCATGCAAAGCTTATCTAAAACTTCTTAATCTTGAGCAAAATTTATTCAAAATTTTTCAAAAGGTTTTTCAAAACTTTTCAAAATTTTGCTCAAGATTTTTCAAACCTTTACTCCCCAATTCGCTCCAAAGTTTAAAAATGTCAAAACACATGCTCGTTTTGAGGGGGAGTATTCAAAATCAAAATGCTTTGTCAAAATCATGTTTTGATGGTTTGTGCACACATAACAGTGTACAACCCGAACTTGTAAAGAAAGGACCCTGAGGTACGCTTCAGTGCCTCAATCCTAATCTAAGGAGCGAAGGCTTCTTACTTTTGAGTAGAATTAATCAAACTTTTATGATTTTTCATAATTCTGCTCAAAAGGACAAGTATTTCACCTCAATAAGACCTAATCACTTGTTGAGGGGGAGCACTTGTCAAAACAAAATACTTTGCTCAAAATCAAAAGTTCTTTGTGAATCTCCCCGTAAGACTCAAAAGGCATATTTTAATCTAAAATTTTGTCAAAAACATCATTTTATATGCTATTTTTTAGGGGGAGAAAATGAAAAAGTGATTAAAATATACGAAGTCAAAGTTTAAAAGTTGTATCATGTGCGAGCTAGACTCAGTAATGACCCAGGAATTGACGAGACAATACAAGTTAGAAATATCGAAAGGACTTATCCTCGACGGGTAATAACATCAAGTTAGTTACTAGAGCTAGTTGTCACCTAAAAGCTGACAATGCATCTCTTTAACTAGCCACGTAAGCGTGTCTCGAAAAGGATATGTCTTAGTAGAAATGTACCGTCTCGAGAAACTTTCTGTGAACTTGATCAGGCCAGGTAATAACTTCAAGCTAGTTTAACTAGTGATGTAAGCGTGTCTCGAATCGGTCTTGTTCACGGAAAGTGGATCAATTCAAAAGTGATTGCTCCTCCCGCATGTGCAAATTTACTTAAAAACTTATGAGCACATGTGCAGGGGGAGCCCTTCAAAAGTGTACACAAAACTCTCAAAGTGTTAAACAAAATATTTGATTAACACAAACACTTTGAGAGATTTTCAATCAAAGGTTTCTTGGCTACTGTCGGAGTTATAAGGTGATTAAGATAGGAATATCCGTCCTATGATCTGCCAGAGCCGGAGGGATCTACCCAAGGACATCTCCCATAGTTAGAATTAGAAGTCCTTAGGTATGATACGAAAAAAAAAAGGGAGAAAAGAATGAAAGGGAAAGAAGGAGTTGAAGAATTAAAAAGAAAAGTAAAGAAAAGGGTGAAAAGAAATAGCCCTCCATATGTTCAACCTTAGGGCAGACACCGGGTTCAATACATATGCTACTGGTTGTTGCAAAAGTCAACACCAGTATTGAAGACAAAATCGTCATGGACCCAGTGACGCAATGCACTAAACCTTCTTAACCACTCAAGTTCTCTTAAAAGGACTTGTTTCATTCTCACGGGGAACCCGCGTAACCTATCGACCTATCTCTTAGAGACGGTTGATATTGAAGCAGGAGACTCCACCCCAGTCTCCGCATAAGAAACCTAGGTGTGCACTTATAGAGTCTAGAGCCATGAGATACATCAAAGATCTCTTAGGAACACTTAGTATTTCTACAACTGGTGTTCTACATCAACGGGCATCAGTTGTAAATTATCGAGTCCTTCGCAGATCTTAGCAATCTGCCGAGAACGTTTATGAGAGGATTACGTAAGTATTTCTCAATGATTGGACGGAAATCCTGCCAGGGTCAACATCAAACAGCCCTGACAGCAGGTCACTTCGGTAACCTCTCAAGGGTTACGCTTAGTGTTTGCGGTGGTTTCTTAGCGGTCTACAGTCGTGGAGTGATCCCCAGCGACTCACCCAGTCATTGAGCTACTTAGTAGGTCTCGTAAGCTCCTTCGGGAGTATCTGATATGGGAACGGCCTTGATAAGGATTAGAAGGAGTCTTCACAATATGCTGTTGACGATCTCTAGTTCCTTATCTGTAAGTACCGGATGTTTTATTGCTAACTGTTTACATGCAGGGTTACATCATTTCCATGGCGACGGATTCCACATGCTCATACATGCATCTTGAAGTCATCAAAAGCTCCCTCAAAAGATCAAAGCAACACAAAGTTCAAAGAAAGATTCTACACCAAAAAGAAGAATCTACAAAATATAAAGACTAAAGATCTTAAGTGAAACAAAGGGACTACGTGCATGTATAAGTCAGAATTCAAAGATGTATGAGCATGTTGGAATGGCCGACGACCACCATAGACGCAGAAGTGACGCATGGCAGATAACTTCATAAGATGATCACTACCTCATCAACAAAGATCAAAGAACAATGAACGATTTTGAAGACGTCTAAAGCCTTGAAAGTCAAAGATTAAGATGAAGACGTCAAGAACCGTGATGACCGACCCTTAGGGGGAGATTGTTGGAATCATACTTTTATATTTAGTCAAGTCTCGGTCATTACATTTTGTAATAAGATGATCACAACTACATCAACTAAGAACAAAGAACGATGAATGATTTAGAAGACGTCTAAAGCTATGAAAGTCAAAGATTAAGACGAAGACGTCAAGCAACCATGATGACCGACCCTTAGGGGGAGATTGTTGGAACCAAAGTTTTACTATTTTATCAAGTCTCGGTCATTTGTAATAATAGGTTGCTTAAGTTATTATTTTCTTACACTTATGTAATGTTACAAGTTTACTAGACTTAAGATATGTGGCCCATGGGCTTGAAAGCCCATACGATTTGGAGAAAGGAAGGAGAGGGAGTGTTGCCCTAGCTCCTTCCCTATATATAGTATGCTTAGGTCTATGTAATACTTGGTTGGTTATTTGATTTCCTTAATGAAACTCTTGCTCTTTCACCTTTCATATTGTCTCATAATCAACCATCTCTTTTCTCATCTTATTTATTTCTAAATCATACTTGTGTTTACATAAATGGTGACTTAACATAGTTGTTTAAATTGAGTATATTAATGGGCATCGTATCCTACGACGCCCATAGGTTGTGGTATGTGTACGAGAATAATAAGTTGCTAAGTATCTCGTGAGATAGCCAAATTGACGAATTTGGTAAGCTTAACGATATAATTAGTGAATTTATTAAACTTTGATATATACCATATAGTACTTTATGTGCAATGTGTGGCCTAGGATTCGGGTATAATCTTAGAATAGTATATTAAGTAAATAAATATGGGGATTACCAAATCGACGGATTTGATAAACTTTGATATTTATTTAAATAATATATTGGACTAATATTAGACCTATAGATTGTTTTATTATCCTTTTGTTGGGACTTCTTGGTTTGAGTTGTGCCGACCCACCACCCGTATGGAATCCAAACGCCAAACTCCAAACTAATACGAGATTTATACGAGAAATGGATTTTCGGAAAGCAAAATGGAAAACGTTCGGGTTTGGGAATATTCGATTTTGAGGAAATGATTTCTGAACGAGTTGATATTGTTAGTTCGTGCCGAGTCCGTAGTTGCCGTCTTTAGAGTTACCATACATCTTACTTCTACCGATTTCTTATTGCTGATTTCTGGACTTGAGTTGAGTCATAGCCCCACTTTTACTCTTGAACTATGTTTTCAATACTTGGGGTGAGAAACGTGCAAATTATTTTATGTGGACTATTATCGCTTCTATATTCTTTCTAAAACTTGCTATGCGTATGGACTAGGATGTATTGTCAGCTTTAGTCACATATATTTTGTGTGTACTATTCAAGGTTGGCTTATTTGGTTATTGGTGGATTGTCAGCTTTAGTCACATATATTTTGTGTGTACTATTCAAGGTTGGCTTATTTGGTTATTGGTGGATTGTCAGCTTTAGTCACATATATTTTGTGTGTACTATTCAAGGTTGGCTTATTTGGTTATTGTTTGGAATTGTCAGCTTTAGTCACACGGTTCGTGTGTACTATTCAAGGTTGGCTTATTTAGATACTGTAGCGTGCTCCTATAGGTTATTAATACTTCGGAGGTTATCCGAGTATTTATGATATTGCGGGGGTTACCCGAATATCTATGTTAGAACGGAGGGTATCCGTGTGTTATGTTGGAGCGGAGGGTATCCGCAGGCTTTTAGTAAATCCTTAGTCTAGCTAGCAAGCGTTTTGCGTATATGTCCACTATATTGAGTATGAACTTAAACCTATGATCTCACCAGCGAAAGCTGACTTTTAGCACGTTTTCTCAGGAAATTAAGTGATGCTCTATGGATGCTTGGATTGGAGGCTTGGCAATGGCACCGGTTATGGATCTATTTTTCTAAAACTCTGATAAACTATTGTGGACCTATGTTTATTTCTTTTGGGCCTTCATTTGGATAATTCTTGGGATAAATGTAGACTTTAAAACCCGTTTTGGTTGTGTTTTTCTTATGTTTACTTTATCTCGTTCTTTCATGACTTTGAATGGATACCAATCCCCGTAGCACCCTGAAAGCTTGTTGAGTCTTCCGCTGTATCAACTTTTGGGGGTGTTACAGGCGGAAATTAAAAAAAAAAAGTTCGTCAAAAGTATATAACAATGCATATCTATAGAAAGATCATTTAATTTTCGTCGTGATGGTTTTTATTTTTTTTTATTTTTTTTTTTTTTTTTGTAGCTTGAAGATTTACTGTTTGCAAGATATGTTGTTTTGAAAAAAATGTGGAAAATATAAATGGGTGGCTATGATTGGTTGATAGGTTCTATGGCATGTATGGGTTCTTCATAGATCTCAACTCTATTCTTCTATTGGGTTGAAACGTCTAATAATAGCCATGTTTGGTAGGAGCAATATATTTGCTTTAGAGTGCAACATTATCATTTTGATAAATGACATTTTTTATATGCTTGACTCATTACCCCCGTTAGTCAAACTTGTAGTCACCTAAACGACACGATGTTTGGTTTTGATATCACATCCTTTAATTGCAAAAGACTATTTTGGGCTATGGTAGTTTACCCAAAAGCTTGTCAGCATACACGGAGGTTGGGATTTATATTTACAACCGATGGGTTAAGGGTTGTTTAATAAAATAGTTAAGAGTATTATATTTATTTATTTATTATTTTTTTTTTTTGGGTAACCATCCACGGGGTTTGAACCCACCGCTACACAGACTCAAACCAGGTAAAGCCCTCCCATTTCCGGAGGTAGTTTAGAAGGTAGATTTGTTTATTTTGTAATTGGTAACGTTTATTAAGCATTAGTTTACTATTTATGGAATATGCTGGTATTTGAAGTGTAGATGTCCCAAAAGACTATAGACCAACAACATACGCTGAATAGTGTTTATTTTCAAGTAGAGATCCCCTGATAATGTATAATAATTGTGCTAGATCTCACCTGTGCGAGCTGAATGTATAATAATTAACATATGGTCCTGTGCGAGCTGAATGTGCAAAAGATGGGAACACTCATGTGAGACTTGCAGCCGAAATATTTCCTCTGCATACACTTCCATTAACTAAGGTATGTTGTTTTATATTATGTCGAATTGGAAAAATGAATGGGAGTGCAGGTAGTGTAATGGGTCAAAGGAATGGGTTAGAAACTTTTCTGTTCATTTTTAGGGGGTGTTTGGATTTAGCTTATTTGGCTCACTTTTTTGACTTATGAGCTTATGTCTTATGAATTCATAAGCCCATGTTAATAAGCTCATTAGCTGGAAATAATGGCTTATTAGCTTTTTCAAATTCAAATATGCTAATTCAAGCACCTATTTGATAGGCACTTAGTGTGATAAATATACATATATACTATTACAGTTTGATCCCACAAGGCCACAAGTAAACCATAAACGTGACTACAGCTACAAAAATATAAGAAGAAATGACTATGATGGGAGAAAACCTTTAGGGAGAAAAGTCCATGCCGATATCCTTTCCTCAATCTTTAGAGTTAATTCATCCTAAAAAACATGAAACATCATGAGTAGCTGTGATCAAACATGGGACCTATTAAAATGGTCAGGCTAGGTTACGGGTCCAAATGTGTTGTGATTACTAAGGGTTGGGTTTATACTTTCACACAAAACATTCTAATCTTGAAGCCCAAAATTTGCCAATACTGACCAAAACTGATATGCTACTTTCACACAACACATTCTAATCTTGAAGATGGCCCTAAAATGGAAATTAAGGAAAGATAAACTTACTTTGATTTCTAAGGAGATATCTAAACTGGCTGCCCCTTCCATAGCCTTGGCTGAACTGTTGCCACTGGATTTGTTTTTGTTGTCCTTGTCATTTCCCTATAACCAAATACATACACTTTGTAACACGCAACTAGTAAATAAGTAGAGTGATCAAGCAAAGAAAAGGATACTTAGTTTTGGCCTTTGCTACTGATATTGGTCATTATACAGTTAAAATTATTTAGCATTTCCCGATGCATTTGTTGTAACAGCTCAAGCCCAAAGCAACTGACAGGCCATATAACCTCCAAATCAACTTGAAACCGAGATGGAAGTTACTGGTATCCCATTAATGCTAAACAGATTCAACCACTGTTCTACAAGGGGCCCTACTCTGACTCAATTTGCAAGTAAATAGGAACCTTTACGATAAGATATCATGCTTCAAAAGCAACTACTGGGGGTGTGATACACAGGCCAATGTAGGCTATTATGCTTGGAATCAAAGTATAGAGTGAAGCTAGTGTTGGTATTTTAGTGTAAAATAGATTGAGTTTAATATGCATATAAGGGTCGACACTTATATGAATATTAACTCCACTAAGTTGCTATGTCAAAAATTCCTCATAAAATTAAATTTTCGGAAATTGAGGGACAAAATTTGATGGCTTGAAACCTTGAAACTGCCAAAAGGCAGTTAACCCTAATATCCCGTTTTATCAGAAAAACGGTTCTGTGGGATATACAGAAGAAACATAAGGATATAGAAACCCTTCTGATTGCATACAGAATAACATACACAAACTTGAATCAATTAGATTTTATCCGGTCGTTAATTGGTATCCACTCCAATTTAATCGATCTGAAAGCGTTCATACTCGTGACTTCTAATTGCTATCAGGATACCCTATCACCCCACATACGACACATAAACAACAAAGATCGATTAAATTCTTAACAAGATGGCAGGAAAATCTGTACGAGATATGACATCTAAGTTTGTGAAGTTAGCCAAATTCGAAGGGCAGGATTTTCGAAGATGGCAGAAGAAGATGCAATTCTTGTTAACCACCATGAAGGTTGTGTACGTTTTGACAACACCAGCATCGGAGGAAGTGGAGGGTGAAACCATTGATCAAATCAGAAAACGCAACAAGTTCTGGAATGATGACTTCATATGTCGAGGAACAATTTTAAACGGTATGTGTGACACTCTTTTTGATATTTATCAAAACGTAGAATCTAAAAAAAGAGTTATGGGAAACGCTTCAAGCCAAGTACATGGCTGAAGATTCATTCAGCAAGAAATTCTTGGTTAGTGATTTCATGAATTACAAAATGATAGATGGTCGTTCCGTTATGGAACAATACAATGAGTGTCTTAGTATACTTGGTCGCTTTACCCAACATGGTTTAAAAATGGATGAATCCATTGCGACGGCATCTATTATTGACAAACTTCCGCCTTCTTGGAAGGATTTCAAAACTACTTTGAAACATAAGAAGGAAGAATACAATTTGGTTGAGTTGGGAAGTACCATTAGTATTGAGGACGGGTGTAGATGTATGGAGAAAACATGGGTGAATGAAAAAGACAAGGATATTGGCGGTTCAAATGTCAATATGGTTGAAGAAACTAATAATAGTTTCAAAAAGGGTTCGGATTCTAAGAACAAGAAACGAAAGTTTCAAGGTAACGATTACAAAAAGGGAAATGGAAAGAAAGCAAAACAGTCCAACGATGGGGGCTGTTGGAAATGTGGGAAACCTGGACATTTCAAACGTGATTGCCGTAGTGGAAAAGGCAAAAACGAGGCTGGTACTAGTGGTGGATCCAAAGGAGATCCGAAACAAGCAGGTACAATATTAACAATTAATTATAATTCGGATTTGAATTATGTATCATTAATTTGTGAATCGTTCTATGTACAGGATGATGATATTGCTTGGTGGTATGATTCTGGTGCGACGTGTCATGTGTGCAAGGACCAAAGATGGTTCAAGGAACTTGCAACTATTAATGATGGACATGTTTTAACTATGGGAAATGTCGCAACA
This sequence comes from Artemisia argyi, assembly GCA_030686995.1. Taxonomy (NCBI): domain Eukaryota; kingdom Viridiplantae; phylum Streptophyta; class Magnoliopsida; order Asterales; family Asteraceae; genus Artemisia; species Artemisia argyi. The sequence goes on along the minus strand of CM060692.1, from coordinate 28,652,184 downwards.
TAACCAATACTTGGAATTGGACTAGTAGATTTAACTTTTACTTCTGGAAAAACAATTTCGTTGTGTAATGTATTGTATGTGCCCGGTATTCGGAAAAACTTGTTGTCCGGTGTAGTATTAAATAATTGTGGGTACAAACAAGTGTTACAATCCAACAAGTATATCTTGTCGAAACATGGTTCTTTTGTTGGATTTGGTTATTTGTGTAATGGAATGATTATGCTTAATTTAGATATGCCTTCTACTTTTAATTCGATTTGTATGGTTAATTCTATATCTAGTGTTAAACTTAGTAACATGGAATTATGGCATGCTAGACTAGGACATGTTCATTATAAAAGAATGAAAGAGATGTCTAAAATGAGTATGATTCCATCTATTGAGTTGGACCATAATAAGTGTAAAACTTGCATGTTAACTAAGATTACTAGAAAACCATTTAAAAATGCAAATCGTGAATCCAAACTGTTAGACCTTATTCATAGTGATCTATGTGATTTGCATGCTACACCATCTCTAGGAAATAAGAAATATGTCATAACTTTCATTGATGATGCATCACGTTATTGCTATATATATTTATTGCATTCAAAGGATGAAGCTCTTGATAAATTTCGTATTTATAAACAAGAGGTAGAGCTTCATCAAAAGGATTTGGTAAAAATCTTGCGTACCGATCGTGGAGGGGAGTATTATGATCCGGTATATTTCCAATCTACCGGAATAATACACCAAACAACGGCTCCATACACACCACAACAAAATGATGTGGCTGAAAGAAAGAATAGGACATTGAAAGAAATGGTGAATTCAATGTTATCTTATTCGGGGTTAAGTGAAGGATTTTGGGGAGAAGCCATGTTAACGGCTTGTTATTTGCTGAACCGTATCCCCGGTAAAAGCAATAAGAAAACTCCATATGAGCTTTGGCATAAAAAAGCACCAAACTTGAGTTTTCTCAAAGTTTGGGGATGTAGGGCTGTTGTTAGGCTCACTGAACCTAAAAGGAAAACTTTAGGTGAAAGAGGTATAGATTGCATATTCATTGGGTATGCTGAAAACTCATATGCATATAGGTTTTATGTATTAGAACCTAATGAGTATGTTTCTGTGAATTCTGTGATAGAATCACGAGATGCAATCTTTGATGAAGAAAGATTCACATCTATACCTAGGCCAAGGGACATGATTCATAGTTCTAAGGAACCGGTTAATACCGAAGATGTTCCATCGACTAGCACTGAACCAAGAAAGGGTACACGAGTAAGAAAAACCAAAACTTTTGGTGATGATTTTCAACTTTACTTAGTTGAAGGATCAAGGAATGAAATTAATTATCAATATCAATATTGTTTTAATATTGATAAGGATCCAATGACATATAGTGAAGCAATGGCTTCAAGGGATGTTGCTTTTTGGAAAGAAGCAATCCAAGATGAGATGGATTCTATCTTGCAAAACGAAGTTTGGAAATTGGCTGATTTACCTCCTGGTTGTAAACCATTAGGAAGTAAATGGATCTTCAAGAGGAAGATGAAAGTAGATGGTACTATTGATAAGTATAAAGCCAGGTTGGTAATCCAAGGCTTTAGACAAAAAGAGGGTATTGATTATTTCGATACATATGCTCCGGTTGCTAGGATATCTACTATTAGATTGTTATTAGCATTAGCTGCTATACACAATCTTGTAATTCACCAAATGGATGTGAAAACTGCATTCTTGAATGGTGAATTAGATGAAGAGATTTATATGAAACAACCCGAAGGGTTTGTTATGCCTGGACATGAACACAAGGTATGTAAGTTGGTTAAATCTCTTTATGGGTTAAAACAAGCACCTAAACAATGGCATCAAAAATTTGATGAAATTGTGTTGTCAAGTGGGTTTGTTTTAAATCAAGCTGACAAATGTGTTTATAGTAAATTTGATGATTCTAAGAATGGAGTCATTATATGCTTATATGTAGATGACATGTTGATCTTTGGTACAAACCAAGATCAAGTGGATGAGACAAAGGAATTATTGTCATCTAAATTTGCTATGAAAGACATGGGGGAGGCGGAAGTGATCTTAGGTATTAAGATCATACGTGAAAACAAGGGTATTTCAATTTCTCAATCTCATTATATTGAGAAGATCTTGGATAAGTTCGACTTTAAGAATTATTCTCCCACAAGTACTCCCATGGATCCGCAAGTTAAGCTATTACCTAATAAAGGTAAAGCGGTGTCTCAACTTGAATACTCGAAAAGGATTGGATCCTTAATGTATGCTATGATAAGTACTAGGCCGGATATTGCTTATGCAGTCGGAAAGCTTAGTAGGTTTACTAGCAATCCTAGTACATTTCATTGGCGAGCATTGGATCGAGTATTTCAGTACTTGAAAGGAACAGTTGATTATAAGTTAACTTACATTGGGTTTCCTTCAGTAATTGAGGGTTTTAGCGATGCAAGTTGGATATCCAATAAAGAAGATCATTCTTCTACATCTGGATGGGTGTTCCTTATTGGGGGAGGTGCCATTAGTTGGGCATCAAAGAAACAGACTTGCATAACAAACTCAACTATGGAATCCGAGTTTGTTGCTTTGGCGGCATGTAACACCCCCAAAATTTGATACAGCGGAAGACTCAACAAGCTTTCGGGGTGCTACGGGGATTGGTATCCAAACACAAGACATAAAAGAACGAGATAAAGTAAACAAAATAAAATGCAACCACGCGGGGGTTTAAAGTTTACATTATCCCCAAAATCATCCAAAGTCAGGCCCAAAAGAAATAAATATAGGTCCACAATAGTTATCAGAGTTTTAGAAATATAGATCCATAACCAGTGCCAAATGCCAAGCCTCCAATCCTAAGCATCCGCAGAGCATCACTTAATTACCTGAGAAAACGTGCTAAAAGTCAGCTTTCGCTGGTGAGATCATAGGTTTAGATTCTTAATTCAAAATAGTGGACATATACGCAAAACGCTTGCTAGCTAGACTAGGGCTCAATCATCCAACCAAAATAATCCAACCAAATCAAATCATCCCTATAGGTGCACGCTATAGCTCAAATCAATCTAATCAATAGCTTACCTAGATCAAGTCTAGGCCTCGCTCAATATGTATGCGTAAGGATACGACATACCCAACATTCGTAAGGATACGACATGTTCAACTTACCTAGATCTAGTCTAGGCCTCGTTGTTTAGCTTACCTAGCTCTAGGCTAGGCCTCGCTCTATAACCAATCCAATAGCTTACCTAGTTCGGGGACTAGGCCTCGCTCAACAACTAAATCAATAGCTTACCTAGCTCAAGTCTAGGCCTCGCTCAATAACCGAATCAATAGCTTACCTAGCTCATGTCTAGGCCTCGCTCTACCTAGTTCTATAAGCATAGCAAGTTTTGAAATCAAAAAGCGATAATAGTCCACATAAAACATTTGCACGTTTCTCACCCCAAGTATTGAAAACAAAGTTCAAGAGTAAAAGTGGGGCTATGACTCACCTCAAGTCCAGAAATCCTCAAAAGAAACGATAGAAGAAAGACGTAAGAAATCTCAAGCAACTCACGTAACGGCGACTACTGACTCGGCACTTCCTAACAATATTAAACCCGTTCAGAAATCATTTCCTCAAAATCAAATATTCCCATTCCCGAACGTAATTCATTTTACTTTCCAAAATTATCCATTTCTCGAATTAACTTCATATTCATTTGAAATTCGACGTTTGGTATCCATACGGGTGGAGGGTCGACACAGCACAACCCAAAAAGCCTCAACAAAGAACATTAATAAGACAACTATAGGTTTAATGTTAGCCCAATATATTATTTAAATAATTATCGAAGCTTATCAAATCCGTCGATTTGGTAATCTCCCATATTTATTTACGTAATATATCGTTCCAAGATTATACCCAACCTAAAACACATTGCACATAAGTTTCTATTTGGTATATGTCGTAGTCCAATAAATTCCCTATATATATATCGTCGAATCGGCCAAACTCCACGAGACATATAGTAATTCATTACCCTAAAATATATACCACATCCTATGGGCGTCGTGGGATACGATGCCCATTAATATACCCATTTTATATCGTCAAATAACTCGATCTAGAATAAGTCATTCGATATATAAAATGTTTATATTAACCGTCATATATCCGTGACAACACAAAGTCACAATATAAAGCCCACTTGGACATTAAAGACCCACAATTCGTATAACTCGATAAGTTTCTAATTTATAAATAAAATCACATTTTTTTTAATTATTATTTACCCGACTTATGTTTCGCCGTTATTTTTATAGTTATTATTTATAATAATATCCCGACATTTATTACACTACTTGCATAGTATAATAACTATCGTTTTATTATTATACGTTTACTCGTGATCGTTTTATTATTGATATACGCATTTATATATATATATATATATATATATATATATATATATATATATATATATATATATATATATATATATATATATATATATATATATATATATATATATACGTTTAACACGTCTATATACGTATATAAACGATTATATTCTTAATAATATTATAACGAGTATTATTTTTAATATCGACTTTTAAATATTTATCGAGTCATAGAATTTGGTCACATGTCCGAGTCATGACCCTCGGCTCATAGTCCAAGTCCAAGTCCAAAGTAATAAGAATCAAGTCACAATATAAACATGTCAACTCCGTCCAAACAATCCCATATCCACGTGCTACAACATGAGGGTCCGACTACGGCACCCGACTAACCTATCTCCGTCATCTAATTGACCGTCTCACAATCGGTCCCCACAACTATTCGTCAACACAACTCCACAATCAAAATTATCTCATTCTCGGCTCCCGAGCATTAACATCAAAACCCAAGGTAAAAATGCCTCAACACAAAACAATAATAACCACAAGGAAAAAAATATCAAACATCAATTAAAGTCACCAAATAATACGTGTCATCCGGGTCGATTACCAAGACCAACCCCGTGTCGAGGGACTCGTTGAGTCTCGGCTCAAACATGAATCGACCAAGGTCATACCCGAGACCATTTTGGTCTCGGCTAGCTCTCATGAGCTCGATACCAATCGAACCGACCCCAAGGGTCACGGCATCAATCCAAAACATCAAGACCACAATAATCTTTGGTCAAGAATTGACCATAACCCAACAGGGTATCACCAATACCCTCGATAACAACCCAAAAGGAAGAACCAAAATCAAAACTCTACCAAACTCGACAAAATCACAAGCCGAGAGTATGAAAACTCTCGGTTCCAAACTCGACCCATTCCAACAATCAATAACCCAGATACCAAACATTTTCTTTAAACCATTTTCATCAAAACCCATTAAATCTTTTCGTTATTATCCAAGAAAACCTGAAAAGAACCAAACCCGTGACCCTAGGTCACGGTTTTAACCAAAAATACGAGCCAAGCTCATCCTACCTTTAATCCACAAAACTAACTCGAACGGATCTTCAAAACCACAACAAGAAATGACGAATTTGAGGTGAAATCGAATGAAAAAGAAAAGATTTAGAGCGCGTGTTTATGTAGATCAAGAAGGAAATGAGGTGGGGAGTCGATTGGTGGTGGTGTTGATGGTGGTGGAGCGGCGGTGTGGTGGTGGCAGCCGATTGAAGGGGCGGCGGCTAAGGGGTATTAGGGTTTGGGATGAGTAATTTGAGAGAGAGAGAGAAGAGGGTGAAATGGTGAGGGTGTGGTGTGGGTGTTTGCATAAAACCGGACCACAAGGACGATTTAGTGTAATTTAAAAAAAAAAACAATTTTCTTTTTATTATTAATAATAATAATAGTGAGAGTGTAGTGGGCTAAGTAGCCCAATGCAATTACACGGGCCAAACCCGAAACCGTAAATAATCAAACCACTTTCTCCAACCGAACCCGTTCCCAAAAATAATAATAATATCCGAACCAATATAAAATATAATTAAAATTGTTAGGTCAACCTAGTGCCGGAGTCAAAGTAGTGCCAAAATAATAATCTCAAAATAAATCATCACGAACGAATCAAACCAAACCATAAATAAATAATCAATCCTCATAATTAACATACGATCAAAATCAAGTATCAATGTTCGTAAAATATCTCGTCACAATAAACTTTCAAAAAATTTCTAAATTTATAATTTCAATGTAATGCGGGTTTTATAAAACGGCTCCCTATTTTGCCAGTTGTCACATCCTCCCAGCCTCAGAAGGAACCCGTCCCGGGTTTCTCTCGAAATAACCCATCTACGAAGTGAAAAGCTTCGGATATCTTTTTCGAAACTCATCCTCACGTTCCCACGTAAATTTTGGTCCGTGCCACGAATTCCAACGAACTTTGATGAGCGGAATACGACTCCTCTTGAGTCGTTTGATCTCTCTATCCACTATCTCAATCGGCTCTTCCACAAAATTCAAATTTTCATCCACACGAATATCCTTGATCGGTATAACTGGTGTCTCCTCTGAAAGGCATTTCTTCAGATTACTAATATGAAACACATCATGAACTTTACTCAGTTCCATAGGTAATTCCAAACGATACGCTACGGGCCCAATTCTTTCCAAAATAAGAAATGGTCCAATGTAGCGGGGATTAATTTTCCCACGTTTCCCAAAACGTATTACACCCTTCCAAGGCGAGACTTTCAACATCACTTTGTCTCCAACCTGGAATTCTAGGGGTTTACGCCTCTGATCGGTGTAACTTTTCTGTCTATCTCTAGCTGCTTGCAGTCGATCTCGAATTTGCGTTACTTTCTCCGTAGTTTCCAAGATAAGCTCAGGGCCTGTGAGTTGGCTATCTCCAACTTCTACCCAACCAATAGGTGAACGGCATTTACGACCATACAAAGCTTCAAATGGTGCAGCCTTAAGACTTGTGTGGTAGCTATTGTTGTAGGAGAACTCCGCAAGGGGTAGATATTTCTCCCAACCTTTACCAAAGTCTATGATGCATGCACGAAGCATATCCTCCAAAGTATGAATAGTTCTCTCACTCTGACCATCGGTTTGGGGATGATATGCAGTACTCATATCAAGTCTCGTCCCCAAAGCGGTTTGAAGTGATCGCCACAATGCTGACGTGAAACGGCTGTCGCGATCCGAAATAATCGATATCGGAACTCCATGATGAGAAACAATCTCCTTCACATACAATCTCGCAAGTTTTTCCACACTATCACCTTCACTAATTGCCAGAAAATGAGCAGACTTAGTCAAACGATCCACAATTACCCATATAGCGTCGCAACCGCTAGCTGTCTTTGGTAATTTGGTAATAAAGTCCATCGTAATCCGCTCCCATTTCCAAACCGGAAGTTCTGGCTACGTCAACAATCCTGACGGTCTTTGATGTTCGGCTTTAACCTTAGAGCAAGTCAAGCACTTACTAACATACAACGCTATATCTGCCTTCATATTTGGCCACCAATATAACTTTTTCAAATCCTGGTACATTTTGTCAGACCCAGGATGAATAAAGTATCTTGACTTATGCGACTCATGCATAATCAACTCTCGAATTCCTCCATACAATGGTACCCAACTTCGCTCTCCAAAACATAATACTCCATCAGAACGTCTAACAAATCCCTTCTCATTTTCTGCCATCCCAAATATGTTCTCAGCAGCTATATTTTCTGCTTTCAATGCTTCCGTTTGAACTTTTAATATTTGAGATGGTAATGGCGACACGATAGTCATTCCTAATGACCTAACTCGTAATGGTGGAATTCTCTCCTTTCGACTAAGAGCATCAGCAACAACGTTTGCTCTACCAGGATGGTAGCGAATCTCACAATTGTAATCGCTTAGCAGCTCAATCCAACGTCGCTGCCTCATGTTAAGCTCTTTTTAGTTTAGAATATGTTGCAGACTTTTGTGGTCAGTAAACACTACACACTTGGTTCCATACAAGTAATGTCTCCATATCCTCAAAGCAAAAACCACGGCACCTAACTCCAAATCATGGGTGGTGTAGTTCTTCTCATGCTTCTTGAGCTGTCGGGAAGCATAAGCTATCACTTTCTCTCGTTGCATTAACACAGCTCCTAAACCTTTATGTGAAGCGTCACAATAGACGACAAAATCCTCGTTACCTTCGGGTAACGCCAAGATAGGAGCACTACACAACATCTCCTTAAGTAACTGAAAGGCTTCCTCTTCCTTATCTCCCCATTCATACTTAACACTCTTTGGAGTCAATTTGGTCAACGGTTTTGCTATCTTCGAAAATCCCTCAATGAATCTTCGGTAATAACCGGCTAATCCCAAAAATTGACAAACTTCTGTTGGGGTCGTAGGTGCAGCCCAATCTTTAATCGCTTCAATCTTAGCAGAGTCCACATGAACTCCTTGTCTATCAATCACATGACCTAGAAATTGTACCGTCGGAATCCAAAATTCACATTTCGAAAACTTGGCATACAGTTTCTCCTTCCTGAGCAATTCTAAGATAAGTCTTAGATGCTCCTCATGCTCCTTCTCACTCTTCGAATATATCAGAATGTCATCGATAAACACAATCACGAACTTATCTAAGTAAGGCTTACACACCCGATTCATGAGATCCATGAATACCGCCGGTGCGTTAGTCAACCCAAACGGCATCACCTGAAACTCGTAATGCCCATAACGAGTTCTGAAAGCCGTTTTCAGAATATCTTCCTCGCGCACTCGAAGCTGATGATATCCCGATCTCAGATCGATCTTCGAATACACACTCGATCCTTGAAGTTGATCGAACAAATCGTCGATCCTCGGTAACGGGTATCTATTCTTCACCGTTAACTTGTTCAACTCTCGATAATTAATACACATACGAAACGATCCATCCTTCTTCTTCACAAATAAGACCGGGGCTCCCCAAGGCGAAGAACTTGGTCTTATGAATCCATTTTCGGCTAACTCCGCTAATTGTTTCGACAACTCTTCTAATTCAGTAGGTGCAAGGCGTTAAGGCGCTCGTGCTACAGGTGCAGCACCAGGTATCAACTCAATCTGAAATTCCACTTGTCTAGTAGGCGGAATTCCCGGCAAATCATCGGGAAACACATCCGAAAAATCACGAACTACAGGTACATCTCCAATGCACCTTTCCTTCTTCTCCTTCTCTCCTTTCTCAGAAATTTGGGCTAAGAAAAGGTAACTTCCTCTCTCCATTAGCTTTGGCAACTTAGTGCAAGATATGACCGCTAATCTGGATGGGCCTCTCAAATCCTTTCTATCTCCTGGTATGTTCAGAATCTCCTTGCCGTAAGGCACACACACGATCTTCTCATCGCAGATTATATGGGTACGATACTTCGACAACCAATCCATACCAATAATGACATCAAAACTTCCTAATGTGACGGGTAGAAGATCTATGTTGAAAGGACGGTTCAGAAAGTTTAACGTGCAACCACGACTGATAGTCTTAATCCTTTCTATGTTTCCATTAGCTAACTCTACATCATAACCAATTCCTAAGGCCATCGGGGGTTTCTCAAGTAAGGGTGCAAACTTAGTGGACACAAAACTCTTATCGGCACCAGTATCAAATAGTATGGAAGCATAACGATTATTGAAAAGGAACGTACCAGTCACAACGTTCGGATCTTCTCCTCTCTTGTTCCCGAGTGCATACACTCTTCCACGAGCAACTCCAGTTTCCACACGTTGGTCCCCATTATCTTGTCGTCCACGGTTTCCTCCAGCTCCACGGTTTCCATTATTGTACCCATTACCACCCGATCCTTGATTTCCTCGGTTCCACGATTCCCTACACTCATTCCGATAATGTCCTTTCTTTCCACATCCATAGCAAGTAACATCTGCCTTGTTCATAGTTTCAGGAGTAGCTTGAACCATAGCAAGTGGTCGAGCTTTATAATCCTTAGCTATGTGTCCCATCCTCGAGTAATTCTTGCACATCACAGTACATCGACCAGAATGATTCCTATAGCATCGGTTACATTTGGGTGCATCTCCATTGTAGTTCTTCCTGTCTCCATCTCCCATAGCATAAGCTCTAGTAGTTGCTTGTCGCTTATTTCGACGATCATTTCCCTTAGAGTGATTATCCCTCTTCCTCTTTCCATTCTTATCTTTCTCAGCTTCTTCCAATGCCAAAGAGTCCATCAATTGTTGAGCAATAGTAATAGCCTCATGAATGCTTGCAGGCTTAGCAGAAATCACATCGTTCCTGGTAGCTACCGGTAATCCATCGGTATACCTCTCAATCCTTTGAGTCTCAGTCCTAAACATATTGGGACAAAGTAGGGCTAACTCTCGATAACGGCGATTGTAAGTTGCCATATCGGTACCTTTCACTTTATGGTTCCAGAACTCAATCTCCAGCTTCTTAATCTCATTCCTTGGGCAGTAAGTCTGAATCAGCAAAGACTTAAATTGCTCCCAAGTCATAGCATAAGCCACATCACTCCCAACCGAGTTACGGTAATTGTTCCACCAAGTTAAGGCTTCATCCTTGAAAGTAAAAGAAGCAAACTTTACCTTCGTATTCTCCGCACAACCACTGACATTAAACACTGACTCAGTCTTCTCAATCCACCTAACCAAGTAAACCACTCCTTCAGTTCCACCAAACTCAATAGGTCCACAAATCTTAAACTCCTTGTAGTTACATCCATTAGCACGAACAGGTGGGAAAGTTCCAGCAAAATTGTTGGAATGATTTGACTCAGCTAGTAGCTCAGCAACTCGTTGCTCCACAAGTTGATTGATCATTGCTTGATCCACAGTAGGTGCATTAGGTGGAACATGATCATTGTCTCCCTGAACATCAACGTTTTGATTCCTGTGGTTGCGGTTAGTAGTGTCCACGTTATCAGGAGTAGGGGTCTCAACATTTCGAGTTGGACGGCGTCCTCGACGACTAGGGGTAGCCGTTGCGGGTCCAGTTCTGGTAGCTCTAACAGGGTTTCTTCGTGGGGCCATTGATCTGAAACATCATACAAGTTCGTGAGTCTCCGATAGGACTTATCATATGCTCAACAAGAATTTATCAACGAAGCCAAGTCATGGAAAGAATATCAACAATACATCGTAAAACATCAATAAGGCGAATAGGAACTCAATTTCCATAATATCCAAAAACCACATAATACCATATAATAATAACCATCGACCATACAATAAAGATCCAACATCGTTCCAACTACCGAAAACACAAAGATAATAATCGTTCCAACAAGACGAGTAATCAACGGAAAATACATCAAAAATAGGATAACTAGCTTTTCTAACCGAACACTCCTCGGTTAAGAAAGCAACAAGACAACATAACCCAAGCAACTAGCCACGCTGCTGGCGGAGGCTCCTCAACTCCTGCCTCAAGCCATCAAGATCCCTCCATAACGATCCTAGCTCAACGCTATGGGTGTCTCGGTCTCTCTTGAGGTCAGCCACCTCCTTCTCCAGCTCGGCATTCCTTTGCCATAGCTTGCGGTCGGCCTCTCGAGCTGTAACAAAACCTCGCTGTAAACTATCGATATGCTCATGAACCTCCATCAAAACTCTCCTCATCTCAGTAGTCCTGCCTACAACTACAGTCATATCCACTCTCAGATCCGCTATGAACTCTCCAATAACCCTCTCAAGTCGATCAGACACACGTGCAACTCTCTCACTAAGCTCAGTAATCCGAGCCCACAACCTACCAATCTCACCTAACTCTGTATGCTCAGCAGAAACCTCAGAAGATGCATCCGACCCAACGGGACTACCAGGTGGCAACTCAAACAAGAACGGATGATCAGGTGAATCAGGCTCAATCGGATGTACAGGTGAATCAGGCTCCTCAGCCTGAGCTGGTGGTACTAACACATCATCATCATCAGGCATCTCATCCTCCTGAGGGTCAACCTCCTCCTCAGGGTCATCATCATCACCCTGCTCAGCCTCCTGAGGGTCATCAGCCTCATCCTCACCCTCGTACTCCTCCTCCTCATCGGAAGAGTACATCATCAATCGTCGTCTCCTAACAGGTGAACCATGTGGTGAAGGGGTAGGTGATCTAGGACGACGACGCAATGATGTGGGTGGCGCCTCAGACAGAAGAGAGTGAGCATCAATCTGTAAAGGTGGTGAAGTAGGGCGTACCGACATACGTGCCGTAGCTCGGTGGGCAAAACGTGGAGCCACACGAGCCAAAGCCTGATGAAGAGTAAGCTGCCTCGATGTACCAGGGAGCCCTAGAGAAGATGAGGGTCCCTGCATAGATGCAGCAGATGGTGCTGAAGTAGAACCTGTCGGTGTCATAGTAGCTGAATGCATGGCAACCTGGTAAGGGTCATCAGGAGCCATGGTGAACTGTGCTGGCAATACCGGTGTAGTAAGAATATCCTCAACGACATCAGGCGTATGGGAGGCCATAGTCTGTGACAACGGCGTAGGGTAGGTGTAAGTGTTTCAAAAACAGCTAAACCGCGAACTTAAAATACCATATCCAAAAATCATCATATAATTCCAAATCGTATAAAATCAAGAAAGATTTAGAATACCGCATTACTAAAACCATTCTCAAAACAATTAAGCCATATAATTCCTCAAAACGCATATAATTCCTCAAAACGCATCATATCACTAAATCAATAAACCTCAAATCCTCAAATCATCTCAAGAATCCCAAATCTATCAATCATCTCAATAATCTCATAATGCCTCAATAATAAACAATGATGCTTCGGCTTGGCGGGCTGGCGGGCAATGGTCGAGGATCGTTTTCTATAAAAATCGGTTATAGTTTAGGTGTCTATTTACCTAGTTCTCTATAACCTTGGCTCTGATACCAATCTGTAACACCCCCAAAATTTGATACAGCGGAAGACTCAACAAGCTTTCGGGGTGCTACGGGGATTGGTATCCAAACACAAGACATAAAAGAACGAGATAAAGTAAACAAAATAAAATGCAACCACGCGGGGGTTTAAAGTTTACATTATCCCCAAAATCATCCAAAGTCAGGCCCAAAAGAAATAAATATAGGTCCACAATAGTTATCAGAGTTTTAGAAATATAGATCCATAACCAGTGCCAAATGCCAAGCCTCCAATCCCAAGCATCCGCAGAGCATCACTTAATTACCTGAGAAAACGTGCTAAAAGTCAGCTTTCGCTGGGGAGATCATAGGTTTAGATTCTTAATTCAAAATAGTGGACATATACGCAAAACGCTTGCTAGCTAGACTAGGGCTCAATCATCCAACCAAAATAATCCAACCAAATCAAATCATCCCTATAGGTGCACGCTATAGCTCAAATCAATCTAATCAATAGCTTACCTAGCTCAAGTCTAGGCATCGCTCTATAATCAATCAGATAGCTTACCTAGATCAAGTCTAGGCCTCGCTCAATATGTATGCGTAAGGATACGACATACCTAACATTCGTAAGGATACGACATGTTCAACTTACCTAGATCTAGTCTAGGCCTCGTTGTTTAGCTTACCTAGCTCTAGGCTAGGCCTCGCTCTATAACCAATCCAATAGCTTACCTAGCTCGGGGACTAGGCCTCGCTCAACAACTAAATCAATAGCTTACCTAGCTCAAGTCTAGGCCTCGCTCAATAACCGAATCAATAGCTTACCTAGCTCATGTCTAGGCCTCGCTCTACCTAGTTCTATAAACATAGCAAGTTTTGAAATCAAAAAGCGAAAATAGTCCACATAAAACATTTGCACGTTTCTCACCCAAGTATTGAAAACAAAGTTCAAGAGTAAAAGTGGGGCTATGACTCACCTCATGTCCAGAAATCCTCAAAAGAAACGATAGAAGAAAGACGTAAGAAATCTCAAGCAACTCACGTAACGGCGACTACTGACTCGGCACTTCCTAACAATATTAAACCCGTTCAGAAATCATTTCCTCAAAATCAAATATTCCCATTCCCGAACGTAATTCATTTTACTTTCCAAAATTATCCATTTCTCGAATTAACTTCATATTCATTTGAAATTCGACGTTTGGTATCCATACGGGTGGAGGGTCGACACAGCACAAACCAAAAAGCCTCAACAAAGAACATTAATACGACAACTATAGGTTTAATGTTAGCCCAATATATTATTTAAATAATTATCAAAGCTTATCAAATCCGTCGATTTGGTAATCTCCCATATTTATTTACGTAATATATCGTTCCAAGATTATACCCAACCTAAAACACATTGCACATAAGTTTCTATTTGGTATATGTCGTAGTCCAATAAATTCCCTATATATATATCGTCGAATCGGCCAAACTCCACGAGACATATAGTAATTCATTACCCTAAAATATATACCACATCCTATGGGCGTCGTGGGATACGATGCCCATTAATATACCCATTTTATATCGTCAAATAACTCGATCTAGAATAAGTCATTCGATATATAAAATGTTTATATTAACCGTCATATATCCGTGACAACACAAAGTCACAATATAAAGCCCACTTGGACTTTAAAGACCCACAATTCGTATAACTCGATAAGTTTCTAATTTATAAATAAAATCACATTTTTTTTAATTATTATTTACCCGACTTATGTTTCGCCGTTATTTTTATAGTTATTATTTATAATAATATCCCGACATTTATTACACTACTTGCATAGTATAATAACTATCGTTTTATTATTATACGTTTACTCGTGATCGTTTTATTATTAATATACGCATTTATATATATATATATATATATATATATATATATATATATATATATATACGTTTAACACGTCTATATACGTATATAAACGATTATATTCTTAATAATATTATAACGAGTATTATTTTTAATATCGACTTTTAAATATTTATCGAGTCATAGAATTTGGTCACATGTCCGAGTCATGACCCTCGGCTCATAGTCCAAGTCCAAAGTAATAAGAATCAAGTCACAATATAAACATGTCAACTCCGTCCAAACAATCCCATATCCACGTGCTACAACATGAGGGTCCGACTACGGCACCTGACTAACCTATCTCCGTCATCTAATTGACCGTCTCACAATCGGTCCCCACAACTATTCGTCAACACAACTCCACAATCAAAATTATCTCATTCTCGGCTCCCGAGCATTAACATCAAAACCCAAGGTAAAAATGCCTCAACACAAAACAATAATAACCACAAGGAAAAAAATATCAAACATCAATTAAAGTCACCAAATAATACGTGTCATCCGGGTCGATTACCAAGACCAACCCCGAGTCGAGGGACTCGTTGAGTCTCGGCTCAAACATGAATCGACCAAGGTCATACCCGAGACCATTTTGGTCTCGGCTAGCTCTCATGAGCTCGATACCAATCGAACTGACCCCAAGGGTCACGGCATCAATCCAAAACATCAAGACCACAATAATCTTTGGTCAAGAATCGACCATAACCCAATAGGGTATCACCAATACCCTCGATAACAACCCAAAAGGAAGAACCAAAATCAAAACTCTACCAAACTCGACAAAATCACAAGCCGAGAGTATGAAAACTCTCGGTTCCAAACTCGACCCATTCCAACAATCAATAACCCGGATACCAAACATTTTCTTTAAACCATTTTCATCAAAACCCATTAAATCTTTTCGTTATTATCCAAGAAAACCCGAAAAGAACCAAACCCATGACCCTAGGTCACGGTTTTAACTCAAAATACGAGCCAAGCTCGTCCTACCTTTAATCCACAAAACTAACTCGAACGGATCTTCAAAACCACAACAAGAAATGACGAATTTGAGGTGAAATCGAATGAAAAAGAAAAAATTTAGAGCGCGTGTTTATGTAGATAAAGAAGGAAATGAGGTGGGGAGTCGATTGGTGGTGGTGTTGATGGTGGTGGAGCGGCGGTGTGGTGGTGGCAGCCGATTGAAGGGGCGGCAGCTAAGGGGTATTAGGGTTTGGGATGAGTAATTTGAGAGAGAGAGAGAAGAGGGTGAAATGGTGAGGGTGTGGTGTGGGTGTTTGCATAAAACCGGACCACAAGGACGATTTAGTGTAATTTTAAAAAAAAAAAAACAATTTTCTTTTTATTATTAATAATAATAATAGTGAGAGTGTAGTGGGCTAAGTAGCCCAATGCAATTACACGGGCCAAACCCGAAACCGTAAATAATCAAACCACTTTCTCCAACCGAACCCGTTCCCAAAAATAATAATAATATCCGAACCAATATAAAATATAATTAAAATTGTTAGGTCAACCTAGTGCCGGAGTCAAAGTAGTGCCAAAATAATAATCTCAAAATAAATCATCACGAACGAATCAAACCAAACCATAAATAAATAATCAATCCTCATAATTAACATACGATCAAAATCAAGTATCAATGTTCGTAAAATATCTCGTCACAATAAACTTTCAAAAAATTTCTAAATTTATAATTTCAATGTAATGCGGGTTTTATAAAACGGCTCCCTATTTTGCCAGTTGTCACACGGCAGCTGGTAATGAGGCTGAATGGTTAAGGAATTTGATTTATGAAATTCCGTTGTGGCCAAAGCCGATTTCTTCTATTTCTATCAGGTGTGATAGTCAAGCTACTTTGGCTAAGGCTTATAGTCAAGTGTATAATGGCAAGTCAAGACACTTAGGTGTACGACACAGCATGGTTCGTGAGCTCATAATGCATGGTGTCATATCCGTTGAGTGGATTGCAACTCATCGGAATTTAGCTGATCATTTAACCAAAGGGTTATGTAGAGATCTCGTGAAAGGATCAGCTGTGGGATTGGGGTTAAAGTCCATATAAAAGCTCTCATGTTAAGATACCCAATTCCCACCTAATATGACGTTAGGTGCTGAATTTTGAATGTTGGAAGCTTATCATCTAGAGTTTGGAACACAACATTAAATTATCCCAAAGGTATGTGTTCGGTTCTGTAAGATAAAGAAGGTTGAAGTGTTCTTCTTAATAGTTCTTTTGAAAAATTGCATTTGCAGGTGCGAGATTAAAAGAACTACCTATATGAGTACGAAGTTTAGCTGCTTCAAGAAGTTGGGACTTGGCATCGATGTACTCAAGAAAGGATAGGGACATAGGCTAGTAAAATAATGTGTCAAGTAAGAAATTGTGTATGTAAAACTAATGTGTATATTATCTTCATGTATTCAATAGTGATATTACAAGGTTCAATCTTTCGGGAAACCTTGATATCCGAATATTTGGAATGTGTAATATACTAATATGAAATTCAATCGTCTCGACATTTCATTTATGCATTAGTTTGATTGTTTGCTGTGAACTAGTTAGTTAATTTATGATTACACTAAAATGGGGGAGGTTTGTTGGTATTTTAGTGTAAAATAGATTGAGTTTAATATGCATATAAGGGTCGACACTTATATGAATATTAACTCCACTAAGTTGCTATGTCAAAAATTCCTCAGAAAATTAAATTTTCGGAAATTGAGGGACTAAATTTGATGGCTTGAAACCTTGAAACTGCCAAAAGGCAGTTAACCCTAATATCCCGTTTTATCAGAAAAACGGTTCTGTGGGATATACAGAAGAAACATAAGGATACAGAAACCCTTCTGATTGCATACAGAATAACATACACAAACTTGAATCAATTAGATTTTATCCGGTCGTTAATTGGTATCCACTCCAATTTAATCGATCTGAAAGCGTTCATGCTCGTGACTTCTAATTGCTATCAGGATACCCTATCACCCCACATACGACACATAAACAACAGCTAGCTGCTGTAGCAGTCTTTTTGTTAATAGATATTAGTTTTTGTTACTCAATCACTAAATATTAATTGCTTCCACCAAAACATGTACTCAATCACTAATATAATACTCCCTCCGTCCCATAAAAACTGTCCAGTTTGACTTTTCAAAGTCAAACTGGTTCAACTTTGACCGTAAATATTTTTTACATGTTATATAATACTTGATGAAAAATTATACTAATGAAAAATACACTTAAAACTCAATCTATTCATATATTTTACATCAAGTATTATATAATAACCACAAAAATAAATAAGGTCAAAGTTCAACCAGTTTGACTTTGAAAAGTCAAACTGGACAGTTTTTATGGGACGGAGGTAGTACTTCATTAGAAGTTTTCATAAGTCAGCAAATTGTGGTCTTTATTATCTACAAACATGATCGTGAGGTTTGTTTCCGGCTCTTATGCAATCCATCATTATTTCTCGGCTTTGGTTCTTGTTTGCTCCACTACTATAACAGTAACCACATGTTGCTTCCACCAAAACATGTACTCGGTTTTGGGATCTGTTTTATGTACTCAATAGTAGTGACGCGATCTAACTTTGTTATCAGTTCTATAAATATGCTCAATGTTGTGAAAACGCTCTTACTTTTTTACACCTTATTGGTAATAAACAGGAAACATGTATGTTAGTAATTGTTGCCTAACAGTAAATGAGATTCTTATATACTTATAAATATTTGATGAATTTCATTATGAGTTTCATACGTGACTACAAGTGTTAAGTATGTGAAACAGAGCTCAGAACAGAGTTACCCTGCTTATGACATCAGAATGTGGAAAATGTAATTGCCAGAAATCCATTACAGTAACTAGTGTCTGCTAAGTGGTAAGTTACTTGTATTATTCATACTCGAACATCAGCTCAATCTGAATCTAAAAAACACATACTGGCTTTCACCATCGCAACCAGTCTCGGCGTCTCGCCTTCAACAACACCACTCCAAGTGAGATGTTTTTAATATATAAATCAATAATAAAAAGTATCTAATACATTAATGAATACGTAATATTCTAAGTCTCCCACCTTGTAGTAAAGTCAAGCAAATGGTTGTTCTAATGGCATGGAAATGACGTGGAGGCTTCATCACTTCATTGTATTAATTTTGTGTTACAAATGGGTTGCTTATTTGGGCACATTCATTGCTTTTTGACCCAAAAGTATTACAAAGTGGAAGAAAAATTAACATCCACTTAGGAAAAATGGCAAAGACTTGAGAGTCTTTGGACGTCTGATTTGGGACATCAAGTCGTGTATGCTCCACCCAAATATAAAGTCGTCTCGTTTCTATAAAGTATTACAGATTACTATTTATAAACCACCAAAGTTCACAGGTTGGATTTGAGCCTAATGTTATGCTCATTATGTATTTGATTAACTTTGTTATCAGTTCTACAAATATACAACTAAAGTCTTAGCATATGATTAATATGTTCTATGTTGTGAAAACGCTCTTACTTTTTTACACCTTATTAAATAATAAGGTGGGAATAAGTATGTTGGTAATTGTTGCTTTGTGGTGCAAGCACCTGGATGTTAAAACTAATTATTAGATGGTCTTATGTTATAAACTAAGATAAATGACTGTGTATTGAACTGTCATAAGACCATTTAGTTTAACAGTAAATGTTATTTTTTTTAACACACCTTAAACCAACTCAAACTGATTCAGGACTGAATGCTAATACATATAAATATTTGATGAACTTCACCCGACTACAAGTGTTGAGTATATGCAACAGCCGCAACACGGCTCAGAACAGAGTTACTCTGTTTGTGAAATTAGAATGCGGAACTTTGTTATAATAATTTGCTTAAAATGCAATTGGAAATCCATTTAACCAATTACAGTTTGCTAAGTGCTAATTACTTTAATTATTAAGTGAGATGTTTTTAAAATATAATTAATAATAAAAAATATCTAAAACATTATTAAATACACAATATTCAAAATTCAAAGTCTCCAACTTTGTAATACAGTCAAGCAAATGGTTGTGCTAATGGCATGGAAATGACGTGGAGGCTTCATCAGTTCATTGTATTAATTTTGAGTTACAAATGGGTGCTTTCTTTGAGCACATTCATTGCTTTTTGAGAAAAAAAAGTATTACAAAGTGGAAGAAAAATTAACATCCACTTAGGAAAAACGGCAAAGACTTGAGAGTCTTTGGACGTTTTATTTGGGACATCAAGTCGTGTATGATCCACCCAAATATAAAGTCGTCTCGTTTCTATAAAGTATTACAGATTAGTATTTATAAACCACCAAAGTTCACAGGTTGGATTTGAGCGTAATGTTGTGCTCATCATGCGTTTGATCAAATGTTTGAATGATTCAATGAATGCATTTATACCAAATTGATTAAATAAAAGTTCATATTATAAGTTGAAAAAGTGATTTAACTGCTAATGTGCCTTTGGGTGAAGATTTGTATGTCGTCGTTAGATGGTTTTAGGACTTAGGATGTTGGCATTGTTTCCTTCCACTATATATATTTTTCATCCATTTTTTCAACCATATGGTAAATTAATGATTTAATTCTAACCAGTGCCTATGTTCTTCTAGGAAGGAGAATGGATCAAATAAACAAGTCAATGCTTGAGTGTATATGAAATAGGGCTCGGAATAGAGTTACCCTGTTTATGACATCAAATTGTGGAAATTTTGTTGTCTACCGAAAAATTACATTCCTTAAATGTCTGACACATTCCGTTGCACTTAACTACTGTCTATCGGGCTACTTTTATTAGTCACACTTAAACTTTAGCTCAATTTATATGTAAAGACCACTGGCCTTCACCACTACACCCATTACCACAAGTGCCGTCATAAGAAAAGGAATACTTGTAAACTTAATGTTTCTAAAAATTGGTCGAGTCATTTCATCAAACATGTTGTGGGTCATAAGAAAACTAAAGATTTATGCAGCCTTATAAGCGATAAATGAAGAACCATGTATGAATAAATATATCCATGAAGACATGACAATAAGCTCAAAATTGGGTCAAGTGGTATCAGGTGTCAACAAAGTATTAAACATTTCAGTTATCACACTCCTCTCTATGACGTAAATCTCTTCTTTGGATTTAGATTTATATAATCTGAATTTATAATTAACCCAATCAACCCATTCTAATTTCTCACTTGACCATTTCATTTTTATCAAAAACCCAACCTATTTTTACATCAATTTTGCCAGCTCCATCAGAGTCGCTGACTGGATATACATTTACACAATAATTGACAAGACTTGAGAGTCTTTGAACGTCTAATTTGGGACATCAACTTTATTCCATGATCTTTATTCCAAGTGTTATGTGCTCCACACAAATTCATATCCATCTAGTTCAATTCTTTGTTAGCGAAGTCTATATAAAGCTGCATAGAGGTATATGCGTTCATTATCACATCAATAAAATTTTATACACCATACATTATGAGAGAAAATATTTACTTTTACTTTATGCATACTCATGTTTTGTTTATTTTGTCACTTGTCTTGCTGTTGTTTAATACCACAACTACCACTTCCTTTGGTCACCAACAACTGGTTGCAGCAGCTGTAGGAGCTGCTCATACGTGCATCGATAAGGAAAGGCAAGCTCTTCTTGATTTCAAAGCTCACCTTCAAGATCCAGATGACATACTCTATACATGGAGACCTGAAGAGGAAGATGATTGCTGTAAATGGGATAGTGTCACGTGCAACAACCAAACAGGTCATGTCACGGAGCTTCGATTGAACTACTATTGGGTGGGAGGTGAGATTACCCTTTCGTTGGTTAACTTAAGCTACTTGAGTCATCTTGACCTTTCCTACAATTCTTTTAGTGGAACCATTGGTCAGCTCATTGGAATCATTGGTAACATGACCCGTTTAACTTATCTTGACCTGTCTTCGAATCAGTTTACTGGATCCATTCCTAAGTCCATTGGTCACATTACCCAGTTAACGTTTCTTAACCTTGGTCACAATCAGTTTATTGGAAACATTCCTGAGTCCCTGACTTCCTTAACCAATTTAACATTCCTCGACCTTAGTGAGAATAATTTCAGTGGCACCATTCCAATTTCCATTGGTTCCTTAACCGAATTAACACACATTGACGTTAGTAAGAATGATTTCATTGGAAGCATTCCGAGATCCATTGGTTCCTTGACTGAATTAAACAACCTTTTCCTTGAATGGAATAATTTCAATGGAACAATTCCCAGATCCATTGGTTTCTTGACCAAATTAATGTACCTTGACCTTTCAAACAACACTTTCTATGGAACAATTCCCAGATCCATTGGTTTCTTGACCAAATTAACGTACCTTGACCTTTCACACAACTCTTTATATGGTACCATTCCTCCCGAATTTGGAAACCTCACCAATTTGGAATCCCTTTATCTAGGTTCCCTCAAAAGTTGTACAGTTGAAAACTTAGATTGGTTGTCTTCTCTATCTTATTTAAGAGTCCTTTATATGGAT
This sequence comes from Artemisia argyi, assembly GCA_030686995.1. Taxonomy (NCBI): domain Eukaryota; kingdom Viridiplantae; phylum Streptophyta; class Magnoliopsida; order Asterales; family Asteraceae; genus Artemisia; species Artemisia argyi. Next base: position 28,629,930 of record CM060692.1, on the reverse strand, counting down.
GGAATTTCTCTGGCCAAAGCAAATAACTGGGTAAATGTAGTTATAGGTCTCGAAATCCTAGAAGAGTTAAGTCTAACAGGATGTGACCTCTCACAAGTCATGCATCCATATTCTCCATCTGTCAACTCTTCATCTATGTTTAAATTTTTTCTTAAACTTCATCTCGATAACAACAATCTCAACTCATCCATGTTTCGTTGGTTGTGTCCATTAATTGGCACCCAATCCAAAACTTTAGCTTCATTGGATTTGATTTACACAGTACAGCTTTATCTCTCTGGCAACAAGTTTGATGGGAAACTTTCAGATTTTCTGAATAGCTTGTCTGGATGCACATCAGCTACGTTTGAAGGATTGGATGCTTCAAGTAACCAATTGACATGGTCATTGTCTGATGAAATCCAAAACTTGTCATCCCTCACATACTTGAACCTATCTTCGAATCAGTTAGATGGAACTATAAGTTACAAACTTTGGAAACTACCCAATCTTCAAACACTAGACCTATCTTCCAATTCACTTGGAGAAGCTCTTTCTAATGATGATGTGTCAAACATTTCTCAGAGTATACAATACATAGATTTCAGTTCTAACAAGTTAGGGCCTCGTTTCCCCAAATGGATACAAAAACTGAAAAATCTCAAACATCTTGATCTTTCCAACAATAGCATTTCAGACATAGTTTCTACAGAGTATTGGAACCAGTGGATGTCTTCTCAATTGAGTTATTTGGATCTCTCTTTCAACAACATCAGTGGCAGATTACCAGAATCATTATCAAAACCCTCTTTCAACTTCTCAGTTGATTTAATAGATTTGAGTTTCAACTGCTTTTATGGTCCGATACCTGCTTTTCCACCAAGTATAAGATTTTTAGATCTGTCCAGAAACAAATTCCATGGAGGAATTTCATTCTTGTGTCAAATGTATGAAAATTTCAATAAACAGGGCGACTTCATCTCTAAAAGTTGGAGAGATTTTGAATATCTTGATCTCTCTTATAACTCATTGATCGGGGAACTTCCTGACTGTTTGCAGAGCTTGATATATCTAAAAGTTCTCAACTTAGGACATAACCATCTGTCAGGAAGTATTCCTCCCTCTTTGATATATCTAAAAGTTCGGTTATTATCGAATTCCTTTTGTCTTCAAGGAATTGCACCAAGTTAAGACTTTTGAATTTGGGGGCCAACAAGTTTTTTGGAAATATTCCTGTTTGGATTGGCAAAAACTTTTCAGGGTTGTATTATCTTAGCCTAAGATCAAACAGTTTATTTGGAACCATTCCTTTAGAAATATGTCCATTAGTAAATCTTCAAATCCTAGACTTTTCAATAAACAACCTGCATGGATCAATGCCATTGTGTTTGAATAATCTTTCCATGACTCAAAAAGGGCTCTTTGTGAAACAGAACGTACAGCATTTTTCATGGCTTTTAGATGACTTTTCAGCTAATGATAGTTATATTTATTATGATGAAATTTACAATAACTTTGTTGACAGTGCGATGATCAAATGGCAAGGAAAGGTAAATGAATTTAGCAGCTGTCTGAGATTAGTGAAGGCCATCTATTTGTCCAGCAACAATCTGACAGGACACATCCCATATGAAATTGTCAATCTGCATGGATTGTTGGTACTAGACTTTGTCAAACAACTCTTTAAGTGGAGGGATCCCAAGAGACATTGGTCAAATGAAAGAACTTGAAACTTTGGATTTATCCAAAAACTATTTCTCAGGATGGTTGCAATCAAGCATGTCTCAGATGAGGTTTTTAGATTATCTTGACATGTCGCATAACAACTTGTCTGGGAGGATTCCATCTAGCACTCAACTCCAGACCTTTGAAGCTTCAAGGTACATTGGAAATGCGGGATTATGTGGACCTCACCTATCCAAATATTGTCCCCAAGATAAAGAAATTGAAGTAACACCTGTGGTTGGCGAAAGTAAGAGTGATGGCGAGGCCAAAGATGAACTTCAGAGATGGTTTTCTATTGGAGCGATTGCTGGTTTTGCTACTGGATTTTGGATAGTAGTGTTTTAGTCTTAATCTGAATAGTGAATACTGATATTTCTTTTGTTAGTAAAATTCTGTTTTGTTACTCAATCGCTAATATAAAAAGCATTGGGAATTTTCTCAAGTCAGCCCACTGTGGTCTCTACAATGGATCACTAGTCTGTAGAGAGAATGCACACTAGCTCTTATGAAATCAATCTTCATTGGTTTCGGCTATGGTTCTTGTTTTCTCCAGTGCTAAACCGCAATTTTCTTCCACAAAACATGTACTCTGTTTCGGGCTCTGTTTCACACAGTAGTGACCTGATCTCATTTTTCTTTGACTTATTAATGTACTATGATTGAACGTCTTAGCATACGATTAATATGCTCGATGTTAGTGTGTATTCGATTACTCAATAAAACTGATTAGTGATTAGTAATGTACAATTTATTATTATGTTGGTAACTGCTGATTTGTGGTGCAAGCACCTAATATCTGGAAGTTATAAACTAAATACCAGATGAATGACTATGGATTGAACAGTCATAAAGTATCATGGAATTAGTTACATAACATTTTACATATGTTTTGGGTAGAAAAAGCGTCTTTACAAGGTTGAACATGCATGAGACATGGGAAATTCTCCAACAGCAGTAAGCTTTTTACACCTATTTTGTACTTGGAAGTTGTTTTCTCTATGAATTTCTGATGAGTAATTTTTAGAGAACAAGTTTGCTTATTGTAACAACTACTAATAGCCAATTTAAATCTTTCACACATGTTGTTGATGGTGCAGTTAGTACAGTCGATGCAGAGAATTGCCCTTAATTAAATAAAGCAATTACGGAGTAGTATTTATTTAAACGATGTATGGGGTTGGATTTAAGGGTAATGTTATACTCACCATGCGTTTGATTAAATGCTTGAATGGCTGAATGAATGGATTTATACCAAAAGATTTAAATAAAACTTCACATTATAAGTTTAACGAGTGTCATTCAGCTGTGAATAAGCTTTGGGACAAAATATGCCGCATCTTGAACTTTCCATCATTTTGTGAACATCAATAGTATTGGGTGAAGATATGCATGTCATTGGACAGTGTTAGAATGTTGGCACTGTTTCATTCCACCATATATATATTCGTCATCCATTATTTTTCAACCATGTGGTAAACTAATTCTAGCTGTTTCATTCCTCTAGGTGTGGTAAAAACAAAGAAACAAGGTAATGCTTGAGTGTATGAAACAGGGCTGAGAACAGAGCAACTCTGTTTGTAACATCAAGGTGTGGAATTGTGTTATCTACAGAAAACTTATTTTTCTAAAATTACTAATTGACCCAAAATTATTTCACTAACTTCTGTCATAGGAGTAAATATTTCTTTTTATTGAGACTCAAACCCGAGCTTAATCCAGATCTAAAGAACATTGGCCTTCACTACCACAGGACCACAGCCACCACCAAGTCACCAACGCACGGTCACCTAAAACAACATTTCAACTTCAAGGAATCATGAAAAAACACCAAGCAGAAGATACATGCAGGTCTTGGATGGTATGTTTTTTACTTGACGCTGAGACTTTATTTGAATATTTTGGAGATTTAATATTTTAAAAAGAGTATTGAAAAATGTTGAGTTTGTAGATGGATCCAAATATCATTTTCCGAACAAAATGTATTTTTTATAGAATGCCGTTTATATTATCAATCATGGTTGCTTTATTTAATTTGGCCAAAAGGTATCACAAGATGGGGAAACAAACATTCAATAAGGACAAATAGCAAAGACTTGAGTCTTTGGCCGTCTGATTTGGGACATAAAGTTATTCAACTCTCGTATGCTCTACACAATATTCAAAGTCTTCTTGTTCAATTTTTCACCTTAAAATATATATTAAGGCTCAAAGGGGGTATTTCAGTTCTATTTTCAGATAAAAAAATACATCCAATTTGATACACAAAATACATGCAAAGAGTGTTCTGATGTGTATTTTCAACAGTATTGCAATGAAAATTATGTAATTAGATTATCATTATGTATTTAAACTAAAGTATAAAATACTTGTTCAACGATTTAATTGCGCCTAAGCATGTATTGTTTCTTACCGAATATATAATATGGGCCAAGCTGAGTATGTAAGAACTCGGCCGATTCGATTTCCAAGTCAAACCAAATGAACTAATAACTTGTATGCAAAACTAAACCATGTCCACAGCACAAAAATAATCAACATCTTGAATCTAAACAACTTATATTGGCTTAAATAGTTAATCAAATGCAGTAAAAATTCAAATGACCAATTAATTTACCTATGCAGATTACTCTCGAAATAACATTCTTTTTATAAAAGGAAAACTAGTACACTTAATCTCTCTAAAATTTGGTTGAGTCATTTCATCAAACATGTTGCGGGTCATAAGAAAACAAAATAGTTATGCAACGTTATAAGCAATAAATTTATGACATGCAATAACTACAAATTGCAAAGACTTGAAAGTCTTTGGTCGTCTAGTGTGGGACTGCAAAATTTGAAATTTCTTGTATTTTTTTTCCAAGTGGTTGTCTGGTCCACACAAATTTATATCTGTCTAGTTCGATTCTTCATTTTTCTTGAAGTCTATATAAAGCTTCATAGAGGTATATGTTTTCATTATCATATCAAAACACATCAATACAATTTTATATAACTAAAAAAATGAGAGAAAATATTTACTTTTACTTTATGCATACTCATGTTTTGTTTATTTTGTCACTTGTCTTTCTGTTGTTTAATACCACAACTGCCACTTCCTTTGGTCACCAACTTGTTGCTGCACCAGGAGGAGGAGCTGTTCATAAGTGCATCGATAAGGAAAGGCAAGCTCTTCTTGATTTCAAGGCTCACCTTCAAGACCCATATGACATGCTCTCTACATGGAAACCAGAAGAAGATGATGATTGCTGTACATGGCTTGGAATCACGTGCAACAACCAAACAGGTCATGTCACAGAGCTTGAATTGAGATGTCTTGAAGGTGAGATTACTCCTTCCTTGCTTAACTTAAGCTACTTGAATCATCTTGAAATTTTTGGAAATTCTTTTAGTGGAACCATTCCTCAGTTCATTGGTAACATGACCAGGTTAACTTATCTTGACCTTTCTCACAATCAGTTTACTGGATCCATTACTGAGTTCATTAGTAACATGACCCGGTTAACTTATCTTGACCTTTCTTGGAATCAGTTTACTGGATCCATTACTGAGTTCATTAGTAACATGACCCGGTTAACTTATCTTGACCTTTCTCACAATCAGTTTACTGGATCCATTACTGAGTTCATTAGTAACATGACCCGGTTAACTTATCTTGACCTTTTTTGGAATCAGTTTACTGGATCCATTCCTAAGTCCATTGGTAACATGACCCAGTTAACTGTTCTTGACCTTTATCGCAATCAGTTTATTGGAAACATTCCAGAATCCATTGGTTCTTTGGCCAAATTAACAGAACTTTTTCTTTCACAAAATAATCTCAGTGGATCCATTCCCATGTCCATTGGTTCCTCAACCAATTTAACAACCCTCGACCTTAGTGAGAATAATTTCAGTGGCACCATTCCAATTTCCATTGGTTCCTTAACCGAATTAACACACCTTGACCTTAGTATGAATAATTTCATTGGAAGCATTCCGAGATCCATTGGTTCCTTGACCAAACTGACATCTCTTCACCTTTCAGACAACTCTTTCTCTGGAACCATTCCCACAAAATTTGGAAACCTCACCAATTTGGAATACCTTGATATTTATTCCCTCGGAAGTTGTAGAGTTGAAAACTTAGATTGGTTGTCTTCTCTATCTTCTTTAAAAGAACTTTATATGGATGGAACTTCTCTGGCCAAAGCAAATAACTGGGTAAATGTTATTATAGGTCTCCAAAACCTAGAAATGTTAAGCTTAGTTGGATGTGACCTCTCACAAGTCATGCATCCATATTCTTCATCTGTTAACTCTTCGGTATCTCTTAATTTCCTTTCTCTCAATAATAACAATCTCAACTCATCCATGTTTCGTTGGTTGTGCCCATTAATTGGTAATAAGCTTCGATCTCTTACTATCTCTGGCAACACGTTTGATGGGAAACTTTCAGATTTTCTGAACAGCTTGTCTGGATGCACAGCAGCTACTACGTTAGAGTATTTGGATGCTTCAAATAGTCAATTCACTTGTAACACCCCCAAAATTTGGTACAGCGGAAGACTCAACAAGCTTTCGGGGTGCTATGGGGATTGGTATCAAACACAAGACAATATAGAACGAGATAAAGTAAACATAGTAAAGTACAACCACACGAGGTTTTAAAGTTTACATTATCCCAAAATCATTCAGAGTCAGGCCCAAAAGAAAATAAATATAGGTCCACAATAGTCATCAGAGTTTTAGAAATATAGATCCATAACCGGTGCCAAATGCCAAGCCTCCAATCCCAAGCATCCGCATAGCATCACTTAATTACCTGAGAAAACGTGCTAAAAGTCAGCTTTCGCTGGTGAGATCATAGGTTTAGATTCTTAATTCAATATAGTGGACATGTACGCAAAACGCTTGCTAGCTAGACTAGGCCTCAATCATCCAACCAAAATATCCAATCCAAAATATCCAACCAAAATATTCCAACCAAAACAAATCATCCCTATAGGTGCACGCTATAGCTCAAATCAATCCAATCAATAGCTTACCTAGCTCAAGTCTAGGCCTCGCTCTATAATCAATCCAATAGCTTACCTAGATCTAGTCTAGGCCTCGCTCAATATGTATGCGTAAGGATACGACATACCCAACATTCGTAAGGATACGACATGTTCAACTTACCTAGATCTAGTCTAGGCCTCGTTGTTTAGCTTACCTAGCTCTAGGCTAGGCCTCGCTCTATATGTATGCGTAGGGATACGACATACCCAACATTCGTAAGGATACGACATGTTCAACTTACCTAGATCTAGTCTAGGCCTCGTTGTTTAGCTTACCTAGCTCTAGGCTAGGCCTCGCTCGATAACCAATCCAATAGCTTACCTAGTTCGGGGACTAGGCCTCGCTCAACAACCAAATCAATAGCTTACCTAGCTCAAGTCTAGGCCTCGCTCAATAACCGAATCAATAGCTTACCTAGATCTAGTCTAGGCCTCGCTCTACCTAGTTCTATAAGCATAGCAAGTTTTGAAATCAAAAGGCGATAATAGTCCACATAAAACATTTGCACGTTTCTCACCCCAAGTATTGAAAACAAAGTTCAAGAGTAAAAGTGGGGCTATGACTCACCTCAAGTCCAGAAAATAGCAAGACGAGGTAGGTAGAAATAAGATGTATGATAACTCACGAAACAGCAACTACGGACTTGGCACGACCTAACAATATTAACTCTTTCAGAAATCATTTCCTCAAATATATAATATTCCCAAACCCGGACGAGAATCCGTTTTATTTCCGAAAATCCATTTCGTATTAGTTTGGTGTATTTGCGTTTGGTATCCATACGGGTGGTGGGTCGACTCAAAACAAACCAACAAGATCACACGTAGAAGATATAATAAACTATAGATCTAATATTAGCCCAATATATCATTTAAATAAATCGCCAAAGTTTACCAAATCCGTCGATTTGATAATTCTCATATTTATTTACGTAATATACCGTTCCAAGATTACACCCAACCTAAAGCACATATAAAGCACATAGCACATAATTACTATATAGTATATATCGTAGTTTAATAAATTCCTCGTATATGTCGTCAAATTGGCCAGATTTCTTGATATATACACTCGCAATCTATTACACTTTACATATACTATAACCTGTGGGCGTCGTAGGATATGCTGCCCACTAATATATTCGTTTCATATAACCAAACAACCCGGCTCTACCTTACAGTTGAGTGGTTGTTTACTTATAGAAAACGTCTATATTAGTCGTCATATATCCGAGACAACACGAATGTCGCAAAGAATAACTTACCTGGACTCGAGTGACAACAATTTCGCCTAACTCAATAAATTTATTCGTTATATATATCCGAAATGACTTTTTATTAAACGTTTCATAATGGTCGGGAGTTTCCCGTTTATAACACAATTTTTATAATAATAATACGTTTAATAATAATATTACGCCACTTTCGTAGCCTAATATATATCTAATCGTATTATTTATAATACGACTCGTGATTATTATTATTATTAATATACGCGTTTATATAGTTATATATACGTTATTCACGTATATACTTTCGTATAAACGTTCATATTATTAATAATTATTATTACGAGTTTTATTATTCTCGTTCAAGTTTAATAATTATTGAGTTATACGAAATGGTCATATGTCCGAGTCATGACTCTCGGCTCATTGTCCAAGTCCACTAATAAACCAAAGTCATAAATAATAATCTCCGTCCAATCACAATCTCAACCACGGGCTACAACAATAAGGTCCGACTACGGTACCCGACTAACCTATCTCCGTCATCTAACGACCGTCTCATAACCGGTCCTCATATCACATACCACTCGACAACAACTTCTCAATTACCAAAACCAATCCAATAACCAATTCGACCCAAAGGTATACGGCCGAGAAATAAATACCACAACAATATAACAATAACAATAACCACCAATAATAATATACACTTAGTTCACATTTATCACAAAACAAATATAACATTAACCATGTTAATGTTTGGGTCGGTTTACCAAGCCAAACCCGAGCCCTCGACTCACTTGAGTTACGGCTCAAAACCACGAGTCGCGAGGACTCAAATCAACAATCTCAAGTCATCAAAATAAGCTCCAAGAGCCAAACTCCAACTAGCCATTCGACCACTTGGGTCTCGGCTTCAATAACCATATATGGCCGAGAGGCCGCGACTCACGAGAGTCAATACAAGATGGCATCGAGCCATCAAACTACACGACTCACAAGGGTGGTCGGCCAAGAAACCATCGACAACCATGGTTGACCATGACCATCAAAAATCGGTCAATAACATAAATGAGGTTCCAAACACCTCATTCGAACACCAAGATCAACAGCTCGAATAGCCGGAATAACAAGCACAAACCGAGGGTTACACCCTCGGGTACTCCTCGACCCGACGAAGATAAACCAACCCGGATACCAAACTTACTAAGAAAAACGTTTTTCATCCACAACCCATCAAGTATTACACGTTTTTAATTAAAACCCATTCGGATCTCATCTTGTCGTGACTCTAGGTCACGGTTTTATTAACCATACGAGTGAATACTCGCTCACCTTCGAACTAGAACTCCAAAACCTTGATAATCTTTCAAGAATCAATCGAAAAGTGGTGAATAAGATGGTGATTCGTGTGATAAAGTGGTGATAGGAGGCGCGTGGTATAGTGGATCTAGGAGTAGAAATGATGGGGAATCGGATTATAGTGGTAGTTTAGAGTGGTGGCCGGCGGTGGTTAAGGTGTGGCCGGATTTTCAAGGTGGCGGCTAGGGTTTAGCCAAAGAGAGAAAAGAGAGTGAGGGAGATGAGAGAGAGATGGTGAATGTGTTGTGTTGAGTGGGTTACAAACCGGGCCAAACGCACCCTTATATTAACTCTTCTCTTTTTTTTTTTTTGTAATAATAATAATAAGAATAATAATAATAATAGTAATAATAGCGATATTATTACAGTTGAGCGGGTAATGTGGGTAGATGTAAAAACACGTGGCCCGAACCCGAACTCATTTTATAATGTCCATATCACACGAGAACCTCTCGTAATTAATTAAAATATATAACGGACTCGTTAAGACGAATCATAAAACTATGTTAGGTAATCCTAGTGCCAAAGTCAACGTAGTACCAAGTGAGAATTCAAATATACATCACCGATCACATAATCAAAAATGAATTATGAACATAATTCACGAATTCCATAACGTCATTAATTAAAATATCCATAACATAGGTCTTACAAGTTCGTTGTGAATTGAAAATTTCAAATAATAATTATGATCGAACTTAAGTTGAAATGCGGGTTTTAAAAATGGCTCCCTAAACTGCCAGTTGTCACATCCTCCCCGTCTCAGAAGGAAACCCGTCCCGGGTTTCACTCGGAAAATTTCATCTACGAAGTGAAAAGCTTCGGATATCTCTTCCTGAACTCGTCCTCACGTTCCCACGTAAACTCTGGTCCATGTCGGGAATTCCAACGAACCTTGACGAGCGGAATGCGACTCCTCTTGAGTCGTTTAACTTCACGATCTAAAATCTCGATCGGCTCCTCCACGAAATTCAATTTCTCATCAACACGAATATCCCTCATTGGAATGACGGGCATTTCATCAGAAAGACATTTCTTCAAATTACTCACGTGAAACACGTCATGAACTTTGCTTAGTTCAGACGGTAATTCCAACCTATAAGCCACGGGCCCAATTCTTTCTAAGATCAAGAATGGTCCAATGTAGCGCGGGTTGAGTTTACCACGTTTCCCGAAACGTATTATACCTTTCCAAGGCGAGACTTTCAGCATCACTTTGTCTCCAACCTGGAACTCTAAAGGTTTACGTCTCTGATCGGCGTAGCTCTTCTGCCTATCTCTGGCGGCTTGCAACCGATCACGAATCTGAGTTACTTTCTCGGTAATTTCCAAAATAAGCTCAGGGCCTGTAAGTTGACTATCTCCAACTTCTGCCCAACCAATAGGCGAACGACACTTTCTGCCATACAAAGCTTCGAAGGGTGCAGCCTTAAGACTTGTATGGTAGCTATTATTATAGGAGAATTCCGCAAGGGGTAAATACTTCTCCCAGCCTTTACCAAAGTCTATGATGCATGCACGAAGCATATCCTCTAATGTCTGAATGGTCCTCTTACTTTAACCATCGGTTTGGGGATGATATGCAGTACTCATATCAAGCCTCGTCCCCAAAGCCGTTTGAAGTGATCGCCACAAAACTGACGTAAAACGACTATCACGATCCGAAATAATAGATATCGGGACTCCATGACGCGAAATAATTTCCTTCACATATAACCTTGCAAGCTTATCCACACTATCATCTTCACTAATAGCTAAGAAATGAGCAGACTTGGTTAGACGATCCACAATTACCCAGATAGCGTCACAACCGCTAGCCGTCCTCGGTAATTTGGTAATGAAGTCCATAGTAATCCGCTCCCATTTCCAAACTGGAAGTTCTGGTTGCGTTAGTAGTCCTGACGGTCTCTGGTGTTCAGCCTTAACCTTGGCGCATGTCAAGCACTTACTAACATACGATGCTATACCTGCCTTCATATTTGGCCACCAATAGAACTTCTTAAGATCCTGGTACATTTTGTCCGACCCAGGATGAATGGAGTATCTTGACTTATGCGACTCATGCATAATCAACTCTCGAATTCCTCCATACAATGGTACTCAACTTCGCTCTCCAAAACATAATATTCCATCAGAACGCTTAATAAATCCCTTCTCATTTTCTGCCATCCCAAATATATTCTCAGCAGACCGATTCTCTGCTTTCAACGCTTCCGTTTGGGCTTCTAATATTTGAGATGGTAATGGCGATACGATAGTCATTCCTAATGACCTCACTCGTAATGGTGGCATTCTCTCCTTTCGACTAAGAGTATCAGCAACAACGTTTGCTTTACCCGGATGGTAGCGAATTTCACAATCATAATCGCTTAGCAACTCAATCCAACGTCGCTGCCTCATGTTAAGCTCTTTTTGGTTCAAAATGTGTTGCAGACTTTTGTGATCAGTAAACACTACACACTTGGTTCCATACAAGTAATGTCTCCATATCCTCAAAGCAAAAACCACAGCACCTAACTCCAAATCATGGGTGGTGTAGTTCTTCTCATGCTTCTTGAGCTGTCGGGAAGCATAAGCTATCACTTTCTCTCGTTGCATTAACACAGCTCCTAAACCTTTATGTGAAGCGTCACAATAGACGACGAAATCCTCGTTACCTTCGGGTAACGCCAAGATAGGAGCACTACACAACATCTCCTTAAGTAACTGAAATGCTTCCTCTTCCTTATCTCCCCATTCATACTTAACACTCTTTTGAGTCAATTTGGTCAACGGTTTTGCTATCTTCGAAAATCCCTCAATGAATCTTCGGTAATAACCGGCTAATCCCAAAAATTGACGAACTTCTGTTGGGGTCGTAGGTGCAGCCCAATCCTTAATCGCTTCAATCTTAGCAGGGTCCACATGAACTCTTTGTCTATCAATCATACGACCTAGAAATTGTACCGTCGGAATCCCAAAATTCACATTTCGAAAACTTGGCATACAGTTTCTCCTTCCTGAGCAATCCTAAGATAAGTCTTAGATGCTCCTCATGCTCCTTCTCACTCTTCGAATATATCAGAATGTCATCGATAAACACAATCACGAACTTATCTAAGTAAGGCTTACACACCCGATTCATGAGATCCATGAATACCGCCGGTGCGTTAGTCAACCCAAACGGCATCACCTGAAACTCGTAATGCCCGTAACGGGTTCTGAAAGCCGTTTTCGGAATATCTTCCTCGCGCACTCGAAGCTGATGATATCCCGATCTCAAATCGATCTTCGAATACACGCTCGATCCTTGAAGTTGATCGAACAAATCGTCGATCCTAGGTAACGGGTATCTATTCTTCACCGTTAACTTGTTCAACTCCCGATAATCAATACACATACGAAACGATCCATCCTTCTTTTTCACAAATAAGATCGGGGCTCCCCAAGGCGAAGAACTTGGTCTTATGAATCCCTTTTCGGCTAACTCCGCTAATTGTTTCGACAACTCTTCCAATTCAGTAGGTGCAAGACGATAAGGCGCTCGTGCTACAGGTGCAGCACCAGGTATCAACTCAATTTGAAATTCCACTTGTCTATTAGGCGGAATTCCCGGCAAGTCATCGGGAAACACATCCGAAAAATCACGAACTATAGGTACATCTCCAATGCACCTTTCTTTCTTCTCCTTCTCTCCTTTCTCAGAAATTTGGGCTAAGAAAAGGTAATTTCCTTTTTCCATTAGCTTCGGCAACTTAGTACAAGATACGACCGCTAATCTAGATGGGTCTCTCAAATCCTTTCTATCTCCTGGTATGTTCAGAATCTCCTTGTCGTAAGGCAAACGCACGATCTTCTCATCGCAGATTATATGAGCACGATACTTCGACAACCAATCCATACCAATAATGACATCAAAACTTCCTAATGTGACGGGTAGAAGATCTATGTTGAAAGGACGATTCAGAAAGTTTAACGTGCAACCGCGAATGATAGTCCTAATCATCTCTATGTTCCCATTAGCTAACTCCACATCATAACCAATTCCTAAGGCCATCGGGGGTTTCTCTAGTAAGGGTGCAAACTTAGTGGACACAAAACTCTTATCGGCACCAGTACCAAATAATATGGAAGCATAACGATTATTGAGAAGGAACGTACTAGTAACGACGTTCGGATCTTCTCCTCTCTCGTTCCCAAGTGCATACACTCTCCCATGAGCAGCTCCAGCTTCCACACGTTGGTCCCCATTATCTTGTCGTCCACGGTTTCCATTATTGTACCCATTACCACCCGATCCTTGATTTCCTCGGTTCCACGATTCCCTACACTCATTCCTATAATGCCCCTTCTTTCCACATCCATAACAAGTAACATTTGCCTTACTCATAGTTTCAGGAGTAGCTTGAACCATAGCAAGAAGTCGAGCTCTACAGTCCCTAGCTGTGTGTCCTTTCCTTGAGCAATTCTGGCATATCACAGTACATCGTCCAGAATGATGCTTGTAGCACCGGTTACACTTGGGTGCATCTCCATTGTAGTTCTTCTTGTCTCCATCTCCCATAGCATAAGCTCTAGTAGTTGTTTGTCGCTTGTTTCGACGATCATTACCCTTAGAGTGATCATCCATCTTCCTCTTTCCATTCTTGTCTTTCTCAGCTTCTTCCCATGCCAACGAGTCCATCAATTGTTGAGCAATAGTGATAGCCTCATGGATGTTTGTAGGCTTAGCAGAAATCACATCATTCCTTGTAGCTACCGGCAACCCATCGGTATACCTCTCAATCCTTTGAGTCTCAGTCCTAACCATATCGGGACAAAGTAAGGCTAACTCTCGATAACGGCGATTGTAAGTTGCCATATCGGTACCTTTCACCTTATGGTTCCAGAACTCAATCTCCAGCTTCTTAATCTCATTTCTTGGGCAGTAAGTCTGAATCAGCAAAGACTTAAATTGCTCCCAAGTCATAGCATAAGCCACATCACTCCCAACCGAGTTACGGTAATTGTTCCACCAAGTTAAAGCTTCATCCTTGAAAGTAAAAGAAGCAAACTTTACCTTCGTATTCTCCGCACAACCACTGACATTAAACACTGACTCAGTCTTTTCTATCCATTTGACCAAGTAGACCACTCCTTCAGTTCCACCAAACTCAACGGGTCCACAAATCTTAAACTCCTTGTAGTTACCTCCATTAGCACGAACAGGTGGAAATGTTCTAGCAGAATTGTTGGAATGATTTGACTCAGCTAGTAGCTCAGCAACTCGTTGCTCCACAAGTTGATTGATCATTGCTTGATCCACAGTAGGTGCATTAAGTGGAACATGATAATTGTCTCCCTGAACATCAACATTTTGATTCCTGTTGTTGCGGTTCGTAGTGTCCAGGTTATCAGGAGTAGGGGTCTCAACATTTCGAGTAGGACGGCGTCCTCGACGACCAGGGGTAGTCGTTGCAGGACCTGTTCTGGTAGCTCTAACAGGGTTTCGTCGTGCAACCATTAATATAGTACCAACACAAGGTCAACTACGCAAATAGGAACACAATTCTCCATGTACGCCAGAATCGTAGAATATCATACGGAATCATTATCGTCCATACAAGTAGCGATCGATACTTTGTTCCAAAACACTAAAAGACATAATAAATACTAATCGTTCCATACGAGACGAACATACAATCCGAATAACATGACTTAAGGGATAGAATAACCAGCTCTCATAACCAAATACTCCCTGACTTAAGGCGCAACACAACAACAACATAAATCTAAATTGATCTAGCCATGAAGCTGGCGTAGACTATTCAACTCCGATCTCAAACCATCCAAATCTCTCCATAACGATTCCAGCTCAACACTGTATATATCTCTACCTCTCTTGAGGTCTGCTGCCTCCTTCTCCAACTCCGTGTTCCTCTGCCACAGCTTGCGATCTCCCTCGCGAGCAGTGAGGAAACCTCTCTGCAGACTCTCTATCTGCTCATGTATCTCCATCATACCTCTCCTAATCGCTGTCGTCCTGCCCATGACAGTAGTCAAATCAACTCTCAACTCAGCAACAAACTCAGCAATAATCATCTCAAGTCAGTCAGACATCCGCGAGATCCTCTCGCCCTGTGCAGTAATCCGAGTCCACATCCTACCAATTTCACCCAAATCTGCATGCTCAGCAGAAACCTCAGAAGGTGCATCCAACTCAACGGGACTACCAGGTGGCAACTCAAACAAAAATGGATGATCAGGTGAAACCGGCTCTAACGGATGTATCGGGGAATCGGGCTTCGCAGAATGAGCTGAATGTGCTAGCGACCCATCATCATCAGGCATCTCCTCTTCCTGAGGATCATCCTCTTCCTCATCCTGAGGGTCATCATTCTCTTCCTCATCTTGAGGGTTATCATTCTGCTCACCCTCGTACTCCTCCTCATACTCCTCGTCGGAGGGGTACTTCATCAATCGTCATCTCTGAGCAGGTGAACCATGAGGCGATAAAATCGGTGACTTAGGGCGACAATGAGACGATAAAGTAGTGGCTAAACGCATGACCATCACGTATGGGTCATCAGGGGCCATAGTGATCTACGATGGGCGACGCGTACTAGCAATAACAATTCTTAACAACAACACGTGCAAGGGAGGCTATGATTTGTGACAACGGCGTAGGGTAGGTGTAAGTGTTTCAAAACAACTAAACCGCGAATTCAAAATACCATATCAAAAATCATCATATAATTCCCAATCATATATCAAGAAAGATTTAAAATACCGCATTACTAAAATCATTCGTAAAACAATTAAGCCATATAATTCCTCAAAACGCATATAATTCCTCAAAACACATATAATTCCTCAAAACGCCATCATATCACTAAATCAATAAACCTCAAAACCTCAAATCATCTCAAGAAATCCCAAATCGCTAATCATCTCAATAATCTCATAATACCTCAATAATAAACAATGATGCTTCGGCTTGGCGGGCTGGCGGGCAATGGTCGAGGATCGTTTTCTATAAAAATCGGTTATAGTTTAGGTGTCTATTTACCTAGTTCTCTATAACCTGGCTCTGATACCAATCTGTAACACCCCCAAAATTTGGTACAGCGGAAGACTCAACAAGCTTTCGGGGTGCTACGGGGATTGGTATCAAACACAAGACAATATAGAACGAGATAAAGTAAACATAGTAAAGTACAACCACACGAGGTTTTAAAGTTTACATTATCCCAAAATCATTCAGAGTCAGGCCCAAAAGAAAATAAATATAGGTCCACAATAGTCATCAGAGTTTTAGAAATATAGATCCATAACCGGTGCCAAATGCCAAGCCTCCAATCCCAAGCATCCGCATAGCATCACTTAATTACCTGAGAAAACGTGCTAAAAGTCAGCTTTCGCTGGTGAGATCATAGGTTTAGATTCTTAATTCAATATAGTGGACATGTACGCAAAACGCTTGCTAGCTAGACTAGGCCTCAATCATCCAACCAAAATATCCAATCCAAAATATCCAACCAAAATATTCCAACCAAAACAAATCATCCCTATAGGTGCACGCTATAGCTCAAATCAATCCAATCAATAGCTTACCTAGCTCAAGTCTAGGCCTCGCTCTATAATCAATCCAATAGCTTACCTAGATCTAGTCTAGGCCTCGCTCAATATGTATGCGTAAGGATACGACATACCCAACATTCGTAAGGATACGACATGTTCAACTTACCTAGATCTAGTCTAGGCCTCGTTGTTTAGCTTACCTAGCTCTAGGCTAGGCCTCGCTCTATATGTATGCGTAAGGATACGACATACCCAACATTCGTAAGGATACGACATGTTCAACTTACCTAGATCTAGTCTAGGCCTCGTTGTTTAGCTTACCTAGCTCTAGGCTAGGCCTCGCTCGATAACCAATCCAATAGCTTACCTAGTTCGGGGACTAGGCCTCGCTCAACAACCAAATCAATAGCTTACCTAGCTCAAGTCTAGGCCTCGCTCAATAACCGAATCAATAGCTTACCTAGATCTAGTCTAGGCCTCGCTCTACCTAGTTCTATAAGCATAGCAAGTTTTGAAATCAAAAGGCGATAATAGTCCACATAAAACATTTGCACGTTTCTCACCCCAAGTATTGAAAACAAAGTTCAAGAGTAAAAGTGGGGCTATGACTCACCTCAAGTCCAGAAAATAGCAAGACGAGGTAGGTAGAAATAAGATGTATGATAACTCACGAAACAGCAACTACGGACTTGGCACGACCTAACAATATTAACTCTTTCAGAAATCATTTCCTCAAATATATAATATTCCCAAACCCGGACGAGAATCCGTTTTATTTCCGAAAATCCATTTCGTATTAGTTTGGTGTATTTGCGTTTGGTATCCATACGGGTGGTGGGTCGACTCAAAACAAACCAACAAGATCACACGTAGAAGATATAATAAACTATAGATCTAATATTAGCCCAATATATCATTTAAATAAATCGCCAAAGTTTACCAAATCCGTCGATTTGATAATCCTCATATTTATTTACGTAATATACCGTTCCAAGATTACACCCAACCTAAAGCACATATAAAGCACATAGCACATAATTACTATATAGTATATATCGTAGTTTAATAAATTCCTCGTATATATCGTCAAATTGGCCAGATTTCTTGATATATACACTCGCAATCTATTACACTTTACATATACTATAACCTGTGGGCGTCGTAGGATATGCTGCCCACTAATATATTCGTTTCATATAACCAAACAACCCGGCTCTACCTTACAGTTGAGTGGTTGTTTACTTATAGAAAACGTCTATATTAGTCGTCATATATCCGAGACAACACGAATGTCGCAAAGAATAACTTACCTGGACTCGAGTGACAACAATTTCGCCTAACTCAATAAATTTATTCGTTATATATATCCGAAATGACTTTTTATTAAACGTTTCATAATGGTCGGGAGTTTCCCGTTTATAACACAATTTTTATAATAATAATACGTTTAATAATAATATTACGCCACTTTCGTAGCCTAATATATATCTAATCGTATTATTTATAATACGACTCGTGATTATTATTATTATTAATATACGCGTTTATATAGTTATATATACGTTATTCACGTATATACTTTCGTATAAACGTTCATATTATTAATAATTATTATTACGAGTTTTATTATTCTCGTTCAAGTTTAATAATTATTGAGTTATACGAAATGGTCATATGTCCGAGTCATGACTCTCGGCTCATTGTCCAAGTCCACTAATAAACCAAAGTCATAAATAATAATCTCCGTCCAATCACAATCTCAACCACGGGCTACAACAATAAGGTCCGACTACGGTACCCGACTAACCTATCTCCGTCATCTAACGACCGTCTCATAACCGGTCCTCATATCACATACCACTCGACAACAACTTCTCAATTACCAAAACCAATCCAATAACCAATTCGACCCAAAGGTATACGGCCGAGAAATAAATACCACAACAATATAACAATAACAATAACCACCAATAATAATATACACTTAGTTCACATTTATCACAAAACAAATATAACATTAACCATGTTAATGTTTGGGTCGGTTTACCAAGCCAAACCCGAGCCCTCGACTCACTTGAGTTACGGCTCAAAACCACGAGTCGCGAGGACTCAAATCAACAATCTCAAGTCATCAAAATAAGCTCCAAGAGCCAAACTCCAACTAGCCATTCGACCACTTGGGTCTCGGCTTCAATAACCATATATGGCCGAGAGGCCGCGACTCACGAGAGTCAATACAAGATGGCATCGAGCCATCAAACTACACGACTCACAAGGGTGGTCGGCCAAGAAACCATCGACAACCATGGTTGACCATGACCATCAAAAATCGGTCAATAACATAAATGAGGTTCCAAACACCTCATTCGAACACCAAGATCAACAGCTCGAATAGCCGGAATAACAAGCACAAACCGAGGGTTACACCCTCGGGTACTCCTCGACCCGACGAAGATAAACCAACCCGGATACCAAACTTACTAAGAAAAACGTTTTTCATCCACAACCCATCAAGTATTACACGTTTTTAATTAAAACCCATTCGGATCTCATCTTGTCGTGACTCTAGGTCACGGTTTTATTAACCATACGAGTGAATACTCGCTCACCTTCGAACTAGAACTCCAAAACCTTGATAATCTTTCAAGAATCAATCGAAAAGTGGTGAATAAGATGGTGATTCGTGTGATAAAGTGGTGATAGGAGGCGCGTGGTATAGTGGATCTAGGAGTAGAAATGATGGGGAATCGGATTATAGTGGTAGTTTAGAGTGGTGGCCGGCGGTGGTTAAGGTGTGGCCGGATTTTCAAGGTGGCGGCTAGGGTTTAGCCAAAGAGAGAAAAGAGAGTGAGGGAGATGAGAGAGAGATGGTGAATGTGTTGTGTTGAGTGGGTTACAAACCGGGCCAAACGCACCCTTATATTAACTCTTCTCTTTTTTTTTTTTTTGTAATAATAATAATAAGAATAATAATAATAATAGTAATAATAGCGATATTATTACAGTTGAGCGGGTAATGTGGGTAGATGTAAAAACACGTGGCCCGAACCCGAACTCATTTTAAAATGTCCATATCACACGAGAACCTCTCGTAATTAATTAAAATATATAACGGACTCGTTAAGACGAATCATAAAACTATGTTAGGTAATCCTAGTGCCAAAGTCAACGTAGTACCAAGTGAGAATTCAAATATACATCACCGATCACATAATCAAAAATGAATTATGAACATAATTCACGAATTCCATAACGTCATTAATTAAAATATCCATAACATAGGTCTTACAAGTTCGTTGTGAATTGAAAATTTCAAATAATAATTATGAACGAACTTAAGTTGAAATGCGGGTTTTAAAAATGGCTCCCTAAACTGCCAGTTGTCACATCACTGAATCATTGTCTGATGAGATCCAACACTTTTCATCCCTCTCTCACTTGAAACTGTCTTCTAATCAGTTAGATGGAACTATACCTGACAAGCTATGGCAACTACCCTTGCTTGAAGAACTAGATCTATCTTATAATCAGTTAGACGGAATGATAAGTGACAAAGTGTGGCAACAACCCAGCCTTCAAAGGCTATACCTGTCTTCCAATTCTCTTAGAGGTGCTATCTCTGAAAACATTGGAAAATCAAATCTTTTGTATATAGACATTTCAAATAACTCACTGGAAGGAGCTTTTTTTAATGATGACGTGTCAAACTTTTCCTGGGGTATACAATATATAGATTTCAGTTCTAACAAGCTAGGGCCTCGTTTCCCCAAATGGATACAAAAACTGAAAAATCTAACGCATCTTGATCTTTCCAGAAATAATATCTCAGACACAGTTTGTACAGAGTACTGGAACCAGTGGCAGTCTTCTCAGTTGTACCATTTGGATCTCTCTTTCAACAACATAAGTGGGAGATTACCGGAATCATTATCAAATCACCACCTTGATATAGTAATTTTGAGTGTCAACAACTTTTATGGTCCAATACCTGCTTTTCCAGCAAGTATAAGATTTTTAGATCTGTCCAGAAACAAATTCCATGGAGGAATTTCATTCTTGTGTCAAATGTATACAAATTTGGAATTTCTTGATCTCTCACGTAACACAATGACCGGGCAACTTCCGGACTGTTTTCAGAATTTGACATATCTAAAAGTTCTTAATCTAGGAGAGAATACTCTATCAGGAAGTATTCCTCCCTCTGTAGGATGTTTGGGTCAACTCGAGACTTTGAGTTTATACAACTTCTCTGGAGCATTGCCTGTGTCTTTGAAGAATTGCACCCAGTTAAGCATTCTGGACTTGGGGGACAACAGTTTATATGGTGATATTCCTGTTTGGATTGGGAAAAAGTTGTCAAGGTTGTATGCCCTTAGCCTAAAATCAAACAACTTCTTTGGAACCATCCCTTCACAAATATGTCAATTAGTAAGTCTTCAAATATTAGACTTGTCAGATAATAAGCTCTATGGAACAATCCCATCGTGTGTGAACAGTCTTACTTCCATGGTTCAAAAAGGATTGTTTTTGGAACAGAATGTACATCATTATCTTAGTTCTTTCAATTTGAGAATTACTAATACTATGTCCAGTGGTGGTAGTGTTAACAGTAGCTATATTGACCATCTGTTGATTGAATGGCAAGGAAAGGTAAATGAGTTTAGTAGCATTTTGGGATTGCTAAAGGTGATCGATTTGTCAAGCAACAATCTGACAGGACATATCCCAAATGAAGTTACCAATCTACATGAATTTTTAGCACTAGACTTGTCAGGCAACTCTCTCGTTGGAGAGATTCCACGAGACATTGTTCAAATGACACGGCTTTTAACTTTGAATTTATCTAGAAACATGCTTTCTGGAGAGATACCACCAACCATGTCAGAGATGACTCTACTAAATAATTTAGACTTGTCATTTAATGACCTTTCTGGGAAAATACCATTGGGTACTCAACTCCAAACCTTTGATGCTTCAAGTTACACTGGAAATGTGGGGCTATGTGGACGTCCCCTGCCCAATAATTGCTCTGGAGATGAAGATTTGGGAGCACCACCTGTCGGTGAGAGTGATGGTGATGGGGAAAGTACAGATGAACTTCAAACATGGTTTTATATTGGAGGGGCCACAGGTTTTGCAACGGCATTTTGGATAGCATGTAGCACTTTACTTCTCAATCGCCGTCTTCGACATGCTTTTTTCCACTTTCATAATTGCTTGAAGGATTGGGTGTATGTAAATGTGGCAGTGTTCATTGCAAAATTGCAAAGGGTTGCACGCGCATAGTTGTACATGTTTCAAAGTTTCTTTCTTTAGCACTTATAGTTGTCTGCTCTGTATGTGCTTTTCCTGTACTTATTATTGTTCTTATTATGTTGGTAGAGATAATGTATTGTAGTATCATGCTTCGCACTTGTATTTGTCCACGGGTTTTTAAGGCCCCGTTATTAATAAAAGTACCACTAATACCATAGGTGGCCATTTCTGCGTGTTGTGTAAAATTCATTAACAAAATTTAATGCATGATGAATGTTACGTGTGTGGAAAACAGAGTTGTTGGCATATCAGAATTATGATGATCTCAAACACACTAACAAAAGAGGGTTTAAAACAATGAATCCTGCAAACAGGGTTTTTTTTGGCTAAAAGTCCATTGTTGTATTGATTAAAATTTGAATGGTTGATGTGCCACCTTGACCGTAATTAATTGTCAGAAACAATCATTGAATGTAAAAAATAAAAATAAAATTGGATGTTGAAGTTGGGATTCGAATGAGATTTTGATCGATAATTTCTGAGTTAAACATGAATTTACCCTCTGCATAAAACTAGTAGCATGTACAGATAGAAGGATACAATTTGTATTGATGTGCCACGTTGAAGTTGAAGTTAAAAATAGGACGTCGTTGATCGATCATATCTGAGTCAAACATAAATTTACTCTCTGCATGAAACTAGTAGCGTGTAGAGATAGAAATATACAATTTGTATGGATGCTAAGCATATTACTTTTTAGATGATGATCTTACATTGATGGTTTTATACTGCCATACAGGTGCTTTTGCTGTTTATGTAAAACAGTGAAAGGGGTCATGTTCGTTGAATAATGGCAACGGGCTGCACAAATATAAGTGTTTGTACTTCATTCTTCTTTTTATCTTGTTGAATTCTTGTATCTATGTAATGTATGTATAAGCACGAGATCCAACTGTACTTACTGTCATATCTTTCAATGAACTATATTTCCGGCAAGAATTCTCAATGTTTACATGATTTCAGGATTTCTAACCACTACTATATATTGAGTATGTGAAACAGAGCTATCTTGCTGTTGAATCGAATGTGTGGCTGCCTTTATATCAATTCAGTGACCTACTGACCTTTATTTCGACTCCGAATACACACACTCATACATAGTCGAGCTTAACTTGAATATAAGACACATGTGGGACAGCTACAAATTTGCTGAAACCATAAGACTCGGACTCTTTAGAGTGTGCTTATTGCCGAAATAATACTAGTCTATAAACGGTACTTCCTATGCAGTTTTACCTAAATGAAATCTTTTAGACTGTATTATCAAATATATGTTTACAGATGGGGTGTCTTTTTATCCTATTTCGATTGGTATTTATGTTGCTGTTCAAAAGAATTTGTTTCCAAAAAGTGTGAACGCATGTAAATAAGATGCTATTTATTTGTTTTATTCATATGTAAAGTCTGTTTGAAATTACCTTGTACCAAAAAAATTCTAATAAGGTTTCTCTTGTACCAAAAAATTCTAATCCTCGTCAAAGGGACATTGCCCTAGCGATATCGTCAACTACAAAAGACCTCTTTAAAAAAATTATTTCAGTTCAATCTAAACTCTTGCCGAAAGGATAGTGTTGAGCCGTTGATCACATGAGGTTGGTCTTTGAAGAAGGTTCAGTTGACAACCATAGTTGCATGTAATATCTTTGTAACAACTAACAACCAAGGGTCACAAATCGGGTAATACCCACAAGAACGGAAAAACAAACTAACCAAATAAAACCAAGCCGAATTTGTTAAAATCGAACAGAAACGAATTAAATATTTAGTTTTCAATTTAGATATGGTTTTGGCAAAATGTAAACCCGAATAAAAAACCGGATTCACATAAATATATATATTTTTATATATTTATATACATACAAAAACCATTAAAAACCCTTTCTTAGTATAAATATAACAATTTTATGTTTGAAAATATTTTTTCTAAAACAATATATATAATTAAATGAAATAGAAAAGATAAATTATATAAATCGCGTCATTCGAGTCAACCAGAAAACCGAACCAAATTCAAATTCAGTTTTTGGTACGATTTAATCCAATTTGAATTCGATTAAGTTCGGTTTTCTATTTTACCCAAAAACCAATTTTCAACCGAACAACCCGAATACCCGATAACCAAAAAGATATACCAAGTACCAACATTGTTATTTAGTATTTAAAGGCTATACTTTGGCCCAACATGTGATCAATCCAACCCACAGCCCACACAAACCCAACTTAAAAACATTGACTTTGACCAGCTTTTCACATAAATAAAATCCCCCAAAATCCGAAACCAATCACTCTCTTTTACAATCCCTAACCTCACACACACATTCCAATTTGGGGTTTTGTTTTTTATGTTGGATTGATTGATAAAGCTTGTTACTTGGTGTAGATTTATGTGTTTTTGGTATTGAATTGGGTTTTTAGGGTTAGGGTTAAAGATTGGTGATTTTTATTGGGTTTTTGTTTTTATTGTTGAATAGGGTTGTTTGGGTTAATGCTGTTAGATTAGGGGTATTCGGTTAAAGGCAGTTAGTTGTAGTAAGTGTATTTGTAGCTGTTATTGAATTAAGCCAACCGTTGGATGTTCGTGTAAGAATTAAGGTGTTTGATGGTTGAATAAGTTATTAGGATTTGATTATGTTTGTATCGTTAGATTAGTAGTAATGGCGACCAAACCGACCACCTCCACGTTACCTTACATCAGCATTCACTCCCTTTACCAGACCCTGTAGCGGTAACCACCAAACTCATCACACAAATATACCCCGTAATACACTTGCACACACGCGCACACAAAAACAATCAAATTTGGTTTGGTGGTCTGGATGTTGTGTAGAGGGGAGGGATGTGTAGAGATGCTCGAGGTGTCATGGTGGTGGCACGTAAGGCAGCCTCACGTGAAGGAGCAATGCATAATGGCCAGTCTTAGAGTTTTTATTTTCTATACACGTCTGTTTCTTGTTTTGAGTTAAGGCATTAAATGGTCTTATATGTTATTAGAGTTTAATTCTTCAAAAGTATGTTTTGTGAGGAAATTAGTGATTACCAATGTCGAACAGCTATCGAAAGATTCGGTGAACCCCATTGTGATTTTCTCAATAACTACAATCTCAACTCGTCCATGTATCATGGCTGGTGCCCATTATTTGGTTATAGACTTAGAGTTCTCTATCTCTCTGGCAACATGTTTGATGGGAAACTTTCAGACTTTCTGAGCACCTTGTCTTGATGTACTTCCAAAACTTTTCATCCCTAATATACTTGAACCTATCTTCGAATCAGTTAGATGGAACCATAACTGGAAAACTATGGCAACTACCCACACTTCAAAAACTAGATCTATCTCCCAATTCTCTTGGAGGTGTTACCTCTGAATACCTTTCAAAACAAATTTGCATCTTTTTAAAATAGACCTTTCAAACAACTCACTCAAAGGAGTTACTTTCAATGCTGACATGTCAAACCTTTATGTAGAATATATTGATTTCAGCTCTTGCAAGCCAGGGATGAAAATAGATGAAAAACAAGCCAGGGATGAAAATAGATGAAAAAACTTTTTCATCTTGATCTTTCCAACAATAGCATTTAAGACACAATATCTGCACATTACTGGAATCAATGGAACCCTCTCAATGGTGCTATTTAAATATCTCTTTCAACAACATCAGCGCCTCAGCGGTGTACGTTACCAGAATTATTATCAAACTGTGACCTTAAGTCAGTTAATTTGAGTTTCAACAAATTTCATGGTCCTATACCTGCTTTTATCCCGGGTATAAGTTTTCTTAATCTTTCAAGAAACAAATTTCACGGAGGAATCTCTTTCTTTACAAGTTTATTGGAAATATTCCTGTTTGGATTGGCAAAAACTTTTCAGGGTTGTATTATCTTAGCCTAAGATCAAACAGTTTATTTGGAACCATTCCTTTAGAGACACGTCCATTAGTAAATCTTCAAATCCTAGACTTTTCAATAAACAACCTGCATGGATCGATACCATCGTGTTTGAATAATCTTACTACCATGACTAAAAAAGGGCTCTTTGTGAAACAGAACGTACATCATTTTTCATGGCTTTTAGATGAATTTTCAGCTAATGATAGTTATATTTATTATGATGAAATTTACAATAACTTTGTTGACAGTGCGATGATCAAGTGGCAAGGAAAGGTAAATGAATTTAGCAGCAGTCTGAGATTAGTGAAGACAGTCTATTTGTCCGGCAACAATCTGACAGGACACATCCCATATGAAATTGTCAATCTGCATGGATTGTTAGTACTAGACTTTGTCAAACAACTCTTTAAGTGGAGAGATGCCAAGAGACATTGGTCAAATGAAAGAACTTGAAACTTTGGATTTATCCAAAAACTATTTCTCAGGAGGGTTGCAATCAAGCATGTCTCAGATGAGGTTTTTAGATTATCTTGACATCTTGCATAACAACTTGTCTGGGAGGATTCCATCTAGCACTCAACTCCAGACCTTTGAAGCTTCAAGGTACATTGGAAATGCGGGATTATGTGGACCTCACCTATCCAAATATTGTCCCCATGATAAAGAAATTGAAGTAACACCTGTGGTTGGCGAAAGTAAGAGTGATGGCGAGGCCAAAGATGAACTTCAGAGATGGTTTTATATTGGAGCTGTTGCTGGTTTTGCTACTGGACTTTGGATGGTAGTGTTTTAGTCTTAATCTGAATAGTGAATGCTGATATTTCTTTTGTTAGTAAAATTCTGTTTTGTTACTCAACCGCTAAGAGGCAAGGGAGCCATAACGCATTTCATGCGTTAATCCTATGTGGCAATCTCATTTCTCACGTTAACACGTTACCATGATTTCCTAGTGGGTTGCGTTGGCCTTGCGTTTCAACGTACGTTGATATGGCAACTTGCGTTGCAACGTGAGCTTGTGTAAAAAAAAAAAAAAAAAAAAAAAAAAAAAAAAAAAAAAAATTACAAACTACCCCCAAAACTACTAGCCGTTAGTTTGAAACAAAAAAAAATAAAAAAATTGCAAGTTACCATTATTTTCAAATGGTTATAATTTTTTCAAAATAATTTTTTTTTTAAACCGTTATAAATACCGCTAATAAACTTATGTTATTCAAACAAAAAAAAATGGCTTGCAACAAACTCCATCATACCGTCGAACAACTTCAAGAATATGTCAGAAAACAGGTCGAGATAGACGACACGGCTCGACAAGAGGCTATTGTCGAAGTTATTAACAAGTTTGAGCTCGCAAAGGCACTCAAACAACAACTGAGAACACAATACTCAGAGTGCAATCACATCTCTGACGACATAAAATTTGTGATTAACCAGTTTTTGTACGATGAATTTCGCAAAGATCATGCCGCTGTTAAGAAATTGAGGGGCTGTATGAGTCAGATACATGCCCAAAATCAAACAAGATTCGTTGGAGTTATGAAGAAAATGTGGAAGCTGCTATAGTTGAGCAACAACAACATAAAGGTGCATCAAGCTCATCTGCACCAAGAGTTGTTGATGATAGTGGCTGGAACTCTGACAAAGAGCGTGAGCTGAGCAGGATGGAAGCTCAGTTAGAAGCAGAGAGGTTGGCGAGCTTTGATCCATACGATGACGGTTACGACTCAAACAACTCTCAAACCCCTGGACTACAACTGAAGTTAGGTTTATGTGCTGTTTTAATTTAGTATCGTTTTTAATTTATGATTATGTAATGTTTATGTAACGTTTAAGTATTTTAGTTAAGTATGTTTTTTTTTTTAAATAAATTCATTTCCTTAAGAAAACATTACAATACAATATGAAAACAAGACATACAAAACAAATAACAGATATGATACGAAAAAGACATATAACACAAATGACTGATTTGAAGCTTTTATTCGGCCCATTTGGGGTGGGTTCTCAAAACCTCCCAAGATTGAACATATTTGAAGCTTTTCCCACCATAGCGATCTTTAAAATTTCTCATTGCATTCGTGAGACAAACAGTGTGATCGTCCCCGGTTGTTTGCCGCAACTGTCGGTAAATACCATTGAATACAACACATTCACGGTTGAGTCTGCTCCATTTACTCATGACCGTATCTTTGTTTCAATTGACACCATCAGAAAGATTGTTGAAAATGATAACAACCCGGTTCCAAAAAGAATATGCATTGTGTTGGACAGGATCTTCATGAACTGCAACCCAAGCTTGAGCTAGCAAGATTTCTTCTTCTACTAACCAACGATTACTCATTTCGAATGTTTGAAGTTTGAAAAAAAATTGTAAATTGGTATGCTATTTATAGCTGTTTTAAAACAATAGGAGCGGGATATATTTAAAATTCAAATTCAAATATGAGCGGGATATATTTAAAATTCAAATTCAAATATGAGCGGGATATATATTTAATAATATAGAGATTGAATGTTTAATAAATGAATTTGTTAAGGGTAGAATTTTGTAAATTTGTAAAAAGTGATGTTATTGGGTGTTATGGTTTCCTGGTGTTGTGTTATTTGGTGTTGAGATGATGTGACGCTGACGTGGCGCTGAGTTATTTTTCAACTAAAGTTATGGTACCCTTTGCTCTAATATAAAAAGGATTGGAAATTTTCTCAAGTCAGCACAATATGGTCTCTACAATGGATCACTAGTCTGGGGAGAGTAAATGCACACTCAAACCCTTCCACAAACCTAGCCAAAAAAAAAATCCCAGCTTTATGCATTTTATAGATGTGTCGTTTATATCACGTTATCTTATGAAAGGGTTGCTTTATTTGGGTCTATTTTTTTGGTTTTGCATTTATATCACATAATAATTCCCAGACCAAATCATATCACAAGTTGGATGAACATGCAATAAGTACAAATTGTAAAGACTTGAGAGTCTTTGAAGCGTCTAATTTGGAACTTCAAATTTATTCCATTACCTTTATTCCAAGTGTTCTCTGATCCACACAAATTTATATCCATCTAGTTCAATTCTTTGTTATCGAAGTCTAAATAAAGCTGCATAGAGGCATATGTGTTCATTATCAGCTCAAAACACATCAATACAATTTCAATTGTCGAGACTATTTAGTAGATATCTATATTGATGGTGATTTCTTAGTTTGGGATTATATGTCAAGCTTATACATGTTGCCATTATATCGACGTTTGAGTTTTTAAAATAGTTTGATTTTCTTTGTAGCTTGCAAACATGAGTTATTCAGTATTATTCTTCATTTGCAAACATAGGTCAGTTGAACTATATGGGCCCACTAAACTAATCAAATCTATAGATTACTTTTATCATCTCTAAGATTCCATTTTCATCCTTTAACATCATCTACAATGCATCAAGTCTTTAAAGACTTGATGCATTTAATGCATTTAATGCTCAACACATTTAGTTACTAAAGCTTTTAAGAAAGACTTGAAGTTCACCAAGTCTTTTTAAAAAGCTGTACAAGAAGCTTTTAATGCAATGCTAAAAACCATCCTAAAATGCTTTTTTATAATAGTGAAAAGCTTACTCATTTGACTCATTGTGGATGCTCGAACATGCACCGGTATTATTTGTCTTCCTCTTTCAATTTTTATTACAAGCCTGTATCTTATTTGTTTCAAGTAAAGGATGGTGGTTAACAGTAAAAAGTTAACAATGAAGTGGCAAAACGGGTTAGTGAAACAGGTTAATTTGAGCAACGAATCAAAATGGTTTCGGGTTCAAACTAGTTCAGGTCAAACAAGCCACTTGAAAACTGGGTCAAACGGATTAGATTGAAAACACACTTGGGTTTAAATGGGACACACTTTTCTTTGTTATACCACCACACGAATTTTTTTAGAGGAATTATAGTGTACTGAGTAGTTCACAATTTGAGGAAACAACTCTTCACTAATTTTTTATATATGGTCAAAATTTGCTGCTCTAGTTGATATTCATTCACCTACACAAGATGAAAAGATTTCACCCACACATACTGTTCATGTTGTTGACCACTTCCATGGTTTTTGATTCATTTATAATAAAGCAAAAAAATGAAAATCAAACCATTTTTGCACAAAAAAAAAAAAAAAAAAAAAAAAAAAAAAAAAAAAACCTCATGGATGTTCCTGTAGTAGTTAAATTATTAGGTTTGCTGAATCAATACACTTCTATAATTTAACATTGTAGATCGATCAAATTATCATATTTCCAAACTATATGCGTTTTATAGATGTCGTTTATATCACATTACCTTATGAATGGGTTGCTTTATTTGGGACCATTTATTTGGTTTTACGTATATATCACATAATGATTCCTCGACCAAAACATATCACAAGTTGGATGAACATGCAATAAGTACAAACTGCAAAGACTTGAGAGTCTTTGGATGTCTAATTTGGGACTTCAAATGTATTCCATTATCTTTATTCCAAGTGTTATCTGCTCCACACAAATTTATATGCATCTTGTGCAATTCTTATCTATCGAAGTTTATATAAAGTTGCTTAGAGGTATATGTGATCATTATCAGATAACAAAACATCAATACAATTTTATACAACATACATTATGAGAGAAAATATTTACTTTTACTTTATGCATACTCATGTTTTTTTTTATTTTGTCACTTTTCTTTCTGTGGTTTAACACCACAACTGCAACTTCCTTTGGTCACCAACTTGTTGCTGCAGCAGGAGGGGCTGTTCATAAGTGCATCGACACGGAGAGACAAGCTCTTCTCGATTTTAAAGCTCACATTCAAGACCCAAATAATTGGCTCTCTACATGGAGACCTGTAGAAGAAGATGATTGTTGTCAATGGGAAACAGTCACGTGCAACAACCAAACAGGTCATGTTACAGAGCTTAGATTGAAGGGCTATGGTCTTGGAGGTGAGATTAGCCTTTCGTTGCTTAATTTAACCTACTTGAATCATCTTGACCTTTCTTTCAATTCTTTTCATGGAACCATTCTTGAGTCCATTGGTAATATGACCAAATTAACTCATATTGGCCTTAATGGGAATAATTTTAGTAGAACTATTCCCATATCCATTGGTTCCTTGTATCAATTAACTTATCTGAACCTTGGTGAGAATAAATATACTGGAACCATTCCAAGGTCCATTGGTTCTTTAACCAATTTAGCAAGTCTCAGCCTTGATGGGAATAATTTCAGTGGAACCATTCCCAGATCCATTGGTTCCTTGACCAAATTAACAAGTCTTGACCTTTCAGACAACTCTTTCTATGGAACCATTCCTACAGAATTTGGAAACCTCACCACTTTGGCCATCCTTTCTCTTATTTCCCTCGGAAGTTGTACGGTTGAAAACTTAGATTGGTTGTCGTCTCTATCTTCTTTAAAAGTCCTTCATATGTATGGAATTTCTTTGGCCAAAGCAAATAACTGGGTAAATGTAATTATAGGTCTCCAAAACCTATCTTATTTAATCTTAGTTGGATGTGACCTCTCACAAGTCATGCATCCATATTCTCTAACTGTCAACTCTTCTTTATCTATCGACTACCTTTATCTCAATAACAACAATCTCAACTCTACCATGTATCGTGGGTTGTACCCATTAGTTGGAAAAAAGCTTAAACGTCTTTTGATTTCTGGCAACAAGTTTGATGGGAAACTTTCAGATTTCCTGAACAACTTGTCTGGATGCACAGCGGCTACGTTAGAGTATTTGGATGCTTCAAGTAACCTATTCACAGGGTCATTGTCTGATGAGATCCAACACTTTTCATCCCTCTATCATTTGAACCTATCTTATAATCAGTTAGATGGAATGATAAGTGAAAAACTTTGGCAACTACCCAACCTTCAATGGCTATACCTGTCTTCCAATTCTCTTAGAGGTGCTATATCTGAAAACATTGGAAAATCAAATCTTTTGTATATAGATATTTCAAATAACTCACTGGAAGGAGCTCTTTTTAATGATGGCGTGTCAAACCTTTCTCAGAGTATACAATTTGTAGATTTCAGTTCTAACAAGCTAGGGCCTCATTTACCCAAATGGATACGAAAACTGAAAAATCTCACGCATCTTGATCTTTTCAGAAATAATATCTCAGACACCGTTTCTACAGAGTACTGGAACCAGTGGCAGTCATCTAAGTTGTACCATTTGGATCTCTCTTTCAACAACATAAGTGGGAGATTACTTGCTTTTCCAGCAAGTATAAGCTATTTAGATCTGTCCAGAAACAAATTCCATGGAGGAATTTCATTCTTGTGTCAAATGTATACAAATTTGGAATTTCTTGATCTCTCACGTAACACAATAACCGGGCAACTTCCGGACTGTTTCAGGAATTTGACATATCTAAAGGTTCTTAATCTAGGACACAACACTCTGTCAGGAAGGATTCCTCCCTCAATAGGATATTTGGGTCAACTCGAGACGTTGTGTTTATACAACAATAGCCTCTCTCGAGAATTGCCGTTGTCTTTGAAAAATTGCACAAATTTAAGCCTTTTGGACTTGGGGGCCAACATTTTATATGGTAATATTCCTGTTTGGATTGGGGAAAACTTGTCAAGGTTGTATGCCCTTAGCCTGAATTCAAACAACTTCTTCGGAGCCATCCCTTCACAAATATGTCAATTAGTAAGCCTTCAAATCTTGGACTTGTCATATAACAATCTCAATGGAACAATTCCATGGTGTGTGAATAATCTTACTTCCATGGTTCAAAAAGGATTGTCTGTGGAACAAAATGTACATTACTGTTATAGTTTTGTCAATGTATCATCTAATAATGGTTACTCTAGTGAAGGTTTTGTAGATAGATATTTAGACCATCTGTTGATCAAATGGCAAGGAAAGGTATCTGAGTTTAGTAGCACTATGGGATTGGTGAAGACCATCGATTTATCAAGCAACAATCTCACAGGACAAATCCCATTTGAGATTACCAATCTGCATGAATTGTTGGTACTAGACTTGTCCAACAACGCTCTAGTTGGAGAGATTCCACGAGATATTGGTCAAATGATTGAGCTTTTAACTTTGAATTTATCTAGAAACATGCTTTCAGGAAAGATACCATCAAGCATGTCCCGGATGGATTCATTAAATGATCTAGACGTGTCATATAATAACCTGTCGGGGAGAGTTCCATCCAGCACTCAACTCCAGTCCTTCCCATCTGAAAGGTTCACAGGAAATGTAGGAATATGTGGACTTCCTACAATGAAAAAATGTCTCGAAGATGAAGATCAAGGAGTTCCACCTGTCGGTGATAGTGAGGGTGATGCAGATGAACTTTGGAAATGGTTTTATATTGGAGGGGCCACTGGTTTTACAACCGCATTTTGGATAGCATGTAGCGCTTTAGTTCTCAATCGTCGCCTCAGACATGCTTTTACCCACTTTCATAATTTCTTGAAGGACTGGGTGTATGTAACGGTGTTGGTGTTCTTTGCAAGATTGCAAAGTGTTGCACGTGCATAGTGCTTCTTTGTTTTATGCTTTTTATGTGTTTTTTTCTCTACTTATTATTGTTCACATTATGTTGGTAGAGTCATATTGTAATATCATGCTTCATTTGTATTTGTAAAGGGTTTCTAAACTTAGGAGTTGTTATTAGAGCAAATTCCCAAAAAGTGCCATTTATTTTTTCAATTTCCTGAAGGAAGGAGTACAAATCCAACATATTTTCCCAATTTGATCATGTGCGAACGTGCGAATGTGTGATTCCATTGAATGTGTGACACGTGTCCACTTATTTATTATAAAAGTACGGTTGTAGGTAGTTGTTTTCCCATATACTTTCTTTTTTGTTTTATTATTAAA
Organism: Artemisia argyi; assembly: GCA_030686995.1. Classification (NCBI taxonomy): domain Eukaryota; kingdom Viridiplantae; phylum Streptophyta; class Magnoliopsida; order Asterales; family Asteraceae; genus Artemisia; species Artemisia argyi. The sequence goes on along the minus strand of CM060692.1, from coordinate 28,595,984 downwards.
CGTGTTAAAAGACCATAATACCCCTCTTTTTATATAAAAATAACTCAACTTTCAGATCCAGCCAAGAATATGAAGAACAAAAACCCACACACCCCACCTGAAAATTATAATCGATCCACTCAAAAAAAAAAAAAAAAAAAAAAAAAAAAAAAAAAAAAAAAAAAAACTCACAAATCAAACACAGATAATATCCACAAACACATCCACACAAAAAAAATCATCAATCAAAACCATCACCAACATCCAAAAATCCACTCGATCAAAACAAAAAATCAAACCGTCACCATCATCGATACAAAAACCACACAATCAAGAATTACAGATTCAAAACAAATCTGTCACGGCGACACACCGATGAAAAACCTTTTTTTTCAGATCTCACCACTACAAACATATATTGTGTCGCCGACACCTCGGTGTGTCACCACTACAGGTCCGGTTGAAAAGGATGAAAAACCAACACCTCGTATAGATCCGGCGAAGATAGCGAAGTGGAGATAGATAATGGGTATCATGAAGCATTGGTTTAGGATTATTGATGGGAAAGAAAGAACCTAAGTCTGTGATTCTTAAAAAAACTGAGCAGTGCGGTTTGAAAGTGGGTTTTGGGTGTGTTTTTTGTTTTTGTTGTTGTAGATCTGAGTTTAAATCCAGAGTGTTTGTGAGGGTTTTTTTGTATGTTAACAACTCTCATGTCTTAGTTACTTGTCACATTTAATTTGCCGGAATCTGGAAAAAAATTGAAGTCGCACATTGGCACATTTAAATCTGGAAATAAAGCGAATTCGCACATTCGCACATTTAATAGGTAGCAAAATCGCACATTTTTTTTACTTATAGAACTAAGGGTAAATAAGTAATTTGAAATATGTCAGCCGACTTTCGCACATTAGAACATTTGAAATATGTCACATGGGCCTGCAAATGATTGGTAAAGTACTTTTGGTCTGGACACGTGTCAAAAATCTACTGGAATCGCACATTCGCACGTTACCACATGACCAAATTGAGAAAATATGTTGGATTTGTACTCATTCAGAAAATTGAAAAAATAAATGGCACTTTTTGAAAAATTGCTCTTGTTATTAATAATATTGCCACTAACACCGTACCATTGGTAGCCATTTCCCCGTGTTGTGTAAAATACACCAACGTGACATGTTCACAACTTGGGTTGATGTCATTGTTTTCATAATTTCACTTATTTGGTTAAAAAATTGCCTTCAACATTTGATATTATCAATCCTAGTTGTGTTATATATGGCATCCAAATTATTCAAGCAATGAATTTATGCATCCAAAGAATAAAACTAAGAATGTGGTCGATATGTTATTTGCATGAAAAGCATGTATAACAATCTGAATTGACTCCCACGTTACACTACTCCGTTGGACTAGATTTGTCCTATAAATACCATACTAAATGACATATTTTAATGCACAAAAAACAGAGCCTAGGATACTGCTGACTTGTTGTTGTGACACACAAAAGTTAGCAAGTTATAGCATTTGTTGTTATAATTTTATGATTATTTAATTCTCAGCACTTAAAACTTTGTTCTCTTTACGGATAACTTAAGTCTACTATATTTTGTTATTTCCTTCATAGTATATTTGATAATAACTTAAGTCTACTTTATGGTTTCAATATTGTTATAGGAAACGTTGTTACTACTAGTGTGGAACAGTGGCGAAGCTTGGATTTTATAAGTGGGGGGTCGGGATCTAAATTTTTTTTTCCTAAGGCTATATTTCAGGTATACCGAAATTTTTGGGGGGTCGAAACCGAATATACCGAAATTTTTCTACACGAAAACTATATACCCCCTACATCGCAAAAAAAATTTCGGGGGGTCGGGCGCCCCCCTCCCGGCCCCTATGAAGCTTCGCCCCTGGTGTGGAATGTGAAGAATTACTCCAAGTTGTTTAGGATTTCTCAGTTTAAATGTTGTTATGTTGTAAGTGGATCATGGGCATGTCCATTGATCTTGTTTCCTGAATCTTTGTAAACATTTATATGTTTTGAGTTAATATATTCTTCACATTTTCACTAAATTTTTTTGATGATAACTCATTTGGGCTAATTTGGGCAAATTTATAAAAGATTTTGGCACATTTAGCATCATTCTTTTTTTGAAATCGGCATATATTGCCCATTTAAAAGTTACTTAATTGAGTACAAACGGGCATATATTTTCTCTTAATTAGAATTGTTTCTAAAGAAAAAAAGGTATAATATATTTAATTTTTTAAATATAAATAAAATGTTACGTTTGAAGAATTTATTTTGTCGTTTTGGGTCTTTTCTAAAGTGATTGGTATAACATGCGCCTATTTGGCCCGTGCTCGTTTAGCCCATCGCCCGTTTGAACTGTCGTCCGTGCCCGCCCGGCCAGCCCGTTTTGCCACCTCTAATTTATATGATAAAGGATGACCTCTCAGAGAATATGTCGTGAGTATAATCCCAAAGCCCATTCAAAGAATACTAGTGACAACCAAACATTGCATGTGACTAGTCTTTGGAAAATGGGTAGTTGGCAATCACATATGCACAAGAGGTTATTACAGCAATTGAACATTATCTTGAGTCCTTTAATGGTTAGTACTAGTAGAACTACGAGTGCTCAACCAGAATTTCTTCGCTAATTTTACCCTTTTGAAACTTTACTTACTCCTCACATCCTGATTTAAGTGTCCACAAGGAAATTTTCTTTCAATTATTATATGTGTGATAAGTGTATATTTGAGTTAACAAATTGTCAATTTTACTCATGTATAATAAAGAGTGTGCGATATGAAAAATATGTAAAGGTAAAATAGGTAAATTGGTAAATTGTAACTTTGTAGATAATTTTTTCCAAACAAACTATTAACAATAACATGCGCCTGCAACTCAGGTGGTCTAAGTTTATGTTTGAGATTGTTTTGAGCGACAACAGGTAGTCAATTTTGGCTATGATTCTATATGGATTTTTATATTCCCATGTGGGTAGTGGTTGGCATTTGTCCATCAGAGTGTTTGGTTCACATACTACCCGGTACTATAATAAAGACAAAAATACACGGTTGGTCCCTAAACTTTCTCAAAAACATCGGCCGGCACCCTAAGTTTGTACAAACGTAGCCATGCGTCCAAAACTTGAGATTTTGAGGATGAATGCGTCCCTTTGACTGTTTTCCGTCAGTCAACTTCTGTTATTCTTGCACATAAGGGCAAAATGGTCATTTCATCATTTTGGTTAATTATTATGGTGGTACAATCTTATGAACGAACAATGTATTTTATCAAAAAGTTATACTATCACTACCACCACTCTCTCTTTAACTCTTTTTCCTGTTTCTGTTTCTAAAATTCTGCTTATCTCTCTAAAATTAACACCATCACCATTCTCAAATCTCATTCATCCACTCCACTAAAAAACATAAACTCAATCAAACAACAATCCTCATTCTTCATTTTTATACCCACACACAAGATTAAAACTCACATACAGCTAGGTCAAGCCAAATACCATTTAGTTTTAGTGTGTTTTTATTTAACTAGCAATAATTTTATGCATGTTTCATGATATATAAGTTTAGATACCACATGTGAAATTTAAATGTCATTTTATTAACATAATAAAAGAATCTTATCTTAACTAAAATATATAAGCACGCACGCAAACTCAAACGTCAAGTAGTTCTAGATGTCGTTCCTGATAATATATTTTATAACAACTTTCTTTGCTTCAATTTATGAAACAGTAGAACTGATAGCCACTCCATAACATGAAGCCAGTGATTCAGACTAGTAAAAAACAATTACTTACCAATCAATATTTCTTTTGTATTAACATTTTTTTGACATACTTGGTAGCATACTGTTAGTTTTGAACTTTTAATATATTTGTGCTAAAAATATTACACCTACTATCTTGCTAGTTTTAGTGAATTATATTGATGCAAAAAGTTTGAGAACTCTGCTGGGCCTGCAAAACACCAAACAGTGGCCTTTCGGTCCGGGTCCGATTTGTCAGTTGTATACAATTGCGCCTTTTGGGGCTATCAAGATACGTTATACATGTACTCAGGACGTCAGTTTTACCGCAACTGTATGGTATACGGAACACAAGATATCATATTTGGTAACGCGGCCGTGGTTCTCCAAACATGCAGCATAAGGGTACGAAGACCAATTGAGTGGTCAAAAGAACACAATCACGGCCCAGGCCCGAACCGACCCAAACCAAAATACTGGCATCATAATACACAATTTAGATGTCTCGGCAACTTCTGATTTGAGAGGCTCCGTGGGTTCGGTCCAAACGTTTCTAGCCGGAGACAACTCCGACATCAAAACAATCGTCCACGTCATCCCTTTCTCCTCCATCGCCAATTGAGTATATTCATCAATTAAAATAGAAGATGCGTTGGAGATTGAACGGAGGTGATTGTGGATTTGGGGGTTAGGGTTCTTGGTCAGGATGAGTAACTTTTTTGGCTAGAGAGATATGGAAGAAATGGAGAAAAGGGTGATAGGATGAGATTATATATGAGTAAAATAGTCATTTAACAATAATAACGGGATTTGGCAACAAAAAATGGAACATTGACCAAGGGAAAACGGTCAAAGGGATGCATTCAGCCTCAAAATCTCGAGTTTTGGACGCATGGCGACATTTTTACAAACTTAGGGTGCCAGGTGATGTTTTTGGGAATGTTTAGGGACCAACGGTGTATTTTTGTCTAAATAAATATGTCAGTCAAGGATTAGAGGATCAAAGGTTATTTTTGTGTCTGAGAATGGTCTGTGTGACATCAAGTGACATTTGGTGGCCTTTACTCCAATTGAGAATTTTATATTCTCATGTGGGCATTGGTTGACAATTGTCCAAATCACTATTTGGTATTATGGTGCACATATATATTTGTTAGTATAAGTCTAGTGGCACTTATTTGTATGTGAACTTCGGGATGGTATACTTGTCTTAGTTTTGTTTTTGTTTTTGGGTCTCATCCTCATTTAATTAGCTTGTTAATTGAGGTGGGGCGCGATATATTGTATCTTTTTTCTTTTGTGGTTCTTTATATAACGTTGCCTTTCTAAAAAATTTTTTAAAAAAAAAAAAAAAAAAAAAAAAAAAAAAAAAAAAAAAAAGTAACATAAAATGCCTAAAATACGGCAATGTATTTTTGTTAAAGACAAACTTGATATCTGACATTTATTGGGCTGCCCTCTTGACCAATCATGTAACCGACCCAACCCAAAGCCCGCACTAACCCAAAATCCCAAAATCAGTCACTCTTTTACAATCCTACAACGCCGTTACCACAAACACAATAATTTTTGTACCTTCGTTTCAAATGATGGTTCCCTAATTCCACAACACCACCGCGACTCCACAGCAACACCTCCGCGACTCCGCCGGTATTCACGTTTTTAATAGTCATGAGTTTAATTGATATATCTGCTATGATTTGCTTTGTCGGTGTTCAATTTGCTTTGTGTGACGTGTTAATTTTTTTGTGTGTATTATATAAATCGATTTCTACATATGAATTGTGATAGATTAGATTGTACATTTTGGGTTAACAACAGTTTACGCCCAAAAATTAATTTAACAATATTCTTCTATTGTGTTGAGACATCTAATAATAGCGATGTTTGGTAGGAGCTATATATTTGCTTTAGAGTGCAACATTATCATTTTGATAAATGACGTTTTGCATATGCTTGACTCATTACCCCCGTTAGTCAAACTTGTAGTCACCTAAACGACACGATGTTTGGTTTTGATATCACATCCACGGGGTTTGAACCCACCGCTACACAGACTCAAACCAGGTAAAGCCCTCCCATTTCCGGAGGGAGTTTAGAAGGTAGATTTGTTTATTTTGTAATTGGTAACGTTTATTAAGCATTAGTTTACTATTTATGGAATATGCTGGTATTTGAAGTGTAGATGTCCCAAAAGACTACAGACCAACAACATACGCTGAATAGTGTTTATTTTCAAGTAGAGATCCCTTGATAATGTATAATAATTGTGCTAGATCTCACCTGTGCGAGCTGAATGTATAATAATTAACATACGGTCCTGTGGGAGCTGAATGTGCAAAAGATGGGAACACTCACTTGAGACTTGCAGCCGAAAGATTTCCTCTGCATACACTTCCATTAACTAAAGGTATGTTGTTTTATATTATGTCGAAGTGGAAAAATGAATGGGAGTGCAGGTAGTGTAATGGGTCAAAGGAATGGGTTAGAAACTTTTCTGTTCATTTTTAGGGGGTGTTTGGATTTAGCTTATTTGGCTCACTTTTTTGACTTATGAGCTTATGTCTTATGAATTCATAAGCCCATGTTAATAAGCTCATTAGCTGGAAATAATGGCTTATTAGCTTTTTCAAATTCAAATATGCTAATTCAAGCACCTATTTGATAGGCACTTAGTGTGATAAATATACATATATACTATTACAGTTTGATCCCACAAGGCCACAAGTAAACCATAAACGTGACTACAGCTACAAAAATATAAGAAGAAATGACTATGATGGGAGAAAACCTTTAGGGAGAAAAGTCCATGCCGATATCCTTTCCTCAATCTTTAGAGTTAATTCATCCTAAAAAACATGAAACATCATGAGTAGCTGTGATCAAACATGGGACCTATTAAAATGGTCAGGCTAGGTTACGGGTCCAAGGTGTTGTGATTACTAAGGGTTGGGTTTATACTTTCACACAAAACATTCTAATCTTGATACCCAAAATTTGCCAATACTGACCAAAACTGATATGCTACTTTCACACAACATATTCTAATCTTGAAGATGGCCCTAAAATGGAAATTAAGGAAAGATAAACTTACTTTGATTTCTAAGGAGATATCTAAACTGGCTGCCCCTTCCATAGCCTTGGCTGAACTGTTGCCACTGGATTTGTTGTTGTTGTCCTTGTCATTTCCCTATAACCAAAGACATACACTTTGTAACACGCAACTAGTAAATAAGTAGAGTGATCAAGTAAAGAAAAGGATACTTAGTTTTGGCCTTTGCTACTGATATTGGTCATTATACAGTTAAAATTATTTAGCATTTCCCGATGCATTTGTTGTAACAGCTCAAGCCCAAAGCAACTGACAGGCCATATAACCTCCAAATCAACTTGAAACCGAGATGGAAGTTACTGGTATCCCATTAATGCTAAACAGATTCAACCACTGTTCTACAAGGGGCCCTACTGTGACTCAATTTGCAAGTAAATAGGAACCTTTACGATAAGATATCATGCTTCAAAAGCAACTACTGGGGGTGTGATACACAGGCCAATGTAGGCTATTATGCTTGGAATCAAATTATAGAGTGAAGCTAGCTGCTGTAGCAGTCTTTTAGTCTTTTTGTTAATAGATATTAGTTTTTGTTACTCAATCACTAAATATTAGTTGCTTCCACCAAAACATGTACTCAATCACTAATATAATACTTCATTAGAAGTTTTCATAAGTCAGCAAATTGTGGTCTTTATTATCTACAAACATGATCGTGAGGTTTGGTTCCGGCTCTTATGCAATCCATCATTATTTCTCGGCTTTGGTTCTTGTTTGCTCCACTACTATAACAGTAACCACATGTTGCTTCCACCAAAACATGTACTCGGTTTTGGGATCTGTTTTATGTACTCAATAGTAGTGACGCGATCTAACTTTGTTATCAGTTCTATAAATATGCTCGATGTTGTGAAAACGCTCTTACTTTTTTACACCTTATTGGTAATAAACAGGAAACATGTATGTTAGTAATCGTTGCCTAACAGTAAATGAGATTCTTATATACTTATAAATATTTGATGAATTTCATTATGAGTTTCATACGTGACTACAAGTGTTAAGTATGTGAAACAGAGCTCAGAACAGAGTTACCTGCTTATGACATCAGAATGTGGAAAATGTAATTGCCAGAAATCCATTACAGTAACTAGTGTCTGCTAAGTGGTAAGTTACTTGTATTATTCATACTCGAACATCAGCTCAATCTGAATCTAAAAAACACATACTGGCTTTCACCATCGCAACCAGTCTCGGCGTCTCGCCTTCAACAACACCACTCCAAGTGAGATGTTTTAAATATATAAATCAATAATAAAAAGTATCTAATACATTAATGAATACGTAATATTCTAAGTCTCCCACCTTGTAGTAAAGTCAAGCAAATGGTTGTTCTAATGGCATGGAAATGAAGTGGAGGCTTCATCAGTTCATTGTATTAATTTTGAGTTACAAATGGGTGCTTTATTTGAGCACATTCATTGCTTTTTGAGAAAAAAAGTATTACAAAGTGGAAGAAAAATTAACATCCACTTAGGAAAAATGGCAAAGACTTGAGAGTCTTTGGACGTTTTATTTGGGACATCAAGTCGTGTATGCTCCACCCAAATATAAAGTCGTTTCGTTTCTATAAAGTATTACAGATTACTATTTATAAACCACCAAAGTTCACAGGTTGGATTTGAGCATAATGTTGTGCTCATCATGCGTTTGATCAAATGTTTGAATGATTCAATGAATGCATTTATACCAAACTGATTAAATAAAAGTTCATATTATAAGTTGAAAAAGTGATTTAACTGCTAATGTGCCTTTGGGACCAAAAAAAAAAAAGGCCACATTTTCAACTTTATACCATTTTGTGAACATCAAATGCTCGACAAAACACTTGTAGTTATAAGTAACTCAGACCAAAGTATTGGGTGAAGATTTGTATGCCGTCGTTAGATGGTTTTAGGACTTAGGATGTTGGCATTGTTTCCTTCCACTATATATATTTTTCATCCATTTTTTCAACCATATGGTAAATTAATGATTTAATTCTAACCAGTGCCTATGTTCTTCTAGGAAGGAGAATGGATCAAATAAACAAGTCAATGCTTGAGTGTATATGAAATAGGGCTCGGAATAGAGTTACCCTGTTTATGACATCAAAATGTGGAAATTTGTTGTCTACCGAAAAATTACATTCCTTAAATGTCTGACACATTCCATTGCACCTAACTACTGTCTATCGGGCTACTTTTATTAGTAACACTTAAACTTTAGCTCAATTTATATGTAAAGACCACTGGCCTTCACCACTACACCCATTACCACAAGTGCTCATAAGAAAAGGAATACTTGTAAACTTAATGTTTCTAAAAATTGGTCGAGTCAATTCATCAAACATGTTGTGGGTCATAAGAAAACTAAAGATTTATGCAGCCTTATAAGCGATAAATGAAGAACCATGTATGAATAATATATCCATGAAGACATGACAATAAGCTCATAATTGGGTCAAGTGGTATCAGGTGTCAACAAAGTATTAAACATTTCAGTTATCACACTCCTCTCTATGACGTAAATCTCTTCTTTGGATTTAGATTTATATAATCTGAATTTATAATTAACCCATTCAACCCATTCTAATTTCTCACTTGACCATTCATTTTTATCAAAAACCCAAATGATTTAATATTTCAAAATAATTAACCAATCCAACCTATTTTCACATCAATTATGCCAGCTCCATCAGAGTCGCTGACTGGATATACATTTACACAATAATTGACAAGACTTGAGAGTCTTTGAACGTCTAATTTGGGACATCAACTTTATTCCATGATCTTTATTCCAAGTGTTATGTGCTCCACACAAATTCATATCCATCTAGTTCAATTCTTTGTTATCGAAGTCTATATAAAGCTGCATAGAGGTATATGTGTTCATTATCACATCAAAAAACATCAATAAAATTTTATACACCGTACCATACATTATGAGAGAAAATATTTACTTTTACTTTATGCATACTCATGTTTTGTTTATTTTGTCACTTGTCTTGCTGTTGCTTAATACCACAACTACCACTTCCTTTGGTCACCAACAACTGGTTGCAGCAGCTGTAGGAGCTGCTCATAAGTGCATCGATAAGGAAAGGCAAGCTCTTCTTGATTTCAAAGCTCTTCAAGACCCATATGACATGCTGTATACATGGAGACCTGAAGAAGAAGATGATTGTTGTCAATGGGAAAGTGTCACTTGTAACAAGCAGACCGGTCATGTCACAGAGCTTCGATTGAACTACTCTGGTCTGGGAGGTGAGATTACCCTTTCGTTGGTTAACTTAAGCTACTTGAGTCATCTTGACCTTTCCTACAATTCTTTTAATGGAACCATTGGTCAGCTCATTGGAATCATTGGTAACATGACCCGTTTAACTTATCTTGACCTGTCTTCGAATCAGTTTACTGGATCCATTCCTAAGTCCATTGGTCACATTACCCAGTTAACGTTTCTTAACCTTGGTCACAATCAGTTTAATGGAAACATTCCTGAGTCCCTGAGTTCCTTAACCAATTTAACATTCCTCGACCTTAGTGAGAATAATTTCAGTGGCACCATTCCAATTTCCATTGGTTCCTTAACCGAATTAATACACATTGACATTAGTAAGAATGATTTCATTGGAAGCATTCCGAGATCCATTGGTTCCTTGACTGAATTAAACAACCTTTTCCTTGAATGGAATAATTTCAATGGAACCATTCCTAGATCCATTGGTTTCTTGACCAAATTAACGTACCTTGACCTTTCAAACAACACTTTCTATGGAACAATTCCCAGATCCATTGGTTTCTTGACCAAATTAACGTACCTTGACCTTTCACACAACTCTTTATATGGTACCATTCCTCCCGAATTTGGAAACCTCACCAATTTGGAATCCCTTTATCTAGGTTCCCTTAGAAGTTGTACAATTGAAAAATTAGATTGGTTGTCTTCTCTATCTTATTTAAGAGTCCTTTATATGGATGGAATTTCTCTGGCCAAAGCAAATAACTGGGTAAATGTAGTTATAGGTCTCGAAATCCTAGAAGAGTTAAGTCTAAGAGGTTGTGACCTCTCACAAGTCATGCATCCATATTCTCCATCTGTCAACTCTTCATCTATGTTTAAATTTTTTCTTAAACTTCATCTCGATAACAACAATCTCAACTCATCCATGTTTCGTTGGTTGTGTCCATTAATTGGCACCCAATCCAAAACTTTAGCTTCATTGGATTTGATTTACACTGTACAGCTTTATCTCTCTGGCAACAAGTTTGGTGGGAAACTTTCAGATTTTCTGAATAGCTTGTCTGGATGCACATCAGCTACGTTTGAAGGATTGGATGCTTCAAGTAACCAATTGACATGGCCATTGTCTGATGAAATCCAAAACTTGTCATCCCTCACATACTTGAACCTATCTTCGAATCAGTTAGATGGAACTATAAGTTACAAACTTTGGAAACTACCCAATCTTCAAACACTAGACCTATCTTCCAATTCACTTGGAGAAGCTCTTTCTAATGATGATGTGTCAAACATTTCTCAGAGTATACAATACATAGATTTCAGTTCTAACAAGTTAGGGCCTCGTTTCCCCAAATGCATACAAAAACTGAAAAATCTCAAACATCTTGATCTTTCCAACAATAGCATTTCAGACACAGTTTCTACAGAGTATTGGAACCAGTGGATGTCTTCTCAATTGAGTTATTTGGATCTCTCTTTCAACAACATCAGTGGCAGATTACCAGAATCATTATCAAAACCCTCTTTCAACTTCTCAGTTGATTTAATAGATTTGAGTTTCAACTGCTTTTATGGTCCGATACCTGTTTTTCCACCAAGTATAAGATTTTTAGATCTGTCCAGAAACAAATTCCATGGAGGAATTTCATTCTTGTGTCAAATGTATGAAAATTTCAATAAACAGGGCGACTTCATCTCTAAAAGTTGGGGAGATTTTGAATATCTTGATCTCTCTTATAACTCATTGATCGGGGAACTTCCTGACTGTTTGCAGAGCTTGATATATCTAAAAGTTCTCAACTTAGGACATAACCATCTGTCAGGAAGTATTCCTCCCTCTGTAGGATGTTTGGGTCAACTCGAGACATTGAGCTTATACAACAATGGATTCTCTGGTGAACTCCCTTTTTCTTTACAGAATTGCACCAACTTAAGAGTTTTGGATTTTGGGGCCAACAAGTTTTTTGGTAATGTTCCTGTTTGGATTGGGGAATATTTGCCAAGGTTGTATGTTCTCAGCCTAAGATCAAACAATTTCTACGGAACCATTCCTCAACAAATATGTCAGTTAGTAACTCTTCAAATCCTAGATTTGTCAATAAACAACCTCCATGGAAAAATTCCCTCATGCGTGAATAATTTCACTACCATGGTACAAAAAAGATTTGTTTCGAATAAAAACATTCATCATTATCAATGGTCAATTGAAGGGGGTAGATCTAATTATACAGAACTTATTGACAATTCCTATATTGACCATTTGATGATAGTGTGGCAAGGAAGGGTAAATGAGTTTAGTAGCACTATGGGATTGGTGAAGACCATTGATTTGTCTAGCAACAATCTCACAGGACAAATCCCAAATGAAGTTACCAATCTGCATGGATTGTTGGTACTAGACTTGTCAAACAACGCTCTAGTTGGAGAGATTCCACGAGACATTGGTCAAATGGCGACATTGTTGACTTTGAATCTATCTAGAAACATGTTTTCAGGAGAGATGCCATCAAGCATGTCTGAGATGCATTCATTAAATGATCTAGACGTGTCATATAATAACCTGTCGGGGAGAGTTCCATCCAGCACTCAACTCCAGTCCTTCCCATCTGAAAGGTTTGTGGGAAATGCAGGACTTTGTGGACCTCCTACAACGACAAAATGTCTCGAAAATGAAGATAAAGGAGTTCCACCGGTCCGTGATAGTGAGGGTGATGCAGATGAACTTCAAAGATGGTTTTATATTGGAGGGGCCACTGGTTTTTCAACTGCATTTTGGATAGCATGTAGTGCTTTACTTCTCGATCGTCGTCTCAGACATGCTTTTTTCTACTTTCACAATTGCTTGAAGGATTGGGTGTATGTAAAGGTGTTGGTGTTCATTGCAAGAGTGCAAAGGGTTGCACGTGCATAGTGCTTCTTGTTTTCTACTTTTTTTTATGTTTTTTTTTCTCTACTTATTATTGTTCACATTATGTTGGTAGAATCGTATTGTAATATCATGCTTTATTTGTATTTGTATAAGGGTTTTTAACTAAGGCCTTGTTATTAAAAAAAATTGCCACTAACACCATGGGTGGCCATTTCCCCGTGTTGTGTAAAAATACACCATCGTGACATGTTCACAACTTGGGTTGATGTCATTGTTTTCATGATTTCACCTATTTGGTTATAAAAATAGCCGTCAACATTTGATATTATCAATCCTAGTTGTCTTATATATGGCATCCAAACTATTCAAGCAATGAATTTCTGCATCCAAGAATAAAACTAAGGATGTGGTCGATATGTTATTTGCAAGAAAAGCATGTATAACAACCTGAATTGACTCCCACGTTACACTACTTTGTTGAACTAGATTTGCATTTGAATATCATACTAAATGACATATTTTAATGCACTAACAGAGTCTAGGGTACCGCTGACTTGTTGTGACACACAAACGTTAGCAAGTTAAAGCACTTGGTTGTTATAATTTTATGATTATTGAACTATGAGTACTTAAAACTCTATTCTCTTTACGGATAACTTAAGTCAACTATATTTGGTTATTTGATTCATTGTAAATTTGATAATAACTGATGTATTTTTGTAACTATAATTTACTCACGCAAATATTTTAGTTTCTTAGTTAATGAAGGGTGATCCTCCAGTATCTTGATCGACTACCAGAGTTTGACGTTGTTGAAGAGTCAAGATGATCACAGCACATTGTGGTATAAACTTGCTTTTTGTATAGGACCGTGCTTAAAAGATCCATGCATCTATCTTGAAGTTAATTCTAGTAATGTTTGTTTGATGTTTTCGTTAACTTTTGAATGATTGATTTTATAACTTCTTATGTTCTTAGTGCTTAGTTTTATTACTTCAGTTTAAACAACTTGTGTATTGTTTCTTAAGTGCATCATTTGTTTGTTAGGAAGATAAAAGGAAACTGGTACTTGTGCCGTTGTTCCATCCTAGTGAACGTAATCACGTATGATAACGTACTATTCAACATGCCGAACATGAGAGGTTAAACATTTGAGGATCCTTATCCTTTAGCAAGATTCACGATGACAACTTATTGATCTATGTGCTATTTTAACTTCTGCGAATTAAATGAAATTTCTTGCAAGTTATAGCCCTAATGACAAGCGATCCCTTTCAAAGTACCCAAACTTTGCAAAGCCTAAAAAGAAATTTGGTGCTGACACGTGTCTCCCATTCATTTTATTTAAAAAATCTGGATATGGGCAAAATAGTAAAATTACTCGTTTTTTCTTTTTCCACCTCAAATTTCAAACGCACATATCTCTTAAACTACAAACTTTTAGAAAAAACCGATTTCACCATAATTTTTAAAATTTAATCCTCTTTAATTGGTATAAATTTTGTTAAAAATTTCGAAACTTTTTTTTACATACGAAATGGGTGTTAATTTTCTTTATTTTTTGGGCATTTTCGACCTTATTTTGTACCATCATAAATGACGAATCGTGAAAAATTTAAAACATGAAAGTCGTAGATTTTGGTTCACTCTTTACCCAGAAATTTGAATCTCTCAAATCCAATATGATATGAGTGAGATATCGTATGTTAAAGATAACATTTTATTCATATTTGTTGCATACAACGTGTTTGATGAAATGTTTAGCTTAGATTTTTAGTCTTAAAACTGAGTTAAATGCACTAATTTTTGTACAACAATGCACCTTTAGTTATTTTATTAATGTAAGATTCAAAAAGTTTTGTTTTTTTTGTTTTTTTGTTGTTGTTGTTTTTTTTAACTGATGAACCATATTAACCGATTAACCTTATTAAATGATTTTTAAAAAAGACATTTTGTTCATCAGTTACTTTGGTTCATCAATTTCAGGTTCATCAATTTTTTCAGATTCATCAATTTCAGGTTCATCAAATTTGATCAAATGCTTGGGTTCATCAATTTTTTCAGGTTCATCAATTTGATCAAATGTTTGAGTTCATCAAATTGATCACAGTTCTTTTCAGGTTCATCAATTTCAGGTTCATCAAATTTGATCAAATGTTAGGGTTCATCAAATTGATCACAGTTCTTTTAAGGTTCATCAATTTTTTCAGGTTCATCAATTTGATCAAATGTTTTGGTTCATCAAAGTGATCACAGTTCTTTTCAGGTTCATCAATTTCAGGTTCATCAAATTTGATCAAATGTTTGGGTTCATCAAATTGATCACAGTTCTTTTCAGGTTTATCAAATTTCAGGTTTATCAATTTTTTTAGGTTCATCAATTTGATCAAATGTTTGGATTCATCAATTCTACTTAACAAAACAACCTGATAGTTTTGTTAAATTGAAAATAACTTGACCAATTAGTGCATTTAAATGTGTTTTTATATGAAAAATCTCTTTTAGTCATTTATCAAACACTTTATGTGCACTAAATATGACTAAGACGTCATCTTTAACGCGCGATATCTCACTCATATCATATCGGATTTGAGTGATTCAAATTTCTGGGTAAAGAATGGCCAAGAAACTACAAATTTCGTGTTTTTAGTTTTGCAAAATTCGGTCTTTAAAGTAGACAAAATTAGAGCCGAAAATGCTAAAATTTTCAAGAAAATCATGACCCAATGAATATGTCAAAAGAAAGTTTCGAAAAAATTAAACAGATTTATACCAAATTAAAGAGGATTAAATTTTAAAAATTATGGTGAATCGGTTTTTTGTAAAAGTTTTTCGTTTGAAAGTTATTTGCATTTGAAATTTGAGGGGGAATTAAAAAAAATAGGTCAAATGACCAAAATGCCCTCTAACCGAAAATATTAAAGAAAAAAGAATGGGAGTTGGTGGGGAACACATGGCACTAGCTTAGTGGCTAGAAACACTTTTTAGTCTTCTTAATTTTTGATCCTTTCTAAGGGATCGCAACTCTAGCACTAATAAACTATTACCATCGTTTATCAATGATATAACTTTTATTAAATATTTAGCATCCCGTGGGTAACCGGCTAGTTTTAATCAAATATTAAAAAAAAAAGGCGTTACGTCTTGCGCTATAGCGCGCTTTATCACGTTTTATTGCACGCTACGCCTAGAGACGACACCTTAGCCTTTTCATAACGTGAAGGCCACGCCTCGCTGTTTAGAACCCTGGTTCTAATTCTATATACTACTAATTGTGTTGATGTGTTGATGAAAGCATTAAAAAATTATTTTTTACAACAGCCCAACTCTATAGTCCAGTTCACAGTTTTCTTTGGCCCGTTTTTAGTGTACTACTATAATACAAATAGTAAAATGTATCGTTTGACTTCAGCCGTTGAATGACCCCTTCCGCTATTCTATTCTAGGTGGACTATTGTATATTATTATGTCGTACTTTTTGAAGTTTTTACAACTTTTCATTTCAGACCAAATGAATTACGTGTCTAATAGTCGATCATGCACGAAAATTGGTCGTACACGTAATGACATTTAATATTGGTGTATTGAGTAACTAAACCATGCGCAGTAGATATAATAAAAAAACTTACCTTATCATATTTTCAAATTTTTACATCACGCATGTCGATACCATATTAAAACTGAAACAAGTAGATATAATTACAAAAAATATATATGACGAAATATTATTCATTTGAGAAATATATGTTGTCTTTAGTGTATGAATTAACTACAAGCTAACAATTTACGATAATACTAAATTAAATGACATATTTATTTCGAAATCGAAGAACAAAGAATTAGTGTAACACATAGCCATTCAACCCGGTTAGAACATCATATATTGACATCATTACCAACTTACCAAGTGCATGTGTTTTATTTCCATCTCTTGGATTAAACATGACCTTCTTCTGATATCCCCATGGAATGCAAACAGTCGTTTGCATCAACATGTTCATCGATCGAAGCATGTATTATACAATTGTGAGATGTTGATAGGAGTTTGAGATAGCCAGCATTTCGCATAACATCACCACCAAATATGCACTTTTAAGAAAAATGTATAAAGCTATAGTCTTAGTGAAACAAAGTGCATCATATAATCATAGTCAATTTATGAAATGGCAATGTCAGCCCATTCTATTTGTAGTTTCATCAAAAGTGCAAATTGATATCTGAACATTTTACAAAGTTTCGTGGCATTAGTTTTTATAGATAACAAATAGATAATGGTTCAGAATATAATCTTTAAACCTTTTGCAGATGATGTTTGCACTAAAGATATTATATCTGAAATGATTTAAGCAAAATAAAAAGTGAATACAAAAAATGCATTAAAACCTGACATATCAATTTCAAAAACAACAACTAACTACGATAACAAAACGATAACGACAAAAAAAAGGCATAAAAACGCCTGCCGCAACGCGGCGGGTAGGGGTGTTCATCGGTTCGGTTCTCGGTTAATCGGTTTATTCGGTTCGGGTTGTTCGGTTAAAAAAAAGTTTTGGGTCATAACCGAAAACCGAACCGAACCGAAAATATCTATAACCGAACCGAACCGAGAACCGAACCGAAATTCAGTTCGGTTATGGGTCAAAACCGAAAACCGAAATTTGTACTTGAATTACACTATTTATATTTTTTTTAAATTTAATTATATATATTTTTGGCAAAAAAATTATTTCAAGTATAAAAAAGTGTTTTTTATATTAATATAAAATTTTAATGGATATTTTTTATATATAAAATACTATAAATATATAAAAAAATATATATATATTTATATAAATTCGGTTTTCGGTTCGGTTTTCGGTTCAGATAGCTAAACCCATATCCAAACCGAAAATCGAATTTTTAATTCGATTCGGTTCGATTTTAACAAGTTCAGTTCGGTTATATGTTCGGTTCAATTTTTTTTCAATTCGGTTTGTTCGGTTAATTACCCAACCCATGAACACCCCTAGCGGCGGGTATCGAATTCTTTGTTAATGACCAAATTGATATATGACATTTATTGGGCTATCCTCTTGACCCACCAATCCAACCCAAAGCCCACACAAACCCAACTTAAAAAAAAATTTGACTTTGACCAACTTTTCACATCAATAAAAGCCCCCAAAATCCGAAACCAATCACTCTTTTACAATCCCTAACCTCACACACTCCAATTTGGGGGTTTTCTTCTTCAAACATCAAACCCTAATTCAATCGCATCAATGGACTTCGGATTCAACAAGAAACGTGGCCGTCCAGCTGCCGGAGCTAACGGCAACACCGGTTTCAAGAAATCCAAACAAGGTTAGGGTTTCGTTTTTTTTTTGGTTAATTTTTGGATCTTGGGTTTGGGTTTTGTTATATGGGTGATGGGTTTTGGTTTTTATGTTGGATTGATTGATAAAGTTTGTTACTTGGTGTAGATTTGTGTGTTTTTGGTATTCAATTGGGTTTCTAGGGTTAGGGTTAGGGTTAATTATTGGTGATTTTTATTGGGTTTTTGTTTTTATTGTTGAATTGGGTTGTTTGGGTTAATGCCGTTAGATTTGGGTATTCGGTTAAAGGTCGTTGATTGTCGTAAGCGTACTTGTAGCCGTTATCGAATTAAGCCAGCCGTTGGATGTTTGTCGTTTGATGGTTGAATAAGTTATTAGGATTTGATTATGTTTGTATCGTTAGATTAGTAGTAATGGTGACCAAACCGACCACCGCCACCTCAGCTTACATCAGCATTCACTCCCTTTACCAGACCCTGTAGCGGTAACCACCAAACTCATCACACAAATATACCCCGTAATACACTTGCACACATGCACACACAAAAACAATCAAATTTGGTTCGGTGGTCTGGATGTTGCGTAGAGTGGAGAGATGTCTAGAGGTGCTCGATGCGTCATGGTGGTGCCACTTAAGGCAGCCTCACGTGAAGGTGTGATGCATAACGGCCAGTCTTAGAGTTTTTATTTGCTATACATGTCTGTTTCTTGTTTTGAGTTAAGGCATTAAATGGTCTTATATGTTATTAGAGACGAGTTTAATTCTTGAAATGTTTGTTTTGTGAGGAAATTAGTGATTACCCATTGTGGTTTTCTCAATAACTACAATCTCAACTCATCCATGTATCATGGGTCGTGCCCATTATTTGGCTATAGGCTTAGAGCTCTCTCTCTCTGGCAACATGTTTGATGGGAAACTTTCAGACTTTCTGAGCACCTTGTCTTGATGTACATCAGCTACATTTGGAGTATTGCATGCTTCAAGTAACCAATTCACATGGTCATTGTCTCATATCATCCAAAACTTTTCATCCCTAATATACTTGAACCTATCTTCGAATCATTTAGATGGAACTATTTCATGGTCCTATACCTGCTTTTCCCCCGGTTATAAGTTTTCTTAATCTTTCAAGAAACAAATTTTATGGAGGAATCTCTTCCTTTTGCCATATGTATGAAGGGTTGGAATTTCTTGATCTCTCAAGTAACTTGTTAACAGACAACTTCTGGATTGTTTGCGGAATTTGACCAAACTAAGAGTTCTCAATCTAGGATACAACTTTCTTTCAGGAAGATTTCCTCTATGAGATATTTGGACCAACTTAAGATCCTGTGTTTATACAACAACTTCTCTGGTGAAAACCTTTTGTCTTTAAGGAATTGCACCTAGTTAAGCCTTTTGAATTTGGGGACCAACAAGTTTATTGGAAATATTCCTGTTTGGATTGGCAAAAACTTTTCAGCGTTGTATTATCTTAGCCTAAGATCAAACAGTTTAATTTGGAACTATTCCTTTTGAAATATGTCCATTAGTAAATCTTTAAATCCTTGACTTTTCAATAAACAACCTGCATGGATCAATGCCATCGTGTTTGAATAATCTTACCGTGACTCAAAAAGGGCTCTTTGTGAAACAGAACGTACATCATTTTTCATGGCTTTTAGATGACTTTTCAGCTAATGATAGTTATATTTATTGTGATAAAATTTACAATTAACTTTGTTGACAGTGCGATGATCAAGTGGCAAGGAAAGGTAAATGAATTTAGCCAGCAGTCTGAGATTAGTGAAGGCCATGTATTTGTCCACCAACAATCTGACAGGACACATCCCATCTGAAAATGTCAATCTGCATGGATTGTTAGTGCTAGACTTTGTCAAACAACTCTTTAAGTGGAGAGATCCCAAGAGATATTCGTCAAATGAAAGAACTTGAAACTTTGGATTTATCGAAAAACTATTTCTCAGGAGGGTTGCAATCAAGCATGTCTCGGATGCGGTTTTTAGATTATCTTGACATGTCGCATAACAACTTGTCTGGGAGGATTCCATCTAGCACTCAGCTCCA
This sequence comes from Artemisia argyi, assembly GCA_030686995.1. Lineage (NCBI taxonomy): Eukaryota > Viridiplantae > Streptophyta > Magnoliopsida > Asterales > Asteraceae > Artemisia > Artemisia argyi. The sequence continues at coordinate 28,575,638 of CM060692.1, read as the reverse complement.
GACCTTTGAAGCTTCAAGGTACATTGGAAATGCGGGTTATGTGGACATCACCTATCCAAATATTGTCCCGAAGATAAAGAAATTGAGTAACACCTGTGGTTGGCGAAACTAAGAGCGATGGCGAGGCCAAAGATGAACTTCAGAGATGGTTTTATATTGGAGCTATTGCTGGTTTTGCTACTGGATTTTGGATGGTAGTGTTTTATTCTTAATCTGAATAGTGAATGCTGATATTTCAAGTCAGCACACTGTGGTCTCTACAATGGATCACTAGTCTGGGGAGAGTAAATGCACACTCGAACCCTTCCACAAAGCTAGCAACAAACACGCGGTTTAGTTTCCAGCTCCTTATGAAATCATTCTTCATTGGTTTCAGCTATCTCCTCCAGTGCTATATCAGTAACCGCATTTTTCTTCCACAGAACATGTACTCTGTTTCGGGCTCTGTTTCACACACTGATTTAATTTTTCTTTCACTTATTGATGTACTATGATTGAATGTCTTAGCGTACGATTAATATGCTCGATGTTAGTGTGAATATTCTATTACTCAATAAAACTGTTAGTGATTAGTAATGTACAAGAAATTATTATGTTGGTAACTGCTGCTTTGTGGTGCACCTTAATATCCGGAAGTTAGAAGCTAAATACTAGATGAATGACTATGAATTGAACAGCCATAAACCAGCATGGAATTAGTTACTGTTACGGGTCAAAAGTAAGGACCAAATGTCAACATTCCTAAACGACGAGGGGCTGGAATTATAAAGATTCAAAGTTTGTTAGACTTTGGCGCCACAATCAGTTACTCTGCATTTCTGCCTTTAGCCTATAAAAGGCATTCCACTTTCATTTTCTCATTTTTAACTAAGATTTGTAAACCCTTTTTCTCTCTAGAACAACTCTTGTATTCATACCGTTGTAACAAAACCACATCCATCCATTAACAAGCCTTTTTCAGATCCTATTTCTTATTGCTATGGATTCCTGATTGTGTTTGCTGCCGTTGAACAAGTGTTTTCATTTCTAAACGTTTGTTTCAGTTACATAAGATTTTACATATGTTTTCGGTAGAAAATGTCTTACAAGGTTGAACATGCATGAGACAAGGGAAATTCTCTATGAATTTCTGATGAGTAAATTTTAGAGAACAAATTGTAACAACTACTAATACACATTTTATTATAGGGGTGAAGGAAAAATAGACAAGCAGTTTCACATGAGCTACTGCTCGCAAGAAGACTTGGATTCTGCCTCTTTCGAATGTGTTGTTGTTTTCGCAGTTAGTGCTGTCGGCCTGTCGCTGCGGAGACTTGAACTTTAATTAACAGAAAGCATTGTAGCAGTTTCACATGAGACAAGGGAAATTCGCCACAATCAGTTACTTCATATTGTTACTCGCACGAGTGTCATTCAACTATGACCCCTACACGTGCGTGACCCAAACCTGTTTTGACTCGAGATTTAAGTTAGGTCATTTGACCCGTTACCCAAACCCGCCCAACCCGCCCGTTTTGACACCTCTACTAGTATTAGTGGGCTAAATATATTTACACTGTCAAACCAGAATGGCTAGTTACAACCCACAATTTGCATCAGCTTGACCTCATCATTAATTGAATATTAAATTAATACTCAAGGAGTGACACTCAACAAAGTTTTACAAAGTTTATATGTATTTTAACCTTACCGCAACATGTTTTATGCATAAGCAAAAAGATTTGAAATGTATTGAAAAAAATTACTCCATCATTGGCAATCTTAGAAAGAAGTCAATAAACCAATCTATATCTTTGAACATTAAGTAAGCTTGACTTGATTAGCTAAATCTACAAGTTTTGACCCTCAAATGCAACTGATAATTTTCTATGAGATAACCAAATAGGCATCCTTATACTAACGCAATATTCAAAGGTAATGTTATGCAATTGATAATTTTCAAAAGATTCTTGACCTCAAGGTAAGTGATACCATTATTCCAAATATTCAGCATTCTTTCACATAGTTTCTTCCATTTCCATAACCACTTAACCACCCACCTTTTCATAGCCTCCTTTTTATTCTTGCCATACATTCTTCAGGGTAATAAGTAGCAAACTTTCATCAATCTCGTTAATGTAAAGAGATTTGAGCTTGGTTTGACTACCTAAAAAGTCAACAGAAACACTTCTAAAAGAGGGTAAAGAGTTTCAAAATTGTTTGTGAATTCAGGTGCTACATAGAGATGCTTTACTTCATTTCCATGTTTAAGCATTTTGATTATTTCATCCTAATACCATTGAACACCTTGAAAGAATAATTATTTAACTAATAAGACTTTGGGGAGTATGGTTCGCAACCAATCACAATGTATTCGGTATCGACTCTTGACAAACTCACCAAGTGATATACCATGCTCTTCTTTACACAAACTATGAACCGAACACGGGAGGCTTATTACAGTTAACTCTTTGATATCTGAAGTCAAAACTTTCAGCACATTTAATTCCACAATATTTCTCTCTCACTACTTCCAAATTACCTTGTCACGTTACAGAGCTTTGAGGTAGCTAAGACCATATCCTAGTGGAAGTTGTACAAGATTGAGTACACTATCAAAAGAGTCATGATACTCCTTTACACTAGCGATTTGCTTAATTAACTCGAGCATAAAGTCATCAAACTCTTCACCAAAAACCGCAAATTTCATGTTGGATTTTCATTTCCTTTAGGAATTTCATTAAACACCCTGTCAACAACCGCAAATTTCTTAACAAGCATTTCATCAAACAATAGGCAACCCTGTTGACTGTTTAATTTCGTACTGAAGAGTATTTGGACGTCTAATGTGGGATAATTTATTCAATGATCTATAGTCTTACAAGTTTTATGTTTTCCACACAAAAAATACAAGTTTTTATGACATATGAGTCTCCTAACGTCTAATTTCACGAAAACAAACTCATATTGACATCAACTCACTGTGGAAATGACCTCTAGTTTAACGAAATATTTTATGCTCATAAGTTGTTTGATGAAATGTTTGAATTAGTGAATGGATAGATTTATACCAAATATGTTAATAGAAACCACAGTTTTTTCTATAGAATTCTCCGTTATATTATGTGATTCGGGTTAGAATTCTATATTTACATTCTAATTTTTAACTTGAAAGTCTGGTAAAATAGTTACTGAATAGAGTAAAGTTGTAAGTGAAGAGACAAAATGCATTCCTAAGATCAAGTTGTAAGTGAATTGAAGGTGTCCAAGGTTTTGATCAACCGCACCCGGCTATGTCGAAATTGAGTATTGTTGTTGTTGTCCAAAATTTTGATCAAGTGTTTGAGCATAATTGAATTTAACTCGAGTTGCACTTTTTCCTTTTTGCGAGTTTTGGGGCGCTTTCTCAAGAACTAATTATGTTTTGTTTTGAGTTTTCAAGACTACTTACAGTCTTCAGCTTTTAGTCATGGTTTTGGTTTAGCATTTGGGCCCATTAACTTGCTTTTGACTTATATCACACGTATTGAGGGGGAAAAGTATCACAAGATAGAAAACGATGTTTAATAACTACAAGTTTTAAAGACTTTTAAGTCTTCTAACGTCTAATTTGGGATGGTTCACTTTTCTTCATCATTTTCCCCAAAACAAGACAAATTTATTAGTCTTGTTTTGTGTTTCAAGACTATTTAAAGTCTTCATCTTTTAGTCTTGGTTTTGGTTTAGCATTTGGGCCCATTAGCTTAGTTTTGATTTATATCACACGTATTGAGGGGGAAAAGTATCACAAGATAGAAAACAGTGTCTAATAACTACAAGTTTTAAAGACTTTTAAGTCTTCTAACGTCTAATTTGGGATAGTTCACTTTTCTTCATCATTTTCCAGAGAACAAGACAAATTTATTAGTCTTGTTTTAAGTTTTTAAGACTACTTAAAGTCTTCATCTTTTAGTCTTGGTTTTTGTTTAGCATTTGGGCCCATTAGTTTGCTTTTGATTTATCTCACACGTATTGAGGGGAAAAGTATCACAAGATAGAAAAAGATGTCTAATAACTACAAGTTTTAGAGACTTTTAAGTTTTATAACGTCTAATTTGGGATAGTTCACTTTTCCTCATCATTTTCCACAAAACAAGACAAGTTGATTTTTTGAATTTTTGAACAATGAAAAAATAAACACAAATTTGGGACCATCTACTTCAAATTGACTAGACATATTGCATCAATCATTTTCTATCGATTATTCAAAATACAAGACTTTGATTGAAGTTGCTTTATACAAAGAGTGTCCTGATATGTATTTTCAACTAAGTATTGCAATGAAATAATGTAACAAGATTATCATTATGTATTTAAACTAAAGTATAAAATAGATGTTCAACGATTTAATTGCGCCAAAGCATGTATTGTTAGTTACCAAATATATAATATGAGCCAAGCTGAGTATGTTAGAACTGGGCCGCTCCAATTTTCAAGTCAAACAACCTGAACTAATAACTTGTATGCAAACCTAAACCCTGTCCACAGCAAACATGCACAAAACGTAATCATTTATCTTGAATCTAAACAACTTATATTGGCTTAAATAGTTAATCAAATGCAGTTGAAATTCAAATGACAAACTAATTTACCTATGCAGATTAGTCTTGAAATCACATTCTTTTTATAAAAGGGAAAGTCGTAAACTTAACGTTTCTAAAATTTGGTTGAGTCATTTCATCAAAATGTTGTGTGTCATGAGAAATTTATATCCATCTATAGAAGTCTATATAAAGCTGCATAGAGGTATATGTGTTCATTATCAGATCAAAAAACATCAATACAATTTTATACAACATACATTATGAGAGAAAATATTTACTTTTACCTTATGCATATTCATGTTTTGTTTATTTTGTCACTTGTCTTTCTGTGGTTTAATACCACAACTACAACTTCCTTTGGCCACCAACTTGTTGCTGCACCAGGAGGAGCTGTTCATAAGTGCATCGATAAGGAAAGGCAAGCTCTTCTTGATTTCAAAGCTCACCTTCAAGACCCACATGACATGCTCTCTACATGGAGACCTGAAGAAGAAGATGATTGTTGTCAGTGGTATAAGGTCAGGTGCAACATCCAAACAGGTCATGTAACAATGCTTGACCTGGGCGGCTATATGATTATCGAAGGTGATCTTGCAGGTGAGATTAGCTTTTCGTTGCTTAACTTAACCTACTTGAATTATCTTGACCTTTCTCACAATTCTTTTCATGGAAACATTCCTGAGTTGATTGGCTCCATGACTCATTTAACTTATCTAAACCTTGGTCAAAATCAGTTTACTGGCACCATTCCTGAGTCCATTGGTAACATGACCCAATTAACTGAGCTTGACCTTAGAGAGAATAATTTTAGTGGAACCATTCCCAGATCCATTGGTTCCTTGACCCAATTAAAGGACCTTTGCCTTTCAGACAACCCTCTCTATGGTACCATTCCTCCAGAATTTGGGAACCTCACCAATCTGGAATTTCTTTAGCCAAAGCAAATTACTGGGTAGATGTAGTTATAGGTCTCAAAAAAACTATCAGATTTAAGCTTAAATGGATGTGACCTCTCACAAGTCATGCATCCATATTCTTCATCTGTCAACTCTTCATTATCTCTTTATGACCTTTCTCTCAAAAACAACAATCTCAACTCATCCATGTATTGGTGGTTGTGCCCATTAATAGGCAAAATGTCTATTAAAATAGCTACTGGTTATACATATCTCCTTCTCTCTGGCAACAAGTTGGATGGGAAACTTTCAGATTTTCTGATCAACTTGTCTGGATGCACATCGGCTCCATTAGAATATTTGGATGCTTCAAGTAACCAATTCACTGGGTCACTGTCTGACGAGATTCAAAACTTTTCTTCCTTAGTAATCTTGGAACTATCTTCTAATAAGTTAAATGGAACTATAAGTGACAAACTGTGGCAAATAAACAGCCTTCAATCTATAAACCTATCTTCCAACTCTTTTAGAGGTGTTGTCTCTCAAATAATCAGAATGTCGAGTCTTATTCATATTGATCTTTCAAACAACTCAATTGAAGGTTTTCTTTTAGATGCTGAAATGCCAAACCTTTCTAATAGCATACAATATTTAGACGTCAGCTCTAACAAGCTAGGGCCTGGTTTCCCCAAATGGATACGAAATTTGAAAAACCTTAAATATCTTGATCTTTCCAATAATAACATTTCAGACACATTTCCAAAAGACGAGTGGAACCAATGGAGCCTTTCTTTATTAGGTTATTTGAATCTGTCTTTCAACAATATTAGTGGGGTTTTACCAGATTTTCTATCAAACCTTAACCTATATATAGTAGAATTTGTTGGATCATAAACTTGATTTAGCCCGAGAATGGTATGGAAGTTTCTAGAAAGTCGTAGAATGGTATGGAAGCTTCTAGAAACTCGTAGAATACTCATAGAAAATATCTTTGTGAAATATCTAGAATGATACTAGAAATATCTAGTTAAACTTATCTAGTAGGAAGTATCTAGAACTAGATATGTTGATAAGGATAATGATGTGTCAAGAATCATCTAGAATTAAGATTAGGATGATGATGTAAGTAATTATCCATGGAAAATATCTGGGTTCTAGAACCTTCCATGGAGAAGTATAAATAGGTGTAGTGATGCATTTGTATGTACTATGAAGAAAAGTTCAAGTAATAAAAGTTTCTTTGTAAAAGCTCTCTAGTATTCCTCTCTTCATCGAATATAAGCCTAAAAGGCCTTCGTGTTTCCAACAAAGTGGTATCAGAGCTAGAAGATCGAGATGTCAAGTGCAATGAACTTGTTCCAATTTCCTCGTCTTACTAAAGACAACTATGGTAGTTGGTGTATTCGAATGAAGGCGTTACTCGGTTCACATGATGTGTGGGAGATAGTCGAAAAAGGTGTTGAGAAAGTTGATAATGAAAGTTCATTGAATGCCGCCCAAAGGGTGGAGTTGCAAAAGGCAAGAAAGAAGGATCAAAGTGCTCTTACACTCATCTATCAATGTCTTGATGATGCGATGTTTGAGAAAGTTGCAAATGCAACCACTTCTAAGGAAGCGTGGGAGATCCTTCAAAATGCTTTCAAAGGAATTGACAAGGTGAAAAAGGTACGTCTTCAAACTCTTAGAGGAGAGTTCGAAAAGCTCCAAATGGAGGAATCCGAAACCATTTCGGATTATTTCACTCGTGTCTTGACCATTTCAAATGAAATGAAGAGAAATGGTGAAAGCTTGAGTGACACAAGGGTGATAGAAAAGATTCTTCGCTCTTTGCCACCAAGCTTTGATTACATTGTCGTGGCCATAGAGGAGTCAAAAGACATAGACTCTATGACCACTGATCAACTCATGGGATCTTTACAAGCCCATGAAGAAAAATTGAAGAAAAGAAGAGGGAAAGAACCCTTGGAGCAAGCTTTATACTCGAAGGTCTCTTTCAAAGAAAGAGAAAAGAGCTTTCTACATGGAAAGGAGCAAGGACGAGGACGCGGTACTTTTCGAGGTCGTGGTGGTTTCCAAGGCCGAGGACGAGGAAGAGGAAGAGAAGATGTCAACAAAGAAGATGAAAACCAATGGTTCTCATATCGAAGAGGTCGTGGGAGAGGCTTTCAATCTCAAAGAGGAGGTAAGCCACAAATACAATGTTATAATTGTCGCAAATATGGTCATTATGCCAGTGAGTGTAGTAGCTCAAGACAAGTGGAAGAAAAAGCTAATCTTGTGGAGGTAGAAGACAAAGATGAGCTTACCTTGCTAATGGCAAGACGTGACGAACAAGAAGAGAGGATAGAACCATGGCATATAGATTCCGCTGCGAGTAACCATATGACGGGTGAAGAAGACTTGTTCGTGGATATGGAGGAAAGTAAAGGTAACGTCACCTTTGGAGATGAATCAAAGGCACCGGTGAAAGGAAAAGGTAAGATACTTATCTGAGCTAAAGATGGAAGTCACCAATATATTTCGGACGTATATAATGTGCCCAACCTTAAAAGTAACATTTTAAGTGTGGGACAACTTTTAGAGAAAAACTACGATATTCATTTCAAAGATCGAAGTGCTACAATAAGAAATCCTGAAGGAAAGCTCATAGCTAAAGTCCCTATGACTAAAAACCGAATGTTCCTTCTAAACATTCAACATGATGAAGCTAAGTGCTTAAAGAGTTGTTTGAAGGATCATTCGTGGCTTTGGCACATGAGGTACGGGCACTTAAACTTTGGTGACTTAAAGTTATTATCCTCAAAGGGAATGGTGAAAGGGTTAGATCAAATTGATCATCCCAATCAAGTGTGTGAAGGATGTCTTCTTGGGAAGCATGCTAGAAGTTCGTTCCCGAAAGAAGCGACATCAAGAGCTAAGGAGCCTCTACAACTAATTCATACGGATTTGTGCGGTCCTATTACTCCACCCTCTCATGGTAAGAATCTTTACTTCATACTTTTTATTGATGACTTTTCAAGAAAAACTTGGGTATATTTTCTAAAAGAAAAATCCCAAGCTTTTGAAGCTTTTAAGACATTTAAAGCTATGGCAGAAAAGGAGAAAGGTTTAAAAATTAAATCCATGAGATCCGATAGAGGTGGAGAATTTTTATCAAAAGAATTTAACAAATTTTGTGAGGATAATGGGATCCGGAGATTTCTAACGGCTCCTTACTCCCCACAACAAAATGGAGTGGTGGAGAGAAAGAATAGAACCATTCTCAATATGGTCCGAAGCATGTTGAAAAGTAAGAAGATGCCAAAGGAGTTTTGGGCCGAAGCGGTTGACTGTGCGGTATATCTATTGAACCGGTGTCCGTCAAAGAGTTTAGATAACAAGACTCCACAAGAAGCATGGAATGGGATGAAGCCTACCGTCTCTCACCTAAGAGTATTCGGAAGCATAGCGTATGTTCACGTTCCAAGCCAAAGGCGATCCAAGCTTGATGATAGAAGTGAGAAGCATGTGTTCGTTGGCTACGACAAGCAGTCAAAAGGCTACAAGCTCTATAATCCAATCACAAGGAAGGTGGTAGTTAGTAGAGACGTGGAGTTCGATGAAGAAGAAGCATGGGATTGGAGCATTAAAGAAAATGAAAGGTATGACTTTCTTCCTATGATTGAAGAAGAGATGGGTGAATCAAGTGAAGAAGTCCAACAACCTCAAAATCCAACTCCAACCCAAGACTCACCTTCAAGTTCAAGTGAAGGAGAACCAAAGACAAGAAGTTTGCAGGAGCTCTACGAGGTAACTGAAGAGATACCCCTTCTTTGTTTATATGCTGATTGTGAACCTTTAGTTTTTGAGGAGGCTACGAAAAGTAAGAAATGGAGACAAGCCATGGACGAGGAGATAAAGTCAATAGTGAAGAATGATACGTGGGAGTTGACGACCCTTCCGAAAGGCCAAAAGGCTATTGGAGTGAAGTGGGTATACAAGACCAAGAAAAACGCCAAAGGCGAAGTGGAGAAGTACAAGGCAAGACTTGTGGCAAAAGGTTACAAGCAGAAGCATGGGATCGACTACGAAGAGGTATTTGCTCCTGTTGCTCGTTTAGAAACTATTAGAATGATTATTGCTATTGCAGCTCAACATAGGTGGAAAATCCACCAAATGGATGTGAAGTCTGCATTTCTAAATGGACTTCTCGAAGAAGAAGTTTATGTGGAGCAACCGGAGGGATATGTTGCCAAAGGGCATGAAGGTAAAGTGCTAAGGTTGAAAAAGGCCTTATATGGTCTAAACCAGGCACCACGTGCTTAGAATACTAGAATTGACAAGTATTTCCAAGAACATGGTTTTACAAAATGTCTAAGTGAATATGCACTTTACGTGAAATTTGAAAGTGGAGGTATACTGCTCGTCTGCTTGTACGTGGATGATTTGATCTTTACAGGAAACTCTCAAAGTATGATGGATGAGCTCAAGAAGTCAATGACGAAAGAGTTCGAGATGACAGACATAGGACTTATGTCTTATTATCTTGGCATTGAGGTGAAGTAGATGGATGATGGAATTTTCATAAGTCAGGAAGGATATGCCAAGGAGATACTAAAGAAATTCGGCATGGAGAAATGTAATCCTGTTGGCACCCCCATAGAACATAAGGCAAAGCCTTCTAAGCATGACGGAGGAGAAGCAGTAGACTCAACTCTATTCAAGAGTCTCATTGGAAGTTTGCGCTATTTGACATGTACAAGACCCGACATCCTCTTTGCGGTTGGATTGGTTAGTCGTTTCATGGAAGAGCCTACAACAAAACATTTGGAGATTGCAAAGAGGATCCTCCGTTATATCAAAGGTACCATAGATTATGGTATGTTTTACTCAACAAGTGATGACTTCAAGCTGGTTGGATATAGTGATAGTGACTGGGCTGGAAATAAAGACGATGGAAGAAGTACAATAGGATTCCTGTTCTTCCTGGGTAACAATGCCTTTACATGGTCATCAAAGAAGCAACCTATTGTTACCTTATCCAGTTGTGAAGCGGAGTACGTAGCTGCAACATCGTGTGTATGTCACGCAATTTGGCTAAGAAGTATGCTAAAGGAGCTACACATGGAGCAAGAAGATGCGACTAAGATCTACGTGGATAACAAGTCAGCAATCGACTTAGCAAAAAATCCAGTCTACCATGATCGAAGTAAGCATATCAACACTCGTTATCACTTTATTAGAGAGTGCATTGCAAGAAAGGATGTCCGAGTGATACATACGAGGTCTGAAGATCAAGTTGCAGATATCTTCACCAAACCGCTCAACGAGAAAGATTTCTCAAGACAACGAATGATGCTTGGAGTCGGTAAATCAAGTTTAAAGGGGGGTGTTGGATCATAAACTTGATTTAGCCCGAGAATGGTATGGAAGTTTCTAGAAAGTCGTAGAATGGTATGGAAGCTTCTAGAAACTCGTAGAATACTCATAGAAAATATCTTTGTGAAATATCTAGAATGATACTAGAAATATCTAGTTAAACTTATCTAGTAGGAAGTATCTAGAACTAGATATGTTGATAAGGATAATGATGTGTCAAGAATCATCTAGAATTAAGATTAGGATGATGATGTAAGTAATTATCCATGGAAAATATTTGGGTTCTAGAACCTTCCATGGAGAAGTATAAATAGGTGTAGTGATGCATTTGTATGTACTATGAAGAAAAGTTCAAGTAATAAAAGTTTCTTTGTAAAAGCTCTCTAGTATTCCTCTCTTCATCGAATATAAGCCTAAAAGGCCTTCGTGTTTCCAACAGAATTAAGCTCCAATAACTTCTATGGTCCAATACCTACTTTCTCGGTAAATATAAGCTCATTACATCTTTCTAGAAATAAACTCCGTGGAGGGATCTCTTTCTTATGCCAAATGTATGAAAGGTTGGAATTTCTTGACCTATCGCGTAACTTGTTGAGCGGGAAACTTCCGGACTGTTTGTGAGGTTTGACAGAACTAAGAGTTCTTAATCTAGGACACAACTTTTTATCAGGAATGCTTCCCCACTCTTTGGGATATTTGATTCAACTTGAAATGTTATGTTTATACAACAATAACTTCTCAGGAGAATTGCTTTCGTCTTTTAAGAATTGTACCAAGTTAAGCCTTTTGGATTTGGGGCGCAACAATTTTTATGGTAATGTTCTTGCTTGGATTGGAGAAAACTTTTCCAAGTTGTATGTTCTTAGCCTAAGATCAAACAACTTCTTTGGAACCATTCCTTTACAAATATGTCAGTTAGTAACTCTGCAAGTCCTAGACTTGTCAATAAACAATCTCCATGGATCAATCCCGTCATGTGTTAATAATCTTACTACCATGGTTAAGAAAGGTTTCTTTGTGAAACAGAACATACATCATTATAAACTGGAATTTGTTGCCGCATCAGGATCTCTTAACCAAGCTGAACATGTTGACAATATATATATTGACAATATAATGATCGAGTGGCAAGGAAAGGTAAATGAGTTTAGTAGCATTCTGGGATTGATCAAGACCATCGATTTATCAAGCAACAATCTCACAGGACAGATTCCAAATGAAGTTACCAATCTGCATGGATTGTTGGTCCTAGACTTGTCAAACAACACTCTGGTTGGAGAGATTCCACGAAACATTGGTCAAATGACTGAGCTTTTAACTTTGAATTTATCAAGAAACATGTTGTCAGGAAAGATACCATCAAGCATGTCTCAGATGGATTCATTAAATGATCTAGATGTGTCATATAATAACCTGTCAGGGAGAGTTCCATCCAGCACTCAACTCCAGTCCTTCCCACCTGAAAGGTTCACTGGAAATGTAGGACTATGTGGACTTCCTACAACGAAAAAATGTCTCGAAGATGAAGATAAAGGAGTTCCGCCAGTCGGTGATAGTGAGGGTGATGTAGATGAACTTCAAAGATGGTTTTATATCGGAGGGGCTACTGGTTTTGCAACCGCATTTTGGATAGCATGTAGCGCTTTACTTCTCAATCGTCGTCTCAGACATGCTTTTTTCCACTTTCATAATTGCTTGAAGGATTGGGTGTATGTAAAGGTGTTGGTGTTCATTGCAAGAGTGCAAAGGGTTGCACGTGCATAGTGCTTCTTGTTTTCTGCTTTTTTTTATGTTTTTTTTTTCTCTACTTATTATTGTTCACATTATGTTGGTAGAATCGTATTGTAATATCATGCTTTATTTGTATTTGTATAAGGGTTTTTAACTAAGGCCTTGTTATTAATAAAATTGCCACTAACACCATGGGTGGCCATTTCCCCGTGTTGTGTAAAATACACCATCGTGACATGTTCACAACTTGGGTTGATGTCATTGTTTTCATAATTTCACCTATTTGGTTATAAAAATAGCCGTCAACATTTGATATTATCAATCCTAGTTGTCTTATATATGGCATCCAAACTATTCAAGCAATGAATTTCTGCATCCAAAGAATAAAACTAAGGATGTGGTCGATATGTTATTTGCAAGAAAAGCATGTATAACAACATCAATTGACTCCCACGTTACACTACTCTGTTGGACTAGATTTTGTCCTATAAATACCATGCTAAATGACATATTTTAATGCACAAAACAGAGTCTAGGATACTGCTAACTTGTTGTTGTGACACACAAACGTTAGCAAGTTAAAGCACTTGGTTGTTATAATTTTATGATTATTTAATTATGAGTACTTAAAACTCTGTTCTCTTTACGGATAACTTAAGTCTACTATATTTTGTTATTTGATAATATAACTGATGTATTTGTAACTATAATTTACTCACTCAATTTTTTTTTTTAGTTTTTTAGTTAATGAAGGGTGATCCTTTGGTATCTTGATCGACTGTCAGAGTTTGATGTTTTTAAAGAGTCAAGATGATCACAACACATTGCGGTATAAACTTGCTTTTTGTATAGGACCTTGCTTAAAAGATCCATGCATCTATCTATCTTGAAGTTGATTCTAGTAACGTTTGTTTGATGTTTTTATTAACTTTTGAATGGTCGATTTTATAACTTCTTATGTTATTCTTAGTGCTTAGTTTTATTACTTTTGTTTAAACCATCTTATGTATCCCTTCTTAAATGTATCATAAATGTACATTGTGACAATTTAGCAAGATTCAAGATGACAGCTTATTGATCTATGTGCTATTTTAACTTCTGCAAATTAAATGAATATCTTGCCTAAATAAATGATTTGATATGGCATGAAATTTCTTTAATGTTATGCTTGTGAAAAGATTTATGCATGTAGTTGTATGAACACTAACTTCTTTTGAAGCATGTTGTTTATGTGACACACACTACGTAAGAACACATCATGAAGAGGTAAGTCGAATCCTCTAAAACACTTTACTTATGATACTTGATTGAAGTAAAATTGATAACTTTGGAACTGTATGTACTAAAACTGGTTAATCAGACACGTTTGTTACTATGTCAAAATGGGTCAGGATTGATAATTTATATGATAAAGCAAGACCTCTTAGATAGCGCGAATGAGTAATTCATAAGTACAACCCAATGCCCATTCAAAGAATATTAGTGACAACTAAACATCACATTTAGCTGGACTTTGGAAAATGGGCGGTTGTCGGTTGACAACCACATATGCGCAAAAGGTCATTTAATTTTGAGCTGATCCTTAAAAAAAATGGTCAGTTGGGAACTACGAGTATTCAACCAGAATTTCTTCACGAATTTAAACATTTTGAAATTTTACTTACTCCATCCATTTGATTTAAGTGTCCACAAGAAAATTTTCTTTAAATTATGATATGTGTAATAACTGTATATTTGAGCTACAAATAGTCAATTTTACTCATGTAGTTTGTTTATTTATTTATTTATTTTGACCCAGTACTCATGTAGTGTTCGATATGAAAAGTATGTATAGGTAAGATAGCTAAACTGTTAATTATAACTTTTATTTATTCTAAGTAGATAATTTTTTTTTTAGAAACAAACAAAAATAATATTATGAACATTTAAAATAAGACGACGCATGTATCTATACTACCACAGAAAGCATTTAAGTCATTCCCTAAATAGAAATGTTTAAAAATTCAGTCTACACACTTGCCAATTATGAAAATTTCAATAGCTTGTTGCATACACACAAGTAAACGTTACATCTAGAAAATTAAGTGTATTAAATTCATAAACATGTAACAGCCCTCTAAATCAATACAAACCATTTAAACCATTTATAAACTTTTGACAATCACATAATCTTTTAACTACTTGCAATTACACGACTATCTTAACTAAAATTATTGTTAATCGTAAATTAATTGTTAAAACAAGTATTAACATTGACTTTGACCAACTTTTCACATAAATAAAAGCCCCCAAAATCCGTAACCAATCACTCTTTTACAATCCCTAACCTCACACACACATTCCAATTTGGGGCTTTTCTTCTTCGATAATCAAACCCTAATTCAATCACATCAATGGACTTCGGATTCAACAAAAAACGTGGCCGTCCAGCTGCCGGATCTAACGGCAACACCGGTTTCAAGAAATCCAAACAAGGTTAGGGTTTCGTTTTTTTTTTTCGTTAATTTTTTGGATCTGGGGTTTGGGTTTTGTTATATGGTTGATGGGTTTTGGTTTTTATGTTGGATTGATTGATAAAGTTTGCTACTTGGTGTAGATTTGTGTGTTTTTGGTATCGAATTGAGTTTTTAGGGTTAGGGTTAGGGTTAAAGATTGTTGAATTTTATTGGGTTTTTGTTTTTATTGTTGAATTGGGTTAATGCCGTTAGATTTGGGTATTCGGTTAAAGGTCGTTAATTGTCGTAAGCGTATTTGTAGCTGTTATTGAATTAAGCCAGCCGTTGGATGTTTGTATAAGAATTAAGCTTTTTGATGGTTGAATAAGTTATTAGGATTATATTTTGTTTTAATGCCGTTAGATTATGTTTGCATCGTTAGACTAGTAGTAATGGTGACCTAACCGACCACCGCCACCTCAGCTTACATCAGCATTCACTCCCTTCACCAGACCCTGTAGTGGCAACCACCAAACTCATCACACAATTATACCCCGTAATACACTTACACACGCATTGTGGTTTTCTCAATAACAACAATCTCAACTCATCCATATATCATGGGTTGTGCCCATTATTTGGCTATAGGCTTAGAGCTCTCTTATCTCTGGCAACATGTTTGATGGGAAACTTTCAGACGTTCTGATCACCTTGTCTTGATGTACATCAGCTACGTTAGGAGTATTGCATGCTTCAAGTAACCAATTCACAGGGTCATTGTCTCATGTCATCCAAAACTTTTCATCCCTAATATACTTGAACAGTTGAACCTATCTTCGAATCATTTAGATGGAACTATTTCATGGTCCTATACCTGCTTTTCCCCCTGTTATAAGTTTTCTTAATCTTTCGAGAAACAAATTTCATGGATGAATCTCTTTCTTTTGCCATATGTATGAAGAGTTGGAATTTCTTGATCTCTCAAGTAACTCGTTAACCGACAACTTCTGGACTGTTTGCGGAATTTGACCAACCTAATAGTTCTCAATATAGGGTACAACTTTCTCTCAGGAAGACTTCCTCTATGAGATATTTGTACTATCTTAAGATCCTGTGTTTATATAACAACTTCTCTGGTGAATTCCTTTTGTCTTAAAGGAATTGCATCACGTTAAGCCTTTTGAATTTGGGGGCCAACAAGTTTATCGGAAATATTCCTGTTTGGATTTGCGAAAACTTTTCAGGGTTGTATTATCTTAGCCTAAGATCAAACAGTTTCTTTGGAACCATTTCTTTAGAGATATGTCAACTAGCAAATCTTCAAATACTAGACTTTTCAATAAACAACCATTTCTAGGATCAATATACCATGGCTCAAAAAGGGCTCTTTGTGAAGCAGAAGTACATCATTTTTCATGGCTTTTAGATGATTTCTTAGCTAATGATAGTTATGTTTATTATGATGAAATTTAAAATAACTATGTTGACAGTGCGATGATCAAGTGGCAAGGAAAGGTAAATGAATTTAGCAGAGATTAGTGAAGGCCAGCAACATTCTGACAGATCACATCCCATATGCAATTGCCAATCTGCATGGTCAAACAATTCTTTTAAGTGGAGAGATCCCAAGAGACATTGGTCAAATGAAAGAACTTGAAACTTTGGATTTATCCAAAAACAATTTCTGGGGAGGATGATTTTTTTAGATTATCTTGACATGTCACATAACAACTTGTCTGGGAGGACTCCAGAACTTTGAAGCTTCAAGGTACATTGGAAATGCGGGATTATGTGGACCTCACTTATCCAAATATTGTCCCCAAGATAAAGAAATTGAACACCTGTGGTTGGCGAAAGTAAGAGTGATGGCGAAGCCAAAGATGAACGTCAGAGATGGTTTTATAACGTTTGCTGGTTTTGCTACTGGATTTTGGATAGTAGTGTTTTAGTCTTGAATCTGAATATACTGATATTTCTTTTGTTAGTAAAATTCTTTTTTGTTACTCAACCGCTAATATAAAAAGCACACTGTAGTCTCTACAGTTGGTCACTAGTCTGGAGAGAGTAAATGTACACTTGAACCCTTCCACAAAGATAGCAACAAACATTAAAAAAAAAATGTTACTGACCATGTGGTAGAGTTTCCAGCTCTTATGAAATTAATCTTCATTGGTTTCGGCCATGGTTCTTGTTTTCTCCAGTGCTATAACAGTAACCACATTTTTCTTCCACAGAACATGTACTCTGTTTCACACTCATTAGTGACCTGATTTAATTTTTCTTTCACTTATTAATGTACTATGATTGAACGTCTTCGCATACGATTAATATGCTTTATGTTCTTTTTCATCTACTTATTAATGTTTGGTATATAGTGTTGTAATTTCATGTTTCACTTGTATTTGGTAGTGGTTTATAAGGCCCCTTTATTAATAAAAGTGCCACTAACACCATGGGTGGCCGTTTCCCCGCATTTTGTGATATACGACGTCTCCATATGTTCATATTATAACTTTGGAGCTGTATGATGCACGGAAGGTGTTTGATAAAATGCTTTACATAGAATTGCAACATACCTGGTGATGTTAAGATATCATGGCTAGCTAAAGTGAACATGAACCTTTAAGATAAGATATCAAGCTTTAAAAGCAGCTAGGGGTGTAATGCATGGCAATGTAGGCTATTACGTTTGACATCTGAGTGCATGTACTGTGAAGACTGTAGCAGTGTTTTAATCTTGATTACTAAGGTGGAAATTGTTTTGATATTGTAGCACCTTCGATCTACCTTAAAATCTTAATAACGATATTCTTTTTGCAAGTAAACATCAGTTTTGTTACTCAATCGCTAATATACCAATCACTGGAAATTGTTGCAAGTCAGCATAGTGACCACATGTTGCTTCCACCAATCAGTTTCGGGCTCTGTTTCAGAAACTCAATAGTAGTGACTCGATCTAATTTTGCTTTCGTTAGTGTGAATATTGCTCACTTTTTTAAACTGATTAGTAATGAAGAGGAAATAAAGTATGTTTGTATATGTTGCTTTGTAACATTCCATTTCTTTTTTCTGCTCATTTGGGTATCCATGCCGGAATCGTTATTATATTAGCTTTATAAACTTTTTATGCGTTGCTCCAGTTGTACTGAAGTATGATTGCAGATAACCAATTGCAGGTAGTACAGTTGTTGCTGAAACCAACCGTCATGTAATTGACGAAACTATTGTAGCAATTTATTGAGCTTGTCTAGGCTATTGCAGAGCTCTATTAATTTTGTCAATGCATAATGTTCAAAAATTGGATTCGAAGGTAATGTTATGCTCTACTTGAATGATTGAATGAATGGATCTATACCAAACGCATTAAATAATACTTCATATTGTTACTCGCATGAGTGTCATTCAACTGTGATCCCTACACCCGCGTGACCCAAACCTGTTTTGACCCGAGATTTAAGTTAGGTCTTTTGGCCCGTTACCTCCCCCCCCCCCCCCAAAACCCGCCCATTTTGCCACCTCTACTAGTATTAGTGGGCTAAATATGTTTACACTGTCAAACCAGAATGGCTAGTTACAACCCACAATTTGCATCAGCTAGACCTCATCATTAATTGAATATTAAATTAATACTCAAGGAGTGACACTCAACCCAAAGTTTTACAAAGTTTATATGTATTTTAACCTTACCGCAACATGTTTTATGTATAAGCAAAAAGATTTGAAATGTATTGAAAAAAATTACTTCGTCATTGGCAATCTTAGAAAGAAGTCAATAAATCAATAGACACTTTATATCTTTGAACATTAAGTAAGCTTGACTTGATTAGCTAAATCTACAAGTTTTGACCCTCAAATAAAGACTGAGTATTGTATATTTGTTAATATTTGGGTGATTTCATGGCAAGTTTCATTCTTATAGAACAGCTGTTGAGTGTATGAATCAGGGCTATGAACAGAGCTACTCTGTTTGTAACATTAGAATGTGGATCTTCAAATATCTACAGAAAACATATTTTGCTTTATTGCTAACTTACTGTCTAATACGATGCAAGCTAGATTAGGACCGAGAACAAGCTTAGTTTAAAATATCTGCTAACAAACTTGGGAACTGGGGTTTTAAGAGTCACTTCTGAGGATGAACAGAAAACAAATAAGATAGTAATTTGAGTGATTAAAAAAAACAAGGGGATATAATATCAATTCATTCATATGTTCATTATCACTGCCAATGCTTATACGCAGGCATAGCATAATAGAATTTTACATAAAACACCTCATACTTGTAAAAATGACATAAAAGACTCAATAGTTGAATTAGACACAAAATAATACTCTCCCTTCCCAAGGATCAAGGTAACTGATACCATTATTCCAAATATTCAGCATTCTTCCATTTCCATAACCACTTAACCAACCACCTTTTCATAGCCTCCTTTTTATTCTTGGCATCCATTCTTCAGGGTAATAAGTAGCAAACTTGCATCAATCTCGTTAATGTAAAAAGTTTTGAGCTTGGCTTGACTACCTAAAAAGTCAACAGACACTTCTAAAAGAGGGAAAAGAGATTCAAAATTGTTTGTGAATTCAGGTGCTACATAGAGATGCTTTATTTCATTTCCATGTTTAAGCATTTTGATTATTTCATCCCAATACCATTGAACACCTTGAAAGAAAAATCATTCAACCAATACGACTTTGAGGAGTAAGTTTATATTGATTAATAGGGTGAATCAGGTTGAAAGTTTCTTCTTGTCGACTCTTGATAAACTCACTAAGTGATATACCTTGCTCTTATTCACACAAACATAAAAGTAAAGATGAAATTTGATGTGTAGATGGAGTCCATGAGACCTTACTTAGATTTGTGAAACTTCTTCAGGGTAATAAGTAGCAAACTTTCATCAATCTCTTTAATGAAAAAAGTTTTGAGCTTGGTTTGACTACCTAAAAAGTCAACAGAAAACACTTCTAAAAGAGGGAAAAGTGTTTCAAAATTATCTGTGAATTCAAGTGCTACCTAGAGATACTTTACTTCATTTCAATGTGTGAGCATTTTGATTATTTCATCCTAATACCATTGAACACCTTGAAAGAACAATCATTCAACTAATACGACTTTGAGGAGTAAGTTTATATTGATTAATAGGGTGAATCAGGTTGAAAGTTTCTTCTTGTCGACTCTTGATAAACTCACTAAGTGATATACCTTGCTCTTATTCACACAAACATAAAAGTAAAGATGAAATTTGATGAGTAGATGGAGTCCATGAGACCTTACTCAGACTTTTAAAACTTATTACAGTTAACTCTTTGATAGCTGAAATCAAGTCAGCAAGTATACATAAGATCCTTGAATCTTGATAAAGACGTACATACATCATTGTAATTAATCAAGTGCATGGCCTTCCCCAACTCTTCGTCATAAATTAGCCTTTTAAACATTCTACCAAGGTAGCCAACAGACTGTCCATCAACTGACTCAATGCCATATATACTTGAGATTAGGTTCAACCATTAACAATAATGAGCTAGCTAAGACCATATCCTAGTGGATGTTTTACAAGATTGAGTACACTATTACAAGAGTCATGGTACTCCTTATAGCACTAGCGACTTGCCTAACTCGAGCATATAGTCATCAAATTCTTCACCAAAACAACTTCATGCTTTAACATAATCAGCCCATGTTGGATTATCATTTCGTTTTGTAATTTCATCAAACACCCTGTCAACAACCACAAATTTCTTTACGAGCATTTCATCAAACACCATATAGGCAACCCTTATCCCGATATTGACTGTTTCATTTCGTACTGAAGAGTATTTGGACATCTAATGTGGGATAATTTATTCAATAATCTTTAGTCTCCTTAGTCCTTATGTCTAATTTGAGATCGCTAACTTCAATTCTTCATCATTTTTTCCACAAAATAGGACAAGTGTATTTATCATAATTTTGAACAAACGTAAAAAGAAGAAACCAATTTGAGACCATCCACTTCTAGTTGGTTGGATATATAACATCAGTTAGTTTCTATGGCTTCAATTTTCAAATGTGAAGACTTTTTAGTAGCAATTAGTCAAACGCCATTTTTTCCACAAAATAGGACAAGTGTATTTATGTCAACTTTGAACAAACCGAAAAATAAGAAACCAATTTGGGACCATCCTCTTCAAGTTGGTTGGACCTTTCGGTTGGTCGGTCACTCAATAAGACGCGTCCACCCCCCCCCCCCCCCCCCCCCCCCCCCCCAATGAGCCAACCAAATGGGTGAGTGAAGCGGGTTTGAGCAAAGAATCAAAATGGTTTTGGGTTCAAACGAGTTCAGGTCCTCCCCCTCACCATCACTAAGTTAGAAGAATTATAATGTAGTTCACAAAAGCTTGAAGAAAGAACAGTGATCTTCACTATAAAAGAAGAAAGCAAATCAATAAGTATACCGAAATTAACTAGCCCAATTTTGTATATATGGGCAAAATTTGCTGCTCTGGTTAATATTCATTCACCTGATTACAATAGGTGAAAAGATTTCCCCCACAGATATTGTTCATGTTGTTGACTACTATTACATTCAGGGTAAAAGGCGAAGACACTATATGCATTACTCAAAATACACATACATAATTTCAAATTGACTAGACATACTGCATCAATTAGTTTCTATCGATTATTCAAAACACAAGACTTTGAATGAAGTAGCTTTATACAAAGAGTGTTCTGATATGTATTTTCAACTAAGTATTGCAATGAAATAATGTAACAAGATTATCATTATGTATTTAAACTAAAGTATAAAATAGATGTTCAACGAATTAATTGCGCCAAAGCATGTATTGTTAGTTACCAAATATAAAATATGAGCCAAGCTGAGTATGTTAGAACTGGGCCGCTCCAATTTTCAAGTCAAACAACCTGAACTAATAACTTGTATGCAAACCTAAACCCTGTCCACAGCAAACACAATACGTAATCAATCATCTTGAATCTAAACAACTTATATTGGCTTAAATAGTTAATCCAATGCAGTTGAAATTCAAATAACAAACTAATTTACCTATGCAGATTACTCTTGAAATCACATTCTTTTTATAAAAGGAAAAGTTGTAAACTTAACTTTTCTAAAATTTGGTTGAGTCATTTCAAACATATCCGTATAGGTCAATTTTGCCAGCTCCATCAGTGTCGCTGACTGGATATACATTTACACAATAATTGCAAAGACTTGAGAGTCTTTGAACGTCTAATTCGGGACATCAAATTTATTCCACGATCTTTATTCCAAGTGTTATGTGCTCCACACAAATTTATATCCATCTAGTTCAATTCTTTATTATCAAAGTCTATATAAAGCTGCATAGAGGTATATGTGTTCATTATCACATCAAAAAACATCAATAAAATTTTATACAACATACATTATGAGAGAAAATATTTACTTTTACTTTATGCATACTCATGTTTTGTTTATTTTCTCACTTGTCTTTCTGTGGCTTAATACCACAACTGCAACTTCCTTTGGCCACAAAGTTGTTGCTGCAGCAGGAGGAGCTGCTAATATGTGCATCGATAAGGAAAGGCAAGCTCTTCTTGATTTCAAAGCACACCTTCAAGACCGAGATGACCGGCTCTCTACATGGAAACCAAAAGAAGAAGATGATTGCTGTAAATGGCGTGGAATCACGTGCAACAACCAAACAGGTCATGTGACAAAGCTTAACCTGACATACTATTATGTTGAAGGTGAGATTA
This sequence comes from Artemisia argyi, assembly GCA_030686995.1. Classification (NCBI taxonomy): domain Eukaryota; kingdom Viridiplantae; phylum Streptophyta; class Magnoliopsida; order Asterales; family Asteraceae; genus Artemisia; species Artemisia argyi. The sequence continues at coordinate 28,552,906 of CM060692.1, read as the reverse complement.
CCCATTCATTGCTTAATTTAAGCTACTTGAGTCATCTTGACCTTTCCTTCAATCATTTTTATGGAACCATTGCTCCGTTCATTGGTAACATGACCCGGTTAACTTATCTTGACCTTCAATACAATGACTTTACTGGATCCATTACAAAGTTCATTAACATGACCCGGTTAACTTATCTTGACCTTTCTTTGAATGACTTTACTGGATCCATTCCTAAGTCCGTTGGTCACATGACCCAGTTAACTTTTCTTGGCCTTCATGACAATCAGTTTATTGGAAACATTCCTGAATCCATTGGTTCCCTGGCCAAATTAACAGAACTTTCTCTTTATCACAATAATCTCACTGGAGCCATTCCCATGTCCATTGGTTCGTCAACCAATTTAATAACCCTCGACCTTAGTCGGAATAATTTCAGTGGCACCATTCCAATGTCCATTGGTTCCTTAACCGAATTAACAGAGCTTGACCTTAGTCAGAATAATTTCACTGGTAGCATTCCAAGATCCATTGGTTCCTTGACCAAATTGACATCTCTTGACCTTTCATACAACTCTTTTTATGGAACCATTCCTACAGAATTTGGAAACCTCACCAATTTGGGATACCTTGATCTAGATTCCCTTGGAAGTTGTACAGTTGAAAACTTAGATTGGTTGTCTTCTCTTTCTTTGTTAAAATACCTTTCAATGGGTGGAACTTCTCTGGCAAAAGCAAATAACTGGGTAAATGTAATTATAGGTCTCCAAAACCTAGAAGAGTTAAGTTTATACGGATGTAACCTCTCACACGTCATGCATCCGTATTCTTCATTAGTAAACTCATCTTCATCTATGTGCCTATTTGGCAATAGGCTCAAATATCTTTCTCTAACTGGCAACAAGTTTGATGGGAAACTTTCAGATTTTCTGAACAAGTTGTCTGGATGCAATAAGTTAGAATATTTGGATGCTTCAAGTAACCAATTGACAGGGTCATTGTCTGATGAGATCCAACACTTCTCATCCCTTTATAGATTGAACCTATCTTCGAATCAGTTAGATGCAATAAGTGACAAACTGTGGCAACTACCCAGCCTTAAATACCTACATCTATCTTCCAATTACCTCAGAGGTGTTATCTCTGAAAATATTGGAATATCAAATCTTTGGTATATAGATCTTTCAAACAACTCACTCAAAGGAGTTTCTTTTAATGATGGCGTGTCAAACCTTTCTTGGGGTATACGATATATGGATTTCAGTTCTAACAAGCTAGGGCCTCGTTTCCCCAAATGGATACAAAAACTGAAAAATCTCACGCATCTTGATCTTTCCAGAAATAATATTTCAGACACAGTTTCTACAGAGTACTGGAACGAGTGGCAGTCTTCTAATTTAAGTTATTTGGATCTCTCTTTCAACAGCATAAGTGGCGCTATTCTGAACGTTACTTCCACTTTGTCAGTGTTAGATCTTTCCAGAAATAATTTATCTGGGGAAATCTCCTTTCTGTGCGAAATTGTAGATGGCCTTTTATCATTTCTTGATATCTCAGACAACTCATTCACAGGACAAATTCCAGACTGTTTATGGCATTTCAAAGAGCTAGTGGTTCTTAATCTAGAAAACAATAATCTATCTGGTAGGATTCCTGCATCTGTTAAGTCTTTGATCAAGCTTGAAGTCTTGTATTTATACAACAACAACTTATTTGGAGAATTGCCTTCGTCCTTAAAAAATTGCAAGAATTTAACCTTTCTGAATTTGGGGGCTAACAAGTTTTCTGGTAATGTTCCTATTTGGATTGGGGAAAACCTATCACGTTTGCATGTTCTTAGCCTAGCGTCAAACAACTTCTATGGAACCATCCCTTCACAATTATGCCATCTAGTGAATCTTCAACTTCTAGACTTGTCAATGAACAACCTCTACGGAACCATCCCCTCGTGTGTCAATAATCTCACTGCAATGGTTCTAGAAATTATCTCACTCAAAAGCAGAAATCGTGGCAGATTTATTTCATTTCACACTCATCGAGATTTTAACAATATGACAATCCAGTGGCAAGGAAAAGTACGTGAATTTACAAGAAATCTAGAATTCTTGAAGAGCATTGACCTGTCGAGCAACCATTTAACAGGACAAATCCCGTATGAACTTACCAATCTTTATCAACTGGTTGCACTAAACTTGTCAAAGAATGCTCTACTTGGAGAGATTCCAAGACAAATTGGTGAAATGAAAGAACTTGAAACTTTGGATTTGTCGAAAAACAATTTCTCAGGTGGGTTGCCATTAAGCATGTCTCAGATGCATTTTCTAAGTTATCTTGATGTGTCACATAATAACTTGACCGGGAGGATTCCATCTTGCACTCAACTCCAAACCTTTGACCCTTCAAGGTACATTGGAAATGCAGGGCTATGTGGAAGTCCCCTGCCAAAAAAATGCCCTGGAGATGAAGAATTAGAAGAACCACACACTGTTGGTAAGAGTCAAGGAGACGAGGAAGGGATAGAAAGATGGTTTTATATTGGTGGGGCTAGTGGTTTTGCTACTGGATTTTGGATAGTTTGTAGTGCTTTACTTCTTAACCGCCGTGGGAGACATGCTTTTTTCCAGTTGCATGATAGCTTGAAAGATTGGGCGTACGTAAAGGTGGTGGTGTTCATAGCAAAATGGCGAAGTGTTGCGCGTGCATAGTGGTATATGTTTTTTATGTTTTTTTTCATCCGCTTATTAATGTTTGGTATATAGTAGTATTGTAATTTCATGCTTCACTTGTATTTGGTAGGGGTTTTTAAGTCCCCTCTATTAATAAAATTGCCACTAACACCATGGGTGGCCGTTTCCCCTCGTTGTGTGATATACCACATCTCCATATGTTCATATTATAAACTGTATAGCTATATGATGCACTGAAGGTGTTTGATAAAATGCTTTACATAGAATTGCAACATACTTGATGTTAAGGTATCATGGCTAGCTAAAGTGCGCATGAACCTTTACGATATGATATCATGCTTTAAAAGCAAGTGTTGGGGGTGTAATACATGCCAATGTAGGCTATTACGTTTGACATCTAAGTATAGTGTAAAGCTAGCTACTTTGACAATGTTTAAATCTTAATCTGAAAAGTAAATACTGACATTATTTTGGGATAAATATTGGACTAGACCGTTGATTTTTTGACTAATCACTTTGTAAACTCTAAAATTTCACTTTCCAAAATTAGATCGGGCAACTCCAAAATTGAGCAACTCAATAAGAGTTTGACACATGTTCCTTTATTTTATTATTAAAGTACAAAAAATAGAATGTATTTGTAAGGTCTGTGTAAGGTATTTTAAGGTTTATTATATGAGCAACTAGCGTTTTATTGGGCGACTTGTATTGGGCAATTTTTTTTATTTTTTTTTCACCAATTTTAACAATCATAGTGTACAAAGATTAACTAATAATTTAGCTCTAATGATACTTAAAGTGTATAACACAAATTAATATACTCCTAAACGCTTCAAACCACACTATATATACGATATACCCCATCAATCTTATATCTTCTTCAATCATTACCACCACCACCACAGTATCTCAATACCACCTGACCTCACCACCACCACCACCGTATCTGAATACCACCTTACCTCACCACCATCCGCCACCGTATCTGATTACCACCTGACCTCACCACCATCCGCCATTGCCGTCTCTGCTGAAATTTTCTTCCGCCTCCACTCTGCCGCTGTAAGGTTGTTGCTGCTTCCACTCTTATCTTTAATGAAATATGTTAGTATTGAATTTTATGTAGTTAACTTGCCCATAACAGAATTATTAGCTTATAAGTAATGAACAAGGAAACTATTAGGCATCAAATTCAGTTACCCAACCCAAAAACAGTGCAAAGATTGAAACATGAACATTGACATTCTTAGCCTTCATTATTCATGGTAGGTTGTATTGTTGTAATAGGAAACATGATGTAATAGACATGTAACATCCGGTGTCAATATTCATGGTAGGTTGTAATAGGAACTAGGCTGTAATGTAATAGGTTGTAATATGCAAAACCATACATAAACAATTTGTTATTTTTGAATGTTTTTTACCTAAACATTTTACAACTATAAACAATGAATGATTATGTAGTTTAAAATAATCGGTGTAGTTTGATTATGATGTTTTTTTTTGTAACAAAGAGAAGCATGCAATTAGCAGGTTGACTTTGGAAAGTCAAAATGCAATTGGAATAACCGAATTTGACTATTAAAGTCAAAATGCATGTAATCAGCAGGTTGTACTTTAATTTTGACAAAATTTCACCATTCGTCCCTCAACTCTTCAAAACTCGCGCATTTGGTCCTGAACTTGTCCCAAAGAATAAATATGTGGCGAACGTGGTACCAAACGGCGTCACGTTTGGTCCCTGGCACCCCCGTTTTGGCTGACGGACGTTATATTTCCACATTTGTTGACCAGTCAAGTGGGTTTTTGGTCATTTAACATTTTTGTGTTGGCGCCTTTAGTTCCTTTTACCCATTTCCCCCTATCGTCTTGGGAACCATTCAACCACATCTTCAGCCTATTTATAACCTCGATTGTATACCCTAGAACACACACAAACATAGAAATCCCAACCAAAGAAACACATTTAACAATGGTAGCAGCAAATGGACGCTTTGCAAATGATGCTGAAGAATACTCCTTCGTCATAAACAACCCCTTGTTGTTTGACGTAGTGTTTAATGCATTCGGTATTATCAGAATACGGGTCTTATACGCAGGTGAACGAGTATATGAGGACACAAATACTGAAATGGGTGTGGAGACAGGACTTTTACTGGGGTGAGGTTTTGGGATTGAATGAGGAAGAAGATGTAGAGGAGGAGGAGGAGGACCAACAGCAGGAGGGGGATGATCAAGCTCAGGGGGTGCATCAGCTAAATGTGGTTGAGCAGCCTCAAAACATGGTGGAGCAGCAGCCAAATGTGGTAGATCAGCAACACAATGTGATGGTATCGGGTTGCCAAATTTTGAGGATTTGGGAAGAAGGATAAATGATCTTGAAATTATCTTTCAACAACTCAAAGAAAAGAAGGAAAGGAGGGAAAGGAGGCAAAGGGATTAAAGCAGGGAAGAGAGCTCTGGTTCGAACTGGTTGGTGTGAAATGGATATAAGTTTTTACTGATTATGGTGTTTGTATGGTTTTTGTATGTTTATAATCTGATGTATGGAATGATTGCTACTTTTTATCTCAATCAATGAAAATTTTGAAGTTTAATTACTAGTAATTGTTTATGGTTGATTGTGAATGTTTGATTTAAGGTAACAGGTTATATACCCAAAATGCTCATGGATTTAATTGACTTTTATAAGTCAACTATCAGACAACACTCAAATTACAAACTGTTATTTTACTAGAGTTAAAATACTTACTACTTGCAACAAACATAATTCAAATAATTTACAATGAAAGGTAACACAACACAAATAAACATAGATAAATCGCATATTTAAAATTAGTAGATTAATATGAAAGCTAACACAACACAAATATACAACTAAATTTTGGTTCATTTCTAAATATAACTTTCACACTCTATGAAGATCTTCTTTAGCAGTTCTTTTGCCATCTCAGTCTCTTGTTCGAAAATCAATTTTACAGATAACATCACACTGAGAGCACAACACGTTTTGACAATGGGTATTCTTTCTTCACCAGCATGTATATGTCAGTTCCAGCTTTTGTAGACACATGGTAAACCCCATATGTATCATACAATATCCATTTCAATTATACAGCATCTGCTTGAAACTTCCATAATTTATCATCTTTATCAGGTTCAAAAAGTCTCTTCAATTCTACCCATAGCATTTTTTTTCCTTGTCATCAGCTATCTCTATTAACTTGAATCTTTCATTGACTAAACTCCATAGGTTCACCAAATCATCTCTGTCAAATGCTTTAAAGTGTTTGTATAACGCAGAACGATTTCCACATCTTATTATCTTCTAGTATTTTCCAAATTCATCAGTGTAGATCTCCCAGCCTATGATTGGATATTTAGCTTGTAACGCTTCTACATTCATACCTTCATATGGAACAATATGCATCATATGTTGAAGTTGTTCTTCAGTCAAATCTTCTTGCTCTTGCTCAGCAACATCTACATTTTCCTGTTCTTTAGTTAACTCTTCTTACTCTTGCTATGCAACATCTGCTTTTTACTTCTTTGAAGACTTTGATTCTAAGAATAAACCGGCTCTCTTAACTCTTATACTTTCTTCTTTTGTATCCATGGGAATAAAGGCTTTAACCTTCTTGCAAGCAATGCCGTATAGAATTTGAATCTCTTCATAGGATCTACCTTTCAATTGTCTTTCAGTATAATGATCTTGATTCTTCAGATATTCCTTCATATACCTCATCATTTGTGCTTGAGTTAGAGGTTTGTTCTTTCTAGCTTCAGCTTTCTTTGCATTCTGTTTATTTTTAAAATTATCTAGTAGATCATTAATAGGATTCTCACTGATATGGAGTAATGTCTGTGCAGCTCTTTCGTCAACATTTGGAGTACTAGCAATGCTAACAGATGCTCCAGCAGTACTAGTGTGTTCAACAGTATCTTTAAGAGTATCTTCAGCAGTATCTTTAAGAGCCATATCAAATCCCATTTGATCATCAAACCTCCCCTGAGTCTCTGCACCCCTCGTGTACCAATGATATGTTTGGATCCTCATCAACGTCACTAATTCTCCTCCCCTGAGTCCCTGCACCCTCTTGTACCACCGTACTTGATTTCCTTTTAGCTTTACTGTCCTTGAGTTTATGCTGCAACTTCTCAACTTTTTCAATCAACTTGGTAAAAGCACCACCGTAAAGTATTTTTGTATATTTCAAGTCTGCCTCCAAGACAGTAACTCTGTCTGACAAGTTAGTACAAATATCCATCAATTCTTTGTATTTCAGACTGCCTACATCACTTCCATCTGTGTTCACTTTTCGGAGAGGCAAACCATGAGGCATATCCCCCATTGAATCATGATGCATGGGTTTTACATCACCTGAATCAGGCTCATGAGAACTTGACTCGTTAGGTGTTGCCATGGGTTGGGTCTTATCAATGTTAGCACTGGCCTGCCCACCTTCTAATCCTACGACAGTAGTGGTAGCCCTCACCATTCTGTCAGAGACAACCTCATCTACCACATTTGGTTGAGTAGGAGATCTTGGCTGAGGTACCACAGATTCCTATACGTTTGTGTAACATGTGGTTGTGATGATGATGGAGCACTTATGGGGGTGTCATGGGACTCAACTTGGGTTGTTTATCGTTCACCCTCAACTGGTGGAACAATCATTGATAAAAACAGTGGTTCTTCTCTCCCATTATAAACAATACAAACCGACCTCATATTACTAAAAACCTTTTGCCTAAGGGTAGGAGTTTTAAAAATGTTTTTGTGAGGTAGAAGCATGTTCTTGTGTTTATTCAAAAATATTTGAATAAATCTTGGATACATTACAAATTTGTATTTGCTTTTCACGTTTTTCACCATAGCATCAAAAATCAATTTTGAAAAGTTAAACTTCCTTTTTGTGGCCAAGCAAACAATAGCAGTTGCTATGTTGCTGCTATTGTTCCCAAGAAGTTTTCTTTAGACTTAAACAATGCAAGATTGTATGAATGAGAAATCTCCATGGGGGGGGGGGATTATGGTTTTTTAAAAATTAAGTTATCATAAGTTACACATACCCCATAAAGGAAAGATTTTGAAAATTTTCAGTAATTGGCAAAGAACTAATACCACCACCATCTGCCAGTTTGAGATGCCTCCTAACAGATGACTCTGTAATAGCCATGTCAATGCCATCAACTGTAGCATTTAACTCTTTTTCTCCATTATCAAGTGTTTTGACACTAGCAGTGCACCAAAACTGATTGATTTGAGAAACATACATTGTAGGATTGTTTGTAAGAGCATACCTTATGTAACTGGTATTTGAGAAAATCCACTATCTGGTGAAAGTCTTGACTTCCCTCTGGTTTCTGTAAGTAGGCAAATATGTTATGTCTCTTAGAATAATCCAAACTCGCCATTAAGATTGATAAAAACTTTATAAGGGTTCTGGGTTATAGTCGTTTAGAAGATTATAGGTGTTTAGTAAAGCCAATTAAGATGATATAGATATCACTCAGGGTTTTGGGAAAATCAACTGAGTAAATCTTTTCTTTCTCTTGTAGATATGTTATAAATTAAAGAAAGATTGTGAATTACCCAATGTAGTGAAACATATAAGAGAACCAATAGACAAAAATATCTCAACGGTTAGAATAAATTAATGAATAATGGTTATTCCCAAACAGTACCAACGGTAACCCAGCCGTAGTAACTTTTAGCCTACCAGTACTAAATACACCCAACAGTACAAACTTTTTTCCCAACAGTTGATGAGGCGAAAAATGATCCGTTTTTAGGGGGTCATTTAAGCCCGAATCCGACTTTATTTGATCAAATATTGCCCTAAATCGTTCCTTTTGTGATTTTAGGTGTTTGGAGAGTGAATTCTGGAAAAGAGGCTATTTTGGACGTTTTTGGAGCATAAAGTGAAGAAAATGACAAAGTACCAAAAATCCAAGCTGGAAATACAAGGTGACGGCATCACGACTTGAGTCTTGACGGCGTCAGACATGATGAATATTTTACCGTAGCTGGTGACGGCGTCAGATGAGTAGATGACGGCGTCAAAGTGGCCAAGATTAATTTACCGTAGGTGGTGATGGCGTCACATAGGCCGTCACAAGTGGATCTAGGGCGTCCGAGGAAGTTTATGGCGGCGAGTTGACGGCGTCAGATTTAACTCTTGACGCCGTCAGGACGATTTTCCTATACATAGTTTTCTAGTTTTTTTCATTAAAAAAAGGAGAAGTTTTGGTGAAACCCTAAAGACGATTTTGGTGCCTCTTTTACAGGTTTTTCAAGGGTTCCAAACCCTTGAGACCTTGCATTGTAATTGAGATAAGTATACTCTTAATTCAATCAATATGTCTATGTGTTGGTTGTTTATCTTTTGTTCTTATCTTAATTCTACTATGCTAGGCTAGATTTTCTTTGTGTTTGCTTAGATCTAATGAAACCTAGATGTTAATTATGTGTTGATTACTTGTCTATTCTTGTTCTTGGATGAATGATATTATATGTTAGGCTTAAGAAAACTGGCAGATCTCCAATGGTAACATGCTTGAACGTCTTAAGAAACATGAACCGAGGCGTACTAGGTCTTTATTGGTTGTATTTAATGCATGAGCCACTGTTTACAATCCCTATAGTTGTGCTGGGTCATGGTGTAGGAGGAGATAAGAGCTCATAGAGTTGGGGAGTTATGTATGCCACCCCACGAATGGTATTAAGGAATACAATCCGTCATCCATACAAGTATAACAAGTAATTGACATGTAAAAGATATCTAGGGAGTAATGAAGTCTAAGTAAACACAATTTCTCCACATACTGCTCACAACCTTAGTTTAATATTAGTTTAATTTCATTTTCATTAGTTTAATTTAGTAATATAATAGTTTTGGGTTAGTTGAATAGCAACTAATTCCGCCCACTCTTCAAAACCCGAGATTTTACTTGCTTTCATTAAAACATAAAAACACAAAAATAATCATCTTTCATCTCTAGAACTATTAATTAGGTTTTCTAATCCTAGCGACACTATTCCTAAGCTGAACGATCAATCCCCCGGTACTTGTCACTATAATATACTACAACGATCAGGTACACTGCCTGGTGGGGGTTGTAAGCCTCGCGAGATCCCTCGAGAGGTAAAGCAAGGTGCGATTCCCACGCATCAAGTTTTTGGCGCCGCAGCCTGGGGAATAGTTATTGTCTAGGTTAGGATTTCTTTTTATTAGGTCTACTTGCTAGATTCCTTTCTAGTAAGATTTTATTTTTATTTTTAGGTTTACTTTAGTCTATCTTATTTCTTCGTGCCTTTGTTCGTAACTCTTTACCATCCAACATCATGGAAGGTGGTAACATCTTTGAACCCATCATCCCACCACAACAAAACCCACCACTAGAACCCCTTAGGCCCCGAACCTTAGGAGAATATTCCCGACCTAGCCACCAAGGCTACCGAAACACCATTGAGCTCACCGGAGCCAATGTGACCCCCTTGCGATCCGACACCATCCGGTTGGTGCAAAGCGGATGTGCATTCCATGGACTTCGTTCCGAAGATCCAAACCAACACCTTAAGGACTTCCTCAAAATCGTAGATTCCATAGACCTAGGTGTTGAAACTAGAGAGACTACCCGTTTACGCCTATTCCAATTCTCTCTACGGGATCAAGCTAGTCAATGGCTTGAGCGTTTACCCGCGGGATCCATCACCACATGGGATGATCTCACCACTCGTTTCCTTGCTCAATTTTTCCCACCGGGGAGAACTACTAAGCTTAGGAACGACATCTTGATGTTCCAACAACGTCAAAATGAATCTTTTTATGAAGCATGGAATCGATATAAAGACCTACTCCGAAAAGTCCCTCATCATGGGATCGAACCATGGCTGCAGATCCAAATCTTTTATGGTAAGGTTGACTATCAAACAAGGAAAGCCATTGATTACGCAGCCAAGGGTAGGCTAGATAGACTTAGCGTTGACGAATGCTGGAAAGTTCTTGAGGAGTTGGCACAATACGAAGAGGAAGGATGGGAGGACCCGATGCTCCCGAGCAAAGCAAAGCTTGACTATGCATGTGCCACCCAAGAACAATTGTTGGGAAGTATCGAGAAACAGGTGAAAGGACTGATGAGTATTGAGAAACTGGCTAATGAACCCATATGGAACCCTAGTCCACATAGGAACACGGTCATCTGTCAAAATTTTCCTGAACGCTCATGACAAGAGGAATTCGAAGGAATAATGGTAACCTTCATGGATAATCAGGAAAAGCAAATCCAGCACCTTGAGGCACGCATGGAAAACACTCACAAAGCCTTCATGGATTTCGCAGACCAATTCATATCAAGGGTCAAAGAAAAGATCAAAGAAAATTCTATACCCAAAAAAATTGAAAAAGTCTTCGAGGTGTCAGCCTCTTTGGTATTTGACCAGGAGGACAGCTGGAAATTCTCCTCTAAAGCTTTACCACTAACTACCCCCCATTCTCATAAGCACCCCCATACGGAGAAAAACTCGCGGATAAATTGCATTTTCGTTGGGTGCTTGCGAACCACATTCCCGATCTCATCCAAAAAACGTTCTTTTGGTTTTAAACCTGGTGTGAAGAGGCCACACCTCATAAATACTATTGATTTGAAACCTCCCATTGAACGACATCTTTCTTCTCGCGCCAACGACCCGTGCATATGGATCAACTTAGCCAAAACATCGCCCGACCTCAACTACTACCTCACATCTTTCCGCGACAGTAATGAGACGTTCGACCCTGGTGGACCTCGTTAACGGAATAGCTACTCATGAGTTTTACTCACGTTTAGTTGTTCACGCAAAGAGCAGGGACTAAACTTGAAACTACTCCAAAGTTCACCCCACACGGGCATTTGACGGCGTCAAATTTAACCCTTGACGCCGTCAGCTCGACGGATCAGCAATATTAACCCAAGAACCAATCACTTTCAACCCATACCCCACAAATCTCACCCAAGTGTTGCTGCTACTCCAACTCTCAAACCCCCAATTCGACATCTTCCGCCTTCGATCTCTCCTTTGTAAGTAAGTTTTCTTTATCCTTTCTCGGTTAATTATCCTTAGGACCCGTCAATTTGAAAAACCCCTTTCGCCCGAAACCCCATTCTTGACCCACCATTAGCAAATCGTAATGCCATCCAATTGGTGATTTGTAATCATGGGGTTACCATTTGATGATGTTGTCTCATCCGAATCATGCATTAATTTAGGGAGAACCCATCATACCTCGGATTTTTTTGACCCCCCACCCCTGTTTCCTGATTTAAGGAGCGTTTGGGTAATGGGTTAAGAGTTTGAAAATTGATTTTTCCCTCGCATTTGCATGGCTTCATTTCTGTTCCATCTGACGGCGTCAGAAATTGCTCTTGACGGCGTCAGATGTGTCTGACTGCATAAAATTCATATAAATCTCGCGTTCTAATCATTTCCACTCATTACATTTTTTTTCAGGAAAATGAGCAAACGAACTCGCCAACATAGGGGTAGTTCTTCTAGATCTCAAGGAGTTACTTATGGGGAATTAGTGCATAGTTGGAGTGAGTTTGGTGATGTCGGCACTAGTACTAAGTATGAGGAGTTGTGTAACCACCACATCGATGTTGGGGCGGTGGTTGACTGGGATTTTCTGAGAGCTAGTGGGTTGGAGGGTGAATTCGTAGGGAGGATCCGCACAGATGGATTCGCGGGTCCGCAATGGGAGAGATTGTTTAGGATGAGGGAGACGGTGTTTAGTGAGTTAGTACGGGAGTTCTTTGCGACCTTCCGGTTTGACCAAGCTGAGGCTAGGGGAGATATGGGGGGCACCACGATATACTTTAGGTTAGGGGGTGAGTTGAGGTCTTGTTCTGTGGCTGAGTTTGGTTGGAGGCTGGGGCTATACACTAGTGAGGAAGTTGATGGGGCTTTTCTGCTGAATCTGTTACACGGAGAGACTCAGCGGAATGAGATGAGGTGTGTCACCTTTTGGCCCACCATAGGGAATGGGGCCTACACCTCGACTACTGGGGCTGCATCGATCAGGGACCCCATTGTTAGGCTAGTTCACAGGTGCATCACCTATAGCTTGTCTGCACGCCAGGGTACCACCCACCGTATCACTGCTTCGGACTTATTCTACTTGCACACCATCTTTTCCGAGGATGTCTACTGCAACATCCCGTTTTGGGTGGCCAGTTACTTAAAGACCAGTGTGGGTGAGAGGGATATCGACAAGGTTTATGGGGGGATGTTCATCACACGGTTGGCTCGTTCCTATGGTCTTCTTACTCCTCAGATCATGGGGTACTTGAGCGACTGTGGGAACTGCAGGATAGTGAGGGCGAAATCCCTTAGGCAGATGAGGATTGTGATGCAGATGGGGGATGGTACCTATATATGGTACATAGGGGTTGATGATGAGGATGATGACGGTGATGATAAGGGAGTGCCCCAGCAGCATCAGTATGAGGCAGGGACGGCTGATTACTACCGACACATGAGTCGGGGGGACTGGCAGGCACACCAGGGTGCCTGGATGGGTCAGATGGACACGTGGCGAGCTGCTACTGACCAGCGCTTTGACTGGATGTATGATCATACCGTCCGCCAGATGCAGCACCTCTCCACCCGAGATCAGCTTGAGCCTCACCTGCAGATTGACCCCTTCCCAGGCCGAGAGACTGACTACCCTCCCTATGGGTACACTGGACACCTCCCACCAGGCTATGATTATCGTTTTGGTCCTCCCCCTCAGTGATCCATCTTGATGTCTGTGATTCTTGAACAATTTATTTTTGGGTTGTATGATTTGAAACATTTGGTTTGTAATAATTTAGGATTCGGCCTTTGTTGGCTTTGAACAATTTTCATTTCTGTTCTTTTTATTAGTGTTATGCATAATTAGCTTTTAATTTTATTGATGGTTTATCGAGGCAACCCATGTTTTGTGTGATTTTAATTGTTTGATTGTTATTTGCTTCCGTATGCATGTTTTATTTTTATTGTTGGTTGATCATGTTTCTCAATTAGAATGTGGAAATACTTTATTATGATGTTTGGCCTAGTCTTAACTTCAACCTAAAGGTATTTTGCAAAAGATAAGTGTAAGGGGAAACCCCAAATATGTTTTTAAGAAACAAACCGATCATGATTCTCCACAATATTTAATGAACATGTATATTCGTAATTGTTAGAGTCAAATGCTTGTATTGAGTCATAATGAAGTTTTGCAGGATTTTCCAGGAAGTAGGACAAGATTTTTCCAGAAATTTTCCGGAAACTTAACATAAAGATTTCTGCAGGTCCATTCTGACGGCGTCAGGCAATTGCTCTTGACGGCGTCAGGAGTCAAAAATCTGGAAATTTTACCAGTTTTGTTTTTCTAATGGAGTCTTATGGTTTTTGTGATTTATTAAGTTTTATATTCTCCAGGAAATCTACAAACTTCATTCCACAAGCATTATATCTTACTTTGTTTTCTAGGATTTAGTAACTTATATAGGATGCCGCCGATTTTACGCGAGGTTGCCTTGTCTACTTTTGTCAGGATCTACAGGTTATTTAAGACAAGAAGATGATTTATATTCTGGATGGGAAGCTTTGATTGTTCATTTTCTTGGAGGAAGATTTAACCTGGCCAACCTAAAATCCATACTGAGCGAATCAGGGGAGTATTTGATTTCATTCTTTTTACTTTTAACTTTTACATTCTTTACTTGAACATTGGGGACAATGTTCATCCTAAGTGTAAGGGGAGGGTAAAAAGATGATACCTTACATATGCACTTTCGCTTGAGTTTGTTTTGTTTGATAGTAGATGAGTAATAAAACTATGAGAAATACTTGTTAGTGTAATTTTAGCGCCAAATTTAAAATTTTTTACAACATTTAGGAGTGAAACTTTAGCCATAGCAAGCGTCTCATGGATAGGAGGTTGTATGACTAGCACATAACCGTATATTCAGAAAAATTTTCCACCCAAAGATGTGAGGTTCGCCTTTAGATTTGATAGGAAAAGCATTTATTATTGGTGCTTATGAGTGTACCGGTAGCATTTAGATTCTAGAACTTGCGTTAGTGATGCATCCCGAGACCGCTAGTGAGACTACATTCGTGTGGTAGGATTTACTACATGATAAGAGGCATTAGGATCACCCTTGTGTTAAACCCGTATCATAATTACTTGACCATTTAAGTCATATTACTTGGCTAGTTAAGTCAACTAATTTTTCCCACACCCTTAGCGTTGTACTCATTTTTAGTACACGAAACCCCTAGTACACCCCTCCGAGCCTATCTTTTCGTTTCTAACTTTAAGCATTTTACTTAAAGGAAGAATTTGTTACACCCCACTTAAATGTACACCCAAATCGCTTTAGCCTTCCGTGTATGCGCTCATTTTTAGTACATTATTGTTATTTGTTAAACCCTAAGTTAACTTTCTAATTGATTACATGGTTGCTAAGTCGAGTCATATCCTTGTACATATTGTTTTGGGACGATTGGGACTCATGGGTAAGTACTTATTTTATGGAGTAATGGGGAAGAACATCATATTATTACCCCCATATGTACGTTAATCTTAAAAGTGCTCCAAGTGTTTTGATTTTCTTAATTCGAGTCATTAGAATAGTTAAATGTAAAGTATGTAAAGATTCAAGTGTAAGGGGAATTCTCATCCCCTATGATGTATTAGTTTGGATGGTAGGGTAAGAGTGTATGCAAAAAAAAAAAAAAAAAAAAAAAAAAAAAACCGAAAAATCAAGAAAAAGAAAAAAAAAATATAAAAAAAAAAAAGAGAAAAAAACATACGGACTACCATCCCGTTTTCATTCTATGTTCATTTTATGTTTTTGTTATTTTTCATTTATTAGCTTAAGTCGAGTCTAGTCTTGGCTTAGCAACGCCATCTTGTACATGTAATTTACTAAGATTGTTAACTCGCCACCAGTAAAATTCCCTTTATCCAACAAAACCATGTAATTCATATCCCTACACCTAACGTTATAACCCTTTAAAAAGACCTCTTTGATAGTTTATCCTAGGTGCTTACGCCATGTGGTGGAGGTTTGATCCTTTCCCAAGCCTATGGTAATCTATTTTGCTATGACAGGTAGTGAGAGATATCTTCCATTTCCATAATGTTATATTACTTTATTACACCCGAGAGATGTGAGTATCTAAACACTATTTGTGAGGTGCTTGTGTATGACTTCCGTGCTTGTCTATTGGTCTTTAGTGGAACGATTATTTGTTGTAATTACTTTTATATTAGTGTTAAATGACCCCTAACTTGTCTTTTGAGTAGAATAAAAGCTCATTTGCTTGAGGACAAGCAAATCTCAAGTGTAAGGGTATATGATGAGGCGAAAAATGATCCGTTTTTAGGGGGTCATTTAAGCCCGAATCCGACTTTATTTGATCAAATATTGCCCTAAATCGTTCCTTTTGTGATTTTAGGTGTTTGGAGAGTGAATTCTGGAAAAGAGGCTATTTTGGACGTTTTTGGAGCATAAAGTGAAGAAAACGACAAAGTACCAAAAATCCAAGCTGGAAATACAAGGTGACGGCGTCACGACTTGAGTCTTGACGGCGTCAGACATGATGAATATTTTACCGTAGCTGGTGACGGCATCAGATGAGTAGATGACGGCGTCAAAGTGGCCAAGATTAATTTACCGTAGGTGGTGACGGCGTCACATAGGCCGTCACAAGTGGATCTAGGGCGTCCGAGGAAGTTTATGGCGGCGAGTTGACGGCGTCAGATTTAACTCTTGACGCCGTCAGGACGATTTTCCTATATATAGTTTTCTAGTTTTTTTCATTAAAAAAAGGAGAAGTTTTGGTGAAACCCTAAAGACGATTTTGGTGCCTCTTTTACAGGTTTTTCAAGGGTTCCAAACCCTTGAGACCTTGCATTGTAATTGAGATAAGTATACTCTTAATTCAATCAATATGTCTATGTGTTGGTTGTTTATCTTTTGTTCTTATCTTAATTCTACTATGCTAGGCTAGATTTTCTTTGTGTTTGCTTAGATCTAATGAAACCTAGATGTTAATTATGTGTTGATTACTTGTCTATTCTTGTTCTTGGATGAATGATATTATATGTTAGGCTTAAGAAAACTGGCAGATCTCCAATGGTAACATGCTTGAACGTCTTAAGAAACATGAACCGAGGCGTACTAGGTCTTTATTGGTTGTATTTAATGCATGAGCCACTGTTTACAATCCCTATAGTTGTGCTGGGTCATGGTGTAGGAGGAGATAAGAGCTCATAGAGTTGGGGAGTTATGTATGCCACCCCACGAATGGTATTAAGGAATACAATCCGTCATCCATACAAGTATAACAAGTAATTGACATGTAAAAGATATCTAGGGAGTAATGAAGTCTAAGTAAACACAATTTCTCCACATACTGCTCACAACCTTAGTTTAATATTAGTTTAATTTCATTTTCATTAGTTTAATTTAGTAATATAATAGTTTTGGGTTAGTTGAATAGCAACTAATTCCGCCCACTCTTCAAAACCCGAGATTTTACTTGCTTTCATTAAAACATAAAAACACAAAAATAATCATCTTTCATCTCTAGAACTATTAATTAGGTTTTCTAATCCTAGCGACACTATTCCTAAGCTGAACGATCAATCCCCCGGTACTTGTCACTATACTATACTACAACGATCAGGTACACTGCCTGGTGGGGGTTGTAAGCCTCGCGAGATCCCTCGAGAGGTAAAGCAAGGTGCGATTCCCACGCATCAACAGTATTAACCCAAATTATAAATTATTTGAGATAATGTCTTTTGTACCTTTCTTGTTATACAAACTAAGTTGTTTGAATGTGTAATTGCTGCAAATGCATTTCCAAACAATCCATAAAATAGCAAAAGGTACTGCCCATGGCTTTAATTGACTTTTATAAGTCAATTTACAACTTCAGTCAAATGACAAACTCTTATACAATCTTCAGTCACATTGAATCATTCTTTGTCACTCTAAACAAAATATGGTGTTTCTTTTTCTTTTTGATTGGCTTTGTGCCAACTACAATTAAACTTTAAAGTTGATTGGTACTTAATTTCTAGTTGGACAAATTGAATCAAAGACAACACAAACACTTGAATTCGAATTCAATAAAAAAGAACACAAAATAAACATTTCATTGAACACAAAATAAACATTACATGAAACAATTAACAATTAAACTTTGGAGATTTTTCGGGATCAGATGACAAATATAAGTTGTTGTAACAATTCGCAATTTCAAGTTAACTTTTATTCCCGGAAAATTTCACTATTCACTTTTTACTATTCACTTTTTACTATTCACTTTTCACTATTCATCTCAGAAATTTTTATTTCATATTCTCGTAAGTTAAACTATTTTAACGATAATCCGAGAGTTTGACGCTCGTCGGATCATTTCCGCAAAAATCACAAAGCCGTGTCCGAGATTTACTTTTAGGTTTAAACGTCCTTCTAGCATCCCGATATGTCCATAAAACATTATAAACAATAGAAATATGATTTTCTCTCATTTTAGGACAATTCCAAAAGTTTCGGAATTTTACGTTTTTCAGTTCAGCGTTTTACGCGAATTGCGCGTTTTAGACCCGTGTTTCCAGTTTTTAGCAGGGTTTTCGCACCCGATAGAACCTACCACTCATTTTATATTTTATTATGGACTATATTGACATGTTTAACCATATTTATAAGTTTCATATTTTTAGGATACCCGGTTTTACGTTTCGTGGCCTAAAAACTTACGGTTAGCAACTTACGGAGTCAAAACTAGTTACATACTTAGGATATTATCATCCAAAGACCATGACTACTCATCTAGTCACCCTTATCCTCTTCAAACCGCCATTTGGGGGGGGGGGGCATTCACACTTGTGGCTCAATCTTGGCCCCTGATTCACTAGATCATTACACATGTATTACTTTGGCACCAAGTTAACCTTGGTCACCAAGTTTATGTAGTTTCCTAGCCACCTTCCTAACCTCCTCATTCTTAGTATAAATACAAGCTCATTTGCTTCCTTTCTCATCAAATAAAAATGCCACAACCTCAATACCTAGCACCATGATCCTTTGATCTTCAATATACAAGTTACACTACAAAGTTCAAGGCCTTAGTATTCTCTACCTAGTTCTTAAGTTTGTTTGGTGATTCCATGGTTGAATTAGGAGCTACACAAGGTTACTAGGGCTGAAGTTAAATGGTTTTCACAAGGGTTAGATCAAGGCTAGCAAGGGTTACAAGAGTTATGGTGAAGGGTTTACAAGCTTAGTTTTAGTGTCCTAGTTCTATTCTTGACTTCCTTTCTTTAGAAAGCCAAAAGTTGTAAGCAAACCCTTATACACTTTCTTGCTCAATATCATTTCATTCTTATTATGTTTCTTTCATGCTATATATGGTCTTTGTATTGTGTTCATGATGTTTAAAAATGGATAAAACGAGTATTGGTATACATATGTTAACTTATGACAAGCAAACAAGGAAACTAGTGACTTATATTGAGAACCACGACCAAAATAAAGTAACCATGACATGAAACACTTACTTACTGTTAAAGAGGACTTAACAAGGAAAACATATCAATTTGAATCACCCAAAACGAGTACACGAGTCAAAAGTTATGACCATTTGAAGTTAGCGAAACCAAAACGGCAAAACTGCCTAAATAGCATTCTGATCAAATTTTGAATTTGAAAGTCATCCTTCTGGTCCGATTCATCAAAAAGTTAAAACATGAAAGTTGTCCGGAACGACGTTTTCGTTCAGGAACAAAGAAGCTCGAGCCCTGAAAACGCTTTCCGAGTGATAATTTTCTTCAAAATCTTAACAGCCCATTTTAGACCAAAGTCACTATATTATAGTTATGATTTACTAAGACCAAGAGGTCTAATGACCTAAAGCCAAGACCACAACCATGGCTAAAGCCAAGGTTGAGTCTCCCGACCATGGTAACAATGACCAAAGTCACGGCAAAGCCACGGCTAAAGACCATATAACTTTTAAAGATCAAAAAGCTTATATATATATGTTATCAAATACTACAATAGTAGGGAGCCTCATGTGAGGAGTTCATTAAGTAAGCCGTCGAGACGAGTTGTGGATTTACGAGTTAAAGTGTCCTGGCTCCTCAAACGTTTACTCCATGACTTCTGAATTATGTCGGCCCGAACGGTAGTAAGAGATATACAACCTATACATGTTTCATAGACCACTTATATTCAAAGACTTACACTATATACTAAGTACTACATCATGAACATTATGCAAGACATATATGGGCGATTCTTCGTATTCTTAGACGTTACTCCAAACCTAAGTCGCAACGTTCTATTATAGGCTGCTCTTAGAGACTTTCGCGATTCGACTACCACTATCATTTCTCATTACATAAGCTTAAGGTGAGTCATAGCCCCTACTCTTTTCATACTTGTTTTAACTCTTGGGGGGGATACATGCTCAACTACTTGCTTACTTGTACAAATACTCTTGAACATTTATACTTGATTGTGTTATACTTGATTGGCATTATACTTGATTGCGTTATACATACTTGTTACACTATACTTGCTTAATTTAAATACAAGATTCGTATTTACATGCATACATAATACTCTATTCTGTCAGAGAGGTATTGGTAGTACTCATGGGAAGATGCCCCCTACCCTTGTGTCTATACTTGACCTTGGATGACGTAGTACTATTTGGGAAGATGCCCCCGCCCTTGTGTCTATTCTTGACCTTGGGTGAATATAATCTGGTGCATTGTATAAACTAACTTTTAGCAGTGGGTTGTGAACACATAGGTTACAAGTCTCTTATGGCGGGACTTGTAACTGAGTGGATTCACGATGCCTTTGCTGTGCGAATATTCTTTTAAGGCTTTTTCAACTATTTTAAGACAAACTCTATGAACTCACCAACCATTGTGTTGACACTTTAGCATGTTTATCTCAGGTTAGTAAGGCGATAGCTAGTGCGTGGAACTTAGAGTCAAGCTGCATATTCTGAAGACTTACGCTTTTATCATTTACCATTCAAAACAATTGTATACATTTATGTATCATACTTTGGAATCTCATGTTTGTAACTTTGAATTCATTAATCGAATGGTAACTTTTCAAAATGTCTCTTTTAGAGTTCGTTTTCTATACCTTGCACTTTGTATTATGAAGTAGCACCCCTATGACACAGTCTTCCGCTGCGGTATTTTGGGGGTGTTACAGATTGGTACCAGAGCCTTGGTTATAGAGAACTAGGTTGCATTTAGTGCCTAGACTATAACTGCTATATATGTTGGGACCTTCCTCCTTATTTGCCTTACACACAATACATACACATATGCTTTTTGGTTAGAGGTTTGCTTAGTTCCACGCTGTTAGATGATGTGACTTTAGTATTATAAGGAGCCCCAGAGATTCGTCGAGTCATTAAAAACATGGAGCTCAGTAATAACTAATTAGTTAACTTGATCTTGTGATAGTTCTTGTTTGATTAGACACAAGATTTGAGTTAAATAATATTATTGCTTAGCTTTAGGGATTTGATGACTTGATTATCTTACTATCGGCCTCAGAACGCGGATTTTGTGTCGGAAATTCTTAAGTAGGATGATTTAGAATCTCCTTATTTAAATGGATTGGGACGCCTCTTCAGTTAAATAAAGAAATTGTAAATCACCGAACCATAAGTTTATGAGACCTTACTTACATAAATTTGGACGCTTCTTTATGTAAGTAATGTGTTATAAATAAGTGGGCTTAATTGTAGCCGATACAACTCCTTAACCAGAATCTTAGACGAATCAGAGTAAACACCACTATATTAGAGATCCCGAATTCTTTTAGACACACCGTAAGTAGTTAACATCAACTGAACTTCGGGACGAAGTTCTCCTTAAGGGGTAGAGACTGTAACAATTCGCAATTTCAAGTTAACTTTTATTCCCGGAAAATTTCACTATTCACTTTTTACTATTCACTTTTTACTATTCACTTTTCACTATTCATCTCAGAAATTTTTATTTCATATTCTCGTAAGTTAAACTATTTTAACGATAATCCGAGAGTTTGACGCTCGTCGGATCATTTCCGCAAAAATCACAAAGCCGTGTCCGAGATTTACTTTTAGGTTTAAACGTCCTTCTAGCATCCCGATATGTCCATAAAACATTATAAACAATAGAAATATGATTTTCTCTCATTTTAGGACAATTCCAAAAGTTTCGGAATTTTACGTTTTTCAGTTCAGCGTTTTACGCGAATTGCGCGTTTTAGACCCGTGTTTCCAGTTTTTAGCAGGGTTTTCGCACCCGATAGAACCTACCACTCATTTTATATTTTATTATGGACTATATTGACATGTTTAACCATATTTATAAGTTTCATATTTTTAGGATACCCGGTTTTACGTTTCGTGGCCTAAAAACTTACGGTTAGCAACTTACGGAGTCAAAACTAGTTACATACTTAGGATATTATCATCCAAAGACCATGACTACTCATCTAGTCACCCTTATCCTCTTCAAACCGCCATTTAGGGGGGGGGCATTCACACTTGTGGCTCAATCTTGGCCCTTGATTCACTAGATCATTACACATGTATTACTTTGGCACCAAGTTAACCTTGGTCACCAAGTTTATGTAGTTTCCTAGCCACCTTCCTAACCTCCTCATTCTTAGTATAAATACAAGCTCATTTGCTTCCTTTCTCATCAAATAAAAATGCCACAACCTCAATACCTAGCACCATGATCCTTTGATCTTCAATATACAAGTTACACTACAAAGTTCAAGGCCTTAGTATTCTCTACCTAGTTCTTAAGTTTGTTTGGTGATTCCATGGTTGAATTAGGAGCTACACAAGGTTACTAGGGCTGAAGTTAAATGGTTTTCACAAGGGTTAGATCAAGGTTAGCAAGGGTTACAAGAGTTATGGTGAAGGGTTTACAAGCTTAGTTTTAGTGTCCTAGTTCTATACTTGACTTCCTTTCTTTAGAAAGCCAAAAGTTGTAAGCAAACCCTTATACACTTTCTTGCTCAATATCATTTCATTCTTATTATGTTTCTTTCATGCTATATATGGTCTTTGTATTGTGTTCATGATGTTTAAAAATGGATAAAACGAGTATTGGTATACATATGTTAACTTATGACAAGCAAACAAGGAAACTAGTGACGTATATTGAGAACCACGACCAAAATAAAGTAACCATGACATGAAACACTTACTTACTGTTAAAGAGGACTTAACAAGGAAAACATAGCAATTTGAATCACCCAAAACGAGTACACGAGTCAAAAGTTATGACCATTTGAAGTTAGCGAAACCAAAACGGCAAAACTGCCTAAATAGCATTCTGATCAAATTTTGAATTTGAAAGTCATCCTTCTGGTCCGATTCATCAAAAAGTTAAAACACGAAAGTTGTCCAGAACGACGTTTTCGTTCAGGAACAAAGAAGCTCGAGCCCTGAAAACGCTTTCCGAGTGATAATTTTCTTCAAAATCTTAACAGCCCATTTTAGACCAAAGTCACTATATTATAGTTATGATTTACTAAGACCAAGAGGTCTAATGACCTAAAGCCAAGACCACAACCATGGCTAAAGCCAAGGTTGAGTCTCCCGACCATGGTAACAATGACCAAAGTCACGGCAAAGCCACGGCTAAAGACCATATAACTTTTAAAGATCAAAAAGCTTATATATATATGTTATCAAATACTACAATAGTAGGGAGCCTCATGTGAGGAGTTCATTAAGTAAGCCGTCGAGACGAGTTGTGGATTTACGAGTTAAAGTGTCCTGGCTCCTCAAACGTTTACTCCATGACTTCTGAATTATGTCGGCCCGAACGGTAGTAAGAGATATACAACCTATACATGTTTCATAGACCACTTATATTCAAAGACTTACACTATATACTAAGTACTACATCTTGAACATTATGCAAGACATATATGGGCAATTCTTCGTATTCTTAGACGTTACTCCAAACCTAAGTCGCAACGTTCTATTATAGGCTGCTCTTAGAGACTTTCGCGATTCGACTACCACTATCATTTCTCATTACATAAGCTTAAGGTGAGTCATAGCCCCTACTCTTTTCATACTTGTTTTAACTCTTGGGGGGGATACATGCTCAACTACTTGCTTACTTGTACAAATACTCTTGAACATTTATACTTGATTGTGTTATACTTGATTGGCATTATACTTGATTGCGTTATACATACTTGTTACACTATACCTGCTTAATTTAAATACAAGATTCGTATTTACATGCATACATAATACTCTATTCTGTCAGAGAGGTATTGGTAGTACTCATGGGAAGATGCCCCCTACCCTTGTGTCTATACTTGACCTTGGATGACGTAGTACTATTTGGGAAGATGCCCCCGCCCTTGTGTCTATTCTTGACCTTGGGTGAATATAATCTGGTGCATTGTATAAACTAACTTTTAGCAGTGGGTTGTGAACACACAGGTTACAAGTCTCTTATGGCGGGACTTGTAACTGAGTGGATTCACGATGCCTTTGCTGTGCGAATATTCTTTTAAGGCTTTTTCAACTATTTTAAGACAAACTCTATGAACTCACCAACCATTGTGTTGACACTTTAGCATGTTTATCTCAGGTTAGTAAGGCGATAGCTAGTGCGTGGAACTTAGAGTCAAGCTGCATATTCTGAAGACTTACGCTTTTATCATTTACCATTCAAAACAATTGTATACATTTATGTATCATACTTTGGAATCTCATGTTTGTAACTTTGAATTCATTAATCGAATGGTAACTTTTCAAAACGTCTCTTTTAGAGTTCGTTTTCTATACCTTGTACTTTGTATTATGAAGTAGCACCCCTATGACACAGTCTTCCGCTGCGGTATTTTGGGGGTGTTACAGTTGTCATAATCCAAATACTCATCATCTGATGAGACTTCCTATTCCTCAGATGCAATATGTTTGCGTTATCTGTTTGACCACATCTTCTTCTAAGTGTATTTACTTTTACCCTTACTTGGTTTTTCTTTAGCACCTTTTTCTTTTCTTTTTTTTTCAAATTTTTTTTGCTGTATTTGAAACTTTTCTTTAAAATACCAATCAATAGTTTCTTCAAAGGTTGGTTCTTCCACACTTTCTTCTTCACCTTCTTCTAGTTCTTGAAGTATCAAAGCTTTTTCTTCAAATTCGTTAGTTTCTGATTGTTGCATTCCTAGTTTCTCTTACATGTTAACCTCTGCTTCTTTCTCTTGCACATTAATTCTTGAGGTTGATGCCATATTTTTGATTTTGTTAGCCTCGATCTTTTATAAAGATAACGTCAGATACGTGAATCGGACTAGATATGTAGCATGTTGTGTCCTTGGGGACTACTTATGTAGATTAGGCAAACATGTAGTATGATGAGCCTATAAATACCCCTCATGACTCTTCATGAGGGGTGTGGGAAATCATTAGGTCATTTGTATTGTTTCATTTATCAATTAAAGTTCCTTTTGTTCACCACCCTCTCTTTACTTTCTCTCACTAGAAAGATGAATACTTTCATCTTCTTTGATCAACCAAGACCTCCCGAACCACATGAATCATGTATATTTTCGGTCCTACAATTGCCATCAGAGCTTGGTTGTGTTGTTTTTGTTGATTTGTGTGGATTCGTATGTTGTTTACGAAGCTGTTTTACCACTTTTTTACTCGGACCAAAATTTTTTTCCTCTCTCTTGTGGTTAACAGTTTCTATACAATATTTATGTATCAAAAATAGTCAAAAAAATAAAATAATAAGTCTATTGCCGTTTTTATATTCACAGTTGCAAGCTTTTTTGTGTCTCGATGTCCATATAGTAGTTTTTATATTTATGACTTATTTTGTTTTGAACCATTCCGTGAATCTGGTCTTAACTTTTGTGGTCAATATGAAAGAAAAATGGTCATCGGAAACTGCTGGAATCTGCAAAAAGACTCGCCGGAATCTGGTCGGAATTTCTTGTATAAGAAAATTTTGAAATGTACTATTTATCGAGAATATGTTTTCGAAAAGTACTATTTATCGAGAATATGTTTTCGAAATGTACTATTTTTCGAGAATATATATTTTTGAATTTTTTTACTTTTTCAAAAAGTACATTATCGATAAATCATGTTTTAGATAAGTTCAGTATATTCTCGATAAGTTGACAGAGAAGATGAAGAGACCCCGACCACAAAACCAATATACCTACAACTCAACTCGACTTCAGTGTGTAACATCATGAGTCAAAAACGAAAGGAAACAAAAATAAACGAAGACGAAAAGAAGCAGTCTATAACCAAATTGACCAAATCCAAAACTACATCAATCCTTATACTAGACACAACCATCATACCCTCACCATCACTCTCCAACCCTCATATATCACAAACAAGACACGAATAATAATACAATCTATCTCAGATTGATTCAACTTCATACCAATCTTTCAAAGATGTTTTTTGAGTTGAACAATTTCATCATAGATCTATCAGAAGTTGACCTTCCTTAATATCTGAAACAAAAAGAAATGATTCATAACTAAGTTGTTATAACCATTTCTTAGGTTCGTTCAAACCAAAACAAATCGAAACAACATAAACCAACATCCTACCTGAGACCATTCTTGATGATCTTGAAGTTAACACGGTTGTTTCTTCATTTATTCTTCGGAATAAGAATCAAGATATTAGAAGGGTCTACGGTTCATAACTTTTGGGTTCTGATTTGTAGCAATTGATTGTGATGTTGAGATTATTAGTTTGATTTGGGAGATAAGATATAAATCTGTCGTGATGACGAAGATGTGATCGGTTTGAAGATTTGATGGAGATTTTCTTTGATAATTTTTGTTCAGATCTGATGTTTGGAATAGTGGAGCGTGTAAGTGTGATGGGGGCGGATGTTTATCTGAGTGCACTTTAGGGTTATCACAAACTGATTTATATAAATGGTTTGTGTTATAGTGAACTGGATCGGGCTATCTTTTCGCTGGGCTTGTGAACCAATTATTTCATTTCTTCTTTTTGGACTATGAGGTGGGCTCCTAATACGCATACATGGAATATCAATATGTCATCTAAATTCATTTTTAGATACAACATTTTGATAATATTTGGGAAAATGAGTGGTATTTTGGATAATAAAAATTCACGGGGATACATTATTCACGGCTAGATTTGTTTTGTTTAACAACGTGATCACGGGGTTATTGTACGGTATTATTGATTTGATTTTGAAGTGGCATTTCAACAAGTGTACTTATTTATCTCAAAGTCTAGGGGTGGTTGGATGCATGATTTTTGAAGATAACTTGTCTGCGCAAAGTAAAAAAATTCAGTCTTGACAATCTAGTTATTACTTATGTAAGGAGTTACGTTGTAGTGCTCACAGTATAGCTATCACTTAAAGGAGTTACGTTGTAGTACTCAGTGTCACACGAAGTAGTGGATTGTTTAAGCGGCGAATATCTCGTGCAACCTCATACTTAAAGGAGTTACGTTGTAGTGCTCAGTATAGGTATTAAGTCACATCTATCGTACAAGCATTAAGTCACAAGATGGGATGTTTACTTCATTTTCAAGTTGGTCATATCGGGCTGTCTCAACATGTGGTCATTACAATTAGCCAGTGAATTCAAAGGAGGTTCGTTTAAAGGTTGATTTGAGAGAATAGTATTGAGAGTATACTTTTGCGACATATACTCACAGAATATGCTTCAACGAGAACAAGCTGTTATGGCTTATAAATTGCATCAAGTACAAGGTGATTTTACTGCATGTACACAAAATTGTATGATGATTTCGATACATCGCAACCATCAGGAGGGAGAAGTACACGTAGTGTTTCGTTTTCAATAATTTTGTTGGTTGAGGGAACTGTGCTTACACTGAAACCGAAGAAGTACCATTAATGTGTACATCATGCCTTATTGCCAACTTGGATGCAATGTCATGTGAGTTATGTTGTAATGATGCTCCCCGAACGACAACCATGGTGCTACACTGTAGATTCTACTTTATCCGCTGCGTGATGAAAGAGAGTTGTCAGTTCAGGAAGGAGCATATAGAAAAGGAAAAGGCTCGCTAGTTAGGAGGGAGTAATAACCTAACTAGACCATTACAGTCGACGTTCAGAGCTACAAAGACCTTTGCCATCAGTGTCAAAGATCATACACCGAGATCGTTGGAGGGAGATTGTTAGGCTCGCTCTTTTATAAAGATAACGTCACATACGTGAATCGGACTAGATATGTAGCATGTTGTGTCCTTATAGACTACTTATGTAGATTCGGAAAACATGTAGTGTAATGAGCCTATAAATACCCCTCATGACTCTCCATGAGGGGTGTGGGAAATCATTAGGTCATTTGTATTGTTTCATTTATCAATTAAAGTTCCTTTTGTTCTCCACCCTCTCTCTACTTTCTCTCACTAGAAAGATGAATACTTTCATCTTCTTTGATCAACCAAGACCTCCCGAACCACATGAATCATGTATATTTTCGGTCCTACAGTTGTTTTGAATGATTTTGTTGTTTACAAATGTTCCAATTTATAACCATTGCGTTAGGCAACTGAACGTTTTTTTTTTTTTTTTTTTTTTTTTTTTTTTTTTTTTTTTTTTTGTGCTTTGGAAAAGACACACGTCTTACTAATTTATTGTTGAATGTTGTATACTAGTAGTTTTGATAATGCAAATGGAACGTAGGTTAAACAGGCATATATTACACGATATTCCCAAACTTTATTTATCACTTATCACTTATTAACCTAACAAGTATTTACTCAACAAACAAACACACACCCTCATCCTAAATCCTCACAACTATTAACCTATTTTTTAAAATTAACTCATTAAATGGAAGCTTCTGTAACCACTGGTAAATTTCACTTTGTACTAAATTAATATAATCCATTTTCTACATATAATTTTTTTTGATTAAACGCTATCAGTTTATCTAATCACAACAACCCACTAATGTGATGTTACTCACATTCCTAAGAAACTGCTCACACGCAGACCGACACCAACATGCCCTATGTTAATAAACACCCTTATATGTCAAGTATAAAAGTTTTCAACTTTTATTTGCAACTTTACGTTAATTCGTTAACGACTGATTATTAAACATTTAAACTAAACGATTGCTATCAATTAGGGTTTTCACGAAACCCTAATCTATTATAATTATGAATTTATGTAGCTAAATCACAAACTTAAAATACAATTCTCTAAAGCTCGTAGTATACTAAACCTAAACTAAAAATTACTAAACCAAACTAAAGTCTTTTAACTAAGTTCCTACAAGTATTAAACTAAAAGTACAACACATCCTAGCTCATTTACAGGTGATTGAAGTCAAACCCAACCCTTTATATTTTTGGTCTCGACATAGAAGCAAATCCAAACCAAACGAGCCCTAAATTAGTTACGTACTAACTAAAACCTAAGTAGCCTAATATGAAAATAATTTAAACCTAAACTAGTTCCTTGCAACTTGTCTTGAAGATATTTAGCAACTTAGTCAAATATGTCAAGCCATCACATGGTTACCTCTGTAACAATTCGCATTTTTCAGGATAATTACTATTCTCGGAAAATTTCACTATTCACTTTTACTATTCATTTTTCCCGAAAATTTTCTCGAAATTTGATTTTTATTTCTTGGGCTAAAGTGATAAATCATTTCCATGACAAATTAAAAGTTTGACATTCATAAGCTCATTTTCGTGAAAGTTATTAAGGAATTACACGGAATTACACGTTTTAGGGTAAAACGTCATTCAAAAATTCTACTGTCACAACTCACCATTTCAGGTCATTTCAGGTCATTTCCCGAACTTTGGAAAAACACTATTCATCAAACACTATTCATCAAAACACTATTCATCAGTTTACTATTCATCGTTTTCGAGGTCAATTTGAGATTCTGAGAAACTTTTGGGAAATTTACTATTCATGGAACACTATTCATTGCGGCAAAAGATTTCATCATTCACGTGCATTACACATTTCATCGTAAATTTTGTTTACGGGTATTCAAATTCGCGTAACCATATTGGTTCAGGTGCGAATTCATGCATTATCAGTAATGACATTTCATACGGACTGGAGATAGTCTGCATATCATCAGTAGGTCATTTTCATGTTATACCACTCTCAGGATTTTCAAATTATTATATTTGATACATTTAACGTTTTTACGTATAAGTATTTATAGTAAACGTTAACACCCGGTTTATACACGACGAATATATCTAAATATTCCCACAATGGTCCCGACATATTTTTATATCCATTTTAACATCATAAAAGTTATAACATTCAGTTACCCAGTATTTTGGAAATTTATTTTATTTATAACGTACGCTTATGAATATTACGACGGTTTTCGTGAAAACTAAACAATAATCACCCGATCACTCAGTAAATGTACCCAACATATTTTTAATATGTTTTTAACATTATTATAACTTTATTTCACCCCGGTTAACTTCGTGAACGTTTATTGCTATAAAACCCGGTACCCGATTTTAACGAATAACGCGTAATAACACTTAACGCTACACTATATTTTCTAAGTGATCAAAACCGTTTTGGCTACTCCTTTTCACACCTAAAACCGGCCATGTGCCCCTAATTTTAACCCTTGGCATTAATTCCTAAGTTATTATACTAATAAACCTAAAAACTTAACTTTACTAAAAATCACATAATCATAATCTCATTTTTTTTACAAAGATCAAAAGTTCATCATCTCTTGCTCTCTTCTCAAACCCACGACTTTTATTGATCTCCATGATCAAGTGATCATTTTCCATAAAGTAAAACACAAAACTTGTTCATTTTACAAGCCTAATCAAGAATCAAGCAACAAAAACACAAGAACATCAAGCATAATCATCCAATAATCACCTCATTTTGTCAAGTAAGTTTTCATCTTTATTTTTTCATGAATCATCCTATTTTTACATGTATTACATAAGAATCATGCTAAAAACCATGTATAAGTAGCTATACTACACTTTATTTTGGCTAAAAAGTAACATACAAACCCTAACTTTCTTGTTATGAATCCCCTAGCTCTAATAACTTGGTTAGGAGTCCATGGCACCCTAAGAAGGTGTATGGTAAGATTAGATTAGTCATGTGGTGATTACAAGAGGATTGGTGATGGTAGAAATTGGTTTTTAACCTTGGAAACATGATTTGGAACTCATTTTAGACATGCTGTCCCATTTTGTAAAAATCTGGAAAATCAGTAAACACCAAGGAAACTTTGGCAAAATTTTTAGAAAATACTTTCAAAAACGAATCCGTAGGCGAAAGAACGGATTAAAAAGAGCTTATAACGAAGAAGTTATGATTTTTGCAAGATTATAGACGAAAAGTATTTTCTGGAAAAATAGTTGCTGTTGGACATTTTTCGTCGGTCAAAAAGAGGCTTTAAATGTAACCCGGAGGAGCCGAGCTTTCCAAAATATATTACTACATACTAAGACGAAACCGTGGATATAAAGAACAAGTAAAACGGACAAGTAACGACAAAGATATACTCGTTTGAATATCGGCTAAAACCCTTTATTAATTGACAGCTTTTAATATATTTGGCGCAAAAACTACGAAGTGCATTTTCAAGCTAAACATAATATCAAGTACCGAGCTTTTTAACTAACGTAGTATTAGTTATTACGAGTATGTTTTCATCATTTCAAGGATTACAACCCGAGTATTTCAACGCTTACATGGAAACTTACGTTATATATATATAAGTATATATATTATAACTAGCCATTTATATTTTCTAATAGCAATATTTTCCAAAGTCTTGGATTATATATTTTGATAACACAAGTGTTTTTCCAAAGAGTAGAGTGGTATAGTAAACATGTGCATGGACATTCGAAACATCATTTCATGATCTAAAGTAGATCGTACATCATTCATATTAGGTTGCGGCTAGTATGCGCGCCTTGTTTTTCAGCTCAGTACATGTTCATGGTACCATCATATTGGGTTGCGACAGCAAATGGTTCATTGGTGTTCATTTCATTTCATCACAGTTTCATCAATTAAGGTGAGTTTTCATAGCCCCGTTTTCAATTCAACATTTTTGATTGTTTTCAAATCCCACGGGGGGAATACATTGCATCAATTATTTCAGTACGAGCCCAAGTATTCAAACATGTACATAGCTTAAGTTACCTTGCCATGTGAAAAGTCCCCTGTAACATCATGAACCGTTAATTTACCGTTAAGCGAGAGTGAGTGGATAGATCTATCGAGGGTGACGCCTCCATCCGTGGTAGTGGATACCAACAGTAAGCGGATGCATGTCATGTCTTTTACATTTGAATGTTTCGGCAGAACATTCGGGAGGGGCATAGAATTTCATCAGTCATAGCTTCGGTGTCATGAGCTTAAGGCTATTGTACAATTTTCACGAGATTTTTATCTTGCATTTTTACTTGTGGTGGCCGTACATCAGTACATTTTACAAACCTATGGAATTCACCAACATTCGTGTTGACGTTTTAGCAATGTATTTCAGGTTATTAAGGTAGCTCATGAGACATGCATTTGGACCTTCATGGAGTCGCGGAGTCGACGCGTCTCATCATTATTTCATGCACTTATGTAAACATTTGATCTAGTATGGCTTGTTTTTCATGAACATGTAACACATTTTGGGGACCTCATTTTGTAAACTCTGAATTAT
The DNA here is from genome assembly GCA_030686995.1 of Artemisia argyi. Lineage (NCBI taxonomy): Eukaryota > Viridiplantae > Streptophyta > Magnoliopsida > Asterales > Asteraceae > Artemisia > Artemisia argyi. The sequence goes on along the minus strand of CM060692.1, from coordinate 28,520,456 downwards.
TTCAATGATCAAATGCAGTATTTTCCAAACGACACTTTAGGTCGTTCAATGTAACTGTAACTGTGGTGCTATGACAGACACCCCCAGGTATTCCATTCCGCTGCAAGTCAGGTAAATTGGGGGTGTGACAGATTGGTATCAGAGCTAGGGTTATAGCGAACTAGGATGTATCTTGGACCCTAGACTATAACCGCATCATCATAGCATCTCATCATTTCATCATAAGTGCATAATCATGATACATGTTGTTTTATACATCCCCTGTGCGAGTTATTTATACTCATATCCGTATATGTATATCATTTTATTGACCTGGTTCACAAGTGACATGTCTTCAGATACTCACCCTGACATCCTTTTATCGGATTCCGACATTGAAGATGCCTTGTCATCTTCCACTACCATTATACCATCAGTTGCACTTACACCACCATTAGTACTATTGATTTGCCATAGGAACAGAGTCTTCCTATCATTCAGCCCGTACATAGAATGCCTTTTGGTAGTGTATTCAGAATTAATCTTAATGGACTTATTAGGATGCTTATTGCAAGGAAGATAGTGTGTTTTCTTTCCATCACTAGTAGGGCATTTACTACTCAGGTACTATCACCACCATCAGTTACTTATTACACTATTGGCCTTCCCACAGTGTGTACTTTAGTTTTACCTTTTGGATGTCGCGAGGTAGCACGAAAGAGGGTAGTATTCCATTCACTAGTACCATCATTGTCATTTCCTTTTCCATTCCCACTTGCCATGAACTAGATGACACCTAGTAGATAATACCAATAACACGGACTCAACAGAAACATCCGCAGATTCTTCAGGAATGGTTCAGAACCTACATTATCTAAGATTTGATAGATGCACAACTTCAGATACCACTTCAGGACTATCCCAACCTTATGATGCCACAAACCTGATTTCACACAGAGGGACACCAGGAAGTCCCTGGACCAGACTTATATCCTCCCTCCTTTAGCGGAATTAGAAACACAAAGGAATTTCTCAAATGGTTTGAAGACATAGAAACAATATTTCAATGTGGCGAATGTCGTAAGGAATACAAGGTTAAGTTCGCCACATGCACTTTTCAAAAATCATGCCCAGGAATGGTGGACCAAACATATTAAGATGGTAGGAGTTGATACTGCCTACTCACACTCTTGGGAGAAACTTAGAAGGATGATGGGTATAACATTTTGTGTAAGAAGTGAATTACGAACAAGGGAACAGGAAACACGAAACTTTACCATGGTAGGAAATGACGTTGACAAGTACATTACTCATTTTTATGAATCAACACGACTAGGTCCTGCAATGGATGAACCGGAAAGCAAGAAACTTGAAAAGTACATTATCAAAATGGCGATCGAGGCAAAGGAACTCATAGTTCACGCCGAGACATCAGGAAACAACAGTGACAACAAGAGGAAGTGGAACAACAATCTAGGTTGCAATGCTGCTCAACTATCACCCAAATAACAAGAAGTGAATTGAGCCTTTGCTGCAGAACCGCACACAAAGAGAAGGTATATTGGAAAGTTACCTTACTACAACCTGTGTAATCAATATCACCAAGGTCATTGCAGTAAAACGTGTGGAGTGTGCAAGAAGCAGGGTTATCGAACTGAAAATTGTAGGAAACTCACAAATCAGAAAATTCCAGGGAATTGCTTCAAATGTGGAAACTTTGGGCATTTCAAGAATGACTGCCCGGAACTAAGGAACAAGGAAAACTCGGGAACTTGGAATCAAGACTGAATCGCCCAAGGAATAGCGTGAGTTGTTGAAAGAGAACCGTCAGGATGTTAGAAACATCAAGGATAACAACAATGCTTCAGCAGGAGGAGCTTTGTTTCGATATATAAACCGTAGTTCGAGCCTTTAGGGTTGTATCTTTCCTTTTGTACTTACCGTTGGTACGATGACATGACCTAGTGGTATTAAGCACTTTCCCATCCAATGTAGTATCTATCCTTTGTTACCTAGGTGATAATCATAACCATCGTTTAGCAACATTTTAGCATTGTCTCATCAGGTATTAGGTTGATTTCGTATTTGACGAATTAGTAGACTATTACCATTTGACAAGATTCACCCACGTATCCAATACACCAATCAAGCTATTTTACTATCATATGGGGAAACTGTTTTACAGAAAAATTTTCTGAAGTAAGCTCTTTTATTACCACCCTATACATTGATTTTTCTGTCATTACACCAAGTATTTACTATTATTACGCGAAGCAATTTTCATGTTACTTGAAAGGAAACATCAGGATACCATTTTAATAACAATGCGTTGAACACCATCTAAAACTTTTGAGGAAAGTTATGATATTTTGACAAAAATCTAACATCGCATCATTAGTCCTCAATTATACATAGCCTGATCACCTATGTAAAATTCAGGAAGGATTATGCCATGAAGGAAATAGTTACCTTTTCAAAGGATTGTTAATAACAATCTTCATCCAAAAGTTTTGTAAACAAAGGAACTCTTTCATAAACATCCCTTTTGCCGAACTATCCCTGGATACTTACCCTACCTGTCACTCATTCAGACATTAAGTTGGATTTTCCCATTGACTTCCCTAGAAGAGACTTTCCATATCAATTACATGCATGATTCCTCTATACAATAGAAGCAACGAAAGGATTACAGAACTACTAACCAGGACTAGAAGTATATAGTGAGAGAATTCATAACTCAACAACAATCCTAAGATACTGCGAGACTATCCGAATCACCATCTCTGACTTAGTTGTCCAATGTCATTATTCAAGGGTACTAGCTATACTGAGCTACAGGATTGAACTCAATAAATGTCCGCAGGACAACACAATAGAAATAAACCAAGCTTCTAATTGAGACTGTAGAGCATTTCATTTAAACATGGCCTCATCCATACATGAACTTTCCTGCAGTAAGTTTTCACAAAGGACAATTGTTTGAAGCAAGAATATCGATGTAGATTCCTCTAAGGCCTTATGTCTCTAGAAATTTCAGATAACCTCACATTCATACTAAGCAAGGGATCAAACCGGAACATATCTCCTCATCTACATGGGAAAACAGAATAGACATTCATCGACACAACATCAAGTGATACCTTCGTCTTGTCTATTACAACGATGAACTATTTCAGGACTTAAGTTAGTCTAAATGCCTATGCTTGTAGTTATGCCAGATAACCATCAATAGACATTATCCAACCTCAGGAACTAAGTGTTAGACATCTATGCATTTAAGCGAACATTTCCTATTCTATCATTTTATCCTTTTCAGTGTTTTCACTTTTAAATAAAGTTGATGCGTTTACATAAATCACATACCTTGTGGAAAAATGATTTCTGAAATTCCTATTTTGAACAAGTGCGATCCTTTTTGGTCAAACTTTAGCAACACTATGGTACAATGAGAAATATACATAAACATCAAACTTTGGTAAGCAGTCTTAATCACAACATGTTTGAAAACAGTTCCTATTTCATAACTACTGGATTTTGAATCATCAAGGAAAATATTACTCAGTAAATCATTTGCTCCATTTTTCTAAATTCGTTTATTCAGAAAAGGATTTCAACTAAAACTCACAATCGCGAGACAAATTTCCAGAACCAATTTCTCTACAACATCGCTTATGCATTTAGGATTTGTGACTGGACAATAGAGAATATTTGGATTATGGGATGAAGGAATTAGGAGGAACATCACAAATTGATCACGAACTTCAGTAGTGGAGACCAAACCCACTAGACAAAGAAAAACATATGTCTTATCATCCGTTGGAACAAAACACAAGGAATCTAATTGTTACCTATATTCTATCCCTTCAGATAACGCCAAGTTCGAAGGACCGAACGTTATGGAATTAGTCACAAAGGTTTATTGTACCCATTTCAGTTATTCCTGTTAAGGAAACCGAATTCACCGTGGACTTCAGGTAATCATTTCAGGATTTCCTTCAGAAACCCATTTAGATGTGAACATCACCTATCACCCTCAGAACGATGGTCAAAGCGAGAGAACAATTCAAACATAGGAAAGTATGCTCAGAGCATGAGTGATTGACCTTAGAAATGGTTGGACTAATCACTTAACATGAATCAAATTCATCTACAACAATAGTTATCACACCAACAACGGGAAACTGGCAGAAGTTAGATTGGTACATAACACACATCATTTGGATTGGATATCCTGAACAACAAACCATCCAGATTCAAGGGGGAGAACAAACTAAGTTAGAAGCATTGCCTTGGATTGGCATGATACAAATTGGATAACAAGAAAGGTTGAACCTTTAGCATATTGGACTATTTAAGATTCATTTTAGAATCGACCAACTAGCATACAAACTTGAGTTCTGGCAGAATTCAGCAGTATATATTACCAGTACCACATTTGAAACCTTAAAGAAGCGCAGGCCATCGATTGATGGGCCAAACTTGGAAAAAGCTCAACTCACTAGTTCAGTAGGCATTCATGATATAACCAGAAATTTTCTACAAGTCAAGAATCAGTTACAAGTTCAATAAGTCGTAAACCATTAAAACTTCAAGTTCTGCAGAGTTATGCAGAAAGTTCTGCCTAGGAAAGGCATGTTATCATTCAGAAAACTTGGAAAGTTACACCAATATACACTGGACCATTTATATTTCAAACAGGGTAGGCTTAGTGGCTGTCAGATTTGAACATTGCCAGAGAACAACAGGATTACATGAACATATTTTACATTTTCAGATCCCCAGAAATGACTTACAGATGAGTCACTCATGATTCCATTGGAAGGGATTCATCCCAAATGACAATCTCAGACCTTGTAAGAGAACCAACAGAAACCATGGACCGTGTGGTCAAACAGTTGAAACAGAGTTGAATTCCTATCGTTAGAGTTCACTGGAATTCTCGAATATCATCACCTTTTCATCAATACATTCTCAGAGACCAACATAAACTGAACTTCGGGACGAAGTTCCTTTTAGAGGGGAAGACTGTCACAACTCACCATTTCAGGTCATTTCAGGTCATTTCCCGAACTTTGGAAAAACACTATTCATCAAACACTATTCATCAAAACACTATTCATCAGTTTACTATTCATCGTTTTCGAGGTCAATTTGAGATTCTGAGAAACTTTTGGGAAATTTACTATTCATGGAACACTATTCATTGCGGGAAAAGATTTCATCATTCACGTGCATTACACATTTCATCGTAAATTTTGTTTACGGGTATTCAAATTCGCGTAACCATATTGGTTCAGGTGCGAATTCATGCATTATCAGTAATGACATTTCATACGGACTGGAGATAGTCTGCATATCATCAGTAGGTCATTTTCATGTTATACCACTCTCAGGATTTTCAAATTATTATATTTGATACATTTAACGTTTTTACGTATAAGTATTTATAGTAAACGTTAACACCCGGTTTATACACGACGAATATATCTAAATATTCCCACAATGGTCCCGACATATTTTTATATCCATTTTAACATCATAAAAGTTATAACATTCAGTTACCCAGTATTTTGGAAATTTATTTTATTTATAACGTACGCTTATGAATATTACGACGGTTTTCGTGAAAACTAAACAATAATCACCCGATCACTCAGTAAATGTACCCAACATATTTTTAATATGTTTTTAACATTATTATAACTTTATTTCACCCCGGTTAACTTCGTGAACGTTTATTGCTATAAAACCCGGTACCCGATTTTAACGAATAACGCGTAATAACACTTAACGCTACACTATATTTTCTAAGTGATCAAAACCGTTTTGGCTACTCCTTTTCACACCTAAAACCGGCCATGTGCCCCTAATTTTAACCCTTGGCATTAATTCCTAAGTTATTATACTAATAAACCTAAAAACTTAACTTTACTAAAAATCACATAATCATAATCTCATTTTTTTTACAAAGATCAAAAGTTCATCATCTCTTGCTCTCTTCTCAAACCCACGACTTTTATTGATCTCCATGATCAAGTGATCATTTTCCATAAAGTAAAACACAAAACTTGTTCATTTTACAAGCCTAATCAAGAATCAAGCAACAAAAACACAAGAACATCAAGCATAATCATCCAATAATCACCTCATTTTGTCAAGTAAGTTTTCATCTTTATTTTTTCATGAATCATCCTATTTTTACATGTATTACATAAGAATCATGCTAAAAACCATGTATAAGTAGCTATACTACACTTTATTTTGGCTAAAAAGTAACATACAAACCCTAACTTTCTTGTTATGAATCCCCTAGCTCTAATAACTTGGTTAGGAGTCCATGGCACCCTAAGAAGGTGTATGGTAAGATTAGATTAGTCATGTGGTGATTACAAGAGGATTGGTGATGGTAGAAATTGGTTTTTAACCTTGGAAACATGATTTGGAACTCATTTTAGACATGCTGTCCCATTTTGTAAAAATCTGGAAAATCAGTAAACACCAAGGAAACTTTGGCAAAATTTTTAGAAAATACTTTCAAAAACGAATCCGTAGGCGAAAGAACGGATTAAAAAGAGCTTATAACGAAGAAGTTATGATTTTTGCAAGATTATAGACGAAAAGTATTTTCTGGAAAAATAGTTGCTGTTGGACATTTTTCGTCGGTCAAAAAGAGGCTTTAAATGTAACCCGGAGGAGCCGAGCTTTCCAAAATATATTACTACATACTAAGACGAAACCGTGGATATAAAGAACAAGTAAAACGGACAAGTAACGACAAAGATATACTCGTTTGAATATCGGCTAAAACCCTTTATTAATTGACAGCTTTTAATATATTTGGCGCAAAAACTACGAAGTGCATTTTCAAGCTAAACATAATATCAAGTACCGAGCTTTTTAACTAACGTAGTATTAGTTATTACGAGTATGTTTTCATCATTTCAAGGATTACAACCCGAGTATTTCAACGCTTACATGGAAACTTACGTTATATATATATAAGTATATATATTATAACTAGCCATTTATATTTTCTAATAGCAATATTTTCCAAAGTCTTGGATTATATATTTTGATAACACAAGTGTTTTTCCAAAGAGTAGAGTGGTATAGTAAACATGTGCATGGACATTCGAAACATCATTTCATGATCTAAAGTAGATCGTACATCATTCATATTAGGTTGCGGCTAGTATGCGCGCCTTGTTTTTCAGCTCAGTACATGTTCATGGTACCATCATATTGGGTTGCGACAGCAAATGGTTCATTGGTGTTCATTTCATTTCATCACAGTTTCATCAATTAAGGTGAGTTTTCATAGCCCCGTTTTCAATTCAACATTTTTGATTGTTTTCAAATCCCACGGGGGGAATACATTGCATCAATTATTTCAGTACGAGCCCAAGTATTCAAACATGTACATAGCTTAAGTTACCTTGCCATGTGAAAAGTCCCCTGTAACATCATGAACCGTTAATTTACCGTTAAGCGAGAGTGAGTGGATAGATCTATCGAGGGTGACGCCTCCATCCGTGGTAGTGGATACCAACAGTAAGCGGATGCATGTCATGTCTTTTACATTTGAATGTTTCGGCAGAACATTCGGGAGGGGCATAGAATTTCATCAGTCATAGCTTCGGTGTCATGAGCTTAAGGCTATTGTACAATTTTCACGAGATTTTTATCTTGCATTTTTACTTGTGGTGGCCGTACATCAGTACATTTTACAAACCTATGGAATTCACCAACATTCGTGTTGACGTTTTAGCAATGTATTTCAGGTTATTAAGGTAGCTCATGAGACATGCATTTGGACCTTCATGGAGTCGCGGAGTCGACGCGTCTCATCATTATTTCATGCACTTATGTAAACATTTGATCTAGTATGGCTTGTTTTTCATGAACATGTAACACATTTTGGGGACCTCATTTTGTAAACTCTGAATTATTTCAATGATCAAATGCAGTATTTTCCAAACGACACTTTAGGTCGTTCAATGTAACTGTAACTGTGGTGCTATGACAGACACCCCCAGGTATTCCATTCCGCTGCAAGTCAGGTAAATTGGGGGTGTGACATCTACGCACAACGAAATTCGGTCGCGTTAATTTTCCCCGTATCAGAAAAATGTTTGACACACTCATGATTTATTTGAGAATAAATCATGACTGAGAAAAACATGACCAAAATAAACCTCGGCCGCGAAAAACTGGAATTTTCAGTTTTAAGCGTTTTTACTCAGCCGTAACCTTAGCTTATACCTGCACCGCGTTTCTAAAAAGATTTGAGTTTTCAACTTATTATAAAAGTCAACATATTTTTCCCTCCTCCATTGACCAAAAATCATTCCTTGATTTTATAAGTCATTTCGTGATTTTTAGGCTTACGGTTTGATGTCTAAAAGACATTTAATACCAACCGACACTAGACTGAGCCCAGTCTAGACATTATAAGTCATTTTAAATCAATATTATCCTATTAGAAAAGTTACATTTTACTTTTCTCAATTTTACGCAACTTTCGTACATTTTACGTATTACGCGTTTTAGACCCGTATTTCCAGTTTTTAGCAGGGTTTTACACCCAAATGGAACCTACCACTCATTTTATATTTTATTATGGAGTATAATGACATGTTTAACCATTCTTCCAAGTTTCGTATTTTTACGATACCCGGTTTACGTTTCGTGACTTAACAGCTTACCGTTAGCGATTCTCGGGACTAAACTCACTCCGTAACTTATATAAGGTCAAGAATCATCCACCTAGCCCCCCTCCCTTGTGCATGAACGTGTATAAGTGAATCACCAAGGCCTTGTTGGCTTGGTGATGAGCCTTGGAAAGTATATGGCCTAAAAACAACCAACTATGCATCATGTGTAGCTTTCTTAGCCATTTAAGCCATTAGGCATCATGTGTAACCTTTTTAGCCACATTTCCTAAGTAAACTAACCTCCTCAACACACTATAAAACCCTCCCCTCCCCTTTTTGGTCGTTCATACCATCACAAACACAAACACATTCATGATTTTCTCTCTACTTCAAGTATTATTCAAGAATACAAGTTCCATATCAATTCCAAAGCTCTAGTAAAGCTTTGATTGATCCAAAGTTCTTGTTTCTTCCATCCTTTGGTGATCTTCCATCCACACAAGAAGTGTCTTGTAGAGACTTCAAGTGCCTTCTCAAGTGGTCACAAGTTGGTGTCAAGAGATTAGAGAAGTTGGAAGCTAGAGATCCTAGTTCAATCAAAGTCCGTACCTTACATGTTACTTACCTTTCTTGTAGAAAGCCAAAAGTTGTGAGCCAAACCCTAACTTGATTCTTGTTAAATAATCATGTTCATGTTATTTACATATTATTTGTGCTATATATTGTCTTGTTATCATGTCCATGATGTATAAAAGTGAGTAAAACAAGTATTGATACATATATGTAACTTATGTTATTCAAACAAGTAAACTAGTGATTTTCTTGGAAAACCACGACCAAAATGGTAAAAATATGATGTTGGATCATTACATATTACAGTAGAGGACTTAACAAGGAAACCATAGCAATTTGAACCACCCAAAACGAGTATACGAGTCAAAAGTTATTGCGATTTGAAATTACCAAAGATTTCCGGCAAAACTGCCAAATAGCTTCCTGATCAAATTTGGGTTTTGAAAGTCCTACTTCTGGTCCGATTCATCAAAAAGTTAAAACACGAAAGTTGTCCGGAACGACGTTTTCGTTCAGGGACAAAGAAGCTCGAGCCCTGAAAACGCTTTCCGAGTGATAAAATTCTTCAAATTCTAAACAGCCCATTTTTAGACAAAGTCATTACATATAGGTTATGGTTTATGAAGACCAAAGGGGTCTTATGACCTATAATCAAGACCACCACCATGGATAGAGCCAAGGTTGTGTCTCATGACCTTGGAACAAGGACCAAAGGTCATGGCTAGGCCATGACGAAATGACCATACCAACTTACATAGGCGTAAACATGAAACAATGAATTAGGCGATAACATGAACAAGCAATTTGGATCTACTTCACCTAAAAGGAAACCATGAGATATTACCAAGAGAAAATGGTCATATAAGACTTATGATACTACCCCTAATAACAATCTTCATGTACTAATAAACTTTCCTAAGTTTATTCAAATATCGGACATGTAACTTTTCGAATCAAAACTTATATCTATATATGTTATCAACTACTACAATAGTAGGGAGCCTCATGTGAGGAGTCCATTATGTAAGCCGTCGAGTTGAGTTGTGGATTTACGAATTAAAGTGTCCTGGCTCCTCGAACGCTTACTAACATGACTTCTGAATTATGTCGGCCCGAACGGTAGTAAACGATATACAAAACATACATGTTCATGAATCATTTCTTTCAAAGACTTACAATATACATCATACCACATCATGGACTAAATGCAAGATATATATATAGGCACTACTTCATATCCTTTACTCCGATCCTAAGTCACAACATTCGATTATAGGTTGCTCGTAGAAACCTTCACGATCCAACCGTTACCTTCATTACTTGTTATCTTACTTAAGGTGAGTTCATAGCCCCACTTTCCATTATTTAATTGTTTTACAAATCCTTGGGGGGAATACATGCTATTTCTAAATCGAATACAATGCTTTCTAATGTATGCTTCACGACGATGTTTTATTATCACTAAGTACCAACCTTGCTAAACCGAGATCCTTTATTATGAACCATTTAGTCACTAGCAATAGTGAGCGCGAATATTAATAATAGGCCTATTGGGATTGACGAATCCCATTTGTATTGACTAAGTTCAAACAAATGCATTAATATTTGAGATTTAGGTATGTTAGCAAAGTACCTACCGGGATAATCTGCCGATCGATATTGGTACACGTTAACGTTATGGTGTCATAAGCTTAGTGAAATAAATAACGATTTTGTTTTCCAAACATTGGTGTGAGCCTATAACTCACACTACCAACATATTGTGTTCAATCGATTTAACAAACTCTATGAATATCACTCAACCTTTGTGTTGACCTCTCAAGCATGTATTTCAGGTTCATGACGATCAAGGATGGCACGGAAGGACACGGATACTCAAGAGGGCTATAAATTTTATTATCATTCAAAACTCATTTATTATACATTGTAAACATGGAACCATTTGGGACCTCATTTTGTAAATCTCTGATATTTATACAATTTGAATGATAAATCTTTTAAAACGACTCAATTGGAGTTCGTTTTCTATTATTGTGACTATTGTGCTGTCAAGTAACACCCAGTTCGAATTCCGCTGCAACCATGAATTGGGGGTGTTACAGATTGGTATCAGAGCCATGGTTATAGAGAAACGGGTCTAAGTGAGACCTAAACTATAACTACAATCACAAACAAAAACATTTTATAGCCTTTCGCTCTCCGTGTCTTCCATCCTCCAGACGATTATGGACTTAGTAAGCATGTTATGCTTCACAAACATATAAGTATATTGATATATACACACTAAGCATTTTATGCTACATGAACACATATAAGTATATTGATATATACACACTAGGCATTTTATGCTACATGAACACATATTAGTATATTGATATATACACACTAAGCATTTTATGCTACATGAACACATATTAGTATATTGATATATAAACTCGGTTTATTTTCAATCATTTATCTAAACAATGAACTAAACATATCTGTGTATGCCTATTCTAAGGCATTTCGGCACAGCCACACTCTCCCAATCATGTTCCTACTCCAACATTATATGTCCAAGACATTGTAACTGATTACAATGGTCTCATTCATTTTTCCAAGACATTGTGAGATACAATGGTCTCATTCATTTTCCAAGACATTGTGAGATACAATGGTCTCATTCATTTTCCAAGACATTGTGAGATACAATGGTCTCATTCATTTTCCAAGACATTGTGAGATGCAATGGTCTCATTCATTTTCCAAGACATTGTATGATACAATGGTCTTAATCATTTCTCAAATGTTTTGAGTCACACAACGGTTTAACCTACTTCCCAGACATTGTGAATTACACAATGGTCTAACCTACTTCCGAGACTTTGTGTTTTGTGCAAATGGTCTCTAGAATTATTCCATCACATAATCAATATCATTTCTTATGATATCAAAAACCCGTCACAATCTATCGATTTCAAAACAAGAAATATGAGATTTCTAAAGGACAAACTAATCCATCATCGACAAAAGCTGAACTTTCTCTACATTCATTAAGGTTTTCTGATGAAACCTTCATTATTAAAAGTTCGTGATCCTGACCAAGTATGTTCTATTTCAGAACTACTTAAAACTTCCTTTCCATACGTATCTACCCTTACTACCTTCTATGCAATGGAATATGAAAACATACGTTACAAGTCTTGTATGGACGGGACTTGCAACTTAAGGGTTTGACATCGCCTTTGTTTAGTAGACAGTTTCCCGAAAGCAATGGACATATCAAAAGTATACCTAGTTTAGGTATTTGAAAATTTTATCGAACCTTGGCTAAATATAGACTAGTCACCTATATTTAACCTAGGGACAGTGGAATATAGTCTGACTAACTATATTCGACTTAAAATTTCCAAATACTGAGAGTAGTTGTACTAGGGTTATGTTTAGGTTGATTTCCTACATGAACTCGATAAACCACCAGAATACATTAAAACAATCTAGAGACACGATAATGTCTTACCACTCAGCGAAATCTTAACACCTTATTTGTGTTACCTAATTTCATTCTTGAAATTTTTCATTTATGAGATAATCCGAACTACTATCTTGGGATAGTTATCAATTATTCTCTTCATCCTGTAGAAGTACCATCCTGTTTAGGATATCATTCCAACATAAACTTTTAAAATCTCTTAAGATTTTTAAAGCAAACTCAACATCGATACCTAAGAGTATTAATGTTAAGCATACACTACACACTTTTGTTCATCAACATATCATAACATTATCTTCACAACCGTTGGAACCATAAGCTCATTAACAGATTTTGATGCACTTTTAAAGCTCAAATCATCCTTAGTTACACCACAAGTACCCTCATCAGCTTTACAAGTTTGAATATTCATCTTGTACTTTTGGAACACCAATATCATCCCATAATACACTACCTTGTAACTCACCGGCTAAGTATGAATGTTGTGTTGGGAATTCTTAAGTAGGATGATTTGTAATTATTTGAATGGATTGGGATGCCTTTTCATTTAAATAAAGAAATTGTAAATCACCGAACCATAAGTTTATATTCCTCTATTTACATTGTTTGGGATGCCTCTCTATGTAAATAAAGAATTATAAACAAGTGGGCTTAATTGTATCCGAAATAACATAAGTATGAAGTCAACCTACATTACATTGCTCGGGTATGGCTTGATACCTACATTACATTGCTCGGGTATGGCTTGATACCTACATTACATTGCTCGGGTATGGCTTGATACCTACATTACATTGCTCGGGTATGGCATGATACCTACATTATATTCGCCACAAGAAATCCTATCTTTTTACCGACATCGCTTCAAACCATGACATAAACACTAGGTACAACAACCGATTACCTACTATGCTATGATTGCAACTACTATCCCAATTTCCATTGATATTCCACTACTATATCAATTTCCATTTATTGGATTCCTATGTAAATTGCTATTGTTGTTCAACTGTTATATCAATTGCTATTGATACTTGACAACTATATCAATTTCCATTTTGATATTTAACTATATCAATTTCTATACAACTACTATATCAATTCCTATTAATATTCGACTGCTATATCAATTTCCTTTGATATTCGACTATTACCATACCTTTCCTATATAAAAGGAAGCCTCATCCTACACCATACACTGAAATGACAAATCAAATTACATTACCGGAAATCCCAGACTTTGGTCCTCATAAGTAACCACACATCTTTATCGACACCACTCCAACATATGACACACATAGAACTTCGGGACGAAGTTCCCCGTAAGGGGTAGAGACTGTAACAATTCGCATTTTTCAGGATAATTACTATTCTCGGAAAATTTCACTATTCACTTTTACTATTCATTTTTCCCGAAAATTTTCTCGAAATTTGATTTTTATTTCTTGGGCTAAAGTGATAAATCATTTCCATGACAAATTAAAAGTTTGACATTCATAAGCTCATTTTCGTGAAAGTTATTAAGGAATTACACGGAATTACACGTTTTAGGGTAAAACGTCATTCAAAAATTCTACGCACAACGAAATTCGGTCGCGTTAATTTTCCCCGTATCAGAAAAATGTTTGACACACTCATGATTTATTTGAGAATAAATCATGACTGAGAAAAACATGACCAAAATAAACCTCGGCCGCGAAAAACTGGAATTTTCAGTTTTAAGCGTTTTTACTCAGCCGTAACCTTAGCTTATACCTGCACCGCGTTTCTAAAAATATTTGAGTTTTCAACTTATTATAAAAGTCAACATATTTTTCCCTCCTCCATTGACCAAAAATCATTCCTTGATTTTATAAGTCATTTCGTGATTTTTAGGCTTACGGTTTGATGTCTAAAAGACATTTAATACCAACCGACACTAGACTGAGCCCAGTCTAGACATTATAAGTCATTTTAAATCAATATTATCCTATTAGAAAAGTTACATTTTACTTTTCTCAATTTTACGCAACTTTCGTACATTTTACGTATTACGCGTTTTAGACCCGTATTTCCAGTTTTTAGCAGGGTTTTACACCCAAATGGAACCTACCACTCATTTTATATTTTATTATGGAGTATAATGACATGTTTAACCATTCTTCCAAGTTTCGTATTTTTACGATACCCGGTTTACGTTTCGTGACTTAACAGCTTACCGTTAGCGATTCTCGGGACTAAACTCACTCCGTAACTTATATAAGGTCAAGAATCATCCACCTAGCCCCCCTCCCTTGTGCATGAACGTGTATAAGTGAATCACCAAGGCCTTGTTGGCTTGGTGATGAGCCTTGGAAAGTATATGGCCTAAAAACAACCAACTATGCATCATGTGTAGCTTTCTTAGCCATTTAAGCCATTAGGCATCATGTGTAACCTTTTTAGCCACATTTCCTAAGTAAACTAACCTCCTCAACACACTATAAAACCCTCCCCTCCCCTTTTTGGTCGTTCATACCATCACAAACACAAACACATTCATGATTTTCTCTCTACTTCAAGTATTATTCAAGAATACAAGTTCCATATCAATTCCAAAGCTCTAGTAAAGCTTTGATTGATCCAAAGTTCTTGTTTCTTCCATCCTTTGGTGATCTTCCATCCACACAAGAAGTGTCTTGTAGAGACTTCAAGTGCCTTCTCAAGTGGTCACAAGTTGGTGTCAAGAGATTAGAGAAGTTGGAAGCTAGAGATCCTAGTTCAATCAAAGTCCGTACCTTACATGTTACTTACCTTTCTTGTAGAAAGCCAAAAGTTGTGAGCCAAACCCTAACTTGATTCTTGTTAAATAATCATGTTCATGTTATTTACATATTATTTGTGCTATATATTGTCTTGTTATCATGTCCATGATGTATAAAAGTGAGTAAAACAAGTATTGATACATATATGTAACTTATGTTATTCAAACAAGTAAACTAGTGATTTTCTTGGAAAACCACGACCAAAATGGTAAAAATATGATGTTGGATCATTACATATTACAGTAGAGGACTTAACAAGGAAACCATAGCAATTTGAACCACCCAAAACGAGTATACGAGTCAAAAGTTATTGCGATTTGAAATTACCAAAGATTTCCGGCAAAACTGCCAAATAGCTTCCTGATCAAATTTGGGTTTTGAAAGTCCTACTTCTGGTCCGATTCATCAAAAAGTTAAAACACGAAAGTTGTCCGGAACGACGTTTTCGTTCAGGGACAAAGAAGCTCGAGCCCTGAAAACGCTTTCCGAGTGATAAAATTCTTCAAATTCTAAACAGCCCATTTTTAGACAAAGTCATTACATATAGGTTATGGTTTATGAAGACCAAAGGGGTCTTATGACCTATAATCAAGACCACCACCATGGATAGAGCCAAGGTTGTGTCTCATGACCTTGGAACAAGGACCAAAGGTCATGGCTAGGCCATGACGAAATGACCATACCAACTTACATAGGCGTAAACATGAAACAATGAATTAGGCGATAACATGAACAAGCAATTTGGATCTACTTCACCTAAAAGGAAACCATGAGATATTACCAAGAGAAAATGGTCATATAAGACTTATGATACTACCCCTAATAACAATCTTCATGTACTAATAAACTTTCCTAAGTTTATTCAAATATCGGACATGTAACTTTTCGAATCAAAACTTATATCTATATATGTTATCAACTACTACAATAGTAGGGAGCCTCATGTGAGGAGTCCATTATGTAAGCCGTCGAGTTGAGTTGTGGATTTACGAATTAAAGTGTCCTGGCTCCTCGAACGCTTACTAACATGACTTCTGAATTATGTCGGCCCGAACGGTAGTAAACGATATACAAAACATACATGTTCATGAATCATTTCTTTCAAAGACTTACAATATACATCATACCACATCATGGACTAAATGCAAGATATATATATAGGCACTACTTCATATCCTTTACTCCGATCCTAAGTCACAACATTCGATTATAGGTTGCTCGTAGAAACCTTCACGATCCAACCGTTACCTTCATTACTTGTTATCTTACTTAAGGTGAGTTCATAGCCCCACTTTCCATTATTTAATTGTTTTACAAATCCTTGGGGGGAATACATGCTATTTCTAAATCGAATACAATGCTTTCTAATGTATGCTTCACGACGATGTTTTATTATCACTAAGTACCAACCTTGCTAAACCGAGATCCTTTATTATGAACCATTTAGTCACTAGCAATAGTGAGCGCGAATATTAATAATAGGCCTATTGGGATTGACGAATCCCATTTGTATTGACTAAGTTCAAACAAATGCATTAATATTTGAGATTTAGGTATGTTAGCAAAGTACCTACCGGGATAATCTGCCGATCGATATTGGTACACGTTAACGTTATGGTGTCATAAGCTTAGTGAAATAAATAACGATTTTGTTTTCCAAACATTGGTGTGAGCCTATAACTCACACTACCAACATATTGTGTTCAATCGATTTAACAAACTCTATGAATATCACTCAACCTTTGTGTTGACCTCTCAAGCATGTATTTCAGGTTCATGACGATCAAGGATGGCACGGAAGGACACGGATACTCAAGAGGGCTATAAATTTTATTATCATTCAAAACTCATTTATTATACATTGTAAACATGGAACCATTTGGGACCTCATTTTGTAAATCTCTGATATTTATACAATTTGAATGATAAATCTTTTAAAACGACTCAATTGGAGTTCGTTTTCTATTATTGTGACTATTGTGCTGTCAAGTAACACCCAGTTCGAATTCCGCTGCAACCATGAATTGGGGGTGTTACAACCTCCTTTAATAGCCATTTGAACAAAGACACCAAACCACCTGGTGATATGACCCGGTTAGAGGTTGTATCGGGATAAGGTACCACTTTTAGCGTGTGCGAGCTCCGTAAGAAAACAGAGAGAACAAGACTAGAGAATTACTTGATAAACTTGATTGATTCATTCATCATAATGATTCGGTATATGTAACCGAATAACCCTAGCTTGTAAAACAAGCGAAACATAAAGACATATCTAAACAATAACAGTTTCCTAATACGACACAAAGACATATCCTAAATAAATATAATATATTAATATGACATAAATCCCTGGACGTATCATTCCCCACTCCTTCGAAATCACCTTGTCCTCAGGGTGTGGTCTTGAGAAATTTCTCTTGATTCCGGGATCCCATATCCTAATCCCAATCCTAGTCCTATCTTCCACTCTCGTAGTTCTTCTGCCTTCCGCTACCGCAACCAACACCTTTTTCCTCTTCCGCCTTCCACTACCTTGGACATAATGCAACACCATTCTTCCGCCTTCCGCTACCCATGTTGTAACACTCCCCACTCTTTCAAAAACCACCTTGCCCTCAAGGTGATACAAAGAATATGCAGATTGAAAGTCCGCTAATTCCTCACTTAAATTCAAATTTATTTCATCCAAACGACTATCAAATTCATCACCTCCATCCTTAAGTATCGATATCACTCTATTCAACTCATCCTCGCCAATCTTAAGCGCTTCGCTACCACCCACAACTTCTTCAACTCCAATATACTCATCAGCATTAAATGACCCTTCAGCCTTAGGTGAAGCAAATTCACCCTCTAATGGTAGAATGCCATCTATTTTCTTTTCAACGATGTGCTCTTTCTCTTCCTTTGCAATTGTCTCAAAACTAACCTCGGTGATACGAGCTTTGAAGAAGTCTTCTCCCAAAGTTAAAGGATTGGATCTCAAAAATTCCCAAATATCTAGGTTCGCGAAGCGTGTTTCCGCCACACGGGTTAATGAAAAAGCTTGGTCTAGAGTTTTGGGATTTGATCGTAAGAGTAAATACTGTAGATCCAGTTTAAGTCCGGAGATATAAAACGATATAAGTAAAGATTCAGAGATCCTTGTTACTCGATTTGCAAGTACCACAAACTCACTCTCATATTCGGCCACCGTACCCATTTGCAAGAGCTTAGAGAGTGCGTATTCCATGTCCCAATCGCTGCTGCCAGATGCCATGAATAATACTCAAGCGATTAATAATTCAAAAAAAAATTCCTGATGAATAGTACCACGATGAACAGTACCAAATGAACAGTACGATGGACAGTACCGAACAGTACCAGATGAATAGTACTTTCAATGAACAGTGCTCTGGTGAACAGTACCTTCGATGAACAGTGCGATGAATAGTAACTTTTTTTATTAGAACCCTAATCAAAAACCCTCTAAACGAGAGCTCTCAATGAAAGCACCAATTGATACGACCCGGTTAGAGGTTGTATCGGGATAAGGCACCACTTTTAGCGTGTGCGAGCTCCATAAGAAAATAGAGAGAAGAAGACTAGAGAATTACTTGACAAACTTGATTGATTCATTCATCATAATGATTCGGTATATATAACCGAATAACCCTAATACGACACAAAGACATATCCTAAATAAATATAATATATTAATATGACATAAATCCCGGGACGTATCACCTGGACATTACTAAACCCCATGAATCATCTCGCTACTTAACTTGTTTACAAAGTTTAACATGTGTCGAAATAATTCCATGCACTCTAATTCCCTCGTCTATATAAGTCGAACCTATTAATACCCTTTTCCCTCCATCCTTGTTTCAAACACAAACAACACTCACACACTCTTACCTACTGTAACTCAAGTCCAAGAAATGGTAAAGAAACTTGTATAAGAGTTTGAAGCTTTGGGAGAGCTTGGTTTCATTTTGATAGTCACTTTGGTCACTTTTTATTTTAATCAGATTCATAAGTGTTGTAAGTCTTCCAGGCCTTTTTTCCAATCCTTATATATTTGATTATATTTATAAACAAGCTATAAGTCTAAACCAAATAAAAAACAAGTTTAAAAAATGTTTATGTTATTTTCTGTAAATATAGCTAAACAAACAAACAGCCCTATGTAATTTATTTTATTTCAAGCTATTTGATCATTACCAAGACACTTAAACAAGGTAAATAATCAGTAAGCAAGTTATAAAAAAAGAACCATGCACTTTCATTAAGTTTCACAAACTTTATGTTCTTTTCTGTTTTTACGCAAAACAGGCCCAAACACCCCTTTCGAGCCCTATTTCTCTACCACAAGACAAGAGTTTTAGGACAAGACCTTTAGCCTTTTTAACAACCTCCCAGCACACTTCAATTTGCCCCCAAGACTTGGCCAAAAGATACACTCTCCACGTTTTTATCTGCTTGCCATTCCTTTGTCGCAACCACTTTAAATCAAACACCCCTCATGTGCACTTTTGTTAAAAACGTTATTTTAAGCCATGAGGTACTGAGGAAACAACTTCTAATAAACCTAATAATCAATAAACAAGCTACGGGAAAAGTCCCATAAGGTTTCGAGGTCGAAAACTGTTTTACTTTTTCTTTCTCTCTTTGTCGAAATAGCCCAAGTTGCCCTCTTTGCCCATTTAATTCACCTATCAAATGAAGTCCATAAAATCTTAAACTTGGCTAGTTTAAAGTCCATAAGCCCTCAACAGCTCATTTATAAGCTTAAAATAAACTATCTTAATAAACCAAATCAAGCCACATCTCTTTCTAAAACGAAAACGCAAATTTTCGAAATAAGGACTAGAAATGTAACGCCGAACATGCATGGGGAAAAAACATTAATCATTGAGTTTCTTGGGTCAAAACTATAAATTTAAGTAATAATATAGAATAAGGATTATGCATGTTATTTTCAAATTACATGGAGGGCTTGTTTGCTAAAATTCTAAAACTATATATATAGAGGATTAACTTTAAAAATTAAGTAATGCATGGGGATAAAAAGTGTAAATTATAAGTTGTAAAAAGAACTTTAGTGTAAATTATATGTAATCAAGGGTATAAAGTGTACATCTTATATTATTACGGGAATATATCGTTAATACATATTGACTCGGGTTTTGATAAAAAAAACTAATATAAGAAGTGTCTCTATATCATCATCGATCGACCGAACCTTAAAAATGAAATATGATAAGACTTATCGTCCATTAATTTTGGAAGAGACTTCAAAGTTATAATCCTATCGTTTATAATTTTCTCGTTCAACCGTACGCGTTATTCTAATTCCACCCAAAGATTTACAATAATACACATGTTGTACTTACTATAAGTATTATTCACTAATAAATTTTTGAACGACAACAAACATACTGAAACTTGACATACCAACTCAGGTAGCGTGTTGGAGCAGTTTATTCACACAACTTGATTAGTTTCCAACAAAACTACTGTATCATCAAGGTGAGTTCGTAGTCCCACTTTTTATATATTTTACAAACTCGTGGGGAGATACATGCTACAAACCTGAACACAAGTATTTTTCTGTATGCTATCCTGATTGATATTGCCTAAGTTCCCACTGTTACCACTAAAAGACCCTCATATCATGCACCATTAATCATTTGCGAGTGAACGCGAATATAGTGAATAGATCTATTGGCAGTTGACGCCCCATTTGTTAGCCGGATAGGTGACCAAATGCACTATATTTGAGAATAAACGGGAGAATGGCAAGCTCCTGCTCGAGGGCACTGTTGCAGACATCCTATATATGATGTCTGTACTAACATCAATTTTATGATGTCCAACTGTTAAGGTTTGCGTGTCATGAAACTTAAGGCAATATACTGTACTGCAATATCACTGTTCTACTGTGATCTAACTTGAGTTCAACTGATTATTATACAAACACTATGGATTCACTCAACCTTTGTGTTGACTTTTAGCATGTTTTATCTCAGGTAACTAAAGCACGATTTGGCATGGAGTGGCTATGGACTTTCTTATAAAAAAAGGGGCGTCCATTTTGTTATCATTCAAAATAAGTACTTATATATGTATTTCAATAACTCCAGCTGGGACCTCTCTTTTGTGTAAACTCTGATTAAATAAATGAACGATAACTGTTTTATCTAAAACGTCTCTTTTGGAGTCGTTTTCTATTATTATGACTGTGATACTTGAAGTAATACCCCAAACTTCATTCCGCTGCGTATATCAAAATATGAGGGTGTTACAGATTGGCATCAGAGCCATAGTTATAGAGAACAAGGTGCAAACCTAAACTATAACTATTTTACACACTTAAATAAAGTCCTCCGTGCCACTACGCCAGTAAAACACTACTTATGCATGTTTATGCTGATTATTTAGTTCTTGTGAAATATTTATAATTATCGGGTTGTTACAGAGCTATGTCTTCCTCTGACCCCCTTGTAACCTCTTGTAATTTTCCCTTACGATTAGTAAATGCTTACGAAGAAATAAAACGATGTTACGATAACTTAACATCACTTTTACGGGTAACAAATTTTTTTTAAACAACTTGATATTGGAATCACTACGATAACTGTGATTGACTGTTTACGTAGGAACGATGCTTACACACAACCTAGATAATCTATATTTATTGCGAACTAAAAATATATAAAACGTTTATATCTATAACTATACGTTTCATCCAAATACCGTAGACTATTTATATATTTCCCGAGCCTACGAAAATTCCTGAGAATGATCACTAATACTATTGAACCTCGACACGATATTTGAAACACATTATGTGGGCCCCCATCACCCAATGGGCCACGTTAAACCCAACACAAACCAAACGGACTCCTTTTTCTTTCTTTTCTTTTTTTGGGCCGAACCAAACCAGCAGCCCACCAGGCCAAGCCCAAAACGCACCCTTAATATCTTTTTCTTTCTTTTGCTTGTCGCGATATACGTCCAAAACACCCCTATTTTCTTACGATTTTTATGCACAACATATACATATTTTTGCTTGTCTCGTTTCATCTAATGCCCAATAACCATGAACAATAAAACTTACACACTTTCTCGCTCGTTTACTGCCTTAGATACAACCTAAGTGAACCATGAAACTCACCCTTGGAAAATATAGCTCAACGTGGCATAACATTCCTACATACCTCCCATGCTCCCCAATGGCAACCAAATGAACACTATACACCTTGTGAGGAGTCAGGAATTAACAGGGAACAATCTTACAAGATCTTAGCTTTGTAAAGTCTCGATTGGACAAGAAAGGAGGCGACATGCAATCATTCCTATCCCACACTCAATCTCATGTGATCTTACCATGTTACTACTCTCCAAAAGTCACTATATAAGCCTTCACATGCAAGCTTAGAAGTTACATACACTTATACGTAGCATATCACATAAAATATAACGAGAGGAAGGAGCATTGAAGGATGAAAGGATTGCCCAAGTGTACCACGACACAAGTGAACCTAGGACTCCAAGCTTGACGTCTCTTGAACCTTTGGTGGAACGTGAAGTGAACCACATAAGCCTCGTACCCTCACACAATCTCTACACTACATTTTACTCCACCTTTTATAGGTGAGGTGAGACCTTGAACTTTATTTCTATATTTATATACATATGATTATGATTTTTGCACCAACACTTACTATAAATATCACGTAAATAATAAAAATGACATATACTTTTTATGTCACGTACCATTTGTTAGCTAGGTCATTAACGAGATCCTATAAGTATTTTGAACTCATATTAACGTATAAGAATAAAAATCACACGTTTCTAAGTAAGTTGGACCTATACGATTTCTACTAAAACACTTAGAATTATTTTGAGCTTTTATATGGTTTTGCGTTATGATTTTAACCGTATACTTTGGCCTCACCATCTTAAATTTTAACACATGACCACCCTATATTTGAACGTGAACTACTTAATCAACGGGTAAACTAACGAGACTAATAAATAACTAGGTCTAACAACTTGATTTGATCACCTAAACGAGCCTAAAGCATGTCGCGATTTCATAGGATTTTTTAGGAAATTAAATCACTTATGGGCCGTTAAGCCCAAAAAGCTATTTTTAGCTTATTACGATAAGCTGAGCGTAAAAAACTCTTTTTAAAGGATTTTGTAACTTAAAATGATGGATTTTGATAAACCTAGTGTTCCCCCAAACCCTTTGGATCATGTTAACGGGCCTTAAATTTGGATCGATAGGCCCATTTAATGAAAAATAAGAAAGTTAAGCTAATAAGCTGTTGAAATAAGCTATTTTGAACCTTCTGAGCTTATTTGAATAATAAAAATGTTAAACTTTAAGTTTGGTAATTTTTGGACTATTTTTGCAAATTTTCGTTAACGAGGGACTAAAACTGTCAAACTTGTAAAGTTTGGGTAAAAACTGTCAAAAACTGTTTTCTAAGGTTATAAACTGTTAATATTGAAACTTAGTATTAATAAATGTAAATATTGATATTATTGGACCTAAAATGTAATAATATATAACTTTGGACTAACGATATAAATATATTCCGTTAAGGGTAAAATGTGTAAATTTGAGAAACATAAAGGATTGAATTATAATATTTATTTTGAATAATAATTTTATATATAAATATATTTATATATATTAAGATTATAAAAGTATAAACGTAACTTATATATATATATATATATATATATATATATATATATATATATATATATATATATATATATATATATATACGTATAAAATTCGTATAACTAAAATTAAACTTTAGACAATAAAACAATACGTAATTATCTTTCTTTTACATCTACGACGTAACACATCACTTATACACATTATGATTTATTCATGACTAATAATTAATGTTCGCAATAAAACGAGACTTAGAAACTGAAACTTGCCATATCTTTTAGGTTGTGTGTGAAGCCGTTGCCTTGCATCGTTGAGATTACGATTATTCTATTGTACTACTAAGGTGAGTTCATAGCCCACACTTAACTTGTTTTGTGGGGGGGGGGGGGGGGGGGATACATGCTTAAAAACCGAACACAAGTCTTTTCTTGATATTGTTATTGCTTAAGTAGCTATTGCCAAAAGTCCCTCGATCATGAACCTTAATCACTTGCAGGGTGAACGTAAATAATTGTGAATAGATCTATTAGGGATTGACAATCCCCATTTGGTTGCTAGAGGAAAGTCACCAAATGCACTTTATTTGATATCATAAGTTACTGGCAAATACCTATCTTGGGGGCAACTTATTTCACATCATTATTATGGATAATTTTGATGTCTGTTGAATCGTTGAGTGTCATGAGCTTAAGGCAATAATGGATGTGATTTTCAACTTGTTTATTTGTATCGATATTACAATAAACATCTATCTCTTGTGTTCAAACTATTAATTATAAACCTATGAATTTCACTCAACTTTTGTTGACTTTTAGCATGTTTATCTCAGGTAACTAAATGGAATGGATGGCAAAGGCACGAAGTGGGCAAATAAAGAAATGTTTATTTCTCTTTGAATAAAAACTTGTTGTTGAATAATGAAACATCTTGGAAACATGGATATTTGGTATTTTAAATAAAACTTAAAACGTCTCATTTGAGTCTTTTTCTATAATTGTGGCAAAGATCCTCGATATAATACCAAAAGTCTTCCGCTGTCAATATAAGTCTTCCGCTGTATTGTTCGTTTTTGGGGGTGTTATAGATTGGCATAAGAGCCACAGTTATAGTGAACCAAGTGTTTTTGGAACATTGGACTATAACTACGCTTTTTAACAGGACAAATTTTTTATAAAATACCACCCTACGCCCTTCGTGCCTGAGCATTCCAATAATTGGTAAAAAGTATTATTTACTTATGGCATTTTAAATTGATTATGATTATGCTTACATTTACTAATAGAGAAATTATTACAGTGTCATGCCTTCGAACACCCAACCTATCAGCTTGTCATCAAACTCAGGAACTGAAGATGTTACTTCAGCCTATGCTACATCACCTATGCCTATGTCTCCTGCAACAGACAGATACATGCAAAGCCAGCAGTTTCTGCCTACATCTGACACAGAGGCTTCTCCTCTGGCATCATCTGGTCCGATTCGCCGAACTAGGCAAATTAGACAACTTCAGCCGTATGAAGCAAGTACTGATGTACCAGCACCAGCTCTTGCCATACCACCTGAATCAGTTATGCCACTACCACCACCACCTACTATCTTCTACAGACAAACTACTACTGTGCCACTAACACCTTCACCCATAGCATCTCCTCTACTAGCATCACCACCTGCACCTTACCGCAGTGTCCCAGTATCACCTCACCAAAGGACTTACCCAATCCGCCCAACATCCTCAGAATCCTATGTTCACCGCAGACGCCGAAGGACCCATAAGCGGGTAGATGCTCATAAATGGTCATTCTTGTTACCAATCATGCGATATTGGAGATCTTAAGAAGGTACACCAACAACAAGGGAACTTGGGGAAAGTTCTTACTCCACCTCACGAGTTCTCCCAGTCACCGGGGAACCTATACATCACACCATACCATTGTTAGCAGCAAGAATGGTTCGTCACGAAGATCGACTTGATTCCATTGCTAGCATACTCAACAAGATCCCTCATGAGCATCTCGAAACCTTTGAAGATGATATGCATAGTCTTATAATTGGTCATCTTGCTATGGAAGATAAGGTTGAGAAGTTGGATTCTCTGTTTTGGGAATCAATGGAATTCATAGGAGCACTATGTGGGGCTAACACTTCAACGGAAATAATGATGGGAACTTTGGACCGAGAACTTGAAAAGATTAGCACTGAGAACCTACATCTTAGGCAAGCCTTGCAAGAATCCCGAGTAAGGGAAAGGGCTAGAGTTCAAACAATGGAAACCATGTCCACTGCCATCCAAGAACTCCAAAACCACCTAGACAAAGCCTTAGGGAAACCATGAAACCATCGACTTGTTAGTATAATCAATGTCCTACCAATAAAAGAATCTTGTCATGTTTTGTAAACATTAGCACAAGTATTGATAAGTGTTGTAACACATTGACATTGATCTATGGAATTTATTTTATCTTTATTTGTGTTGCGACCTTATACATTATATCGTAATATATTGGTTGATGCAGGTCAAACTTATTCGTAATTCCTATGTATGTCATTCTAACATACGATAACATATTACGACTTAGACCTTTTCAATGATCAAATCATTGTAACTATGACCTATATTTACTATTTATTACTCGATGTATTTCAACGTAATAGGATTATTATAAATTTTCTAATGATATACTTTCTTTTATATAGCATCATGGCTAGAACTAGAAGAACAACCACAACTGCTACACCAACAAACCCTGATGTCATGACCCCAGCAAAAATACAACAAGCAATTGTTGATGGTGTCAATGTCATTTTAGCTGGACAAGCCCGCAATAGAGATGCCGGTGTGCAAATGGCAGGAAATGCACCTACACCCCGTTACTGCACTTATAAGGACTTTATAGCATGTCAACCAACATACTTTAAGGGTACCGAAGGAGTGTCGGAATTAGCTCAATGGTTTGAAAGAAGTGAAACAGTTTTCCAAAGAAGTGGATGCTCGGAAAACAACAAAGTTAGCTTCGCAACGGGAACCTTGATGCAAGATGCTCTATCCTGGTGGAACTCTACTGTTCAAACACTAGGAACTGCAGCACATCAACTTACATGGTGTCACACCCCCAAAATACCTGAATGGCAGCGGAATGGAATACCTGGGGGTGACTGTCATAGCACCACAGTTACAGTTATATTGAACGACCTAAAGTGTCGTTTTGAAAATACATCGTTTGATTCATTCAAAATATTCAAAGTTATAAAACATAGGTCCCAAAAGTCTGGAAAAGTTTAAGGAAATAAGTTTAGTACAATCAAATGATAGTTCATAAGTGCATGAAAATCCAAAATGAGACGCGTCATCCTTGTTACTCAATGAAATGACTCCATGCATGCCATGAGGAATATGTCTTAGTTACCTGAAAATACATTGCGAAAACGGTCAACAATAATGTTGGTGAATAATCATAGGTTTGTAAGTTAAATCGTATGTACATTAGCCACAAGTATAAAGTAAACCGACAAAATGTCAAAAGTAATACATTGGCTCTTAAGCTCATGACCTCGAAGCTAGACGTTACTTGGCCCCAAATGAGTGTTTACCAGACACTCTAAATATATTAGACATGAAATGCATCCGTTTTCCCGTTGGAGCAACCCAAACACGGATGGAGGAGTCACCCTTAATAGATCTATCCACTCACTCTCGCTTGTAGATTAATTAACGGTCCATGATAATAAAGGGGACTTGTCGTGACGTGGTAATAAGGCAACTTAAGCAATGTAAGGAATTTAATACTTTGGCATGTACAAAAATAAGTAATGCAATGTATTCTCCCCCGTGGGATTTGAAATCAAAATATTGAATTAAAACGGGGCTATGAAAACTCACCTGAAGTGATAGTACAATGTGAATGATCAGGACAACAAGGCGTGAACACTAGTCGCAACCTAAATGAATGAATATGATCTACTTTAGATCATGAAATGATGTAATGAATATTCATGGACATGATACCTATACCACTCGTAACTTGAAAATACTTGTTATTGTCAAAGTAGGTAATTTCCATACTTAGGAAAAATAAGTCCAACTAGACTTATAGAAACTTGTCGTAATATATCTTATATAAAATGTTAGTGTTATATTTCTCGTTTTGAAAACCTTAAAATAACGTCTAGTAGTCGTATAAATAAGCCTTGGGTCGTACGTAATTCATTAGTTTAGAATATAACTCTTGAACAAGAAATCTAGAAAATATAGTATTTAGTACGTAGTTTTATTATTTCTAATAGTGACTAAAAATATATATACAGTTTTGACGATTTTAAAACGTGTATAACTTTATCGTTTTAAGTTCATTTTCCTCGTTCTTTATATCCACGGATTCGTCTTAACATTTATTAATATATTTTTGATATTTCGGCTCCATTAGATTACGTCTAACGCCTCTCTTTGTCCGTCGAAAATCGTCCAACAGCACGTTATATTTTCAGAAAATAGTTTTCGTCGTTAAACTTGCAAAAATCATAACTCCTTCGTTATAAGCTCGTTTTAATCCGTTCTTTCGCCCACAACTTCGTTTTTGAAAGTATTTTCTAAATCTTTAGTCAAAATTTACCCATCATCTACTGATTTTCCCACGTTTTCAAAATATGGACAGTAGGTATATATATTGTTTCAAAAATCATTTCTAGGGTTCCAATCTAGTTTCAACTTCAACCAAATCACTTTCAATCAGTACAAATCTAGTCTAATCTTACCATACAATTTCTTAGGGTGTCATGGGTTCCTAAACATCATAAATCAAGTGGATCTAACAAGGATCTACCTATTATCCATTTCTAAGGCTTAAAAGATATAAAAGTTTAAATAGAGTAGTATAAACTAGCATATGCATGTAGATCTTGTATATAAATCATATGAACATTATAAAAACTTGGTAAAATTATAAAAATGAGTTTTATACACTTACTTGAAAGATTAGTGAGCTTTTGATGAGAAATACTTAATTATCCTTGAGGTTTTTATTTCAAAATCTTAACAAGGAGTATATAATCAACTAGTTTGTTGCTTGATCTTGAAAATTTCCATGGTTTTCTTCATTCTTGTTGTTTTGGCCGTGCACCCCCAAGGAAGGAAAAAGAGAAAAAGTTTCTTTATTGATTTTGTGAAATGAGATAATAATGTATAAGTATTTGTTATATATATATTATATTAGACAACTTATGACAAGAATTTATGAGTGAGCAATATTTTCAAGACTTGTAAGATATTAGTATGGAGGGGGGGGTGGGGGCGGCATTTATGGAAGGGGGGAAGAAAAATGAGGTGTTGTGTAAGATAGTTGGTATATTTTAGGTATTATTGTATGTATATTAGTATTTTTAGGGAATACCGGGTACCGAGTTAACTAAAAATAAATTTTAACTGAGTTAACCGGGATATAATAAAGTCGTAAAAATTGTAAAAATATGTTGGGTACACGTATTGAGTGTTTGGGTGATTATTTTTTAGTTTCTACGAAAACCGTCGTAATTATATTAAAGTTACGACACCAAATAAATAAATTTCCAAAATACCGGGTAAATTAATAATATAATTTATATCTTATTAAAATGAATACAAAAATATATTAGGATCATAGTCGGGAGTGTCGGACATGTTAGTCACATTATTGGTCGCGTGTTAACGTTTATTTAAAAATAAACATACGTAAAAAGTCAAATATATCAAAAGTATTAATTTGAATATCCTATGAGTGGAATAGTATGCAAATGTCATTATGATGATATGTAAGCTATTTCTAGACTATATGAAGTGTCCCTACTGATGATTTCATGAATTCGCAGCTAAACCTGACTGGTTTCGCGAATGTAAATATTGACGATGAATGAATTCGCAGCTTAACCTGACCGGTTACGCGAATTTAAAGTACATGAATAGTGTTTTCTCTCCGGAAATGAATAGTGTCATGTGAATAGTGAATTTTCTGAACGCTTCTCGGAATCTCAAACTGACACAAAAAATGATGAATAGTAAAATGATGAATAGTGATTGGTGAATAGTAACTTTCCGAGATGAATAATGAAATTTCGACATCTGAACAAGGACCTGAAATTAGGAATTGTGACAGTCTTCCCCTCTAAAAGGAACTTCGTCCCGAAGTTCAGTTTTGGTTGGTCTCTAAAGTATATTCAGTAAAAAGACGTGGATACTTGAGTTGCATTTGGTTTTCCCGTTCCCAAGTAAATTCAGGACCTCTTCGAGAATTCCAGCGAACTTTCACGATAGGAATTCGACTTTGCTTCAACCGTTCGACCTCACGGTCCATGATTTCTACTGGTTCTACTACCAGATTTAGGTTTGTCATTGGGTTCGATTCCTTCCAATGGAATCATGAGTGACTAATCTGAAAGTCATTTCTCGAGATTTGAAATGGTGAAACATGTTTGTGTAATCCTGCTACTTTCCAACAAGGCTCAAGTCTGAGGGTTACTGGCCTACTCTGTCTGAAATATTAATGGTCCAGTGTACATCGAATTTAACTTCCCGGATTTTTCTGAATGGTATTATGCCTTTCCTAGGCAGAACTTTTAACGTAACCCTACCACCAACTTGAAATTCTAAGGGTTTACAACTTTTCGACTTGTAACTGATTCTTGATTTGCAGGAAATTCCTGGTTATTTCATTAGTGCTTACATGAATAGTGAGTTTGGCTTTTTCCGTGTTCGATCCGTCAATAGATGATCAGCGCTTCTTCAGGTTTACAATGTAATATGGGCAATATATGTTGCTGAATTTTGCCAGAACTCAAATCCTATATGTCAGCTGGTCGATTCTAAAATGAATCTTAAATGGTCCAACATATTAGAGGTTCAATATCTCGTGTTACCAAAATTGTATCATGCCTCTCCAAGGCAAAGCTTTCAACTTAGTTCGCCCTCCCACTTGAATCTAGTTGGTTTTTTGTTCAGGGATACCCAATCCGCATGACGTGCGTCATGCACCAACCTAATTTCTACCAGTTTCTCGTTGCTTGTAACTAGTTCTTGACTTGTGAAATTTCCTTTGTTGTTCCATAGTTTAGTTCTAGACCAGTGAATTTAACTTTCCGATTTCGGTCTGTAAATGGGTAATTGGTACTTCGACCATAGAGTGCCTCAAATGGTGTAGTCTCTACGCTCGTGCGATAACTATTGTTGCAAATGAATCTGGTTTATGATAAATGGTTAGTCCAACCATTTCTAGAGTCAATCGCTCACTCTCTGAGCATACCTTTCCTATGTTTGAATTGTCCTCTCGATCTGACCATTGGTCGGAGGATGATAGGCGGTGTTTACATCTAAATGGGGTTCCGAAGGAAATCTTAAAATGATTGCTAAAAGTTTGAGGTGATTCGATCACCTTTATCAGGAATAACTGAAACGGTTACAATGAATCTGGTGACTAATTCTACAATGTTATACTTTTCGAAAAGGGCATTATACGGAGAAGATAGAATAGGGATAACAATTTTGATTCCTTGTGTTTTGGTCTAATGGATGCTATGACATGTGTCTTTCTTTGCCCATTGTGCTTGGTCCCCATTGCTGACGTTTGTAATCGATCTCATATTCCAATATTCCTTATTGTCAAATCTCAAAGCCCTAAATGCATAAGCGATGTAGTATGGTGATTTGTTTTCAAAATTTATCTCGTGATTGTGAGTTTTGGTAGAAATATTTTTCCTGAATAAACGAATTTAGAAAATGGAGCAAATGGGTTACTAAGTAATCTCTTTCTTGAGGATTCAAAATTCGATAGTTATGAAATGTGACGCGGTTTTCAAACATGTTGTGAGTAGGACTGTTTACTAAAGTTTGATGTTTATATATTTCCCATGGTACAATGATTTGGCTAAATATTGACTAAAAAGGGTCGTATTTGTTTGAAATAGGCAATTCAAAAATTATTTTCTACGAGGTATGTGATTTGTATAAACACAATTTTGAAATCAACTTCATTTAAAAGTAAAAATACTAACAACGATAAAATAGTAGGATAGGTGACTCCTCCCAAACCAACCAGTCAAGCGTGTGCAGTTGATAGGTCCACCTAGGAGAAAAAGTCAAGTATTAAAATCCGTGGAAGTACAGGGAAATCCCCGGGTCGTTAAGTCCCAACGAGATTGAAATTGTATTTGTAAACGGTTTTGGGAATAAATGGTACTGAGGACAGTAACCAAAGATTAAGTGGGTTTGATTTACACTACTGATATTATTTGGATAACAATATAAAACAAGCACAACAACCAGTTACGTATACATGTAAACTGAAATGTAAACAAATACGTATGCGTACAGAGAAAAAGGTGAGTTTTAAGGAAAAATAAACTACAGGGGTTAAAAATGAAAATTCTATAAACTTAAACTTAAAAGAAAATTAAAGTAAAAGGAAAATTATTTTTTAGATTATTTTATTATTTATTATTAATTATTTAATTAAAAACTATTTAACTATTTAATTAAAACTAATTTAAATTAACCTAAAAATGATAAATACTACAAAGTAAACTAAAAACTTGCAAAAATATTTTCTAAAACTTAAATGAACTTGAAGAAAGTATAAAAAAAATAAAAAAAAAATATTTTTGTCTTTTTATGAGTTTTTTATTAATTAATTACTAATTATTTTAATTAAACTATTTAAACTATTTTAAATTACTAATAATACTAAAATAACTTAGAAAATTATGGAAAAATTTATAAAACTAATTAACCATCACAGGAATCCTAAAAAAATTATAAACTTATTCTAAAAATTATATTTTGGCTAATTTACTAATTAATTACTTGTTTATTAATTAAAATCTAATTAACTAAATTAATTAAGGAAAATAGGAAATGAACAGTAACAATTAGGAAATTGTTTTCTAAAAACACTTAATGGTTTATAAAACTTAAAAAAAATATAAAAAGATACCACTATTAAATAAAAATTATTAAAACTATTTAATTAACTAATATTACCTAATTATTAATTAAACTATTATTAATTAAAATTAATATTATTTGAAAAGTAAAAATTATGAAAAAATTACAGTAAGTATATTAAGTAATGAAAAGCCTAGGAAAAATAAACTTGGTCCAGCAACTTATCCAAATAAGCTGGAATAAGCAAAACAGCTTATTTAAGCTTATTACTCAAAAACACCCTTAAGTATATTGATGTTGCAATACTAAACGGAACTGGTGCCCCAGAGCTAATGGAAGGGGGTGTGTGTATTATGCATGTTTACTAGCCAAGAGGTCCCAGGTTCGATTCCCACACACCCCAATTTTTTGAAACTTTTTATTTTTTTGATTTTCTTTTTACAAACCTATTAAATAAGCAAAAATAACAAACTTTAAAAAAGGAAAACTTTTTATAACAGCCAAATAAGCTCTGTATGAGCTTATTTGCTTATCAGTTGGCTTAAAAAGCCAAATTTGGTTTTTTAACAAGCTAAAAGCTACAAACAAGCTACCAACATATAAATAAGCTATAAACTACTGAGTGTTACCTAAATTAAACTAAATCAACTAAATAAGCCACAAGAAATAAGCTGTAAGCTCAAATAAGCACAGCCAAGCAAAACTGAATACCAAACACTCCACAAGGCCAACTGCAGGCCTGAGTGGGACCCACAAATAAGCTCAGGGGTCTAAAATGAGACTTGAGCAATCAAGTCCACCTGGGTGGCTTCCCAATAAGCCAAAAATCAAACCCTAAGGTCCACTAATCAGCACTTGAGAAGCTTGTGAAGTTGGGTGGTTTTGGCTGACCACTCAGTGAACTGAGTTTGGTCATGCCACAAGTTGGGTTCAAATAAGCTATCTCCAATAAGCTAATGGTCTATCTAAGGCTAGGTAATGAAATTAGAGCTGATAAGCTCTCAATAAGCCAAATGGCTAGGGGTGGGGTCCACTGAGGAGCTTTGCACAAGCTTGTGAAAAAGCTATTCAACACTGAGGATTCAGTGTATTTAAGGGCATGGACCAAACAAAAAGCTAATAGCAGCCTTAGCAAATAAGCTGGAAAAGGCAAAATAAGCAATGGAACCTTGAGTTGGGTGGTTAAGCTTCACAAAAAGATAAATCACTTAGGCTAAGGTTCACTGTTGAGCTTATTGAGAGCTTATGAAATTGGATCAACTATACTGATTGCTCAGTGTAGTGATTTGCTTTGGACAAACAAGTTAGGCATAATAAGCACAGATAATAAGCAATACATGGAAAATTAAAAACACTAATAACAAGTATACCAGTTAAGCTTCACAAAACCACAAAACACACAAGCTAAGGGCAATTAATAAAGCTTAACCAAGCTTATGAAATTGGCATTAAACCTGTGCACAGGGCAAATGAAAAACAGCTTAATGGCAAGACCTAAATAAGCAATTTAACTAGCTAATTAAAAATTATAAAAAATACTATGATTAAGACAAGCAACAAAAGTTTAATTATCTAAAAGCTCAAGTTATGAATCTAAGTATTAAGTCCTACAAGAAATTATATAGTTTATTCAAAAATTATTCTACTGAAAATATTGACTTTTTAATTACCTATCTAGTTTGACTAAGATGAACTTTAAATCAAAATTACCTACTGATTATGTTATGTTAAGCTACAAAGAGATGAAATTAAGCTAGGTTATCAAGTTATAAGCTGATTAAATGAAAATCAAACTCTAAATCCTAACAATAAACTGTCAATGTAGGATAAATGTTAATTTTGACTTTCTTTCAAGTAAGCACTGGATTTTATTGTAGAACTAAGATATTAAAGCCTTATGTGTCATACATCATACAAGAATAATAACACAAATGACCTATACCACAGATTTAACAGCAAATCCAAATAGTCCTTAAAAATTGTGATGATGTGAATTTCAAAGAGAAACCACAATCTATGCTAACATACTGATTTGCAGACCTTTAACATGGTATAATGATCCTAAATGAGCACAAATCAACAAGTATTTATCACTAATTACTAATATTATGACCTAAGCTAATTTGACAGTTAAAAATAAAATACTAAGCAACAATCAATCCTAATTAACAAGCTACTGATTTTAGGCAAAATAACTATTAACTAACACCAAATAAGCTTAAAGAAACAAAAGAGAAAAAAATGAAAAGCAGTTGAATCAGTACAAAGCTAAAATGAGAATTGAGCTTACAATTTTTTGCATTCCAGCTAATAACCAAGAACAAGGACCCAAAATCTTTCCTATAAGCCTTCCACAAGGCTTCTAATACCAAGGGCCATCCAAAATGAACCCTGATCCAGCCTTGATCTTCATTGAACACTGTTTTTTTTATTTTTATTCTATTTGTTTGATTTTTTTTTATTTCTTAAGTAATACTGGTATATTACACTTCTAATAGCTTATAAAAGCTATATAAGGTGCTTAAGTGAGCTTATGAGTCCAATTCAACAAGAATAAACAACATTAAAGCTAAATGAGATTTTGATTCATTTGAAATTGCATAAACTGTGAATGACCATAAGATTGTAATTGAAGCTTGAAAATAGTTTTAATACAACTCTAAAACACTGATACAATGCTTGGAAGTTTGAAATTACACTGAAACAATAAGCTTAAAACTAAACGACATACATGAAAATTAAATAAAAACTATATCTATCTCCTCTGCTTCTTGCTCCTTTTATAGGTTCCAATTAGGGTTGGTGACACCTTCTGAGCACTTCCCACCACATCTTGACCCTTCATTTACCTCAATTAATCTCATCCGTTTAAATATCTTTTTGGCGCCAAAATAGGAAGAGGTAACTTGCAGCCGATTTTTAGCATTAAATGCTGTTGAGGTGACTAGTGATGGTGGGGGGAACAAAATGGAGAGTAGGGGTGATCTATGGGTGGTGGTGTAAGGGTTTTGCAGGGTATAGGGTGGTGGAGGTTGTAGGTGTGACACGTGGAGTCCCCTGGTGCAAAACCAGGGGAAGGGGTTTGGTTGTGGGGGTGACAGAGGGGGTTATGATGTGGAAAGGTGAAGGCAAGTGGTGAGGGGGATGGTGTATGGTGGATGAAGCAGGTGACGAGGTGAGGTTGGGGATGATGGGGGTCAACGGGTCAACATATTTGACCCCGTTTTTATTTAAAAGGGATGGATGGGCTTTTTTTTTTTTGTTTTGGGCTTAGGGATAAAATGGGTGGGCTGGTTTTTATTATTTGGATTTTAAGGAGTTGGATTATAAGGATAAATGGATCCGGTTTGGTTTTGGTGTTAAATAAAGCCCAAGGACTAAATGTGTAATTTGATGAAACTTTAGGGCTGATCATTCCACATTTCCAAAGTATCACAAAGGGCCATTCCTGCCATATAACATTAGTACAAGGATATTATTTGTATTTTTTCATTTTAAAACCTCCAGGGACCATTTATGTAATTTCACCAAAGTTGAGGGGGTGAAATTGTAATTTCCCACAAGTTATCAAAAAGTTCCAAATTGTATTTTATGAATAGTACAAGGGTGATATTTGATACAATTCCATTTTAAAACACCCAAGGACTAATTTTGCCAATTTTGAAACTTGAGGGGTAAATATTGCCATTTTGTGTAAACTTTCATCCAGGGATTTATAGTGAACATGTTTGATTTCCCAAGGACTTAAATTGACTTTTCTTTCATTTTAAACCTTCAGGGACTAGTTTTGACAATTTTTGAAAGTTAAGGGACTGAAACTGCCAATTATGCAAACTTTGTACGTTTTTCATTTGTTTTTGATTATTTTGCATTTGAAACATATAAAACACACTTCTGGGATAATTTTAGTATTTTGATGCATATTTGAGTGTTTTTGGATGTTTTGGCAGTTCAGATTGGTATAAAATGATGAGTATTTAGACACTCATCAATCTCCCACACTAAAGTATTGCTAGTCCCTAGCAATATTTTGAGAAAATTTAATGGATTTTATGTCTCTTTACCAAAAGCCATTACTTCTGGAGTAGCCAGGTGTGAGAACTGTGGTACACCTGATAACCGTGTGATTTTGAGCAAACCACCAGCTGTCAACGGATTTGATTAGTCTTTACCAAAAGCCGTTTGCTTCTGGACTAGCCAACTCTTGATGGAATAGTCAACATCTTGGTGAGCTGATTACCAATTATGGTTTTTCCACTGCCTTTACCACAAGCCATAATCTTGCGGGCTAGCCAACTCATTCGCTTTATGGGATATGGCGAGTTGATTTACCATACAATTTTGGGCAAATTGCAAGCCATCAACGGTTTAGAGATATCTTTACCAAGAGCTGTTTGCTCCTGGATTAGCCAATCCTTATGTGGGTTAGACATGGCGGACTGATAACCATTTATTGCATTTCTAAGTGTGAAATTTTTTTAAATTTTGATCAAATGAGGGTGCTTGATGGAATATGTGTTTGAATTCGTGAGAATCCCCCCCCCCCCCCCCCCCCCCCCACACTTAGAAATGAATATTTCCCTCAATATTCAAAGTACCCGGGTGTTAAACCGACACTTAGAACATAAGAAGGAAATACTAGTAACCTTTATTTTAGTCTATGTACACTTTTTTTTTTTTTTTTTTTTTTTTTTTTTTTTTTTTTTTTTGAGGATATATACAACATGTGGGGCATCTCCCCCATACTAGGGTGGTACACACGGGTGAAAACCCATGTTCAGCTACTGTTTTTGATTACCGAGTCGCTAGCTTGACTCGACCTCGAATTGATTTGTTCATGAGGAAGCTACTGTTTTTGTTAACCGAGTCGCTAGCTTGACTCGACCCCGATTTTATTGGTCCGTGGGGAAAGTTTGGAGATCCGGGACAACCATTGGTTGTATGTCCCCTCCAAAGTAGTGTTTTAACCGATGGCCATTCACTTTAAAGTTGGAACCGTCAGGTTGAGCTAACTCAACAGTTCCGTATGGAAATACTCTTGTTACAGTGAATGGCCCAGACCAATGAGTTTTAAGCTTTCCTGAGAATATCTTCAATCGTGAATTGAAGAGAAGGACTCTGTCATCGATGTTGAAAACACGGTTTTTAATTTTTGAGTCGTGGATCTTCTTGGTTTTTTCCTTGTAAATCAAAGAATTCTCATAAGCTTGATCACGAAGTTCGTTTAATTCGTTTAGTTGAACCTTGCGGTGATCACCCGCTGTGTGAAGGTCGAAGTTTGCATGTTTTAAGGCACAGTAGGCCTTATGTTCTAATTCGATCGGAAGATGACATGCTTTCCCATACACTAGCTTATATGGAGTACACCCGATGGGTGTTTTGTAAGCAGTGCGGAAAACCCATAATGCATCATCCAGCTTATCCGACCAAGAGGCACGGTTTTCTCCCACCGTCCTCTCCAGAATTCTCTTAATACCCTGATTCGAGACCTCCATCTGCCCACTTGTTTGTGGGTGGTATGCTGTAGAAAGACGGTGAGTTACACCATATTTCAGCATCACTCTTGCAAATTGTTCGTTGCAGAAGTGTGTGCCACGATCACTGATAATGGCACGAGGAGTCCCGAATCTGGAAAAGAGAGATTTCAGAAATTTAACGACTACTCGGGCGTCATTGGTGGGTAAGGCTTTTGCCTCAACCCATTTTGACAGATAGTCGACAGCCACGAGTATGTATTTATTCCCTCGTGAAGACGGGAATGGCCCCATAAAATCAATGCCCCACATATCAAATATTTCACAGACTTGGATGGCGTTTTGTGGCATCTCATTCTTTTTGGAAATATTCCCGTGACGCTGGCAAGCCTCACAGGTTTTGATAAGTTCATGGGCGTCTTTATAGATCGTGGGCCAAAAGAATCCTGAATCAAACACCTTTTTGGCGGTGTAGTTTGGGTTATGATGTCCCCCCGTGGGTCCATCATGACAAGCTTTAAGAATTTCCATGGCTTCTTGGCCATGGACACACCGTCGGATGACTTGATCCGCACATATTTTGAACAAGTAGGGGTCGTCCCAGAAGTAATGTTTTACATCTTTAAAGAATTTTCTTTTCTGTTGGGACGACATCCCTTTCACAACGAAATTTCCCGCATGGTAATTTGCAAAGTCGGCAAACCATGGGGTGGTGGCATCATCCCGGGTAGAGATTAGATTTAGAGTCTCCAGAGGAAAAGTTTCATTAATTTCTTTTCTCTCGAGAATATCCTGATGAGGATTCTCTAACCGGGACAAGTGATCAGCAGCAAGGTTCTCTGCTCCTTTTTTATCTCTTATGAGTATATCGAATTCCTGAAGGAGCAGGACCCAACGGAGCAGTCTTGGCTTTGCGTCCGGTTTAGTGAACAGGTATTTCAAAGCCGAGTGGTCCGTATACACCACGCATTTGGTTAGGATTAAGTAAGACCTAAATTTCTCAAAGGCATATACCACAGCTAATAATTCTTTTTCTGTGGTGGTATAGTGTGCTAGAGCTTCACTCATGGTCTTACTTGCGTAGTGTATTGGCTGAAAATGTTTTAATTTGCGTTGCCCCAGAACTGCACCAATAGCGAAATCGCTAGCATCGCACATAAGTTCGAAGGGTAAGTCCCAGTCGGGGGCAACAAGCATCGGTGCCTCGGTAAGCCTTTTCTTTAAAGTAGAAAAAGCTTCG
The DNA here is from genome assembly GCA_030686995.1 of Artemisia argyi. Classification (NCBI taxonomy): domain Eukaryota; kingdom Viridiplantae; phylum Streptophyta; class Magnoliopsida; order Asterales; family Asteraceae; genus Artemisia; species Artemisia argyi. The sequence continues at coordinate 28,480,690 of CM060692.1, read as the reverse complement.
ATGCACTCGGGGGAAAAGATGAAAGGAGCATCCTTTTCAAGAAGATGAGTCATGGGCCAGGCTATTTTGGAGAAATCCTGAATGAATCTCCGATAGAACCCGGCATGGCCTAGGAAACTCCTTATGCCTTTAACAGTGGTGGGAGGAGGTAGTTTATCTTCAGTAAATCCTAAGCCGGTTTTATCATAAAATGACTTTTGAATGTTAAGTAGATATTTTAAAGATTTAGAACTATTTTCAAATTTAGCCAATATTTTTGCTTTTTCTTTTTCCATTTTAATTTCATGTTTGTAATCTTGACAATTTTTACATTCAAGATCAATTTCAATATTACTTTCAAGTCTAGACATTTTATCTTCTAAAATTATTTTTTTTTCAAAGTTATTTTCAACGGATGTTGAGGATTTAATTTTAAAAACAGTTTTTGATTCGATGTTGCAAAAGTGCTTGAAATTGTTTTCAAGTTTTGAAAATTCTAATATAAATTGATCATAGCAAAAATGTTTGGTTTTGGATTGTACCTTATTTGAAGTTGTACAATCTTCACATGCTCTACGGTGATCAATTCTGTTGTTCATGTCGCTCCATGTTTTGTTTAAAGTATTGCTTGGATCTTGGAGCATGCAATCCTTGCCGTCACTACTTGTATTTGCATTAGTAAGAAAATTCATGTAAGCCATATCTACGTCATCTTCATCGTCCTTGTTGCACCATGGTTTATTGACATTCTTTCTTCGGATTTGACACATGTGTTCTTCGTTATTGGTACCTTCAATGACCATATTTGAACTAGTAGTATATGTGTTTATTTCAACTAGATATTTATCTATTAAGTTTTCTAGAGTAACTATTTCATGTGCAATATCAAGCTTATCATCTTTGGTTTTACATTTTTCTTGGTGAAATTTTAAAAGATATTTCCAAATATCATTTGCCGTTTTATAAGGAAATAATCTTTCATATTCAACTCTTGGTAGAGTTTTGAAATAAGTAATTTGGCTTTAGTGTTTTTATCAAATTTGGTTTGAAAATTATTATATTTATTTTCAAAATCCATTTTGGTTGGTTTAAGATCACCAATTGAAATGATATGCCAAAGATCAAGATCTATTGATTTCACATAATTTTCAAATTTGTTTTTCCATTCAAGAAAATGATCATTTTCAAATAATGGTGGTTGTTGCAAAAATTCCCCTTCTAAATATTTTTCAAATTCCATAGATCGTTACAAGTTTTAAAATACAGTCTATTTTAAAAATCTTGCTAAACCTGGCTCTGATACCAATTGTGGAAAACTAGAAGGGGGGGTTGAATAGTTTTGCGTCTTTTTCGTTTAATAAGAATTTGTTTTTCAAAGAATTGATGATAGTTGTAAAAACCTTTGAAGCTAAAGTATAGATACAAACTAATTCACATATATCATATATACAATACTTATTTAAAGTGTTGAATAGAAATTATAATTTCATATATCTCACTTAATTATAAGTTTGTACTAATATAGATATATGTGTCTTAGTAATTGTTTATACTTATATTTTACTAAAGTATAATTAATGTTTTAAATGGAACCTAGTTTGATCTTTATGTGAAATCAATATATGCACAACATACAATATTAACAATATATGAAAAGCTAGTAAGTAAGCAAGCAAAGAGTGAGAGATGGAAAGATCAAACCGAGAGACAAAGGATTTATAGTGGTTCGGCTACAAGGACACCTTCCTTGCCCTACTCCACTCCCCGAGCACCGAACTCGAGAGTTTTCTTCACTAAGTCAATAACCTCCCTTATGGCGGAGAAAACCGTACACACCAAAAGCTTACACCAATTAACGACACAAAGCAAGATGTCGAGTTCTAATCGTAGCTAGAACCAATCTCACACCAAATATCACACCACTTCTTCTTCACACCTTTGCACTACTTCAATGCTTCTTCACACCACAAGTATCTTCACACCTTCAAAGCACTAATGTCTTCACACCTTTAAGGCACTAATGTCTTGACACCTTCAAGTCACTAATGTCTTCACACCTTTAAGCCACTAATGTCTTGACGCCTTCAAGTCACTAATGTCTTCACACCTTCAAGCCACTAAAGTCTTCACAACTTCAATCTACTAATGACTTCAAGTCTTCTTCACTTGGAACCCTCAATATCTTCACAACAAGTCCCTATTGCTACAATCTCCTATCACCAATACTATCTAACCCTTCTTCTTCACTTCAAGTTCCACTTTACACTTACACCAACTCTAGATTCTTCAACTAAATCTAGCTAACTAATACATACACCTTATTCACCAAAGAATGAAAGATTTACAAGAAAATATAAACAAGCAACTTAGATAGCAAGATGATACTAAGTTGTAATACTTCTAATAGAAGTATTCTTCTCTTTGCACTTTGAATGTTGAGGCTTGAATCACTTTGAAACAAAGATCAAAGTATATAAGATCAAAGGATTTAGAGAAAGGAAATGGATGTTTAGATCTGAAAGTTTCTGGTGCAAAAAGGTAAGAAAAATGTGTAAAATGATCCAGTATTTAAAGGGCCAGATTTTACTGTTCGGGAGCGTGCCGGTCCCCTTAATTGTAGGCCGGTCCCCTTAATGATTAAGGGGGCCGCCCTCCTGAACGTTTGAAAAGTTTTTCTGGATAAAATTTGCCCTTTTTGGTTGGAAATTTGAAATCATATTTTTGTGGTTTAATAAAGCTATTCCAAAAATGATTTACAAATATTTATAAAATGTTAAACTCATTTTATAAAATGTTATGTCTTAAGACAAGATTTCCTTTGATCTTACAATACATTAATCACTATGTTTATACATACCTTAAGTGATTAGATGGTGAAAGTGAGTATTTACTACTAAATACTTGTTTACATCATAACCTTTGGTTTGATGAGTTTTCATTTTGTGATTATCAAAACTTAGAGATATCGAAAGATATGAATAATGTTTTTAGTCAATTATTTATATCAACAATCTCCCCCTTTTTGATGATTACAAAACCTAAACTCATTAAATCCAAAAATTAATTTTTAGACAAGTTATTTAGTGAGTTTATATTCACTTCTCCCCCTTTTTGTAGAATCAAAAAGGTTTAAGCCTATAAGGTAAAGGCTCCCCCTTGATGTATGCTCCCCCTCGTTTGAGGGCACCAAGGGTTCGAGATATGGAATTCTTGCAAGAAAAATATTAGAGGCACAAGCAAATACATATAGCATAATAACAACTAATAGTAAGCATGGCAAAGAAGAATTTTAAACACATATAAAAGCATTCATTAATTCAAGATGATTATGTCAACTACATAATCATTGTTACAAAAGCCATAATGATGGAATTCTAATACTAAGTAGAATATCCTATTGTGCCAACAAGAAGTATCACCAAACTTTCTTGAATCCCAAAATGGTTGAATAGATTTATTTGAAAATGAAAGACATAAGCATGTAAAATGCTTAATGGTTTAGTGGAGGTAATCATTTGGTTGCATGGATGTTATTGGGTTTGGAGATGTGGAGCTTGTAGGTGGTGAAATTGAAGATGGGTTTGTTGATTGAGGGTTTTGATGTTGTTCAAGTGATGGTGTTTGTTGAGATCTAGTAAGAAGATACTCAATCCAAGTAAAGTGCTCATTCAATGCAATGATTTGTTGTTGAAGGAAGATGCAACAAGGGCAATTGTTAACATGCTTCTCAACTTGTTTTTTGTTATGTGGTGATGATGGTGAGCTTGATTGTGGTGGATCCAAATTGCGTTGAGCAAGATGTAATGCTAAAAGAGCACTAAGCTCATGTGCCTCTTTTAGCTCCTCAACGAACTTCAAGTGTTCGGAGGAAGGTGATGGTGGTGGAGCTTGATAGTTGTCTTGGGTGAAAGTTTGAACATGCAATATGGGAGAAGCATGTGAGGTTGTAGGATGTGGTGGTGGTACTCTTGGTGGTGGAGACATGATTGAGCTTGGGTAATCATGAAAGCATGATATGGGTGGAAGAGGTTCTTCATGAGGTGATGGTGTTTTTGTTGAATGAGCAACAAGTGAGGTGTTGATTGAGAGGTTGGGATTGTTGTTTTGGGATTGAGCATGTTCATCAAATGAAGAAGCATTAATGAGAGCATGAGTGGATGATAGGTTGTGAGATGAATTAATGTTGTGGGTTTGAGGTTTAGTAGTTGGTTGACTTGGAACAACATCACTTGAGTTATGACAAGAATCAAGTTTTCTCCTCCAAACGGGTTTGACGGAGATCCTTGCGGTTCTTGAAATCTTAGGTTTTTGGTTGTTGGGAGATGACATTTTTGGGTGTGATGGCATTAATGATGGGGAGAGGGTATTTATAGTGTATGAGAAATGTGGTTTAGGAAGGTAAATTTTGAGGGATAGTATGGGACAAAATATGTTTGTGAATTTTGGGAAGTATAGGCTGAAATGGGTCAAAAAGTGATAAAGAAAACAGTATCCCCGACCATCAGATGGCCGGTCCCCTTAATTAGGGGCCGGTCCCCTTAAACATTAAGGGGGCCGCCTTATATAATTAAGGGGGCCGCCCATCTGGTGATTCCCAGAATGCCAGAAATGGATTTTTGGCAGAAAATTTTCAAAAAGGTTGTGTTTTTGGATTTGGATTCAAGTAAGTTTAACTTTTTGAGGCAATATAGGGCATACTATTCATGAATGTAAAGAGTGATATAGAGTTAATAGAAATAAACACCAAATTTCTAATAATCATGCAATCTATTAATTTAACAATTAAGATATGCAATTAAGGAGGCAATAAAGTAAATAGGCTAAATAAGCAACTATATGAAAATGATACCACTTAGCCTAGAGCAACCATGTTGATGATTGTTAACAAGTAACACATAGGAGGATATGATTATATGGACTTCAAGACTTGTTACAAACAAGTTCCATATGGGCAAGTCATGATTCTCATGAAATGATTAGATTAAATTGTGAATGTCATTTCCAATAGAGGTGTATGACACATGTGAGAAGGTTAAATATGTGTTAAGCAAAATGTTTTTAGTTTTATTCAACAATGTTTTGAAGCAACTTCAAGTATATATTACAAAAAAAAATTAATCTTGTTTTTGATTAAAATAATAGTTATAAAGAAGTTTTAGTTAAGTAACAAAATACCAAAAAAAAAAATTTAAACATAATATTTTGATCATAATAATCAAGAAGTTGCAAATGAAGATTTTGAAATGAAAGCATGTCATTTTTAAGAGAATCAATTAAGCCCATTGTCATATGTAGTCATCCTTGATAACACCTAAAGATATTAAAGTGAAATGATAGATACTTATGATCCAAATGCAATGGGACAGGAAGAAGCAAGGTAGACATATGTAAATATGTATACAAAGAGCATCATAAAAACAAGTTGCAAACAAATATCAATTATAATGCATCTATTGAAGCAACTAGTAAAATCAAATAGCTTAAGTGAAAGGGTTCTACTATAGAACATAGAAGATTAAAGAAAAGTGATACTAGACTAAACAACAAGAAGATTAATAATGCTAATATCATGTATGCATATATTAGTGTTAATAATCTAAAAGCATGGCAACATATCAGTTAAGTTTTATTCACACACTAATTAAAACATTCTAAAGTATAATATATCATTGACAAGTTTTAGAAAAGAAAACTTATCTCAGGTCCAACTTTCCTTTAAGAGTGGGCATAGGAGCAATAGAAGATGTCTAAAATATTGCCCAAAGCATGTAGAAGAAGCAAAGGCGAATTCCAACGCAATAGATAACAAGAATGGTACAACAAGAATTCTTCGTCATGAGGTAATAACTAACACACCATAAAGTCAATGCTCCAAGAGCGAAGAGTAAATCGCCAAAACCATAGATGACCGCAACAAAGTCATAAACACCACGTGTGTAGAATGTGAAACAGAATAACGGGAACCAATGACCATCAAAAGAAAGAGAGCGAGGAGAGCGATTCAAAAAGTAGTAAACTCTTCGTTCGTTAATTACCTAAACATGACAAAGAGCTTGGTACCCAGATTCTCATGGGTCCGAGATGATTAGTAGAGAACATCCAATGCATTTAAATGCACATGATGAGGATGTCATCGAGAAGTACAAGAATTCATCATTTGTTTGTTTTGACAAACAAACAATAACTTTCTTGACTAGAGAAATAAACAATGGATATAAATAATAATAGTTCTAAATTTTTCCACTAGGTTTAACAAATTTTATTTGTTTTGATGTATTTGTTGAGTAATCATCTTCAGTAAATCCTAAGCCGGTTTTATCATAAAATGACTTTTGAATGCTAAGTAGATATTTTAAAGATTTAGAACTATTTTCAAATTTAGCCAATATTTTTGCTTTTTCTTTTTCCATTTTAATTTCATGTTTGTAATCTTGACAATTTTTACATTCAAGATCAATTTCAATATTACTTTCAAGTCTAGACATTTTATCTTCTAAAATTATTTTTTTTTCAAAGTTATTTTCAACGGATGTTGAGGATTTAATTTTAAAAACAGTTTTTGATTCGATGTTGCAAAAGTGCTTGAAATTGTTTTCAAGTTTTGAAAATTCTAATATAAATTGATCATAGCAAAAATGTTTGGTTTTGGATTGTACCTTATTTGAAGTTGTACAATCTTCACATGCTCTACGGTGATCAATTCTGTTGTTCATGTCGCTCCATGTTTTGTTTAAAGTATTGCTTGGATCTTGGAGCATGCAATCCTTGCCGTCACTACTTGTATTTGCATTAGTAAGAAAATTCATGTAAGCCATATCTACGTCATCTTCATCGTCCTTGTTGCACCATGGTTTATTGACATTCTTTCTTCGGATTTGACACATGTGTTCTTCGTTATTGGTACCTTCAATGACCATATTTGAACTAGTAGTATATGTGTTTATTTCAACTAGATATTTATCTATTAAGTTTTCTAGAGTAACTATTTCATGTGCAATATCAAGCTTATCATCTTTGGTTTTACATTTTTCTTGGTGAAATTTTAAAAGATATTTCCAAATATCATTTGCCGTTTTATAAGGAAATAATCTTTCATATTCAACTCTTGGTAGAGTTTTGAAATAAGTAATTTAGCTTTAGTGTTTTTATCAAATTTGGTTTGAAAATTATTATATTTATTTTCAAAATCCATTTTGGTTGGTTTAAGATCACCAATTGAAATGATATGCCAAAGATCAAGATCTATTGATTTCACATAATTTTCAAATTTGTTTTTCCATTCAAGAAAATGATCATTTTCAAATAATGGTGGTTGTTGCATAAATTCCCCTTCTAAATATTTTTCAAATTCCATAGATCGTTACAAGTTTTAAAATACAGTCTATTTTAAAAATCTTGCTAAACCTGGCTCTGATACCAATTGTGGAAAACTAGAAGGGGGGGTTGAATAGTTTTGCGTCTTTTTCGTTTAATAAGAATTTGTTTTTCAAAGAATTGATGATAGTTGTAAAAACCTTTGAAGCTAAAGTATAGATACAAACTAATTCACATATATCATATATACAATACTTATTTAAAGTGTTGAATAGAAATTATAATTTCATATATCTCACTTAATTATAAGTTTGTACTAATATAGATATATGTGTCTTAGTAATTGTTTATACTTATATTTTACTAAAGTATAATTAATGTTTTAAATGGAACCTAGTTTGATCTTTATGTGAAATCAATATATGCACAACATACAATATTAACAATATATGAAAAGCTAGTAAGTAAGCAAGCAAAGAGTGAGAGATGGAAAGATCAAACCGAGAGACAAAGGATTTATAGTGGTTCGGCTACAAGGACACCTTCCTTGCCCTACTCCACTCCCCGAGCACCGAACTCGAGAGTTTTCTTCACTAAGTCAATAACCTCCCTTATGGCGGAGAAAACCGTACACACCAAAAGCTTACACCAATTAACGACACAAAGCAAGATGTCGAGTTCTAATCGTAGCTAGAACCAATCTCACACCAAATATCACACCACTTCTTCTTCACACCTTTGCACTACTTCAATGCTTCTTCACACCACAAGTATCTTCACACCTTCAAAGCACTAATGTCTTCACACCTTTAAGGCACTAATGTCTTGACACCTTCAAGTCACTAATGTCTTCACACCTTTAAGCCACTAATGTCTTGACGCCTTCAAGTCACTAATGTCTTCACACCTTCAAGCCACTAAAGTCTTCACAACTTCAATCTACTAATGACTTCAAGTCTTCTTCACTTGGAACCCTCAATATCTTCACAACAAGTCCCTATTGCTACAATCTCCTATCACCAATACTATCTAACCCTTCTTCTTCACTTCAAGTTCCACTTTACACTTACACCAACTCTAGATTCTTCAACTAAATCTAGCTAACTAATACATACACCTTATTCACCAAAGAATGAAAGATTTACAAGAAAATATAAACAAGCAACTTAGATAGCAAGATGATACTAAGTTGTAATACTTCTAATAGAAGTATTCTTCTCTTTGCACTTTGAATGTTGAGGCTTGAATCACTTTGAAACAAAGATCAAAGTATATAAGATCAAAGGATTTAGAGAAAGGAAATGGATGTTTAGATCTGAAAGTTTCTGGTGCAAAAAGGTAAGAAAAATGTGTAAAATGATCCAGTATTTAAAGCGCCAGATTTTACTGTTCGGGAGCGTGCCGGTCCCCTTAATTGTAGGCCGGTCCCCTTAATGATTAAGGGGGCCGCCTAGTAAAATTAAGGGGGCCGTCCTCCTGAACGTTTGAAAAGTTTTTCTGGATAAAATTTGCCCTTTTTGGTTGGAAATTTGAAATCATATTTTTGTGGTTTAATAAAGCTATTCCAAAAATGATTTACAAATATATATAAAATGTTAAACTCATTTTATAAAATGTTATGTCTTAAGACAAGATTTCCTTTGATCTTACAATACATTAATCACTTTGTTTATACATACCTTAAGTGATTAGATGGTGAAAGTGAGTATTTACTACTAAATACTTGTTTACGTCATAACCTTTGGTTTGATGAGTTTTCGTTTTGTGATTATCAAAACTTAGAGATATCGAAAGATATGAATAATGTTTTTAGTCAATTATTTATATCAACAAATACCTCCATGGTTTTCCCGATCATGTCGTGGAAAATAGCCATCATACACCTCTGGAAAGTACCCGGAGCATTGCATAACCCAAAAGGCATGCGACGATAGGCAAATGTCCCGTAAGGGCATGTGAAGGTAGTCTTTTCTTGATCCTGTGGATCAATGGGAATCTGGAAGTAACCCGAGAAGCCGTCGAGGAAACAATAATACTCATTCCCCGCTAGTCTCTCGAGCATTTGATCCATAAAGGGCAGAGGGAAATGGTCTTTGCGGGTGGCTTCGTTAAACTTTCTATAATCGATACATACTCGCCACCCTGTAACCAAACGAGTTGGTATCAACTCGTTATCCTCATTTGTGACAACCGTGATGCCACCCTTTTTTGGAACACAATGTATTGGGCTAACCCAAGGACTGTCTGATATAGGGTAAATCAATCCCGCATCGAGAAGTTTGATAACTTCTTCCTTGATAACTTCGTGGATTTTTGGATTTACCCTTCTTTGATGCTGCACGGCAGGTTTAAAGTCCTCTTCCATTAGGATTTTGTGTGTACAAAAATCTGGGTTAATACCCTTTATGTCTGAAAGCTTCCAAGCAATTGCTTGTTTGTGGGACTTTAAAACCTTAAGCAGCGCGGTTTTCTCCTCATCCTTTAAGTCTTTTGCAATAATGACTGGTAACTTATCGTTACCTTCCAAGAATGCATATTCTAGATGAGGAGGCATGTCCTTAAGTTCGACCTCGGGGAAATCATCATTTTTCTCAACATATTTGACTTCCGCCTTATGAAGTTGTGGAGGTAGAACAAGAATGGGAGAGGGATCTTTGTTCAATAACTTCTCAAGGAGAAGTATATCCCTCTCCGGGTCAATCTCTTGGCTATCAATTCCTTCGGGAACTGAATCACTTTTGAGAAAGGCCTCTAATTCCTCAAGGACGAAATCACTTCCCTCAAACGGAGTGAGGGAAGGAGAAGAATTAGCGATTATGGGGTGAGAAGAGGGAGTGGGGTTTCCACTCGGAGAACTATCAGCGAATCCAAGGATTTCCTGAGCATACTCCTCGGATGCAATGTCAATGATATCAATTTGGTTGACCGATTCAGCATCATAATTCGAGGAGTATCTCGAGGTTTGATCAAGGTTGAACGTTATCGCTTCAGTGCCAACTCGTAACGTGATTTCCTCATCGAAAACATCGATTAATGCACGACCCGTCCTTAAGAATCCCCTCCCAAGAATGAGAGGAACTCTTGGATCTGCATCGAAATCAACAACGATAAAGTCTGCCGGAAAATGGAACTTTCCCACTCTTACAAATACGTCCTCGGCAATACCAAGGGGACGTGAAATTGAACGGTCTGCAAGCTCGAGAGTCATGCATGTGGGACTAAGTGCCTGAAGAGAGAGCTTTTTCCAAACTGAGTAGGGCATTAAGTTGATGCTTGCACCAAGATCGGTCAAGGCAAAACATTCAACCATCCCTGGGAAAATACATGGTATTAGAAATTTCCCGGGGTCTCCTAGCTTCTCGGGAAGCTGTTTCAACAGAACTACAAAGCAGTTTTCATTGAGTGGAGTTCGTGCCATCTCAAACAGTTTTTCTTTATTGCTCAGCAGGTTTTTGATTGTCGATGCGAATTTGGGCATTAAAAGAAGAGCATCCGCGAAACTAATATCGAAGTGTAGTTCTTGAAAAATCTGAAAGAATTTTTCCATCTGATGATTAGCTTTTTCACGGAGCTTCTGGTCTTGCAATCGTGAGGGATATGGAATTGTTGGTTTTGGGTTGGCTTTTGGATTTTCAACAGGACCTTCGGTAGTTTCAAACACGACTCTTTTAGGGGGAGTCGGGACCGGGATAATTGGAGGAGGGATGTCATTGGTACCTCCGTTATTAGTAGGAAGTACCGTATCCGTAGTATCCTTAGTTTCACATTCCTCTACCAGGATAGGAGAAGAGGTAGACGGAACTGTGGGTCCTTTATGAGAAACTCCACTTCTTGTGGTGATCACCTTTACATCGCCCCTCGGATTAGCGATCGTGTTGCTAGGTAAAGTACCTGAGCCCGAGGGTCGATCATTTAAAGACTTCTTCAAGTCAGAGATTTGACTAACCAGCACTTTGTTCAGTTCATCTTGGGATTTCATAAACTGTTTTAATAACTCATCAGATGATGGTCCAGTTGGAACAATGGCTTGATTTTGGTTTGGAAAATTTTGAGCCCGATTGTTCTGGAAATTCCCATGTTGCTGGTTGTTATTACCCTGGAAGTGGTTTTGTTGTTGAAAATTACCCTGAGGGTAATTGTTCTGACCTTGATTACGGTTATAATTCCCTTGGTTCTGATTTTGTTGAACCTGGTTTTGACCAGAGTTGAAATTCCCTTGGTTGTTAAAACCTTGGTTCATTCGGTTCTGGTTCTGATTCTGGTTTTTGTTTTGACCATTTTGGTTCTGGGATTTATTAAATCCCGGTGGTCCAATGTAGTTATTGGAACGATAACTCAACAGATTTCGGTCCCCTTGCGGTTGGTAAGAATTACCTCCCATATTGTAGGAACCTTGGGCTGCGAATATGTTCTCTGGAGTGAAGCCACCAGAGGCTGGGCACTCATGATACGGGTGTGGACCACCACAGGTTTCACAACTGATAGTTTTATTCTGCTGATTGTGATTTGTCTAGTGAATTCGGAGAACCGCAGCAGACAAATCATCAAACTTTCTGGTAAGGGCAGCTATTTCATTATTTGTCGGAGTGACTGACTTACATGAGTCATTCCTCTCTGCAGAGGAGTCCCAAAAATTGTGATGGGCAGTCATGTTTTTGATTAAGTCATAACACTCTTCAGGGGTCCTTTTCATAAAGGTGCCCCCAGCTGCAGCATTGATGGTGTCACGATGACGAAGTGTCAAACCATTATAAAAGGTATCAATAATGGTGACAAGAAGCATGTTATGATTGGGACACCGATCAATAGCAAGTTTGTAACATTCCCATGCCTCAAATAAGGACTCTTCGGGAAGCTGTCTTCAGTTACTAATATCGTTTCTCAGCTTTGTAACCATAGATGGTGGAAAGTATTTAGCCAAGAATTTAGTAACCATCTCATCAAAAGTATGGATCGAATTCTTAGGAAGTCGATCAAACCATGAAGTCGCATGATGAGTGAGAGAATATGGGAACATGTATAAACGCAGGCCGTCTTCGGTGACGCCATTTTGTTTCATGCTCTGGGTGATGGTTAAAAATTTATCGAGATGCTTGTTAGCATCGTCACCCGGAAAACCGTGGAACTGACACGAATTCTGGACCTGTTGTATCATGTTGTGTTTTAGTCCAAAATCCGAGGCTCCAATTGTAAGTGGTGCAATGGGTCCACCCCTCCCGTGCATGGTAGGTTGACACAGTTCCTCCATTGTTCGGGTGTCAGGAACTGGTTCCTCCTTGGGAGGGATTGGGGGCTCGTCGTTCATTTTTAGTGTGTGTTCTTCTTCAACAGTACGTAACTCGGTTACGTTTCTATGATGATTACGTCGTGATTGTGAACGAGTGCGCATGCACTAAAAACAATTTTCAAAACAAGATCGAGGCAAAACCACAGTGAACTTAAATCCAATAATCACAAGTGAAATGGCTTCTTTGAAAAAGGTACACCAATCACAGGGATACAATGGCAAGTTTTTATCTTAAGTTTGGGAACTTATTATGTTCACACCCCCAGTTGGTAGGTGTTCTGCCTTGGTTTGCGGTAGTAAACTTTTATGTAATTATATTCACAGTAAAATGTTTTTGGCTTTTCGTGTATGGGTGAAAAAACTTGGACAATATTTTTGGAACTGATTCGTTAACCGAAATCGTTCCTTTAAGATTACTCGCAGGCTAGCGGGAGGAAATAAATGGATCCCTCTTCAGTTCGCAAATTAATGTCAGAACTTACCTTATACCAGCTGTTTCAGGTTGTAATCTTAAAGACAACGAAGTAATTTAACTTCACAGTTTGTTTTGTTGTTTATGATTTTTTTGGTGTTTTTAACACTTCAGGAAAAGTGTTAGTGAACTTTTTCAGATATGATTTTGATTTTTACAAAGTGATGGTATTTGTACAGGAGGGGTTTTGAAAACCACTATACCTAAATCGTTTTGAAATACGCAACAACCTCCCCGGCAGCGGCGCCAAATTTTGACTCCTCCCAAACCAACCAGTCAAGCGTGTGCAGTTGATAGGTCCACCTGGGAGAAAAAGTCAAGTATTAAAATCCGTGGAAGTACAGGGAAATCCCCGGGTCGTTAAGTCCCAACGAGATTGAAATTGTATTTGTAAACGGTTTTGGGAATAAATGGTACTGAGAACAGTAACCAAAGATTAAGTGGGTTTGATTTACACTACTGATATTATTTGGATAACAATATAAAACAAGCACAATAACCAGTTATGTATACACGTAAACTGAAATGTAAACAAATACGTATGCGTACAGAGAAAAAGGTGAGTTTTAAGGAAAAATAAACTACAGGCGTTAAAAATGAAAATTCTATAAACTTAAACTTAAAAGAAAATTAAAGTAAAAGGAAAATTATTTTTTAGATTATTTTATTATTTATTATTAATTATTTAATTAAAAACTATTTAACTATTTAATTAAAACTAATTTAAATTAACCTAAAAATGATAAATACTACAAAGTAAACTAAAAACTTGCAAAAATATTTTCTAAAACTTAAATAAACTTGAAGATAGTATAAAAAAAATTAAAAAAAATATTTTTGTCTTTTTATAAGTTTTTTATTAATTAATTACTAATTATTTTAATTAAACTATTTAAACTATTTTAAATTACTAATAATACTAAAATAACTTAGAAAATTATGGAAAAATTTATAAAACTAATTAACCATCACAGGAATCCTAAAAAAATTATAAACTTATTCTAAAAATTATATTTAGGCTAATTTACTAATTAATTACTTGTTTATTAATTAAAATCTAATTAACTAAATTAATTAAGGAAAATAGGAAATGAACAGTAACAATTAGGAAATTATTTTCTAAAAACACCTAATGGTTTATAAAACTTAAAAAAAATATAAAAAGATACTACTATTAAATAAAAATTATTAAAACTATTTAATTAACTAATATTACCTAATTATTAATTAAAATTAATATTATTTGAAAAGTAAAAATTATGAAAAGTTACAATAAGTATATTAAGTAATGAAAAGCCTAGGAAAAATAAACTTGGTCCAGCAGCTTATCCAAATAAGCTGGAATAAGCAAAACAGCTTATTTAAGCTTATTACTCAAAAACACCCTTAAGTATATTGATGTTGCAATACTAAACGGAACTGGTGCCTCAGAGCTAATGGAAGGGGGTGTGTGTATTATGCATGTTTACTAGCCAAGAGGTCCCAGGTTCGATTCCCACACACCCCAATTTTTTGAAACTTTTTATTTTTTTGATTTTCTTTTTACAAACCTATTAAATAAGCAAAAATAACAAACTTTAAAAAAGGAAAACTTTTTATAACAGCCAAATAAGCTCTGTATGAGCATATTTGCTTATCAGTTGGCTTAAAAAGCCAAATTTGGTTTTTTACCAAGCTAAAAGCTACAAACAAGCTACCAACATATAAATAAGCTATAAACTACTGAGTGTTACCTAAATTAAACTAAATCAACTAAATCAGCCACAAGAAATAAGTTGTAAGCTCAAATAAGCACAGCCAAGCAAAACTGAATACCAAACACTCCACAAGGCCAACTGCAGGCCTGAGTGGGACCTACAAATAAGCTCAGGGGTCTAAAATGAGACTTGAGCAATCAAGTCCACCTGGGTGGCTTCCTAATAAGCCAAAAAGCAAACCCTAAGGTCCACTAATAAGCACTTGAGAAGCTTGTGAAGTTGGGTGGTTTGGGCTGACCACTCAGTGAACTGAGTTTGGTCAGGCCAGAAGTTGCGTTCAAATAAGCTATCTCCAATAAGGTAATGGTCTATCTAAGGCTAGGTAATGAAATTAGAGCTGATAAGCTCTTGATGAGTGTGTAAATACTCATCATTTTTAGTCAAATCTGAACTGCGAAACGATCAAAAACACTAAAAAATGCACCAAAATACGAAGGAAATCCCAAAGATCTCGTTTTATATGTTTTTGATGCAAAACAAGTGAAAACAAACGAAAACGAATAAAATTTGCATATTTGGCAATTTCAGTCCCCTAACTTTCTAAGTTTTACAAAACTAGTCCCTAAGTTTTTATTTCAAAGAAAAGTCAACCCGAACTCTTTAAAAGTCACAAACGATCTTTGGGTAAGAATTTTGAAAAAAGTTACGATATTGGTTCCTGCAACTTGGAATTTGGCAAAAGTGACCCGGGAGTTACGAATTGAAGAAAAATAACAAAGTTGACTTTGGAAATTCATAACTTGGCATTATTGGTCCTTTGATGAACGTTGAAAGATGGCAGGAAAAAGCCCTCAAGATTCGGTAAATTACAACATTGGTCCTTGTGTACTTATTACTACAAATTAAACGGACCCTTGAAAGATAATACCCAACACATCACCACATCCAATCCACTACCACCTTATTACTCCATTACCCAAGCCCATTTACCACCAATCCCAATTCATAAACAAACGCCCCACATTAAAAAAACCACCCAAAACCCTAAGATACGTTTTATTAAAACGTATACCCCTTTTACTCAGTCAAACGCACCAACCCCTCTTCCACACAGTCAACGAAACCAAACTCTCCCCCTTCCCTGCCATTAACTTCCAAACATATCACCATCCACTCCTCTCCCCAATACCTCAAACCCCCCCCCCTCCTTCACGAGATTCCAACCCCTCACGGGTATCCCCTCTATTTAGGCGCCAAATCCAATCAAGGGGTGAGATGACTTCAAAGTTAATCAACGGCAGACAAGAGAAGCATCAAAGATAGAAGGAAACCCTACCTAAACTTAGTTGTATATATGGAATATGTAGCCAAAAAGTATGAGGCAGTTTTTATTTTTTTTAGGTTTTGAGTAGGAGTCGATTAATTAGGTTTTGGCAGTCCTTTAAGTTAGGTTTTTAAGAGGTAGTAGTAGTTAATGAGGATTTTCAAGTTTTAATTTTCAGTAATGTTGTAATATTAATTGAAGTCCTTTGTATTTCTTTATTATCCAATGAAAACTTAAGATTACCTGATAACTTTTTGCCAACTGCTTTTTTTTACTTCTTATTTATTGCTTATCAATTTCTTATGCTTGTTCTTCTACTGCTTAATTAGTCTCATTTTCAGCTTATTACATTTTGGCTTTTACATCATTCGACCATGTCTGCTTGTTCTAGTTTAAAAATACCCATGGTCGTAGTTTAAGGATTGTTTGGGATTCAGTTTCAAGTTTACGGTTAATCCATAGGTTTGGTTTACTTTTCTGGGTTTATTTTGAGCTTTAGGACTCAACGAGGTGGTTAATGTTAGACTGCAAAATCCCCTACACCAACTGTGCTTCAGCAGTTCTTGCAGCCCCCCCCCTTTTTGGTCCAAGTTTTAGGATTTAGGATTAGATTTCGTGTTTATAATTAGTTCATAGCTCAAGTCTAACTTTTCTGAGCTTATTTTTGGTATAGTATCTTATTTGGTTTGTCACATTGGCCTGCTAGTTGCTTTGTTCTTTGTTCTTCTTATCAAACATGTCCCAATAAGCCATCTCTCTAGCTTATTTCCTAGGTCCTACTCAGCTATTTTCTGCCCAATTTGAATTTAGAGATAGCTTTTGATGCAGATTTTAGTTTTTTATAGCTTTTAGTCAAATAGCTTTAGGTTTAGTTGCTCGTTTTTGGCTTTAAAGTTACCATCAGGCCTGCTGTGCTGCCCCGTTCTCACCTTTTTATCTCCAATTTTTTACCAAGCTTAGTTTAGAATTAGCTTATAATATTGTTTCACGAGTTTTCACTAGTATACGTTTCATTGGTGTTTGCTTACTTACGATTTCTAAACCTGTTTGGTAGTTAATGCGATGGCTGCAAATCAGCTTACCCTCTAGTAGGCCTGCATTCTTTCTTCTTTCTCAAACAGTTTTTTTACTCCGCTTTTTATTTCTTTATCACAAGTCAACAGATTTTGAGATTTGGCATAGTCTGAATTTAGTTGGTATTCTAGTAGTTTGTAATTATTTTTAGAATTTGTATGGTAGCCCTTTTGACCAGCTTTTGAATAGCTCTATAAACCCCATGTGAGCTTGTTTGGATTACAGCTTTTATTTGATTTGCTTAATTGGTTATTTGATGTTTTTTTAGTCTATTTGTTGATTATGATTACTTTAGGCTAGTGATTTTATGTAGGACTTAGGTGCCTTTTAGTTTAGTAGCTTGTAGCTAGCTTGTTTGCGCTTTTTCACCCCAATTCAGTTGGCTCATTTGTTTATTAAGCACTCTGTCAAAACTGTTGGGAAACTATGCTTATTACCAGCTTATTTGTGAGCTTTTAGAAAAGTTGTGTTTGTAAAAAGTTCTTTATTTTCTGTATTCTATTAATTCTCACAAAGAAAAAAGAAAGAGAAAAGAAAAAATTTTAATAAAAATGGTGGAGCCAGGAATCGAACCTGGGTCACTCCCACCACAAAGCAACCACATAACCATCTGTGCCATCTATTCTTTGTTGTTTGGTTTCCTTTAGTTTTAAATTTAATATAGTAGTGGTTCCCTTTGCTTATTCACTTATCAGTTTTTAGAATAGCTTATTGCTGCTTATTTAGCACTGCTTATTTCAGGTTCTTATTTTTCCCATTTTCTGTATTTAGTATTATACCTTTCCAAAAATTTTCACAATTTTCTCAATAGTGTTGATATTTTTCTAGGACTTATTTTATTATTTTAGTGTTTAATTCATTATAAAAAATATAAAAGCCAAAAAAATTATTTTTCTTCTTCCAAAAATTTTCTTTCATCACTAGAATCGTAGAAAAATCATTTTCACACCCGTAGGATTAGTGTAGCGTCAAATTCAGTTTTTATTTTGCGCCTCTCGTTTATTTTAAAGTTACTTTTACGTTTTTAAACTTAGCTTACGTTTTAAGGTTCCCTATTTCCCTATCATGTTTCCCGTAGTATTTTAAGTAGATTTTAAGTTTAAATTTTCATTCCTTGTTTGTGTTCATGTTTTAGTTACGTTTATTTAATTGTTCGTACGTTATTTGCATTTTTATCGTAATTCAGCAATACCAAATAACTTCTCATCATCCAAACAAGCATTTTAATCACGAATCTCGTACGATATTGCCCATTCACACCTCGTTGGGACACGACCCGGGTAATCACTTCCCGGTCTCACAATTTGAATATCACTTTCACAAGTTTTGCGAGGTAATCGTTTTCCTAAACGGTTTACTCGTATTACTTCACGATTATTTGTCTCACGACAAATTGTTGATATTTTGATAAAATTGTTGTTTGCACACACCAAAACACAACGAATCAAATGGCGCCGCTGCCGGGGAGGTTGTGTTGCGACAATATCGTTTTGATTTCAACGATTAGTGACTTGTAGAACCTTCGTCAAGAAGTTATCGTTTTCAAAAACTTATAAAACACAAAAATATTTTCCTATTCTTTTGTATATATATTTATCATATAAAAAAATACAAAAACATTTTCCGTTTTTCTTGTTAAATAAAATAAGCATAAAACACACCGCCGAGAACCAAGGCAGAACACCTACCAACTGGGGGTGTGAACATTAATAAGTTCCCAAACAAAAGATTAAAACTTGCCATTGTATCCTTGTGAGTGGTGTACCTTTTTCAAAGAAGCCATTTACATTGTGATTATTGGTTTAAGTTCACAATTGTCTTTTTGAGTTGGTCTCGTTTTAATTGATGTGTTTTTCGAAAAACCCAAAAATATTTTTCCTTACCCTCTATCCGTTTGATTCTACCTTCTTATACCCCTCTCATGTATAATTCTGATGGCGTCTCTCGGCTACACATGTTTTCACTGTAAAAGCCCGATTGAGAATGGCTATTGTTGTTCCCGGTGTATTTGTGAGAAGTGTGGAAACAATTGTAGTAACAGTTTTTGCACTACGTGCAATTTGTTCATACATCCAAATTCTCTCAATGATTCACCGAATTCTTCCAACAACCCATCACTGCCTAAGATACGCGCTATTAATGACAAACCATCAAGAATTGATCCTAACCTTTCAGGATTTACGGTTAAAGGTTTGTCAAGCAAACGTACTAAGCTTAGAGCAGTGACTGAAAAGAACAACTTGCCAAATCTTCACGTTTATCAAAAACAAAAACCAGAGACCATAACGAAAGTGGTGGAAATTCCTAACTCTCAGAGCACACCACTTGTCCCACCTCTGACTTTTATTCCTTGTGTCGGTTGTGGTGAGCCACTTTTCGGGTTGCCATGTCGTTGGTGTACATGTGAACGATGTGGTAATGATATTCAAAACGGAAGTTGTTTGTTTTGTGGTTCGAGTAATTCATTCGCTTACGATTCTAATCCGAGCTTTTGAAATGAGCCACAAAATTTCATTTCATATGAGCATAATCCGTGTTATCAAAATTACAATGCCGAATCGTTTCAAAATGCATCAACTTCACAACAATACGGTTGTGAATATTGTGGAGGTCCGCATTTTAGCACCGATTTTCAAACTAGGAATCTTTTTCCTTGTGAAAACAATTATCACGACCAACCTTCACAATACCAAACTTTTGAAACACAACCTCAACCATTTCCTCAAGAACTTTTGCAAAATGTTTTAAATACTTTAAATGACCTTAAGGATTTGGTTAACAAACCTGCTCCGGAAGAACCTCGTCCGAAATCTTACAAAGAAATACTAGCTGAAGAAGCAGAAGAAGCAGCTAGAGTAAGATTTCGAATGCGTAAAACTATCATCTACGATGACGATGACGATGACGATAGTTATGATGAAGATACCCTTGATATTCGTCAAGGCTCATCAAATTCATCAGTTGAGGTTCCTTCCATGAAAGATCAATATGTTGTTATCACACCCGAAGTTCACACTCACTCTCTAAACATGGGGGATGAGCATCTTAGCACTGTTCCTGATAAGGAATCAGACGAATTCATAAAGTCTAGTGTTGAGAACCTTGTCCCAATCCCAAGAGAGTCACAGGGAACTTTTGATCATATGTGTGATTTACCTTTCCCTCTTGAGTGTCCAGAAGATCAAATTGAGACTTTCTCCGATTGTAGCGAAGATTGTGCATCTTATGGAGACATCGAGTATGTTGAGGCATCAGTTCCACATTCTGATGCTGATCATCTTCTTGAGGAGTTCGCCGATGAACTCACTCACATCAATCCACTTCCAACGGGAAGTGACGATGTTCTCATTGACTTTGAAGCCGATCTTGGAGAAATTGAAAGTCTCCTCTATCATGATCAGTCACTCAGTTCTTATCCCAGCAGTCCAATAGAGAATGATAATCTCTTTGTTCCCGAAACTTTCAAAACTACTCTCACCAATCCTTTATTTGAATTCGATTCCGAATTCACTTTGATTTCTGATAATCCAATCTTTGGTATAAGGAATGAGGATTGTGATGAGTCTATTCCGGAACATGAGTTCACAGATTCACATCTTGTGAATAATTCTCTTCATGAGGAGTTCTCCGGTGAACTCACTCATCATATCATGACTCCTTCGGAGTTTGATAGCCCGGGGGGAGATGCACTCAATCATGAGAATTTGCAAATTCCCACCCACCCTCCCGGGATGTTTATGAGCTTAACCTTTGAAATCCAAATTCAGGCTACGGAGCCTGATCTCGAGGAAGAAAATCTTATCATGATTTTCATCATGGTTTTCTTTCTTTTCTTCACCTACTTGGTGACGTCCTCTCTTTTTAACTCCTTCAGGACTGAAGACACTATTTTTGACCCCGGCATTTTCATTTACCATTATCTTGAGTCGGGTACTTATCTCATCGGTGTGGAACTTTCACGTGCTTTAAATGATTGTCCAAACATCTTGAATGAAAGTCCGATGGAGATTGCTTCTTCCACATCATGCTTCCCCAAGGACAATTGAATTCGGGGTCGAGTCAAGCTAGCGACTCGGTAAACAAAAACAGTAGCATGCTTATAGGGTTTTCACCCTAAGTGTGGGGGAGTTACCCCCACTGTGGTTACTTATAAAGTGAAAATACAAAATGATGTTTCCACATTTAGCTTGTAATGTTGCCCTTTTACGTTCAAAGAGTCGGCATAATAACCGGGACTTTGAATATTGCGGACAATATTCATTCTAAGTGTGGGGGGGTATTTCGCTATTCTAGCGAATTTTATCACATTTTACTATCTTATACCCCCGTTTTTGGCAAAAATTTTAAAAAAAATTTCACTAAAGTTTCAAAATTTTTTGTGGTTATCAATTCGCCATGTCTAAACGACAAAAGGGATTGGCTAATCCAGGAGCAAACGGCTCTTGGTAAAGATAACTCAAATCCGTTTATGGCTTGCAATTTGCCAAAAATTGTATGGTTCCTCAACTCCCCATATCCTCAAAAGCGAATGAGTTGGTTAGCCCACAAGATTATGGCTTGTGGTAAAGGCCGTGGAAAATCCATAATTGGTAATCAGCTCACCAAGATGTTGACTATTCCATCAAGAGCTGGCTAGTCCAGAAGCAAACGGCTTTTGGTAAAGACTAATCAAATCCGTTGACAGCTGGTGGTTTGCTCAAAATCACATGGTTATCAGGTGTGCCACAGTTCTTACACCTGGCTACTCCAGAAGTGATGGCTTTTGGTAAAGAGACTTCAAATCCATTAATTTTTCTCAAAAAGATTGCTAGGGACTAGCAATAGTTTAGTGTGGGGGATTGATGAGTGTGTAAATACTCATCATTTTTAGTCAAATCTGAACTGCAAAACGATCAAAAACACTCAAAAACGCACCAAAATACGAAGGAAATCCCAAAGATCGCGTTTTATATGTTTTTGATGCAAAATGAGTGAAAACAAACGAAAAACGAATAAAATTTGCATGTTTGGCAATTTCAGTCCCCTAACTTTCTAAGTTTTACAAAACTAGTCCCTAAGCATTTATTTCAAAGAAAAGTCAACCCGAACTCTTTAAAAGTCACAAACGATCTTTGGGTAAGAATTTTGAAAAAAGTTACGATATTGGTTCCTGCAACTTGGAATTTGGCAAAAGTGACCCGGGAGTTACGAATTGAAGAAAAATAACAAAGTTGACTTTGGAAATTCATAACTTGGCATTATTGGTCCTTTGATGAACGTTGAAAGATGGCAGGAAAGAGCCCTCAAGATTCGGTAAATTACAACATTGGTCCTTGTGTACTTATTACTACATATTAAACGGACCCTTGAAAGATAATACCCAACACATCACCACATCCAATCCACTACCACCTTATTACTCCATTACCCAAGCCCATTTACCACCAAGCCCAATTCATAAACAAACGCCCCACATTAAAAAAACCACCCAAAACCCTAAGATACGTTTTATTAAAACATATTCCCCTTTTACTCAGTCAAACGCACCAACCCCTCTTCCACACAGTCAACGAAACCAAACTCTCCCCCTTCCCTGCCATTAACTTCCAAACATATCACCATCCACTCCTCTCCCCAATACCTCAAACCCCCCCCCCCCTCCTTCACGAGATTCCAACCCCTCACGGGTATCCCCTCTATTTAGGCGCCAAATCCAATCAAGGGGTGAGATGACTTCAAAGTTAATCAACGGCAGACAAGAGAAGCATCAAAGATAGAAGGAAACCCTACCTAAACTTAGTTGTATATATGGAATATGTAGCCAAAAAGTATGAGGCAGTTTTTATTTTTTTTTAGGTTTTGAGTAGGAGTCGATTAATTAGGTTTTGGCAATCCTTTAAGTTAAGTTTTTAAGAGGTAGTAGTAGTTAATGAGGATTTTCAAGTTTTAATTTTCAGTAATGTTGTAATATTAATTGAAGTCCTTTGTATTTCTTTATTATCCAATGAAAACTTAAGATTACCTGATAACTTTTTGCCAACTGCTTTTTTTTTTTACTTCTTATTTATTGCTTATCAATTGCTTATGCCTGTTCTTCTACTGCTTAATTAGTCTCATTTTCAGCTTATTACATTTTGGCTTTTACATCATTCGACCATGTCTGCTTGTTCTAGTTTAAAAATACCCATGGTCGTAGTTTAAGGATTGTTTGGGATTCAGTTTCAAGTTTACGGTTAATCCATAGGTTTGGTTTACTTTTCTGGGTTTATTTTGAGCTTTAGGACTCAACGAGGTGGTTAATGTTAGACTGCAAAATCCCCTACACCAACTGTGCTTCAGCAGTTCTTGCAGCCCCCCCCCCTTTTTGGTCCAAGTTTTAGGATTTAGGATTAGATTTCGTGTTTATAATTAGTTCATAGCTCAAGTCTAACTTTTCTGAGCTTATTTTTGGTATAGTATCTTATTTGGTTTGTCACATTGGCCTGCTAGTTGCTGTGTTCTTTGTTGTTCTTATCAGACATGTCCCAATCAGCCATCTCTCTAGCTTATTTCCTAGGTCCTACTCAGCTATTTTCTGCCCAATTTGAATTTAGAGATAGCTTTTGATGCAGATTTTAGTTTTTTATAGCTTTTAGTCAAATAGCTTTAGGTTTAGTTGCTCGTTTTTGGCTTTAAAGTTACCATCAGGCCTGCTGTGCTGCCCCGTTCTCACCTTTTTATCACTAATTTTTTTTTACCAAGCTTAGTTTAGAATTAGCTTATAATATTGTTTCACGAGTTTTCACTAGTATACGTTTCATTGGTGTTTGCTTACTTACGATTTCTAAACCTGTTTGGTAGTTAATGTGAGGGCTGCAAATCAGCTTACCCTCTAGTAGGCCTGCATTCTTTCTTCTTTCTCAAACAGTTTTTTTACTCCGCTTTTTATTTCTTTATCACAAGTCAACAGATTTTGAGATTTGGCATAGTCTGAATTTAGTTGGTATTCTAGTAGTTTGTAATTATTTTTAGAATTTGTATGGTAGCCCTTTTGACCAGCTTTTGAATAGCTCTATAAACCCCATGTGAGCTTGTTTGGATTACAGCTTTTATTTGATTTGCTTAATTGGTTATTTGATGTTTTTTTTTAGTCTATTTGTTGATTATGATTACTTTAGGCTAGTGATTTTATGTAGGACTTAGGTGCCTTTTAGTTTAGTAGCTTGTAGCTAGCTTGTTTGAGCATTTTCACCCCAATTCTGTTGGCTCATTTGTTTATTAAGCACTCTGTCAAAACTGTTGGGAAACTATGCTTATTACCAGCTTATTTGTGAGCTTTTAGAAAAGTTGTGTTTGTAAAAAGTTCTTTATTTTCTGTATTCTATTAATTCTCACAAAGAAAAAAAAAGAGAAAAGAAAAAATTTTAGTAAAAACAGTGGAGCCAGGAATCGAACCTGGGTCACTCCCACCACAAAGCAACCACACAACCATCTGTGCCATCTATTCTTTGTTGTTTGGTTTCCTTTAGTTTTAAATTTAATATAGTAGTGGTTCCTTTTGCTTATTCACTTATCAGTTTTTAGAATAGCTTATTGCTGCTTATTTAGCACTGCTTATTTCAGGTTCTTATTTTTCCCAGTTTCTGTATTTAGTATTATACCTTTCCAAAAATTTTCACAATTTTCTAAATAGTGTTGATATTTTTCTAGGACTTATTTTATTATTTTAGTGTTTAATTCATTATAAAAAATATAAAAGCCAAAAAAATTATTTTTCTTCTTCCAAAAAATTTATTTCATCACTAGAATCGTAGAAAAATCATTTTCACACCCGTAGGATTAGTGTAGCGTCAAATTCAGTTTTTATTTTGCGCCTCTCGTTTATTTTAAAGTTACTTTTATGTTTTTAAACTTAGCTTACGTTTTAAGGTTCCCTATTTCCCTATCATGTTTCCCGTAGTATTTTAAGTAGATTTTAAGTTTAAATTTTCATTCCTTGTTTGTGTTCATGTTTTAGTTACGTTTATTTAATTGTTCGTACGTTATTTGCATTTTTATCGTAATTCAGCAATACCAAATAACTTCTCATCATCCATACAAGCATTTTAATCACGAATCTCGTACGATATTGCCCATTCACACCTCGTTGGGACACGACCCGGGTAATCACTTCCCGGTCTCACAATTTGAATATCACTTTCACAAGTTTTGCGAGGTAATCGTTTTCCTAAACGGTTTACTCGTATTACTTCATGATTATTTGTCTCACGACAAATTGTTGATATTTTGATAAAATTGTTGTTTGCACACACCAAAACACAACGAATCAGCTCTCAATAATCCAAATGGCTAGGGGTGGGGTCCACTGAGGAGCTTTGCACAAGCTTGTGAAAAAGCTATTCAACACTGAGGATTCAGTGTATTTAAGGGCATGGACCAAACAAAAAGCTAATAGCAGCCTTAGCAAATAAGCTGGAAAAGGCAAAATAAGCAATGGAACCTTGAGTTGGGTGGTTAAGCTTCACAAAAAGCTAAATCACTTAGGCTAAGGTTCACTGTTGAGCTTATTGAGAGCTTATGAAATTGGATCAACTATACTGATTGCTCAGTGTAGTGATTTGCTTTGGACAAACAAGTTAGGCATAATAAGCACAGATAATAAGCAATACATGGAAAATTAAAAACACTAATAACAAGTATACCAGTTAAGCTTCACAAAACCACAAAACACACAAGCTAAGGGCAATTAATAAAGCTTAACCAAGCTTATGAAATTGGCATTAAACCTGTGCACAGGGCAATCTAATGAAAAACAGCTTAATGGCAAGACCTAAATAAGCAATTTAACTAGCTAATTAAAAATTATAAAAAATACTATGATTAAGACAAGCAAGAAAAGTTTAATTATCTAAAAGCTCAAGTTATGAATCTAAGTATTAAGTCCTACAAGAAATTATATAGTTTATTCAAAAATTATTCTACTGAAAATATTGACTTTTTAATTACCTATCTAGTTTGACTAAGATGAACTTTAAATCAAAATTACCTACTGATTATGTTATGTTAAGCTACAAAGAGATGAAATTAAGCTAGGTTATCAAGTTATAAGCTGATTAAATGAAAATCAAACTCTAAATCCTAACAATAAACTCTCAATGTAGGATAAATGTTAATTTTGACTTTCTTTCAAGTAAGCACTGGATTTTATTGTAGAACTAAGATATTAAAGCCTTATGTGTCATACATCATACAAGAATAATAACACAAATGACCTATACCACAGATTTAACAGCAAATCCAAACAGTCCTTAAAAATTGTGATGATGTGAATTTCAAAGAGAAACCACAATCTATGCTAACATACTGATTTGCAGACCTTTAACATGGTATAATGATCCTAAATGAGCACAAATCAACAAGTATTTATCACTAATTACTAATATTATGACCTAAGCTAATTTGACAGTTAAAAATAAAATACTAAGCAACAATCAATCCTAATTAACAAGCTACTGATTTTAGGCAAAATAACTATTAAATAACACCAAATAAGCTTAAAGAAACAAAAGAGAAACAATGAAAAGCAGTTGAATCACTACAAAGCTAAAATGAGAATTGAGCTTACAATTTTTTGCATTCCAGCTAATAACCAAGAACAAGGACACAAAATCTTTCCTATAAGCCTTCCACAAGGCTTCTAATACCAAGGGCCATCTAAAATGAACCCTGCTCCAGCCTTGATCTTCATTGAACACTGATTTTTTTATTTTTATTCTATTTATTTGATTTTTTTTTATTTCTTAAGTAATACTGGTATATTACACTTCTAATAGCTTATAAAAGCTATATAAGGTGCTTAAGTGAGCTTATGAGTCCAATTCAACAAGAATAAACAACATTAAAGCTAAATGAGATTTTGATTCATTTGAAATTGCATAAACTGTGAATGACCATAAGATTGTAATTGAAGCTTGAAAATAGTTTTAATACAACTCTAAAACACTGATACAATGCTTGGAAGTTTGAAATTACACTGAAACAATAAGCTTAAAACTAAACGACATACATGAAAATTAAATAAAAACTATATCTATCTCCTCTGCTTCTTGCTCCTTTTATAGGTTCCAATTAGGGTTGGTGACACCTTCTGGGCACTTCCCACCACATCTTGACCCTTCATTTGCCTCAATTAATCTCATCCGTTTAAATATCTTTTTGGCGCCAAAATGGGAAGAGGTAACTTGCAGCCGATTTTTAGCATTAAATGCTGTTGTGGTGACTAGTGATGGTGGGGGGAACAAAATGGAGAGTAGGGGTGATCTATGGGTGGTGGGGTAAGGGTTTTGCAGGGTATAGGGTGGTGGAGGTTGTAGGTGTGACACGTGGAGTCCCCTGGTGCAAAACTAGGGGAAGGGGTTTGGTTGTGGGGGTGACAGAGGGGGTTATGATGTGGAAAGGTGAAGGCAAGTGGTGAGGGGGATGGTGTATGGTGGATGAAGCAGGTGACGAGGTGAGGTTGGGGATGACGGGGGTCAACGGGTCAACATATTTGACCCCGTTTTTATTTAAAAGGGATGGATGGGCTTTTTTTGTATTTTGGGCTTAGGGATAAAATAGGTGGGCTGGTTTTTATTATTTGGATTTTAAGGAGTTGGATTATAAGGATAAATGGATCCGGTTTGGTTTTGGTGTTAAATAAAGCCCAAGGACTAAATGTGTAATTTGATGAAACTTTAGGGCTGATCATTCCATATTTCCAAAGTATCACAAAGGGCCATTCCTGCCATATAACATTAGTACAAGGATATTATTTGTATTTTTTTCATTTTAAAACCTCCAGGGACCATTTATGTAATTTCACCAAAGTTGAGGGGGTGAAATTGTAATTTCCCACAAGTTATCAAAAAGTTCCAAATTGTATTTTATGAATAGTACAAGGGTGATATTTGATACAATTCCATTTTAAAACACCCAGGGACTAATTTTGCCAATTTTGAAACTTGAGGGGTAAATATTGCCATTTTGTGAAAACTTTCATCCAGGGATTTATAGTGAACATGTTTGATTTCCCAAGGACTTAAATTGACTTTTCTTTCATTTTAAACCTTCAGGGACTAGTTTTGACAATTTTTGAAAGTTGAGGGACTGAAACTGCCAATTATGCAAACTTTGTACATTTTTCATTTGTTTTTGATTATTTTGCATTTGAAACATATAAAACACACTTCTGGGATAATTTTAGTATTTTGATGCATATTTGAGTGTTTTTGGATGTTTTGGCAGTTCAGATTGGTATAAAATGATGAGTATTTAGACACTCATCAATAGGTAACGTTCGCATAAATGCATAGATGTCTAACGTTCGGTTCCTGATATTGGAAGATGCCTATTGGCGATTATCTGGCAAACCTACAAACCTAGGTATTCAACCAACTTAAGTCCTGAAAGGGTTTATCGTTGAAATTGTCATCATGTTTGGCAAAATGAGGGGGTCCATTGATACTATGTTGATGAATGTCTATTTTGTTTCCACATGAAGCTGGGGAGATATGCTTGGGCCTGATGCCTCTCTTGATGTATAGGTGAGGTTATCTAGAATTTCTTGAGGACACAACGCTTTAGGGGAATCCATATCGATATCCATAATTCAAATCAATTATTCTTTGCGAAAAACTCACTGCAGGGAAGTTTGCGTATGGATTAGGCCATGTTTAATTGGAATGCTTTACAGTATCGGTTAAGAGGCTTGGTTTATTACTATAGTGTTGCTTAGCGCACCTTCAGAGTGTGTTCGATCCTGTAACTCAATCTAGCTAGTACTTTTGAATGATAGAATTGGTCTTCTAGGTCAGAGATGGTGGTTCAGATGGTCTCGTGGTATCCTAGAATGGTTGTTGATTTATAAATTGTCTTACTATATACTTCTAGTCTAGGTTAGTAGTTCCGTAATCCTTTTATTGCTTTTCTTGTATCGAGGAATCCTCCTTGTAATTGATTTGGAAAGTCTCTCCTAGATAAGTCAATGTAAAAATCCGACTTAATGTCTGAGTGAGTGACAGGTGGGGTAAGTATCCAGGGAGGGTTTGTCAAAAAGAGATGTTTATGAAAAAGTTTATTTGTTTACAACGCTTTTGAATGAAGATTGTTATTAAGAATCCCAAAAAAAAAGTAATTATTTTCTTCATATCATAATCCTTCCTGAATTATACATAGGTGATCAGGCTATGTATAATTGAGGACTAATGATGCAATGCTTGAGTTAGTCAAAATAGCATTATTTTTCTCAAAAGTTTTAGATGGTGTTCAACGTTTTGTTTTGAAAAAATGGTATTCTAGTCATTTCCTTTCAAGTAACATGAAAATTGTTTCACGTAATAATAGTAAATACTTGGTGCAATAACGGAAAAATCAATTTATAGGGTGGTAATAAAATAGTTTCTTTTAATAATTCCGTAAAACAATTTCCCCATATGGTAGTAAAATAGCTTGAAGTAAAATTCGTTGAATGGTTTATTGGATACATGGGTGAATCTTATGGTAATGTAATAGTCTACTAATCCACTTATGTAAAGAATGTAAACATCTTAGTTCATAACAGGGTAGTGGTTTATGATTATGGAGTGGTCGAGAATATGGTAGTGATATTGAGAGTGTGAAGGATGAACGTGTCGTTAAGGCATTTACAATCAACTGAAGGGGATAGTCTATGTGTGAAAGGATATAGTGCAGAAATTTGGTGCCAATGATTTGAAGTATTCGAGAATTTATACTAGGTAAAGATCGCAGGTTCAAATGCTTAATCCCTCTAGGCATGACTAAAATGTATAAAGAACGAAAATTGTTGTACGGGTGATCTGAGTCAAGTAAGTACCACATCGAATGATGCTTGATTTTCCATGAATGCAAGCTAAATGCCTTATGGTCAGGTGAAACTTCTCGATATTCTTTCATGAAAATGAGGTCTTATAATATGGAATGAGCGAAAAAGTCGTAATTTGAAGTAGTGGTGTTAAAGCATGGTGTCTCAATATTGGCAATCTCTGGTAGAGGGGTTTCTTTCGCATCTAAGGTCAAATAGTAAGTAGGTATAGTGGTTGCTTTCGAGATTCGTTCATGAGTTATGCGTGTTCCTTCTTGGAGATATGGTTTCTAAAATTAACAACATTTATTTGAGTGAAACATTGTGAAATTTGGTCATAAATGTATTTTGGAGTGACTTTATTTGAAGTTTGTAATGAATATAGTTATGTAAAAGATGTGACTTCGAAATATTTTGTATTTTGATAAAAATAATATCTCATATATATGTCTTTGGAAAAAGGGAGTTCAAGAAGATTGTTGCTTAAACAAAAATGAGTTTTAATCCAACCATTTAAAATCAATAATTTGTCGTACTTCGTAAGGTTTGCAAGAAATCTTTTTGTTTGTACAAAAATTTAATTTGACTTTGACTTACTTGAATTGTTATTATCTCCGAAACACGAAAACTAGGGCAGTCACTTTTATCTTGGTCAACATGACCATTTAATCGTAAAGACATCTTCGTCTTTATTAATCCTATTGTCTTACTTGCATCTTCCCAAAGTTGTAATTACATGTCAAATCTACTAATGTGACCACCTTGGTCGGTAGAGTGTTGCTAGAGTGACTAATGATGTAATTATCGACTTAGAATGTGGTGTAATCAAACTTGATAATGAAGGGAGAGTTGTGATGAGTTCCATTATGATGGTATAATACCGTTCAAAGCATCTTGTTGGTTTATTGTGTTATGGAGGTATGAGTCGATCATATCTAAGATAATATAGAGTCCTTGTGATAGATGCCACCCTTGGGCGATTTGTTGCAATTCTTATTGTGTTTGTGAGGCTTGTGGTATTATTCAGAGTGTATCGTCCAAACACTCGTGGGTAACCTCAAATAATTAGAGATCATCGTCTAACGATGAAGAGTAGTAGGTTGTCAAGCAGTATAGGCTCTCAAACTCTCACCAACCTCAAACCTATAAGGTGGTGTAACGTGTGGTAGATGGTAATGGTATGTCAAATAGTGGTTGCTTCTTAAGCAGCCTGTCATATATGGGTGTAGGGTCTCTGAGATGTGATGGTGTTGGTGGTGCTTTAGATGATGAGAACAAAGTTGCTGACGATGAGATCCTAATGGTGAGTTAGGAGACGATGGTGATAATAGTGAATGGAATACTACCCTCTTTCGCACAATATCGCGACATCTAAGAAGTAAAACTGAAGTACGCACTATGGGACGACCAATAGTGAAATAAGTAGCTGACGGTGGTGGTAGTACCTGAGTAGTAAGCGCCCTACTAGTGAAGGAAAGAAAACATACTATCTCCCTTGTAATAAGCATCATAATAGGTCCATTAAGATTAAGTCTGAATACTCTACCAAACAGCATTCTATGTATGGGCTGGATGGTAGGAAAACCTTGTTCCTATAACAATTCAATGGTGCTAATGGCGGCGTAAGTGTAACTGGTAGTACAATGGTAGTGGAAGATGACAAGGCATCTTCAATGTCGGAATCCGACGAAAGGATAACAGGGTGGGTATCTGAAGACATGTCACTTGTGAACCAGGTCAACATAATCATATATATATATATATATATATATATATATATATATATATATATATATATATATATATATATATATATATATATGAGTATGGGTATAAATAACTCGCACAATGTGTGCATGAAACAACATGTATAATGAATATGCACCTATGATGAAATGATGAGATGCTATGATGATGTGGTTATAGTCTAGGGTGCATGATACATCCTAGTTCGCTATAACCTTAGCTCTGATGCCAATCTGTCACACCCCCAAAATACCTGAATGGCAGCGGAATGGAATACCTAGGGGTGACTGTCATAGCACCACAGTTACAGTTATATTGAACGACCTAAAGTGTCGTTTTGAAAATACATCGTTTGATTCATTCAAAATATTCAAAGTTATAAAACATAGGTCCCAAAAGTCTGGAAAAGTTTAAGGAAATAAGTTTAGTACAATCAAACGATAGTTCATAAGTGCATGAAAATCCAAAATGAGACGCGTCATCCTTGTTACTCAATGAAATGACTCCACGCATGCCATGAGGAATATGTCTTAGTTACCTGAAAATACATTGCGAAAACGGTCAACAATAATGTTGGTGAATAATCATAGGTTTGTAAGTTAAATCGTATGTACATTAGTCACAAGTATAAAGTAAACCAACAAAATGTCAAAAGTAATACATTGGCTCTTAAGCTCATGACCCCGAAGCTAGACGTTACTTGGCCCCAAATGAGTGTTTACCAGACACTCTAAATATATTAGACATGAAATGCATCCGTTTTCCCGTTGGAGCAACCCAAACACGGATGGAGGAGTCACCCTCAATAGATCTATCCACTCACTCTCGCTTGTAGATTAATTAACAGTCCATGATAATAAAGGGGACTTGTCGTGACGTGGTAATAAGGCAACTTAAGCAATGTAAGGAATTTAATACTTTGGCATGTACAAAAATAAGTAATGCAATGTATTCTCCCCCGTGGGATTTGAAATCAAAATATTGAATTAAAACGGGGCTATGAAAACTCATCTGAAGTGATAGTACAATGTGATGAAATGATCGGGACAACAAGGCGCGAACACTAGCCGCAACCTAAATGAATGAATATGATCTACTTTAGATCATGAAATGATGTAATGAATATTCATGCACATGATACCTATACCACTCGTAACTTGAAAATACTTGTTATTGTCAAAGTAGGTAATTTCCATACTTAGGAAAAATAAGTCTAACTAGACTTATAAAAACTTGTCGTAATATATCGTATATAAAATGTTAGTGTTATATTTCTCGTTTTGAAAACCTTAAAATAACGTCTAGTAGTCGTATAAATAAGCCTTGGGTCGTACGTACTTCATTAGTTAAGAATATAACTCTTGAATAAGAAATCTAGAAAATATAGTATTTAGTACGTAGTTTTATTATTTCTATTAGTGACTAAAAATATATATATAGTTTTGACGATTTTAAAACGTGTATAACTTTGTCGATTTGAGTTCATTTTCCTCGTTCTTTATATCCACGGATTCGTCTTAACATTTATTAATATATTTTTGATAGTTCGGCTCCATTAGATTACGTCTAACGCCTCTCTTTGTCCGTCGAAAATCGTCCAACAGCACGTTGTATTTTCAGAAAATAGTTTTCGTCGTTAAACTTGCAAAATCATAACTTCTTCGTTATAAGCTCGTTTTAATCCGTTCTTTCGCCCACGGCTTCGTTTTTGAAATTATTTTCTAAATCTTTGGTCAAAATTTACCCATCATCTACTGATTTTCCCACGTTTTCAAAATATGGACAGTAGGTATATATATTGTTTCAAAAATCATTTCTAGGGTTCCAATCTATTTTCAACTTCAACCAAATTACTTTCAATCACCACAAATCTAGTATAATATTACCATAAACCTTATTAGGGTGTCATGGGTTCCTAAACATCATAAATCAAGTGGATCTAACAAGGATCTACCTATTATCCATTTCTAAGGCTTAAAAGATATAAAAGTTTAAATAGAGTGGTATAAACTAGCATATGCATGTAGATCTTGTATATAAATCATATGAACATTATAAAAACTTGGTAAAATTATAAAAATGAGTTTTATACACTTACTTGAAAGATTAGTGAGCTTTTGATGAGAAATACTTATTTATCCTTGAGGTTTTTATTTCAAAACCTTAACAAGGAGTATATAATCAACTAGCTTATTGCTTGATCTTGAAAATTTCCATGGTTTTCTTCATTCTTGTTGTTTTGCCATGCACCCCCAAGGAAGGAAAAAGAGAAAAAGTTTCTTGATTGATTTTGTGAAATGAGATAATAATGTATAAGTATTTGTTATATATATATTATATTAGACAACTTATGACAAGAATTTATGAGTGAGCAATATTTTCAAGACTTGTAAGATATTAGTATGGAGGGGGGGGGGGGGGGGGGGGGGGGCGGGCGGCATTAGGGGGGAAGAAAAATGAGGTGTTGTGTAAGATAGTTGGTATATTTTAGGTATTATTGTATGTATATTAGTATTTTTAGGGAATACCGGGTACCGAGTTAACTAAAAATAAATTTTAACGGAGTTAACCGGGACATAATAAAGTCGTAAAAATTGTAAAAATATGTTGGGTACAAGTATTGAGTGTTTGGGTGATTATTGTTTAGTTTCTACGAAAACCGTCGTAATTATATTAAAGTTACGACACGAAATAAATAAATTTCCAAAATGCCGGGTAAATTAATAATATAATTTATATATTATTAAAATGAATACAAAAATATATTAGGATCATAGTCGAGAGTGTCGGACATGTTAGTCACATTATTGGTCGCGTGTTAACGTTTATTTAAAAATAAACATACGTAAAAAGTCAAATATATCAAAAGTATTAATTTGAATATCCTACGAGTGGAATAGTATGCAAATGGCATTATGATGATATGTAAGCTATTTCTAGACCATATGAAGTGTCCCTACTGATGATTTCATGAATTCGCAGCTAAACCTGACTGGTTTCACGAATGTAAATATTGACGATGCATGAATTTGCAGCTTAACCTGACCGGTTACGCGAATTTAAAGTACATGAATAGTGTTTTCTCTCCGGAAATGAATAGTGTCATGTGAATAGTGAATTTTCTGAACGCTTCTCGGAATCTCAAACTGACACAAAAAATGATGAATAGTGATCGGTGAATAGTAACTTTCCGAGATGAATAATGAAATTTCGACATCTGAACAAGGACCTGAAATTACGAATTGTGACACATGGACTAAATTCAAAGCTAAAATACTAAAGAAGTATTGTCCCCGTTCCGAACTATGAAAACTCGAGGATGAGTTCCATGCTCTAATAGTGAAAGGCGTTGATTTGAAAAGTTACAATAGGAGATTCCAAGAACTCAAAGTATTATGCCCTTCCATGGTACCTGATCATGAGAAAACCCTAGAGAAATATGTCGAAGGACTCCCTCGGAGTATTGAAGGAAATGTCACCTCAGCAAACCCGCCAACCCTGGAAGCAGCAATGAAACTTGCTCAGAAACTTCTAGACCGAGAAGTTAAATACAATGAGCTTAAAAGGAAGTTAGATGACAAGAGAACCACCCACCATCACAACAACAACCGTCAAGGTAACAACAGCCATCACCGCAACAACAACCACCGCAACATTAATTGGAACCACCAACAATACCACACTGATCGGAACACTCACCACCAACAATAGAATCGAAGACAAGAGAACCCCCGAGTCTACGCCGCCACGGAAGGTGTAGGATACAACGGTCAGAAACCCCAATGTCAACGATGCAAACTTCATCACGAGGGTCGTTGTACCGTCCGGTGTGACAAATGCCGTAAGATTGGTCATCAAACCAGACATTGTAGGATTCCGGCTACAGGAAGCAACAAACAGGCTGTATCACCCACTTGTTACTGATGTGGAGAAGTAGGATACATCTGGAGAAACTGCCCAAAAGGAAATGAACAAACCAACGCTCAAGCTAGGGTATACCTCCTCGGAGATGGAAATGAACCTGATGTAGTCACCGGTATGTTTCTACTAAACCATCATAATGCTAGAGTATTATTTGATTCGGGCGCGGATAAGAGTTTTGTATCAGATACGTTTGCCCCTTTACTTAATGTTACCCCCTCTAAGCTTAACTCCACCTACGAAATCGAGATGGCTAACCGGAATTTAATAGATACAAATACTGTCATGAAAGATTGTACCCTAACCCTCTCAGAGAAACCTTTTGCCATTAATCTTATGCCTGTTCAACTTGGTAGCTTTGATGATATCGTCAGCATGGATTGGCTATCCTACCATCGTGCTAGGATTCACTGTAACGAAAAGGCCATTCATATACCACTCAAGGATGAAACACTCATTGTCCAAGGCGACAAAAGTAAACCTCGATATGGAATTATCTCATGTATGTGATTGATAAAATACATGAATGAAGGATGTCAGGTATTCATGACTCGAGTTACGGAAAATAAGTCATCAGAAAAGCAACTTGATGACGTTCCTATCGTTAGGAATTTTCCTGAAGTATTCCCTGAAGAATTACATGGTATTCCACCCGCACGTCAAGTAGAATTTTAGATTGAACTAGTGCCTGGAGCGGCACCAGTGTCCAAAGCACCTTATAGGCTAGCGCCATCTGAAATGGAGGAATTGTCAGAAAAATTAAAGGAATTGTATGAAAAAGGGTTTATTCGACCAAGCTTATCACCCTGGGGAGCTCCATTTTTATTCGTTAAGAAGAAGGATGGATCATTTCGAATGTGCATCGATTACCAGGAGTTGAATAAACTTACAGTAAAGAATCGATACCCATTACCTCTAATTGACGACCTGTTTGATCAATTGCAAGGATCGAGTGTATACTCAAAAATTGATCTGAGATCGGGATATCATCAGTTAAGAGTTCGAGAAGAGGATATTCCGAAAACTGCATTCAGAACACGCTATGGTCATTACGAGTTTCAAGTAATGCCATTCGGTTTGACCAATGCACCAGCAGTTTTCATGGACTTGATGAATCGAGTATGCAAACCTTATTTGGATAAGTTTCTAATAGTATTCATCGACGATATTTTGATCTACTCTCGCAATGAAGAGGAACATGCGGAGCATTTGCGAATCATTCTAGAACTACTCAAGAAAGAAGAATCGTACGCTAAGTTCTCCAAATGCGACTTTTGGATTCGCACCGTGCAATTTCTAGGACACATCATAAATAGTCAAGGCATTCACGTAGACCCTGCAAAGATTGAGGCTGTAAAAGGTTGGTCGTCTCCTACAAACCCCACGAAGATACGTCAATTTTTAGGTCTCACAGGTTATTACCGAAGGTTTATTGAAGGTTTCTCCAAGATTGCAAAACCTTTGACGAAATTAACCCAAAAGAACGAGAAGTACGTCTGGGAAGAAAGAGAAGCAGCAGCCTTTCAGTTGTTAAAATGAAAGCTTTGTGAAGCTCCAATACTAGCCCTCCCAGAAGGAAATGAGGACTTTATAGTCTATTGCGACGCGTCATATCATGGATTAGGAGCGGTTTTGATGCAAAGAACCAAAGTGATAGCTTATGCATCTCGACAATTAAAGAAACATGAGGAAAACTACACGACTCATGACTTGGAGTTAGGAGCTATAGTGTTTGCACTCAAGTTGTGGAGACACTACTTGTATGGCACCAAGTGTACCGTGTACACAGACCACAAAAGTCTCTAGCATATTTTCGATCAAAAGGATTTAAATATGAGACAACGTCGCTGGTTAGAACTACTCAGCGATTATGATTGCGAAATACGTTACTATCCAGGAAAGGCTAATGTAGTAGCAGATGCGTTAAGCCGGAAAGAACGATTGAAACCACTCAGAGTTAGATCACTAGGGATGACTATTCACTCACCCCTTCCATCCCAAATCCTTACCGCGCAGAGCGAAGCTCTTAAGGAAGAAAACCGACCCAAGGAAAAGATTTACGGCATGCCCGAAAATAAGAACGGTTTCATGAAGAAATCCGATGGAACGCTGTGTTTCAAGGACTGAAGTTGGATCCCTCTGGTTGGAGGTATTCGTGAACTCATCATGCATGAGTCCCACAGGTCAAAATACTCCATTCACCCAGGTTCCGACAAGATGTATCAGGACTTAAAGAAACTATATTGGTGGCCAAACATGAAGGCTGACATCGCAGAATATGTCGGTAAATATTTGATGTGTTCAAGAGTAAAGGCGGAACATCAAAAACCTTCAGGTCTACTTGTACAACCTGAACTTCCTATGTGGAAATGGGAACGAATCACTATGGACTTCATCACCAAACTTCCAAGAACTTCATTCGGATATGACACGATATGGGTTATTGTTGATCGTCTCACAAAATCCGCTCATTTTCTACCCATCAAAGAAACCGATGAGATGAATACACTTGCTCAGTTATATGTGAAGGAAATAGTCACTCGACATGGAGTGCCAATTTCAATCATCTCGGATCGAGATAGTCGTTTCACCTCTCAATTCTGGAAATCCTTACAGAAAGCCTTAGGAACTAAACTAGATATGAGCACCGCATAGGCGTATACCACCCTCAAACCTTGGAAGACATGCTCCGAGCATGCGTAATTGATTTCGGAAAAGGTTGGGATAAGCACTTACCATTAGCAGAGTTTTCATACAACAATAGTTACCACACCAGCATAAAAGTAGCACCATTCGAAGCACTTTACGGTCGAAAGTGCAGATCGCCCGTTTGTTGGGCAGAAGTTGGAGAAAGACAACTTATAGGACCAGACCTTGTTCGAGAAACTACTGAGAAAATCATTAAGATTAAACAACGTTTACAAGCAGCCCGAGACCGATAGAAAAGCTACGCCGACATAAGAAGGAAACCTATGGAATTTCAAGTTGGAGATAGAGTCTTATGGAAAGTATCTCCCTAGAAGGGAATGGTACGATTTGGAAAACATGGAAAGTTGAACCCAAGATACATCGGTCCATTCAAAATCCTGGAAAGGATAGGACCCGTGGCTTATAAGCTCGAACTACCCGAAGAACTTAGTCGGATTCACGACACCTTTCATGTGTCAAACCTTAAGAAGTGTTTATCCGATGAATCTCTCGTTATTCCATTGAAAGAAATTTGAATAGATGACAACCTTGTCTTTGCCGAGGAACCTATTGAAATCATGGATAGAGAAGTCAAACAACTCAAGCAAAACCGTATTCCTGTCTTCAAGGTTCGTTGGGACTCCAAGCGAGGACCGGAATATACTTGGGAGCGCGAGGATCAGATTCGCTCCAAGTACCCACATCTCTTCACCTAAGACACCCTTGGCAACTATCTTAGACTAGAATTCCGGGATGGAATTCCCTGTAAGAGGTAGGTAATGTAACCTCTCGTAATTTTCCCTTATGATTAGTAAATGCTTACGAAGAAATAAAACGATGTTACGATAACTTAACACTACTTTTACGGGTAACAAATTTTTTTTAAACAACTTGATATTGGAATCACTACGATAACTGTGATTGACTGTTTACCTAGGAACGATGCTTACACACAACCTAGATAATCTATATTTATTGCGAACTAAAAATATATAAAACGTTTATATCTATAACTGTAGGTTTCGTCCAAATACCGTATACTATTTATATATTTCCCGAGCCTACAAAAATTCCCGAGAATGATCACTAATACTTTCGAACCTCGACAAGACATTTTAAACACACCATGTGGGCCCCCATCACCCAATGGGCCACGTTAAACCCAACACAAACCAAACGGACTCCTTTTTCTTTCTTTTCTTTCTTTGGGCCGAACCAAACCAGCAGCCCACCAGGCCAAGCCCAAAACGCACCCTTAATATCTTTTTATTTCTTTTGCTTGTCGCGATACACGTCCAAAACACCCCTATTTTCTTACAATTTTTATGCACAACATATACATATTTTTGCTTGTCTCGTTTCATCTAATGCCCAAGAACCATAAACAATAAAACTTACACACTTTCTCGCTCGTTTACTGCCTTAGATACAACCTAAGTGAACCATGAAACTCACCCTTCGAAAATATAGCTCAACGCGACATAACATTCCTACATACCTCCCATGCTCCCCAATGGCAACCAAATGAACACTATACACCTTGTGAGGAGTCAGGAATGAATAGGGAACAATCTTACAAGATCTTAGCTTTGTAAAGTCTTGATTGGACAAGAAAGGAGGTGACATGCATTCATTCCTATCCCACACTCAATCTCATGTGATCTTAGCTTGTTACTACTCTCCAAAACTCACTATATAAGCCTTCACATGCAAGCTTAGAAGTTACATACACTTATACGTACCATATCACATAAAATATAACGAGAGGAAGGAGCATTGAAGGACGAAAGGATTGCCCAAGTGTACCACGACACAAGTGAACCTAGGACTCCAAGCTTGACGTCTCTTGAACCTTTGGTGGAATGTGAAGTGAACCACATAAGCCTCGTACCCTCACACGATCTCTACACTACGTTTTACTCCACCTTTTAGAGGTGAGGTGAGACCTTGAACTTTCTTTCTATATTTATATATGTATGATTATGATTTTTGCACCAACACTTACTATAAATATCACGTAAATAATAAAAACAACATATACTTTTTATGTCACGTACCATTTGTTAGCTAGGCCGTTAACGAGACCCTATAAGTATTTTGAACTCATATTAACGTATAAGCATAAAAATCACACGTTTCTAAGTAAGTTGGACCTATACGATTTCTACTAAAACACCTAGAATTATTTTGAGCTTTTATATGGTTTTGCGTTATGATTTTAACCGTATACTTTGGCCTTACCATCTTAAATTTTAACACATGACCACCCTATATTTGAACGTGAACTACTTAATCAACTGGTAAACTAACGAGACCAACAAATAACTAGGTCTAACAACTTGATTTGATCACCTAAACGAGCCTAAAGCATGTCACGATTTCATAAGATTTTTCAGGAAATTAAATCACTTATGGGCCGGTAAGCCCAAAAAGCTATTTTTAGCTTATTACAATAAGCTGAGCATAAAAAGCTCTTTTGAAATGATTTTGTCACTTAAAATGATGGATTTTGATAAACCTAGTGTTCCCCCAAACCCTTTGGATCATAAAACGTTAACGGGCCTTAAATTTGGATCGATAGGCCCATTTAATGAAAAATAAGAAGGTTAAGCTAATAAGCTGTTGAAATAAGCTATTTTGAACCTTCTGAGCTTATTTGAATAATAAAAGTGTTAAACTTTAAGTTTGGTAATTTTTGAACTATTTTTGCAAATTTTCGTTAACGAGGGACTAAAACTGTCAAACTTGTAAAGTTTGGGTAAAAACTGTCAAAAACTATTTTCTAAGGTTATAAACTGTTAATATTGAAACTTAGTATTAATAAATGTAAATATTGATATTATTGGACCTAAAATGTAATAATATATAACTTTGGACTAACGATATAAATATATTCCGTTAAGGGTAAAATGTGTAAATTTGAGAAACATAAAGGATTGAATTGTAATATTTATTTTGAATAATAATTTTATATATAAATATATTTATATATATTAAGATGATAAAAGTATAAACGTAACTTATATATATATATATATATATATATATATATATATATATATATATATATACGTATAAAATTCGTATAACTAAAATTAAACTTTAGACGATAAAACAATGTAATTATCTTTCTTTTACATCTACGACGTAACACAACACCTATACACATTATGATTTATTCATGACTAATAATTAATGTTCGCAATAAAACGAGACTTAGAAACTGAAACTTGCCTTATCTTTTAGGTTGTGTGTGAAGCCGTTGCCTTGCATCGTTGAGATTACGATTATTCTATTGTACTACTAAGGTGAGTTCATAGCCCACACTTAACTTGTTTTGTGGGGGGATACATGCTTAAAAACCGAACACAAGTCTTTTCTTGATATTGTTATTGCTTAAGTAGCTATTGCCAAAAGTCCCTCGATCATGAACCTTAATCACTTGCAGGGTGAACGTAAATAATTGTGAATAGATCTATTAGGGATTGACAATCCCCATTTGGTTGCTAGAGGAAAGTCACCAAATGCACTTTATTTGATATCATAGGTTACTGGCAAATACCTATCTTGGGGGCAACTTATTTCACATCATTATTATGGATAATTTTGATGTCTGTTGAATCGTTGAGTGTCATGAGCTTAAGGCAATAATGGATGTGATTTTCAGCTTGTTTATTTGTATCGATATTACAATAAACATCTATCTCTTGTGTTCAAACTATTAATTATAAACCTATGAATTTCACTCAACTTTTGTTGACTTTTAGCATGTTTATCTCATGTAACTAAATGGAATGGATGGCAAAGGCACGAAGTGGGCAAATAAAGAAATGTTTATTTCTCTTTGAATAAAAACTTGTTGTTGAATAATGAAACATCTTGGAAACATGGATATTTGGTATTTTAAATAAAACTTAAAACGTCTCATTTGAGTCGTTTTCTATAATTGTGACAAAGATCCTCGATATAATACCCCAAAAGTCTTCCGCTGTCAATATAAGTCTTCCGCTGTATTGTTCGTTTTTGGGGGTGTTATACCCCTTATTACCATCCTATCGGATTCCGATTCTGAGGATAATCTTCCCCCCACAGATCCACCAGCACCATTAGCACCACCAGCTCCACCATCATCACATGATATACCACCAGTTCCCCCTAGGAGAACCCGTGAGACAGCATGAAAAAGGACACTTCCTGTGCCCTCACCACCAACATCACCATTACCACACCCACATCTGTACATGCTGCCTACATATGTACCACTATCAGTTCCAACATCTTCACCACCACCTCTACCATCCTCTCATCCCCGAGATGATATTCCTGAGG
This sequence comes from Artemisia argyi, assembly GCA_030686995.1. Classification (NCBI taxonomy): domain Eukaryota; kingdom Viridiplantae; phylum Streptophyta; class Magnoliopsida; order Asterales; family Asteraceae; genus Artemisia; species Artemisia argyi. The sequence goes on along the minus strand of CM060692.1, from coordinate 28,438,042 downwards.
ACATGATGCCACTTTGAAAAAGAACATGCTTTTATTCACCACCATCACATACAGATTTCACTCCCACATCCCGACCATTTGAGCTCGGAAAAAGTGCAAGCCCAAAACTGCTCTTTGACACTACCATCCTTTCCTGACTTTACTCCTTTACCATGGGTGTTTAAGATAGGAGAAAGATCACGGTTAGCGATGAACCAACAATCTACCATTTCCACCCTTATGGCACATATGGAACGACATGAGAAACAGACCGATACTGCCTTAGAATCGGTTAAGCATACAGCCGAGAACCTACTAACTAGCCAAGATACCATGCAACAAAAATTAGGTACCTTAGACATCGGGCTACAGGAAACCCGTGACAAGGTAAACAACTTGGAGGAAAGTCACGGACAGCTAAGACAAGATATACCTGTGCTATATGAAAATGAACTAAAGTTACTACATGAGATGATGAAGCGGGACGATGATCTGTTGATAGCTCAATCTAAGATTGCCACATTAGAGAAGGTTGTGGAAGATAATCAGGTCCAATATCAAGAGAGCATACAGACCCTTCTCAACAAGATTGCAGAGCTAGAGAGTCATCCTGGAGGAGCATCTTTGTAACACCCCCAAATTTGGGATACGCAGCGGAATGAAAGCTGGGTGTTACTCGACGGTACAACAGTTATAATAATAGAAAAACAATCTACAATTGGATTGTTAAAATGATTTATTATTCAGTATCAGAGTTTACAAAATAAGGTCCCAATAGCTTTACAATTTGTTAAATAATTTATCAAAGAATAATAGAATCTTAGCCTTCCTTCCGTATCCATGTCCTTCCATGCCATCCTTGTTTGTTATGGACCTGAGATAAACATGCTAAAAAGTCAACACAACGGTTGAGTGAATCCACAGTGTTTATGAATGAGTAATAGTTTGAACACAAGTCAAATAGTTATAAAACAACGTATTGCAGCGTAGCATATTGCACTAAGTCTCATGACACGCAAACCTTAACAGTTTGGACATTATAGTAATGAGCTATAATGTAAAGTTACCGACATTATAATAATAATGTTGGTAATAATGCCCTCGAGCAGGAGCTTGCCAACTTCCCGGTTTTACTTCAAATATAGTACATTTGGTTACCTATCCGGCTAACACAAATGGGGACGTCAATTCCAATAGATCTATTCACTATATTCGCGTTCACTCGCAAGTGATTAATGGCTCATGATATGAGGGTCTTTTAGTGGCAACACAGCTAACTTAGGCAATACCAGATCAGGATAGCATACAGAAAAATACTTGTGTTCGGTTTGTAGCATGTATCTCCCCACAAGTTTTAAAAGCAGTATAAAAATGTAAAAGTGGGACTATGAACTCACCTGGGCAGTCTGGATGGAAAACAAAGTTAAATGAAGTTGATAAACGTCTCCGGCTTGAAACCTGATTTATTAGGTCAAGTTCTTAGTAATTGCTTCTGATTATATAAGTTTTTCAATGTTCGTTTCGTTTTATTTTAATGGTTAAATATTTTATTGAACCAATATGTAGTTTCAAAAGTATTATTTTATTATATTTTCTTATCTGTAAGATTTGGTTCCGTCCGTTCGTTAAATGGATACTTCGTTTGTTAGTTATAGTACAAAACGTATATTAAGTTTAAATAAAACTTAATAATAATAATAATAATAATAATAATAATAATAATAATAATAATAATAATAATAATAATAATAATAATAATATTAAATAATAATTAGGGTTTATATATATTTTCATTTTAGACCCTCAAGTTTCTAAAGTTGACAAATTTTACCCTCGAACTATATAAAAATGGCAACTTTTACCCTCGAACTATATAAAAATGGCAACTTTTACCCTTGAAAACTTTGGTACTTGACATATAAAAATATTTATTTAAAACAAAACCAGGTGAATCCGTTTATTTAGAATATGAGTTACATCATATTAGTTAGTTGTTGTGATTAGTTAAACCGATAATGTTTAAAAAATTTAGACGTGGAAAAATGGATAAGTATTAGTTTAATTTAAGTGAAAATTTACCGGTGGTTACAGTCTCACTCCCTTAACGGAATCTCGTCCCGAGATTCAGTCTATGTTAGGTGTTTTGAAATGATAAGGCCAAAATATTTAATTTATGAAAACTTATTATTTAGATTTACATGCGCAAATATTATTCCAAAGGTCATATAAACTTAAGAAATTTTATTTTAAATGAAGATTGTTATTTATAAAAATTTATCATGTTTCAGTAATTATCTTTGAAAATATCCTGATTTCAAATTTCTCGTTTTTGTAAAATAATTTTTTTTTTTTTTTTTTGACATCGAAAAACTGTCTTTTAAATAAGAAAATTTCTGATGAAAACTTAATTTTAAACTTTTGTAGATGATGAATCCGTTTGTTCCTTAGTTAAAAATTTTTAAAATTTTCAAACGTTCATGAACAGTGATCCCAACGGTTGTGAATAGTAATTTCCAATGGTCGTGAATAGTGTTTCAACGGCTAGTTTATCTCATAAATACCCCATTTCAATCCTCATTCTTTCCTATTAATCTCTTCACCTATATTCCTTACAAAATGTTGCATCCTATTACTATTATTGCGATCGTGTACGTTGTTACTACTTCTATCTACATGACCTACGTTCCAGAAGAAGATTATGCATTATTGGCCGGGATTTTAGTGTTTCTTATACCACTCTTGGTTCTAGCAATTGTTATCGATGAGGTTTGGAAGTAATAGACAGTATCGTGGTAGGAGCGTTGAAATAAATTTTCTATGTAATCTTTAGTGAATATGTAATAAGATTTGGTTGTTTTATGTATAAAACCATGTTTTGCGTTCATAATTTGTTTATTGTGCAAAATATTCAAGGTGTTATATCCGGTCGTAGTTCTCGTTCTCGTAGGTGTAGTTGTGTTCTTTATTATCCTAGTGGATCAACATATTGGCGATTATATTCCTTATTTGGTGGTTTTTGTAACTTCAATATTACCGATGCTAATTATATTGTTATGTATTAATATTCATGTGTTTTATGTTATTTGTGTTTTATGAATTTCAGTGATCCTCGGATTTTATACTCATGTTATTTCAGTTATAAATAAGCCCACTTATTTATAATTCATTATTTACATCGCAAGGCGTCCCAAAACAATGTAAACAAAGAAATATAAACTTATGGTTCGGTGATTCATAATATCTTTATTTAAATAAAAAGGCGTCCCAATTCATTTAAATAAAGACATTGCAAATCATCCTACTTAAGAATTTCTGAATTAACATTCGTAATTAAGTATTCTGGGAGTACGGAGAGAGTATTTACACTCATTTTTGGACATGAGAGTAAGATAATCAAGGTGAGTTGACATAGTTTTTTTTTTTTTATAGTGAAGAGTATATTTTTTAACGTAAATAAGATAAGAATTATGGAAACCACAACGTCTTAGGAATGTTTTATAAATTTTGGAAATATAGAAGTAGATACATGCTCAGAAAGATAGGATTAAAATGTAATGCCTTAGAATAGGCATCTGCAGACATGTTTGTTTGTATAAAGTGATCAGAAGTATATCATAAATGTATATACCAGTTTACTAAAGTTTTTGAGTAACATAATTACCTGGAAGTCACATAATCATCCGGAGGCTGGAAGGCACAGGCAACGAAAGGCTATAGAACATTTTTGTGAAAAAGTGGTTATAGTTCGGATCTCAATTAGACCCGTTTCTCTATAACTATAGCTCTGATACCAATCTGTAACACCCCCAAATTTGGGATACGCAGCGGAATGAAAGCTGGGTGTTACTCGACGGTACAACAGTTATAATAATAGAAAAACAATCTACAATTGGATTGTTAAAATGATTTATTATTCAGTATCAGAGTTTACAAAATAAGGTCCCAATAGCTTTACAATTTGTTAAATAATTTATCAAAGAATAATAGAATCTTAGCCTTCCTTCCGTATCCATGTCCTTCCATGCCATCCTTGTTTGTTATGGACCTGAGATAAACATGCTAAAAAGTCAACACAACGGTTGAGTGAATCCACAGTGTTTATGAATGAGTAATAGTTTGAACACAAGTCAAATAGTTATAAAACAACGTATTGCAGCGTAGCATATTGCACTAAGTCTCATGACACGCAAACCTTAACAGTTTGGACATTATAGTAATGAGCTATAATGTAAAGTTACCGACATTATAATAATAATGTTGGTAATAATGCCCTCGAGCAGGAGCTTGCCAACTTCCCGGTTTTACTTCAAATATAGTACATTTGGTTACCTATCCGGCTAACACAAATGGGGACGTCAATTCCAATAGATCTATTCACTATATTCGCGTTCACTCGCAAGTGATTAATGGCTCATGATATGAGGGTCTTTTAGTGGCAACACAGCTAACTTAGGCAATACCAGATCAGGATAGCATACAGAAAAATACTTGTGTTTGGTTTGTAGCATGTATCTCCCCACAAGTTTTAAAAGCAGTATAAAAATGTAAAAGTGGGACTATGAACTCACCTGGGCAGTCTGGATGGAAAACAAAGTTAAATGAAGTTGATAAACGTCTCCGGCTTGAAACCTGATTTATTAGGTCAAGTTCTTAGTAATTGCTTCTGATTATATAAGTTTTTCAATGTTCGTTTCGTTTTAGTTTAATGGTTAAATATTTTATTGAACCAATATGTAGTTTCAAAAGTATTATTTTATTATATTTTCTTATCTGTAAGATTTGGTTCCGTCCGTTCGTTAAATGGATACTTCGTTTGTTAGTTATAGTACAAAACGTATATTAAGTTTAAATAAAACTTAATAATAATAATAATAATAATAATAATAATAATAATAATAATAATAATAATAATAATAATAATAATAATAATAATAATATTAAATAATAATTAGGGTTTATATATATTTTCATTTTAGACCCTCAAGTTTCTAAAGTTGACAAATTTTACCCTCGAACTATATAAAAATGGCAACTTTTACCCTCGAACTATATAAAAATGGCAACTTTTACCCTTGAAAACTTTGGTACTTGACATATAAAAATATTTATTTAAAACAAAACCAGGTGAATCCGTTTATTTAGAATATGAGTTACATCATATTAGTTAGTTGTTGTGATTAGTTAAACCGATAATGTTTAAAAAATTTAGACGTGGAAAAATGGATAAGTATTAGTTTAATTTAAGTGAAAATTTACCGGTGGTTACAATCTTCATCTGGCAAACGGAAGTTTGATGACAAAAGAACCACTCATCACCACAACAACCACCCCAACAACAACAAAAACTATAACAACAATAACAACAACATCAACAACAACAACAACAACAACAACAACAACAACAACAACAACAACAATAACAACAATAACAACAACAACAACAACAACAACAACAACAACAATCGTAAAAATAACTACAATTATTAGCAAAACCGCAACAACCACCACAATCAACAGAACCGCAGGCAGGAAGTTGCCACACCTTCTGAAGGAAGTGGTTATGCTGGAAGACTTCCTTTATGCAACCGATGCATGTTGCATCACCATGGGCCTTGCACTGTTAAGTGTACAAAATGTCAGAGGATCGGCCATCAAGCCAAAGACTGCAGAGTCACTGGTGCTAATTTGCAGCTGGTAATCGTGATATGCCACAGATGTGGTAAGAAAGGACACTACAAGAATCAGTGCCCAAAACAGAATGCCAACCAGAACAACAATGCCCGTGGAAGAGTTCACTTGCTAGGAGATGGAAACACTCAGCATAACCCGGATGTGGTCACGGGTACGTTTCCTCTTAACCAACATCTAGCTAAAGTATTATTTGATATAGGAGCTATCTATCCCTTTTGCATCCTTACTTAAACTTACTCCCACTGCCCTAAACGAAACCTACAAAATTGAACTAGCCAACGGAAAATTAGTAAGCACTAACTCAATAATCCAAGGTTGCACACTAACCTTACTAAACCAATCTTTCAACGTCGACCTCATGCCTATTGAACTCGGTAGCTTTGATGTTATCATCGGTATGGACTGGCTATCCAAGTACCATGCAAGAATCATATGTGACGAGAAGGTGGTTCACATTCCATTCAAGGATGAAACTTTGATTATCCGAGGTAATCAAAGTAAGACCCGACTAAGCATTATATCTTGCATCAAAACCATGAAGTATATTGATAGAAGATGTCACGCATTCCTAGCTCATGTGACGGAGAAAAAGCCGGATGAGAAAAGACTAGAAGATGTACATGTGGTAAGAGATTTTCCGGAAGTTTTTCCCGAGGAATTGCCTGGTCTGCCACCTATTCGTTAGGTAGAGTTCCAAATTGAATTGGTGCCGGGAGCAGCGCCAGTAGCACGAGCACCGTACCGCTTAGCCCCATCAGAAATGCAAGAACTATCTAACCAACTACAGGAGCTGCTGGATAGAGGTTTCATTCGACCTAGTTCTTTGCCTTGGGGAGCTCCTGTCCTATTTTTCAAAAAGAAGGATGGAACTTTTAGAATGTGTATTAATTACCGGGAGTTGAATAAACTTACGCTGAAGAATCGATATCCATTACTATCACAATTCACAATTTCAGGTCATTTTCCAAACCTCGACAATTTACTATTCACAAGTTACTATTCATCATTTACTATTCACCGATCATTATTCATCATTTCACTATTCATCATTTTCGGAGTTAGTTTGAGATTTTGAGAAGCGTTCAAAAATTTTACTATTCACATGACACTATTCATTCCCGGAAGGAAAACACTATTCACGAACATCATTCATCTCACTGTAAACCTAGTTTACGGGTATTCATATTCGCGTAACCAGTTTGGTTTAGCTGCGAAATCATGCATCATCAGTAAGGACACTTCATATGGACTATAAATAGTCTACATATCATCACAATAGCATTTGCATACTATTCCACTTGTAGGTTATTTAAATTAACATTTTTCGTATATTTGATATTTTACGTATATTTAAACTTAAATAAACGTTAACATGCGATCAATAAATGCGACTAACACATCCGACACTCCCCACAATGATCCTAACATATTTTCATACTCAGTATAATGATATAAAAATTATATTATTAATTTATGTAGGACCTTAAATATCACAACTTTATCACAACAATAGAAGCAAAGATGAAGTAGAGATGGAAAGATGGTGACTTGATATATGTATATGTATGTCGTGTATGTATATATAGAGAGAGATGGAAATGACAACTTTATTAAGAGAGAAACACACACAATATACACACAAGCACACACCTCAAATGAGCTTTGAGGTGTTTATATAGTTGGTTACATAATGCCCTAAAGGCCTTTTCATGGGCTTGGAGATGGATTGGGCTTTTTACATAAATATTTTCTTAACATAAATGGACTAGCTTAATATAAATATTAACCTATTAGCTTAGCCCAATCCATGAGCCCTTTGACTATTCTATTGTATTCTATGACACATTACAAAGTTACACGTATGAGAATGACCATCACTTTCTAATATAATTTTTAATGCTAACAATCTCCCCCTAAGGGGTGGTCATTCGAATGATGCTCCACTTGATTAGGTCGTTGTCTTTGTTGTTGTTGAACATTGTGTGTCGTAGTAGAATAGTCATTAGTCTTTGTTCCTTCATGCTTTGTGATCTTTGATGACTGACTTTTCATCGTTCTTTGTTCTTTTATGATGTGGAGCAATATGCCTTTTGTCACTTATGCATCTGTGGTGGTTGTTCGCCATTCCAACATGCTCATACGTCTTTAAACTTTAAGATTCACACATTAGCAGTTCCCTTTCTTTCACTTAGATCTTTGTCTCTTTACTTTGTAGATTCTTCTTTTTGGCGTAGAATCTTTCTTTGAACTTTGTGTTGCTTAGATCTTTGAGGGAGCTTTCTTAGACTTTGTGATGTAAGTATGATCATGTGGAATCTGTCGCCATGGAGATGATGTATAGCTGCAGGTAAACAGTTAGCAATAAATCAACCGTTACTTACAGATAAGGAATTAGAGATCGTCAACAGCATAGTGTGAAGACTCCTTCTAACCCTTACCAAGGCCGTTCCAATTTCAGATACTCCCGAGGGAGCGTACGAGACCTACTAAGTATCTCAACGAACGGGTGAGTCGCTGGGGATCACTCCACGACTGTAGACCGTTTGAAACCACCGCGAACACTAAGCGTAACCCATAAAGAATTACCAAAGTGACCTGCTGTCAGGGCTGTTAGATGTTGACCCTGGCAGGAATTTCCATTCAATCATTGAGAATCACTTGTTTGAATTCTCTCATAAATGTTCTGGCAGATTGCTAAGATCTGCGTAGGACTCTAAAGTTTACATCTGGCGTTCTTAATGATGAACAACCAGTGTAGAAATATCATGTGTTCCTATGTGTTGGGAATTATACTAACAGTTACCACGACTAGTGAAGATGTTACAACTGCAGAAGATTGTACTTGCAGTGGAAACTCATTACCACTGCAAGAACAAATATTACCACTGCTTACTTGATAACTGTTAGAGTAACGCGTAGAGATAAATATAGAATAGATCTTGAGTATATCTTATTCTATTAGCATTATACTTATCTTGTAGAAGAGGACTCCTTGTTGTATAAAAGGAGATCCTAGGTTATAGTTAGAATATATCTTTCTAATACGTTTTTCCTAGAGCTTCAAGGTGTAACCCTAGTGATATCATAGATCACTTGTATTATTATCATTAATAATATTGGAGCTATTTGTTTGTTACATACATTGTTCTCACATACATATAACTGTTTCATTCACAATCAATCTTCTAAGTATCATTAAGTAGATTCCGCATACTTAGTGGTATTACTCAAAGTATCATATTAACACAAGTTCAAGGTGTTCACGATCCAACACTATGAGATCTTTTGATGAATCTCGGGGCTCTAGACTCGATAAGTGCATAATTTGGTTTCCTATGCGGAGATTAGGGAGAGGTCTCCTGCTTCAATATCAACCATCTCTAAGAGACAGGTCGATAGATTACACCGGTTCCCCGTGAGAATGAAACAAGCTCGTTTAAGAGAACTTGAGTGGTTAAGAAGGTTTAGTGCAGTGCGTCACTGGGTCCATGACGTCTTTGTCTTCAATACCGGTGTCACCTTAGTAACAACCAGTAGCATACGAATTGTACCCGGTGTCTGCCTTAAGGTTGAACATATGGAGGGCTATTTCTTTTCACCCTTTTTCATAACTTTTCTTTTTAATTCTTCAACCCCTTCTTTCTCCTTTCTCATTTTATCCTTTTTTCAATCATACCTAAGGACTTCTAATTCTAATCTATTGGAATTGTCCTTGGGTAGATCCCTCCGGCTCTGGCGGATCATAGGACGGTTTTTCCCTAACCTTAGTCACCTTATAACTCCATGACTATCCTATCATTGCCATGAAACCATTTATTGAAAATCTCTCAAAGTGTTTATGATAATAAAACACATTGTTGTTACCACTTTGAGAGTTTTGCATTTCATTTGAAGGACTCCCCCTTCACATGTACTCATGTAATTTTTAAGAAATTTGCACATGCGGGAGGAGTTTGCACTTTTTGAATTGATCCACTTTCAGTGAACATGACCGATTCGAGACACGCTTACATCACTAGTTAGACTAGCTTGAAGTTATTACCCGTCCTGGTCAAGTCCAAAGAAAGTCTCTCGATACGGTATATTCTACTCAGACAAGTCCTATTCGAGACACGCTTACATCACTAGTTAGACTAGCTTGAAATTATTACCCGTCCAGGACAAGTCTTTTCATTTACTGACATTTTAAGCTTCGTCAATTCATTGGTACTTACTGAGTCGAGCTCTTCTGAGATTCAATCACAAACTTTAAACATCTTTGATCACATTTTAATCATGTCTTCTCCCCCTCAAAAATAGCATAACGTGATATTTTTTATATTAACTGATTAAGGGAAAGCTTTTGGAGAGAAAGACAGATTTCATTTTGCATGAATTCGGAACATTTTTGTTTTTATACTCCCCCTTAATAATAGCACATTTTAAGATCAATTAAGTATTTTGATGGAGTTATCTTGAGCACTCATTTTGAGAGATTTTGAGGAATCTTTTGAACAATCTTGAAAAAGTGCTCAAGAATTTTGTTTGAAAACGAGTTTATGCTTGAAATCTTTTTCGTTTGTTTAGACTCGAACTTTTTGAAAAAGATTTCGTCATTGAACGTACGAGTCCTTGATTTGAAAATAATCATAAGTCATCATATAAGTCCGGGTTTCATACGAAAGTATACGAAAGCCATAGTGAAGAAACTTTTGTGAGACGACATGTTTTAGAAAAAACATTTAAAAGAACTCCCATTCAAGCATCTGTACATGTCCGTATCATTGTTGAAAGACATTTCTAGACACGTACAAAATATTGATTTATACGAGAGACATGTCGTGAGAAGAAAATTTTTGGATTTTTTTGATTTCATATTGTTTTTGGATTTTTTGAAAATTTTATATTTTTATATTTTGTTTTTGATGGTTTTTCAAATTTTGTATTTTGTTTTTCAAAACTATTTACAGCGAAGCAATTTTGAAAACATTTTTCAAGAAGATTCGAGAAGACGTTCTAGCTCCTCAGGAGTTAGGCTTCGCATGCCAATTCGTCGAACTAAATAGTCAAACCGTTCTTTTGGAAGGGCTTTAGTAAATAGATCGGCGAGTTGGTAATCAGTCTTAATGAAAAATAATTCAACAGTACCCTCTTCCACGTGTTCTTTGATGAAATGGTAGCGGACTTTGATATGCTTCGTCTTAGAGTGATGTACGGGATTGCACGAGATGGCTATGGCACTTTTTAAGTCACAATACATAGGTATTTTGTCAAAAGTAAAGCCATAATCTGTGAGCTGTGTCCGCATCCAAAAACCTTGGGCACAACACGCAGATAGAGACACATACTCGGCTTCGGCGGTTGATAGTGCAGTACAATCCTGTTTCTTTGACGACCAGCTTACTAGCTTTTCACCCAAAAATTGTGCTCCACCTGATGTACTCTTTGCTGTAACTTGATCACCAGCATGGTCTGCATATGAAAATGCTGTTTGATTAAACCCCGAATCCTTCGGATACCAAAGTCCTATGTTAATGGTGCTTCGTAGGTACTGCAAGATCCGTTTAACCTCTTTGAGGTGAAGTTCGGTAGGCTTTGCCTGAAACCGTGCTAACAAACAAACAACAAATTGAATATCGGGTCGACTAGCAGTTAGGTACATGAGAGAACCGATCATGCTCCGATATTTCTTCAGATCGATGGGTTTCCCAAACAAATCAGCACCTATTTTTGGTGAAGTGACCATTGGTGTACCAACAGAATCACAGTTATCCATTCCATGTTTTTTCAAAATCTCTATTGCATATTTAGCTTGACTGATAAAAATACCACGAGGGGATTGATGTATTTGTAAACCAAGAAAGAATTTTAGTTCCCCCATCATGGACATTTCAAATTTGCTTTTCATGAGATTTTCAAAATGTTTTGAATGGTTAGGATTGGTTGATCCAAAAATAATGTCGTCCACGTAAATTTGAACGATCAAAATGTCATATTTGAATTTTTTGATAAACAAGGTGTCATCAACCGTTCCTTTGGTGAAATTGTTATTGAGCAAGAAAGATGATAGTTCAAGATACCACGCTCTTGGAGCTTGTTTTAGACCATAAATGGCTTTCTTAAGCTTGTAGATGTAGTCTGGATGATCTTTGTCGATGAATCCCTCTGGCTGACTCACATACACTTCTTCTTTCAGAGTTCCATTCAAGAAAGCAGTCTTAATATCCATCTGATAGACTGTGATGTTTTTGTGAGTGGTATAGGCTAAGAAAATTCGGACTGCTTCAAGTCTAGCTACAGGCGCGAATGATTCCTCGAAATCTATCCCTTCTTCTTGTGGATAACCTTTAGCCACGAGACGAGCTTTGTTGCGAATAACAGTCATTTCCTCATCCAGTTTGTTCTTCCACAACCACTTGAGATCAAGAACACGTATATCAAGTGGTCGTTCAACAAGTTCCCAACTATCATGTAACTAGTATTGAAGAATTTCATCCTGCATTGCTTTAATCCAAGGGTTTTCTGCCATTGCTTCCCGAATGTTCTTTGGTTCTTTGAGGTTGATTGAGCAAATATAAATGCACAATTCGAGATCGGTGGCAAGTTGTCTCCTTGTCTGAACTGGCTTTGAAGGTTCACCAATAACATGTTCTATTGGATGGTCTTTTGTCCATTGAAACGTAGAAGGGTACCTTGGGTTTAACGAATGTGTGTTAGATGGTTCTTGTAACCTTGAAGAAGATTCAGCAGAGTCTGTTGCAAACGGGTTTTCAAATACTTCTTCTTCTTCTAACGCAACTTCGTTTGAATTATTTGTTGGTTCTTCTTGAGAATTAGCGTTTTGGTTTTGCTCATCAACTCTTGGTAGAACAATTTCAATAACTGGAGTTGCTGGAGTAGATGTTGATGATGCTGAGGGAGTTGGTGCTTCAACTTCGATTGTCGTAGATGCATCTTGTGATGGTGGTGGTTGATGGTTTTGAGCGGGTGCAGCGGAATGTTGTTGAGATGCATTAGTCGAGGTTCCACCATAATATTCATCAAACATTAACTCGAAGAAATTTTCCAGTTCTTGTTCTGAAGGTTTATCCGTGTTTGTTGAATGAGCTCCTTGAGGCACAAGTCCTGAACTGATGTGTCCAGAAGTCTGCAAGTTTGGTGCGGGTCCTAATCCGTTTTGATTAGAAGCCATTGGATTAAGCGCGGGTTCTAGAGCGAGTCTCTCAGAAGCAAAGATAACACAACTTAAATATCACAACTTTATCACAACTTGCAATATCACAACTTTATCACAACAATAGAAGCAAAGATGAAGTAGAGATGGAAAGATGGTGACTTGATATATGTATATGTATGTCGTGTATGTATATATAGAGAGAGATGGAAATGACAACTTTATTAAGAGAGAAACACACACAATACACACACAAGCACACACCTCAAATGAGCTTTGAGGTGTTTATATAGTTGGTTACATAATGCCCTAAAGGCTTTTTCATGGGCTTGGAGATGGATAAGCCTTTTTACATAAATATGTTCTTAACATAAATGGACTAGCTAAATATAAATATTAACCTATTAGCTTAGCCCAATCCATGAGCCCTTTGACTATTCTATTGTATTCTACGACACATTACAAAGTTACACGTATGAGAATGACTATCACTTTCTAATATAATTTTTAATGCTAACAATTTACCCGGTGTTTTCAAATCAACTGCTACATTTTCCGTTAAGAGCTTATAATTTCGTCGGCTTACGATATTTCAACCCGATAATTATTCTGACACCCGATTCTTGCAAGGAATATGATTTTACAATTTTTACAACTTCGTCATATTTTATTTTACCTCGTCACAATTTATTTCTAGTTAACTCGGTACCCGGTAACACCTAATACACAAAAATACCTAAACTAATATTAAATGTATTAAATCCTAGATATTTATTACAAGTTAATTAGTGGAGCATGGTTGCTCTTTTCCTTTCCCAAATTTCAGCCGAACCACAGCTGCACCCATTTACCCACTTTGACAATTTTTCTCTTTGCTCATTAATGCTTACTAATAACTTAATATATTATATGTACTATCATATCTTACTTATATTATATAAATGATACACTAATTAGATCACTTCACACAAGAAAAACATAAAACTCTTCCGTTTATCTTGTATGTTCGGCCAAGAACAAGAAAACATCAAGGATCCATCAATTTTTCAAGATCAAGTTATAATCAAATCCCATTAGTTACCTATTACAAGGTTTTGAAATATAAACCTATAGGTTAATTAAGTTTTTATCACCAAACTCACTAATCTTTCAAAGTAAGTGTACTAAACTCTTTTCCATAATTTTACCAAGTTCTTACAAAGTTCATATTATTTTTATACAAGATTTACATGCATGTGCAAGTTTATACCACTCTATTTACACTTTTATACCATTTTAGCTCTAAAAATGTATTATATGTAAAGCCTTGATAGATTAGCTTGATAGATTACCTACTGTCCTTGTTTTCAAAACGTGGGAAAATCAGTGGGTTGTAGGTAATTTTGGACAAAATAACTAGAAGATGATTTCAAAAACGAAGCCATGGGCGAAAGAACGAGCAACAACGAGCTTATAACGAAGGAGATATGATTTATTCAAAGTTTAACGACGAAAAACTATTTTCTGAAAATAACGTTGCTGTTGGACGACATTCAACGGACAAAATGAGGCGTTAGACGTAACCTAAAGGAGCCGAACTACCAAAAATGTGTCAGTACATGTTAATACGAAGCCGTGGATATAAAGAACGTAGAAAATGAGCCTATAACGACCAAGATATTCACGTTTCAAACCCGATAACTTATATTATTTTGACAGCCACTATATGAAATAATATTCTACGTACTAAAAACTATATTTTCTAATAACAACATTGGAGAGCCGTATTTCTTACCCATTGAAGCACGTACGATCAAGAGTTTATTTACACGACTATTAGATGTCATTTCAAGGTTTTCAAAATACCGAGTTAAACACTACACTATATGCACAATATATTACGACTAGTTTTGCAAGTCTAGTTGGACATATTTTTCCCAAGTTATGGAAAACACTATATTTCAACGATAACTATATTTCCAAATTACGAGTGGTATAGGCATCATGTGCATGTGCATTCACTACATCGTTTCATAATCTAAAGTAGAATCATATTCATTCACATTAGGTTGCGGCTAGTGTTCGCGCCTTGTTGTCCCGATCATTACACCATCATTGTACCATCACTTCAGGTGAGTTTTCATAGCCCCGTTTACATTCTTTTATTGTTTTCAAATTCCACGGGGGAGAATACATTGCACCATTTTTCCATACGGGCCTAAGTATCAAATTCATGTACATTGCTTAAGTTACCGCATTGCCTGGTTAAGGTCCCCTATTCATTTTCATGAACCGTTAATTATGTGTAAGCGAGAGTGAGTGGATAGATCTATTGAGGGTGACGCCTCCATCCGTGTTGGTTTACCAACCGTCATAACGGATGCATCTCATTTCTAACATCATCAGAGTGCCTGGCAAAACACTCTGGAAGGGCATTTTCATCAGTTTAGCTTCGGGGTCATGAGCTTAAGGTCTATTGTATGATTTTTCATGAGACTTATGTCTTGTACATTATACTTGAGGCTACCGTATAACATTTATTTTCATAAACCTATGATTTCTCACCAACATTATTGTTGACCGTTTTTAGCAATGTATTTTCAGGTAATTAAGACATCATGATGGCATGCATTTTGGACATCCTTGGAGTCGCGGAGTCGACGCGTCTCACCTTTTATTTCATGCACTTATGTAACGTTTGATCATGTTGAACTTGTTTTCATAAACTTGCAACACCATTTTGGGACCTATTTTGTAAACTCTGAATGTTTTAATGATCAAATGATGTATTTTCAAAAATGACACTTTAGGTCGTTCAATATAACCTTGTATGAGATGCCATGAACGTTACACCCAGGCATTCCATTCCGCTGCCAAACAGGTAAATTCAGGGTGTGACAGATTGGCATCAAAGCTAAGGTTATAGCGAACTAGGATGTATCTTGGACCCTAGACTATAACCACATCATCATAGCATCTCATCATTTCATCATAAGTGCATATTCATTAGTTATGTTGTTTCATGCACACACTATGCGAATTGTTTATGCTTATACTCATATATAATTATATTGACCTGGTTCACAAGTGACATGTCTTCACCCAACCACCCTGTGATCATCCTAGCAGACTCGGATATCGAGGATGTTTTTTCATCCATTAATACACCTACATCACCACTCTCACCTTCATATACTTCGACATTCACATATCACTCACATTTGTTAGGTGATAACTCCCACCCGTTTTGAGATTTTAGCACCACCTGAACCCGACTTAGGAGAGACTAACCTTGCCTTTTCAGTACCACCATTTCCATTTCCCTTTTCCATTCCCACTTGCCATGAATTAGATGACACCTTGCGGATAATATCAAGATCACGGACTCAACAGGGACATCCGCAGATTCCTCAAGAATGGTTTGGAATCTACACTATCTCGGACATGATTGATGCATAACTTTAGACCCCACTCTAGGACTCACCTCAACCCTATAATGCCACAACCCTAATTTCACTCAGAGGGACACCAGGAAGCCTCTAGACTAGACTTATATCTTTACTAGCTTTTACTATTATCCTAGTTTCCCGAGGTGTGGGACATAGTTTAAAGAACTTGTTGTCTTTTGGTTGTTGTACAAACAAATGTATCAAGTGTGACTCTACTATGTAGGAATGGTTGTGCTATCTATGATATCGGTCCGTGTAGACCGAAATTTTCATGTGTTGTATTCATGTGTTGTGAGTGAATATACATGTTGTGGTTGTATATATTGTGAACGATGATCATTTCTAGTATGATTTCTCATTGTTGGATTCCGTTGTAATTTATCAGAAATATGGCACCAAGGAAGGATAAGGCTGCACCGACTACACCAGCCATGACACAAGCCGCTATCCGGAAACTTGTTAAGGATAGCATAGCTGAGGCACTAGTGGTTGAAAGAGCTGCTGTAGCTGCAAGAGCTGCTGAGGCCGCTTCTCAGGTGGAGACATCTGGGCAGGCTAGTAATGGAACTAATGGGCGTAAGTGTACATACAAAGACTTCAAAAGTGGTGATCCTATAAAATTCAAAGGCACTAAAGGAGCCACTGCTATGATTCGTTGGTTCAAACATACCGAATCTGTATTTGATCTATGCAACTGCCCTGAGGAATCCAAGGTAAAGTTTGCTGCGAGCACTCTTCTTGATGAAGCTATGTCATGGTGGAATTCTTATACGAAGCCCATGGGAAAGGAAAATGCCCACAAGCTTACATGGGATGAATTCAAGAAGTTAGTGACTAAGAAATTTTGTCCACGCACGGAAGTGAAAAAGTTGGAGACAGAGTTTTATGAACTAGTGACCGTGGGAAATGATATTGAGACATATATCAGGAGGTATCAAGAGTTGGCTGCTCTATGTCCGTCTACGGTTCCTGATAATGATAAGTTGTTGGAAAATTTCATCGGTGGTTTACCCGAAAACATTTGTGATGTGATTTCCTCTGACCCGCAAAAAATGGATGAGGCAATCAGGATGTCTCAGAAACTTATGGCCTAGATCTTAAAGAAAGGAATGACTGCAAACAACAACAACAACAACAACAACAACAACAACACCAACAACTACCGAAACAACAACTACAACAATAACCGAAACGACACCAATTATAACAACAACAACAACAACAACAACAACAACAACAACAACAACAACAACAACAAAAGAAAGTAGGACAACAACCAGGGTAATAATGCTACTCAAGCACCACCCAAGAGACAAGAGGTTGCAAGGGCCTATGTTGCAGGTCCGGTTGAGAAGAAAGGCTACAATGGTATTTTACCCAAGTGCAACAAGTGCCAAACCCACCATAACCTTGGAGATTGTCCAAGACCTTGTGGTAACAGTGGAAGGGTCGGTCATCCGACTAGGGAATGCAAAGCTCCGTGTGGGACGGATAATCAGAGACCCCCAGCAACATGCTTTGGCTGTGGAGATGTTGGACACTTTAAGAATAATTGTCCAAAGGGAAAGAATCAAGGGTAGCCACAATGCTTCAACAGAAGGAGTTCCTGTTTTATCATATATAAACCGTAGTTTGAGCCCTCTAGGGTTGTATCTTTCTTTTGTACTTTCCGTTGGTATGTTGGTGTAACCTAGCTGTAATAAACACTTTTCTATCCAATGTAATGTCTATCTTTTATTATCTCCACGATAACCACAACCTTCGTTATTTCATTTCCTATTCCAATTGCTTAATTTTCAATTGTTTCGCAACATTATGCCATTGTCTTACTAGGGATTAGGCCGATTTCATTCTTGACGGATTAGTAGACTATTACCTTTCCATAAGATTCACCCATGTATCCAATGAGCCATTCAATGAATTTTATTTCAAGCTATTTTACTATCATATGGGGAAAATTGTTCTATGGAACTTTTAAAATAAGCTATTTTGTTACCACCCTATAAATCGATTTTTCCGTCATTATATCAAGTATTTACTACCATTACGCGAAACAATTTTCATGTTACTTTGAAAGGAAATATCTAGAATACCATTTTTCAAAACAACACGTTGAACACCATCTAAAACTTTTGAGAAAAGTAATGCTATTTTGACCAAACCAAGCATCGCATCATTAGTCCTCAATTATACATAGCCTGATCACCTATGTATAATTCAGGAAGGATTATGCTATGAAGAAAATAGTCACATTTTTAATAATTACTAATAACAATCTTCATTCAAAAGCATTGTAAACAAATAAAAATTTTCATGAACATCCCTTTTCGACAAACCCTCTCTGGATACTTACACCACTTGTCACTCACTCAGCCATTAAGTTGGATTTTACCATTGACTTCTCTAGGAGAGACTTTCCATTTACGAGGAGTATTCCATGACATAAGAAAACGACGAAAGGATAGATGATACTCCTCAAACTTCTGGCAATTCCTTTAAGATATTCTCTTTCCAATCGGATATACACGCTCTACCATCCTCATACCAACGAACCTTGAAGAGAACTCTCTAAGCACTATAGGACGTACTCAGCGCCGTATAACCAACTTTGAATGGGTTAGGATAACCTACTGTCCTTGTTTTCAAAACGTGGGAAAATCAGTGGGTTGTGGGTAATTTTGGACAAAATAATTAGAAGATGATTTCAAAAACGAAGCCATGGGCGAAAGAACGAGCAACAACGAGCTTATAACGAAGGAGATATGATTTATTCAAAGTTTAACGACGAAAAACTATTTTCTGAAAATAACGTTGCTGTTGGACGACATTCAACGGACAAAATGAGGCGTTAGACGTAACCTAAAGGAGCCGAACTACCAAAAATGTGTGAGTACATGTTAATACGAAGCCGTGGATATAAAGAACGTAGAAAATGAGCCTATAACGACCAAGATATTCACGTTTCAAACCCGATAACTTATATTATTTTGACAGCCACTATATGAAATAATATTCTACGTACTAAAAACTATATTTTCTAGTAACAACATTGGAGAGCCGTATGTCTTACCCATTGAAGCACGTACGATCAAGAGTTTATTTACACGACTATTAGATGTCATTTCAAGGTTTTCAAAATACCGAGTTAAACACTACACTATATGCACAATATATTACGACTAGTTTTGCAAGTCTAGTTGGACATATTTTTCCCAAGTTATGAAAAACACTATATTTCAACGATAACTATATTTCCAAATTACGAGTGGTATAGGCATCATGTGCATGTGCATTCACTACATCGTTTCATAATCTAAAGTAGAATCATATTTATTCACATTAGGTTGCGGCTAGTGTTCGCGCCTTGTTGTCCCGATCATTACACCATCATTGTACCATCACTTCAGGTGAGTTTTCATAGCCCCGTTTACATTCTTTTATTGTTTTCAAATCCCACGGGGGAGAATACATTGCACCATTTTTCCATACGGGCCTAAGTATCAAATTCATGTACATTGCTTAAGTTACCGCATTGCCTGGTTAAGGTCCCCTATTCATTTTCGTGAACCGTTAATTATGTGTAAGCGAGAGTGAGTGGATAGATCTATTGAGGGTGACGCCTCCATCCGTGTTGGTTTACCAACCATCATAACGGATGCATCTCATTTCTAACATCATCAGAGTGCCTGGCAAAACACTCTGGAGGGGCATTTTCATCAGTCTAGCTTCGGGGTCATGAGTTTAAGGTCTATTGTACGATTTTTCATGAGACTTATGTCTTGCACATTATACTTGAGGCTACCGTATAACATTTATTTTCATAAACCTATGATTTCTCACCAACATTATTGTTGACCGTTTTTAGCAATGTATTTTCAGGTAAGTAAGACATCATGATGGCATGCATTTTGGACATCCTTGGAGTCGCGGAGTCGACGCGTCTCACCTTTTATTTCATGTACTTATGTAACGTTTGATCATGTTGAACTTGTTTTCATAAACTTGCAACACCATTTTGGGACCTATTTTGTAAACTCTGAATGTTTTAATGATCAAACGATGTATTTTCAAAAACGACACTTTAGGTCGTTCAATATGACCTTGTATGAGATGCCATGAACGTTACACCCAGGTATTCCATTCCGCTGCCAAACAGGTAAATTCAGGGTGTGACAATTACCAAGGATCGATGATTTGTTTGATCAACTACAAGGATCGAGTGTCTACTCGAAGATTGATTTTAGATCATGTTATCATCAGATACGAGTCAAGGAAGAAGATATTCCTAAAACAGCTTTCCGAACAAGATACGATCACTATGAATTTCATGTAATGCCGTTTGGGTTAACCAATGCACCAGCCGTGTTTATGGATCTCATGAACCGGGTGTCCAAACCTTATCTGGATAAATTCGTGATTGTGTTTATTGATGATATTCTCATCTACTCCGGAAACAAAGAAGAACATGAAGAGCATTTGAGAACTATTTTGGAATTGCTCAAGAAAGAACAACTGTATGCAAAATTCTCCAAGTGTGATTTCTAGATTCACACTGTGCAGTTTCTTGGGCACGTGATTGATCGCCACGGCATTCACGTAGATCCTTCTAAAATAGAAGCAGTCAAGAATTGGGCGACTCCTACAACACCCACTAAGGTGCTTCAATTCTTAGGACTGGCCGGCTATTATCGGAGATTCATAGAAGGATTCTCGAAGATTGCCAAATCTTTAACCGAGCTAACTCAAAAGAACAAGAAATACATCTAGGGAGAAGATCAAGATAAAGCGTTCCAACTATTAAAGCAAAAGCTTTGTGAAGCTCTAATTCTAGCACAACCTGAAGGAAATGACGATTTTATTGTTTATTGTGATGCATCACACCAAGGTTTGGGCGTCGTATTAATGCAAAGGGAAAAGGTTATTACTTATGCCTCCCAACAGCTCAAGCCTTAGGAAGAGAAATATACAACTCATGATCTCGAACTAGGAGCAGTAGTGTTTGCTCTTAAAATTTGGAGACATTACCTGTATGGCACGAAATGTATTGTGTTCGATGATCATAAGAGCCTCCAACACATTCTTGATCAGAAAGATTTGAACATGAGGCAACGCCGATGGTTAGAATTGCTAAGCGATTATGATTATGAAATTCGTTATCACCCTGGAAAAGCAAATGTTGTAGCAGATGCTTTAAGCAGGAAAGAACGGATTAAGCCTCTTCGAGTCAGAGCTTTAGTCATGACCATTAACTTGGAATTGCCATCCCAAATTCTTAAAGCACAGGCTGAGGCAATAAAAGAAGAAAACATTCAGGCTGAAAAGTTAAGAGGTATGGACAAGGCATTTGAAATACGACCTGATGGAACACGTTGCCTAAAGGGCAGAAGTTGGTTACCACTTTTTGGTGATTTAAGAAATGTGATTATGCATGAATCACATAAGTCAAAATATTCCATTCACCCAGGTTCTAAAAAGATATATCAGGATCTCAAGAAGTTTTATTGGTGGCCAAACATGAAAGCTGACATTGCTGAGTATGTCAGAAATTGTTTGACATGTTCACGAGTTAAGGCTGAACATCAAAAGCCGTCCGGCTTGTTGATTCAACCAGAGATTCATGAATGGAAGTGGGAAATAATAACCATGGACTTCATCACCAAGCTACCTAGGACATCAAATAAATATGACACTATTTGGGTCATCATTGATCGACTTACAAAGTCAGCACACTTTCTACTAATCAAGGAGACAGATGAAATAGTCTCACGACATGAGGTACCAATTTCCATTATCTCAAATCATGATTCTCGTTTCACATCCCGATTTTGGCAATCGCTTCAGAAAGCTTTGGGTACTCAATTAGATATGAGTACTGGTTACCACCCTCAAACAGACGGACAAAGCGAAAGAACCATCCAAACGTTGGAAGATATGCTTCGGGCATGTGTAATAGATTTTGGAAAAGGATGGGATAGACATTTGCCTTTGGTAGAATTCTCATACAACAATAGTTATCATGCCAGTATCAAGGCAGCTCCATTCGAAGTACTTTATGGGCGGAAGTGCTGATCACCCGTCTGCTGAGCCGAGGTTGGAGAAGCCCAACTTACCGGACCAGATATTATTCAAGAAACCACCGATAAAATAGTGCAAATTCGACAACGTTTACAAACTGCACGAGATAGACAAAAGAGCTATGCAGATGTAAGGCGAAAACCTATGGAATTTGAATTTGGGGACAAAGTCATGTTAAAAATATCACCATGGAAAGGTGCTGTTAGATTCGAAAAATGGGGAAAACTGAATCCCAGATACATCGGGCCATTCAAGATTCTTGAGAGAGTCGGCCCAGTAGCCTACAAACTTGAGCTTCCTGTAGAGCTCAGTAATATACACCCTACCTTTCATGTTTCTAATCTGGAGAAGTGTTTATCAGATGAAACACTTGTCATTCCAATGAAAGAACTTCAACTCAATGACAAACTCAATTTTGTGGAAGAACCCATGGAAATCATGGACAGAGATGTCAAGCAATTGAAACAAAACCGTATCCCCATCGTTAAGGTTAGATGGAACTCTAATAGAGGACCAGAATTTACCTGGGAACGAGAAGATCAAATTCGTACTAAATATCCTCACCTTTTCCCAACACCTCAGCCAACACAGACTGAATCTCGGGACGAGATTTAATTCGACGGGGGAATACTGTAACCACTGGTAAATTTCACTTTGTACTATAATTTTTTTTTATTAAAAGCTATCAGTTTATCTAATCACGACAACCCACTAATGTGACGTTACTCACATTCCTAATAAACAGCTCACACGCGGACCGACACCAACATGCCCTATGTTAATAAACACCCTTATATGTCAAGTATAAAAGTTTTCAACTTTTATTTGCCACTTTACATTAATTCGTTAACGAACAATTATTAAACGTTTAAACTAAACGATTGCTATCAATTAGGGTTTTCACGAAACCCTAATCTATTATAATTATGAATTTATGTAGCTAAATCACAAACTTAAAATACAATTCCCTAAAGCTCCTAGTATACTAAACCTAAACTAAAAATTGCTAAACCAAACTAAAGTCTTTTAACTAAGTTCCTACAAGTATTAAACTAAAAGTACAACACATCCTAGCTCATTTACAAGTGATTGAAGTCAAATCCAACCCTTTATATTTTTGGTCTCGACATAGAAGCAAATCCAAACCAAACGAGCCCTAAATTAGTTACATATTAACTGAAACCTAAGTAGCCTAATATGAAAATCATTTAAACCTAAACTAGTTCCTTGCAACTTGTCTTGAAGATATTTAGCAACTTAGTCAAATATGTCAAGCCATCACATGGTTACCTCCTTTAACACCCATTCGAACAAAGACACCAAACCACCTGGACATTACTAAACCCCATGAATCATCTCGCTACTTAACTTGTTTACAAAGTTTAACATGTGTCAAAATAATTCCATGCACTCTAATTCCCTCGTCTATATAAGTCGAACCTATTAATACCCTTTTCCCCCATCCTTGTTTCAAACACAAACAACACTCACACACTCTTACCTACTGTAACTCAAGTCCAAGAAAGGGTAAAGAAACTTGTATAAGAATTTCAAGCTTTGGGAGAGCTGGGTTTCATTTTGACAGTCACTTTGGTCACTTTTTGTTTTAATCAGATTCATAAGTGTTGTAAGTCTTCCGGGCCTTTTTTACAATCCTTATATTATAGTTTTCTAGTATCATTTGCTTATATTTATAAACAAGCTATAAGTCTAAACCAAATCAAAAACAAGTTTAAACAATGTTTCTGTTATTTTCTGTAAATATAGCTAAACAAACAAACAGCCCTATGTAATTTATTTTATTTCAAGCTATTAGATCATTACCAAGACACTTAAACAAGGTAAATAATCAGTAAGCAAGTTATAAAAAAAGAACCATGCACTTTCATTAAGTTTCACAAACTTTCTATTCTTTTCTGTTTTTATGCAAAACAGGCCCAAACACCCCTTTTGAGCCCTATTTCTCTACCACAAGACAAGAGTTTTAGGACCAGACCTTTAGCCTTTTTAACAACCTCCCAGCACACTTCAATTTGCCCCCAAGACTTGGCCAAAAGATACACTCTCCACGTTTTTATCTGCTTGCCTTTCCTTTGTCGCAACCACTTTAAATCAAACACCCCTCATGTGCACTTTTGTTAAAAACGTTATTTTAATCCATGAGGTACTGAGGAAACAACTTCTAATAAACCTAATAATCAGTAAACAAGCTACGGGAAAAGTCCCATAAGGTTTCAAGGTCGAAAACTTGTTTTACCTTTTCTTTCTCTCTTTGTCGAAATAGCCCAAGTTGCCCTCTTTGCCCATTTAATTCACCTATCAAATGAAGTCCATAAAATCTAAAACTTGGACAGTTTAAAGCCCATAAGCCCTCAACAGCTCATTTATAAGCTTAAAATAAACTATCTTAATAAACCAAATCAAGCCACATCTCTTTCTAAAACGAAAACGCAAATTTGCGAAATAAGGACTAGAAATGTAACGCCGAACATGCATGGGGCAAAAACATTGAACATGGAGTTTCTTGGGTCAAAACTATAAATTTAAGTAATAATATAGAATAAGGATTATGCATGTGATTTTCAAATTGCACGGAGGGCTTGTTTTGCTAAAATTCTAAAACTATATATATAGAGGATTAACTTTAAAAATAAAGTAATGCATGGGGATAAAAAGTGTAAATTATAAGTTTTAAAAAGAACTTTAGTGTAAATTATATGTATCAAGGGTATAAAGTGTAATATCTTATATTATTACGGGAATATACCGTTAATACATATTGACTCGGGTTTTGATTAAAAAAAACTAATATACGAAGTGTCTCTATATCATCATCGATCGACCGAACCATAAAAATGAAATATGATAAGACTTATCATCCATTAATTTTGGAAGAGACTTCAAAGTTATAATCCTATCGTTTATACTTTTCTCCTTCAACCGTACGCGTTTCTAATTCCACCCAAAGATTTACAATAATACACATGTTGTACTATTACTATAAGTATTATTCACTAATAAAGTTTTGAACGACAACAAACATACTGAAACTTGACATACCAACTCAGGTCGTGTGTTGGAGCAGTTTATTCACACAACTTGATTAGTTTCCAACAAAAATACTGTATCATCAAGGTGAGTTCGTAGTCCCACTTTTTATATATTTTACAAACTCATGGGGAGATACATGCTACAAACCTGAACACAAGTATTTTTCTGTATGCTATCCTGATTGATATTTCTAAAGTTCCCACTGTTGCCACTAAAAGACCCTCATATCATGCACCATTAATCACTTGCGAGTGAACGCGAATATAGTGAATAGATCTATTGGCAGTTGACGCCCCATTTGTTAGCCGGATAGGTGACCAAATGCACTATATTTGAGAATAAACGGAAGAATGGCAAGCTCCTGCCCGAGGGCACTATTGCAGACATCCTCTATATGATGTCTGTACTAACATCAATTTTATGATGTCCAACTGTTAAGGTTTGCATGTTATGAGACTTAAGGCAATATATTGTACTGCAATATCACTGTTCTACTATGATCTAACTTGTGTTCAACTGATTATTATACAAACACACACTATGGATTCACTCAACCTTTGTGTTGACTTTTAGCATGTTTTATCTCAGGTAACTAAAGCACGATTTGGCACGGAGTGGCTATGGACTTTCTTATAAAAAAAAAAGAGGCGTCCATTTTGTTATCATTCAAAATAAGTACTTATATATGTATTTCAATAACTCCTGCTAGGACCTCTCTTTTGTGTAAACTCTGATTAAATAAATGAATGATAACTGTTTTATCTAAAACGTCTCTTTTGGAGTCGTTTTCTATAATTATGACTGTGATACTTGAAGTAATACCCCAAACTTAATTCCGCTGTGTATATCAAAATATGGGGATGTTACAGCTTCTTCTTCAAAAAATAAGGATTTTAGTAAGATGGTGGTTAACGATGTTATGGTTGACTATGTCTTGAGTAAATATGGCAATAAAAGTATGATGGTGAGGAAATGGCTGAGGTGATTCTAGAAGACTTTTGGCAAAGGGAGAAAATTCAACATGATGTTGCTAATGGTTAGTGTATACCTTTCTTTTTATGATTTTATTTTTACTTTAATTATATGTGTTTAATTGTGGAGACTTCATGTTTGTGCACCTGTTGATGCACTTGGCAAGAGGGTATCAAAGCTTGAAGCGCTTGGCAAGAGGGTATCAAATCTTGAAGTAATATTTGGTAGTCTAAAAGAGGTAAAAGATGCAAAAATGGCAATGGAGGCAGAGGCCATAGCAAAACTTGATGAAGTTTTTGGAAGGGGATTGGAGGCACAGGAACCACACAAACAAAATGAGGTGATAGTTATTGATTCTGATTCTGACACTAGCCTTGAGTTTTATGAGGATACCCTAAAAAAACCTTCTACTTCTTTGGTAAACAAAAGACCTCCTAAAACACGGGCAAAAAAAATTCCAATCAGTTGTTTTTCTTAAAAAAAAAGCTTCCAGTTCTAAAAAAATTCCATCAAGTTTTGACTCAAGTGGTGATTCAAGTTCTTCTGATGAGAGTTGTGATGCAAAAGGCCATGTTCAAGTGAAGAAAAGATCCATGTCTAAGGTTTCAAGTCCAAGACCCCCAAGAATAACGAATTGCATTCTAGGCCTTGCAGCTATTGGTCAGAAAAGTTTAAGAAAAAGAAAACCTAAAGATGCTCCACAAACGTGGAAGTTGGGAAAAATGTGCTAGCTATGTATTTTTAATTCTAGTTGTGGATGTTTTTGAAACAATATTTTGTGTATGTTTAATTCTAATATGTTATGTTTGCAATATTTAGCGTACCATCTTATATGATAGATATGATCATTAGTAAATGTTCTATCTTTGCAGACTTTGTGGGTATATCACAAATGTGGCCATGATACTCAAAAAAGGACATGTTCAAATACACTAGATTTCCAACTCATTTAAAGAAAAACTAATCATATATGTAATGCCCACATTTTCATGACATGATTAAATTACTAAAATACCCTCCAATTGAAAATTTTAAAGAATTGTGTACGTTTACCAAACAAGCCCGAAATCAAAAATGGTTATCGTACGATCACAAACATGGTCCGTCTTAGGGTATCACAGCAGGAGGATTTGGAAGAAATTGACTTCTTGAAAAAAAGGCGACAAGCAAGTGTGACTCAAGGATTATGAAGAAGTTAAGGCAGTTTAAATATTAACTTTCTTAGTGTCTGGGTCAGTTGTGAATAAGCATCTTTTGAAGGTAAATCGTCTTTTCTGGTAGTATTTTGATTATAAAAGTAATGGAAAGCAAGCTTAGTTGTGGGTTATGGGTATTTGTTTAAGTACTTTTGTTGATGGTGTATTTTGGTGTTTAGTCCTTCTACCAGTTCTAAAATGGATGTATTTTCATAACGGTATTATTTAAACAATTAGTTATTGTGTTATTAGTTTAAATGTTGTGATGTAAAATTTTAACTAGTAATACTTGAGGTATGATCCACATAAACAAGGACCATTAATAGGTATATTAGCATGTTTTAACCTATAAAGAGACTTGTTCATGAGTTGCAAGAATGAGTTGACTTTTGATTCTCAATGGTTGTTTTACCGAGTATTTACACAACTAAGCTTCTATACACATCTCTTAAAACATCTCTAACTAAGTATATACAAGGTATCTGGATCATCAAATCTTTCAGCATTGTGTCTTGGATTGCTGAATGCGTTTATACTTCATATGGGTTTCACTCCCTCTATGACTTCTTAACATGGTTGTGTGTGAGACATAAATAAGTCGACAAACAAAAAAACAAGATTGTTACATTAAAATATAAATATGATTCATTATATAAGTGGGTGATTACATAGCAGTTCCATTAAAACATCAAACAACAACAAAATAAAAGACCACCAAACCAAACCAAAGTACCTACACGATTGACAAACCCAAAAGACCCTAAACAACCATTCACCTATATCCCTAATCATAGTTATCCATGATGGCAATGGCATGCTCCTTCTTAGTTATAAGAGCATGAAGTTGTTTCAAGATGGCCGCAAAGGACTCCAGCAAACAGCGCTCCATCACTTGAACCTCACGAAGGGACTCATAGGTATAATCAGTAGCTTCTTCTTCATCAAAGTTAAGCTCTAAAACCTTATTCATTCCCTCGGTCAGCTTATCAATACTAATACGGAGCTCATCGTGTCGCTCACCAAGCCACATGAGCATCGCTTCATTGATGGGAATTTTTTGAGAGAACAGGAACTTGCAACATTTATGTAGTTCATCAGAACCATACATTTCTTGAAGTTCATTGAGATATGGTTTTCCAGACATGTTTTGGATGATGATTTGCTAATGGTTAAGATATGGTGTGTTGTTTATAAAACCTACAAGAAAGTAATGAAAGTAAAGAATCAGCAACTCCAAATATATAATATGAAAATATTACGAGTAGTAAACTAGTGGTAAACTTAATCATTGCAAAAATTTAACCGAGTATTAATTGTTATAGAATGCTTGTCTTCCCAAGGAGACTTTTTGGTCTAATGCAAGTTAATCAAATCAGTATTTACTACTAATAATTAATGTCAAATTCAACACAAACACATCTTTTTTTATTTGATTAGTTGCAAAATGCTGATAAGTGTTATATTGATAAATGTAGTCCAAAAATAACAATGTCAAGCTAAAAAAAAATACAAAAAGTATATTACATTTTTTTGTTGGTATTTTTTTTGTTCTTCTTGGTTTGGTTTTATGTCACTTCTTATCTGGCACCATGTATTTAGGGTACATAATTTTGGGGAAAATGGGAAGTAAGGTTAAAGAAGACAACAACAAAATAAAGACTACAACAACACAACATCAGGTTCACAATGTAACTGAACAGAACAAGCCTTTGAAGCTAGTCAAGTTCATGATGCAGTACAAGGCTCAAGTCAACTATGATCCTATGTAAAATTACAATTAAGATGTATTGTGATATTGTTAGTATGATGTAATTATCTATAGTAGAAAGTCTCATGGTGTAGTTGTAGATATAATTCATTGTTAAGCATCTTTGACTTTTGTACTTTGACTTTTAATTTTCCAATCAATGAAACCCACCACATAACAATCTAATACCATCATTTAACCACTAAGTCACATAAACAAAAAAAATCCTAAACTAGCCATGGGCAGGGCAAGTTGTACTGTTGAGCAACTTGGGTATAGTTATGACAAGTGTCATGTACTTATTGGCCAACGTTTTCTTTGGGCAACTTTTATCAATTTTGGGAAACTTTGCATAGTCAAACCTTAATTTTAGTCTTTATTTCTATTTATGTGCGTTAATATTTTAAAGTACTCCAAGTGTTTTGATTATCTTAATTCGAGTCTTTATTTCTATTTATGTAAAAGTTTAAGTGTAAGGGGGAAGTGAGTTCTCTTTGATGTAGTAAAAGTGTGTAAAAAATGAAAAATGAAAAAAAAAATGGAAAAGAAAAAGGGAAAAACATATGGGTAAAATTACCCTTTATCCAACAAACCGTGTTTTTTCATACCCCTACACCTAACGTTATAACCCTTCAAAGACCTTTTTGATAGTTTATCCTAGGTGCTTAAGCCAAAGTGGTGGAGGTTTTGATCCTTTCCCAAGCCTCTGGTAATCTATTTGCTATGATAGGTAGTGAGAGATATTTTTCCATTTCCATTTGTGATATATAAACTTATAACACCCGAGAGATGAGAGTATCCAAACACTTATTGTGAGGTGCTAGTGTATAATTTCCGTACTTGTTTTGACTAAGGTAGAATGATATTTGTTGTAATTACTTTAATGCTAATGTTAAATGACCCCTAACTTGTATTTTGATTGGTATAAAAGCTCATTTGCTTGAGGATAAGAAAATCCCAAGTGTAAGGGTATTTGATAAGGATTTACTTGATACGATTTTAGATGGTCATTTAAGCCCTAAGTCATGATTTTATGATCAAATATTGCCTCAAATTGTTCCTTTTCTCATTTTAGGTACTTGGGACGTGATTTCTGGAATATGGAGCATTTTGGAGCTTTTCGGACCTTTTTATGCTCAAGAATGAATAAAACAAGAAAACCAAGAAAAGTCAAGTTTTTACACCTGACGGCGTCACGCTTTGGAGGCTGACACTGTCACCTTATGACAAGAATGGATGATTTTCATAACGAGACGCCCAAGAAAGATTTTCGAACTTAACACCAAACGACGTCAGGCACAAAGATGGCAAGGCCATCTGGCTTTTCATTTACACAAGACGGACCAGTGGATTTAATACGGGATGACGTCAGAGGATTGTTTGGGCGATACGAAACCCTAATTGCGGCGTTCTGACGGTGTCAGAAGCCATAACATGATGCCATCAGCTTTGTAATTCTATATATAGTTTTGGATTTTTCATTCATTAAGTGTGCAACTTTGGAGATGAACCCTAGTCCGACTTTTACAGTATTTTTAGGGTTTCAAACCCTCTTTTCTTCCATGTTCAATTGAAGATAAGTTCTTCCTGTAATCATTCAATATGTCTAAGTGTTGTTTGATTAATTGTTTGTCTTTTCTTTACATTAACATGCTAGCTTAGATTACTTAGTGTTTGCTTAGATCTAATGAAACTTAGTTATTGATTGTTGATTTGTTGTTTGTTGTTTGGTTGATTGACTCGTGTTAAGCTTAAGAAAACTAGCTAATCTCCTATACGGTAACAAGCTTGAACGTCTTAAGAAACGTAATCGGATGTGTACTACGGTTTTATTGATTGTATTTAATGCATGAGTAGATGTTGATGATTCTATGATAGGATACTAAACGTGTCATATGAAGAAATAGATATTCATAGAGTTGGGGAAGGACGTACTCGCCCCACGACTGGTATTAAGGAATACAATCCTTCAACCAAACAATTGTGACAACTCAACAAATTAATAAGAGATAACTAGTAGTGAAATCTAAGTAAACACTTTTGTCTCCTATAAGAATTCACCACTTTTTTTTTGGGTAAAGGGCATTCCACCCGGTAAAATATATTACTCCAAAAAATGTTTAAATACAATGGAATGTGGCTGAAGTACCATGATGCGTGGAATTGCGCCCTCGCAAAAGGTTTTACCTCTCAAGGGATCTTGAGAAGCTTGCAATCCCCACCAGGCAGTGTACCTGTTCGTTGTAGTATAGTATAGTGACAAGTACCGGGGGATTGATCGTTCAACTCAAAGAATAGTGTTCGCTAGGGTTAAAACTCACTAAAACTAGGTCTAGAGATGAGAGATGATTCTTTTTGTATTTTTATATTTTATGGAAAGCAAGTAAAATCTCGATTTTGGAAGGAGTGAGCGGGATGCTAAGAATAGACTCCTACCTACGGCCTAGACCCAGGGCAGTAATGGGTGGTTCCTTGCTGTATCGATGACCTGGCTAGTGACCGCCGAAGGATCCACTCACTATGACCACTTATCTGTTTAAGATAAGAAAGAAATTGTTTGTGAATTGTTATGATGTTGGAATGCGAAATCTATGCCTGCCTCTAGTCACACATAGCATTTAAATCTTCAGGTCCACAACTACTTTATAACATAAAACTATGAACTCACCGGCGTAAGCTGACCTTTAGCATGTATTCTCAGGTATAAGGCGATAGCTCACTATTTGAAGGCGCTTGGCAAAGGGCATGGTCATAGGCGACTCTGATGAAACATTTGGGACCGCTTTATTTGTTTTCTCGGCCTATTTCCGCACTTCTTTTATAAAATATAAACTTAACATTTTGTTAATACATTTTATTCTCAATGAATGAATTAAAAACCGTTCTTTGTACTTATGTTATGATGCTATTGTAGTAGCACCCCAATGACATGTATGCTTCCGCTAGACCCGAATTTTGGGGGTGTTACAGATGGTATCAGAGATTAGGTTATAGAGAACTAGTATTTTAAAACCTGGACTATAACCACTTTTGCGAAAACTTAACCCTATGACCGCCACGTGCCTGCCTGCCAAGCTGATGCCTCGCGTATGATTTTGTTTGAGGATATAATTGTTGAAATATGTGCCTAACTATTGGATATTTCATATCAGCCTATTTTAATTGCTGAAGTTTTTCCATATACTTGTGCACACACCATACCTATCACAGAGTTACGCTATTTCCTTGCGTAATCTCAAGAATCGATTTTGAGTTTTGGACACTTGTCATGATTTTGGGATTGATTTTGGATATAAAGGACATATTACTAGTGTAACTAGGCTGAGTATTCCAAGATTCGTTGAACCTTTGGTGAATATAGACTGATCACCTATATTCAACCAGGGACAGTGGGACATGGCCTGATCAACTATGCCCGACTCAGAGGTGAATTTTGTGATACAGGAGTAGTTATATCAGGATTATGTCCCGGGAAAAGTTCGGTTTTGGAAATTATGAGTTTTGAAAGCACACAAACACTGAATATCACGAAAGCCTGCACTCACACACAACACACTGGCATCACAACACCGCATGGATCGAAATGCTTTTGACGCCACTAAACATTCTCGTTTA
This sequence comes from Artemisia argyi, assembly GCA_030686995.1. Taxonomy (NCBI): domain Eukaryota; kingdom Viridiplantae; phylum Streptophyta; class Magnoliopsida; order Asterales; family Asteraceae; genus Artemisia; species Artemisia argyi. The sequence continues at coordinate 28,405,135 of CM060692.1, read as the reverse complement.
TGTGAAATTCCCGTTTGCCGCCATCAAGAGTAATTCGCTTTGGGTCGGGCTAGACCGATTGGCACCATCTGAATCTGAGCCGCTTATCGTCATAAGCCTCGTCGATTTTATTGAAATTATTGGATTAGGTTTAAACTATCGTTGGAATTGATCTTTGACTTCGTTTTGATTTGATTTCGAGTTACGTCTTGAATTGACTCTTAGCTGTCGTTGGATTTGGTATTGACCACTGTGAACCTAATTCTTGGTTTTGTCTTGATTTGATTTCTAGCTAAGTCCTGATATGACTTTTGGAAATTTCTGAATTTGATTTTGGTTATATTTGGATTTGATCTTTTACTATTTATGGTTCGACTTTGACTACGTTTTGATTTGATTCTCGGCTACGCTTGGATTTGATTTGGACTACTTTCGGACTTGACTTTGGCTATATTTGGAGTTGATTTTGGCAATGATTGATTTATTCTGATTGAATTTGAATTGTGTGATTTTGTGATTTCGGACCTTATTCCGGATTTGGACTTGTCATTCAGCCTCGTCTCATTCGTGATCTAGTCACAGCCTCCTCTACCCTGAGCCCTGTGCTCAATCGATGATATTCATTTTCTTAACTAATAATGTTCATTTTCTCGATCGATAACGTTCGTATTCAAAATCGATGCTATTCAACCAATGTGGTTTTAGCAACAACGCTTAATTGAAGTTGTACTTTCCACCTCCAACCTAAGTATCGTGCTGAATCGACCAACTCCAACCGATTGCTAGTAGCAATCAACATTCTCCTTCAGAGTTGTACTCTGAACTTGCCAAATCTCTCAATCAACAAGGATTCTGGGCTTAACAGAATTCTTAAGATTTTGAGAAGTAACTCTAATTACGTTCCTTGGGACAACCACCTATTCCTTCCTCTCGTCCCTCGAGAAATACCAATTATCTTTACTACCCTCTTATAGGATAATAAACTGTTTTGCGAATAATTCACGAACTACCTTTAATTTTCTACAGACCATTTTGCGGTTATTCTACAAAATGGATCACTACTGCTTCACAAAATCAAAATTTTGATTTTACCACTATTTTATAAAGAAAAATTTGTTTTTCCTGTTATAACACAAACTATCTTACAAAAATTGTTTCGCAAAACGATTTTATAAAATATTTTGTTGCCATATTATGGATCCAAATGCAACCTTACTACTATCCTAAAAATCAGAATTTTGATCAAAATACCATTTTATAAATGGTGAACTGCTTTCTTGTTACCCCGTAAGCTATTTTACAAATAGTTTAGCAAGACTATTTCATGAAACATTTTACTGCCTTGCTACGATATTATGAAATCAAACTGAAATCAAAATTTTTACCCTCCTAAAATTTTGTAAACAATGGGTTGTTTTCCCTATTATCCTATAAGCTGTTTCACAAATCACTTTGTCTATTGCTGTTTTGCTGCTATATCATAAGCTAGACCTCGGGAGCGAATCCCAACTTCTACTTGAGAAATTATTGATAATCCTATTTAACTCTGCTAGTCAGCGAAACAAGAAGTATGGACAACCTTACTGGTCTATACATGAAGACGATCGTCGTGCGTCATAGTGCCGGTTTCTATTCTTTCAGATCGAGACAGTTGTCTCACACCCACATTTTGTCCACCACTTCCTAAGGGCTATGAGAACAGATCTAGAAATGAATATTGTGTATCGTTTCCAGGCTGATGGCTGAAGTAAAGAAACCATTCGAGCATTGAAGAACATATCGCGTATCTGCTTAATCGAATTTGGCAATAGTTGGGATAGACACCTCTTGTTGGTCAAATTCTCTCTTACCTACTATTTCAATATTTAAACGGCAATGCAATAGACCCTCTATGGTCGTAAGTGCCGATCGTCGATTTGTTGGGCAGAAATGGAGACACCCAACTTCCCAACTATGAACCTGTTCATGAACCTACCAAGGAGATCGTTCGAAAGTGAAACGGGGATGCAAGCTACTCGCGAATGATTAGAAACTCTGAAAAAGTAAACCTCTTGAATCCTCGGATAAAGCCCAGGCTAAGCTTAAAGATTCACCATGAGAATGTGTGAAGCATTTAGTAAACGTAAAAAGCTTAACCCTCACTCTATCGATCCTTTCGAATCATTTCTAGAGTTGGTCTGATAACTCACCGACTCGAGCTGCTGTCAAAATTCAGCAACGTTCGCGACGTTTTTCTTACGTATAATCTAAGTGATGACTTGCCGATGAGACAGTCGTTATTTCCTTTAGAAGAGATCTTGATGAATGTTTAAACCTTGATGAAAAATATGTCGAAGTCATGGACCGTGAGGTCCGACGATTTAAGCACGGTAGTACCCCTACCGTCAAGTTCATTGGAACTCACGAATAAGTCCTGAATCCACACGGGAATGTGAAGATGGTCTCAACACTAGTCGAATTATAATCGTTTACATAAGTTCTCATATCATAACGAAAATTGTAAAAACCTGTAAATGGGAAATTTGAGAAATGTGGTGTACCTTGTGTCAATGGACTAAGAAGCCCAAGTATTTTACGAAAGGGAGTTTTGGTTAGAATATTAAAGTCGTGTTTGACAATTATTTGTTGTGTGAATATATTGGACTAACCTGTTTGTTGTTTTATCAAAGTATACTTTGGTGTGTTTCGGAGATATTGGGATTATTAAAATAAGACCGGACAATATGGATCAAGGTTTTCAAGATCGGGATCCTACCCAGGATCGTTTTCGTCTTTGTAAGATCGTGATAGTAAGATTCGATCGGGATTTTAAGATCCTACTATAATGTTATTTTCTGAATAGTTTTTGTTATATTATACAAATTTACAATTATTGTATATCATAAACACACAATTATATGAATGTTTCATCGAAATTTTGTTCTAAATTATGATTATGAAATGTTTAATAAGATTAACATGTTGCTTTTTAAAATCTACAAAAAACAATTCAGAAATTTGCATTTTTTTAGTTTGTTATTTGAGAAAAAGTAGGATCGAATCAGATTAGATTTTAAGATCCTATGGTCAAGATCGAGATCTTATAAAATCTTAAGCTTTCAAAGATCCTATGTAAGATCCGGATCGTTTTTGTTTTGTAGTATCGTAAAATCGTAAGATCCTAAGATCAGGATCGGGATCCTGACAACCATGATATGGATACTTGAACTTGAATTATAATCACATTTAAACGGACAAAATAATTATATAAACGGTTACTAGACGAAAACTATTAAACATGGATATTTGACTATACATTGAATTGGACAACGGACATTTTAGACTTATTGGACTTAATCGAATACAATATATTAGACTCTTCATGAATTTAATATATTTGATTCATGATGGGTGCACAATAAGAAAACCAATGTCATTTGGACAATCAATTGCTAAATACATATTACTTCTTGCATTGTTTTCTATAAAAGAGATGGGGTAAGCTTTGAATTGAAATAAAAGTCTTTCGACTTGGAAATGCTTTATAAACAAATGAGATATGGTGACATTTCATAAAATTTCTATACTTTAAACTCTATCTTCAACCCCTTTTATATTTATAAAAGTCCGATAAAGAATCAAAAGTGTGTGATTTTAATTAATCTTTAAAACCTTTTGATATTTAACTTATTAACTTGGGATTTTCTTATTTGTCTAAACTATTTGGAATTATGGGGTAAACCGAAACTACCAATTGACCTATTTTATATTAAACTAGTCTCATGACCCGTCCGATGGACGGGCGAGCGTCATGTAAATTTGATAAAAAACATACTTAGGATGTAAATACTGATTAGAACCAATATTTATGATATTTATAAATGGAAGACACCTTATTCATTAAAATGAAATATGTATAAATAATGTGAATTTGATACTTTTAGTATGTGAATTTCAGTTTGTTTATAACTTGGTATAATGTTAATACCACCCTAAATACGTATTAGTTAATTAACATTTCAGAAGATGTGTAATTAGGCTTTTAAAAGTTGAACAATACATATGCAAACTTAAGAAAACAGTAAATAAAATATAAACACATACACGACATGAAGTTTTTTATATTAGCATTGTAATTGAATCTTAGTATTGTTCGATATTGGATAGAACGAAACTAATGATATAGAAACAGATGAAAGGATATGTTGAAACTTTATATATGTTATTAAAGTACCAATAGCAAAATGAAAGAAACAAATTAAAGCAAACAAAGATAAAAGGAAAGAGAAAAAAAAAAAAAAAAAAAAAAAAAAAAAAAAAAAAAAAAAAAAAACTACTTTTGATAGAAGAAATGTTTCATATTGTTACTGAAGAAATATGAAATACTTTTTTTTATTGATGTAAAAAAGGTTGTTTGGCGTCATTTCTTGTGAACAGCTGAATAATCATAGTTGTTTGGTCTTTGGTATCCTTTTGGCTCGTGGGTCCATCATGATGAGAGTTATAGGCCTTGTAATATTGTTAAAATGAGTCAAATAGGAATATAGGATATTGTATGTTTTGTACCTTTATAGTTATGTTTGTTTTTGTTAAGTTTTGTATCCACTCAAGGTTTGTATGTTATTTTTCTTTTTTTGGTTCCACCTCTTAAGCATCTTGTTAATGGTGGATGCCTTTGTTTGTATATTGTTTTGTTTGTGTGAAATGAATTGCCTTTAATTTAAAAATAAATACCAAATATTTAGTGTATTGTATTATGACATTATTTTGTGACTTTTTAGCTCGGACTGCTGGATTATGGTTAAGTTTCTAAATCATTTATCACCACTAATCATTTCTAGTTGGGACAAAAGCTGTTTCATGACATATCAGTTAGTATATCAGCTTATCACCACCAACCATTTACTCTCAGTTAGTATATCAGCTTATGCTTTAGAGTCTTTATCAAACTATAACTACTTAAGACAAAAGTGTGGACCGAGAATTTACATATTGTGCAATGAACCTTGGACGAATGGCTCAATTCATGTACCGTGAAGGAGATGGGCATGGTCATCAAGCTAATGTTGTGACTAAATCTCATGTATTATCCTTGTTGATTAATCCAATTCAAGGGATGTAATAGGTATAGTTCACACTTTCACATGCATATATAAGGTATACTTAACCTATACCTTAATATGTCTCATGTTATACCTAAAAATGAAAATAAAAATAATAACTTTATTATAATGAGTACTTTGTAAATGCATTTTATTGCATCTATTTTAAACTTCGTAAAGGATTGTTAAGTGGCAGAGAATGGCCGGACTACTTTGCCTCTGAAGTTGGTTTTTATTGCATCTAGATATCACTTTAGTTTGTGACTTTTAATTACTTTATATATGAGTAAAATGCACCAGTCTATTGTATTATGACTCATTTTGTGACTTTTTAGTTCGGTATGTTGGATTATGGTTAAGTTTCTAAATCAGTTATGACCACTAATCATTTCTAGTTAGTATATCAGCTTATCACCACCAATCATTTACTCTAAGTTAGTATATCAGCTTATGCTTTAGAGTCTTTATCAAACTATAACTACTTAAGACAAAAGTTGTATCATGACGTACATATCAGTTATCACCCCTTAGAGGTTGGCCCAAAATGGGTCAAAACAGGTTTATAGCTAAGAGAAAGTCTTATGCCAAACACCCCTTAGAGGTTGGCAAATTGGTATTTTTAAAAGCGAAAACTGATTTAGAGCAAAAATGCTAATAACAAAGGATGAAGTGGACCTCAACTACACTAAATAAGCAATGATAAGTTAATATTAAGCACTATATAAGCAGAATGTAAATGTTGCTACAGTAACAGAATAAAAAGTTTTAAGCTTTCATTGAACGAAAGAGTACAAAAGATTGAAAAACTAAAATACTGAAAAACTAATCTAAAACCTACTTCTAATACTAAGTCCTCATTGCCTTATACTTTTGGCAACCACAACTATTTATACGCTCAGAAAAAAATGCAAAGGCTTCTCTTTTCTTGTCTTTTACAGCTTGTGCTTCTTGTGAGAGTGAGTCGGGGATTGAATCCATATTGTGCTTTCTTTCACTTCATCACAGCCATGGATATGAAATCGTTCCCCACTTCTTTTCTTCTCAGCCTTTTGTATTAGTTTTATAAACAGTTACAAATTGTTGGAGTTTGCATGTGTTTTCTTTTATTAAAACTCATTCCAATCTGTAGTTAAACATAGATAAAAAAAAATATGAAAATGTAGTAGCTTATATACATTAGTGAATATTTACAGCCATTTAAGATTAGGAGATTGGCATTCAGTTAAAAAATTGGCAAGTAAAAGGTACCCATTTTGGAAGTTCAATGTAAACCAAGTTGACCCGTTTACTTCAACACCATCAAAGTTACCCATTTTGATCTCTTATTCAGCATGTTTCAAAAGTCCCTTTCACCGTATCAATATACTTTCATACAAAATAATGTTAATTGATATCACATAACAATTAAGTAAGAATTGAATTTTAACAAAGCTCAAAGTTTGATAGATCAAATCTCCATGTTTGACAATAGGATAACCATGGCATTGCACATACCGCAAAAACCAACTTATTGTGCATAAACTGAAAGCGAAAAACTTTAAAAATCCCCAAAACAAAGAAATTATAGTAGTGTCTTAAAATAAAGGACTAATTTAAACAACCATGGAGACGATATTGAAGAAGGGAATTACTCTTCCTTTTCTAATTTGACATCTGCCAGGAGTGGTTTTTTGGCAATTCCTCCAGCATCTTCATCTGGCAAGTCATCCAGATCAATCACCTCACGTTTTTTGTTGACTATTTTGCTTCCTGAAGATCCATCTTTCTTTTCACTTGTCATGCCAAAATTACGGTTTCTTGAGGATTGAACTTGATTGTCCGGTGTTTCTAGTAGGAACTTATTGATGTTTAGAGAGGCTGCATCCAAGCCACCAAAGTGTGCAGCACTTGCATCAGGAGTTTTATACCGCTCATCTACTTCCTGAAATAAATGGTAAGTAACGCGTTAATTAAATATGTTAAGGGTAGGCTTCTGGTAAAAATTGCCGTTAAAAAAAAATACCTGATCATCAATGAAGCCATCATTAAAATGAGCAATCAATTCAGCATCATCAGAAACTGCTTTGGCTGTGTAAACCTGGCTGTTGGAGTTGACATTATGCTGGTTGTAGCTGAATTTGAAAAGGTATTTCTTGCCAACAATAACATTGAGCTCATCAGGAAAGTAGTCGGATGTGTTCTGCCCATGTGCACTCGTTATCTCAGACGCGGATTTGCCATTACACATCTTACTCATATAGGTATCAAACACAACAAAGGGTGCTGATCTTGTCTCATCAATAACCCGCAAGACTACCTTGAACCTATAATTGTTGTAGTATTGTAGTGCGTTAAAAAGTATTCCTATTATGAATGTATACTGGATTTGATAAGAAATAATAAAGAAGGATTAAACACATACCTTGGAACCACTTGGTAAATAACACCATGATCATCGCAGGTGTATGCCTTTTTTGTTCTGTTTGAGTTTGATGCAGAACCAGAACCTGAAGATTTAGATAGTTTGGCCATTTTGTTGCACCTTTTACAGGCATCATAACACCAACCATGTTCTTTGTGAATACGATGAACTTTTACCTAAACAGTTGTTTATGTATAAGGAAGTTTTCGATGTATAATCGAATAGGGAATTCTAACCGGTTGGATATCTCGGATACCAGCGACATTTGTTTTGGAAATGTGCTTAAAAAACATGTCTGGTGTTATCTTCACTACCGGAGGGGTGTATACCTCAATCTTATGGTCACCATCCGAGTAACCTTCTTTGGATGTGTACCTTAATTAGTTAAAAGTAAATCGATGTTAATACATCATACATTCTAAAAACATAAATTGTCATATGAAATAAGATAAAATATAAATTACCTTAGCTTAAATGATGTTATAGCAGGGATTTCTTTGTTAATGAAAATCCTGCTACCAAAAAGTGAGTTGTGGACTGCAGGCTCATCTGTATTATTGAAATTATAAAAAGTATATAAATTCGGAAAGGTAAAATTTAAAAGAATTGATATTATTAATGATTAAAGATTGTGTTAAAAAATACGTGTTCTTCGTAAAGTATTTGTACCTCTAAAATATTTGACCTTTGCAAGCTGCAAGACAAATATGACTGGACCATTAGCATCATTGTTTGCATACTGACTGAACATCTCAGCCCAACTGTCCCAGAATGTACATTTAACCCTGGTACCCCTGAAATATATCTCAAAAATGATAAGTTGTATGCATGTAAATTATTAAATTAGTATGTTTAAAAATAACCTAATGTTTTTGTGAGTAAGAATGTATAAAAGAAAAATTACTCTGCATCTTCAATCACAATTGTCCTTCTAACTTTTTTGACCACACTATTCGGGATTTGAACAATATCGCCAATAGCTACAATGGCTCCAACGACATCTGCATTTAAGTGACATAAAATTAATTGACGTTAGTATTTGAATATGAATAAGATAACATGTTTCAAGAAAAAGAGTTAAACGTACCAACAGAATCCTTCTCATCATAGTTCTTAGTCAAAATATCACTGAATGGTTCTAATTTGAACCCAAACACAATCATCAAAGTGGTCAATCCTGGTAACTTTGGTTGATTGGAAAAAGGTTATCTTGTATTTGTGATTCAGCAATGGTAGTGTACCATTGTTTTCAGCAACACTAAAGTCAGCGACAATATAATAATAACCCTGTTGGAAAAGGGGCTCAAAACGATTCATATCATCCTTACGTGCAGTACACTGGATTCGGTTACCCTGTGCAAATTTTTTATATTAATTAATATTGATAATGGTTTTGATGAGGCGAAAAATGATCCGTTTTTAAGAGGTCATTTAAGCCCGAATCCGACTTTATTTGATCAAATATTGCCCTAAATCGTTCCTTTCGTGATTTTAGGTGTTTGGAGAGTGAATTCTGGAAAAGAAGCCATTTTGGACGTTTTTGGAGCATAAAAGTGAAGAAAACGGCAAAATACCAAAACTCCATGCTGAAGATACAAGGTGACGGCGTCAAGACCACCAGCTTGACGGCGTCAGACATGAAGAATTAAACACCGTAGGTGGTGACGGCGTCAGAAGGCTTCATGACGGTGTCAAAGTGGCAAGAATAAAATACCGTAGGTGGTGACGGCGTCACATAGGCCGTCATAAGTGGATCAAGGCCGTCCGAGGAAGTATTTGGCGGCGAGGTGACGGCGTCACAAGTTACTCTTGACGCCGTCAGCCTACTTTTCCTATATATAGTTTTCTAGTTTTTTCATAAAAAGAGAGAAGTTTTGGTGAAACCCTAAAGACGATTTTGGTGCCTCTTTTACAGGTTTTTCAAGGGTTCCAAACCCTTGAGACCTTGTATTGTAATTGAGATAAGTGTACTTTCAATTCAATCAATATGTCTATGTGTTGGTTGTTTATCTCTTGTTCTTGTCTCAATTCTACTATGCTAGGCTAGATCTCTTTTGTGTTTGCTTAGATCTAATGAAACCTAGATATTGATTATGTGTTGATTACTTGTCTATTCTTGTTTTGAATGAATGATTTATATGTTAGGCTTAAGAAAACTGGCAGATCTCCAAATGCTAACATGCTTGAACGTCTTAAGAAACATGAACCGAGGCGTACTAGGTCTTTATTGGTTGTATTTAATGCATGAGCCACTGTTTACAATCCCTATAGTTGTCCTGGGTCATGGTGTAGGAGGAGATAAGAGCTCATAGAGTTGGGGAGTTATGTATGCCACCCCACGAATGGTATTAAGGAATACAATCCGTCATTCATACAAGTGTAACAAGTAATTAACATGTAAAAGACATCTAGGGAGTAGTGAAGTCTAAGTAAACACAATTTCTCCAATTACTGCTCACAACTTTAGTATAATTAGTTTATTTTCATTTTCATTATTTTATTTTGACTACATCTTAGCTTTGGGTTAGTTGATTAGCAACTAATTCCGCCCACTCCTTCAAAACCCGAGATTTTACTTGCTTTCATAAAATATAAAAAATACAAAAATAATCATCTTTCACCTCTAGAACTATTAATTAGGTTTTCTAATCCTAGCGACACTATTCCTAAGCTGAACGATCAATCCCCCGGTACTTGTCACTATACTATACTACAACGATCAGGTACACTGCCTGGTGGGGGTTGTAAGCTTCTCAAGATCCCTTGAGAGGTAAAGCAAGGTGCGATTCCCACGCATCAAGTTTTTGGCGCCGCAGCCCGGGGAATAGTTATTGTTTAGGTTGAATTTGATTTTTATTAGGTCTACTCATTAGATTCCTATCAAGTGAGATTTTTTTTTTCTTTTGTAGCTTTCTCGTAGTCTATCTTTTCTTTGTGATTTTGTATGTAATTTGCTTCAAATGGACACTACACTTAGACTTCTAAGATTACAAGATAGGATTGAGTGGCTAACATACCAAAGAGTTCAAAATACCTCATTTAGAGACACCTATGAATCATATGAGCCTTCACCTAGGATAGATTCTTATGAACAACCTCCATATTTAAGATCTAGTTTTAGTGAGGCCAATAGGAAATGCGACCTAGTTTGCCATGGAATTATGGAGAGAGCCATTGCAACAAATCATAAGTTGGATGAAGCACTAGGTTTGCTATTATCACTTCCTAAGAAAACAATTGAGGTGGATTTAGCCGAGCATGATCACATTGATCAAAAAGACCTAGGTCCTATGATCGATGATGATGAATCTCAAGTAACAGATGATGAATCTCTTGGGCAATTTGTATATAGCAGTCAGAATATTGAAGATGATCCTTATGATTCGGACATAGAAGTTGAGATGCCTAGAGAAGCACGTGAGATACTTGGAAGAATGTTAGGGCTAGATCCTGATACATGGAATGATGAGGTGAACAACATAAGCCCACAAAATACTCAACCATCATTTGAGGCACACACACCGCCCGTGACTTACCCGGAAGAAGTAGAAGAAACTTTAGGAATTCCGATGGAGGTAGAACCCTTGGACCAGGCACCACTTAAGGATATAGGTTTGAACACTTGTAGTGATAACCTTACTCCTAGTTCTAGGGAATTTCCTAGTGTTGATGAACCGGAACCTCAATCTTTACACACCTTTCCATCCTTAGATATATTTCTAGGAGACAAAAGAGGAACCGACCCACCCATCAACCAATATTATCTGGGTAGTTTTAGGATGAAGGAAGCCATTCACTCACCCCCTTCACCTCACGTGGCATATTCACACCCTAAGGGTGTGTATCGCTACTTTCACCCACACTTAATCCTAAGTGTAGGGAGAACCTCCCCTATTTCCATTAAATAACGGTAGAGTCAGGCTCGTGACTCGAACAAAAACAAGCGCTTCTTGGGAGGCAACCCATGTTTTGTGTATTTTTATTTGTTTGTTTGTTTGTTTGATTTTATTTGTTTCCGTATGCATGTTTTATTTTTATTGTTTGTGGCTCATGTTTCAAAGTAAATTGTGAAAATGCTTTATTTTGTTTTTAATTTCGTCTTAATTGCATATAAAGGTATTTTGCAAAAGATAAGTGTAAGGGAGATCCAAATTTGTTTATAAGAACGAAATTGAGCATGAACCACAACAATATTAAATGAACATGTGTATTAGTACTTGTTAGAGTCAAATGCTTGTATCGAGTCGTAATGATGTTTTGCAGGATTTTCCAGGAAGTAGGACAAAGTTTTTCCAAAAATTTTCCGGAAACTTAACATAAGAATTTCTGCAGGTCCATTCTGACGGCGTCAGGGTATTGCTCTTGACGGCGTCAGGAGTCAAAAATCTGGAAATTTTACCGGTTTTGTTTTTCTAACAGAGTCTTATGGTTTTTGTGAATTATTAAGTTTTATAATCTCCAGGAAATCTGCAAACTTCATTCCACAAGCATTATATCTTACTTTGTTTTCTAGGATTTAGTAACTTATATAGGATGCCGCCGATTTTACGCGAGGTTGCCTTGTCGACTTTTGTCAGGATTTACAGGTTATTTGTGACAAGAAGATGATTTATATTCTGGAAGGGAAGCTTTGATTGTTCATTTTCTTGGAGGAAGATTTAACCTGGCCAACTAAAATCCATACCGAGCGAATCAGGGGAGTATTTGATTTCATTCTCTTTACTTTTTAACTTTTACATTCTTTACTTGAACATTGGGGACAATGTTCATCTTAAGTGTAAGGGGAGGGTAAAAAGATGATACCTTACATATGCACTTTTGCTTGAGTTTGTTTTGTTTAATGGTAGATGTGTAATAAAACTATGAGAAATACTTGTTAGTGTAATTTTAGCGCCAAATTTAAAATTTTTTACAACATTTAGGAGTGAAACTTTAGCCATAGCAAGCGTCTCATGGATAGGAGATTGTATGACTAGCACATAACCGTATATTCAGAAAAATTTTCCACCCAAAAATGTGAGGTTCGCCTTTAGATTTGTTAGGAAAAGCATTTACTATTAGTGCTTATGAGTGTACCGGTAGCATTTAGATTCTAGAACTTGCGTTAGTGATGCATCCCGAGACCGCTAGTGAGACTACATTCGTGTGGTAGGATTTACTACATGATAAGAGGCATTAGGATCACCCTTGTGTTAAACCCGTATCATAATTACTTGACCATTTAAGTCATATTACTTGACTAGTTAAGTCAACTAATTTTTCCCACACCCTTAGCGTTGTACTCATTTTTAGTACACGATACCCCTAGTACACCCCTCCGAGCCTATCTTTTCGTTTCTAACTTTAAGCATCTTACTTAAAGGAATAATTTGTTACACCCCACTTAAATGTACACCCAAATCGCCTTAGCCTTCCGTGTATGCGCTCATTTTTAGTGCATTATTGTTATTTGTTAAACCCTAAGTTAACTTTATAATTGATTACATGGTTGCTAAGTCGAGTCATATCCTTGTACATATTGTTTTGGGACGATTGGGACTCATGGGTAAGTACTTATTTTATGGAGTAATGGGGAAGAACATCACTTATTACCCCCATATGTGCGTTAATCTTAAAAGTGCTCCAAGTGTTTTGATTTTCTTAATTCGAGTCATTAGATTAGTTTAATGTAAAGTATGTAAAGATTCAAGTGTAAGGGGAATTCTCATCCCCTATGAGGTATTATTTTGGATGGTAGGGTAAAAGTGTATGCAAAAAAAAAAAAAAAAAAAAAAAAAAAAAAAAAAAAAAAAAAAAAAAAAGTTCGAAAAATCAAGAAAAAGAAAAAAAAAATAGAAAAAAAAGAAAAAGAGAAAAAACATACGGACTACCATCCCGTTTCATTCTATGTTCATTTTATGTTTTTGTTATTTTTCATTTATTAGCTTAAGTCGAGTCTAGTCTTGGCTTAGCAACGCCACATTGTACATGTAATTAACCAAGATTGTTAACTCGCCACCAGTAAAACTTCCTTTATCCAACAAAACCATGTAATTCATATCCCTATACCTAACGTTACAACCTTTTAAAAGACCTCTTTGATAGTTTATCCTAGGTGCTTACGCCATGTGGTGGAGGTTTGATCCTTTCCCAAGCCTATGGTAATCTATTTTGCTATGACAGGTAGTGAGAGATATCTTCCATTTCCATAATGTTATATTACTTTATTACACCCGAGAGATGTGAGTATCTAAACACTATTTGTGAGGTGCTTGTGTATAACCTCCGTGCTTGTCTATTGGTCTTTAGTGGAACGATTATTTGTTGTAATTACTTTTATATTAGTGTTAAATGACCCCTAACTTGTCTTTTGAGTAGAATAAAAGCTCATTTGCTTGAGGACAAGCAAATCTCAAGTGTAAGGGTATATGATGAGGCGAAAAATGATCCGTTTTTAGGGGGTCATTTAAGCCCGAATCCGACTTTATTTGATCAAATATGGCCCTAAATCGTTCCTTTTGTGATTTTAGGTGTTTGGAGAGTGAATTCTGGAAAAGAAGCCATTTTGGACATTTTTGGAGCATAAAAGTGAAGAAAACGGCAAAATACCAAAACTCCATGCTGAAGATACAAGGTGACGGCGTCAAGACCACCAGCTTGACGGCGTCAGACATGAAGAATTAAACACCGTAGGTGGTGACGGCGTCAGAAGGCTTCATGACGGCGTCAAAGTGGCAAGAATAAAATACCGTAGGTGGTGACGGCGTCACATAGGCCGTCATAAGTGGATCAAGGCCGTCCGAGGAAGTATTTGGCGGCGAGGTGACGGCGTCACAAGTTACTCTTGACGCCGTCAGCCTACTTTTCCTATATATAGTTTTCTAGTTTTTTCATAAAAAGAGAGAAGTTTTGGTGAAACCCTAAAGACGATTTTGGTGCCTCTTTTACAGGTTTTTCAAGGGTTCCAAACCCTTGAGACCTTGTATTGTAATTGAGATAAGTGTACTTTCAATTCAATCAATATGTCTATGTGTTGGTTGTTTATCTCTTGTTCTTGTCTCAATTCTACTATGCTAGGCTAGATCTCTTTTGTGTTTGCTTAGATCTAATGAAACCTAGATATTGATTATGTGTTGATTACTTGTCTATTCTTGTTTTGAATGAATGATTTATATGTTAGGCTTAAGAAAACTGGCAGATCTCCAAATGGTAACATGCTTGAACGTCTTAAGAAACATGAACCGAGGCGTACTAGGTCTTTATTGGTTGTATTTAATGCATGAGCCACTGTTTACAATCCCTATAGTTGTGCTGGGTCATGGTGTAGGAGGAGATAAGAGCTCATAGAGTTGGGGAGTTATGTATGCCACCCCACGAATGGTATTAAGGAATACAATCCGTCATTCATACAAGTGTAACAAGTAATTAACATGTAAAAGACATCTAGGGAGTAGTGAAGTCTAAGTAAACACAATTTCTCCAATTACTGCTCACAACTTTAGTATAATTAGTTTATTTTCATTTTCATTATTTTATTTTGACTACATCTTAGCTTTGGGTTAGTTGATTAGCAACTAATTCCGCCCACTCCTTCAAAACCCAAGATTTTACTTGCTTTCATAAAATATAAAAAATACAAAAATAATCATCTTTCACCTCTAGAACTATTAATTAGGTTTTCTAATCCTAGCGACACTATTCCTAAGCTGAACGATCAATCCCCCGGTACTTGTCACTATACTATACTACAACGATCAGGTACACTGCCTGGTGGGGGTTGTAAGCTTCTCAAGATCCCTTGAGAGGTAAAGCAAGGTGCGATTCCCACGCATCAGGTTTACAATAATTATAAAAGTCATGTATACATAAGCTTTAGATTAATCAACATACCTGCATATCTTGCAAAACAATATCAAAGCTGTATGCCTATTTTGGTTTACCAGCAGGATGGCTATGCCAAACTGATATACACCTTGCTTTGATCTTGATGTTATCAAGCATAGGATCTACTTGATCCAATGGAGTGAATTCCAAATCATTGATAGCTGAAACATTTTTTCCTTTACCATTGAGGGAAGCACTCTTAATGTTTTCGTAAACATTGGTTGCAGAAACATCATTACTCTTAATGTTTTCAGTAACATTTGTTAAAGAAACATCAACGAACTCTTCTGTAAAAGGTATTAAAGTTATTAAAGTTATTTTAAATATAAAGTATAACATATTATAAATTGACAAATAATGGATAAACAAATTAAATCAATTATCAAGGCAAGAATTTTAATAAATTATATAACTTGTTCCTAACATATATTGGACATGACTCATAAAAATAGCTTAGTTTCATGATGGTGATTTCAAAAGACATCAAATTAATAAATTGCAATACTAAAGGGAGTCTAAAATCAGACATCAGACATATGTGCATAATAAAGTTTACAAAAAACTGAAATCTTCCAAACCCTTCATAACATCCATTGTTATTCTACTTAATAATAGGTTAATTACATTATCATCATTGCAACTGTCACAACTCACCATTTCACGTCATTTACCATTTCAGGTCATTTTCCCAAACTTCGACTTTTTACTATTCATAAATCACTATTCATCAAAACACTATTCATCGTTTTACTATTCATCGTTTTCGAGGTCAGTTTGATGTTCTGAGAAACTTTTTGAAAATTTACTATTCACCGAACACTATTCATTTCCGGAAAAGTTTTCACCATTCACTTGCATTATTCATTTCATCGTAAATTTAGTTTACGGGTATTCAAATTCGCGTAACCGGATTGGTTTAGGTGCGAATTCATTTCATTAGTGTTGAGTACACTGCATACGGACTGGGGATAGTCTGCATATCATCATAACAGCATTTTCATGTTATACCACTCTCAGGATTTTCAAATTTCTATATTCAGTACATTTAACGTTTTTACGTATACGTAATTATAATAAACGTTAACACCCGGTTTATACACGACGAATATATCTAAATATTCCCACGATGGTCCCGACATATTTTTATATCCATTTTAACATCTTAAAAGTTATAACATTCAGTTACCCAGTATTTTGGAAATTTATTTTATTTATAACGTACGCGTATGAATATAACGACGGTTTTCGTGAAAACTAAACAATAATCACCCGATCACTCAGTAAATGTACCCAACATATTTTTAATATGTTTTTAACATTTTTATAACTTTATTTCATTCCGGTATACTTCGTGAACATTTATTTCTAATAAAACCGATACCCGATCGTAACTAAAAACCACAAACTAGCACAAATTCTTACATGGTTTTCTAATTAATTCACAAGTACCCCTACCCCCCTCCTACCCTTTGAAAACCAGCCCATGAAACACCCTTTAACCTCTTGCATTAACTTACCTTTATTTAACTAATAAACCTCTAAATCATTTCATTTACCAAAAACCTAAAATCATAATCAACTTTTTAGATAAGAAAGATTTTTATCTCATCTCTTTTCCTTCTCTACAAACCCACGACCCAACCCAAATAGCAAGATCAAGTGAAGGTTTTTCATAACTTAAAGCTACAATCTTACTCCTTTTATGATTCTAGTTAAGATACAAGCAACAAAAACACAAGAACTTCAAGCATAATCATCCAATAATCATCTATTTTGGTCAAGTAAGTTTTCATCTTTATTTTTTCATGAATCATCCTATTTTTACATGTATTACATAAGTATCATGCTAAAAACCATGTACAAGTAGCTATACCACACTTTATTTTGGCTAAAATGAAACATACAAACCCTAACTTTTTAGTTATGCATTCCCTAGCTCTAATAACTTGGTTAGGAGTCCATGGCACCCTAAGAAGGTGTATGGTAAGTTTAGATTAGTCATGTGGTGATTACAAGAGGATTGGTGATGGTAGAAATTGGCTTTTAACCTTGAAAACTTGATTTGGAACCTATTTTAGACATGCTGTCCCGTTTTGTAAAAATCTGGAAAATCAGTAAACACCAAGGAAACTTTGGCAAAATTTTTAGAAAATACTTTCAAAAACGAATCCGTAGGCGAAAGAACGGATTAAAAAGAGTCTATAACGAAGGAGTTATGATTTTTGCAAGATTGTTGACGAAATGTATTTTCTGGAAATTTGTTTGCTGTTGGACGTTTTTCATTGGACAAAAAGAGACTTTAGACGTAACCCGGAGGAGCCGAGCTTTCCAAAATATATTACTACATACTAAGACGAAACCGTGGATATAAAGAACAAGTAAAACGGACAAGTAACGACAAAGATATACTCGTTTGAATATCGGCTAAAACCCTTTATTAATTGACAGCTTTTATATAATTTGGCGCAAAAACTACGAAGTACATTTTCAAGCTAGAAGTAATATCAAGTACCGAGCTTTATAACTAACGTAGTATTAGTTATTACGAGTATGTTTTCATCATTTCAAGGATTACAACCCGAGTATTTCAACGCTAACATGGAAACTTACGTTATATATATATATAAGTATATATATTATAACTAGCCATTTATATTTTCTAATAGCAATATTTTCCTAAGTCTTGGAATATATACTTTTGGTAACAACAAGTGTTTTTCAAAGAGTAGAGTGGTATAGAAACATGAGCATGGACATTCATAAACATCATTTGGTGATCTTAACGAGATCATGCATCATTCATTATAGGTTGCGGCAGTTAACCGATCATTATTGTTCACTTCATTTCATTTCAAGTACCATCAGTTGAGGTGAGTTTTCATAGCCCCGTTTTTCAATTACTTATTTGATTTCAAATCCCACGGGGGAGAATACATTGCATCAATTACTTTCGTACATGCCCAAGTATTACAAATTCCATACATTGCTTAAGTTGCCATTATACCATATCATAACAAGTCCCCTTTTCAATATCATGGACCGTTAATTTCAAGTACTAAGCGAGAGTGAGTGGATAGATCTATTGAGGGTGACGCCTCCATTCGCGTTGGGTTGCTCCAACGGGACGAATGCATTTCATGTCTTATCAAGTGAGTGTCTGGTAAACACTCTGTTGGGGCATTACAAAGTCTAGCTTCGGGGTCATGAGCTTAAGGGACAATGTAGCATTTTGACATTTATGTCGGTTTACTTTATACTTGTGGCTTATGTACATACGATTTAACTTACAAACCTATGATTATTCACCAACATTCGTGTTGACCGTTTTCGCAATGTATTTTCAGGTAACTAAGGCATTATCATATTACATGCATGGAGTCACATTAGGGTGTGCCAGGGATGACGCACTACATTTTGGATTTTTCATGCACATGTGTAAATTATCGTTTGACATTTTCCTGAACTTGTTTTCTGTAAACCTTTCATGACTTTTGGGACCTATGTAATATACTCTGAATGTTTTAATAAGTCAAACGATGTGTTTTCAAAACGACACTTTAGGTCGTTCAATATTTCCTTGTTATGGTGCTATGACAGTTACACCCTCAGGCATTCCATTCCGCTGCAAGTCAGGTAAATTGGGGGTGTGACAGATTGGCATCAGAGCTAAGGTTATAGCGAACTAGGATGTATCTTGGACCCTAGACTATAACCGCATCATCATAGCATCTCATCATTTCATCATAAGTGCATAATCATGATACATGTTGTTTCATACATACCCTGTGTGAGTTATTTATACTCATATCCGTATATGTATATCATTTCATTGACCTGGTTCACAAGTGACATGTCTTCAGATACTCACCCTGACATCCTTTTATCGGATTCCGACATTGAAGATGCCTTGTCATCTTCCACTACCATTATACCATCAGTTGCACTTACACCACCATTAGTACTATTGATTTGCCATAGGAACAGGGTTTTCCTATCATTCAGCCCGTACATAGAATGCCTTTTGGTAGTGTATTCAGAATTAATCTTAATGGACTTATTAGGATGCTTATTGCAAGGAAGATAGTGTGTTTTCTTTCCATCACTAGTAGGACACTTACTGCTCAGGTACTATCACCACCATCAGTTACTTATTACACTATTGGCCTTCCCACAGTGTGTACTTTAGTTTTACCTTTTGGATGTCGCGAGGTAGCGCGAAAGAGGGTAGTATTCCATTCACTAGTACCATCATTGTCATTTCCTTTTCCATTCCCATTTGCTCAGACTTCAATCGTTTTGCAATATTTTAGCATTGTCTCATCAGGAATTAGGTTGATTTCGTTTTTGACGAATTAGTAGACTATTACCATTCGACAAGATTCACTCACGTATCCAATACACCATTCAAGCTATTTTACTATCATATGGGGAAATTGTTTTACAGAAAAATTTCTGAAGTAAGCTATTTTAATTCCATCCTATAAATTGATTTTTCTGTCATTACACCAAGTATTTACTATTGTTACGCGAAGCAATTTTCATGTTACTTGAAAGAAAATATCAGGACACCATTTTTATAACAATGCGTTTAACACCATCTAAAACTTTTGATAAAAGTTATGATATTTTGACAAAATCCAACATCGCATCATTAGTCCTCAATTATACATAGCCTGATCACCTATGTAAAATTCAGGAAGGATTATGCCATGAAGGAAATAATTACCTTTTCAAAGGATTGATAATGACAATCTTCATCCAAAAGTTTTGTAAACAAAGGAACTCTTTCATAAACATCCCTTTTGCCGAACTATCCCTGGATACTTACCCCACCAGTCACTCATTCAGCCATTAAGTTGGATTTTCCCACTGACTTCCCTAAGAGAGACTTTCCATATCAATTACATGCAGGATTCCTCAATACAATAAAAGCAACGAAAGGATTACAGAAATACTAACCAGGACTAGAAGCATATAGTGAGAGAATTCATAATTCAACAACAAATTCTAAGATACTGCGAGACCATCCGAATCACCATCTTTAACCTAGTTGTCCAATGTTATTATTCAAGGGTACTAGTTAGACATGAGCACTGCTTACCATCCACAGACCGATGGTCAGAGTGAGAGAACTATTCAGACACTGGAGGACATGCTGCGAGCGTGTGTGATTGACTTTGGGAATGGTTGGGCTAACCATTTGCCATTAATCGAGTTCTCTTATAACAACAGTTACCATTCAAGTATTAAAGCAACACCATTTAAGGCATTGTATGGTCGTAAGTGTCGTTCACCAGTTTGTTGGGCAGAAGTTGGAGAGGTACAATGCACAGGTCCAGAGATGATTAGGGAAACAACAGAAAAGATAATACAGATTCGAGATAGGCTTGAAACAGCTAGAAGCCGACAGAAGAGCTACGCAGATGTTAGACGTAAACCATTGGAATTCCAGGTTGGAGACAAGGTCATGTTGAAAGTCTCGCCTTGGAAGGGCGTGATACGATTTGGAAAGCGTGGGAAGTTGAATCCGAGATACATTGGTCCATTTAAGATACTGGAAAGGATTGGTCCAGTAGCTTACAAGCTTGAACTACCATCAGAACTCAGCAACGTACATAATACATTTCATGTCTCAAACCTCAAGAAATGCCTTTCAGAAGAGTCTTCAGTTATACCATTAGAAGAGATTCAGCTAGATGACAAGCTTAACTTGGTGGAGGAACCAGTTGAAATCATGGACCGAGAGGTCAAACAGTTAAAGCATAGTAGAATTCCGATCGTTAAGGTTCGCTGGAATTCTCGAAGAGGACCCGAGATTACTTAGGAACGAGAGGACCAAATGCAACGCAAGTATCCACACCTTTTCACCAAACCTATTACCGAGACCAACACTAGCTGAATTCAGGGACTGAATTCCTATTTGGGTGGGCGGATGTCACAACTCACCATTTCACGTCATTTACCATTTCAGGTCATTTTCCCAAACTTCGACTTTTTACTATTCATAAATCACTATTCATCAAAACACTATTCATCGTTTTACTATTCATCGTTTTCGAGGTCAGTTTGATGTTCTGAGAAACTTTTTGAAAATTTACTATTCACCGAACACTATTCATTTCCGGAAAAGTTTTCACCATTCACTTGCATTATTCATTTCATCGTAAATTTAGTTTACGGGTATTCAAATTCGCGTAACCGGATTGGTTTAGGTGCGAATTCATTTCATTAGTGTTGAGTACACTGCATACGGACTGGGGATAGTCTGCATATCATCATAACAGCATTTTCATGTTATACCACTCTCAGGATTTTCAAATTTCTATATTCAGTACATTTAACGTTTTTACGTATACGTAATTATAATAAACGTTAACACCCGGTTTATACACGACGAATATATCTAAATATTCCCACGATGGTCCCGACATATTTTTATATCCATTTTAACATCTTAAAAGTTATAACATTCAGTTACCCAGTATTTTGGAAATTTATTTTATTTATAACGTACGCGTATGAATATAACGACGGTTTTCGTGAAAACTAAACAATAATCACCCGATCACTCAGTAAATGTACCCAACATATTTTTAATATGTTTTTAACATTTTTATAACTTTATTTCATTCCGGTATACTTCGTGAACATTTATTTCTAATAAAACCGATACCCGATCGTAACTAAAAACCACAAACTAGCACAAATTCTTACATGGTTTTCTAATTAATTCACAAGTACCCCTACCCCCCTCCTACCCTTTGAAAACCAGCCCATGAAACACCCTTTAACCTCTTGCATTAACTTACCTTTATTTAACTAATAAACCTCTAAATCATTTCATTTACCAAAAACCTAAAATCATAATCAACTTTTTAGATAAGAAAGATTTTTATCTCATCTCTTTTCCTTCTCTACAAACCCACGACCCAACCCAAATAGCAAGATCAAGTGAAGGTTTTTCATAACTTAAAGCTACAATCTTACTCCTTTTATGATTCTAGTTAAGATACAAGCAACAAAAACACAAGAACTTCAAGCATAATCATCCAATAATCATCTATTTTGGTCAAGTAAGTTTTCATCTTTATTTTTTCATGAATCATCCTATTTTTACATGTATTACATAAGTATCATGCTAAAAACCATGTACAAGTAGCTATACCACACTTTATTTTGGCTAAAATGAAACATACAAACCCTAACTTTTTAGTTATGCATTCCCTAGCTCTAATAACTTGGTTAGGAGTCCATGGCACCCTAAGAAGGTGTATGGTAAGTTTAGATTAGTCATGTGGTGATTACAAGAGGATTGGTGATGGTAGAAATTGGCTTTTAACCTTGAAAACTTGATTTGGAACCTATTTTAGACATGCTGTCCCGTTTTGTAAAAATCTGGAAAATCAGTAAACACCAAGGAAACTTTGGCAAAATTTTTAGAAAATACTTTCAAAAACGAATCCGTAGGCGAAAGAACGGATTAAAAAGAGTCTATAACGAAGGAGTTATGATTTTTGCAAGATTGTTGACGAAATGTATTTTCTGGAAATTTGTTTGCTGTTGGACGTTTTTCATTGGACAAAAAGAGACTTTAGACGTAACCCGGAGGAGCCGAGCTTTCCAAAATATATTACTACATACTAAGACGAAACCGTGGATATAAAGAACAAGTAAAACGGACAAGTAACGACAAAGATATACTCGTTTGAATATCGGCTAAAACCCTTTATTAATTGACAGCTTTTATATAATTTGGCGCAAAAACTACGAAGTACATTTTCAAGCTAGAAGTAATATCAAGTACCGAGCTTTATAACTAACGTAGTATTAGTTATTATGAGTATGTTTTCATCATTTCAAGGATTACAACCCGAGTATTTCAACGCTAACATGGAAACTTACGTTATATATATATATATAAGTATATATATTATAACTAGCCATTTATATTTTCTAATAGCAATATTTTCCTAAGTCTTGGAATATATACTTTTGGTAACAACAAGTGTTTTTCAAAGAGTAGAGTGGTATAGAAACATGAGCATGGACATTCATAAACATCATTTGGTGATCTTAACGAGATCATGCATCATTCATTATAGGTTGCGGCAGTTAACCGATCATTATTGTTCACTTCATTTCATTTCAAGTACCATCAGTTGAGGTGAGTTTTCATAGCCCCGTTTTTCAATTACTTATTTGATTTCAAATCCCACGGGGGAGAATACATTGCATCAATTACTTTCGTACATGCCCAAGTATTACAAATTCCATACATTGCTTAAGTTGCCATTATACCATATCATAACAAGTCCCCTTTTCAATATCATGGACCGTTAATTTCAAGTACTAAGCGAGAGTGAGTGGATAGATCTATTGAGGGTGACGCCTCCATTCGCATTGGGTTGCTCCAACGGGACGAATGCATTTCATGTCTTATCAAGTGAGTGTCTGGTAAACACTCTGTTGGGGCATTACAAAGTCTAGCTTCGGGGTCATGAGCTTAAGGGACAATGTAGCATTTTGACATTTATGTCGGTTTACTTTATACTTGTGGCTTATGTACATACGATTTAACTTACAAACCTATGATTATTCACCAACATTCGTGTTGACCGTTTTCGCAATGTATTTTCAGGTAACTAAGGCATTATCATATTACATGCATGGAGTCACATTAGGGTGTGCCAGGGATGACGCACTACATTTTGGATTTTTCATGCACATGTGTAAATTATCGTTTGACACTTTCCTGAACTTGTTTTCTGTAAACCTTTCATGACTTTTGGGACCTATGTAATATACTCTGAATGTTTTAATAAGTCAAACGATGTGTTTTCAAAACGACACTTTAGGTCGTTCAATATTTCCTTGTTATGGTGCTATGACAGTTACACCCTCAGGCATTCCATTCCGCTGCAAGTCAGGTAAATTGGGGGTGTGACAGCAACAAAGATCGAAATAACAAAGTACAATAGTTGCCGATCTTTTGCAGATGACGATAATGATAATTAACTTATGGAGCATTGTGCGTATGGAGTATATGAAAAAAGTAATTGAACTAACCTTGGTATCGAAATGCCATGGTGGAATAGGTTTTTCTCTGGATTGAATGATTTGTGATATGAAGTATAGCCACATAATGATCCAATTTATATAGTTGTTGATTAGGGTTAACCAATGATTTAAAAAAGGGATTGATATCGATCGTTTAATTTCCCCCAAATTATTTGCAGAAGTCATCGGGATTTCAATTGAAGTGATAGGATTATCTTTAATGATTTTGAATAATGAATGAAAATAATCCGATTTGATGAATTGTAACAGATTTTTTGTTAGATATAATTTTGGATGGTTGTTGATTGCAATTGATTTGATACTAAAAATCAGGGGAGTAGTTTTAGATGAGATAGGAGTGAGGTAGGAGTGAGATAAGCGTGTGTTATGTTGCTAGGTGGATTAGCCATGTCATTATTTTGCCAGCATGTCATTTTTGCATGCCTAGTGGCAAATATTAGTTGGCAAGTTCCTCTATTATATATGTTGGGAGATACTTAATAGTCTTCATTTTCTAGATTTTCTTTGATTAACTTGAGTTTTATCAGTATTTCTTGATCACGTCGATGTCGTTTTCTCTTTGGCGTGAGTTGTATGTCGTCGTCTTTCCATTTTTTGCGTGAGTTGTATTCAGAGTCTACGTCCTCTTACCACACCACACGAAACATAAAGCTTTCTTACGAAACATTGATAGTAAACTTTTTATAAGTAACGATACGAATAATCCACAAAAACTATGACACCTTGTCTTTTATAGACTTTATTATTGCGCGAGCTATTTTCTTAGATAATCGTATGCGTATTAGGTTACGCGATCTCTATACCCTTGTATTCGTGATACCTATCTTCTGGGATTATCGTTGTGATTAGCTCTAGATGCCAGTCGTGTTAGTCGTGATCTTTGCATTGTTGTGGCTAAGGTGAGTTCATACCCCCTACTTTTTAAACAGTTTTCATAACTATTTTGGAGGAGTATACATGCTCGTTTTAACTAAACTCAATGATTGTTTATCTGAATACGTGAATTGTTTGATTAAGATCTGATTGATTGACTGATATACTTGAATTGGCTTTTCGAAGGCATTATGTGTTTACCTGATATATATGTGAGTTCCTAGCTCAAACCTATTTTATCGTACCTACCACTACTTTGTTTTGCTATACTGTGTTGACGGGTTAAAGTTAGATTGCGGTAGAATTTGCCTTAGCCTAGGGCTGCTTGGAACCTATCTAAGAATAGACTCCTACCTACGGCCTAGACCCAGGGCAGTAATGGGTGGTTCCTTGCTGTATCGATGACCTGGCTAGTGACCGCCGAGGGATCCACTCACTATGACCACTTATCTGTTTAAGATAAGAAAGAAATTGTTTGTGAATTGTTATGATGTTGGAATGCGAAATCTATGCCTGCCTCTAGTCACACATAGCATTTAACTCTTCAGGTCCACAACTACTTTATAACTTAAAACTATGAACTCACCGGCGTAAGCTGACCTTTAGCATGTATTCTCAGGTATAAGGCGATAACTCACTATTTGAAGGCGCTTGGCAGAGGGCATGGTTATAGGCGACTCTGATGAAACATTTGGGACCGCTTTATTTGTTTTCTCGGCCTATTTCCGCACTTCTTTTATAAAATATTAACTTAACATTTTGTTAATACATTTTATTCTCAATGAATTAATTAAAAACCGTTCTTTGTACTTATGTTATGATGCTATTGTAGTAGCACCCTAATGACATGTATGCTTCCACTAGACCCGAATTTTGGGGGTGTTACAGATGGTATCAGAGCTTAGGTTATAGAGAACTGGGTATTTTAAAACCTGAACTATAACCACTTTTGCGAAAACTTAACCCTATGACCGCCACGTGCCTGCCTGCCAAGCTGATGCCTCGCGTATGATTTTGTTTGAGGATATAATTGTTGAAATATGTGCCTAACTATTGGATATTTCATATCAGCCTATTTTAATTGATGAAGTTTTTCCATATACTTGTGCACACACCATACCTATCACAGAGTTACGCTATTTCCTTGCGTAATCTCAAGAATCGGTTTTTAGTTTTGGACACTTGTCATGATTTTGGTAATGATTTTGGATATAAAGGATATATAACTAGTGTAACTAGGCTGAGTATTCCAAGATTCATTGAACCTCGGGTGAATATAGACTAATCACCTATATTCAACCAGGGACAGTGGGACATGGCCTGATCAACTATGTCCGACTCAGAGGTGAATTTTGTGATATAGGAGTAGTTATATCAGGATTATGTCCAGGGAAAAGTTCGGTTTTGGAAATTATGAGTTTTGAAAGCACACAAACACTGAATATCACGAAATCCTGCACTCACACACAACACACTGGCATCACAACACCACATGGATCGAAATGCTTTTGATGCCACTAAACATTCTCGTTTATGTGAAATTCCTGTTTGCCGCCATCGAGCGTAATTCGCCTTGTGTCGGGCTAGACCGATTGGCACCATCTGAATCTGAGCCGCTTATCGTCATAAGCCTCGTCGATTTTATTGAAATTATTGGATTTGGTTTAAACTGTCGTTGGAATTGATCTTTTGACTTCGTTTTGATTTGATTTCGAGTTACGTCTTGAATTGACTCTTAGCTGTCGTTGGATTTGGTTTTCACCACTGTGAACCTAATTCTTGGTTCTGTCTTGATTTGATTTCCAACTAAGTCCTGATATGACTTTTGGCAATTTCTGATTTTGATTTTGGTTATATTTGGATTTGATCTTTTACTATTTCTGGTTTGACTTTGACTACGTTTTGATTTGATTCTCGGCTACGCTTGGATTTGATTTGGACTACTTTCGGACTTGACTTTGGCTATATTCAGAGTAGATTTTAGCAATGATTGATTTATTCTGATTGAATTTGAATTGTGTAATTTTGTGATTTCGGACCTTATTCCGGATTTGGAGTTGTCATTCAGCCTCGTCTCATTCGTGATCTAGTCACAGCCTCCTCTACCCTGAGCCCTGTGCTCAATTGATGATATTCATTTTCTTAACTAATAATGTTCATTTTCTCGATCGATAACGTTCGTATTCCCAATCGATGCTATTCAACCAATGTGCTTTTAGCAACAACGCTTAATTGAAGTTGTACTTTCCACCTCCAACCTAAGTATCGTGCTGAATCGATCAATTCCAACCGATTGCTAGTAGCAATCAACATTCTCCTACAGAGATGTACTCCGAACTTGCCAAATCTCTCAATCAGCAAGGATTCTGGGCTTAACAGAATTCTTAAGATTTTGAGAAGTAACTCTAATTACGTTCCTTGGGACAACCACCTATTCCTTCCTCTCGTCCCTCGAGAAATACCAATTATCTTTACTACCCTCTTATAGGATAATAAACTGTTTTGCGAATAATTCACGAACTACCATTAACATTTTGCGGTTATTCTACAAAATGGATCACTACTGCTTCACAAAATCAAAATTTTGATTTTACCACTATTTTATATAGAAAAATTTGTTTTTCCTGTTATATCACAAACTATCTTACAAAAATTGTTTCGCAAAACGATTTTATAAAATATTTTGTTGCCATATTATGGATCCAAATGCAACCTTACTACTATCCTAAAAATCAGAATTTTGAACTAAATACCATTTTATAAATGGTGAACTGCTTTCTTGTTACCCCGTAAGCTATTTTACAAATAGTTTAGCAAGACGATTTCATGAAACATTTTACTGCCTTGCTACGATATTATGAAATCAAACTGAAATCAAAATTTTGACCCTCCTAAAATTTTGTAAACAATGGGTTGTTTTCCCTATTATCCTATAAGCTGTTTCACAAATCACTTTGTCTATTGCTGTTTTGCTGCAATATCATAAGCTAGACCTCGGGAGCGAATCCCAACCTCTACCTGAGAAATTATTGATAATCCTATTTAACTTGTTCACCTCCTGCTAGTCAGCGAAACAAGAAGTATGGACAACCTTACTGGTCTATACATGAAGACGATCGTCGTACGTCATAGTGCCGGTTTCTATTCTTTCAGATCGAGACAGTTGTCTCACACCCACATTTTGTCCACCACTTCCTAAGGGCTATGAGAACAGATCTGGAAATGAATACTGTGTATCGTTTCCAGGCTGATGGCTGAAGTAAAGAAACCATTCGAGCATTGAAGAACATATCGCGTATCTGCTTAATCGAATTTGGCAATAGTTGGGATAGACACCTCTTGTTGGTCAAATTCTCTCTTACCTACTATTTCAATATTTAAACGGCAATGCAATAGACCCTCTATGGTCGTAAGTGCCGATCGCTGATTTGTTGGACAGAAATGGAGATACCCAACTTCCCGACTATGAACCTGTTCAAGAACCTACCGAGGAGATCGTTCGAAAGTGAAACGGGGATGCAAGCTACTCGCGAATGATTAGAAACTCTGAAAAAGTAAACCTCTTGAATCCTCGGATAAAGCCCAGGCTAAGCTTAAAGATTCACCATGAGAATGTATGAAGCGTTTAGTAAACGTAAAAAGCTTAATCCTCACTCTATCGATCCTTTCGAATCATTTCTAGAGTTGGTCTGATAACTCACCGACTCGAGCTGCTGTCAGAATTCAGCAACGTTCGCGATGTTTTTCATACGTATAATCTAAGTGATGACTTGCCGATGAGACAGCCGTTATTTCCGTTAGAAGAGATCTTGATGAATGTTAAACCTTGTTGAAAAATCTGTCGAAGTCATGGACCGTGAGGTCCGACGACTTATGCACGGTAGTACCCCTACCGTCAAGTTCATTGGAACTCACGAATAAGTCCTGAATCCACATGGGAATGTGAAGATGAATCCTCGAGTATATGTGCTCATTTCTTTTCGACCTTAACTGGTAACTTGAATTGAATCGTGAGGACACGATTCCTTTTAAGGAGGTGAGGCTGTAACAACCCGTAAATTTCCAGACTTGTTCTATTCGGAGAAACAATGGGTCATTTTGAGTTTGGCACAACTTGGGAGAAACTAGACGTAATTATAGTCATTCTTATCGGAAATACTATTCTGAGCACGATGGCGAAATTCTCGTGTCTTGAGTCGGACGTTTACTAGTCTATACGTGCCCTGAACATCATTTCGTGAAA
This sequence comes from Artemisia argyi, assembly GCA_030686995.1. Lineage (NCBI taxonomy): Eukaryota > Viridiplantae > Streptophyta > Magnoliopsida > Asterales > Asteraceae > Artemisia > Artemisia argyi. The sequence continues at coordinate 28,375,617 of CM060692.1, read as the reverse complement.
GATATAACAAATTTCAAGAATGATCTCTATAATTAATATTACCCACGCCTCCTCATCTTTCATCACTAATACACATTTATTTGTGACTTCTATTTTGAAACTTATAAAGAAGGGTTAGGAGTTAGTGTTTTCATTTTATTACTAGCACCACTTTATCAAACCCTAGCCTTAGAGGTGCGCAAATCGGTTAACCGGTTCGGTTTTACCCGGACCGGTTTGTGTGACCGGTTTGAGTCAACGCGGTCAAGAACCAGTCGGGGCGGTTAACCGGTTCGGTTCCAAACCGGCCTCGAGAGGAAAAAACCCAAACCTATCCGAACCGGTTTGGTTTCGGTTATATGCGGTTTGGTCGCGGTTAACCGGTTTGGACCGGTTTGTATTTTTTTTTTTTTTCGTTTTTGGGCCTATAAATACTAGTATACTTACTACCCATTGTCCCATTCACATAATTATCAGTTCTCACTTCTCAAAAACGAAAAATTCGATGTCTCGCAAAGATTTCTCACAACAATTCCCAAGTCCTCACAAAGATTTCTCACAACAATTCCCAAGTCCTCCAAACGAACCGGTGGTGATTGTGAACACTCCACCACCTGCAGAAAATGAAAATGAACAACAAAACACTCCAGTTGAGAATGAACCGGTAAACAATCCACCGGTGGAACAACGAGCGTTGACTGATGAAGAACTCTTTGAGCAAGATATGCAAGTCATCAGAGAGGCTATAGAAGCTGAAGAACATGAGGCAGCTGCTCGTACGGCTCGGGAAATGCTCGTAGGAAGCGGTTAAACAAAGAAGCACCACACCGATGGGCCTTGGGGTTAGGCCATCAGCCATCAGAGTCTTCTTCGAGTGAGGAGGATGGCTGGGTCTCCGATGATTCATTTTATTAATTCGTAGTTTTATTTTAATTACCGTATCGTAGTTTCTATTAATCGTACTTTGTATTTCATGTTTTAACTTTAACGTTTAATGTAATCCGTGTTTTAACTTTAACGTTTAATGTGATTCGTGTTTTAAATGTTATGACTTATGTTAGTTATTTTAGTTTAGGTGGAAATTACAAAGTAAACTGAATAAAATTCAACTTTTATTTAATACAACGAAAATACACTTAAAGAAAATACAAGATCAAACATTGAGCCTTTCGGTTTGCAAATTTACAAATTTACACAACATAGTTATTTATAGTATATTAGGACACATGCAATCATACAACCTTTTTGAAACTTATTAGCACAACCTTTTTGAAACGTATCTGACATATTCAGAAGCAATCAATGCAAAAAATTATTAGCACAAACTTTTTGAAAATTTTTGAATTGGCGGTTTGACCGGTTTGACCGCTTTCCACATGCTCATTGCATCACGTTTTAGAGTCATACGGCTTACATGAGTGTACATTGGTTGGACATGAGTCTGCATCACCTCCGTCGTATCCTCGTTGTCCCAATGGTTGAACGGCAAACCTCTTCTGATCACCAAACCGGCAAATGCTTGACGGACTGCTTCATGATCGTATGCAAAAATACTCCCGTCACGAGCCATAGAAGATTGACCCGATTCCAGAGTATTTTTTAGTGCCTTGCAATACTTCTGGTTTATATGAGCCCTCAACGTCGAGTTGGAACCCACCGACATTATACTAAAGCAATGCTTACATTGAGCCTTTTTCTTGCCGTCCGACATTAGGACGTAGTTGAAGTGATCCCAAGGATCGTTGACACGGTTACATGGTAAAATTTCGACAACCGTTGGTACATTTGATGAACCAGCAGCGGTGGTGTGGGTGGTGGTGTTTGAAGTTGAACTATCCATTAATAATTTTGAGAGTGTTTTTTGCTTTGTGAATGTGATGAAAACTAATAAATAATACATCAATTTATACTAAATAAAAATGGTAAAATGGTAATTTTAGGACTAATAAAGTAAAAGCATGTCCCCCCCCCCCCCCCCCCCCACGTTACTAGTTACTATTGTTATTATTGTAAGATGTCAGGTTTGAATTCAAATTTCAAAAATTCCAAAAAAATCCGGCCCCTACACATAAACCGATTCCAAAATGGTTAACTCAAACCGGTTTATCTATCCGGTTAATAAAACCTGTCCTCAAACCGGATGTTTTTCTAAAACCCCTAACCGGTTCTGAACCGGCGGTTTGGGGAAAAACCGAATCGGTTTGGGTCAAAACCGGTTTGGTTTTTCGGTTCGCTAGCGGTCGCGGTTCGGTTAACCGGTTTGGATGTGCACCTCTACCTAGCCTGCCTCATTTCCTCTCCTTCTTCTTGTTCAGCCGCCAACTGCACCCCACCACCTGCTGCCAAGTTCTGGCCATGACACCATCATTACCACCCACTGCCATCACACACCTCCACCACCTATCATATCCACGTGAACCCCTTATCACGTTTTGCCACTGTACGAGCCGTTAAACCTCTAAACGCGCCACCACCAACACTGTACACACCACGCCACCACTACAAACACCTTCATCTCACCTCTTGTGACCTGTATTCGAGGAGCACACGCTGGAAATCACCACCACACCACTTCACAGCCGCACATTTTGGTTTATAGATCAAAGGAGGTTAGATTGAGGGTTGTAGTGAATCATTGAAGGTTTGTTTTGGGTTCGTTGTAGCCATGAGCCACCGTCACCGCCGTCTCCTTCTTCTCGCCGTCGTTCACAGCCACCTTTCCGTTTCTATCTTTTCTCTTATCATTTTTGGGTAAGTCAACACCCACATTTGTTATGTTGATATAAACCGATTATAACTATTTTGACTATGTTTTCATGGATTAAGTTGATTAAAACATGGTGAGAAGTTGTTTAAATAATATAAAACGGATTAAAACATGTTTTGATTTATTAAATCATGTGGTAAGGACGTGGGAAAAAGAGGTGTTGTTTGCTACTGTTATTGGTTACGGGTCGGGTTAACTCGTGAATGAATTACGGGTCGACCCAGTTTGGGTCTTGGGATAGCAACAAGCTGCTCTTTAATTTGGTTGTGTCACGAGTTGGATATGGGTTTTTATTGCTTTGTTGTTGCTATTGTTGTTGTGTTGAACTCATGGTCTCGGTTGAATATTGGATTACTTATTCTAGATCACGTTTGATTACTGCTACTAAGTTAATGATTGTTGTTTTTCTGTTAATGAAACCTGATTAAAGTGTTGGTTTTGTGTTATGGTTAGTTGGTCTCAACACTAGTCGAATTATACTCGTTTACATAAGTTCGCATATCATAACGAAAATTGTAAAAACCTGTAAATGGGAAATTTAAGAAATGTGGTGTACCTTGTGTCAATGGACTAAGAAGCCCAAGTATTTTACAAAAGGGAGTTTTGGTTAGAATATTAAAGTCGTGTTTGACAATTATTTGTTGTGTGAATATATTGGACTAACCTGTTTGTAGTTTTATCGAAGTATACTTTGGTGTGTTTTGGAGATTTTGGTATTATTAAAATAAGACTGGACAATATGGATCAAGGTTTTCAAGATCGGGATCCTACCCAGGATCGTTTTCGTCTTTGTAAGATCGTGATAGTAAGATTCGATTGGGATTTTAAGATCCTACTATAATGTCATTTTCTTAATAGTTTTTGCAATATTATACAAATTTTTACAATTATTGTATATCATATACACACAATTATATGAATGTTTCATCGAAATTTTGTTCTAAATTATGATTATGAAATGTTTAATAAGATTAACATGTTGCTTTTTAAAATCTACAAAAAATAATTCAGAAATTTGCATTTTTTTAGTTTGTTATCTGAGAAAAGTAGGACCTGATCGGATTAGATCTTAAGATCATATGGTCAAGATCGAGATCCTATAAAATCTTAAGCTTTCAAAGATCCTATGTAAGATCCGAATCATTTTTGTTTTGTAGTATCGTAAAATTGTAAGATCCTAAGATCAGGATCGGGATCCTGACAACCATGATATGGATACTTGAATTTGAATTATAATCACTTTTAAACGGACTAAATAATTATATAAACGTTTACTAGATGAAAACTATTAAACATGGATATTTGACTATACATTGGATTGGATTGGATTGGACAACGGACATTTTGAACTTATTGGACTTAAACGAATACAATATATTAGACTCATCATGAATTTAATATATTTGATTCATGATGGGTGCACAATAAGGAAACCAATGTCATTTGGACAATCAATCGCTAAATACATCTTACTTCTTGCATTGTTTTCTATAAAATAGATGGGGTAAGCTTTGAATTGAAATAAAAGTCTTTCGACTTGGAAATGTTTTATAAACAAATGAGATATGGTGACATTTCATAAAATTTCTATAATTTAAACTCTATCTTCAACCCCTTTTATATTTATAAAAGTCCGATAAAGAATCAAAAGTGTATGATTTTAATTAATCTTTAAAACCTTTTGATATTTAACTTATTAACTTGGGATTTTCTTATTTGTCTAAACTATTTGGAATTATGGGGTAAACCGAAACTACCAATTGACCTATTTTATATTAAATACTTAATAGTCGTCATTTTCTAGATTTCCTTTGATTAACTTGAGTTTTATCAGTATTTCTTGATCACGTCGATGTCGTTTTCTCTTTGGCGTGAGTTATATGCCGACGTCTTTCCATTTTTTGCGTGAGTTGTATTCAGAGTCTACGTCCTCTTACCATACCACACGAAACATAAAGCTTTCTTACGAAACATTGATAGTAAACTTTTTATAAGTAACGATATGAATAATCCACGAAAACTATGACACCTTGTCTTTTATAGACTTTATTATTGCGCGAGCTATTTTCTGAGATAATCGTATGCGTATTAGGTTACGCCATCTCTATACCCTTGTATTCGTGATACCTATCTTCTGGGATTATCGTTGTGATTAGCTCTAGATGCCAGTCGTGTTAGTCGTGATCTTTGCATTGCTGTGGCTAAGGTGAGTTCATACCCCCTACTTTTTAAACAGTGAATGAATTACGGGTCGACCCAGTTTGGGTCTTGGGATAGCAACAAGCTGCTCGTTAATTTGGTTGTGTCACGAGTTGGATATGGGTTTTTATTGCTTTGTTGTTGCTATTGTTGTTGTGTTGAACTCATGGACTCGGTTGAATATTGGATTACTTATTCTAGATCACGTTTGATTACTGCTACTAAGTTAATGATTGTTGTTTTTCTGTTAATGAAACCTGATTAAAGTGTTGGTTTTGTGTTATGGTTTGTTGGTCTCAACACTAGTCGAATTATACTCGTTTACATAAGTTCGCATATCATAACAAAAATTGTAAAAACCTGTAAATGGGAAATTATTATATATATAATGTACGGGCAAAAACGATGCCACAGTTGTCGTTTCGGTTTTCGCCCTTTTTGGCCCAGCCCAGCTGCTCTGTCCAGGCCCGTTAACTTAGCCCTTTTCATTTTTTTTCTTTTTTCTTTTTTATGTTATTTTATTTTTACACATCCACCGCCTGAATACTCATGCCTATCTTCTTTCTCTAGTTTTCTCGGAAGTCGTGCAAAACGCAGCGACCGTGATCACTTCGTTCCATTGCCTGAGTTGCAGGTTTATTCGTTGTAGGTAAAACTGGGTTCTATCGTAGGTGCTCGCCGTTGTGTTGATTTTTTCATTTTGTGTTGTTCGCTTAAGTGTTTTTTAGTTGTTCGTTCATTTTTTGCTAACCTGAGCGTTTACATATGAGAACTAAAATTAGGGGTGTGCGAAATAGTAGTGACCAAACGTTAGAGGAACGACCGTCTGTTAGTGCTGATGTTGGTGTCGGTGTCGGTGTTGGTCCTGATATTCCTATAGATGGCGCCACTTACTTAGATTCTAATAATGGTGGCAAGTTTGTTATCATGGATACGTCGGATTCTGTTTCGGATCGTGTAATTATTCCTACGATTGAATTTGCTAATTTCATGGATGTCGATAACTCCTTATGTTCTACCGATGTCTTGCGTGAGGGGCCTGTTACCAGGATAGATGTTGTGGCTGCGTCCAGTGGGTTGTCGAATGGTATAACAATTCTTGAGCCTCATCCGGGTTAAGGGCTGGACGGATTTAGAGGCGGTCGGCTTCCGGTGGCTGCGGATGTTACTGGAAAACGGAAGGAGAAGATGGATGCCGTGCCAATGTCTTCAAGTGGCGGTAATGTACATTTTTTGTTTATGCTTTATCATATGTGTGTTTTGTTGGTGCTTATAACGTTTATGTTATTTCTTTCATTTGCAGCTTCCCGTCGTATGGATGGATGTGCTCTTTGGAATTCGTTGCCTGCTCAATCTTCCAGTAATGTTGCGCGTGTTATCTTGCGCCGTTTCTTCTTCTTTTTTTTTGTCTAATTATGTTCGTCTTTTTCAATAGTAATTGGTGTGGAAAACTAGAAGGGGGGGTTGAATAGTTTTGCGTCTTTTTCGTTTAATAAAAAATTGCTTTTCAAAGAGTTGATGGTAATTGTAAAAACCTTTGAAGCTAAAGTATAGATACAAACTAATTCACATATATCATATATACACTACTTATTTAAAGTGTTGAATAGAAATTATAATTTCATATATCTCACTTAATTACAAGTTTGTACTAATATAGATATATGTGTCTTAGTAATTGTTTATACTTATATTTTACTAAAGTATAATTAATGTTTTAAATGGAACCTAGTTTGATCTTTATGTGAAATCAATATATGCACAACACACAATATTAACAATATATGAAAAGCTAGTAAGTAAGCAAGCAAAGAGTGAGAGATGGAAAGATCAAACCGAGAGACAAAGGATTTATAGTGGTTCGGCTACAAGGACACCTTCCTTGCCCTACTCCACTCCCCGAGCACCGAACTCGAGAGTTTTCTTCACTAAGTCAATAACCTCCTTTATGGCGGAGAAAACCGTACACACCAAAAGCTTACACCAATTAACGACACAAAGCAAGATGTCGAGTTCTAATCGTAGCTAGAACCAATCTCACACCAAATATCACACCACTTCTTCTTCACACCTTTGCACTACTTCAATGCTTCTTCACACCACAAGTATCTTCACACCTTCAAGGCACTAATGTCTTGACACCTTCAAGCCACTAATGTCTTCACACCGTTAAGGCACTAATGTCTTGACACCTTCAAGTCACTAATGTCTTCACACCTTTAAGCCACTAATGTCTTGACACCTTCAAGTCACTAATGTCTTCACACCTTTAAGCCACTAATGTCTTGACACCTTCAAGCCACTAATGTCTTCACACCTTTAAGCCACTAATGTCTTGACACCTTCAAGCCACTAATGTCTTCACACCTTCAAGCCACTAAAGTCTTCACAACTTCAATCTACTAATGTCTTCTAGTCTTCTTCACTTGGAACCCTCAATATCTTCACAACAAGTCCCTATTGCTACAATCTCCTATCACCAATACTATCTAACCCTTCTTCTTCACTTCAAGTTCCACTTTACACTTACAACAATTCTAGATTCTTCAACTAAATCTAGCTAACTAATACATACACCTTATTCACCAAAGAATGAAAGATTTACAAGAAAATATAAACAAGCAACTTAGATAGCAAGATGATACTAAGTTGTAATACTTCTAGTAGAAGTATTCTTCTCTTTGCACTTTGAATGTTGAGGCTTGAATCACTTTGAAACAAAGATCAAAGTATATAAGATCAAAGGATTTTTAGAGAAAGGAAATGGATGTTTAGATCAGAAAGTTTCTAGTGCAAAAAGGTGAGAAAAATATGTGGAATGATCCAATATTTATAGGGCCAGATTTTACTGTTCGGGAGCGTGCCGGTCCCCTTAATTATAGGCCGGTCCCCTTAATGATTAAGGGGGCCGCCTAGTAAAATTAAGGGGGCCGCCCTCCTGAACGTTTGAAAAGTTTTTCTGGATAAAATTTGCCCTTTTTGGTTGGAAATTTGAAATCATATTTTTGTGGTTTAATAAAGCTATTCCAAAAATGATTTACAAATATATATAAAATGTTAAAATCATTTTATAAAATGTTATGTCTTAAGACAAGATTTCCTTTGATCTTACAATACATTAATCACTTTGTTTATTCATACCTTAAGTGATTAAATGGTGAAAGTGAGTATTTACTACTAAATACTTGTTTACGTCATAACCTTTGGTTTGATGAGTTTTCGTTTTGTGATTATCAAAACTTAGAGATATCGAAAGATATGAATAATGTTTTTAGTCAATTATTTATATCAACAATCTCCCCCTTTTTGATGATTACAAAACCTAAACTCATTAAATCCAAAAATTAATTTTTAGACAAGTATTTAATGAGTTTATATTCACTTCTCCCCCTTTTTGTAGAATCAAAAAGGTTTAAGCCTATAAGGTAAAGGCTCCCCCTTGATGTATGCTCCCCCTCGTTTGAGGGCACCAAGGGTTCGAGATATGGAATTCTTGCAAGAAAAATATTAGAGGCACAAGCAAATACATATAGCATAATAACAACTAATAGTAAGCATGGCAAAGAAGAATTTTAAACACATATAAAAGCATTCATTAATTCAAGATGATTATGTCAACCACATAATCATTGTTACAAAAGCCATAATGATGGAATTCTAATACTAAGTAGAATATCCTATTGTGCCAACAAGAAGTGTCACCAAACTTTCTTGAATCCCAAAATGGTTGAAGAGATTTATTTGAAAATGAAAAACATAAGCATGTAAAATGCTTAATGGTTTAGTGGAGGTAATCATTTGGTTGCATGGATGTTGTTGGGTTTGGAGATGTGGAGCTTGTAGGTGGTGAAATTGAAGATGGGTTTGTTGATTGAGGGTTTTGATGTTGTTCAAGTGATGGTGTTTGTTGAGATCTAGTAAGAAGATACTCAATCCAAGTAAAGTGCTCATTCAATGCAATGGTTTGTTGTTGAAGGAAGATGCAACAAGGGCAATTGTTAACATGCTTCTCAATTTGGTTTTTGTTATGTGGTGATGATGGTGAGCTTGATTGTGGTGGATCCAAATTGCGTTGAGCAAGATGTAATGCTAAAAGAGCACTAAGCTCATGTGCCTCTTTTAGCTCCTCAACGAACTTCAAGTGTTCGGAGGAAGGTGATGGTGGTGGAGCTTGATAGTTGTCTTGGGTGAAAGTTTGAACATGCAATATGGGAGAAGCATGTGAGGTTGTAGGATGTGGTGGTGGTACTCTTGGTGGTGGAGACATGATTGAGCTTGGGTAATCATGAAAGCATGATATGGGTGGAAGAGGTTCTTCATGAGATGATGGTGTTTTTGTTGAATGAGCAACAAGTGAGGTGTTGATTGAGAGGTTGGGATTGTTGTTTTGGGATTGAGCATGTTCATCAAATGAAGAAGCATTAATGAGAGCATGAGTGGATGATAGGTTGTGAGATGAATTAATGTTGTGGGTTTGAGGTTTAGTAGTTGGTTGACTTGGAACAACATCACTTGAGTTATGACAAGAATCAAGTTTCCTCCTCCAAACGGGTTTGACGGAGATCCTTGCGGTTCTTGAAATCTTAGGTTTTTGGTTGTTGGGAGATGACATTTTTGGGTGTGATGGCATTAATGATAGGGAGAGGGTATTTATAGTGTATGAGAAATGTGGTTTAGGAAGGTAAATTTTGAGGGACAGTATGGGACAAAATATGTTTGTGAATTTTGGGAAGTATAGGCTGAAATGGGTCAAAAAGTGATAAAGAAAACAGTATCTCCGACCATCAGATGGCCGGTCCCCTTAATTAGGGGCCGGTCCCCTTAAACATTAAGGGGGCCGCCTTATATAATTAAGGGGGCCGCCCATCTGGTGATTCCCAGAATGCCAGAAATGGATTTTTGGCAGAAAATTTTCAAAAAGGTTGTGTTTTTGGATTTGGATTCAAGTAAGTTTAACTTTTTGAGGCAATATAGGGCATACTATTCATGAATGTAAAGAGTGATATAGAATTAATAGAAATAAACACCAAATTTCTAATAATCATGCAATCTATTTATTTAATAATTAAGATATGCAATTAAGGAGGCAATAAAGTAAATAGGCTAAATAAGCAACTATATGAAAATGATACCACTTAGCCTAGAGCAACCATGTTGATGATTGTTAACAAGTAACACATAGGTGGATATGATTATATGGACTTCAAGACTTGTTACAAACAAGTTCCATATGGGCAAGTCATGATTCTCATGAAATGATTAGATTAAATTGTGAATGTCATTTTCAATAGAGGTGTATGACATATGTGAGAAGGTTAAATATGTGTTAAGCAAAACGTTTTTAGTTTTATTCAACAATGTTTTGAAGCAACTTCAAGTGTGTATTAAAAAAAATTTAATCTTGTTTTTGATTAAAATAATAGTTATAAAGAAGTTTTAGTTAAGTAACAAAATACTTAAAAAAAATTTAAACATAATGTTTTGATCATAATAATCAAGAAGTTGCAAATGAAGAATTTGAAATGAAAGCATGTCATTTTTAAGAGAATCAATTAAGCCCATTGTCACATATAGTCATCTTTAATAACACCTAAAGATATTAAAGTGAAATGATAGATACTTATGATCTAAATGCAATGGGACAGGAAGAAGCAAGGTAGACATATGTATATATGTATACAAAGAACATCATAAAATCAAGTTGCAAACAAATATCAATTATAATGCATCTATTGAAGCAACTAGTAAAATCAAATAGCTTAAGTGGAAGGGTTCTACTATAGAACATAGAAGATTTAAGAAAAGTGATACTAGACTAAACAACAAGAAGATTAATGATGCTAATATCATGTATGCATATATTAGTGTTAATAATCTAAAAGCATGGCAACATATCAGTTAAGATTTATTCACACACTAATTAAAACATTCTAAAGTATAATATAACATTGACAAGTTTTAGAAAAGAAAACTTATCTCATGTCCAGCTTTCCTTTAAGAGAGGGCATAGGAGCAATAGAAGATGTCTTAAAATTTTGCCCAAAGCATGTAGAAGTAGCAAAGACGAATCCCAACGCAATAGATATCAAGAATGGTACAACAAGAATTCTTCGTCATGAGGTAGTAACAAACACACCATAAGGTCAATGCTCCAAGAGTGAAGAGTAAATCGCCAAAACCATAGATGACCGCAACAAAGTCATAAACACCACGTGTGTAGAATGTGAAACAGAATAACGGGAACCAATGGTCATCAAAAGAAAGAGAGCGAGGAGAGCGATTCAAAAAGTAGTAAACCCTTCGTTCGTTAATTACCTAAACATGACAAAGAGCTTGGTACCCAGATTCTCATGGGTCTGAGATGATTAGTAGAGAACATCCAATGCATTTAAATGCACATGATGAGGATGTCATCGAGAAGTACAAGAATTCATCATTTGTTTGTTTTGACAAACAAACAATAACTTTCTTGACTAGAGAAATAAACAATGGATATAAATAATAATAGTTCTAAATTTTTCCACTAGGTTTAACAAATTTTATTTGTTTTGATGTATTTGTTGAGTAATCATCTTCAGTAAATCCTAAGCCGGTTTTATCGTAAAATGACTTTTGAATGTTAAGTAGATATTTTAAAGATTTAGAACTATTTTCAAATTTAGCCAATATTTTTGCTTTTTCTTTCTCCATTTTAATTTCATGTTTGTAGTCTTGACAATTTTTACATTCAAGATCAATTTTAATATTACTTTCAAGTCTAGACATTTTATCTTCTAAAATTATTTCTTTTTCAAAGTTATTTTCAACGGATGTTGAAGATTTATTTTTAAAAACAGTTTTTGATTCAATGTTGCAAAAGTGCTTGAAATTGTTTTCAAGTTTTGAAAATTCTAATATAAATTGATCATAGCAAAAATGTTTGGTTTTGGATTGTACCTTATTTGTAGTTGTACAATCTTCACATGCTCTACGGTGATCAATTCTGTTGTTCATGTCGCTCCATGTTTTGTTTAAAGTATTGCTTGGATCTTGGAGCATGCAATCCTTGCCGTCACTACTTGTATTTGCATTAGTAAGAGAGTTCATGTAAGCCATATCTACGTCATCTTCATCGTCCTTGTTGCACCATGGTTTATTGACATTCTTTCTTCGGATTTGACACATGTGTTCTTCGTTATTGGTACCTTCAATAACCATATTTGAACTAGTAGTATATGTGTTTATTTCAACTAGATATTTATCTATTAAGTTTTCTAGAGTAACTATTTCATGTGCAATATCAAGCTTATCATCTTTGGTTTTACATTTTTCTTGGTGAAATTTTAAAAGATATTTCCAAATATCATTTGCCGTTTTATAAGGAAATAATCTTTCATATTCAACTCTTGGTAGAGTTTTGAAAATAAGTAATTTGGCTTTAGTGTTTTTATCAAGTTTGGTTTGAAGGTTATTATATTGATTTTCAAAATCCATTTTGGTTGGTTTAAGATCACCAATTGAAATGATATGCCAAAGATCAAGATCTATTGATTTCACATAATTTTCAAATTTGTTTTTCCATTTAAGAAAATGATCATTTTCAAATAATGGTGGTTGTTGCATAAATTCCCCTTCTAAATATTTTTCAAATTCCATAGATCGTTACAAGTTTTAAAATACAGTCTATTTTAAAAATCTTGCTAGACGTGGCTCCTGATACCAATTGTGGAAAACTAGAAGGGGGGGTTGAATAGTTTTGCGTCTTTTTCGTTTAATAAAAATTTGCTTTTCAAAGAGTTGATGGTAATTGTAAAAACCTTTGAAGCTAAAGTATAGATACAAACTAATTCACATATATCATATATACACTACTTATTTAAAGTGTTGAATAGAAATTATAATTTCATATATCTCACTTAATTACAAGTTTGTACTAATATAGATATATGTGTCTTAGTAATTGTTTATACTTATATTTTACTAAAGTATAATTAATGTTTTAAATGGAACCTAGTTTGATCTTTATGTGAAATCAATATATGCACAACACACAATATTAACAATATATGAAAAGCTAGTAAGTAAGCAAGCAAAGAGTGAGAGATGGAAAGATCAAACCGAGAGACAAAGGATTTATAGTGGTTCGGCTACAAGGACACCTTCCTTGCCCTACTCCACTCCCCGAGCACCGAACTCGAGAGTTTTCTTCACTAAGTCAATAACCTCCCTTATGGCGGAGAAAACCGTACACACCAAAAGCTTACACCAATTAACGACACAAAGCAAGATGTCGAGTTCTAATCGTAGCTAGAACCAATCTCACACCAAATATCACACCACTTCTTCTTCACACCTTTGCACTACTTCAATGCTTCTTCACACCACAAGTATCTTCACACCTTCAAGGCACTAATGTCTTGACACCTTCAAGCCACTAATGTCTTCACACCTTTAAGGCACTAATGTCTTGACACCTTCAAGTCACTAATGTCTTCACACCTTTAAGCCACTAATGTCTTGACACCTTCAAGTCACTAATGTCTTCACACCTTTAAGCCACTAATGTCTTGACACCTTCAAGCCACTAATGTCTTCACACCTTTAAGCCACTAATGTCTTGACACCTTCAAGCCACTAATGTCTTCACACCTTCAAGCCACTAAAGTCTTCACAACTTCAATCTACTAATGTCTTCTAGTCTTCTTCACTTGGAACCCTCAATATCTTCACAACAAGTCCCTATTGCTACAATCTCCTATCACCAATACTATCTAACCCTTCTTCTTCACTTCAAGTTCCACTTTACACTTACAACAATTCTAGATTCTTCAACTAAATCTAGCTAACTAATACATACACCTTATTCACCAAAGAATGAAAGATTTACAAGAAAATATAAACAAGCAACTTAGATAGCAAGATGATACTAAGTTGTAATACTTCTAGTAGAAGTATTCTTCTCTTTGCACTTTGAATGTTGAGGCTTGAATCACTTTGAAACAAAGATCAAAGTATATAAGATCAAAGGATTTTTAGAGAAAGGAAATGGATGTTTAGATCAGAAAGTTTCTAGTGCAAAAAGGTGAGAAAAATATGTGGAATGATCCAATATTTATAGGGCCAGATTTTACTGTTCGGGAGCGTGCCGGTCCCCTTAATTATAGGCCGGTCCCCTTAATGATTAAGGGGGCCGCCTAGTAAAATTAAGGGGGCCGCCCTCCTGAACGTTTGAAAAGTTTTTCTGGATAAAATTTGCCCTTTTTGGTTGGAAATTTGAAATCATATTTTTGTGGTTTAATAAAGCTATTCCAAAAATGATTTACAAATATATATAAAATGTTAAAATCATTTTATAAAATGTTATGTCTTAAGACAAGATTTCCTTTGATCTTACAATACATTAATCACTTTGTTTATTCATACCTTAAGTGATTAAATGGTGAAAGTGAGTATTTACTACTAAATACTTGTTTACGTCATAACCTTTGGTTTGATGAGTTTTCGTTTTGTGATTATCAAAACTTAGAGATATCGAAAGATATGAATAATGTTTTTAGTCAATTATTTATATCAACAATTGGGTATTCAATGTTATTGTCGTAGGTGATGCTGGAATTGGGAGTAGTGGCAGTTTCATTGCTAACATCAGTGACAGTGAGCTTTTATTCCTGATTGATACTCTTACTTTTAGTGTTTAGGTTGTTTACGCCAATCGAGTTTTGTGCGTTGTTTTGGCAGTTGCAACGCCCTGTTATGATACTCACCAGATACATTGTCAATATGTGTATGTAAATTGTAATCAAAATGAGCCTTTTGAGTAGTTATGTGTTATGTTTATGTAGGATACTAGCTTTTTATCAAATGCAAAGTCAAGTTATAGTCTTATGTCTACTTGGTTAAAAGATATTGTAAAACACTATGTTGTTATCTCGGTCAAAAATCTCGTATCGTTCAAGGCACGATATTTGAAATATCGGTTTTCGCGGTGAGATATCGATGAGATATCGGTTTTTATATTTCTAGGAATATTATATTTTATATAGATTTCTAGGAATATTATATTTTATATATCTAGTAATCAATTAAGCATAAATTGACTAAATGAAGAAAAGAAGCATTTAATTACCTGTTGTTACTCTGGTTGATTTAGGAAGAAGAAAAAACCCAGAAAAGAATTAAGAATGTCGCATGTTTTATGTTATCTGATTATTCTGATGTCGCATGTTTCAATTAGGGGATTTAGGGTATAAAGTTGGGTGGGTTATAGTTTAATTAAATTGGGCTAATAGTCAGTTGGGCTGTTGTGCTGGAAAAAAAAACCCAGAAAAAGTCAAAAAGTCAATATCTCGCCGATACCAAAATATCGCGATTCCAAAATATCGTCCAAATATCGGCCAATATCGCCGATATTATCGGATCCGATATTTTGGGGCGATATTTTGATCCGATATATTTTTTAGGGGCGATACACGATATATCGCCGATATATCGCGATATTAACTACATAGGTAAAACACCAGGTCATGTATACAAGGTATACTGTAAATTGGTATTGAAAGGTATTTTAGTTATACTTTAAAGAATCATGTGGCATGATCTTTATTTCAAGTTTAATGCACATGTTTTTGTTTTGTTCATGGATGTGGTAAAAGGAAAGAAGTGCATGTCTACGATTTATTGTATAATGAAGTACATGCTTCATGTTTCTCTTAAATCATGAGCAGGTCGCTTTACAAAGTCAAGTCGTTCCATGAATTTCAAACAGGTATTTTTTAAAGTCACTCATTCTAAATGTCTTCCGTTGCGTAAAAGTACAAAAAAAAATAAAAAAAGAAAAAAAAATTATGGATGTTTCAAGTTGGTGTAAGATGTCTCTTCTTAGCATCTACATACTTCTCCATTGTTTTGTCATGTGTGTATCTTTTGGCATTATCTTGACAGGTGAATTACGCGCGCCCGCAACCGCTTCTTCTAGCTATACTACGCACCCTCTGCAGCCTCTCCCCGGAACTGCTTCACCTCTCACATCGGGTATTGGCGTTGCGCCATTTGCACATCCACCCCCGACTCCAACTGCTCCTCAATGTATTTATAATGTCTTAGTGTTATATGTTTTTTGTAGCCTCATCCTTTGTTTACTGCCATGTTTAGATTCCTGATGTCTTTCTGTTGTTGCTCATTCTTTTTATAGGTAGGCGTCCCACCCCTCGAAGAAGACAAAGGCGCCGAATGCAGCTCCGGCCACGGACGTGCACAACCGTAGAGGTATGATTAACAACGTAGTTTTGCTTTTAGTATGGCTGTTATACCAAATTATAAATTCTTTGTTTATGTAAAATGTTTATGATGCAAAATTATTTACTATAAGATTTAAAAAATCCAATTTTCAATTCTGCTTCTAAAGAACCAATAACAGCTTACTTAATGGATTCCAATTTATGCTTCCATTATTGTATCTAAACAGTCCAACTTTCGATATTATGAGTTTATCACTGATTTCTACTACAAGTTTACAACATTTAACTATTTTTTCTTCTGCCTTTCGCAGGACCATCGGGTACGTACGTGTCCGTAGGGCCATGTAACAGAATTTTTCGCCATTGCAAGGTGCTCTTTTGGTTTGAGGAAAGGCTCAAACATGGAAGTGTTCATTCTCCGGACTATCATAGGTGCTGTATGGCTGGTAAGGTGCGTTTGCGGCCACAGCCAGAATATCCTCCTTACATAAGACAGTTGTTCACGGATCGATACTTTATGGAGAATGTAAGGGCTTACAACTCGATGTTTGCTATGACTTCTTTAGGGGCTCAGATAGATGAATCAGTGAACAGGGGTCGTGGCCCATACGTGTTCAAAATATCAGGACAAATTTACCATAAGATAGGTGGCCTTTTGCCGCCTGATGACAGTGATCCGTGCTTCTTACAGTTATATATTTTTGATACACAAAATGAAGTGCAGAATCGGCTAAGGCCTTTTGATGCTGGCGGTTCAGTTTTATGTGCAGAGATTGTAGAAGGTTTGATTCACGTGCTGGATGAGCACAATGAGTTGGTTTGCATATTTAGAATAGCCAGGGACTTGCTAGCAGCAGCAAATGTTCCTGAGTTTACCGGTTTTGGGCTATTGGACACAAAAAATGGATGCAAACGTTGCCCAATCATTTTACGTTGATATTAGGAAGACTTACATATGTTCAACTGTTCCACTACATCACTTTAATTTTGCATCATACACTGAATTAGCTTTGCCTGTTAGAAACGAAAACCGTTGCTTACTTTTCTCTGTTTATGGCTTCCTGTAATATATTAACACTATTGTATCTGTTAAAATTATAAGTTGATAGCATTGTTATCGGCATACGTGTCTTATTGTCGCTGCCCAATCATTTACCACACCACGTGCACATAAAAATGAATGATCATTGCCCCGCCGCAACGCGGCGGCTCACAGCCTTCCTCGTTTGAGAAATGTGGTGTACCTTGTGTCAATGGACTAAGAAGCCCAAGTATTTTACAAAAGGGAGTTTTGGTTAGAATATTAAAGTCGTGTTTGACAATTATTTGTTGTGTGAATATATTGGACTAACCTGTTTGTTGTTTTATCGAAGTATACTTTGGTGTGTTTCGGAGATATTGGAATTATTAAAATAAGATTAGACAATATGGATACTTGAACTTGAATTATAATCACATTTAAACGGACTAAATAATTATATAAACGGTTACTAGACGAAAACTATTATTAGGGTCATTCCAAGGGGTGTGCCGGAAGAAATTCTAATAGATGCTTCCAATGACCCGATAGCATCTATTATTGACTTTACTTATCCAAATGTTTTGGATAACATACATGATCTGGCGTACTTCCAAGAAAAGGAGATTCTTGCTCCCACAAATGAAATCATCGACACTATAAATGATCATTTGTTGGACAAATTTCCAGGAGAAGAAATGGTCTACTTAAGATGCGACAACGTGGATAAAAGTGAACGTGCTGTCATCATAGATTAGTCCGTTTTCCCACCTGAATTTATCAATGGATTGAAGGTCTTAGGTGTTCCAAACCACAGGCTTGCTTTAAAAATGGGAGTACCCATTATGTTGTTAAGAAATATAGACCAAGCCAACGGTTTATGTAATGGGACAAGACTCCAAGTACTTAAGTTAATAAGAAACTTTATTCAGACGCAGATCATTAACGGAACCAACTTTGGAAAAAAAAGTGATTATACCACGGTTGAGGATTACTCCATCAGATACGCATTTGCCTCTAAAGATAGTCAGGAAACAATATCCTATCTCAGTTTTGTTTGCCATGCCAATCAATAAAAGCCAAGGTCAATCACTTTCTAAAGTTGGTTTGTACTTGCCGCGTCCTGTTTTCACAGGTAAAAAGCAAACAAGGTTTGAAAGTTGTCGTTTGTGATCGTGATGGTAATGTATCCAAAACTACAATGTCGTGTATAGAGGTGCTTGAAGGACTATGATTAAAACTAAAAAAGGTATGTAAAATACACACGTCCCTTTATCTTTCTCATATTCTCAATTGTAGTATATTATCAGTAACAACATGCATTTACTCACATCATATATGGAGTATTAAGTGTGCATGCCATGGACATTGGGTTTTGAATCGATAGACGCTCACACACATCTTTTACTACTCAAGACAATCTGTTTTGGAGACCCCCAAGCTTGGACGTTTGTTACTTTATTTGTAAGAAAAGCAATTGCTTATCGCATAATGGACGCATTGTCATATTCTTCATTTCATATGTTAAATGGAACATGCTTATTTTATCAATTTTCTTATCATCTCATTTCTCTATTTCTTTAAAAAATTACCCGGTGTCAACGGGTCTCTAAGCTAGTAATTATATAAACGGTTACTAGATGAAAACTATTAAACATGGATATTTGATTATACATTGGATTGGATTGGATTGGACAACGGACATTTTGGACTTATTGGACTTAAAAGAATACAATATATTAGACTCGTCATGAATTTAATATATTTGATTCATGATGGGTGCACAATAAGGAAACCAATGTCATTTGGACAATCAATCGCTAAATACATCTTACTTCTTGCATTGTTTTCTATAAAATAGATGGGGTAAGCTTTGAATTGAAATAAAAGTCTTTCGACTTGGAAATGTTTTATAAACAAATGAGATATGGTGACATTTCATAAAATTTCTATACTTTAAACTCTATCTTCAACCCCTTTTATATTTATAAAAGTCCGATAAAGAATCAAAAGTGTATGATTTTAATTAATCTTTAAAACCTTTTGATATTTAACTTATTAACTTGGGATTTTCTTATTTGTCTAAACTATTTGGAATTATGGGGTAAATCGAAACTACCAATTGACCTATTTTATATTAAATACTTAATAGTCATCATTTTCTAGATTTTCTTTGATTAACTTGAGTTTTATCAGTATTTATTGATTACGTCGATGTCGTTTTCTCTTTGGCGTGAGTTGTATGTCGACGTCTTTTCATTTTTGGCGTGAGTTGTATTCAGAGTCTACGTCCTCTTACCACACCACACGAAACATAAAGCTTTCTTACGAAACATTGATAGTAAACTTTTTATAAGTAACGATATGAATAATCCACGAAAACTATGACACCTTGTCTTTTATTGACTTTATTATTGCGCGAGCTACTTTCTGAGATAATCGTATGCGTATTAGGTTACATCATCTCTATACCCTTGTATTCGTGATACCTATCTTCTGGGATTATCGTTGTGATTAGCTCTAGATGCCAGTCGTGTTAGTCGTGATCTTTGCATTGCTACTGGCTAAGGTGAGTTCATACCCCCTACTTTTTAAACAGTTTTCATAACTATTTTGGGGGAGGATACATGCTCGTTTTAACTAAACTCTATGATTGTTTATCTGAATACGTGAATTGTTTGATTAAGATCTGATTGATTGATTGATTGACTGATATACTTGAATTGGCTTTTCGAAGGCATTATGTGTTTACCTGATATATATGTGAGCTCCTAGCTCAAAACTATTTTGTCGGACCTAACACTACTTTGTTTTGCTATACTGTGTTGACTGGTTAAGGTTAGATTGCGGTAGAATTTGCCTTAGCCTAGGGCTGCTTGGAACCTAGCTAAGAATAGACTCCTACCTACGACCTAGACCCATGGCAGTAATGGGTGGTTCGTTGCTGTATCAATGACCTGGGTAGTGACCGCCGAGGGATCCACTCACTATGACCACTTATCTGTTTAAGAGAAAGAAATTGTTTGTGAATTGTTATGATGTTGGAATGCGAAATCTATGTCTGCCTCTAGTCACACATAGCACTTAACTCTTCAGGTCCACAACCACTTTATAACTTAAAACTATGAACTCACCAGCGTAAGCTGACCTTTAGCATGTATTCTCAGGTATAAGGCGATAGCTCACTATTTGAAGGCGCTTGGCAGAGGGCATGGTCATAGGCGACTCTGATGAAACATTTGGGACCGCTTTATTTGTTTTCTGGGCCTATTTTCGCACTTCTTTTATAAAATGTAAACTTAACATTTTGTTAATACATTTTATTCTCAATGAATGAATTAAAAACCGTTCTTTGTACTTATGTTATGATGCCATTGTAGTAGCACCCCAATGACATGTATGCTTCCGCTAGACCCGAATTTTGGAGGTGTTACAGATGTTCTAATAGTTTTTGATTTGTGATTTGGTCATGTAAAAATTGTCACATTCGTCTAAGATAGCGAACAAATGAGCAAGTACTATGTTTAATTAGAGTTGGAAGTTTGTCGAATACTGTTCTAAGACCGATAATCCACATAGAACTGCCAACTTGTGTCTTTTCTTCACCAATAAAACAACCAACCGTTCATCTCTCCCTAATTCATAATCTTCTCTTTCTTTTTCTTTTCTTTTTCTTTTTTTTCTTTTTTTTAATGACCCATCGTTAGTTTTGAAAATTAGTGTCTTTTATAACCCAATTAGTTTTGGTGTTACTATGACCCATCCTTAATTTTCTAAATTAGGTTTTTATTTTTAATAATGGATTTCGTTGAGTTATTTTATTGTTGTTCTTTATAAGAATGAAAAGATCCAGAGATAAGGATGGTGTGTAGATTGTGATTTAAATGGTGAATGAATGTGTTTGTTTTGTTATCATCGAGTTAGGAACTTAGAATATATGAGTAAACTGATGACTTATGGATTAAATTCAAAAAAGGCTGGATTTTTTATAGATTAGAAACTAGTGTCTGGTGACATGGTTATGGAATGAAGTTGTCTTAAGCTTTATTGAACAACATTGACATCATGTGTTTTATTTATATCAATTGATGGTATGAATGTTGGATTTAACCCATATCTGAATATAGAAGTATACAATCATATAACGAGAGCACTTCCACTTAAAAACCGGTGGCATTCATTCTATTTCCCATAAAAGAAAATCAGTAGTTTCAACTTCTGAGTTCGTTTGTAATACCTGAAAATCTAAAACAATGCTAAATTACCATATTGCCCTTAAGTTTAAAAAATTATTAATAAATACTTAATTAATACGAAATAAGCCTAGAAAATTTTAATTTGGCAACATATTATCATAATAAATTATGTATGAATAAGATTAGTCACTTTTTTTAAAAGAAAAATATTTTCTTTCATATATTTTTATTATAGTCGATTTTAAGTATATATATATATATATATATATATATATATATATATATATATATATATATATATATTATGAAAATCAATCCTAAATACTAAAGGAAACTTGTATAATATTTTATTTATTTTTTTTAAACCCTTGACCAACTTTATCAACAAGTCGACACCTCAAAATCCAAATCAGTCGACTTAAGATTTTCCACAACTTCCAAACAATTTTCCTGGTCTCTGAAAAGTTCAAAGGAGTTGACAAAAATATTGGTTCAAGTCTGGGTCGATCGTGTGAAGCTAGGGGAATTGTTTGAGATGGTTTTATTCCATCGAGAAGAAGAATTGTTCTGATTTAAACCATACGTTCTAAAATCTTTCCGGTATTTTTCTATCACTCTATATATCATATATGATCTGTAGAAAATGTTTGAATCGAATCATGCAAGCTAAATTGATTATACGAATTTATATAATCTCAAAACCCTAAAATCGAACTATAAATATAAAAGCAGCTATGATATTTTTGTAAGCTTTAAAAATATTTTATTCTAGTCCTTATTACATCATATAACATTAGAAAAATAGTTCTTATAATTTTCAAAGTCTAGAAATTCAATTTGGAATTAATTTTATAATCGGTTTAATAAAAGAAAAGAAAAGAAAAGAAAAGAAAAGAAAAGAAATCGATTAGGGTTAGGGTTAGGGTTTTGGTATTGGATTTTAGTGTAATTAATGTGTTTTGAGGATAAATTAATGATTGTAATGATTGGGAGAATTTAGGGTTAGGGTTTAGTGTAATTTTATTTAAATCGAATTGAAATTTAAACTATAAGGGCGTGTTTTGTAATTTTATAAACTTAAGGGTTGTTTTGGAAATCATAATAAGACCAGGTCTGATCGTATAAAATTAGTATGAGGGTTAAATATGTAGGTTTAGTAACTAAAAGGATTTATTTGTAATTTTTATAATTAAAAAGGTATAAATTGTATTTATTTTAATTAAAGGGTTAAACTTGTAAATTATGAAAGTTAAGGACTGCTTTGTACATATATTAAGTGGCAGGATAATAAATGTAATTTTGGATAATTAAGGGCTTAATGTGTAAATATGAATATGATAAGGATGAACTTGTAATTTATTTAATTAAAAGGTTTAATTTGTAACATTATTAAAACTAAAGGGTTGGAATTGTAAATATGGAAAACTTATGGATTATTTGTATAAAATGTGGAAAATATAATATTTGCACTTTAGACCTGAATTTTGGAATAATTACATATAAAACCCTAATTTATGGAAAGTTGACATTTTAAACCCTAAACTATCATAATTTGGTTCTAATAAACCCTAATTCTATAATAATGATTTATTTAAAGACTTAACCTAATTTTCATGTGAAAAGTTACTAAATGTGAAAAGTTACTAAATATGAAAAGCTACTAAAAAATGGAAAGTTGATTAAAAGAAGTAATCTTATTTAAGATAAAGTTGTTAATGATAAAAATTAACTTTAATTCAGGTAGATAAGTTGAAGAAGAAGCGGACTTTTCCATTTCTATGAATCTTTCCTTTGATCTCATTGCTTTGCTAAGGTACGGATATTCTGACCTTAATCTTAAGGTTTCCTTTGTGATATAAACATCTGATATGAACCTTTGATATGAACCCTCTGATTTGAAACCTTCTGATTTGAAACTTTCTGTTTTGAAAATTTTCTGATTTGGACCTTGTAGGATACTAAATTAAGTCACAAACATGTAGCTCATGGTGGTATGTGGCGTGTGGATTAGATGAGAAAGAAAGAAAGAGTGGGAACCTTGAGAGGATGAGAGAAAAATAAGAGATATTAGATTGCTAGTATGAGAAGGTCCAACCCTCTCCACATGTGGAGAGGAGTATTTATAGTTCCTAACAACAAAAGATAAAACGCCCACACCCGGGCTGTGGATTAGGCATACAGTGGGTAAAGACCCGTCCTTCTTCCACAATGTTACTTAAACTAATTCTAGCTAATAACTAAACTAACTACGAGCTAACTTAATGCTATTACAATAATTAGGTGTCCGAGTCTTTTATAGGAATATTTGTATTCCTAACAATCTCCTCCTAAGCGAGGTCACCTTTGGAAATTAAGCTCTTTGATCTTCAGGCATTCTTTAGACTTTGTAGCTCGTAGGTTCTGATTCTTCACTATTCCACACACTTTGTACATCAAGCCATGAACTTGTGATTTGGATTCCTTTGTGATGTGTGATCTTTGAGCTTTCTTTGAGATCATTAGGCACAATAAATCTCCAAGCTCATCCATAGTAGTATCGCCTTCATGTGATGTAGTGACTTTAGGACGTCATGCTCACACCCTTCTGGATCAGGAGACTTTACATCAGAGTTGCGGATCAGGAGACTTTTCATCAGAGTTGCGGAAACGTTGTTGGTAGTCTCTCAACATTCGTTGTAGTAAGTCTCTCTTCATCATTGATAGTGAGGAGGATGTGTGAGCATGAGGTATGGATTGAGTCGATTCAGCTGGAAATAGGAGACATCAACGCCATCTTTATATGTGTCCCTGAAATAAAACAGTTAGCAATAAAGATAGAGAACGAATATGGCTTTGTCATTCATTCTGCGAGGACAGACTACCCTCCGGTTTTGTGAAAACCGACCTGTGATCAGGTATAGTCTCTTTTAAAGAAGACTCTCCTTGACAGGAATTTCCAGCTTGTAGTAATGAATTTTCCAAAGAATCCACTTCGGAATCTTCATACTAAGCATGTTCTCATACCGGAACGTCTCAAAGCAGACAGCACAATAGAGTGAATCGGTGAATAGATATTCACGAATTGATGAGAAATTGATTTTTAGAAATCACTCGCGTGTCAAATAATAAACATTTTTTGAGACACGACAAGAGTTTTATACATTGAATCAAATTTCCATAAAAAATACTTTTGTTTGAAAGATTATACACAATCAATGTGCTCGAAAATTAGTTTGTGAGCACACTGAAAGGTTTTTGCAAAAGTATCCGTCAATCCATATCCTGGAACAAGTTTGATTCAATGTTGAATCGCACCATCGTTGCTTTCCAGTAGTCACTTGATCATTGATCCAAGATGGATCTCACATGTCACCTACCAAGAGCTTGAAAGATGTTCGCTCTAGAAGGTTTTCCATCTTCATTGTGAATATTTTCATATCACTCGGATGTTTTGGCAATACCACAAGGATAATGCGTAGGACTCTAAATATTTTATCTTACTTTCCACATTGTGTAAAACAGTAAGCATATTGGAGTTGTGTCCTAACGAGATTTATGGATGATCTCATGGCTCTAGACTCAATAGTGCATTTTGATCCGCTCCTGGAGACTGGGGAGGCGTCTCCTGTTTAGGTATCAACATAGCTCGCAATGAGCGGTCGATACATTGCACAGGGTTCCCCGTGAGAATGAAGCAAGCTCTTTTAAGAGAACTTGAGTGGTTGGGAAGTTTAGTGCAGTGCGTCACTGGGTCCATGACGTCTTGTCTTCAATACCGGTGTTACCTTAGTAACCGCCAGTAGATTATGAATTGAACCCGGTTTCTGCCCTAAGGTTGAATATATGGAGGGCTATTTCTTTTCACCCTTTCTCATTTCATTTCTTTTTCATTCTTGAACCCCTTCAGTGCTTACCGAGACTTCACCACTAGAACCTTGTTGGGTTTGTTCCAGTCCTAGCTCTATCTCAGTCCGCACTCTTCCCTTTCTCACTTTACTCCTTTTTTCAATCATTCCTAAGGACTTCTGATCTATCTATGGATTGTCCCTGGGAAGATCCTTCCGGTTCTGGTGGATCATGGGAACTCATACCTAACCTTAACCATCCTTATAACTCCATGCATAAAGATAAATGGTCAGTCTTGGTATTCCTTCCAAAAACGCCTTTTGCTCCCCCTCAATATGTGCATCGATATACGAAAGAGTTTAGCACATATGTGGGAGCCTATTGTTGAGTTCAAAAGATCACATTTGATTATTAGATTTCATATTTAAATCACATTCTCTCCCCCGATCAAAAATTTCAAATCTTTTGAGATTTTGGATCTCAATTGATTTAAATAAGTTTAGAAAGTGTTTGGGAGAGAAATGCGGTCAATTTTAATATTTTCTGATAAAAGGAACCTTTTACTTGCTCTCCCTCAATCTGTGAGGGAGGTTGTTATGTGTCAGATTTGATGAGTTTACAAAAGATTTGAAGTTTTAACGAAAACTCTTTGAAAATGTTCTCATTCTGACACATAACCATCACAAATCGTTTTGTTGCAAGGTTTTTGTACAAAGTGTGGAGAGTTTTGATGATACATAAAATTTTGAGAAATCACTCTCCCCCTCAATCAATGACGGATGTTAAAACTGAAATATTATCATAAAATATTTAAGTCATTGATTGAGTGAAAAATTTTATCAAAATTTAGATTCAAATTGATTTTCAATCAAAATCTCATGGTACCACTAAGTTTTGCACAAATACATTCCGGAAAAATCATAGAAGGGAAAGTATTTGGCGATAAAAAGAAGATTTCTCTTCTTTATCAAGAAATAATGCACTGAAGCGTACATTAGATCGAGGATGCACGGATGTAAAGTAATCCATGCCCGGATGAACTTCACCCGGTAAAAGGAACAACCGTCTTTTTGGCGACGTGTTTTCCCCATTTTGAAAAACGGGTTGCTATCTGAAGTAATAGCAAGCCATAATTTTTTAAGTCCGGGTTACAGTCTGAAATAACTGTAAGCCATATTTTTGAAGAATATTTTGAGAGACGACATGTTTTAGAAAAACAAAACTTTATTTGAAACCGAAAAACTCTTGCTCAAGCATATGTATGATTTCGTGTCATTGTTGAATGACATTTCTAGAAACGTACATAATATTGATTACACAAGAGACATGTCGCGAGAAGAATATTTTTGTATTTTTTATGATTTTTCAGATTTTTATGGTTTTTATAGGTTTTATATTTTTCTATTTTCCTTTTTGATTTAATCTTATGTACAAGAACTATAAGAACTATAAGGATGTGAGAAAGAGTCAGTCAGAAAGTTTATAAAGTACAAGTTATAGAACATCACTGCACCCAAAATACAACACATAATGAAACACCACTCCATATAGGATATCATTCAGCGCGTTGAAGAAGGCGGTAGTCACCAACTCGAATTCTACCTCCCACGTAGCATTCCAAACTACGAAAAATTCTCCTCAACTTCAATCTCTTACGAATACCAGCCAGGAATTTCTTGTTCAGTGTCAGGTCGTGATCTGTCCAGTGGTTGGTATACCTTCTTGATCCAGAGTTATACACATGGTATTCTTTCACTCTGAAGTCCAAAGCCTCTTCGACCATTTGCAATGTACCATCACTGAACTTGTGTATTTCTGTGAAGCGCAAGACCATAGGAACGTTGTATCTGTCTCGAAATATCACTGCAAGTGGAGATTCCATAACCGTAAAATCAGCAACCGGTTCCATGCTAGTAACATCCCATAGAGGTCGCGTGAGATTGAGCTGGGATTGATAGCTTTCGATGCCAAGCTGGAAGTCTTCGACTTGTTTTCTGATGACAATACCCCGAACCCAATGAAGTACAGCGAACACAAGAGTCTTCTTCTCACGAGACGGCAGGTGATGCAATTTTCCTTGAAGGTGTAACAAGTACAAATCTTCAAAGTCATTTGGGCGAAGATGTTTGAAGTCGCCTTTGGATATGGTGTACTCTTTGAAATCAGCTCGACGGAGAACTATGCTCTTGAGATAGTCATATCCGTGGATAGGGTGTATCTGTATCTTGACAACACTAATGATTTGAAGTGGCGATCGAATAGACTTGCGGTCACTTTGTGCTTGAAACCGATCTATGTAAAATTGCTGCTTCTTGAGCCACCAGTGAGATATTCCAAGAGAGGCGGAGACATCATAATCACATTCTTGAGATATCCACATGCCATCAGGGACAAGCTGTTGCAACCCAATATCTGGATAATGAGCAGCTTTCATTTTGGTGATGGACAAAGCCGATTTGCATTGGCTGCTGCCAAATCTAAGATATTCAAGATCCTTGTTAAAGAAAAACTCTGCTTGGATTGTGACATGACCAGGAGATCCACCCAGAGGGAGTGGATTGCTATAATTATACTTCATGATCCCTTCATCTACAATATCGTTAAACATCTTGTGGCATTCTTCCATTTAATATTGTAGATGATTGACGTCCTGATCAAAGACCTTGACAATTTCGAAAGCAGGTCCTTCAAGATCCTTTTGAGTGAGCTTTGATAATCCATGCTTCTTACAAACCCATGTAATAAACGTCCCCATATCACTAGTTTGCGATAGTAGAGAATCTTCAGAAGGAGCGACGAAGCTGTTGGTGATGGCATTGACCCAGTTGTTGTCATTAGATAGCAGATCAGAGGAGGGAACAGTCCAGTTAGGCTCTGGTGAAAGTGACTGCTCATCATCACGTTTCCACCACGACTCTTTATCTTCTTTGGTTAGGTGAACTGGTGGTGTATCAGTAGAGTCACTTATGGTGAACGATTTCCACCACTGCTTTTGCGGGATATGAGTCATGGAAGCATCATCTTCATCATCATCAGAAGAAGCAGTAGGCTAAGGAATGATGGATTCTTCATTAAAGACAACATCGTCATTGATTGGAGATGCGATAAAGGTCGTGCCAGTGTCAATGGAGGTCCATGCAGCATACGTGACCTGCTTGGTATGTTTGGTTGGTGCTGTCATAGAAGATTTGTCAGTGTGTTGTTTCTTCAATGATGAGGTGGGTTGTGATGGCATAGTACGTGATTGAGAACCACCAGGTAGAGTAGAAGTACCCGATGGTCCTGATGCCCCAGCAGGTGGAGGAGGTGGTGGAGGTTGTGGAGGTGATCCCGATGGAGGCCTGGGATGACCCTGACGCCTCTTTTTCCTCTTCCTCTCTATTTCCATGTCTCTGGCGTGCTCCTCGGCATCATCTTGTCTTATAGAGGCACCTAATGCTTCATATAGTTTGACGTGTGCCTCATGACCTTTGTGTTGATCCTTCTCATACATACTATGCTGCAGAATCACTTTCATGTCATTGATGGGTAATTCTTTGAATCTGGATCTGAGAGGAGCTTCTAGAGCGATGCTGACCGCTTCAACGACTTGTTCATTGATGGCTTGAGACACTTATTGCTCGAGGTCGAGATGTTCTAACTTGTATAATCTGCTGCCGTGATTCTTAATCGTTTGAGGCAAGTCGAGATTCACAATAGTTCTTAACACTGAAGCATGCTTTTCCAACATCTCATGAATAGTGAGATTATTTTGAACGACGCCAGCAGTAATACTAGCTAAATCCTCCAGTCCGTGGTCCAATTTCTTCTCAGTGGTGGGAGGAGTTGTGATCTTAGCGGAATCAGTGGATTTCTCTTGAGTGGCAGCGGCCTGAGTGGTGTCAGTGTTATCAGTTGCAGCAGTAGGAGTTGGTGTAGACATGGTAGGAATAATAGAAGTGTCCTGCTGTATAACGACATCAACCATTGAGACAAATTCTTCTCGCTCATCACCAGATTTGTCGTCTTCTGCATCATCAAGCTTATCGACTAAGAATTGATCTCCAAAGGTGTCAAGGTTCTTAAAAGAAGCCAGAGTCCCTGTTGAGCTGTCAGGTTCCACTGCAAGCTTAGGATCACCTGTCTTGAGCTTGAGATTACCTTGTAAGTTGGGGTAAGTAGTGGACACAAACTTGTCATGAAGTGGGTCAAGAGGTGTTTCAGTCTCAACAACTTTATCCTGCACGAGTTTGTTACTGGTGACATCTTGTGTGGCTAAGTTGGAGTCTTCACCTTTGAATGTTGAGCTGGTATCAGTTTCAGAACCACTTGAGTTAGCCGGTTGCCCCAGACTGGGTGACGAAGTTTTGTCAGGAGACACTTTGGCTGATGATGATGACGGAGAGCGTCTTTTGAAGATATACTTAGTGCTTGTTGATTTGGAGGCAGGAGATGAGATTTTCAACAATGTATGTGCAGCCTGTTGACCTTTGTCCGATTTAGGTTCTTTGATGCTGGCACCATTAACTGGAGGTACCGGTGGCATGTACGCATCTTTCAAACTTTCAGCAGTTGCAATTTGAACCATTTCTTCTTCTGAAAGTGGCATTTGTATAATGCTCGGTGCATCTTCAGGATCATTTTCTTTAGGCGGAGTTTTCTTGGAGCTGGGCTTTTTGCTCCCAGTGGTGCGTTTCACCCTTTTGGTACCTTCAGAAGAGGCAGTTGAGGTTGTCACACCCTTGCGTTTCTTTGATGAAGTTCTTTCAGACTTGGTGGACAGAGAATGCTCACTAGCAGATGCATCCCGACTCGCTTTCAGAAGTTTAATGTACTCCCCATAATATGGTGCAGTGAGAATATCACGAGTGAGTAGGGCGTTGGGAATATCCATACCAAAGATTATTTCGCCAGTACCTTTAGCATCATACTTGAGATATCCTACTGGATGTTCATCAGAGGGGTGATGGAGAGATGATTCTTCTCTTGGGTGAAATTTAAGAGATCGTTGGAGACTTAATATAATAAGCTTTGTGAATTGAATGCTTGGAATGAGAATCTTAGGGGATCTCTTCTTTCCATCTTTGTTTGCCTCAAGATTCGCTTTATCTACAAGAAATGAGTGAATGGACTGAGTGATTTCCTCCCAGATTCTTTCAACAAAATTGACATCCTTCCCATTGACAATACCCCAGAGGATTTGTAGAGATGGAGCTCTAAGTCTTTCGTAGCCAGAGGTTTTGCCCGTCAGACACAAGTTAATGAGACTTGCGATGGCTCTCCATGGTTGGTACAAGTCATGAGTGATGACAGTGGATAGTGTTGAGACATGAGTGGGATATCAAAGTTCATTGACAAAGCTTAGTAAGGTTGCTGGATTAGGCGGGGGAGTGTACTCCACATTATCACCAGTTGGCAATATTTGAAGTGCACTGCCAAGAGTTTCCTTAGTGATGTTCACACAGTGTTCATCCAGTTGACATTTGTATGTGTTGGTAGCTCTGTCGTAGCAGATGGTATTCCAGAACTGTTGTATGTAAATGGATGGAATTGTAGAAGATGCAGTGAAAGCACTGAAGAATGTAGTGTGCTTAAGTAAATCCAGAGCCATTCGGAATATGGGGTGATTCTGAGGTTTGTCAGCCTTCACATAGCAGTTACTCTTCCCAATAGATACCCATTTGCTGAACGGAAGGATATCGTTGTCAGAACGAACTGGTGGAGCCGATGATCCTTCGATATTGGATTCTGCCATAATATCTGCACTTAACACAAATCACCACAGAAAACAAACACACGGGATTGTACATGTTAGTTACAAGCGAATCCATAACATCACTTAACAAGATGATATCATTTGATCCATAAGAGAACTGTGGTAGAAGGTGACAAGATAATATGCACTTATGAGCACATAGAGAGGACAAAGTCATCTAACATGTAAGTCAATGATAGATTTCATACACCACAAAAGATCAACGGCATAAAGCAACCACTTTGCATAACACATAAGTATTCCATGAGATATGAACAAAGGATCACAAGAAAAACAAGGTTGCAACTAATAGAGATAAACCCTCACAAAACAATATGCCATACTGGGATAACCGCAAGATAGGACAAACCACAATCAGAGATAAACGCAAATAGGTAACCTTAGTCAAAGTAACCACAGAGTGAGATAACCGCAGAGAGAGTTAACCGCAATACACGTCACCCGCAGGTTAAGGTAACCGCAAGGCGAGTTAATCACAAGTGACCCCAGGACTAATCAACCGCAGGGCAATTTAACCGCAGAGCGAGATAACCGCATAGTGAGTTAACCGCAAGACACGTCACCCGCTAGTTGAGGTAACCGCAAGGCGAGTTAATCATAAGACGATGTAAACGCAGAACTAGTTAAATGCAGACTAAGTTAATCGCAAGAGACGGTAACTACAGAGCCAGTTAATCGCAAGTATAGTTAACCGCAGTACAAATTAATCGCAGTCAAGAAAGTGAGAGGAAACCGCAATCAAGAATGAACGCTAACCGCAATTAAGAATGGGCGCTAATCGCTATTAAGAATGAACGCTAATCGCAATCAAGAATAGCACACATATGCAGCCAAATAACGCCAGATCACACAAACAAAGGCTAAATCAAAAAATCACAAGATCTAAGAAGGGAACAAAAACAACAATGGTTAAGTCCTAGAACTAACGCAATCATCCCAAAACACTCCACTATGTACCATTCCCCTACTCGCAACTATTCCTGACCAAGTGATTCCCATTGTCAAATCAAGATATAACAATATAGCAGTAATTAGGAACCAACAAACGTAGTTATGAACAATTACAATCTAATCTATTGGTGATTAGCACTCACGTGAGACACGTACGATTAATTCCACCACCTAAATAATGAAAATGGCGAAACGAGTGAGTAAGTAACACTAAGATAAACCAAAAAAAATCACACGTAGAGAAATCAAACCAACCTAGGAGATCAACACTAGATGCAACTAAACACGGCTGCGGTTGAGTCGAGAGCAAAGGGAATAGTGGAAGGGAGAATGCAATGTTTTTTACTAACCGCAAGAAAAATAACTATATATGTGGGAAAACATTTAAGAAAAGTGACACAACTAGTCCTTGTACTACTATACCACTTAGTTGACATAAGTTCACATATACAAAATAGTCCCTAGAGTTATAAATGTGACAAATATTATAAAATAATCTACAGGAAGCACGAATTAAATCATGGGACCAGATAAAATCGAGAAGCAACATACCAACTAAAGCAGCATATAACAGGGAAAAACACACAGTAAATATACTAATACAAGTAATGTTTATACATGGGTGGAGGAATAGAACATATAAAGAAAAATGAGTGCAAAACATGCAAATTATATACAAGAACTATGAACAGGATAAACACCGGGTTTAAATCAATAAATGACAGGTGAAGAACGAGTCCTGGGAAGAATTAACCAGGAGTCCAGATGATCATACATCACTTGAGAGTAAACATGTCTCCAACCGTGGGAGATATCAGTGTCTTAAGTTGCCACACATGGAATTTCTTAAAACTGTCATGTAAGCCCTTTGAAACTTCTATGTCTTTCGTATTAATGGATGAAAGCTTATACACATGTGACCATTTGTTACCATTCATCATGAATATCCTTCCCGTTGGTACCCATATAAAAGAGGATCTAAGCCTGTATTGTATTTCATGCATTGTGACACTCTTATAGTGAATGGTTCTGTACTCTGATTTCCTAAGTTTGTGTCTTAAAGGCATTTCAGGTTTGTGACCATTTGATTTATGATTCTGAACCTTAATCTGAGTGTTGACCAATTGATTATGAGTTTTAAGTTTTGAATCCACAGACTTAATCAAAACTCGTTTCTCATCTACTTGGGAGACAAACCGAGCTTTTGAGAATTTTAGTCTTTCAGAAATAAAAGCATTTGGTTGTCTAATGGTAGAGTGATTACCAACTATTTTTAAAACTGGTTTTCCCAAGATAGATGGTTTTGAAAGATTAGGGTTCATTTGACTCCTTGTAATGTAACTTGGCACAATTTGTACACCAGAAATTGTGGGACATGTAGTCAGACTTTGATCAATGAGATCATCGTGTTTAGTTAACTGAGAGGTTGTCAGATTGACATTCGTAGCTTTTATTTCATTGATTGAGTCACGCAGTTCTTTACATTGCACTTTCAAAATCTCATTATCCATACGTAATTTAGCCATTTTGCATTCGGTTTCATTAATTTCATGTTTCCATTTGGCTTCATTACTTTGCTCATACATTTTAATTCGATTTTTTAGGTTGTTGATCGTTAAGTCCTTGTCTTGCAGCTGAGTTTTCAAATTGTTTATCACAAAATATTCATTAAATCCAGGTAATTCCGGATTCAAACAAGGTTTGCGACTTTGAAGACATTCTTCTTTTTGTTGTATTTCAATTTCAAGTGAAATACAATGTTTTTCAAGTTGTGAAAACCTTTTTAGAAGTTGATTAAATGTTTCTTTTCAACCATGTTCTGGTCCATTGTCTTAGAAAACTCAGCCTTAAGCCTAGAACTTTCATCATACAGATCACTTTCTCCCCTTTTATGACACATATTTGTTGAATTAGAGGAGATTAAACTGTCAGTCTTTTCCAACAGATTTGAGTCATAACAAGGTTTAATTTGATCTGTATGCTGACTTTCATTAGAGAGGATATTATGTTGATCAATTGAAGATACTTCATCACTTGAGTCAAGTACATGCACAGGTCTGAGCTTATCATCAATAGCACGCGTCACTAACTTGCCAATAGTGTCAATCTTATCAGCTTCTGAATCCATGCATTCAGTGATGACTGACTCAACATCCGATGCTAAACCCAAATAATCAATACCATAACTTGATTGTACCCAGTGTGTCTTCACCTTGTCTTCATACACCAGTTCGTGCTTTGCCTTTTCCTCAATGTACTCCTTAACCTTATCCAAGCGTTGGAGTAGCATGTCTCTGAATGTGTTGACATCTAGTTCCGTGTGGTCAGCAAAACACTTCATAGTCATCTGACTCTCGTAGTCATATATCATAGCAGATTTTGAGTTAATGAACCTCTGCAGCTGTTTGCTGAGCACACAGAGGGCAGCTAAGGATCAAGCATTGGAAGATTCTTCTTGGTCCAGTTGTTGTCGTAATTGATCCAAATTAAGAATCATAATATCTGTGAAAGTTTGAACATCTTGACCGAAGAGAGTTGCAAATGCACGTTCGAACCGCACTTTGAATCCATTACCCTCTAACAGTACAGAGAGATGTGAATGAAGCAGTCGAAAGCATTCAATGTGGCATTCCCTTGCATAGTCAAGTAATTTGCTTGACTGATGAATCACATTCTATTGAGAATCCGAGCACGAATGTACCATTGAATCATTATCATTATCAGGTACGAGTCCGTTCATTTGTAGAGAAAGATTGGAAGTCAACGGTACATCAACCATGTCGTATAATTTGAGAATTTCGGGTATTACGGAATCAGGAGAAGTTGTCATGATGAAGCAGGTGGGTTGAAGCAGGTGGGTTACAGTTTGCACTAGGTGTCAAGTTGTGACAAGTCAAGTTACGATGTATCCAATTGAGATTAGTCAAATCGTAAGGATTAACCCACAACGTCAGATCACAATTAGATTAACCGAAACGACTTAGGTTACAACCATTCACTAATTGCAAAATGATTCACCACTCACACGAATCTCACCACTTAGTTGATTGCCAATACTTAGGAGATAATCTCTAAAAACCAAGCAAGCCGCTAAGTACAGGTAACGGCCATACTGAGATTAGCACAGATGAGAGTAAAACGCAAGATCAGGAGAGTTAGTCGCAATCCAGGAGCAAACCGCAAAGTAGGCAAACCGCAAAGTGAGTAATCGCAGGATGAGATAAATGCAAGGAGGTAAACGCTGAGAGACGCAAACTGCAAGAGCAAACCTCAGACACTTAACCGCAAACCACTAAACCGCAAGCGCAAGTCGCAAGTCACAAAGGTCCAAAACAATCACTATCCTTGCGTTTTGTCTTTATACCCAAAATAGTAATCGATGACTAGCAAACCGCCGGAACTAGTAGCAAACCGCAATCAAGCAATAGAACAGTAGAGGTAACCGCAGTTAAGAAAAATGACCCAAACACAATCCAATCTTCAAAAATACGTATGATATGGCAAAACCAACTGAGAAATAATGTAATACTAACACAAATGATCATAAAAGTACACCTCTAACATGTCAACTAACACTAGATAAATCAAACCAAGATGTATTCAAGAGAAGCTCTTCTAATACACAAACTAACACAAAAACCACACCAAATATGATTCACCAAGGCCCTAAGATGAAACCTTGGCTCTTGATACCAATTGTAGGATACTAAATTAAGTCACAAACATGTAGCTCATGGTGGTATGTGGCGTGTGGATTAGATGAGAAAGAAAGAAAGAAAGAGTGGGAACCTTGAGAGGATGAGAAAAAAATAAGAGATATTAGATTGCTAGTATGAGAAGGTCCAACCCTCTCCACATGTGGAGAGGGGTATTTATAGTTCCTAACAACAAAAGATAAAACTCCCACACCCGGGCTGTGGATCAGGCATACAGTGGGTAAAGACCCGTCCTTCTTCCACAATGTTACTTAAACTAATTCTAGCTAATAACTAAACTAACTACGAGCTAACTTAATTCTATTACAATAATTAGGTGACCGAGTCTTTTATAGGGATATTTGTATTCCTAACAGACCTTTGCTATTATAAACCTTGTTTTGAACTTTCTGATATGACAATTATGTTTTGAACCTTTATTATGAACCTTTTGATTACCTGAGCTTCACTAGGCATGAGGGTTCCATGTACGTGTCAGGGATGCACCTCTGACATGACTCTAGGTGTAACACCCCCAAAATTTGGTACAGCGAAAGACTAAACAAGCTTTCGGGGTGCTACGTGGATTGGTATCCATCACAAGTTATAAAAGAACGAGATAAAGTAAACATAAATAAAACAAAACCATACGAGGTTTTTAAAGTTTACATTCATCCCAAATTATCCAAAGTAAGGCCCAAATAGATTAAACGTAGGTCCACAAATACATATCAGAGTATGAGAAAATAGATCCTTAAATCGGGTTGCCAAAGCCAAGCCTTCCAAACCAAGCATCTAAATTCATCACTTAATTATCTGAGAAAACGCGTTAAAAGTCAGCTTTTGCTGGTGAGATCATAGGTTTAAATTCTTAATTCAATCAAGTGGACGTATACGCAAAACGCTTGCTAGCTAGACTAGGCCTCGAATCACTAAACCAAACCTATAGGTGCACACTATAGTCCAAAACCAAATAAAATCAATATGCATTCGCAAGGATGAGACATGCCCAACATTCGTAAGGATATGACATGTTCATGCATTCGTAAGGATACGACATGCGCTATAACCTACCTAGTTCTATAAGCATAGAAAGTTTTAAATAAACAGCAATAATAGTCCACATAAAATAATTTGCACGTTTCTCACCCCAAGTATTGAAAACAAAGTTCAAAAGTAAAAGTGGGGCTATGACTCACCTCAAGTCCAAATATCAGCACAAGGAAACCGGTAGAATCAAGAAGTATAGCAACTCAAAAGACAACAACTATGGACTCGGCACTTCCTAACAATATAAACTCTTTTCAGAATCATTTCCTCAAAATCAAATATTCCCAATCCCGAACGTATTTCATTTTACTTTCCAAAAATTCATTTCTCGTATTAGTTTGGCGTTTGGTATCCATGCGGGTGGAAGGTCGACTCAACATAAAACCAAGAAGACATCTCGAAAGAAATAATAAAAACGCTCTACAGGTCTAATATTGGCCCAATATATTATTTAAATAAATCATCAAAGCTTATCAAATCCGTCGACTTGGTAATCCTCCACAACTTATTTACCTAATATATTATTTCAAGATCATACCAAAACCTAATTCACATAGCACGTAGAATACTATATGGTAAGTATTTAAGTTAATAAGTTTCCTAAATATATCGTTAAAATTACCAAATTCGTCAATTTGGTAAACCTCACGAGATATTTAGTAGCTCATTATCTCACACTCCTACCACAACCTATGGACGTCGTAGGATACAATACCCGCTAATAGACCCTTTTTATATAACCAAAATAGGTCCTATTTAATCCGTCGATCAAATAAGTTACGTAGTTATATAAAATGAATATATTAACGTCACACATCCGTGACAAACATAAAATTCATTAAATAAATAGGATGGCCCACTTGGACTCAAGTGCCCTCGATCTCGTATAACTCGTAAGTTTCCCGTTTTATTTTCCAAAAATGCATTTCATTTCGTAAAGCATTCAACGTTATAATTATATCGTTATTTATAATAGTTTATTTATAATAACATTCCCGACATTTATTATACTATTCTCATAGTATAATATATATCGTTACATTATAATTTTTATTACTCGTGATCACTTTATTTTTAATATACGCACTTATATAAATATATATACGTTTTCACATTTATATATTTATATAAATGTTTATATCATTAATATAAGTTATTACGAGTCTTTATTATTAAGTTTAATTATAGTTAATATCGAGTTATAAAAGATGAGTCACATGTCCGAGTCATCACTCTCGGCTCATTGTCCAAATCTAAGTGCTAGGGCGTTTTGCCGAAATCAATCGTTGACTAGAAAGTCAACATGACTCCGACTCGCACAACCATGAGTCCAAAGTAATACCGTCCAAACCACAACTCCGTCATATGTCCCATTTCACATGCTACAACAATAAGGTCCGACTACGGCACCCGACTAACCTATCTCCGTCATACTAATTCGACCGTCTCACAATCGGTCCCCGTTCATCCACTTTCTCGTCAACATTTCACAAAATAACAATATACCCATTGTCGAGACCACAAAGGGTCTCGACCCATCAAAAGTATTCGGCCATCAACAAATAAACACAACAATAACAACATGAAGGACATCAAACATACACCTATTCCGGGTTGATTTACCAAGTCAAAACCGTGCCATAAGTCCCACTTGGGTCTCGGCAATTACCACGAGTCAAGAGACTCAAACCCAAGACCAATTTGGTCTCGGCATAAGCTCATACGAGCACCTAAAATCTGCCAAACGGACCCTCTTGGGTCGCGGCACACAATAGCAACAACAAACATCCATGGGTCATCAAATCCAACCAAAACCAAACTCCTTTAATCCAAACCCTTGTTACAAGACTTCCAAGGTCAAGACCCAACAACATGGAGCCATACGGCTCGAATCAAAGCAAGCCGTGAGCTACGGCTCACGGTTCTACTCGACCTTCTCATGAAATCCACCAAACCCGGATACCAAACCCATTTTTATTAACAAAACATCATTTCCCACTTGTTTAAATCGAAACCCAACAAGAAAAACCCATGTGGAGACGGTTTTGAGACCAAATCGAGCCACACGAATTGAAATTTGTGGCTACCTACCTTGAAAATAACTCCAAGCTCAAAAGGTTGTAAAAACTCGAAAGTACTAATAGTGGTGGTGGTCTTTGAGTGGCGGTGGTGATTAAAAACGAGGGTTAGGGGTAGTTGTGTGGCGCGTGAAATACACCAAAAGAAAGATCGGGATGAGAGGATTAAGATGGTGGTGTTAGTTTGGTTGTGAGTGTGGCGGTGTGACGGTGGTGGCCGGCCAAAGGTGTGGCGGCTAGGGTTGTTCAAGAGAGAGAGAGAGAGAGAGAGATAATGAAGATGATGATGATATTTTTATTGCTTGTGTTTGTGTGTGTGTCGTGTGTGTGGTGAAAACCCAAGAAAACCAAACCGACCATGGGCCTTTTTCTTTTAACTTTTTTTTTTTTTTTTTTTTTTTGACTTTATTAATAAGAGTAATAATAATAATAATAGTGGGTAACTTTGAGTCACGAAACACGAGGACCAAACCCGTGAACCTTTCAAAATATCACGACACCTTCAAATCAAATTCGTTCCCATAATAATTAAAATCTCTCGATACGTTCAATTGGTATTTAGACCAAACCGTAAGTCAAAATTAAATCGTGTTAGGTTATTTCTAGTGCCGGAGTCAACGTAGTGCAACCAAAACATCTCAACAATAATTCACAACATATATATCTCATAGTAAATCAATAACTCGAATTCAATATCTCATAACTTCAAATTTTAAAACATCGGTTTAAATTTCACAAATTGGTTACGAATAACATTCCAAATATATAATAAAACTTCAAACTTTTAATGTAATGCGGGTTTTAAAGTTTCCCTAATTTGCCAGTTGTCACACTAGGGCAGTAGAGTGATGTTCTGCCACGTCCCTTTGATTGGTCTGCATGTGAATGGGTAGGGGCGTATGGATGCATCCTAGATCTGTTTCTGTTCTGATATGATTTGTCTGGTGAATGTGGCTGTGTGTGCAATACACGTCCTTCACATTTCTGGGAGCTAGCTACTCCACCCATATGAGGACACCCCTCATTATTGTCTGATTATCTGAGAGGTCTCCCCTCTATATGTTTATGAAGATATATGATTATGATATGATATGTTCTGTCTGAGCTCATGGTATTATTTTGGTTCTGATTTTGTTTGTACAGGTGACTGTATGAATTCCTTACCTAACCTATACACCACATTTACCAAATATTCGTTATGCCTAAATTATGTTTCCCAAATTATGACACTTATACTTCAGCATTTATATTTTGTTTCATTTTGTTATATATCTGTTCACTGGGCTTTTTAAGCTCAACCGCATTTTTTTTTCACCGCGGCAGGTATTCAAGTTAGCTTTTGGGATAGCTTTCTGGGATTGAGAGTAGAGTTGAATTGAAGATTTTGACCATAGGCATTTAAAGTAAGTTATTTATTTAAGACTTCCGCTTTTGATTTATTCTGTTGATGCTGATGTAACACCATATTATTGTGACATTTTTACCCTTGTTGGGTTGGGGTGTTACATCGTTAATTTTGAGTTTTTCATGAAAACAAATCAAATCTATTCAACTCTGCAAAATACAAGACCATTTCTTGTGGGTTTGGCACATTACTGAAGGAACAGGGATTTAAAGGATTTCTTTACAAGATGGGTGCCAACCTTGCTAGGTTACAGTGGACAGGGTGCTTGCAACTTTGTCTTTTCAAGTGGATATGTAGGGCACTTATGTAGAAGATGTGCAGATCCTATGCTACAATGCCATCAGTAACCAAAGTGTCAAAAGTGATACTACTAGCATAGTTTCTCGGGTATCGATGGGTAATTATGCTTCTTCTATATAACTATTATATGCGGCATAACTATTACATGTAGTGATTAACTCTGTTATATTTAATCTAATGTAAACTGCAAAAAATGCAATGCTTGTTCCTGTTGTGGATAAGTTGTCTGCACTTTCACTCATAGTGATTGATCTTCGCACATCTCCTGTTGAAGTAAAATATGGTGAATGGGCTCTTAAAGTGGTCACATGGATCGATGGTCAAATTATTTCTCAGGAAAATATTTCTAATGGCAAGAACCTATTCTACTTTATATAGAATATTAATGGTAGTTTACAACTTCTGATTAATGGTCTTACATTACAATTATATATTTTCGGAAATCTTAGAAGGAATTCGTTAGCTTCGTAGTCAGAGGTTTAAATTACTGGGTATGAATAATATATATATAATGGTAGAGTATGATTCAGCAGGATGTTCCGAAGAGTACGTTGTCCGTTAGTAAGTTGATAGTTATGTACCATCATCGGCAGATGATCATGACAACATCAAGTACCCACATCAATATGTGGAAGGTCGCACATTAAATGTTGAGAAAGAAGGGTAAGCTTAGCACACACAGAAAATACAAGTATTACTATTGGTATACAAATATTAATTGCAAAAGACTATTTTGGGCTATCGTAGTTTACCCAAAAGCTTGTGAGCACTGAGCATACATGGAGGTTGGGATTTAAATTTACAACTGATGGCTTAAGGGTTGTTTAATAAAATAGTTAAGAGTACTATTTTGTTTTTTGGGTAACCATGGTTTCTGACCATTTGGCCGACTATCCACGGGGTTTGAACCCACCGCCACACAACTCAAACCAGGTAAAGCCCTCCCTTTTCAGGAGGTTGGTGTGGCCACTTCAAGGTCGTTGATAAGGAGGGAGTTTCGAAGGTAGATTTGTTTATCTTGTAACTGGTAAAGTTTATTTTGTAATAAGGTGCCACAGTTCCAAACTTTTTTAAATTCATTTTGTGTCTGCGAACTGGGTTTTTTTAAGGAGCTTAATAGCTTTGGTCGTACTGTGTTGTAGAAAAGCTACTAAGCTGTTTATACTTTATAGGTCTTTGGATAAGGTTATCTTCATGGGCTTGTGACTTTCTTTGGAGGAGAAATAAGATATAAATCCGAAGCTTTTTAAAAATGCTTATAACTAAGATTAAGCTTACCCAATAATCTGAAACTCAGAACCACAATTGTTACTATCCTCAATATGGGCTCCAACTTGAAAACTGTTCTAATTATATCGATATGTTTGTCGATAATGTTTTTTATTTAACTTCCACAATTGTATTTCAGGGTTGTGGCTACTTTTGACGGAAAATATACGATTTCTTTATCTGGAAGTGTTGGTGGGCATATAAAGTATACAAAGAGAATGGTAAAGTAGTGTGCTTGATCAGTTTCATTTGGACTTGATCAGTTTTTAGTTTGGCTGCTGACCTTGGGTCACTTTTAGATGCAAATTGTCTTTTTGGGTTGTTGTTTCGAGCCAACTTAGGTTGCTATATTAGTCAGTTTAGGCTGCTCTATTGGGTCATTTTAGCTGCTGTGTTGGGTCACTGTCGGCTATAGAAAGTTCAGATTCATTTTTCCACTTCGACAGAAAAGTTTCTAATCCATTCCTTTGACCCGTTAGACTACCTGCACATCCCATTCATTTTTCCACTTCGACATAACATAAAACAACATACCTTTAGTTGATGGAAGTGTATGCGGAGCAAATCTCTTCGGCTGCAAGTCTCACATGAGTGTTCCCATCTTTTGCACATTTGGCTCGCGCAGGACCGCATGTTAATTACATGTAACATGGATCATAAAAAAGTTGTCACTTGTCTGCAATTAGACTAAAAACATGTAATAGCAGTTTATTGATTACATGAGCATAGTTAGACACTGTCGAGATGCATGCGCTTATGCTCTTGCTTTTGTAGATGAAAGCTGTGACGTAATATGTTATAATTGGCCCAATATTTAAGCCAAAAGTGACTCAAATAAACAACCATAACAACTCAAAATTGCAGTTAAAAAATAACCAATACGACATGCAAGGTTGACCTACTATTAAAGTCAAACTGACCCAATTCAGCAGCTAAAATGACCATAAAA
Source organism: Artemisia argyi (assembly GCA_030686995.1). NCBI lineage: Eukaryota > Viridiplantae > Streptophyta > Magnoliopsida > Asterales > Asteraceae > Artemisia > Artemisia argyi. The sequence continues at coordinate 28,332,965 of CM060692.1, read as the reverse complement.
AGAAGCCTAAACTGGCCTAAAACAGCATCCTAAATTGACTCGAAACAACAACCAAAAGAGAGAAATTCGTAGCCTAAACTGCACACATTTGTAGCCTAAACTACACAGATTGATGGCTAAAATTGACCCAAGCAACAACCAGGGCCGGTCCTGAGCTTTTAGATGCTCTGGGCGAGACTTACGAAATTTGCCCCGGTATATATAGCAAGGCCAGATTTTAGGTTTTCCATGTCGTGCAGGTTCAATTCTTAAATGACTAAAATGAGAAATAATATTTCATGATTAACATCATTTTCATATGTGCTTCATAAAAGCAATAAATCATACCTTCAATTTTGCTATTATTTCATTTCTTGTGGTTATGTGTACCATTGTTTGAATTCGATTAGTTCGTGCACAGTTTATCAAAGTTTGATTATTCAGTGTATCGATTGACATATTTTCGGGAATCAAATCACGTATTTTTTAGATCGAATCAAGTATTATTAAGAATCGATACACATAATAATTAAAATTTTAAAAGATGTGTACAAAATAAGCGGATTCAAATAATGGTATACACAATTACAAATGGTGACAAGTACGTTTTTAAACGATTAACCCATTTTACTATTAAAACGTTGCAAAATTGAAGATATGATTTATACATATCAACTGAAAAACGTAAACTACGTAGTAAAAGAGTATTACAATTGTTTAATGTTTACCGAGAAAGAAAATAACCAAAAGTAATTAGTAGTAACGAGCGGGGAAGCCCGCGCGATGCTGCGGGTGTGTTTTGCAACAGTACATTTGTACATTCTATATTTTCTTTGAAGTGTCGAGAATAAGGTAAAATCAAAACACCGAAATGTAATAATAAATAACAATAATAACAACTATAATATAAGTTTAACCTTAGTTGCACATGTCTTTCATCTGTACGAGAAAACCACATGAATGGTTTTGTTACATATACCGGTCATAAAACTTTGATCATAAAGAAACGGAAAAAAGTATCTTCGGTTAAATCATGTTTTTTTTTCGAATCTGAATGTAGCGGTCATGACTCCTTAAGAGCTATAACCTAAATAAGGCAAAAACTCATTTTAATAAGCTATTCTAAACATCCTCTTACACAGCTTATTAATAAGCGATTACCCAAAGAGGTTGTTCACAACAGATAATCTTCCTATTTACCGACATAATTTACTGTGAAAACCATGAAAAGTAAGCAAAAGATCAGGCATTAAATTTGCCGTCTACAACAACTTTTACTAATGTATCAGAATTTATATTACAATGAACCCCTAAATTCGTTCATTTTTGTTGTAAACAACTTGCCTCCATTTGATATCCCGTTAATGAAATTAACCGTTGTGCCTAATAAAAGGAGATGACAATAACATAATCAGAAAAGTGATAGTTTTCTGTCAATATAAACTCTATTGTTTATGTCTAAATCTCAGGATAAACAATACCTGTATCAGTTCCTCAATTTTCCATTACTCAATCAATCGTACAAATATTCAAAACACGCAAAAAAAAAAAAAAAAAAAAAAAAAAAAAAAAAAATTGTTGTACAGCAAACCCCTTTCCGAAACATGTTTCCACAGCAGGCCTTTTTTTTTTAGATCAGCATTTTTTTGTACAGCAACTTACCTATGATGATTCCCGACGTACATTCAAGTTCGCTAGTGGGACCGGTTGCATGAGTGTGGCCTTGTGTATCCACGCCTATAAAATCATTAAGAATCAAAAACAGTATATAAGCATACATAATCAGTGACGATACAACTTTATTAAAAAAAAAAAAAAAAAAAAAAAAAAAAAAAAAAAGGAATTGGATATACATAACTCTTAAAAAGAAACAAATACCACCTGCAACAAACTGATGCGCAATCCCATGGTTTGCACTCACGTTGGTGATTCAGTACATTGTCCGTCATTACTGAAAATCGTCTCACCAACATTCAGAACACAGTCAGTAAGTCAGTTTTCTCTTTCGTTTTCAATAAATAGGTCATATGACATATATAGCCATTTTATATCACAAAAATAAAGGAAACTCACCTTAGATAATAGGACGGTCGCTTACACTACTCAAACGATTAATAACAGGAGTATTTTTTGATGTCCGGCTAACATTAGCTTCTGAGTTTTTCTCCTCATACTTCTTTAACAATAATACATTCACTATAATCACAAAAACTTAATTAAGCTTACCACTTCCTTGCGCCGCAGGCTTATGGAATCAAGTTGCCTGATAATTTGTTCAACACCAAGTGCTTAAATACACGCAGCAGCTAAACCCCCATACCTGGAATTGCGCAAGAACACCTTTTCCACCTCCTTTGCCTTGTAGTGGCTTCAATGCCTCCTCCAGATCTAAAATACTCAAGTACTATCTTTGTTTCAGCACGGCAGCAGAAACCAAGGTCTTCTTTTTATGAGTGCTTAGAACCATCGCGGCTATACTCTGCGCAAGCGACAAAACATGTTCAGAAAACAAAGGTATTACAAAATAATGAAAATAAAATGAAACATAAAGGATAATATTTTCCACCACTCCACGTAACGCTGCTCATAAGTGCTTCACGAATAGCAATAGTATCCGACCCTGTGAAAACATAGCACAGCGTCATTAGAATAAAAGATTTCATAGACCCTGGTATTTAACAATTGGTTATACTGTATACGAATATGTGCAGGAGTATGATTTAACAAATATTCGTTTAGCTGTTCTGGACAATTTTTTTGTAGTCTCGTTTCCATATGACACACATTGCTATCTTCCATCACTTACCTTGGTTGGATTTTTTGGTTGTCTGTCTATTTGAAAGCCCCATGTTTCAAGATTCCTTCCTCAAGTAAGCATATAAAAAGAGGTATGATGTATATAGCCTAGTTAATACTTAGTGGGTAGGTTGTGATTATCCTAAAAAATATCATATCCAGTATCACAAAAATTTTAAATTCATACTCTTTGTTTGTCTGCACCTACCATTTCCAATGGTCTACGTATATCTTCATTGAATGGAAAGAGCTTCAACGATATATTCGGCCACTCACTTCCCCGAAAGGCGCTCTAGCGTCCCTGAAATCAGAAATACTTGGTTATAGTTTCATGTCATGTTATCAGTGACAATGCACTGCAAATGGCTTAAATTAGAATCCAAAATTGGCTCTAAACATAACAACAAAATTTACTGAAAACAGAGAAACTTTTATTACATGAACAAAGTAATTGTACTTAAATTGTTCTACAGTAATGTTAACCTGAGATAGCCACTTGCTTACAACGTATTCCACACCCGACAGTTAATAAGGTTGACATTATTAAATGATCTAATCTGGAAGGACTTACATCCAGTGACAAAACAAAACTACTGATAAACAAAAAAAAGTCGTCCTAGAAACATATAAGCATATTACCAATCAATAATAATTTTTGGGCGAATAAATGTTGTTCATATATGATCATAGTTCATTGTAGCAAAGACGGAGTAAATATCAAAAGGAAGCTTAGCTATGTGAAGCATACCTCACTTCTTGCCAATCTGTTGAACTACCTCGTCCATCTTGAGACTGCCTCACGGTCTCCGTTAGTAACCTACAAAAAGGATGACACGACTATAATTATTTTCAACTTGTACCACCTAAATAAAGGTGGAACGATACTTTTGATCCTATTTATTTACTTCTCAATGTCAGTATAAAGTTGTATTCCTGTCCGTCCCGACCATTTGCTACTCTGCCCATCCTTGGAATCACACCTTAAATTTGTTAAAATCCAAATCTAATAGATGACTGGCGAAGACGTTGAACAGAAAACCTTATTTTTTACATTGTCATCCAAAAATTAGAACTCTTCCTTTTAATTCTTTGTGTTAATTAGCACAACTAACGTAATCAATTACAAAACAAAGCAGATTTGTTCCGTGACACAACTAAGATGAAAAAAATAACAGCAACATAAAAAAAAGATTTCATACCTCCTATGAACCGTGACACAACAAAGCAGATTTGTTTTTTTTTTTTTTTTTTTTTTTTTTTTAATGAAACAAACAATCGAGACCCCAAATCCATGAATCGAAAGCTGCTGTAGAGACCCCAGACCCCAAATCCTCGCTAAAATCTGAAAGGAAAAAAAAAACCCAATCCAACATAAATCAAATCAAACACAAAACTGATAAAGCCCAAAATATTACCTAGCATACGAAATATTGAGCATGCTGCCTTCCATAACCTCAGTATCTGCAAACAGAGATGACAATTAATTGGTACTTATGTCAATCCATACCTAGGTAAAGGAATTTGCATTTTATCAACTGCAATTGAAGATTCAATGGAGGTTAGATCAGTAATTTCTTTTTTATATAGCTCATCGCACAGTTGTGACTTCCCATACCCGATCTCCAATACCTACAGAAGTATACATAGTTCAATTAAAGCACTATCAAGCATGCATGTTTACAAAGTAATAACCTTATAGAAGATGGGTATCTTGTCCGATTTTTTTTCTTAACTTGTGACTCCTCTGTACATAGATGCTCTTCTTGAGAACCCACTGTTTTCCTGTATCAAATTAAAATTTGTGAATTACAAATCATCGTAAAAAGAATTTTTGGTTATTAACAATAATTTTATGATAAAATGTTAACTCAACATGGTTGATATCCCAATAGATCTACTTTTCATTATTCAGACGAAAAAAAAAAAAAAACTATAATAGTAAATAATGAGCCCCGTGGTTACCTGCAATCACAGCTCCGTTCACCCTCTGATCCATGTCAGGGTTGTTGTTGTTGTGCCGCTGAACACCTGTATACAACACCAACATTTGAACTCATGATCACTAAACCAATACTTCCAAGCACGAAAAGCTCAAACCCAACGCAACACTTCCAATCATTTAGCGAGCGTGTCATAACTAAGAGTCTATGCATATTGTAATAGTGTCGTAACTAAACAGAGAAACTAAGAAACTTTTAACCAAAACTCATAAAACGAATAGAAATACCTCCTTATTTACTCAGATTCTGGAATGGGGGCTCAACACTTACCAGTAGGAAGCCTTTTCGGACTATGACTGAGAAGCCGCCTTCCGGGCACAATCTGATTCCTGTCAAATAACTGAAAAACGCCAGTCATACATCCAATTTGCTTTTGCAAATCAAGGAATGCAAAAGCTTAGCAGGCATTATCACTCACTCTTCACCAAAACAATCCAAACTATCAAAATGCCAAACACCCTTTTAACATCCCAAAAATCTCAACCCAAAAAAGTCAATTTTTTTCCTTTTTTTCTTTATTTTTCTTCTCTCAGACAAAACATCAAACAGTTGGTGTGCATTCAAAATCTCACAAACCCAGATCCCAAATCAAAATCCAATAAATACCCACCAATTATCTCACCAAATAAATCACTTTCACAAAAACAAAATTGTAGAAAAAAGAAAAGAAAATAAAAAATGCGAAAATGTGTAATGGGTTAGTTATGGAATTGAAGAAGGGATGTACGGAGCTTTAATAAATATAAACATAAGTTTGAATTAATATGAATTTTATAGAAAAAAATCCAATAATAAATTACCAAACAAAAGTGAATCAATAAACTTACTTGTGGGAGAGATAATTTTGTATTTCAGAATAAAGATCATATGTATATGTAGGTTGGTTTGGGTGTTTTGGTGTGCGTGGGTAGTTTTGATGAAGATGAAGATGTATGAAGATTGTTCTGGACTGGTGGAAGATGTAGTGTGGGTAGTTTTGATGAAGAGAAGATGAATCTATGTTGGGAAGGGTTTGGAATTGTGGAGATATGTAAATGAGGAAAAATATCAAGGTGAAACGGAACGGGACGGGATGAATGCTAATGTGTGATGAACAGTGGTTTAAATAGTGGTTTTACGGGGTTTCAACCAATAGAAACCCGCATTTTGTAAAACGGGAAAAGTGGGTTTTAGTATATACGAGTTTGGTACCCGCGCGTTGCTGCGGAATTCTTTTGTTGCTGTTAACTACTTAACGTGAAGTTAGTTACCTAGGACTGATTTTGCAATTGATGTATAACATGAAGGACCATTTATGTAAATTATTTGAGGACTAAATTTGCAATGAACCACTGAGATGAAGGACAAAGTGCGTACATTTTTTTTTTAAATGTTAAAGATAACGGTCGTTAGTTAACAGCCGTTAAATAATTAACGACCGTTAATACTAAAAAAAAAAAAAAAATACTGTAGCACAGTACTTGCTAACCTCTTACCTTTTAGTATATATATAAATTATAGTAATTCATAAAAAAGCCTTGGCGCTCTAACTCATATCAAAAGGATAAAATACGTGGTTTGCTTTGAGACCACACAAAAATTTGTCACCACCACTGAGTAGTAATTAAGGGTGCGTTTGGTATGGTACTGAGGGAATGAAACTATGACTATTATAGTGATTAATGATGTTTGTTTTAGTTGAGAGGGCCCACAACTATGACTATGAAACTTCAATATTATCCATACTCCATATACCTCAAACTAGAGGGGAATGGAACTTTCATAGTTGAGGACCCACCACTACTATCAAACTCATACCCATTGTCATTCCTCGCAGCATACCAAACGCACCCTAAAAACTATACTTTTACTCTTGCATCAAAAGAAGCATCTCTTACAAAAAACATACTCCGTACTCATCTTCTCCAACACTTCAACTAAAGAACGACGATGTCCGGTTATGTTCTCCGGAGATTTTTTCGTTTTCCTTTCTTTCTTTCTTTCTTTTTTCTTTTTGTTTTTGGATCTAAGGTGGTTTCTTCTTTATTTTCAAGATTAGTACTAAAAAACCTACACTAAAATTTTGTTGCCCCCTATTTTGTTGATGCCCTGGGCCGTTGCCCACTTCGCCCGGTGCCAGGGCCGGCCCTGTATACAAAGACATACACTTTGTAACATGCAACTAGTAAAAAAGTAGAGAAAAGGATACTTAGTTTTGTCCTTTTGCTACTGATATTGGTCATTCTACAGTTAAAAGTATTTAACATTTCCCAGACGCATTTGTTGTAACAGCTCAAGCCCAAAGCAACAGACAGGCCATATAACCTCCAAATCAACTTAAAACTGAGATGGAAGTTACTGGTATCCCATTACAGCTAAACAGATTCAACCACTGTTCTACAAGGGGCCCTACTGTGACTCAATTTGCAAGTAAACAGGAACCTTTACGATAAGATATCATGCTTCAAAAGCAACCGCTGGGGGTGTAATACACAGGCCAATGTAGGCTATTACGTTTGGAATCAAAGTATAGAGTGAAGCTAGCTACTGTAGCAGTCTTTTTGTTAATAAATATTAGTTTTTGTTACTCAATCACTAAATATTAGTCGGCTTTGGTGGTTGTTTGCTCCACTACAATAACAGTAACCACATGTTGCATCCACCAAAACATGTACTTGGTTTCGGGATCTGTTTTATGTACTCAATAGTAGTGACTCGATCTAACCTCGTTATCAGTTCTATAAATATACTACTAAAGTCTTAGCATATGATTAATATGCTCGATGTTGTGAAAATGTTCTTACTTTTTACACCTTATTAGTAATAAACATGAAACAAGTATGTTAGTAATTGTTGCTTAGCAGTAAATGAGATTCTCATAAGAAAACATAAACCAATTCAAACTGATTCAGCATTGAATATTATATACTTATAAATATTTGATGAATTTCATTATGAGTTTCATACGTGACTACAAGTGTTCATGTATATGAAACAGAACTTAGAACAGAGTTACCCTGTTTATGACATCAGAATTTGGAATTTTATTTTTGTAATTTTGCTTAAATGTAATTGCCAGAAATCTATTACACTAACTAGTGTCTGGTAAGTGGTAAATTACTTGTACTATTAACACTAGAACATCAGCTCAATCTGGATCTAAAAAACATTGGATTTCACCATGGCAACCTCCACCACAAGTGCTGCCACCAGTCTCGCCTTCAACAACACCACTCTAAGTTAGATGTTTTTAATATATAAATCAATAATATAAATATCTAATACATTATTAAATACTCAATATTCAAAATTCAAAGTCTCCGTAGTAAAGTCAAGCAAATGGTTGTTCTAATGGCAAGGAAATGAGGTGGAGGCTTCATCAGTTCATTGTATCTAACACATTTATTGCTTTTTGACCAAAAAGTATTACAAAGTGGAAGAAAAATTAATATCCCATAAGGAAAAATTGCAAAAACTTGAGAGTCTTTGGACGTATGATTTGGGACATCAAGTCGTGTATGCTCCACCCAAATATAAAGTCTTCTCGTTTCTATCTATTACATATTACTCATTATAAATCACTAAAGTTCACATGTTGGATATGAGGGTAATGTTATGCTCGCCGGATGTTTGATTAAACATTTGAATGAGTTAATGAATGGATTTATACAAATACAGCTAAATAAAACTTCATATCATAAGTTGATCGAGTGTCATTCAACTATTATTGCGTCTTGCTATACAATATGTCATATTTCCAAATTTTCGTTATTATGTGAACACAATATGCAGGATTAAACACGTATAGTATGTTAATCATATCAAAGTATTGGGTGAACATTTGTGTGTCGTTAGATGGTGTTAAGACGTTGCCATTGTTTCATTGAACTATATATTCTTCTTAGGGCAATTTATAAAAAAAATATTATACTTGCCACTGTTTCATCTTCTGGGTAGCGATTTTTTTTTTTTTTTTTTCATTTTGAGGGTAATTATCTTTCAAATTTATTATCTTTAGGGTATTTTGCGAAATTTTTGTATATTTTTGCCCCTCTTAGCTAATACAAATTTTTTTTTCCCGAAAGGCAAAAATGTCACATATTACCCTAAAGATGATAAATTTGAAAAATAATTACCCTCAAAATGAAAAAAAAAAAAAAAAAAAAAAAAAAAAAAAAAAAAAAAAAATCGCTACCCAGAAGATGAAACAGTGGCAAGTATAATACCTTTTTTTTTTTATAATTTGCCCTTCTTCTTACATATTTTTTTAACCATGAGGTAAAGTAATTCTAACTCTTTCAATCCTCTATAGGTGGTTGTATACTTGTATTCTTCTAAAGGGGCGTGAGTGTATGTAACTGGCATGCAGAACAGACATACTCTCTTTGTAACCAGTGGCGAAGCTAGAAAATTTTCAGTGGGGGTCAGGATCTAAATTTTTTTTTCCTAACGCTATTTTTCGGGTAATACTGAAATTTTGGAGGGTCGAAACCGAATATACCGAAATTTTTCTACACGAAAACTATATACCCCTACATCGCAAAAAAAATTCCGGGGGGTCGGGCGCCCCCGGCCCCTATGTAGCTGCGCCCCTGTTTGTAACATCAGAATGTGGAACTTTGCTATCTACGGTAAATATACATTGCTAAAAATGTTAAATGACAAAGAACCATTTTCCTTCACTAACTACTTTATACTAATACTAAGAGTCACCCTGCAGCTTAATCTAGATCTAAAGAATATTGGTCTTCACCAACTACTGTATACTGAGTTAACTTTGCTATCTACGGAAATATACATTGTTTTGGATATTATTTACTTCTTAAATCACCTTTGGAGACATGCTTTTTTCAATTTCATGATAGCTTGAGAGATTGGGCGTATGTAAAGGTGATGGCATTCATTGCAAAATTGCAAAGGATTGCTAGTGCATAGTGGTCTATGGTTCATAGTTATTTATTTATTTATTTTTTGGTAACCATGATTTTCGACCTTTTGGCCGACTAATCCACGGGGTTTGAACCCACCGTCACACAGACTCAAACCAGGTAAAGCCCTCCATTTTCAGAAGGTTGGCGTGACCACTTAAGGTTGTTTTAGCACTTATAGTTGTCTTTCTTTTACATGTACTTTTTCTACTCGTATGAATGCTTATTAGGTTGGCAGAATAATGCATTGTAATTTCATGCTTCACTTGTATTTTACGAGGGGTGTTTAAGTCCTCGTTATCAATAAAATATCTGTAGAAAAACGTAATCAAATGATTTTATTACTCAAGAACAACCAAACGATTACAACCAAACTGTTCTCAAACAGTAACAATAACTTGATCTCAATCAAGTGAATAACAATGAAACATAGAATTGAAATAAGTATCTTTTCTGGATGATCCCAACACATGAGAGAGTAGGAGATATATATAGATCAAAGACATGATTAGTCGTTTTCTTGAGTGAGACCAAGGAAACGGCTAATGTGAAGTCAGCACAAATGAGACAATCTCAACGGTGTATATCCAGAACCAAAAATGACTTCAAGCCCCTCCATGTTTGCATCTTTATGAGACCTCCATATATCTTTGAAGAATAGACCAAACACACCCTCCAAAGTTACACATGAACCCAGGAAGCACCAAATGGACTAAGACTGAAAAGACAAAGCATACAAAGCTAGTCCTTTAGGTTTTTACCAGATGACAGATGAGTCCTTTCTTCCAATATCCCCCCTTCATCTGATATCTCGTAAATGTCAATTAACCCAAGTTTTTTAATCAAAGCATTGTGCTGATCTGTGTCCAACCCTTTAGTAAGGACATCTGCAATTTGATTTGCAGAGTCCACCTTAACCGTTTTAATTACACCTCTTAGAATTTTTTCTCTAACAAAATGTAATTCAATTTCGAGGTGTTTGGTCCTTTCATGAAAAACTGGGTTGGCTGCAATCTTAATTGCAGAATTACTATCACAGTGAAGTGGAACAGGAAGAAAATTTTCAAACTTTAAATCCCTTAAAATCTTTAAAATCCAAATCACTTCACTTGTAGCTGAGGCAAGAGCTCTATACTCTGCCTCAGTTGAAGATTTTGAGAGAGTAGGTTGTTTTTTGCTTTTCCAAGAGACAAGAGATTTATTCAAGAAAACACAGTAACCAGTAACAGACCTCCTTGTAACAATGCATTTTGCCCAGTCAGCATCAAAATAGGCTTCAAGAGACATACCTGATTCTTTAGTGATCTGAATTCCCATACCTGGAGATCCTTTGAGGTATCTCAAAATTTTAAAGGCAGTTTTGAGATGGGACTGAAGAGGAGAATGCATAAACTGACTTAAATAGTGAACAGCATATGAAATATCAGGCCTTGTGTGAGTCAAGTAAATCAATTTACCCATAAGTTTTTGATAATCAGTGATGTTATTAAGAGCAGGATCATTATCAGTGGGCTCCATAGTCAAGGCAAGTTTAGATGGTAAAGGAGTTTTAGCAGGTTTGCAAGCCAACATACCATACTCAGATAACAAATCAAGACAATACTTTCTTTGATTTAAACAGATACCATTTTCAATGTCATTAACTTCAATTCCAAGAAAGTATTTTAACTTTCCCAAGTCCTTTATCATGAATTTGGACCTGAGAAATGCCTTGAATTTCTCAATCTCAGTGACACTATTACCCGTAATAATGATGTCATCAACATAAACAAGCAAAGCAAGAAAGATACCACTATCGGACTTAGTGTAAAGAGAGTAATCAGATTTACTTTGGCTAAAGCCATTTTCAATGAGAGCAGCTGTTAATTTAGCATTTCATTGCCTAGGGGCTTGCTTTAAGCCATACAAAGACTTTTTAAGTCTACAAACCCTGGAATCATCTTTAGAAAAATAACCCTCAGGTAATTTCATGTAAACAGTTTCCTCTAGATCACCATAAAGGAAGGCATTATTAACATCTAGTTGAAACACAGGCTAGCTATTGTGAATAGCAACAACAAGTAAACATCTAATGGTGACCATTTTAACAACAGGGGAGAAAGTTTCATCAAAGTCAACTCCTTCCTTTTGATTACAACCTTTGACAACAAGTCTAGCCTTATATCTATCCACTTCTCCATTAGACTTAAATTTGATTTTCCAAACCCATTTATTACCAATGGCCTTCCTGCCAGGTGGTAACTCAGTGATCTCATAAGTATCGTTTTTATTTAGAGCTTCCATTTCATCATTCATAGCATCAACCCAATGGGGATATTTAGATGCTTCAACGAAAGAATATGGTTCACTGATTTTATTAAGTTGGGTAGTAAAACAAAAAATTTCAGGGCTTAATTTGGAATAACTGACATATTTTTCAAGCCCATATTTGACTTTAGAATCAACAACAAATTCATTATAGTTCTTAGGAAACACAGAAGTTCTAGAAGACCTTCTCAAAGATGGAATATCCTGTGATGAAGTGTTTGGATTTTTATCCAAACTACCCTCAGAATCATTGTTGTTTTCTTCAAGTGTAGCAGCCACCTCATCCTCTCCCGCAACAATGTGTTCACCATTTTGAACATCATCCTCACTATAGAGAGAGGGGTCCACAGTGTTTTCATTGCTACCCGGAAGAGGAGAGCAGCTACCTTCACGTCATGATTGGAAATCACGATTCAGGCTACTCTCTTCATCACTGGGTATCTCAGGATATTCCATGTCAAAAAAGTTTAAGTGGTTTAAGTCTTGAAAAACATTCTCAGAAGTAGAATCGGTTTTCTCAGCGTTAACCCCTTTAAAGGGAAACACATTTTCATAGAATCGAACATCCCTAGAGAATATGACATGATGCTTATCAAGACTATATAACTTATATCCTTTTTTAACATTAGAATACCCTATCAAAACACATTTCTCAGATCTGCTACTCATTTTATCAGAATTGTTCAAGATAGTAGCAAAGCAAAGACATCCAAACACTCTCAAGTGATCAAGTATAGGTTTCTCATTATATATCATCTCATAAGGAGATTTCCTTTTAAGCACAGAAGAGGGGAGTCTGTTAATCAAATAAGTAGCAGTTAGAACACATTCGGACCACATTTTCAAAGGAATTCCTCCTTGAAACATAAGAGACCTAGCAACATTCAAAAGATGCCTATGCTTTCTTTCAACAATGCCATTTTGCTGTGGAGTATAAGCACAAGAGGTCTGATAGGTTATCCCTTTATCAACACAGAGTTTATTAACAGATTGATTGGCAAATTCTGTTCCATTATCACTTCTAAAGGCCTTGATTTTCTTGTTGAACTGATTTTCAATCAAATTGTAAAACATATTTATGTAATAAGGCACTTCATCCTTAGTTTTAATGAGATAAACCCAAACAGCCCTAGTGTAATCATCCACGATGGTCAAAAAATACTTATATCCTTCAGAGCTAGGAACTTTATATGGTCCCCGTAAAGCTAAGTGAACCAACTCACCAAAAGCACTAGAGATATGATCACTTAGTGGGAAAGGTTTTCTGGTCTGTTTAGCTCTATGACAGATTTCACACATCACATCCTTTTTAGAGTCAAATTTTAAAGAGTCTTTTAAGATGTTCATGACTGGTTCTGCAGGATGACCAAGCCTGCAGTGCCAGTCATGTTGAGACAAGCAGGAAGTAATAGCAGAATTAGATTGAATACCTTGATTATTGAAATAATACAAACCATCACATTGGTTACCAGTCCCCAGAACTCTTAGCTGATTCAAATCCTGATTCAAAAAATAGCATTTACTCTCATCAAATGCTACTAAAACTTTATTGTCTTTAGCAAGTTTGTGAACAGAAATCAAGGTGATGCAATATTCTGGTATAACCAACACATCAAAAAGAGTTAAAGAATTGGATAATTTGAGGTTTCCAATCTTTGAAATAAAGGCTTCAATCCCATTGGGATGTCCCACCTTTATTTTAAGATGTGAAACATCAATGACATTAACCAATTCTTTATCTGAATATGTCATGTGTTGGTTGGCACCAGAATCAATGACTTTGCTATTAAAAACCAATTTTGAATGAGCATTATTATTAGAACAGAAAAATTTATGAAAATTTTGGTTAAAAACCTTGCTGTTATTATATACAGTACCTGCCATATTGGCATGCACATTCTTTCCAGAAATGGAATTTTCTTTGATGAGAGAAATGAGAGTAGAAAACTGTTCTTCAGTGAAACCAGAAGAACCAGAACTAGAGGATGAACCAGAACCCGAAGCAACAGAATTGTTGTTAGTAAATTTTTTGTTGTTCTGAGGTTTGTAGGTGTTACTCTTTTTTGCAAAATTGGGAGGATACCCAATCAATTTAAAACATCTTTCTTTGGTATGACCACTATACCCAAAGTTTTCACAGGTAATAGTGGAACCAGAACTAGTGTTAGGGTTTCTCCTGTAGTCAGAAACTCTATTAAAATTAGCAGAAGCATTATTAGCCTGACTTGAAGAAACTACACTGGAAAGGTTAGGTTGATTCAGAGTTCTGGAAGAGAAAGCAGAGTTATGGGCTCTGCTGGAACTTCCAGCAACAACACTCCTATGAGATTCCTCACTACTGATAATAGCATAAGCACCTTTCACATCAGGCAAAGGGTCTCTAGATAGAATATTGCTCCTAATTTGCATGTAAGTATCATCAAGACCCATAAGAAATTGCATAAGTTTCATCATTTGGTTATGCCTTTTAAAGTCATCAGCAGCATGACAAGTGCATCTAGGAAGTTTAACCATAGCATCAAACTGTTTCCAAAGAGTACTTAATTTGTTAAAATACTCAGACACACTAGAACCATTTTGAGTTAATGAATGTATTTTATGGTGCAAATTGAAAGTCACAGATCCATCAACTCTATCAAAAGTCTCTTTTAACTCATTCCAAACATCACTAGCATTTTTTGAAAAAATTTGCCCAAGAAACAGTTCTTCTGATATGGAGTTCAAAATCCACCCCAACACAACAGCATTAACCCTGTCCCATTGTTTTCCCAAAATTTCATCAGTGTGTGATCTCCTACATGTGCCATCAATGAAACCAGTTTTGTTTTTTCCCTCAAGAGCTAAAAGCATAGCACATGACCAAACATTGTAATTCTCAGTTCCTTTCAGTTTTATAGAGACAACAGTTAAAGAAGCAGAGTCATTAGGGTGTAAATGTAAAGGGTGGCTTAAGTCCAATTTACTGATTAGAGTAACATTATTATCATTAACATCAGCTTCATCATCAGTATATCCATGAACAGACATGATTCAAAGAAATCAAACACACAGAGTAAAGGAAAGAAGTAGTTCCCAGGCTTCCTAACCACTCAAGGTGGCAGGTCAAGGGCTTTATCTACTAACAATAAAGAACATGACAGAAGCAAATAAACAACCAACACAAGCAATAATCAACTTCAAACAATCTCTCACACCCTACTCCCCTTCACTAAACAAAAAAATAAATAAAGCAAACAAAAAGTAAAGAGAGAAAGTGTGAGAGGTGTTACAGAGCACTAATAGCAGCGGAATAACAACCCTACTATACTCTAGATTCACTTAGTCTAGAGATATAGCAGGAGCACAGCACCAGCCCAGAACCCAGATCCAAGAATCACCAAACCCAAATTTTAGAGATTAAGGCAAATCCAAACAGCACCTCCAATTACTGAATCGGCACCACCAGGATGGAATAAGCACACTCAATTGTTATCACGAACTTTTAAGACTCAAAAGCCCCAAAAATACCAAACCCTAACTTCCCAAAAATTAGGCGTTTTATAAAAGATCTTTAGATCTAAGTAAGAAAGAGACAATTTCTCAATTAACAATGTTTAATTTGGTTGTAATAATGTTATTGAAGAAAACCCCCAAATTTCTTTGAAACCCTAAAAATTTGATTGATAGTCAGAACAAGTTTTTTAGAAACCTGTCTCTGATAACATGTAGAAAAACGTAATCAAATGATTTTATTACTCAAGAACAACCAAACGATTACAACCAAACTGTTCTCAAACAGTAACAATAACTTGATCTCAATCAAGTGAATAACAATGAAACATAGAATTGAAATAAGTATCTTTTCTGGATGATCCCAACACATGAGAGAGTAGGAGATATATATAGATCAAAGACATGATTAGTCGTTTTCTTGAGTGAGACCAAGGAAACGGCTAATGTGAAGTCAGCACAAATGAGACAATCTCAACGGTGTATATCCAGAACCAAAAATGACTTCAAGCCCCTCCATGTTTGCATCTTTATGAGACCTCCATATATCTTTAAAGAATAGACCAAACACACCCTCCAAAGTTACACATGAACCCAGGAAGCACCAAATGGACTAAGACTGAAAAGACAAAGCATACAAAGTTAGTCCTTTAGGTTTTTACCAGATGACAGATGAGTTCTTTCTTCCAATAATATCCACCAAAACCATGCGTTGCCATTTCCTGCGTGGTTTGAAATACACTATCCGGATATGCTCACATTAATACTGTATGATAACGCATCTTCTGACATATTTTTCTGTGACCAATTTCAATATCAACCTTTTATGGTGCAACACATCCACTCAAATACTTATGCTTTCAAACATTCAAAATAATGTAAATCTAAGGAAAGTCAGTTTAATAAAATTACAAAATCCAAATTTAGATGAGAATGTAAAATGTTGGATATTTTAGTGTAATTGGATTAACTTGTTTGACCAATTTTGTCATAATAAGACATCATTTTAAGGTTGGAGGTGCGGAGTGCACATCTATTTGAATTTATTATGATCATAGGGGTAAAGCCCCTAAGGGACGGGGGTCCGGGGGCAGCGCCCCTGGGAGCGGGGTTCCTACGGCAGCAACCCCTGGTAGGGTCCAAGGGGTAACTGTTTCTCAGAAAATTAAATTTTCGAAAATTGAGGGACTAAATTTGAAAAATTCGAAACCCTTGAAAACTGCCCAAAAGGCGATTATTAGTGCCCTAATCCCGTTTTCATATAGATACATTTTACTCTTGGTCAATCATTCTCTCTGGTTCATAAAAATCTCAAATAAAACATTCAAAACGTTCATAATTTCTGAATTGTATCCGATTGAATAATTCGGAACAACCACCGAATTGATTCGATATGAAAGTGTTCACACGCCTTTTAGAGATTCAAACATTATCCGGTTGTGTTCGTTTATTCCGTTTATCCCTTACAAAGATCGAATCAATTATTGAAGATGACGAACCCTGATTCTGTGAAGGATATGAATAAGACCTTTGCGAAATTGGATAAGTTTTCTGGGCAGGATTTTCGTAGATGGTAGAAGAAGATGCACTTTTATTTCACGAATTTGAAAGTGGTATATGTTCTGAGTACCCCATGCCCCGAGGCTGTTGAGAATGAAACCCTTGAACAGACTCGTAATCGTTCAAAATGGGAAAACACAGACTACATATGTCGTAGTCACATTCTTAACGGTATGTATGATTCCTTGTTTGATGTTTATCAAAATGTAGAGTCTGCAAAAGAATTATGGGATTCCCTTGAAGCCAAATATATGGCAGTTTGTATCTTATTTTATGCTAGTTTTAGTTTGGTGGTCTTGTTG
Organism: Artemisia argyi; assembly: GCA_030686995.1. Taxonomy (NCBI): domain Eukaryota; kingdom Viridiplantae; phylum Streptophyta; class Magnoliopsida; order Asterales; family Asteraceae; genus Artemisia; species Artemisia argyi. The sequence goes on along the minus strand of CM060692.1, from coordinate 28,315,625 downwards.
GTTGTAGCTAATTGTCATTTATGGCCTGTCATAAATGATTTAGTGGTTGTGTCAAGCGATTGCTTGCGGTTAATGTGGTACTTCAGCCACATTTCATTATTCTTAAACGTTTTTTTGGAGTAATATATTTTACCGGGTTGATTACCTTTTACCCAAAAAAAATATATGGCAGAAGATGCGTCTAGTAAGAAATTTCTTGTTGGTAATTTTATTAACTATAAAATGGTAGACACTAGGCCTGTCATGGAATAGTATCACGAATTGTAAAGGATATTAGGATAGTTTGCACAATATGGTATGAAAATGGATGAATCAATTTGTGTTTCTAGTATTATAGATGAACTGCCTCCCTCTTGGAAAGATTTTGAAAATAATCTGAAACATAAGAAAGAGGAATTGAATCTGGTTGAATTTGAAAGTCATTTCCAAATTAAATACTCCATACGTGATATGGAAAAGGGTTCTGTTGGTTATACTAAAACCATGACTGGTTCTTCTATGAACATGGTGGAGGAGGGTGATTCCTCCAAGGCTGATAAATGGAAATGAAAGTTTCAAGGCAGTAAGAATAAAGGTTCTGATAAGAAACAAAAAATAGTCTGTTGGAAGGGTGGGAAACCTGGACACTTCAAGAAAGATTGCAGGTCTGGAAAGGGTGGAGGTAAAGGGAAAACCGAGGCTGGTTCAAGTGGATCCAAGGATCCCGGAAAGCAATCAGGTTTGTTTTTGGTACCTACTGATCATTCTGTTGAGAATTATTGTGTATCAATAATCTCTTAAACATTTTATGTGCAGGATGATGATGTATCGTGGTGGGTGGATTTAGGAGCAACATGTCATGTATGCAAAAATCTTAAATGGTTCAAGGACTTTAATCCAATTGAAGATGGATTTTTTTTAAAGATGGGAAATGTTGCTACTGAACCAATTAAAGGACTATGATCTGTTAATCTAGTCTTTACTTCTGGAAAGTCTTTACTTTTAAACAATGTTTTGTATGTACCTGGAATTCGTAAGACTTTAGTATCTGGTATTGTATTAAATAATTGTGGCTACAAGCAAGTCTTGAAAAGTGACAAGTATATCTTGTCAAGACATGGAAACTTTATTGGCTTTAGATATTTGAATGGTATGTTTAAATTAAATTTGGATGTTTCATTTGTTAATAATTCTGTTTGCATGGCTCCTGTTGAAGTAAAATATGGTGAATGGGCTCTTAAAGTGGTCACATGGATCGATGGTCAAATTATTTCTCAGGAAAATATTTCTAATGGCAAGAACCTATTCTACTTTATATAGAATATTAATGGTAGTTTACAACTTCTGATTAATGGTCTTACATTACAATTATATATTTTCGGAAATCTTAGAAGGAATTCGTTAGCTTCGTAGTCAGAGGTTTAAATTACTGGGTATGAATAATATATATATAATGGTAGAGTATGATTCAGCAGGATGTTCCGAAGAGTACGTTGTCCGTTAGTAAGTTGATAGTTATGTACCATCATCGGCAGATGATCATGACAACATCAAGTACCCACATCAATATGTGGAAGGTCGCACATTAAATATTGAGAAAGAAGGGTAAGCTTAGCACACACAGAAAATACAAGTATTACTATTGGTATACAAATATTAATTGCAAAAGACTATTTTGGGCTATCGTAGTTTACCCAAAAGCTTGTGAGCACTGAGCATACATGGAGGTTGGGATTTAAATTTACAACTGATGGCTTAAGGGTTGTTTAATAAAATAGTTAAGAGTACTATTTTGTTTTTTGGGTAACCATGGTTTCTGACCATTTGGCCGACTATCCACGGGGTTTGAACCCACCGCCACACAACTCAAACCAGGTAAAGCCCTCCCTTTTCAGGAGGTTGGTGTGGCCACTTCAAGGTCGTTGATAAGGAGGGAGTTTCGAAGGTAGATTTGTTTATCTTGTAACTGGTAAAGTTTATTTTGTAATAAGGTGCCACAGTTCCAAACTTTTTTAAATTCATTTTGTGTCTGCGAACTGGGTTTTTTTAAGGAGCTTAATAGCTTTGGTCGTACTGTGTTGTAGAAAAGCTACTAAGCTGTTTATACTTTATAGGTCTTTGGATAAGGTTATCTTCATGGGCTTGTGACTTTCTTTGGAGGAGAAATAAGATATAAATCCGAAGCTTTTTAAAAATGCTTATAACTAAGATTAAGCTTACCCAATAATCTGAAACTCAGAACCACAATTGTTACTATCCTCAATATGGGCTCCAACTTGAAAACTGTTCTAATTATATCGATATGTTTGTCGATAATGTTTTTTATTTAACTTCCACAATTGTATTTCAGGGTTGTGGCTACTTTTGACGGAAAATATACGATTTCTTTATCTGGAAGTGTTGGTGGGCATATAAAGTATACAAAGAGAATGGTAAAGTAGTGTGCTTGATCAGTTTCATTTGGACTTGATCAGTTTTTAGTTTGGCTGCTGACCTTGGGTCACTTTTAGATGCAAATTGTCTTTTTGGGTTGTTGTTTCGAGCCAACTTAGGTTGCTATATTAGTCAGTTTAGGCTGCTCTATTGGGTCATTTTAGCTGCTGTGTTGGGTCACTGTCGGCTATAGAAAGTTCAGATTCATTTTTCCACTTCGACAGAAAAGTTTCTAATCCATTCCTTTGACCCGTTAGACTACCTGCACATCCCATTCATTTTTCCACTTCGACATAACATAAAACAACATACCTTTAGTTGATGGAAGTGTATGCGGAGCAAATCTCTTCGGCTGCAAGTCTCACATGAGTGTTCCCATCTTTTGCACATTTGGCTCGCGCAGGACCGCATGTTAATTACATGTAACATGGATCATAAAAAAGTTGTCACTTGTCTGCAATTAGACTAAAAACATGTAATAGCAGTTTATTGATTACATGAGCATAGTTAGACACTGTCGAGATGCATGCGCTTATGCTCTTGCTTTTGTAGATGAAAGCTGTGACGTAATATGTTATAATTGGCCCAATATTTAAGCCAAAAGTGACTCAAATAAACAACCATAACAACTCAAAATTGCAGTTAAAAAATAACCAATACGACATGCAAGGTTGACCTACTATTAAAGTCAAACTGACCCAATTCAGCAGCTAAAATGACCATAAAAAGAAGCCTAAACTGGCCTAAAACAGCATCCTAAATTGACTCGAAACAACAACCAAAAGAGAGAAATTCGTAGCCTAAACTGCACACATTTGTAGCCTAAACTACACAGATTGATGGCTAAAATTGACCCAAGCAACAACCAGGGCCGGTCCTGAGCTTTTAGATGCTCTGGGCGAGACTTACGAAATTTGCCCCGGTATATATAGCAAGGCCAGATTTTAGGTTTTCCATGTCGTGCAGGTTCAATTCTTAAATGACTAAAATGAGAAATAATATTTCATGATTAACATCATTTTCATATGTGCTTCATAAAAGCAATAAATCATACCTTCAATTTTGCTATTATTTCATTTCTTGTGGTTATGTGTACCATTGTTTGAATTCGATTAGTTCGTGCACAGTTTATCAAAGTTTGATTATTCAGTGTATCGATTGACATATTTTCGGGAATCAAATCACGTATTTTTTAGATCGAATCAAGTATTATTAAGAATCGATACACATAATAATTAAAATTTGAAAAGATGTGTACAAAATAAGCGGATTCAAATAATGGTATACACAATTACAAATGGTGACAAGTACGTTTTTAAACGATTAACCCATTTTACTATTAAAACGTTGCAAAATTGAAGATATGATTTATACATATCAACTGAAAAACGTAAACTACGTAGTAAAAGAGTATTACAATTGTTTAATGTTTACCGAGAAAGAAAATAACCAAAAGTAATTAGTAGTAACGAGCGGGGAAGCCCGCGCGATGCTGCGGGTGTGTTTTGCAACAGTACATTTGTACATTCTATATTTTCTTTGAAGTGTCGAGAATAAGGTAAAATCAAAACACCGAAATGTAATAATAAATAACAATAATAACAAATATAATATAAGTTTAACCTTAGTTGCACATGTCTTTCATCTGTACGAGAAAACCACATGAATGGTTTTGTTACATATACCGGTCATAAAACTTTGATCATAAAGAAACGGAAAAAAGTATCTTCGGTTAAATCATGTTTTTTTTTTCGAATCTGAATGTAGCGGTCATGACTCCTTAAGAGCTATAACCTAAATAAGGCAAAAACTCATTTTAATAAGCTATTCTAAACATCCTCTTACACAGCTTATTAATAAGCGATTACCCAAAGAGGTTGTTCACAACAGATAATCTTCCTATTTACCGACATAATTTACTGTGAAAACCATGAAAAGTAAGCAAAAGATCAGGCATTAAATTTGCCGTCTACAACAACTTTTACTAATGTATCAGAATTTATATTACAATGAACCCCTAAATTCGTTCATTTTTGTTGTAAACAACTTGCCTCCATTTGATATCCCGTTAATGAAATTAACCGTTGTGCCTAATAAAAGGAGATGACAATAACATAATCAGAAAAGTGATAGTTTTCTGTCAATATAAACTCTATTGTTTATGTCTAAATCTCAGGATAAACAATACCTGTATCAGTTCCTCAATTTTCCATTACTCAATCAATCGTACAAATATTCAAAACACGCAAAAAAAAAAAAAAAAAAAAAAAAAAAAATTGTTGTACAGCAAACCCCTTTCCGAAACATGTTTCCACAGCAGGCCTTTTTTTTTTAGATCAGCATTTTTTTGTACAGCAACTTACCTATGATGATTCCCGACGTACATTCAAGTTCGCTAGTGGGACCGGTTGCATGAGTGTGGCCTTGTGTATCCGCGCCTATAAAATCATTAAGAATCAAAAACAGTATATAAGCATACATAATCAGTGACGATACAACTTTATTAAAAAAAAAAAAAAAAAAAAAAAAAAAAAAAAAAAAAAAAAAAAAAGGAATTGGATATACATAACTCTTAAAAAGAAACAAATACCACCTGCAACAAACTGATGCGCAATCCCATGGTTTGCACTCACGTTGGTGATTCAGTACATTGTCCGTCATTACTGAAAATCGTCTCACCAACATTCAGAACACAGTCAGTAAGTCAGTTTTCTCTTTCGTTTTCAATAAATAGGTCATATGACATATATAGCCATTTTATATCACAAAAATAAAGGAAACTCACCTTAGATAATAGGACGGTCGCTTACACTACTCAAACGATTAATAACAGGAGTATTTTTTGATGTCCGGCTAACATTAGCTTCTGAGTTTTTCTCCTCATACTTCTTTAACAATAATACATTCACTATAATCACAAAAACTTAATTAAGCTTACCACTTCCTTGCGCCGCAGGCTTATGGAATCAAGTTGCCTGATAATTTGTTCAACACCAAGTGCTTAAATACACGCAGCAGCTAAACCCCCATACCTGGAATTGCGCAAGAACACCTTTTCCACCTCCTTTGCCTTGTAGTGGCTTCAATGCCTCCTCCAGATCTAAAATACTCAAGTACTATCTTTGTTTCAGCACGGCAGCAGAAACCAAGGTCTTCTTTTTATGAGTGCTTAGAACCATCGCGGCTATACTCTGCGCAAGCGACAAAACATGTTCAGAAAACAAAGGTATTACAAAATAATGAAAATAAAATGAAACATAAAGGATAATATTTTCCACCACTCCACGTAACGCTGCTCATAAGTGCTTCACGAATAGCAATAGTATCCGACCCTGTGAAAACATAGCACAGCGTCATTAGAATAAAAGATTTCATAGACCCTGGTATTTAACAATTGGTTATACTGTATACGAATATGTGCAGGAGTATGATTTAACAAATATTCGTTTAGCTGTTCTGGACAATTTTTTTGTAGTCTCGTTTCCATATGACACACATTGCTATCTTCCATCACTTACCTTGGTTGGATTTTTTGGTTGTCTGTCTATTTGAAAGCCCCATGTTTCAAGATTCCTTCCTCAAGTAAGCATATAAAAAGAGGTATGATGTATATAGCCTAGTTAATACTTAGTGGGTAGGTTGTGATTATCCTAAAAAATATCATATCCAGTATCACAAAAATTTTAAATTCATACTCTTTGTTTGTCTGCACCTACCATTTCCAATGGTCTACGTATATCTTCATTGAATGGAAAGAGCTTCAACGATATATTCGGCCACTCACTTCCCCGAAAGGCGCTCTAGCGTCCCTGAAATCAGAAATACTTGGTTATAGTTTCATGTCATGTTATCAGTGACAATGCACTGCAAATGGCTTAAATTAGAATCCAAAATTGGCTCTAAACATAACAACAAAATTTACTGAAAACAGAGAAACTTTTATTACATGAACAAAGTAATTGTACTTAAATTGTTCTACAGTAATGTTAACCTGAGATAGCCACTTGCTTACAACGTATTCCACACCCGACAGTTAATAAGGTTGACATTATTAAATGATCTAATCTGGAAGGACTTACATCCAGTGACAAAACAAAACTACTGATAAACAAAAAAAAGTCGTCCTAGAAACATATAAGCATATTACCAATCAATAATAATTTTTGGGCGAATAAATGTTGTTCATATATGATCATAGTTCATTGTAGCAAAGACGGAGTAAATATCAAAAGGAAGCTTAGCTATGTGAAGCATACCTCACTTCTTGCCAATCTGTTGAACTACCTCGTCCATCTTGAGACTGCCTCACGGTCTCCGTTAGTAACCTACAAAAAGGATGACACGACTATAATTATTTTCAACTTGTACCACCTAAATAAAGGTGGAACGATACTTTTGATCCTATTTATTTACTTCTCAATGTCAGTATAAAGTTGTATTCCTGTCCGTCCCGACCATTTGCTACTCTGCCCATCCTTGGAATCACACCTTAAATTTGTTAAAATCCAAATCTAATAGATGACTGGCGAAGACGTTGAACAGAAAACCTTATTTTTTACATTGTCATCCAAAAATTAGAACTCTTCCTTTTAATTCTTTGTGTTAATTAGCACAACTAACGTAATCAATTACAAAACAAAGCAGATTTGTTCCGTGACACAACTAAGATGAAAAAAATAACAGCAACATAAAAAAAAGATTTCATACCTCCTATGAACCGTGACACAACAAAGCAGATTTGTTTTTTTTTTTTTTTTTTTTTTTTTTTTTTAATGAAACAAACAATCGAGACCCCAAATCCATGAATCGAAAGCTGCTGTAGAGACCCCAGACCCCAAATCCTCGCTAAAATCTGAAAGGAAAAAAAAAACCCAATCCAACATAAATCAAATCAAACACAAAACTGATAAAGCCCAAAATATTACCTAGCATACGAAATATTGAGCATGCTGCCTTCCATAACCTCAGTATCTGCAAACAGAGATGACAATTAATTGGTACTTATGTCAATCCATACCTAGGTAAAGGAATTTGCATTTTATCAACTGCAATTGAAGATTCAATGGAGGTTAGATCAGTAATTTCTTTTTTATATAGCTCATCGCACAGTTGTGACTTCCCATACCCGATCTCCAATACCTACAGAAGTATACATAGTTCAATTAAAGCACTATCAAGCATGCATGTTTACAAAGTAATAACCTTATAGAAGATGGGTATCTTGTCCGATTTTTTTTCTTAACTTGTGACTCCTCTGTACATAGATGCTCTTCTTGAGAACCCACTGTTTTCCTGTATCAAATTAAAATTTGTGAATTACAAATCATCGTAAAAAGAATTTTTGGTTATTAACAATAATTTTATGATAAAATGTTAACTCAACATGGTTGATATCCCAATAGATCTACTTTTCATTATTCAGACGAAAAAAAAAAAAAAACTATAATAGTAAATAATGAGCCCCGTGGTTACCTGCAATCACAGCTCCGTTCACCCTCTGATCCATGTCAGGGTTGTTGTTGTTGTGCCGCTGAACACCTGTATACAACACCAACATTTGAACTCATGATCACTAAACCAATACTTCCAAGCACGAAAAGCTCAAACCCAACGCAACACTTCCAATCATTTAGCGAGCGTGTCATAACTAAGAGTCTATGCATATTGTAATAGTGTCGTAACTAAACAGAGAAACTAAGAAACTTTTAACCAAAACTCATAAAACGAATAGAAATACCTCCTTATTTACTCAGATTCTGGAATGGGGGCTCAACACTTACCAGTAGGAAGCCTTTTCGGACTATGACTGAGAAGCCGCCTTCCGGGCACAATCTGATTCCTGTCAAATAACTGAAAAACGCCAGTCATACATCCAATTTGCTTTTGCAAATCAAGGAATGCAAAAGCTTAGCAGGCATTATCACTCACTCTTCACCAAAACAATCCAAACTATCAAAATGCCAAACACCCTTTTAACATCCCAAAAATCTCAACCCAAAAAAGTCAATTTTTTTCCTTTTTTTCTTTATTTTTCTTCTCTCAGACAAAACATCAAACAGTTGGTGTGCATTCAAAATCTCACAAACCCAGATCCCAAATCAAAATCCAATAAATACCCACCAATTATCTCACCAAATAAATCACTTTCACAAAAACAAAATTGTAGAAAAAAGAAAAGAAAATAAAAAATGCGAAAATGTGTAATGGGTTAGTTATGGAATTGAAGAAGGGATGTACGGAGCTTTAATAAATATAAACATAAGTTTGAATTAATATGAATTTTATAGAAAAAAATCCAATAATAAATTACCAAACAAAAGTGAATCAATAAACTTACTTGTGGGAGAGATAATTTTGTATTTCAGAATAAAGATCATATGTATATGTAGGTTGGTTTGGGTGTTTTGGTGTGCGTGGGTAGTTTTGATGAAGATGAAGATGTATGAAGATTGTTCTGGACTGGTGGAAGATGTAGTGTGGGTAGTTTTGATGAAGAGAAGATGAATCTATGTTGGGAAGGGTTTGGAATTGTGGAGATATGTAAATGAGGAAAAATATCAAGGTGAAACGGAACGGGACGGGATGAATGCTAATGTGTGATGAACAGTGGTTTAAATAGTGGTTTTACGGGGTTTCAACCAATAGAAACCCGCATTTTGTAAAACGGGAAAAGTGGGTTTTAGTATATACGAGTTTGGTACCCGCGCGTTGCTGCGGAATTCTTTTGTTGCTGTTAACTACTTAACGTGAAGTTAGTTACCTAGGACTGATTTTGCAATTGATGTATAACATGAAGGACCATTTATGTAAATTATTTGAGGACTAAATTTGCAATGAACCACTGAGATGAAGGACAAAGTGCGTACATTTTTTTTTTAAATGTTAAAGATAACGGTCGTTAGTTAACAGCCGTTAAATAATTAACGACCGTTAATACTAAAAAAAAAAAAAAAAAAAAAAAAAAGTTACTGTAGCACAGTACTTGCTAACCTCTTACCTTTTAGTATATATATAAATTATAGTAATTCATAAAAAAGCCTTGGCGCTCTAACTCATATCAAAAGGATAAAATACGTGGTTTGCTTTGAGACCACACAAAAATTTGTCACCACCACTGAGTAGTAATTAAGGGTGCGTTTGGTATGGTACTGAGGGAATGGAACTATGACTATTATAGTGATTAATGATGTTTGTTTTAGTTGAGAGGGCCCACAACTATGACTATGAAACTTCAATATTATCCATACTCCATATACCTCAAACTAGAGGGGAATGGAACTTTCATAGTTGAGGACCCACCACTACTATCAAACTCATACCCATTGTCATTCCTCGCAGCATACCAAACGCACCCTAAAAACTATACTTTTACTCTTGCATCAAAAGAAGCATCTCTTACAAAAAACATACTCCGTACTCATCTTCTCCAACACTTCAACTAAAGAACGACGATGTCCGTTTATGTTCTCCGGAGATTTTTTCGTTTTCCTTTCTTTCTTTCTTTCTTTTTTCTTTTTGTTTTTGGATCTAAGGTGGTTTCTTCTTTATTTTCAAGATTAGTACTAAAAAACCTACACTAAAATTTTGTTGCCCCCTATTTTGTTGATGCCCTGGGCCGTTGCCCACTTCGCCCGGTGCCAGGGCCGGCCCTGTATACAAAGACATACACTTTGTAACATGCAACTAGTAAAAAAGTAGAGAAAAGGATACTTAGTTTTGTCCTTTTGCTACTGATATTGGTCATTCTACAGTTAAAAGTATTTAACATTTCCCAGACGCATTTGTTGTAACAGCTCAAGCCCAAAGCAACAGACAGGCCATATAACCTCCAAATCAACTTAAAACTGAGATGGAAGTTACTGGTATCCCATTACAGCTAAACAGATTCAACCACTGTTCTACAAGGGGCCCTACTGTGACTCAATTTGCAAGTAAACAGGAACCTTTACGATAAGATATCATGCTTCAAAAGCAACCGCTGGGGGTGTAATACACAGGCCAATGTAGGCTATTACGTTTGGAATCAAAGTATAGAGTGAAGCTAGCTACTGTAGCAGTCTTTTTGTTAATAAATATTAGTTTTTGTTACTCAATCACTAAATATTAGTCGGCTTTGGTGGTTGTTTGCTCCACTACAATAACAGTAACCACATGTTGCATCCACCAAAACATGTACTTGGTTTCGGGATCTGTTTTATGTACTCAATAGTAGTGACTCGATCTAACCTCGTTATCAGTTCTATAAATATACTACTAAAGTCTTAGCATATGATTAATATGCTCGATGTTGTGAAAATGTTCTTACTTTTTACACCTTATTAGTAATAAACATGAAACAAGTATGTTAGTAATTGTTGCTTAGCAGTAAATGAGATTCTCATAAGAAAACATAAACCAATTCAAACTGATTCAGCATTGAATATTATATACTTATAAATATTTGATGAATTTCATTATGAGTTTCATACGTGACTACAAGTGTTCATGTATATGAAACAGAACTTAGAACAGAGTTACCCTGTTTATGACATCAGAATTTGGAATTTTATTTTTGTAATTTTGCTTAAATGTAATTGCCAGAAATCTATTACACTAACTAGTGTCTGGTAAGTGGTAAATTACTTGTACTATTAACACTAGAACATCAGCTCAATCTGGATCTAAAAAACATTGGATTTCACCATGGCAACCTCCACCACAAGTGCTGCCACCAGTCTCGCCTTCAACAACACCACTCTAAGTTAGATGTTTTTAATATATAAATCAATAATATAAATATCTAATACATTATTAAATACTCAATATTCAAAATTCAAAGTCTCCGTAGTAAAGTCAAGCAAATGGTTGTTCTAATGGCAAGGAAATGAGGTGCAGGCTTCATCAGTTCATTGTATCTAACACATTTATTGCTTTTTGACCAAAAAGTATTACAAAGTGGAAGAAAAATTAATATCCCATAAGGAAAAATTGCAAAGACTTGAGAGTCTTTGGACGTATGATTTGGGACATCAAGTCGTGTATGCTCCACCCAAATATAAAGTCTTCTCGTTTCTATCTATTACATATTACTCATTATAAATCACTAAAGTTCACATGTTGGATATGAGGGTAATGTTATGCTCGCCGGATGTTTGATTAAACATTTGAATGAGTTAATGAATGGATTTATACAAATACAGCTAAATAAAACTTCATATCATAAGTTGATCGAGTGTCATTCAACTATTATTGCGTCTTGCTATACAATATGTCATATTTCCAAATTTTCGTTATTATGTGAACACAATATGCAGGATTAAACACGTATAGTATGTTAATCATATCAAAGTATTGGGTGAACATTTGTGTGTCGTTAGATGGTGTTAAGACGTTGCCATTGTTTCATTGAACTATATATTCTTCTTAGGGCAATTTATAAAAAAAAATATTATACTTGCCACTGTTTCATCTTCTGGGTAGCGATTTTTTTTTTTTTTTTTTTTCATTTTGAGAGTAATTATCTTTCAAATTTATTATCTTTAGGGTATTTTGCGAAATTTTTGTATATTTTTGCCCCTCTTAGCTAATACAAATTTTTTTTTCCCGAAAGGCAAAAATGTCACATATTACCCTAAAGATGATAAATTTGAAAAATAATTACCCTCAAAATGAAAAAAAAAAAAAAAAAAAAAAAAAAAAATCGCTACCCAGAAGATGAAACAGTGGCAAGTATAATACCTTTTTTTTTTTTATAATTTGCCCTTCTTCTTACATATTTTTTTAACCATGAGGTAAAGTAATTCTAACTCTTTCAATCCTCTATAGGTGGTTGTATACTTGTATTCTTCTAAAGGGGCGTGAGTGTATGTAACTGGCATGCAGAACAGACATACTCTCTTTGTAACCAGTGGCGAAGCTAGAAAATTTTCAGTGGGGGTCAGGATCTAAATTTTTTTTTCCTAACGCTATTTTTCGGGTAATACTGAAATTTTGGAGGGTCGAAACCGAATATACCGAAATTTTTCTACACGAAAACTATATACCCCTACATCGCAAAAAAAATTCCGGGGGGTCGGGCGCCCCCGGCCCCTATGTAGCTGCGCCCCTGTTTGTAACATCAGAATGTGGAACTTTGCTATCTACGGTAAATATACATTGCTGAAAATGTTAAATGACAAAGAACCATTTTCCTTCACTAACTACTTTATACTAATACTAAGAGTCACCCTGCAGCTTAATCTAGATCTAAAGAATATTGGTCTTCACCAACTACTGTATACTGAGTTAACTTTGCTATCTACGGAAATATACATTGTTTTGGATATTATTTACTTCTTAAATCACCTTTGGAGACATGCTTTTTTCAATTTCATGATAGCTTGAGAGATTGGGCGTATGTAAAGGTGATGGCATTCATTGCAAAATTGCAAAGGATTGCTAGTGCATAGTGGTCTATGGTTCATAGTTATTTATTTATTTATTTTTTGGTAACCATGATTTTCGACCTTTTGGCCGACTAATCCACGGGGTTTGAACCCACCGTCACACAGACTCAAACCAGGTAAAGCCCTCCATTTTCAGAAGGTTGGCGTGACCACTTAAGGTTGTTTTAGCACTTATAGTTGTCTTTCTTTTACATGTACTTTTTCTACTCGTATGAATGCTTATTAGGTTGGCAGAATAATGCATTGTAATTTCATGCTTCACTTGTATTTTACGAGGGGTGTTTAAGTCCTCGTTATCAATAAAATATCTGTAGAAAAACGTAATCAAATGATTTTATTACTCAAGAACAACCAAACTGTTCTCAAACAGTAACAATAACTTGATCTCAATCAAGTGAATAACAATGAAACATAGAATTGAAATAAGTATCTTTTCTGGATGATCCCAACACATGAGAGAGTAGGAGATATATATAGATCAAAGACATGATTAGTCGTTTTCTTGAGTGAGACCAAGGAAACGGCTAATGTGAAGTCAGCACAAATGAGACAATCTCAACGGTGTATATCCAGAACCAAAAATGACTTCAAGCCCCTCCATGTTTGCATCTTTATGAGACCTCCATATATCTTTGAAGAATAGACCAAACACACCCTCCAAAGTTACACATGAACCCAGGAAGCACCAAATGGACTAAGACTGAAAAGACAAAGCATACAAAGCTAGTCCTTTAGGTTTTTACCAGATGACAGATGAGTCCTTTCTTCCAATATCCCCCCTTCATCTGATATCTCGTAAATGTCAATTAACCCAAGTTTTTTAATCAAAGCATTGTGCTGATCTGTGTCCAACCCTTTAGTAAGGACATCTGCAATTTGATTTGCAGAGTCCACCTTAACCGTTTTAATTACACCTCTTAGAATTTTTTCTCTAACAAAATGTAATTCAATTTCGAGGTGTTTGGTCCTTTCATGAAAAACTGGGTTGGCTGCAATCTTAATTGCAGAATTACTATCACAGTGAAGTGGAACAGGAAGAAAATTTTCAAACTTTAAATCCCTTAAAATCTTTAAAATCCAAATCACTTCACTTGTAGCTGAGGCAAGAGCTCTATACTCTGCCTCAGTTGAAGATTTTGAGAGAGTAGGTTGTTTTTTGCTTTTCCAAGAGACAAGAGATTTATTCAAGAAAACACAGTAACCAGTAACAGACCTCCTTGTAACAATGCATTTTGCCCAGTCAGCATCAAAATAGGCTTCAAGAGACATACCTGATTCTTTAGTGATCTGAATTCCCATACCTGGAGATCCTTTGAGGTATCTCAAAATTTTAAAGGCAGTTTTGAGATGGGACTGAAGAGGAGAATGCATAAACTGACTTAAATAGTGAACAGCATATGAAATATCAGGCCTTGTGTGAGTCAAGTAAATCAATTTACCCATAAGTTTTTGATAATCAGTGATGTTATTAAGAGCAGGATCATTATCAGTGGGCTCCATAGTCAAGGCAAGTTTAGATGGTAAAGGAGTTTTAGCAGGTTTGCAAGCCAACATACCATACTCAGATAACAAATCAAGACAATACTTTCTTTGATTTAAACAGATACCATTTTCAATGTCATTAACTTCAATTCCAAGAAAGTATTTTAACTTTCCCAAGTCCTTTATCATGAATTTGGACCTGAGAAATGCCTTGAATTTCTCAATCTCAGTGACACTATTACCCGTAATAATGATGTCATCAACATAAACAAGCAAAGCAAGAAAGATACCACTATCGGACTTAGTGTAAAGAGAGTAATCAGATTTACTTTGGCTAAAGCCATTTTCAATGAGAGCAGCTGTTAATTTAGCATTTCATTGCCTAGGGGCTTGCTTTAAGCCATACAAAGACTTTTTAAGTCTACAAACCCTGGAATCATCTTTAGAAAAATAACCCTCAGGTAATTTCATGTAAACAGTTTCCTCTAGATCACCATAAAGGAAGGCATTATTAACATCTAGTTGAAACACAGGCCAGCTATTGTGAATAGCAACAACAAGTAAACATCTAATGGTGACCATTTTAACAACAGGGGAGAAAGTTTCATCAAAGTCAACTCCTTCCTTTTGATTACAACCTTTGACAACAAGTCTAGCCTTATATCTATCCACTTCTCCATTAGACTTAAATTTGATTTTCCAAACCCATTTATTACCAATGGCCTTCCTGCCAGGTGGTAACTCAGTGATCTCATAAGTATCGTTTTTATTTAGAGCTTCCATTTCATCATTCATAGCATCAACCCAATGGGGATATTTAGATGCTTCAACGAAAGAATATGGTTCACTGATTTTATTAAGTTGGGTAGTAAAACAAAAAATTTCAGGGCTTAATTTGGAATAACTGACATATTTTTCAAGCCCATATTTGACTTTAGAATCAACAACAAATTCATTATAGTTCTTAGGAAACACAGAAGTTCTAGAAGACCTTCTCAAAGATGGAATATCCTGTGATGAAGTGTTTGGATTTTTATCCAAACTACCCTCAGAATCATTGTTGTTTTCTTCAAGTGTAGCAGCCACCTCATCCTCTCCCGCAACAATGTGTTCACCATTTTGAACATCATCCTCACTATAGAGAGAGGGGTCCACAGTGTTTTCATTGCTGCCCGAAAGAGGAGAGCAGCTACCTTCACGTCATGATTGGAAATCACGATTCAGGCTACTCTCTTCATCACTGGGTATCTCAGGATATTCCATGTCAAAAAAGTTTAAGTGGTTTAAGTCTTGAAAAACATTCTCAGAAGTAGAATCGGTTTTCTCAGCGTTAACCCCTTTAAAGGGAAACACATTTTCATAGAATCGAACATCCCTAGAGAATATGACATGATGCTTATCAAGACTATATAACTTATATCCTTTTTTAACATTAGAATACCCTATCAAAACACATTTCTCAGATCTGCTACTCATTTTATCAGAATTGTTCAAGATAGTAGCAAAGCAAAGACATCCAAACACTCTCAAGTGATCAAGTATAGGTTTCTCATTATATATCATCTCATAAGGAGATTTCCTTTTAAGCACAGAAGAGGGGAGTCTGTTAATCAAATAAGTAGCAGTTAGAACACATTCGGACCACATTTTCAAAGGAATTCCTCCTTGAAACATAAGAGACCTAGCAACATTCAAAAGATGCCTATGCTTTCTTTCAACAATGCCATTTTGCTGTGGAGTATAAGCACAAGAGGTCTGATAGGTTATCCCTTTATCAACACAGAGTTTATTAACAGATTGATTGGCAAATTCTGTTCCATTATCACTTCTAAAGGCCTTGATTTTCTTGTTGAACTGATTTTCAATCAAATTGTAAAACATATTTATGTAATAAGGCACTTCATCCTTAGTTTTAATGAGATAAACCCAAACAGCCCTAGTGTAATCATCCACGATGGTCAAAAAATACTTATATCCTTCAGAGCTAGGAACTTTATATGGTCCCCGTAAAGCTAAGTGAACCAACTCACCAAAAGCACTAGAGATATGATCACTTAGTGGGAAAGGTTTTCTGGTCTGTTTAGCTCTATGACAGATTTCACACATCACATCCTTTTTAGAGTCAAATTTTAAAGAGTCTTTTAAGATGTTCATGACTGGTTCTGCAGGATGACCAAGCCTGCAGTGCCAGTCATGTTGAGACAAGCAGGAAGTAATAGCAGA
Organism: Artemisia argyi; assembly: GCA_030686995.1. NCBI lineage: Eukaryota > Viridiplantae > Streptophyta > Magnoliopsida > Asterales > Asteraceae > Artemisia > Artemisia argyi. The sequence continues at coordinate 28,299,084 of CM060692.1, read as the reverse complement.
ATTAGATTGAATACCTTGATTATTGAAATAATACAAACCATCACATTGGTTACCAGTCCCCAGAACTCTTAGCTGATTCAAATCCTGATTCAAAAAATAGCATTTACTCTCATCAAATGCTACTAAAACTTTATTGTCTTTAGCAAGTTTGTGAACAGAAATCAAGGTGATGCAATATTCTGGTATAACCAACACATCAAAAAGAGTTAAAGAATTGGATAATTTGAGGTTTCCAATCTTTGAAATAAAGGCTTCAATCCCATTGGGATGTCCCACCTTTATTTTAAGATGTGAAACATCAATGACATTAACCAATTCTTTATCTGAATATGTCATGTGTTGGTTGGCACCAGAATCAATGACTTTGCTATTAAAAACCAATTTTGAATGAGCATTATTATTAGAACAGAAAAATTTATGAAAATTTTGGTTAAAAACCTTGCTGTTATTATATACAGTACCTGCCATATTGGCATGCACATTCTTTCCAGAAATGGAATTTTCTTTGATGAGAGAAATGAGAGTAGAAAGCTGTTCTTCAGTGAAACCAGAAGAACCAGAACTAGAGGATGAACCAGAACCCGAAGCAACAGAATTGTTGTTAGTAAATTTTTTGTTGTTCTGAGGTTTGTAGGTGTTACTCTTTTTTGCAAAATTGGGAGGATACCCAATCAATTTAAAACATCTTTCTTTGGTATGACCACTATACCCAAAGTTTTCACAGGTAATAGTGGAACCAGAACTAGTGTTAGGGTTTCTCCTGTAGTCAGAAACTCTATTAAAATTAGCAGAAGCATTATTAGCCTGACTTGAAGAAACTACACTGGAAAGGTTAGGTTGATTCAGAGTTCTGGAAGAGAAAGCAGAGTTATGGGCTCTGCTGGAACTTCCAGCAACAACACTCCTATGAGATTCCTCACTACTGATAATAGCATAAGCACCTTTCACATCAGGCAAAGGGTCTCTAGATAGAATATTGCTCCTAATTTGCATGTAAGTATCATCAAGACCCATAAGAAATTGCATAAGTTTCATCATTTGGTTATGCCTTTTAAAGTCATCAGCAGCATGACAAGTGCATCTAGGAAGTTTAACCATAGCATCAAACTGTTTCCAAAGAGTACTTAATTTGTTAAAATACTCAGACACACTAGAACCATTTTGAGTTAATGAATGTATTTTATGGTGCAAATTGAAAGTCACAGATCCATCAACTCTATCAAAAGTCTCTTTTAACTCATTCCAAACATCACTAGCATTTTTTGAAAAAATTTGCCCAAGAAACAGTTCTTCTGATATGGAGTTCAAAATCCACCCCAACACAACAGCATTAACCCTGTCCCATTGTTTTCCCAAAATTTCATCAGTGTGTGATCTCCTACATGTGCCATCAATGAAACCAGTTTTGTTTTTTCCCTCAAGAGCTAAAAGCATAGCACATGACCAAACATTGTAATTCTCAGTTCCTTTCAGTTTTATAGAGACAACAGTTAAAGAAGCAGAGTCATTAGGGTGTAAATGTAAAGGGTGGCTTAAGTCCAATTTACTGATTAGAGTAACATTATTATCATTAACATCAGCTTCATCATCAGTATATCCATGAACAGACATGATTCAAAGAAATCAAACACACAGAGTAAAGGAAAGAAGTAGTTCCCAGGCTTCCTAACCACTCAAGGTGGCAGGTCAAGGGCTTTATCTACTAACAATAAAGAACATGACAGAAGCAAATAAACAACCAACACAAGCAATAATCAACTTCAAACAATCTCTCACACCCTACTCCCCTTCACTAAACAAAAAAATAAATAAAGCAAACAAAAAGTAAAGAGAGAAAGTGTGAGAGGTGTTACAGAGCACTAATAGCAGCGGAATAACAACCCTACTATACTCTAGATTCACTTAGTCTAGAGATATAGCAGGAGCACAGCACCAGCCCAGAACCCAGATCCAAGAATCACCAAACCCAAATTTTAGAGATTAAGGCAAATCCAAACAGCACCTCCAATTACTGAATCGGCACCACCAGGATGGAATAAGCACACTCAATTGTTATCACGAACTTTTAAGACTCAAAAGCCCCAAAAATACCAAACCCTAACTTCCCAAAAATTAGGCGTTTTATAAAAGATCTTTAGATCTAAGTAAGAAAGAGACAATTTCTCAATTAACAATGTTTAATTTGGTTGTAATAATGTTATTGAAGAAAACCCCCAAATTTCTTTGAAACCCTAAAAATTTGATTGATAGTCAGAACAAGTTTTTTAGAAACCTGTCTCTGATAACATGTAGAAAAACGTAATCAAATGATTTTATTACTCAAGAACAACCAAACGATTACAACCAAACTGTTCTCAAACAGTAACAATAACTTGATCTCAATCAAGTGAATAACAATGAAACATAGAATTGAAATAAGTATCTTTTCTGGATGATCCCAACACATGAGAGAGTAGGAGATATATATAGATCAAAGACATGATTAGTCGTTTTCTTGAGTGAGACCAAGGAAACGGCTAATGTGAAGTCAGCACAAATGAGACAATCTCAACGGTGTATATCCAGAACCAAAAATGACTTCAAGCCCCTCCATGTTTGCATCTTTATGAGACCTCCATATATCTTTAAAGAATAGACCAAACACACCCTCCAAAGTTACACATGAACCCAGGAAGCACCAAATGGACTAAGACTGAAAAGACAAAGCATACAAAGTTAGTCCTTTAGGTTTTTACCAGATGACAGATGAGTTCTTTCTTCCAATAATATCCACCAAAACCATGCGTTGCCATTTCCTGCGTGGTTTGAAATACACTATCCGGATATGCTCACATTAATACTGTATGATAACGCATCTTCTGACATATTTTTCTGTGACCAATTTCAATATCAACCTTTTATGGTGCAACACATCCACTCAAATACTTATACTTTCAAACATTCAAAATAATGTAAATCTAAGGAAAGTCAGTTTAATAAAATTACAAAATCCAAATTTAGATGAGAATGTAAAATGTTGGATATTTTAGTGTAATTGGATTAACTTGTTTGACCAATTTTGTCATAATAAGACATCATTTTAAGGTTGGAGGTGCGGAGTGCACATCTATTTGAATTTATTATGATCATAGGGGTAAAGCCCCTAAGGGACGGGGGTCCGGGGGCAGCGCCCCTGGGAGCGGGGTTCCTACGGCAGCAACCCCTGGTAGGGTCCAAGGGGTAACTGTTTCTCAGAAAATTAAATTTTCGAAAATTGAGGGACTAAATTTGAAAATTTCGAAACCCTTGAAAACTGCCCAAAAGGCGATTATTAGTGCCCTAATCCCGTTTTCATATAGATACATTTTACTCTTGGTCAATCATTCTCTCTGGTTCATAAAAATCTCAAATAAAACATTCAAAACGTTCATAATTTCTGAATTGTATCCGATTGAATAATTCGGAACAACCACCGAATTGATTCGATATGAAAGTGTTCACACGCCTTTTAGAGATTCAAACATTATCCGGTTGTGTTCGTTTATTCCGTTTATCCCTTACAAAGATCGAATCAATTATTGAAGATGACGAACCCTGATTCTGTGAAGGATATGAATAAGACCTTTGCGAAATTGGATAAGTTTTCTGGGCAGGATTTTCGTAGATGGTAGAAGAAGATGCACTTTTATTTCACGAATTTGAAAGTGGTATATGTTCTGAGTACCCCATGCCCCGAGGCTGTTGAGAATGAAACCCTTGAACAGACTCGTAATCGTTCAAAATGGGAAAACACAAACTACATATGTCGTAGTCACATTCTTAATGGTATGTATGATTCCTTGTTTGATGTTTATCAAAATGTAGAGTCTGCAAAAGAATTATGGGATTCCCTTGAAGCCAAATATATGGCAGTTTGTATCTTATTTTATGCTAGTTTTAGTTTGGTGGTCTTGTTGGTTGTAGCTAATTGTCATTTATGGCCTGTCATAAATGATTTAGTGGTTGTGTCAAGCGATTGCTTGCGGTTAATGTGGTACTTCAGCCACATTTCATTATTCTTAAACGTTTTTTTGGAGTAATATATTTTACCGGGTTGATTACCTTTTACCCAAAAAAAATATATGGCAGAAGATGCGTCTAGTAAGAAATTTCTTGTTGGTAATTTTATTAACTATAAAATGGTAGACACTAGGCCTGTCATGGAATAGTATCACGAATTGTAAAGGATATTAGGATAGTTTGCACAATATGGTATGAAAATGGATGAATCAATTTGTGTTTCTAGTATTATAGATGAACTGCCTCCCTCTTGGAAAGATTTTGAAAATAATCTGAAACATAAGAAAGAGGAATTGAATCTGGTTGAATTTGAAAGTCATTTCCAAATTAAATACTCCATACGTGATATGGAAAAGGGTTCTGTTGGTTATACTAAAACCATGACTGGTTCTTCTATGAACATGGTGGAGGAGGGTGATTCCTCCAAGGCTGATAAATGGAAATGAAAGTTTCAAGGCAGTAAGAATAAAGGTTCTGATAAGAAACAAAAAATAGTCTGTTGGAAGGGTGGGAAACCTGGACACTTCAAGAAAGATTGCAGGTCTGGAAAGGGTGGAGGTAAAGGGAAAACCGAGGCTGGTTCAAGTGGATCCAAGGATCCCGGAAAGCAATCAGGTTTGTTTTTGGTACCTACTGATCATTCTGTTGAGAATTATTGTGTATCAATAATCTCTTAAACATTTTATGTGCAGGATGATGATGTATCGTGGTGGGTGGATTTAGGAGCAACATGTCATGTATGCAAAAATCTTAAATGGTTCAAGGACTTTAATCCAATTGAAGATGGATTTTTTTTAAAGATGGGAAATGTTGCTACTGAACCAATTAAAGGACTATGATCTGTTAATCTAGTCTTTACTTCTGGAAAGTCTTTACTTTTAAACAATGTTTTGTATGTACCTGGAATTCGTAAGACTTTAGTATCTGGTATTGTATTAAATAATTGTGGCTACAAGCAAGTCTTGAAAAGTGACAAGTATATCTTGTCAAGACATGGAAACTTTATTGGCTTTAGATATTTGAATGGTATGTTTAAATTAAATTTGGATGTTTCATTTGTTAATAATTCTGTTTGCATGGCTTCTACTAGTTCTAGCAATAATTGTGGTAAATTTGAATTATGGCATGCTAGACTAGGACATGTACATTACAAGAGATTAATAGACAGGTCAAAAATGAGTCTAATACATGCTTTTGAATTGAATGGTGAAAAGTGTAAAACTTGTATGTTGACTAAGATTACTAGACAACCTTTCGCCAAAAATGTCATTAGAGATACAAAGGTATTAGAACTTGTACACAATGACTTTTGTGATTTTCATTCAACTCCATTACTTGGTAATAAAAAGTATGTAGTTACTTTTATTGATGATGCTACTAGACACTGCTATGTTTACTTATGTCATACAAAAGATGAAGTTCTTGATAAATTTAAAATCTATAAAGAGGAAGTAGAGCTTCATCATGGTGTGAAAATTAAAACACTTCGCACTGATAGGGGAGGTGAGTATTATGATCCAGTGTATTTCCAATCTACTGGTATAATACATCAGACCACTGCTCCATATACAACACAGCAAAATGGTGTATCTGGAAGAAAGAATAAGACATTAAAAGAAATGGTTAATTCAATGTTATGCTATTATGGCCTAAGTGATGGATGTTGGGGTGAGGCTGTGTTGACAGCCTGTTATTTATTGAATAGAGTTCCTAATAAAAGGAACAAAATAACCCCTTTTGAATTTTGGCATAAAAAGGTACCAAAAGTGAGTTATCTCAGAGTTTGGGGTTGTAGAGCTTTAGTAAGATTAACTGACCCTAAAATAAATAATATAGGTCAAAGAGGTATAGATTGTGTATTCATTGGCTATCCTGAGAATTCTAAGTGCTATAGGTTCTATGGCATAGAACCTAATGATTATGTATCCGTGCATTCTGTTATTGATTCACGAGATGCTAATTTTGGCAATGAGGATAGGTTTACATCTTTACCTAAACCTGCAGACATGATTGCAAGTTCTAGTAACTTTGGTACATCTGACCAAGTGATTGTTACCCCTCCTGAGCCTTCTGACCCAAGGAGGAGTGTAAGAGCAAGAAAAGCCAAATCTTTTGGTAATGATTTCCAACTATATTTGGTCGAAGGATCAAGGAATGAAATTGACTTTCAATATCAATATTGTTTTAATATTGATGAAGATCTGAGGACCTACAATGAAGCTATGGCTTTAAGGGATGCTGCATTTTGGAAAGAGGCAATCCAAGATGAGATTGACTCTATTATGCACAATAATACTTGGAAATTGTCTGATTTACCACCTGGGTGTAAACCATTGGGTAGTAAATAGATCTTCAAAAGGAAGATGAAGGTGGATGGAAGCATAGACAAGTATAAAGCCAGATTGGTTATCCAAGGCTTTAGACAAAAAGAAGGCATTGATTTCTTTGATACCTATGCTCCTGTTGCTAGGATTACCACCATTAGATTATTGTTAGCACTTGAAACTATACATAATCTTGTAATTCACCAAATGAATGTTAAAACAGCCTTTCTGAATGGTGAATTGGATGAAGATATTTACATGAAATAACCTGAAGGTTTTGTCATGACTGGTAATAAAGATAAGGTTTGTAAATTGGTTAAGTCTCTTTATGGTTTGAAGCAAGCCCCCAAGTAGTGGCATCAGAAATTTGATGATGTTGTTTTGTCTAATGGTTTTTGATACGTGGGAATCGCACCAGGCTTTACCTCTCAAGGGATCTCGAGAAGCTTACAACCCCCACCAAGCAGTGTACTTGATCGTTGTAGTATAGTATAGTGACAAGTACCGGGGGATTGATCATTCAACTCAGGAATAGTGTCGCTAGGATTAGAAAGCCTAAAAACTAGGTCTAGAGGTGAGGAATGATTCTTTTTGTATTTTTATGTTTTATAAAAGCAAATAAAATCTCAGTTTTTGGAAGAGTGGGCGGAATTAGTTGCTAGTCAACTAACCCAATAACTAAAGATGCAATCAAAATAAATAACAAAAATGAAAATAAATCTAATTAAACTAATTTGGTGTGAACAATGATAGGTAAAGTTGTGTTTACTTAGATTTCATTACTCCCTAGATATCTTTTACAGGTTAATCATTTGTTACAATTGCATAGATGACGGGTCATATTCCTTAATACTAGTCGTAGGGACGTGTACAATATTCCCTAACTCTATAAGATCCTCCTTCACTCCATGTCGAGCCGTTAAAAACTCCTAACATGGGATCATTAGAATTCTCCTACGCATTAAATACAACCTAATATCGTAGTACACCTCCTATCATGTTTCTTAAGACGTTCAAGCATGTTACCAATGGAAGTCTGCCAGTTTTCTTAAGCCTAACATCAAATACAATCATCCGTAACAACTATAAATAAACAATCAACCCATAATTAACATCTAGGTTTCACTACATCTAAGCAAACACAAAAGAAATCTAGCCTAGCATGTTAAATTGAAGACAAGCGTAAGATATATTCAAACAACACATAGACATATTGATTGAATTGAAAGAGTATTTATCTCAATTGAACATAAAAGGTTTCAAAGGGTAAAAACCCTTGAAAGAGCTGTGAAAATCAGACCTAGGGTTTCTCTCAAAGTTGCACCCTCAAAGTTACACACTAATGAATGAAAATTGCAAAACTATATATAGATAATACAGGGTGACGGCGTCAAGAAGGAAATTCTGACGCCGTCAACTCGCCGCCCATAATAAAATCGGATTGCCTAGATCCAGTTTTGACGCCGTCATGTGTATTTTGGTTCTGGGCCGTCACCAACTCTTGAACCGTGACGGCCTATGGTGACGCCGTCACGTTTTCACTGGTCCGTCACCTCTTCCATCTCTTGTTTTACTCTTGACGCCGTCATGTAGAATCTTGTGACGCCGTCAGGTACTGTTCCCAGCAAGGAAAATTAAGACTTTGCCGTTTTCTTCACTTTTATGCCCCAAAAACGTCGAAAATGCTTCCTTTTCTGAATTTCACTCCAAAAGTACCTAAAATGACAAAAGGAACGATTTAGGGCAATATTTGATCAAATAAATTCGAATTCGGGCTTAAATGACCCCCTAAAAATGGTTCATTTTTCGCCTCATCAAATACCCTTACACTTGAGATTTGCTTGTCCTCAAGTGTTAAAGATCGTTTAAGCCCATCTAGGATTAGTAACATTGATTGATAAGCACAGCGGAATAACAAGAACATAATCAATACTACCAATAAGGTTTTCTTTATTGAATATAAAACAAACTATTACAACTACTACTACTACTAACGCTCTATGCGTTTCTAGACTCTCATTGGAGAGACTAGCTATAGATGAGATCCTAATAACCAATGCCCTGCCTCCCTTTATATAATAGAGAGGCTAGGGTTTACATAAAAACCTAGCTTACTAATCAAGCTAGCTAACTATTTTATATTTAGGTCCCTCTTGTTTCTTCTTTCTTCATTCTTGCTCGTGGTTTTGTAATATTCAAATCTTGTAATTCCCAACAGTCTTCCCCTATTTGATATTACAAAACAATCTACATGAAAAAACAATGTCATCACCAATAATAAGTTACACATCATAACTATTCTTCCTCTTTTTGTAATCTTCTAATAGGGGTCTTGTGCATCTCGTAAACACTTCCCCTCAAGTGATGCATGTAGATGGTTAACAAGCTTTCCCTTAAGAATAGACTAACCATCTCAGGAACCAACTAATAATTAATAATAATAATAACTTTTTTTTCTTTTTTTTTTCTTTTTTTTTTTACTAATAAGCAGCAGTAACGAGCAGCAGTAGTAATGAGCATCAGCAGTAACGATCATCAGCAGTATTGAACAACATGAAAAATGGTCAAGTATATTAACAATAAGTTTCCCCTTAAAAATATATACTTGCCATCTCTTTATTCCAGTAGGCTCCATGGAGTGATCACTGATGAAGAAAATCAAATATAACTTATTTGATGAAGAAATGGAATCTCCCAACCTTGCATCTTATATCTTGCACTATCCACGTGACAGCCTCTTGACAAACTCCTCATTGACTTATCCAATGAGACACTGAGCACAAATAACGTAACTCCTTCAAGTGATAGCAAATGTATGCATTAAGCACAATAAGATGGATCATACCCCTTCACTAGAGTCGTCAAGTCTTCGTCACCATACAAACCAAGCAAGTTATCTTAAAAAGCTGCTGATCCCTTTAAGATATGATAAGAACACAATACTTGGGAAAATCAATTACAACATCAAACAAGTGATAATCAAATGTCTTCGTCGAGTAATCTTCTCAACAAAATGATGATGGTTGATAACTTCGTCCTCCCTAACCATTAGTAATCTCACATGACTAGTAGGAACCAAAACTGACCAAAAGAAAAAGTATACAACAAGCCAGCAGAAACCATAAAGAAGTCAGCAAGAATCGTATGCAGCAGCAGGAACCGACCAGGAGGAACGATCAGTAGGAACCAACCATGTGAATCAGCAGAAACAAAATAATTGTAGTGGCAGTAGTAGCATCAGATATGTACCATCAGTAGGAACAACACACAATATTCGTAGCAGCAGAAACTAGTTTCTCATCAGCAGAAACCAAACAATATATAAATCGGTACAAGGTTTAATCAATCATCAGTACTGACCCACGTTCATTTATTGGTACGAGGAACCAATTTAATTTAGTACGAAGAACATTACTTGATCACAGCCATCACCTCGTTTTAATTCTTTTCCATCAATATCAAAACCTATGCACATGTCGACAAACTACAACCCCACATACAAACGAATCTTGAATAAAAAACTACTAACCTGTGATTGATCAATCACTATTAGTAGTACCATTTACGAGAGAGAATGCTTGCACCAATACTACTACACGTGACAAAGGAATCATAAACCCACATGATATTGACGGTTCAATAACAACAATCCAAGCAGCAGCAACCAATTTCTATTGATTCACAAAGTCACCGACCTACTACCGTCCCATTCTCGTACAAAAATTAATTCAACCCCACAAACTGATAGCAACAGATCCATTAAAGTTCCCACAGAAACTAAAACTAAATCAATAACATTTGAAGTACGAGATTAAATTAATTCCCTAAGCCGACATGTATCAACCCACTTCAGCCAATAATATTGACCACTAAAAACCATATGCGACAAATTTTAATCAATGAATTCCAATACCAATCCTCGATCTATAATCAATATTCGACCAATTAAATCTTCAATAATTGCAATACGAGGTTAATTAAATCAAATATATATATTAGGTGATTTTGGCCAATAATCGACAACCCTTCATCAATATGCAGTTAATATCACTAAATCACCATAAAACTTAGACCAATCACATTCACCTTATCTGCTGACCTATTATCTCTTTTGTGTGAACCGATTAATTTTTGAGGAATGAAAGCCACAACAAATAAATAATCCATCTTAAATTCATAGCAGTACGATGTAATCAATTTAACGCAACAGCCAATCATGTTCGACATCCCCACTCAGTATACAATAAACCCTTAAATATTAACCCATGATTAAATACCCAAATCATTAATTGACAGTACGAGGTTGACAAAATTAATGATTGTTACCTTGATATTATGTCGCCGTACAAGAAATCAAACTCCTCTTTAAAACAGTAAGCCATTATCAGATCTGCTGCATCCGTACCTTCATTCTAACTGCTCTTTATTCATAAACACGAACATGAAAACCTTGAAACACTAGATCTCACAAGCCCCTTGTTCTCTGATACCAATTGTTAAAGATCGTTTAAGCCCATCTAGGATTAGTAACATTGATTGATAAGCACAGCGGAATAACAAGAACATAATCAATACTACCAACAAGGTTTTCTTTATTGAATATAAAACAAACTATTACAACTACTACTAATAATAACGCTCTATGCGTTTCTAGACTCTCATTGGAGAGACTAGCTATAGATGAGATCCTAATAAATGCGCTTTTATTTTAATCAAAATACAAGTTAGGGGTCATTTAACACTAATATAAAAGTAATTACAACAAATAATCGTTCCACTAAAGACCAAAGACAAGCACAGAGGTCATACACTAGCACCTCACAAATAGTGTTTAGATACTCACATCTCTCGGGTGTAATAAAGTATATATCACAATATGGAAATGGAAAATATCTCTCACTATCTGTCATAGCAAAATAGATTACCATAGGCTTGGGAAAGGATCAAACCTCCACCACTTGGCGTAAGCACCTAGGATAAACTATCAAAGAGGTCTTTTAAAGGGTTATAACGTTAGGTGTAGGGATATGGAATACACGGTTTTGTTGGATATAGGCAATATTTACTGGTGGCGAGTTAATCATCTTGGTTAATTACATGTACAATATGGCGTTGCTAAGCCAAGACTAGACTCGACTTAAGCTGATAAATCAAAAATAACAAAAACTTAAAATAAACATAGAATGAAACGGGATGGTAGTCCGTATGTTTTTTCTCTTTTCTTTTTCTATTTTTTTTTTTTTTACTTTTCTTAATTTTTTTCGATTTTTTTTTTTTTTTTTTTTTTTTTTTTTTTTTTTTTTTTTTTTGTGCATACATTCTTACCCTACCATCCAAAATAATACATCATAGGGAATGTACATTCCCCTTACACTTGAATCTTTACATACTTTACAATAAACTAATCTAATGACTCGAATTAAGATAATCAAAACACTTGGAGTACTTTTTAAGATTAATGCACGTATGAGGGTAATAATTGATGTTCTTCCCCATTACTCCATAACATAAGTACTTTACCCATGAGTCCCAATCGTCCCAAAACAATATGTACAAGATATGACTCGACTTAGCAACCATGTAATCAATTAGATAATTAACTAAGAGTTTAAACATGTAACAATAATGCACTAAAGATGAGTGCATACACGGAAGGCTAAGGCGATTTGGTTGTACATTTTAGTGGGTTGTAACAAATTCTTCCTTTAAGTAAAATGCTTAAAGGTAGAAACGAAAAGATAGGCTCGGAGGGGTGTACTAGGGGTTTCGTGTACTAAAAATGAGTACAACGCTAAGGTGTGGGAAAAATTAGTTGACTTTACTAGCCAAGTAATATGACTTAAGTGGTCAAGTAATTATGATACGGGTTTAACACAAGGGTGATCCTAATGCCTCTTATCATGTAGTAAATCCTACTACACGAATGTAGTCTCACTAGCGGTCTCGGGATGCATCACTAACGCAAGTTCTAGAATCTAAATGCTAATGGTACACACATAAGCACTAATAATGAATGCTTTTCCTATCAAATCTAAAGGCGAACCTCACATATTTGGGTGGAAATTTTTTTTGACGTGGTACGGTTTTGTGCTAGTCATACAACCTCCTATCCATGAGACGCTTGCTAAGGCTAAAGTTTCACTCCTAAATGTTGTAAAAAAATTTAAATTTGGCGCTAAAATTACACTAACAAGTATTTCTCTTAGTTTTATTACACACCTACCATCAAACAAATAAAATCAAGTGCAAGTATATCCCTCCCCTTACACTTAGGATGAACATTGTCTCCAATGTTCAATTAAAGAATGTAAAAGTGAAATAGGTAAAAGAATGAAAGCAAATACTCCCCTGATTCGTTCGGTGTGGATAGAGTGGTAACAAGGTTAGATCTTCCTCCAAGAAAATGAACATTCAAAGCCTCCCTTCTAGAAAAATAAATCATCTTCTTGTCATACATAACCTGTTAAACCTGAGAAAACAAACAAAGCAACCTCGCGTAAAATCGGCGGCAATCTTTATATACTAACAAATCCTAGAAAACAAATTAAGATATAATTCTTGTGGAATGAATGTTTGCAGATTTCTTGGAGTTTATAAAACTAAAGAATTAACAAAAACTTTAAGACTCCGTTAGAAAAACAAAACTAGCAAAATTTCCAGATTTTTACATATGACGCCGTCAGGAATTAATTCCTGACGCCGTCAGAAGTGACCTGCAGAAATCTTTCGTTAAGTTTCCAGAAAATTTCTGAAAAAACTTACGTCCTACTTCCTGGAAAATCCTGCAAAACATCATTATGACTCGATACAAGCATTTGACTCTAACAAATACTAATATACATGTTCATTTAATATTGTGGGGAATCATGATCAATTTCGTTCTTATAAAAAAATTTGGGGTTTCCCCTTACACTTATCTTTTGCAAAATACCTTTATATGAAGTTAAGACGAAGTTAAACAACAAAACAAAGCATTTTCACAATTTAGTTTGAAACGTGATCTACCAACAATAAAAATAAAGCATGCATACGGAAACAAATAACAATCAAACAAAATAAAATCACACAAAACATGGGTTGCCTCCCAAGAAGCGCTTTTCTTTATTTACGAGTCTTGTAGCTAGACTCAAGGTCATGGGCTATCACGTGACCTCGTCGTTGGTCTCATTTTCTAGGTCGTCTCCAATCTTAGTTTTGTATTCCGGATCTAGTTGCAAGCATTCCTTGTAGAAACCGAATATTCTACTCATAACATAATCTACTCCTCTACGTCTATCCTCATCATTCCTATAGTAAACCGCTTGCTTGTGCTCCTTTTCTAGGTTCGAGAGAAGACGGTATTGTTCAATTTTATAGGGCATTTGGTAAGCGATCTCATCATTCTCTTCCTTGAATCTAACTATCCCTAAGGTCGAATCATAACTCATCTTAGAGACCTCAACGAACGGTCTTCCGAACACTACTTGACTTAGGCAATCATCTATTACCGGACGAATATCCTCTACAATCACAAACTCGGTAACCTAAGTAAAGTTTCCTACAAAGACATGTAATCCTTTCACTCTCCCTACAAATTTGCTCATCCAATTCGTGATAGGCATTATCCTACATTCAAGTTGCTTCTTCATCACCCAATTATAGTAGGTCCTAGTCATAATGTTTATAGGAGATCTAAGATCGATGTAAGCTTTCCACACATGCATATGCCCAATGTTACATGGTATGTTGATGTTAGAGGGATCTCCTACTTTAATAAGGGGTGAACCAAGGCTATATGGTGTCTCGGGATCATCGAATAAATCCTTGTGATATTCCCGTTCTTTCTTGGTGGGTAACTTATCAAAGTACTCTTCTACGTTTTCCACCTCCTCTAACTTTTCTCCCTTATTAACCTCAACTTCCTTAATCTCATCTCTAGTCTTGGTTTCAATTCCAACTTCATCCTTGTCACTCTCTTCTATATTCTTATCTATTGGCTTAATGGTGACAACATTGACAAAGTGGACTTGTTTGGATGATGAGGGGTCCTTAATTTGGATTCCGCTACTAGTATCCCTAGTATCCTTCCTAGGTGTCATTAGCACTTGGTTGTTGAGGGCTTTCAACAAGTTGTCAATCTTATTGGTCGTCTCCGTTTGTTGTTGGTTGAATTCGGTTTCAAACCTAGATATGCGAGCTTCTTGAGATGCCATAAATTTGGACATCAACCCTTCAAGATTATTGGTACTAGCATAGTTATTGGAAGGATTGTTGTTGAAAGTACGGTTAGATGGTGGACCGTTTGGTTGGTAACGATTAGTTGGGTTGGAAGAATTATTTTGGGGCATGTTTTGGTTTTGCTTCCACCTAAGGTTTGGGTGATTTTTCCAAGAAGAGTTGTAGGAATCACCGTAAGGGTTTGGCTCGGGTTTGAAAGTGTACCACTTATCTCCCAATTCGTCGGTACGCGAGGATACGTAGTTCACAAAAGCTTGTCCGGGGAGTTCCACGCAATCATGGGTGTCATGGGGACCACTACATAATTCACATGAAGAAGTGATTTTGTTCACTTGGCTTGAAGGCTTAGGAGCTTCGTAGGATTTCATGAGAAACTTGACTTGGTCTTCAAGTTCCCTGATCCTACGGTCGGGAGTGCTAGAATTGTTCGAAGGCAAGGATATTGCCTTGACCTTTTTGTTCAAATCACGCGGATCATTCCAACTTTCGTTGTCATAGAGAGCAAGATCTTCTATTAGTTCCCATGATTCTTCCGCACTTAGATCACGTAGCTTGCCACCGGCCGATTGGTCAATGGTTCACCTTGTGGAGAGATCGATATGGTCATAGAAAATTTGGACTTGGAGCCAAAGATCTATGCCATGATGAGGGACTTTTTGGAGTAAGTCCTTGAAACGAGTCCATGCTTCATATAGAGTTTTACCTTGACGTTGTTGGAACAGCAAGATATCATTTCTAAGCTTGGTAGTTCTCCCCGGTGGGAAAAATTGAGCAAGGAAACGAGTGGTGAGATCATCCCATGAGGTGATGGATCCCGCAGGTAAACGTTCAAGCCATTGACTAGCTTGATCACGTAATTGGAATAGGCGTAATCGGGTTGACTCTCTAGTTACAACATCAAGGTCTATAGAATCTACGATTTTAAGGAAATCCTTGAGATGTTGATTAGGATCTTCGGAATGAAGTCCATGGAATGCACATCCGCTTTGCACCAACCGGATGGTGTCGGATCGCAAGGGAGACACATTGGCTCCTTGGGTGAGCTCAATGGTGTTTCGATAGCCTTGGTGGCTAGGACGGGAATACTCTCCTAAGGTTCGGGGCCTAGGAGGTTGGTTTGCTAGTGGTGGGTTTTGTGGGTGGTTTTGAATTGGTGGGTTGATGGGTTCAAAGATGTTACCACCTTCCATGATGTCAGATGGTAAAGGTTACGAACAAAGAAACGAAGAAATGAGATAGACTAAAGAAAACCTAAAAAATAAAAACAAAATCTTACTAGAAAGGAATCTAGCAAGTAGACCTAATAAAAAGAAATCCTAACCTAGACAATAACTATTCCCCGGGCTGCGGCGCCAAAAACTTGATACGTGGGAATCGCACCAGGCTTTACTTCTCAAGGGATCTCGAGAAGCTTACAACCCCCACCAGGCAGTGTACCTGATCGTTGTAGTATAGTATAGTGACAAGTACCGGGGGATTGATCGTTCAACTCATGAATAGTGTCGCTAGGATTAGAAAGCCTAAAAACTAGGTCTAGAGGTGAGGGATGATTCTTTTTGTATTTTTATGTTTTATAAAAGCAAATAAAATCTTGGTTTTTAGAAGAGTGGGCGGAATTAGTTGCTAGTCAACTAACCCAATAACTAAAGATGCAATCAAAATAAAATAACAAAAATGAAAATAAATCTAATTAAACTAATTTGGTGTGAACAATGATAGGTAAAGTTGTGTTTACTTAGATTTCATTACTCCCTAGATATCTTTTACAGGTTAATCATTTGTTACAATTGCATGGATGACGGGTTATATTCCTTAATACTAGTCGTAGGGCCATGTACAATATTCCGTAACTCTATAAGATCCTCCTGCTCCATGTCGAGCCGTTAAAAACTCCTAACATGGGATCATTAGAATTCTCCTACGCATTAAATACAACCTAATATCGTAGTACACCTCCGATCATGTTTCTTAAGACGTTCAAGCATGTTACCAATGGAAGTCTGCCATTTTTCTTAAGCCTAACATCGAATACAATCATCCGTAACAATTATAAATAAACAATCAACCCATAATTAACATCTAGGTTTCACTACATCTAAGCAAACACAAAAGAAATCTAGCCTATCATGTTAAATTGAAGACAAGCGTAGGATATATTCAAACAACACATAGACATATTGATTGAATTGAAAGAGTACTTATCTCAATTGAACATAAAAGGTTTCAAAGGGTAAAAACCCTTGAAAGAGCTGTGAAAATCGGACCTAGGGTTTCTCTCAAAGTTGCACCCTCAAAGTTACACACTAATGAATGAAAATTGCAAAACTATATATAGATAATACAGGGTGACGGCGTCAAGAAGGAAATTCTGAAGCAGTCAACTCGCCGCCCATAATAAAATCGGATTGCCTAGATCTAGTTTTGACGCCGTCATGTGTATTTTGGTTCTGGGCTGTCAGCAACTCTTGAACCGTGACGGCCTATGGTGACGCCGTCACGTTTTCACTGGGCCGTCACCTCTTCCATCTCTTGTTTTACTCTTGACGCCGTCATGTAGAATCTTGTGACGCCGTCAGGTACTGTTCCCAGCAAGGAAAATTAAGACTTTGCCGTTTTCCTCACTTTTATGCTCCAAAAACGTCGAAAATGCTTCCTTTTCTGAATTTCACTCCAAAAGTACCTAAAATGACAAAAGGAACGATTTAGGGCAATATTTGATCAAATAAATTCGAATTCGGGCTTAAATGACCCCCTAAAAACGGCTCATTTTTCGCCTCATCAGTTTTGCATTAAATCAAGCAGACAAGTGTGTATACAGCAAGTTTGATACTTCTGGTAAAGGAGTATTCATTTGTTCGTATGTAGACGACATGTTGATCTTTGGTACTGACCAAGATCAAGTTGATACAATTAAGGAATTCTTGTCCTCTAAATTTGATATGAAGGACATGGGGGAGGTTGATGTGATTCTTGGCATTAAGATCATACGTGGAGAACATGGCATTACTATCTTTCAATCACATTATATTGAGAAGATGTTGGATAAATTTAATTAGAAATATTGTTCTCCAATAGGTACTCCTATGGATCCCACAAAAAAACTTGTGCCTAATAAGGGAGTTGTTGTGAATCAACTTGAATATTCAAAGGCTATTGGATCTCTTATGTATGCCATGATTAGTACTAGACCTGATATAGCCTTTGCTGTTGGAAAGTTGAGTAGATATACTCACAATCCAAGTTTAATCCATTGGCAAGCAATTAATCGAGTATTTAAGTAATTGAAATGATCAATGGATTATGATTTGACTTATATTGGATTTCCTTCTATTCTTGAAGGTTATTCAGATGCAATTTGGATTTCCAATAGGGAAGATCATTCTTCCACAAGTGGTTGGGTATTCCTACTTGGAGGTGGTGTCATATGCTGGGCATCTAAAAAGCAAACTTGCATCACTAATTCAACAATGGAATCTAAGTTTGTGACATTAGCAGCAGCTGGTAAAGAATCTGAATGACTAAGGAATTTAATTTATGAAATTTCTGTTGATACAAAAGTTGGGCGTTCCTGATTATGGGCTCTTGCTCTCATACCAATTCGCTTCTTAGTACTTGTTACCTGCGCACTAAGAAAATAAACAACACCGTTAAGCTTATCGAGGGATTGTCTCCCCCGATTAGACTCCGGCGTGAGAGTAAGTAATTGATTTAGGGTTCTCTTAAAGAGTTAGGGTTTGTGAATCGTACCTTGAATGAGAATCGTACCTTGAATGAGAATCGTGTGATTCTATATATAGGACGCAAGAACCGTATAGGTATCTTGCTCCTTAATCTTCGCACTCATGGTGCTTATCGGGGTAAGGATATCTATTCCATAGATAGATGATCCTTATCTCTGCCGTGTATAGTTTGTTTGGGTTGGGCTTACGTGAGCCTGCTCCCATTATTAATGCAGCCCAAGTTACAATAGCCCACACATGGTGGGTTTGGGCCTTAGTAATGTGTATCGTATGGGCTCGTGGCCCATATATAGACTATACATCATCATGTCCCCCCAGTCTAGTGTGCGCGGCTCGTAGCCGCGGATGCTAGACTAATATTACCAGCGGTAAGCGTGGCGGGAGAACATTGAAATATTGCCGCCCATTTTAAGGTGCAATGTACCTAGTCATAGGTATTTCAAACGGATACCTTGAAAATTGGGGGTAGTGTCCACGTGGCCCTCGTAAATCGGGAAAAAGTGTATGTACCGTTTCGGTTCTAGCCACACGTTTTTGTGAGTGGGATCCACGTGGTCATCATCTAGGGTTTTGTATTCCCTATATAAGAGTCATCGCCTCCCTTTTTACATTTACACACAGTAAAAACACACACTCACCTTTGCTTACTTATTTTTAGAAGCGTATTTTGCAAAGAAAGTATTTATTTTAGGTAATTTCTGTGCGTTACTCATAGGATTTTGCAATGACTAATGCGGTGATTTGCCCTCGTGTAATAGGTGATTTGCCAATTCCTATTTTTACTCAAATATAATTATCACGACTAATGCGGCTAACCACATGCATATGGCATTCCGTCAAGCATTAGTGGGACAGGCTGTCAAACCTTAAATAGATCTATTCATTATATTCGCGTTCACCGCAGTGATTAATGGTTCATGAATAAGGGTCTTTTGGCAATAGCTAACTTAGGCATATATCAGTCAGGAAAGCATACAGAAAATACTTGTGAATCTATTTATAGCATGTATCCCCCTCACGGAGTTTTGAAAATAATTAAATGTGAGGCTATGACTCACCTTGATTGATACTGAAAATGAAGAAAATAAAGTCGGATGAATTTTATGAAAACGGCTTCGAAACACAACCTGATAAATAAATTTATCTAAGAAATTGACCAAAAACTATTCGGTGATTATAAAGAAAATGACGAATATTAGATATTCGTCATGACGATTAAGTGATGTGCAGTGAAAATATTGTGATATGCATGATATGACAAAATATGATTTTTAAAATTATCCATCGAAGTTTTAAATATAACTAAATCTTAACCTTTTAAAATATCGTTATATATTATTAACGTTAAGTTAATAATATATATATATATATATATATATATATATATATATATATATATATATATATATATATATATATATATATATATATATATATATATATATAAACAATATTTAAACATGATATGAAATAAAAAAAATATAACATAAATAAGAATGATAAATAAATTTAGTCTTTGTCTCCTTTTCCAATTTTTACCATTTTTACACTAACGATACTTGCGTTACACCGTTAGTCCTTTATATATATTTTTCAACTATAGTCCTCTACTTTGTCCAAAAGTCAATATAATCCTTCTAATATTTATTTTTATCACATTTTATCCTTAGATTTCTGTATTTACAGGTTTAGTCCTTGATTTTCAATATTTACACATTTAGTCCTTCTAGGTGTCGTCGCGTTACATTTTTAGTCCAATTTTACAAAAATGATTGTGGAACTTTCTAAAAATTTTCCGAAGCTTATTAATTAAGTAACAAGCTTATTTAACTGCTTATTTATTTCAAAAGCTCATTTTTATAGCTTATGGGCCTGGTTCGAATTATATTAAGGCCCGTTAAGATTTTTGGAGGCGAGGGCATGGAAAAAGTTTTGGGCTTGGCTTTGGACCATTTTTATGATTCTAAAAACATATCTTTTAGGCCCAGTGGGCTTATGGATTTCAAAAGCTTAGTGGGCTTTAGTTAAGCCCACTCGACAATAAATAAGTTTTTATATAAATGATTTTAGTTTTGATATCCGGTTTATGTACATTCAAAATGGGTCGTTTAAGATGTCAAAACATGATTATTTTTACATGTTGTCTACATGAAAACTTTAGTTTGCTAGGTGGTCTATGACGTCGTGAAAAGATATGGTACCATTGTTAAGCTAAATTTTAAGTTATACGTGGGTTTAGTGACATGGTTGGGTCGATGTATAAACTTGAAAATTATCAAAATATTACTAAGTGTTATACTTATTTTTATATCGATGGAGGCAATTTGAAATAGATGCATGATATGATTATAACATTACAACAAATGTGTATGGTGTGTGCTACGTGATCCCTAAGCCATCCAAGATAGAGGCAAACCACGCTTTGTGTACTACGAACAATTATATACGTGAGTCTAGGGTGCAAAGTGTAGACGTATAAAACAAGATATATGAAATGCATGATAACATGAAATCGTATGAAATGGATTTAGAACTAGTGCAAGAGACTTACAAACACTTTCAAAGTGATATAGAGTCGAGCTAGGTAGAAAAGAACACAAGAAATCACGTCCAACTATATAACCCAATCGTTATATATATAATTTGAACCCGAAAACTTTCCTTTGCTTCCAATATCAAACTATACGACTTGTGAGCTTTGTAGAATGGAAATGGAGGTCAATTATTTCAGTGAATAAGTGTGTGAAAGATGATGAGATGTATGCATGCAATGAACGTACTATATATACAATATATAAAACGTTAGTAAGCCATTTCAATGTGAAACTCTTCCTCACTATTTCATGTCAGTACTAGACTCCTTAGGTATAGTTTTATATTGTTTTAGGATAGTTTGTGAGTGCACAAAATAAGGAAAATGTTGGGATGGTACCTATGGATGTCGACCATGCTATTTCCAAGCATACGATTCACAAAATCGTATGTTACTTGAGCATACATGACCATCTTTGACATTTAACCTTAGAATCATCTTAGAAATAATATTGGGAATGTTTAGAAACAAACTAGATTCAAAACGGTTAAGTTTTGAATATAGTGTAATTCGATTTGGGTTTGTTAAGGTCGACTACTTTGCCACTTAATAGCATATCAAGACTTAACGTAGGAACGTGAAACTTGACACACTAATTGTTGGCTAGTAGGTTAACTAGATGGGAAAGTAAAATATATAGGTCGTGTGTAACATTTAAGAATGAACGATGCGTTTTGGAGGGGGTTTGCACTTGTCGACCGGATGAAATTTTAATAAGTATGATTTTGGGCTTAACGTGTGGGCTTAGGAATAGTAAAGGGTGGAGTGGGCCGAAATAATTAAGGGTCCGGTTAGGTTAATAGGGTAATTAGTGATTTCTAATTATATTTACCAAATATAATTAGTATTAGGATTTAGATTTAGGATTAGATAAAAAGTTTAAGTTTCGTGTAACGTGTCAAGGATTAATCCCGTCATTTCGTGAATTATATTATTTTGTGAAAATCGCCAAAATAATATAATAAGAAAAATTTTAAATTTTTCCGAGAAAATGGGAATTAGAAACGATAACGAAAGATTAAATATTTATTAACGATTTGATTACAAGAAATTTTTACAGGGTTCTACAGTACCCACTTGTCATTCTGAATTTCGTCCCAAAATTCAATTTTAAAAAATCTAACAAGTGCGTTCTATGAAAATAAGTGTGGATATTTCTCACGGAATCTATCTTCTCTTTCCCATGTATAAGTCGGTCCTCGCTTAGAGTCCCATCTTACTTTTACAATGGGGATACGATTCTGTTTGAGTTATTTAACTTCTCTATCCATTATTTCCACAGGCTCTTCTGTGAACACTAGTTTGTCGTCCAATCTAATCTCTTTTAGTGGAATGACGAGAGTTTCGTCTGACAAACATTTCTTGAGTTGGGACACGTGAAACGTAGGGTGTACCCTACTAAGTTCATCCGGAAGTTCTAACTTATAAGCAACTGAACCAATTCTCTCCAGAATTTTGAAAGGTCCAATATACCTCGGATTTAACTTTCCACGTTTTCCAAAATGAATCATTCCTTTCCATGGCGAAATTTAACATGACTTTGTCTCCTACTTGAAATTCCATAGGCTTTCTCCTGACATCAGCATAACTTTTCTGTCTGTCACGAGCAGCTTGCAAGCGTTTCTTGATTTGGAATATCTTCTCAGTAGTATCATGTATTAGCTCTGGTCCGGTAAGTTGCATATCACCAACTTCTGTCCAACAGATTGGTGATCTGCACTTTCTTCCGTACAGTGCCTCAAAAGGTGCAGCCTTTATGCTGGCATGGTAGCTATTATTGTATGAAAATTCAACTAATGGCAAGTGTCTATCCCAACCTTTTCCGAAATCAATCACACATGCTCGGAGCATGTCTTCCAAGGTTTGGATTGTTCTCTCACTTTGTCCATCAGTTTGCGGATGATAAGCGGTGCTCATATCTAACCTAGTACCAAGAGATTTCTGTAGCGATTCCCAAAATCTCGATGTGAATCGGCTATCTCTATCAGAAATAATAGATATTGGTACCCCATGTCTAATCACAATTTCCTTAAAATACAACTGAGCGAGTGTTTCCATCTCGTCAGTTTCCTTGATTGGTAGGAAATGTGCAGACTTGGTTAATCGATCGATGATAACCCAGATTGTGTCTAATCCAGTCGAAGTCCTTGGTAATTTGGTAATAAAATCCATTGTGATTCGTTCCCATTTCCAAACTGGAATTTCTGGTTGCACGAGTAATCCTGATGATTTCTGAGTCTCTGCTTTTACTCTAGAGCAGGTCAAACATTTACCAACATACTCGGCGATATCAACTTTCATATTTGGCCACCAATAATTCTTCTTAATATCTTGATACATTTTATTGGAACCGGGATGAATAGAATATTTGGATTTATGAGATTCATGCATGATAAGGTCTCGAATACCTCCAAATAGAGGAATCCAATATCTTTCCTTAAAACATAACATTCCATCATTTCTTCTCACAAATTCTTTTTCATTATTTGGCATTCTGTCAACCTGATCTTCCAGGTTTGACCTCCTGTCAATTTTCTCATATTGCCGGTTTTCTTCTTGTAGAGCTTCCATTTGAGCTTTGATGATTTGAGCAGGAAGTGGCGAATGAATTGTCATTCCTAGAGATCGAACTCTAAGAGGTTTAATTCTATCTTTTCTACTCAACGCATCGGCTACTACATTCGCTTTACCAGGATGGTAACGAATTTCACAGTCGTAGTCATTGAGTAATTCTAACCATCTTCTTTGCCTCATGTTTAGCTCCTTCTGATCTAAGATATGCTGTAGACTCTTGTGATCGGTGAAAACCGTACACTTTGTACCATATAGGTAATGTCTCCATATCTTAAGAGCAAAAACTACTGCTCCTAATTCTAGATCATGAGTGGTGTAGTTTTCTTCATTCTTCTTCAGCTGTCGTGAAGCATAGGCTATAACTTTGTCTCTTTGCATTAGTACCGCACCCAATCCATGATGAGATGCGTCACAATACACTACAAAGTCCTCATTGCCTTCTGGTAATGCCAATATTGGTGCTTCACAAAGCTTCTGTTTCAGCAGTTGAAATGCTGACTCTTGCTTCTCTACCCAGTTATACTTCTTGTTCTTCTGGGTCAGTTCCGTCAATGGTTTTGCAATCTTTGAAAAACCTTCTATAAATCTCCGGTAATAACCAGCGAGACCTAAGAATTGATGAATCTCGGTTGGGGAGGTAGGTGACTTCCAACCTTTAACTGCTTCTATCTTCGCAGGATCTACGTGGATACCTTTGTTGTTGATGATATGGCCTAAAAATTGTATGGTAGAAATCCAAAAATCACATTTGGAAAACTTGGCGTACAACTGATGAGGCGAAAAATGATCCGTTTTTAGGGGGTCATTTAAGCCCGAATCCGACTTTATTTGATCAAATATTGCCCTAAATCGTTCCTTTTGTGATTTTAGGTACTTGGAGAGTGAATTCTGGAAAAGAAGCCATTTTGGACGTTTTTGGAGCATAAAAGTGAAGAAAACGGAAAAGTATCAATTTTCCATGCTGGAAGCACTAGGTGACGGCGGCAAGAGTTACACCTGACGGCGTCAGATAGCAAGAATAAAATACCGTAGGTGGTGACGGCGTCAAAAGCCATCTTGACGGCGTCAAAAGTCCCAAGAATAAAATACCGTAGGTGGTGACGGCGACACACAGGCCGTCATAAGGAGATCAAGGCCGTCCGAGGAAGTATTTGGCGGCGAGGTGACGGCGTCACAAGCTTGTCTTGACGCCGTCAGACCAGTTTTCCTATATATAGTTTTCTAGTTTTTTCATTAAAAGGAGAGAAGTTTTGGGAGAAACCCTAAAGACAAATTTGGGTGAACTTTTACAGGTTTTTCAAGGGTTCCAAACCCTTGATACCTTGCATTGTAATTGAGATAAGTATTCTTCTAATTCAATCAATATGTCTATGTGTTGGTTGTCTATATCTTGTTCTTGTCTCAATTCAATTATGCTAGGCTAGATCTCTCTTGTGTTTGCTTAGATCTAATGAAACCTAGATATTGATTATGTGTTGATTACTTGTTTATTCTTGTTGTGGATGAATGATTTTATATGTTAGGCTTACGAAAACTGGCATATCTCCAAATGGTAACATGCTTGAACGTCTTAAGAAACATGAACCGAGGCGTACTAGGTCTTTATTGGTTGTATTTAATGCATGAGCCACTGTTTACAATCCCTATAGTTGTGCTGGGTCATGGTGTAGGAGGAGATAAGAGCTCATAGAATTGGGGAGTTATGTATGCCACCCCATGAATGGTATTAAGGAATACGATCCGTCATCCATGCAATTGTAACAAGTAATTAACATGTAAAAGATATCTAGGGAGTAATGAAGTCTAAGTAAACACATTTTCTCCAATCACTGCTCACAACTTTAATATAATTAGTTTATTTTCATTTTTATTATTTTATTTTGATTGCATCTTAGCTTTGGGTTAGTTGATTAGCAACTAATTCCGCCTACTCTTTCAAAACCCGAGATTTTACTTGCTTTCATAAAAACATAAAAATACAAAAATAATCATCCCTCACCTTTAGAACTAGTAAATTAGGCTTTCTAATCCTAGCGACACTATTCCCAAGCTGAACGATCAATCCCCCGGTACTTGTCACTATACTATACTACAACGATCAGGTACACTGCCTGGTGGGGGTTGTAAGCTTCTCGAGATCCCTCGAGAGGTAAAGCAAGGTGCGATTCCCACGCATCAAGTTTTTGGCGCCGCAGCCCGGGGAATAGTTATTGTCTAGGTTAGGATTTCTTTTTATTAGGTCTACTTGCTAGATTCCTTTCTAGTAAGATTTTATTTTTATTTTTAGGTTTTCTTTAGTCTATCTAATTTCTTTGTGCTTTTGTTAGTAAATTAACCTCATTGACTATTCCGTTGACCATTATGGAAAACGCGAATCCACCCCTTTCCCCTGAAGAAGTGGCTGTGTTACGTGAACAGATTGAGAGTGAGATTAGGGAGCTTAGAGAGCTTAATAGGTTGGTTAAGATTGAACTCGAACATACATTTAGTGACCTAGCAACTGCCTTGTATTCAAATAAGGACCTAGGGCCTAATGACTTTGTGAATATTGTTGAGAGACTAGAAGAGGAGGCAATGGATCCGAAGCTTAACGACTACTTTAATCTATACCCCCACTAAGGAGGAGATTGCATATTATAATAATCTTATTGATAACCCGCGATCTCCCTTCACCATAATTGAACCTAAGATCAAGAGAGGTGATCCTAAGAATGCTAAGATACCATGTATGATTGGATATAGGCACATTAGCAATGCTTACATTGACTTTAAATCTCCAATCAACATTATGTCCTCAACGGTTTATAATGATATAGTGAATACAAGACTTGAACCTAGAAGGGATCCCAAGTACCCCGGTGGAGTTTGTAACTTTGTCGGGAGAGTTAAAGGTTTACGTGTCTTTGTTGGTAATTTCACTTTTGTCACCGACTTTATGATTGTGGAGGATCTTGCTAATGTTATTGATTGTCGATTATCCAATGTTGTGTTTGGAAAACCATTTGTTGAGGAGTCTAAGTTAGAATATGATGAGGCAGAAGGCACGATCCGATTTGCAAGTAACACCGATAGTATCACTTATAGGATGCCCAATAGGATGAAAGAATTTCGCTTTATATCTCGTTTGGATAAGGACAACGTTGGTGCTTTTGAGGATATTGATGAGAAGGATAAGAAAAAGGGCATGGACTATGTATGGGAAAAAAGGAGTCTTTACTACAAAGATTGCCTGGCCCTTGGACCAAGGTATAAAGTCAATGAAGAATTTGCCCAAATGATTATGGGGGCGATTGAGAAAAAGGTGATTGGTTTCTACAAGGAATATCTACAATCGGAGAGTGGAACCAATGATGAAATCACGTAGTAGCCCATGACTTTGAGTCTAGCTACAAGACTCGTAAATAAAGAAAAGCGCTTCTTGGGAGGCAACCCATGTTTTGTGTGATTTTATTTGTTTGATTGTTATTTGCTTCCGTATGCATGTTTTATTTTTATTGTTGGTTGATCATGCTTCTAAAATAAAACGTGGAAATACTTTACTATGTTGTTTAGCCTAGTCTTAACTCCAACCTAAAAGTATTTTTGCAAAAGATAAGTGTAAGGGGAAACCCCAAATATGTTTTTTAAGAAACAAACCGATCATGATTCTCCACGATAATAAATGAACATGTATATTCGTATTTGTTAGAGTCAAATGCTTGTATTGAGTCATAATGAAGTTTTGCAGGATTTTCCAGGAAGTAGGACCAAGTTTTTCCAGAAATTTTCCGGAAACTTAACATAAGAATTTCTGCAGGTCTATTCTGACGGCGTCAGAGTTTACTCTTGACGGCGTCAGGAGTTAAAATCTGGAAATTTTACCGGTTTTGTTTTTCTAACGGAGTCTTATGGTTTTTGTGAATTATTAAGTTTTATAATCTCTAGGAAATCTACAAACTTCATTCCACAAGCATTATATCTTACTTTGTTTTCTAGGATTTAGGAACTTATATAGGATGCTGCCGATTTTACGCGAGGTTGTCTTGTCTATTTTGTCAGGTTTCACAGGTTATGTTCGACAAGGAGATGATTTATATTCTGGAAGGGAAGCTTTGATTGTTCGTTTTCTTGGAAGAAGATTTAACCTGGCCAACTAAAATCCATACCGAGCGTATCAGGGGAGTATTTGATTTCATTCTCTTTACTTTTTAACTTTTACATTCTTTACTTGAACATTGGGGACAATGTTCATCTTAAGTGTAAGGGGAGGGTAAAAAGATGATACCTTACATATGCACTTTCGCTTGAGTTTGTTTTGTTTGATAGTAGATGTGTAATAAAACTACGAGAAATACTTGTTAGTGCAATTTTAGCGCCAAATTTAAAATTTTTTACAACATTTAGGAGTGAAACTTTAGCCATAGCAAGCGTCTCATGGATAGGAGATTGTATGACTAGCACATAACCGTATATTCAGAAAAATTTTCCACCCAAAAATGTGAGGTTCGCCTTTAGATTTGATAGGAAAAGCATTCATTATTAGTGCTTATGAGTGTACCGGTAGCATTTAGATTCTAGAACTTGCGTTAGTGATGCATCCCGAGACCGCTAGTGAGACTACATTCGTGTAGTAGGATTTACTACATGATAAGAGGCATTAGGATCACCCTTGTGTTAAACCCGTATCATAATTACTTGACCATTTAAGTCATATTACTTGGCTAGTTAAGTCAACTAATTTTTCCCACACCCTTAGCGTTGTACTCATTTTTAGTACACGAAACCCCTAGTACACCCCTCCGAGCCTATCTTTTCGTTTCTAACTTTAAGCATCTTACTTAAAGGAAGAATTTGTTACACCCCACTTAAATGTACACCCAAATCGCCTTAGCATTCCGTGTATGCGCTCATCTTTAGTGCATTATTGTTATTTGTTAAACCCTAAGTTAACTTTCTAAGTGATTACATGGTTACTAAGTCGAGTCATATCCTTGTACATATTGTTTTGGGACGATTGGGACTCATGGGTAAGTACTTATTTATGGAGTAATGGGGAAGAACATCATTTATTACCCCCATATGTACGTTAATCTTAAAAGTGCTCCAAGTGTTTTGATTTTCTTAATTCGAGTCATTAGATTAGTTTTATGTAAAGTATGTAAAGATTCAAGTGTAAGGGGAATTCTCACCCCCTATGATGTATTATTTTGGATGGTAGGGTAAGAGTGTATGCAAAAATAATAATAATAATAATAAAATAAAATAAAAATAAAAATAAAAATAAATAGAAAAAGGAAAAGAGAAAAAAACATACGGACTACCATCCCGTTTTTATTCTATGTTCATTTTATGTTTTTGTTATTTTTCATTTATTAGCTTAAGTCGAGTCTAGTCTTGGCTTAGCAACGCCATATTGTACATGTAATTAACCAAGATTGTTAACTCGCCACCAGTAAAACTTCCTTTATCCAACAAAACCGTGTAATTCATATCCCTATACCTAACATTACAACCCTTTAAAAGACCTCTTTAATAGTTTATCCTAGGTGCTTATGCCATGTGGTGGAGGTTTGATCTTTTCCCAAGCCTATGGTAATCTATTTTGCTATGACGGGTAGTGAGAGATATCTTCCATTTCCATAATGTTATATTACTTTATTACACCCGAGAGATGTGAGTATCTAAACACTATTTGTGAGGTGCTAGTGTATGACCTACGTGCTTGTCTATTGGTCTTTAGTGGAACGATTATTTGTTGTAATTACTTTTATATTAGTGTTAAATGACCCCTAACTTGTCTTTTAAGTAGAATAAAAGCACATTTTCTTGAGGACAAGCAAATCTCAAGTGTAAGGGTATATGATGAGGCGAAAAATGATCCGTTTTTAGGGGGTCATTTAAGCCCGAATCCGACTTTATTTGATCAAATATTGCCCTAAATCGTTCCTTTTGTGATTTTAGGTACTTGGAGAGTGAATTCTGGAAAAGAAGCCATTTTGGACGTTTTTGGAGCATAAAAGTGAAGAAAACGGCAAAGTATCAATTTTCCATGCTGGAAGCACTAGGTGACGGCGTCAAGAGTTACACCTGACGGCGTCAGATAGCAAGAATAAAATACCGTAGGTGGTGACGGCGTCAAAAGCCATCTTGACGGCGTCAAAAGTCCCAAGAATAAAATACCGTAGGTGGTGACGGCGTCACACAGGCCGTCATAAGGAGATCAAGGCCGTCCGAGGAAGTATTTGGCGGCGAGGTCACGGCGTCACAAGCTTGTCTTGACGCCGTCAGACCAGTTTTCCTATATATAGTTTTCTAGTTTTTTCATTAAAAGGAGAGAAGTTTTGGGAGAAACCCTAAAGACGAATTTGGGTGAACTTTTACAGGTTTTTCAAGGGTTCCAAACCCTTGATACCTTGCATTGTAATTGAGATAAGTATTCTTCTAATTCAATCAATATGTCTATGTGTTGGTTGTCTATATCTTGTTCTTGTCTCAATTCAATTATGCTAGGCTAGATCTCTCTTGTGTTTGCTTAGATCTAATGAAACCTAGATATTGATTATGTGCTGATTACTTGTTTATTCTTGTTGTGGATGAATGATTTTATATGTTAGGCTTACGAAAACTGGCAGATCTCCAAATGGTAACATGCTTGAACGTCTTAAGAAACATGAACCGAGGCGTACTAGGTCTTTATTGGTTGTATTTAATGCATGAGCCACTGTTTACAATCTCTATAGTTGTGCTGGGTCATGGTGTAGGAGGAATTGGGGAGTTATGTATGCCACCCCATGAATGGTATTAAGGAATACGATCCGTCATCCATGCAATTGTAACAAGTAATTAACATGTAAAAGATATCTAGGGAGTAATGAAGTCTAAGTAAACACATTTTCTCCAATCATTGCTCACAACTTTAATATAATTAGTTTATTTTCATTTTTATTATTTTATTTTGATTGCATCTTAGCTTTGGGTTAGTTGATTAGCAACTAATTCCGCCCACTCTTTCAAAACCCGAGATTTTACTTGCTTTCATAAAAACATAAAAATACAAAAATAATCATCCCTCACCTTTAGAACTAGTAAATTAGGCTTTCTAATCCTAGCGACACTATTCCCAAGCTGAACGATCAATCCCCCGGTACTTGTCACTATACTATACTACAACGATCAGGTACACTGCCTGGTGGGGTTGTAAGCTTCTCGAGATCCCTCGAGAGGTAAAGCAAGGTGCGATTCCCACGCATCAACAACTTTTCCTTCTTAAGTAACTCCAAAACAGTCCTTAAGTGTTCGGCATGCTCCTCTTCATTGCGCGAATAGATTAAAATATCATCAATGAACACAATAACGAATTTATCCAGGTATGGTTTGCATACCCGGTTCATTAAATCCATGAATACAGCTGGTGCATTGGTAAGACCGAATGGCATCACCTGAAATTCATAATGTCCGTATCGTGTTCGAAAAGCTGTCTTGGGAATGTCCTCTTCCCTAACTCTTAGTTGATGATATCCTGATCTAAGATCAATTTTTGAATACACACTTGATCCTTGTAATTGGTCAAATAGATCGTCGATCCTTGGTAATGGATATCGATTCTTCACCGTGAGTTTGTTCAACTCCCTGTAATCGATACACATTCGGAACGTTCCATCTTTCTTTTTGACAAATAGGATTGGTGCTCCCCAAGGGGATGAACTCGGTTGAATGAAACCTTTATCTGATAGTTCTTTTAACTGTTCAGATAATTCTTTCATTTCGGAGGGGGCTAATCGATATGGTGCTTTTGCAACGGGTGCTGCTCCAGGCACTAAATCGATTCGAAATTCTACTTGACGAGTTGGTGGGATTCCAGGTAAGTCTTCGGGAAATACATCAGAAAATTCTCTTACAACTGGCACTTCATCAAGTTGTTTCTTCTTTTCTTTTGTTTCTCCTCCCGTTACTTGGATTTGAAATACATGGCATCCTTTGCTTATGTATTTCATCGTTTTGGCGTATGAAATGAAATTGAAAGAAGTTTTAGGTTTATCACCTTGGATGATTAAGGTTTCACCGTCGAATGGAATCTGGATGATTTTCTCATCACAAATTATTCTGGCACGGTGTTTAGATAACCAATCCATACCAATGATGACATCAAAACTTCCCAATTGAATGGGCATAAGATTGATAGGGAAAGATTTATTTAGAAGGGTTAAGGTGCAGTTTTCGAGTAAGGTATTGGTACTTAAAATATTTCCATCTGCTAATTCTATTTCATAGATAGTATCTAATTCTACAGGAGTAATATTTAGATTTGCGGCAAACGAAGTAGACACAAAACTTTTATCCGCTCCTGAATCAAATAATATCTTAGCATCATGTTGATTTAATAGGAACGTACCAGTAACAACATCTGAATTCTGCGTTCTGTTCCCATCACCAAGTACATAAGCTCTTCCTCTGGCAACATTATTGGTAAATTTCAGACATTGAGGTCTGTAGTGTCCAACTTCTCCACAACCATGGCACTTTACTGCTATCGGTTGAGTGTTGGCCCCAGTCGCTCGACAGTCCCTTGTCATATGACCAATTCTTTTACAGTTGCCGCAAACAGCTCTACATGCTCCAAAATGATGCATGTTGCACTTGTTACATGGGGGTAGCGTTCCAGAATAACCTTTACTTTCTGCAGGCACTGCTGCATAAGCTCGGGTAGCTTCTTGTCGACGATTTTGTTGTTGATGATGATTACTACGATTCTGCTGCTGATCTCTGTTGCGATTCCTGCCTTGATTGTTGTTGTTGCTGTAGCTACGGTTACCACTATAACTGTTGTTATAGTTGCGGTTGTTGCCATTGTTACTCCCTCGGTGGTCAGCACTTCTCTTATGCTCATTAATCACAGAGGTAGAACCTCTTTTGATTACCCGGGTTAACAATCTCTGAGCAAGCTCCATAGCTTCTTCTACTGACTTTGGATTTGATGAAGTAACATCTCCTTCAATGGATGGTGGCAGTCCCTCTACGTATTTCTCCAATGCTTGTTCAACATCGGGTACTATAGTTGGACACAACACCGACAACTCCAGAAACTTTCTGTCGTATGTCTTCAAGTCATTGTACCTTACAACTAGCTGATGAAATTCATCTTCCAGTTTTCGAATCTCTGTTCTTGGACAATACTTCTTCAACATTTTATTTTTCAGCTCATTCCACGAAAGTCTGAAAGCTTCATCTGGACCCATAGCATTCGCAGTAGTGTTCCACCACGATAATGCCTCTCCTTGAAGAGTTCCAGTAGCAAAGGTAACTTTGCTATTCTCAGGACAATCACTCCTCTTGAAGACTGTCTCAGTATGCTCAAACCAATGTGCCATTTCAGTCACTCCTTCAATTCCTTTGAAGTTTGTTGGCTTGCAAGTCATGAAATCCTTATAAGTACAATTACGTGGAGTAACTGTATTAGTTTCATGATTTGCACCATTGGTATTATTCAAACGATCCGCTTCACGAGCTGCAGATATTCCCTCAGCAATCATTCTTTGAACCTCAGTGGGGGTCAAGATCACTTCTGGGTTAGAGTTTTCGCTACTTGCATGCTCCATTTTTCTATTAATAATACAAAAATTTAGCATTTAGAATTTTAAACAACCACTTGTTTAAAAATTCTTGTGAAGTAGGGAAAAATAAATTTTTGAGTCTTAATAATAACTGGACAACATATGTAGTTTTTATTTTGATACAACAATCATAATCATTCCGATATGTTAGATACAATTTTAATACACATGAACAACCATAAGCATAAGTTAACATTTGTAAATAGTAATATCAAAACCAACAGCATAACATTAATAACTTTAAATCAGTTGAGTTGTTATAACAAAACGATACAAGCTTATTAATGCCACATGCGGCAGGCTTGAATGCCTTATTACTAGTACAAATACCAACTGTCTCTAATGATTAGGTATGTTCACATCTTCTCCTATCTCAAAGATCTGAAATCGGAGCTCTTGCATCTCGGTATGATGTTGCATCTTCATATCCCCTACAATGTTTTCCAATGTATCTGCTCTTCGGCGTGCAAGCTGGGCTTCCCAAGTACGGTCCTGTCCCTCTCTCCGTAATGATATCGCGAAAGAACGTGTCTCCGAGATATCCGAACGTATCTGAGCTAACCCTTGCTGCAACTCTATTCTATCGGCTATAAGGTTATGTAAGGTGTTGTGGGTAGTATCTGAATGATCGAAAGATGAATAATCAATCATCTGTAGAAGTGAATCTATCTGATCCTCGTGATGCTCCAATCGCGTCACTACTACAGAAGGTGTAAAGGTAGAAGGAATTTCCATCCTAGCACTCTCGCCAGTTTCATTGATATGAGCTGGGGGAGTAAAACCAGGTGGATAGGGTAATGATGGTGAAAGGGGAGAAATAGAATCAGAAATACGAAGGCGGCTGGGAGTAGGTATATCTACTTCAGGGATAGGTTCTCTTTGGTGAAAATTATACGGATAAGTTTGGCTGAAAAGGTTGAGTAGGTGATCGGGTGCATATGAATTATGACATGGAAATGGTGTCGATAAAACAAAAGTATTGGGATTCTCAGGCATTGTAGCAATTTCGTCTTGCTCGTAGGGTTCTGTTTCTTGAGAAACAGCGTCAGGTACAGCAGTAGAACGATAAACAGGCGAAGTAACGGACGCGACGGAAATATCAGAGTCGGAATCGAACATACTCATATTGACACAATACTGTAACAATTCATAAATAGCGTAGAATAAGAATTTATTATCATACAATTTTAACATGTCGCAATTAAAATATCATAGCTTAATGATTAACTTACGGAGTGCTGTAGCAAGCAGGTACGGCGGGCAAAAATATATATGGTAAAAATTTTAATTTATTTGAAAGTATGGTTATAGTTCAATGTTTGAAAACATTTGGTTCTCTATAACGATGGCTCTGATACCAATCTGTAACACCCCCTAATTTGAAATGCGGCAGCGGAATAGAAATTAGGGTGTTACGGTGAGGATCGAAGTCATAATGATAGAAAACGACTCGAAGAGACGTTTTAAAAACATAATTTCATTTATAAATATTTGAAATACAATAGGTCCTTATCAGAGTATTATAAAAACTTGATGTTTTGAATTAAATCAACCATCATTTATTTTACATTATTATTGAAATAATTTAAACATAATTTGAAGATTTTTGCCGCCCGTTCCATGCTTGCTTCCCCTGTCAAATACCTGAAATACATGCTTAAAAGTCAACAAAATTGTTGAGTGAAATCATAGAGTTTGAATTTAATAATCATTTTGATACACAAGCAAGATTGTATTGGAAAATACAATCAGTTTGAAAACATTGATATTGCAGTTCATATATTGCACTAAGTCTCATGACACGCAAACGTTAACAAATACCTTAACGGCGGGTGTATATCAAATCAATGATACATTTTTGCCCTCGTGTAATAGGTGATTTGCCAATTCCTATTTTTACTCAAATATAATTATCACGACTAATGCGGCTAACCACATGCATATGGCATTCCGTCAAGCATTAGTGGGACAGGCTGTCAAACTTTAAATAGATCTATTCATTATATTCGCGTTCACCGCAGTGATTAATGGTTCATGAATAAGGGTCTTTTGGCAATAGCTAACTTAGGCATATATCAGTCAGGAAAGCATACAGAAAATACTTGTGAATCTATTTATAGCATGTATCCCCCTCACGGAGTTTTGAAAATAATTAAATGTGAGGCTATGACTCACCTTGATTGATACTGAAAATGAAGAAAATAAAGTCGGATGAATTTTATGAAAACGGCTTCAAAACACAACCTGATAAATAAATTTATCTAAGAAATTGACCAAAAACTATTCGGTGATTATAAAGAAAATGACGAATATTAGATATTCGTCATGACGATTAAGTGATGTGCAGTGAAAATATTGTGATATGCATGATATGACAAAATATGATTTTTAAAATTATCCATCGAAGTTTTAAATATAACTAAATCTTAACCTTTTAAAATATCGTTATATATTATTAACGTTAAGTTAATAATATATATATATATATATATATATATATATATATATATATATATATATATATATATATAACAGGAGGCGTTACACGTAGATAATGCCACGTAAACGCCACCTCATTGCCCAGTAATTCATTATCTGCCATGTCATCACATTGTCGCCATGTAAGCAATTTTTATAAATAAATTCGTTTTTTTAATAAATTTCGTTTTTTAATGATGTCCACGTAGGCAATTTTTTGATGAAATCCGAATGTAAATTTTTAATTCCAAAAAATCACTGCAACGATTCGAACTCAAGACCACTAAAGACCAGTTCTAACAACCATGCTAACCACTAGATCAAGACTGTTTTTTGGTTTATAGTTTCCAAACAAAAACCTATAAACCTTTCCAAACAAACATAACCCACTAATTCCAATAATTAGCCCAAGAAATCTCAGTCATTCATAATACTCTTTTTCTCCAAACCCTAATTTCATCTTTTCCTCAGCCTTTTTTTTTCTCAATTCTCTGACGTTGATCTTTCTTTTGTGTGTGCAGGATTGAGAATACCATGGTGCATACAAGGTTGTATATTTTATTTTTCCATTTGATTTGTGTTTGTGTTTTTGGGTTTATTTTTCTCAAAACCCTAATATATCAATTATCAAAAGCTCATGAGGTTTTTTATATTGCAGAAGGTAATGAAAGCCGATCCGCATATGTTCCAAGGTTTTCTCCTTCTCTTTGTAACCACCTTGGCCAGGTAATGTATAACCAAAAGAAAGTAAGCTGAGAAAAAAACTCTAATCAGATAACTTATAATGCAACAAAACTTTTAATGTTTGCTTCAAGATAAGTGATATACTTTTTTTTGTGACCAAGGGTACCAGTTATGAATTTATAATTGATATTGATTTTTCGAAATCTCTTAAAAATTTGACGATCACATAGAAATTTTTGCAGCCTGTTTGGATAGCTTATTTTCAGCAGCAAATTTTCCCTCTTGACATGTTCTTAGAGGTTGTTTGGGTAACTTATTTTCAGCAGCCATTTTGGCCTATTTACATGTTATACGGGCTGTTTGGATAGCTTATGTTCAACGGCCATTTGGTGTCTTGACATGTTGTTAGGGGATGTTTGGATAGTTTGGTTTCATCAGCCATTTTGGTGTCTTGACACGTTATTAAAGGTTGTTTGGATCACATATTTCAGCAACCATTTTATCGCTTAGACATGTTAGCACGTTCTTAGGGACTATTCTTAGACACACATGCAAATTTAAGGTTAGAAACTCGCTTAATATAGAACTATTAGATGATGACCATAACTAGCTAGGTGTGTAGAAATGAGTTAATGGATAACATATAAATTACTCCAGCTCACATATATATTCAAGCACATATTGAAATGCTAAGATAGTCTATTATTACGATATATTAGAATAAACATCCTATACATTTTGATGTATGCAGTGAATGAAAATATATACTAACATGTACGATATTCACACTTTTATATGATCTCAGATGATCGACCAATGGGCGTGAATACTTGGAGGCAATTACTATTTTTGAGAAATCATATGGGCGTGAAGACATCAGGAATATGCTGCACACTTCGCTATTTTTTACTATAGTGTCATACATTTGCTTTAGTAGATAACTTCACCACTTAACCTATTGATACATGTTAAAAACTGATGTGGCACTACAGCCCAACGACGAATTATCAACCAATTTTTTGTTTAGTTTGTGCTAATTTAGAATAAAAGAGTATTAACTTTAAATGGGAACTTCAGTATTGAAAAAAAAAGAAAAATGCTTATTCCAAGATCTTTTAAACATGAAACGTACACACTAAGAACCATTTTAGTAGTCTTTGTAGGTCTGATTCGAATTCAGAACTATAACTTATATTTTCGGTTACCTACGTATAGTAGTTTTCCATTTCGAAAATAAGAATATATGTTATTTCTGTATTTTATGATTAAAGGTAGTTCTCCTTATTAAATTTTATGATATATATATATAAATGTATGGAGTTTTCTACATTGTTTGAATTGGAGCATCCGGAATTTGACTATTTTACATGGTACTGACTAATTGGTGATCTGCTATTAACATTGAATTTTGCATTAAGAAAGAACTGTCCTTTATGCTAACAAATATTTTCCCTATCAGAAAGTACACATATCCGAGACCAGTGGCTATGGCTTGAGTTCAAGTCGTAATGGCAAGTTCGCTTTTCTACTATGCAATGAGTGGACCCGGTGCAATTTATGTTGTCTCGGTTGTGAGAAAAACTCGCAAGAGTCGAAACACAAATAAGGCATTCATTCTATAAGCAGGCCATCATTACACCATCATGGCTCTAAACTGTGTGGTCGACTTTTCAGGGACCTAAACTATGTGGTTGACTATAAGCACAATATCAATGCACCAATGAAGTTTACGTAGTATGAATTGCTGGAACTTATTTGTGACCAGCTAATTTCTATTCATTATGTAGGCAAATGGCACTCGCAAAGAATTTTATGAAAACTTAAATGAAAATCTTGATCTCAAGCACGAGGTTGTGTGTAGTACTATTCTATGGAGTTCAAAAGGTCTTGAAAGTTCTTTCAGGTTGCAAAGGGATTTCAAGGTTTTTAAATTCACATTTGATATTATATTATTCTTATCTATCTGCTGATAACTATGGTTTTTCATCGTACTTACATATTCTGCTATTCATTTGTGTCTTCTTATGGTTGTTTTTTATTAGTTAACTGTTTGATATGAATGCATGCAATAAATTGGTAATTAAATAAGTTGCGATTGTCCTAATGGTGCTGTAATTTTTGTTAGGATTACCATTCATTGGATTCAAATGCAACCCGATGAGTCCTTTGCTGTCATTACTTACAATAATTGTTTGCTGTCATTACTTACAATAATTGGGCAGAAGCCAACTTTTCAATTAGAGTCAGTAATGGCAACAACGAGTTGTTAGGGACAACAAAAATCAAGGTCTACTTTTGGCCATATGAAGCTTTATATGTCGTTGTATTTGACTACTTCCATATCTATCAAGATTTGAACTTTGAGATATATTAAGACTAACTCTTTGAATAATTTACTTACAAGTAGAGCCTTTTGGCTTATTTTACTCGCACATGAAGTTTTTTTTTTTTTTTTTTTTTTTTTTTTTTTGTTATTATTATTATTATTATTATTATTATTATTATTATTATTATTATTATTATTATTATTATTATTATTATTATTATTATTATTATTATTATTATTATTTATTTTTTATTTTTTTTTTAATTTTTTTATTTAAATCATTGGACCAGCTGATATCTACCTTGGGTTTTTTGGAGAACAAACTCAAAGCTGCAAGTTTAGTGCAATCTATTCGAGAATCAAGGTACGTTTATCTTTTCGCTGACATGGTTACTGTATTTCATGAAGCTTCAGATTTTTACCACTGTTACTACAACAGTCTCTGATACAAGTTGTTGGAATTATTGACTCTGGTGCTTATCTTCAGGCGTAGTCTAATGTTCTTTCATATCCTAGCCAGGAGCATAATCCTGTGTATTTGCAGGGGTGCATGAATGGAACAGGTATGACATCGTACAACATCGGTGTTCATTATTTTTTTTCACTTATGGCATCAATCCACCTCTGATTTATTTGCCTAAATACAATTTTGGAAGTACAGGTTTGTTATGCAGCAGACCGAGCCGGAATGATCCATGTACGTCCAAGAAAGCAAACTTTGGATTTAAGAAGAAACAAAACTGATGCAGTGAACAAACCTGATTGCCTTACTGCTTCTATCCAAAATTATTAACTTCCAAAACTTGCTGTACTTGTAGCAAAAAAGTGCAGGTTTTACAAACCATCACACATTAAGCAAAAACATTTTTGAAAATGCAATCCCAAACACACCTTCTATGTTTTTTTATCAACAACAATAAGCTGTTTTAATATTAATATGGCAATTTCAAACTTTCTAAGGATATACATTGATGATCTTTTTGACTCATATTAATGATAGACCTGCACGGAGCTTTGACAAAAATTACACTGACATAGTTTATACGTAAGTCGAATTCTAACATGACATTTCTTCTTGCAGAATCATCATCCAAAATCGCACATCGTACAGTAAATGTATGAAACCATCATCAAGCCAAATCATTGGACAACAAGAATTCAAACATCATATCCAAAAGTGGTCAAGTTTATCTATATATTAAAATTTAGTATGAGAGATGTTTATCTTTATTTAGGGAGTGTTCACGTGAATGCAAGCATAGAGGCATGGCAGCCGAAACCCTTGGTTGTACAGTAAGTGATCTTGGAAATAATTTCTCCGAAATCATCACATTACCAGTTGTTGCTGCCCTAACTGAAAATTACATTAACTTGGTCAAAAACTACACAACGACTACAAGGTAATGCCATCGTTCTATTGAACTTCTTAGTTTAATTAGTAATATGTGACTATGCGTTTACCATAATGTAACTACCTGATGACGTGCTACTCATCATTCAAATAGGCATCTTGAATTTAAAATTCTGATAAGTGAAGCTATCAGAAATCCATATGCGATTTTTTTTACTTCAGCAAGCATGTTTATTCCTGATCTTATGAAGGACTTCTTTCAGTTTACAAGTTATAAGTTTATAACAGGAAAATTAAAGTCCACATTGCCTTTCCAGCACACTAATTTTCTAGACCCTCTTTCATAAAGAAATCAAATTCAACTAAAACGAAACTAAGGCATCTACGTGTTTGGTCCTGCCTTTATATTTGCAGACCTGAGCCAGGGTTATTGGGATATCAAGACAAGAACTAAATATCGTTAACAGACGAACAAGGTCATTACCGAGGCAGAGGTCATTTGGGCAGACCGAGATTCTGTAGTGGCGTGCAAGGTATACTATATGTACACTTGCACATTAGTGATTTGTCTTACATTAACTATCCTATTGTTACTGTAAAGTCTGATCAACATGCTATGAATTCAATATTAGGTTCAAACAGGATTAAATGGTGTATTGGACCATGAAGAAGCAATTCGACAAAATGTTGTATGTCAGGTTCTGTGTTACTTTTTTGAGCTTCAGTCAATAATATGTATGCATGTAGAACCAATAACATTTCGGGATTAGTTTTGAAGCTCCAAGTAGATGCTGATTCCATTTTAAGTGAACTGTGAATGAAAAACCATAAGCAGGGACGGATCTATAGTGTAAGTATGGGGGGCGGTGCCCCCTATGGCTAGCCGAAAAAGTTGAAATTTTAGTGTATTTTTTTAAAAAATTTGACCTTTTTTCGAAAGTGACCTCCACCCAAAACTCAAATTGCCCCCACCCACATACTAAAACCTAACATTCAACGCTTTAAAGGCTTATAAATCCTTCATCTCTAAGTAAAAATACTCAATTTATCATTACGATCTTATTTTTTTCTTCCGTGTTTTATTGTTATTGTCAAAAAAAAATTTTGGCCCCCACATCCATTTTTCCTGTGTCCGTCACTGACCATAAGTTACCGATTTTTCTATAATATGCTAATCAATATATGTTATTTGAAACATAAAAGCAGTTTAGTAAAAGAACGGATGAAACCACCCCAGCTATTGTGATAACAGTTTTCATGTTCTCACCGTTTTATTTTATTTTTTATTATTTTTTATTTTATTTTTTAATTTTAAATCTAGCCAAATTCTAAGGTCGAGTACGACTGTTACGTTTTAAAAACTACTTATATGATCTCTTTTGACTTTTGAGTACTGTTGGCATTATGCGGTAAAGTGAATGAGCCTTAATAGATACACTTTTGTGGCCTAAGTACATCATATGATTGCCTGAACAAACCGAAATCTCAAACCTCATTAAGAATGTTTAAATGAATTTTAAAAGCAGTGGTCTTCTAATCACTCTTTTGTCATTATTTTTATAATTCAAATGTGTAGTAAATTAGAGAACACTGCAAAAATAAAGTTCAAATTACATTGTGTATTTTAGTTCATTCACTTCATTGGTATATTCATTTTATGGATGTAATACATTAATACGATCCAATTAGATGTGACTGATAGGATTTTTGGTTGCAAATATGACTATTGTCCTTCCAAGTTGACTCAAATCTTCAACCAAACAAGTATTCGGCTGATTCGTTTTTTATAATTCATGTCAGTTTTACATCTTTTTACGTTAAAGGAACATTATTTTTACTCGCTTCATGCGAACTTCTACAGTAACATACTCATTTAACAGATCAAGGTATACTCAAGGTTTTCTTATAGTAACATTTTCTTTCTAGACACGTATTTGAACTAAAAGCACATACTTTGTAATGGTGGGCAATTTATTAAATTCTATTTACTCTTATTGAATTACCATTCATTTCTTTTTGTTCTTTATTCAGGTGTTGTTTGGTTTATGGGTTTTTACCCCAAAGGTTTAGGATTAAACTGAAATCCATCGTTTGGTTGGTGTACGTAAGATTTAAAATTGGGATTGAGTCCTAAAAATAAGGGGATCTTCAAAACCCTTTGTGGTACCTTCCTTTCTTGATTGATACCCACTTATTTTCTTTTAATATTAGTTTTCTTATGTAAGTGTCACTTTCACATATATATTCACGTTCAAAAAAAATTTAGGATTTATATTTTTCAAGTGAGCCAATTCACTATTTATTTATTTTTAATATTAAAATAATAATAAATTTTAACCATACCTTATACCTCAATATACAAACCAAACAACTTTTATTCTTTCAACCCAAACACAAATCGTAATTCAAATCAAAATCCTGTTCCTAATACTAAACCCGTCTATAAACCAAACGGCCCCTCACTCTATAAATGATTTACGATGTTCGTAATTCATTAACCGTTACTTAATTTATTCCTTGGACACTTTTCCAACCGTTTATAACTCGCCTTCTTTCGCTATAGTAAAACATGTCAACGCTAATTATAAGTCATGCCCGCCCATTGGGCGGGCTTTGAAGTCTAGTATATATATATATATATATATATATATATATATATATATATATATATATATATATATATATATATATATATATATATATATATAAACAATATTTAAACATGATATGAAATAAAAAAAATATAACATAAATAAGAATGATAAATAAATTTAGTCTTTGTCTCCTTTTTCAATTTTTACCATTTTTATACTAACGATACTTGCGTTACACCGTTAGTCCTTTATATATATTTTTCAACTATAGTCCTCTACTTTGTCCAAAAGTCAATATAATCCTTCTAATATTTATTTTTATCACATTTTATCCTTAGATTTCTGTATTTACAGGTTTAGTCCTTGATTTTCAATATTTACACATTTAGTCCTTCTAGGTGTTGTCGCGTTACATTTTTAGTCCAATTTTACAAAAATGATTGTGGAACTTTCTAAAAATTTTCCAAAGCTTATTAATTAAGTAACAAGCTTATTTAACTGCTTATTTATTTCAAAAGCTCATTTTTATAGCTTATGGGCCTGGTTCGAATTATATTAAGGCCCGTTAAGATTTTTGGAGGCGAGGGCATGGAAAAAGTTTTGGGCTTGGCTTTGGACCATTTTTATGATTCTAAAAACATATCTTTTAGGCCCAGTGGGCTTATGGATTTCAAAAGCTTAGTGGGCTTTAGTTAAGCCCACTCGACAATAAATAAGTTTTTATATAAATGATTTTAGTTTTGATATCCGGTTTATGTACATTCAAAATGGGTCGTTTAAGATGTCAAAACGTGATTATTTTTACATGTTGTCTACATGAAAACTTTAGTTTGCTAGGTGGTCTATGACGTCGTGAAAAGATATGGTACCATTGTTAAGCTAAATTTTAAGTTATACGTGGGTTTAGTGACATGGTTGGGTCGATGTATAAACTTGAAAATTATCAAAATATTACTAAGTGTTATACTTATTTTTATATCGATGGAGGCAATTTGAAATAGATGCATGATATGATTATAACATTACAACAAATGTGTATGGTGTGTGCTACGTGATCCCTAAGCCATCCAAGATAGAGGCAAACCACGCTTTGTGTACTACGAACAATTATATACGTGAGTCTAGGGTGCAAAGTGTAGACGTATAAAACAAGATATACGAAATGCATGATAACATGAAATCGTATGAAATGGATTTAGAACTAGTGCAAGAGACTTAC
Source organism: Artemisia argyi (assembly GCA_030686995.1). Classification (NCBI taxonomy): domain Eukaryota; kingdom Viridiplantae; phylum Streptophyta; class Magnoliopsida; order Asterales; family Asteraceae; genus Artemisia; species Artemisia argyi. The sequence goes on along the minus strand of CM060692.1, from coordinate 28,255,356 downwards.
AAACACTTTCAAAGTGATATAGAGTCGAGCTAGGTAGAAAAGAACACAAGAAATCACGTCCAACTATATAACCCAATCGTTATATATATAATTTGAACCCGAAAACTTTCCTTTGCTTCCAATATCAAACTATACGACTTGTGAGCTTTGTAGAATGGAAATGGAGGTCAATTATTTCAGTGAATAAGTGTGTGAAAGATGATGAGATGTATGCATGCAATGAACGTACTATATATACAATATATAAAACGTTAGTAAGCCATTTCAATGTGAAACTCTTCCTCACTATTTCATGTCAGTACTAGACTCCTTAGGTATAGTTTTATATTTTTTTAGGATAGTTTGTGAGTGCACAAAATAAGGAAAATGTTGGGATGGTACCTATGGATGTCGACCATGCTATTTCCAAGCATACGATTCACAAAATCGTATGTTACTTGAGCATACATGACCATCTTTGACATTTAACCTTAGAATCATCTTAGAAATAATATTAGGAATGTTTAGAAACAAACTAGATTCAAAACGGTTAAGTTTTGAATATAGTGTAATTCGATTTGGGTTTGTTAAGGTCGACTACTTTGCCACTTAATAGCATATCAAGACTTAACGTAGGAACGTGAAACTTGACACACTAATTGTTGGCTAGTAGGTTAACTAGATGGGAAAGTAAAATATATAGGTCGTGTGTAACATTTAAGAATGAACGATGCGTTTTGGAGGGGGTTTGCACTTGTCGACCGGATGAAATTTTAATAAGTATGATTTTGGGCTTAACGTGTGGGCTTAGGAATAGTAAAGGGTGGAGTGGGCCGAAATAATTAAGGGTCCGGTTAGGTTAATAGGGTAATTAGTGATTTCTAATTATATTTACCAAATATAATTAGTATTAGGATTTAGATTTAGGATTAGATAAAAAGTTTAAGTTTCGTGTAACGTGTCGAGGATTAATCCCGTCATTTCGTGAATTATATTATTTTGTGAAAATCGCCAAAATAATATAATAAGAAAAATTTTAAATTTTTCCGAGAAAATAGGAATTAGAAACGATAACGAAAGATTAAATATTTATTAACGATTTGATTACAAGAAATTTTTACAGGGTTCTACACATTCCTTCTTCAAGTTTTGTAAGTCTTTTTATATGCGCACTTTTAATAACTGATCCTTTTTTCTTTCTTGCTATATTGATGTGCGCAGAGATGGATTTGTTCGCTGTTGTTAAGCTGGACAAGCCGAAGCAGGTGACTATAGGGGTGCGCCCTCTGAGGGAAGGTGAGCAGCCCCTACTGGAGGCGACTGAGGGCCGCTTGACCATGCTGCCAGAGGTTGTTCCTGAGAACACGCCGCCGCTCCAAGTGACGCCCGTTCAGAGCGTGGCGCCGGATGTGGAGGTGGCGCAAGAGGGGGCGCGCGCTGAGTCATCTGACAGCGTAGAGATCCTAAAGCCCGAGGAGGTGCTGAAGGAAGAAGTGGCGCAGAATATTAAGCGCAAGGGAGAGGCTGGCACCAGCGGCACCAGGAAGAGACAACGCCATCTTATTAGGGATGCGGAGTCGTCCGCTGAGGAGAAGACATCCGCCCCTGGCGCTGACAAGAAGGATGCTGAGGTCTCTCCGTTTCTGTAAGTGTCTGCGTCTCTTATCATGTTCCTTGAATATTACTTATCGCAAATTTGACTAATTGTCATCTTTGTCTTTTGTAGGGATGATGCTGCGAAGAATGATGGGGTCTTCGTTGATGAGGTTTCCTCTCCACAGAATGAAAACAGGGAGGGGAAAGCCAAGGTTGATGAGGGTGGGGAGGCGCAGCAGTTGATGGAAGAGCTGGCTGCGACTGCTGCGCGCCAAGCTGAGCTGGTGGCTCAGTTGAAAGAGAAGTATGTCGGGGAGAGCAGTGCTCTTGCCCAGAAGGACGAGGAAATTGCTAAGCTCCGCGCGCAGCTGGCGGGAGCGCAGGCGGAGTTGGAGTCCTCGCGGGTGTATACGGAGAAGATCACCCATGAGAAGTTGTCCGCCATGGCTGAAGTGGAGAAGGCGCGCGGGGAGCTTCATCATTATAAGTCCGACCTGACTTGGGCTAGGCGCTTCTTGGAGGAGAAGAAGGTGGAGCATTTTGCTAATATTACCAAGTTTAAGGAGGATATGATGAAGATCATCCAAACGCTGGAGGACAAGCTGCGTGGTCTGAGCATCGAATATGATGAGGAGTTATATCCTCAATTGATGTCGACCATTGCTGAGCGCAGGTACTCCCTTTATACTTTTCTTCTTCATAATAATTTTGTTGCCATGTTGTTTTAGTAACACAAGTTGTCTTTGTTGATGTAGGTGGTTGATTAGCCACGGGCTGCGCCTGGCAGCTATGGGTACGCTGGAGTCCCAAGAGGTGTTGGACGCCTTTGGGAAGGTGGTGCACTGTGCGATGGAGCGAGGGAAATCGCAGGCTATGGAGGATCTTCATGAGGCCAAGCTGCTGGATAAGGATTTGGCTGAGGTCCCTGGGTATAATGCGGCTGCATATGATGAACTGATGCAGGCCATGGCAGGGTTGAAGGTCCTCGAGTTGCCGCACATTGGGAGGCTGGAGCGCGACCAAGACAACCCCATAGATGTACTTATGGCTGGGTTGACGTTGGAGAGCCACCTTAGAGAGGATGCAGAAGGGCAATCAGATTATTTTCTGAAGCCTGATGTGTCGCGGCTGCAGATTCCTGTGTTTGCGCAGCCTCGCGACATCCTCAACCCCTTTGTTCTTGAAAGGGAGGTCCCCTTGAAAGAGGTTCTGGAGCATCACGAGCAGAGGGCTGCTCAGAAGAGGGGTATCAAGGGTAAGGCGGTGATGTGTGGCATTGGCGTTGCACACATCCCCAGGTCTGATGGTGTGCCCGTGAGTGTTCCAACCGTATCTCCCGAGGATGCTTTGATTCTGAGACAGCTTCAGGAAGTGGGGAGTTCTGCTGCTCGGGAGGATAGCCCTGAGCATCGCCATAGCGTGTAGGCTTTTTTGTAAATAATGAAGTGTATCTTCCCTTGTAATTTTTATAGAAAAGGTTGAATAAGATACCCTTTTGTTGATTTTAAGTACGTGACTTAAAATATATTTGCATTGTTTGCCAAGTTTGATTATTTATCCAAGTGTTTTAAGTGCGTGACTTTAAGAATTATACTTGCATTGTTTGCGAAGTTTTATTATTTATCCAAGTGTCTTGGCTCGTTATTTGCTAAGCTTGTACGGTGTACTTAGTATTTGCGCACCCGTCGTGGGATGCGCACGTTAAACTTACTTTGACGTCTCAAAAGTAAGGCGCTTTAGCAAGGATACGTGATCCAATGTTGATGGGTTTGCAACCCTCTTACTCAACGAGTGAATTAGTAGGTTAACTCATCCTTTATGCCTTCGTGGGTCTTTAATTAGTGCATGCACGCCATGTAGGCAAAAATATAAGATGAACAATATTGACATATATGCAATAAAGTAAAATACGCTATGGAGTTAGCTAGAAACCATAACATTTTATTGATACTTGCAAGTTTTTTGAAAAAATAAAAATACAATTCCTAGGAAAGAAAAGAAAGACAAACACTTATTGAGCACCTCGTAGGATGCAAAGGTGTCTGTGTAAGGGTCGTAGCCTAAAAGTAACATCTTTTGAGATTGCAGATGTTCCAAGTGCGCGCTAGGTCGTAACCTTCCATATCGCGCAGTCTGTATGCGCCGTTGCCGAGCGCGTCTGTGACCTCGTAAGGTCCTTCCCATTTTGGTCCGAGCTTGCCTGTGTCTTCTGCGTGGCTCGCATCATTGGCGCGGTAAACAAAGTCTCCTGGTCTGAATGAAGTGTGTTTGACCTTTGCATCATAATACTTCTTCATTTTTGCTTTAGCCTTTGCTTCGCGTATAGCTGCGCGTTCGCGCCTTTCTTCCAGTAAGTCCAAGTCTATGCGCCGTTCCTCGTCGTTTGTTGTGACGTTAACTTCTGCTGTTCGTATAGTTGGCATTCCTATTTCAGCTGGTATGACGGCTTCTGTTCCATAGACTAGGGAGAATGGAGTGTCGCCAGTACTGGTTTTGATTGTTGTGCGATGTGCCCATAAGACATGTGAAAGCTCATCCACCCACCTTCCTTTATGTCTGTCAAGGCGCGCTTTTATTCCTTCGCCTAGACTGCGATTTGCGCGCTCAACTAGGCCATTGGTTTGTGGGTGTTTTACTGAAGCGAAGTGTTGCGTGATGTTCAATTGCGTGCACCAATCTTTGAATGGGTTATCTCAGAATTGTTTCCCATTGTCTGATATAATCTCTCCCGGTAGTCCGAAGCGACAGACAATGTTGTCCCAGACAAAGCGTTTGACTTGGTTTCCTGTGATATTCACCACTGCTTTTGCTTCAATCCACTTCGTAAAGTAGTCTATGGCTACAATGAGGAACTTTACTCCTCCCGCTGCTACAGGAAAGGGTCCTGCGATGTCAATGCCCCATTTATAAAATGGCCATGGTGAGGTAATTGGTGTTAGCTCTTGTTGTGGTCGGCGCGGGATTGGCCGATGTACTTGGCAATTGCTGCATTTTCTTATTAGATCGCGTGCGTCGCGATGCATTGTTGGCCAATAATACCCCAACCTTAGAGCGCTTGCCACCACAGATCGCGGCCCTGAGTGCATACTACAAGACCCAGCGTGGATTTCTCGGAGTACGTAGTCTGCTTGAAGAGGTCCAACGCATCTGAGCCATGGCAGTAAAAAAGAGCGTCGATATAGTATGTTGTCTCGCAGTTCAAATCGTTGCGCTGTGCGCCGCACTCTTCGGGCGTCCTTATGATCTTGTGGTAAAGTCCCCTTACTAATGAATTCAATGATAGATGTCATCCATGTAGGATCTTGTTCTTCTATCACTGTGGATATCTCCATTTCCAAGATTGACTTGTTTTTTAGGGTCTCTACCAATACCTGTTTTGAGAGGTGTGCGAAGCTTGTGGATGCGATCTTGCTGAGCGCATCAGCCTTTATGTTATCGCCTCTGGGCACCTGTTTGATTGTGAACCTGTCAAAGTTTTTTATCAAGGACTTTGTCTTCTCCAGGTATTGGACCATGTGTTCATCCTTGGCTTCATATTCACCTAGCACGTGGTTAGCGAGTAGCCGAGCATCTACGTTTGCTTCCAGGTTGTGTACACCCATTTGGATTGCAATGCGTAGTCCGGCTAGTAGGGCTTCATATTCTGCCTCATTGTTTGTGGCTGTGAACTCAAAGCGTAGCGCGTAGGTGAATTACATACCTTCTGGATTTGTAAGAATAAGGCCTGCACCTGATCCATCTGCACATGAGGATCCGTCTGTGAATAGAATCCAGGGTTCCTGTAGATCTGTTTTGGTTGCAGATGTTGGGCTGTCGCTATCTGGCTTCTCCACGATGAAATCGGCTAATACTTGTCCTTTGATTGCAGTGCGCGGTCTGTATGAGATTTTATACTCACTTAAAAGTACACTCCACTTTTGTAACCGTCCTGATGCGTCAAGTTTAGAGATAACTTGTTTGATTGGCTGATCAGTGATTACCGCTATTGGGTGCGCTTGGAAGTATCTGCGCAGCCTTTTGGCTGCGAATACTAGAGATAGGACCAGTTTTTCCATAGCACTGTAGTTAGTCTCTGTTTTCTTCAGGGCTTTGCTTACAAAGTATATGGGTGTCTGGACGGAGTTCCTTTTGGCGCTGTTTCACTCTTGCTAGCGCAACAGGATTTTTAGCGCACTTCTTTCTTTGGGTGAAGTTGAGGCGGAATGCTTTCCGTAATTCCTCGAACCCCCCAATGCTCCTACGTAGGAGTTTGCTAAACCATGTGCGCGCGTTTCCTACTAACGTAGAATTAAACATGTGACACCACACAGGCTGTGGCCAGTTTTCGATAGTGGCGGTTGATTCGAAAACTTTTAGATGATCGTCCGGATCACCCGTTCCGTCATATGTTTTCACATTAGTGGGCATGCGCCTGCGTTTGCGGTCTGAGTAATCGCTGATGCGTCGTGTAAACGCATCAACTTTCTGGCGACACCATGGAAGAGACATATCTTCGTTCTCTTCTTCGCGACGTAATCCTCTTGATTTCCAGTGTCCTGTCTCTCTATCCTCGTTGTCCGAGGAGTCACTGGAGGAAGAGTAGTCTCTTTTTCGGCGCTTGCGCCGGCTTCTTTCAGAAGAAGAGCTTGAGGGATCTCTACTTGGGGATCTTCTTCTCCCCAATCTGTCCTGGATCCTCTTACTTCCAGGTTTGGAGGATCCTTGGCTTGGCGAATGCTGAGGTCCCAATCGGTCTTGTAACCCTCGACTGCCAAGTCTGGAGTGGACGTTAGTGCGCCTCTCGCTGTCTTCTGAGTACTGTGAATCAGATATCGTACCCAGCCTATCGTGGATAGTGGTACGTTCTGCGCGTCTTCCTCGGGGGTAGCGCAGTGGTGATGGTTCGCGTTCAGGACCAAAATTGAGTCGAGCCTGTAGGCTCGTGCTTGCCATTCTCCTCGCTTCTTCTTGCATGAGGCCGGTTAAGGTTTCATAATTTTGGGATACAAAATTTCCCAAAGTTAGGTTGGGTGTGTCCTCAGTTTCTGCAAGAATATCTGTTTCAGTATTAGGCACCCTATCTCGGTTAGGCGCGCCTGGTGGCACAGTGTTGTTCACTACGGGTACAGTTTGGTGAGGAGTGGTGAAAAGGGTGCGTTGGAGTTCCTCAACGCTTGGGACCACTGGGGTGATTTGGGTAGTCCTTACAGGTAGTTCTACCGCTGGAAGAGGTTGGGTCGTCCCCCCCCCCCCCCCTCTTGGTGACCAGGTGCGCTGGTTGTCCCAGCAACCTGTCTGGAGGTCGAATCTTGTTGATTTTTTCTCAGATGGTCACGTTTTTCTGACTGCGGAGTCCGCTGGCTTGAATTCTTATGCTTTGTCATTCTAGTCTTTAGTTCTTAGTAGGGTCCTACGGATGGCGCCACTTGTTGATACAAAAGTTGGGCGTTCCTGATTATGGGCTCTTGCTCTCGTACCAATTCGCTTCTTAGTACTTGTTACCTGCGCACTAAGAAAATAAACAACACCGTTAGGCTTATCGAGGGATTGTCTCCCCCGATTAGACTCCGGCGTGAGAGTAAGTAATCGATTTAGGGTTCTCTTAAAGAGTTAGGGTTTGTGAATCGTACCTTGAATGAGAATCGTGTGATTCTATATATAGGACGCAAGAACCGTATAGGTATCTTGCTCCTTAATCTTCGCACTCATGGTGCTTATCGGGGTAAGGATATCTATTCCATAGATAGATGATCTTTATCTCTGCCGTGTATAGTTTGTTTGGGTTGGGCTTACGTGAGCCTGCTCCCATTATTAATGCGGGCCAAGTTACAATAGCCCACACATGGTGGGTTTGGGCCTTAGTAATGTGTATCGTGTGGGCTCGTGGCCCATATATAGACTATACGTCATCAATTTCATTGTGGCCTAAACCGATATCACCCATTTCTATCAGACGTGATAGTGCAGCTACATTGGCTAAGGCATACAGTCAAGCATATAATGGAAAGTCTAGATACTTAGGTGTTAGACATAGCATGATACGTGAGCTTATCATGGATGGTGTGATATCTGTGGTGATTGTGAAAACACAACACAATTTAGCCGATCATTTAACCAAAAGGTTGAGTAGAGATCTTGTGAAAAGTCGGCTATATGGATGGGATTAAACTCCACTAGAAATCTCTGATATCAAGATACCCAATTCCCACCTAGTATGATGCTAGGTGTTGAATTCAATGTGGAAGGCTTAATATTTAGAGATTGGAACACATTAGAAGAATCATCCCAAGGTATGTGTTGAGACCTGCAAGTTAGGGAGGTTGAATGGATATATTCTTAATAGCTCTTTTGACAAATTGCGTTGTCGGTGCAAGACTAAAAGAGCTACCTATATAAGCATGAAGTTTAGCCGCTTCAAGAAGCTGGGACTTGACTTTGACATGCTTATGAAGGATAAGGACATAGGCTAGTAAAACATGTGTCAAGATATGTAACAACTCATAAAATTCAGAATTTCTTATATTTCGGGAGCAATTATCATGGCCTAGAATATTTCACGTGAGATTTGGCACAATTACGGTTAAAGCACGCTATCTACTTAATTAAAGTGACGAAAAATAGAGATATTGATATTTATAATCAATTTCAGCGGAAAAATGATTCCAAAGATAATGGATGATATCGGAGGTTCGGGAAATGTTTATAACACGTTTTATTTGGTCCAGTTCTTGTTTCGTTAAAATATAAGTGAATTGGCAGAATTGGTCCCTATGGGAGCGCTAGGGTTCAACACTAGTCCATCCATCCCTAAGACCCCTATAAATACCCACTAATAATAAGATCTAGGGTTTGACTATCTCTCCCTCCCCAAGTCAGCCACCCATCTCTCTCCTTCTTCGGCCACTGTTCCGGCCAGACGAGCTACCACCGTCGGTCACTCGACCACACCGCCACCATCATTGAACTCCTCTCCTCATCTCCGTCATCTGAGTACACATCACGCGCCCAAATACTCCTCCTCCATTTTATACGCGCCACCACTGCCAATTTAATCATCAAACCCACCATTGTTCATCTCTTATTTAACAGTGGGGATTAATACTCACGAATTTTCGAAGGGTCTTGACCTAATAACAAATAAAAATTAATAAAAACTAAGGATTAGTGATAGGAACGATTACAATGAAGGTTTGGTATCATTTTGTTGTTGTTGATGTCATGTAGGATACGGTCAAAACGTGGGCACGCCGTGAGTTTCAAACTCACAGCCATGGTTATTGTGGGTCATTTAGTTTGTGGCAGTGGGTTAAGGCCGAGACAACCAGGGTCTTGGCAATGGATGTGTCGATATGGTTTTGGTCTTGCAACAGTGGCAGACGAGGTTGTTTAAATTTGGATTTGGTAGTGTTTGGGTGGTTTATTGTTGTTATTGAAGTTGTGATTGTTGTTGTTCGTGTTGTTGTTCTCGTCGTTGTCGTTGTTTTAGTCGCGATGTGGAGGGTCCGTTTGGTTGTGTAGTTTTAGCCGAGAGTGGGAGCCGAGACCGTTAGGGTCTCGGCATAGTTATTGTTGACTTGGAGGTGGTTGTTGTTAATGATATTGAAGTTGTTGTTGAGACGATTAGAATGACAGAGATTAGGTTAGTACACACGCCGTAGTCGGCCGTGATTGTTGAAGTTGTTGATTAAGCGGCAAACTAAGTTAGGTAGACCTATATGCTATCGTGATGATTGGGCTGTGTCGGGCGTCACCAAGACTTTCTAGTCTCGTGTGGCACCCGACGAGCCAAAATAGACTTGGACTATGTTCTATGACTATTTGACCAGTGATAAAAATGACTCGAAACGAATGTAACCGGTGAAAATATAATAACGGATAAATATTAACGACACGAGTTTTTATATGTATATGGAATTAACTTTTAAATATTTAGTAACGACTGATAAACATTATTTCATATCTATAAGTTAATAATAATAATAATAATAATAATAATAATAATAATAAATATTGAGATACGGTAAGTGTGTTATATAATGTTTTCAAGATTAATAAGAAATATTAATCAACGTTGAAAACGTTCGTTAATATCTCTAAATTAATACGAGACTGTTAAATAACGACGTATACGTTATCTAATAATTATTCGTAGAAATAATAAAAGCAACGTGATTGAGTATGAATACAGACGGGTTATAAATCGTTTCGAGAGCACGTTTATCGAGATATACCATTTGTAGGATTATCGAGGTTTAGATTAAATTGATGACAATAGGGTTGACTTAGTAACCTTAAAGGTGTGATTGTTTTAATGTGGTCTACGTAGTTTGACCCAGTCGTCTCGTGTTTAGTTTTGTCTCGTCTCGTGGAGATATAAGAATGGGTAATACTTGGAAGTAATTATCCTATGGAGGATTTGGTTCGTCGTTGAGGACCTCGTATTAGGATAAGCCTTGCTTATAGAAGACTTCGCCAATTTCATACCTTTCTTCTAGATAACGTTGTGATTAGCTCTAGATGCAAGTTGTATCAGTTGTGATCTTTGCATTGCTGTGGCCCAGGTGAGTTCATGGCCCCTACTTTTTACTGTTTTTACAACTGTTTTGGGGGAGAATACATGCTCGTTCATTTTAACTAAACTCAATGCTTTTCAAATGTTTATCATGCTGTGATCTACTGTTTCTCATGATTTTGGACAATACGTGTGCTTTGATTTGCAATATGTGTATTACTGTGTGAATTTCAATTTGTGTGACTTGGCTTGAATGTGCGTAACTGTTTAGTGATGCATTGTTAATATATCTTTTGGGAAGTGGCACCCAGTACATCATTTGGGAAGTGGCACCCAGTACACTCTTTTGGGAAGTGGCACCCAGTCAGTGTGTGGATCATTTAGGCATATTTGATGTCTGAGGTTTAGCTGTTGTTAGATCTTATGTGCTTACATTTTGTACATCCTGCTCACTATTGTCCTATGCTACAATTTTCACAAACTCTATGAACTCACCAGCGTAAGCTAACCTTTTAGCATGTATTTTCAGGTTTAAGGTGATAGCTGACTATTTGATGGCGCTTGGCAAGAGCCATTGGTCATAGGTGATTCTAATATATATTTGGGACCGCTTTATTTGTTTTATGGGCCTATTTTCCGCACTACTTTTCATAAAATGTAAACATAATGTTTTGATAAGGAAATTTCATTATGAATAATGGAAATAAAAATCATTCTTTGTACCTTATGTTATGATATCAATTTCGTAGCACACCAATGACATGTATGCTTTCGCTGGACCCGATTTTTGGGGGTGTTACAAGATAGAACTACTACGTATGTAAACTTTTGTGTACATTATCTTCGTGTATTCATAATGAATTCCCAGGGTTCAATCCTAAGCGACACACTGGTATTCGAATATTTTGGAATGTGTAATGTACTAATGTGAAATTCAATCATCACGACATTTCATTTATGCAAAAGTTTGATTGTTTGAGATAACTTGTTTTAGTTAATCAAGGATTGCACTAAAATAAGGGAGGAATGTTGGATATTTTAGTGTAATTGGATTAACTTGTTTGACCAATTTTGTCATAATAAGACATCATTTAGGCTTGGAGGTGCGAAGTGCACACCTATTTGAATTTATTATGATCTTAGGCGCGAAGCCCCTAAGGACGGGGGTCCGGGGGCAACGCCCCTGGGAGCGGGGTTCCAGGGGTGGCAGCCTCTGGTAGGGTCCAAGGGTCAACTGTTTCTCAGAAAATTAAATTTTTGGAAATTGAGGGACTAAATTTGACAATTATGAAACCCTTGAAAACTGCCCAAAAGGCAGTTATTAGTGCCCTAATCCTGTTTTTATATAGATACGTTTTACTCTTGGTCAATCATTCTCTCTGGTTCATAAAAAATCTCAAACAAAACATTCAAAACGTTCATAATTTCTAAATTGTATCCGATTGAATAATTCGGAAGAACCACCGATTCATTCGATCTGAAAGTGTTCACACACTTTCAGAGATTCAAACATTATCCGGTTGTGTTCGTTTATTCCGTTTATCCCTTACATAAAATGCATACAGCAGGTCTAGATTACGGCTGACGTGCTGTTGCGATGATATATTTGACACTTATAAACAGATACAAGTCAAAACTTTAGATGTGTTTTACATTAGTCAAGTGCTTGATAAACGTTAGCCCTAGCCAGAAACTGTTAATGTGTCCAGCAAAGGGCTCAGAAGAGAGTTATCATGTTGTTGACAACAGCAGTGTGATGATATTGAACACGCTCGAATTTGCAAGTCCGGAGGTTTGGTAGAAAAGGAGGTCAAGGGTTGGATCAATTGGTTAACACTCTTGCCTATGGAGACAGATGTCAACGGTTCGATCCTCACCCCTTGCAAGGTGAGAGGTCCTTTTCTACCTTTGATAGAACAAAAATCAGCCTCTCTACCTAGGTAAGAGTAAAGTTTTCTACGTCTCAACCACCCATACATAACTTTAATTTGCAAGTCAATATGGACTTGAAGCAAATGCAGGTAGACCCACTTCACTAGGAAAATAAGATGTTGGATGGGCACTAATGTCTCCCACTAACAAAGTTACCTTTTAAGTTACTAGCTAGGTACCTTTCACATCAATAATAAAGTTTTTTTGAAAGAATCAGCCCAAAAGTTGATCTGATCAGTATCTCTTTTCTTGATAAACAATCTGAGAACATAAACTTTTTTATTTACTTCATTTACTTCCAAATATTTTACTTATCAAGCAATTAGCCAAATGCATGCATGTAACAATAGACTCGAACATTTAGCTTGTTCGGCTGAAATTCGATTTTAAAAATAACAAAAGTACAAAAGTCTTTTTTAGTAAATTTATAACCAATAATATACAATCTTGCTTGCCATTATTCAGTTTAGAAGCCTATTTTTTGAAGGCCCATTCGGTCCCAAAACTTTATGGAACGGTTTTATATTCTTAATTTCTTATTGTGATATTGTTGTGTTTGATTTCGTATCCTATGCTTATTGCGCTGAGAAGTATAAGTGGATATATGAATGTGAAGGAAAGAGCCTCAGAAGGAAGAAGTTTAATTCGTAAAGCATTTTGCAGTCGTTTGGTAGTTTGGACGTCTAGTTAGGGAGAATTTATTCAATGATCTTTAGTCCTGTAAGTTTCATATCCTCCACACGTAGATATCTGAAGTGAGTAAACAGTAATTTTAATGGCTAAAAAACTATACTAGAATATATCAATTAAAAAAAGGCAAATAATTTTAAAAAGTATTATACTTGTCATCATTTGTTAATTTTTTCGCTTAAATAAGTACTTTTCTTTCAAATCCTTTTTGAGGTATTTTGTGACATTTTTTGTTTTTCGAAAAAATAAAATTTCTATTAGTTGAAAATGGTAAAAATGTCAAAAAATGTCGCAAAATACTTTAAAAAGGCTAAATTTGAAAGAAAAGTGCACGTAAAAGCAAAAAAATTTGTTCGCGAAAAAAAAAAAAATGTCAAGTATGATACTTTTTTATTCATTTCAATTCTTTTACAGAGCACGTGCATGTGGAATAAGAAACTTCTGATCTCAGTAAGAAGTTTAATAGTTAACGAATTTAGAAAAAAATAGTTTAGTTTTTTCAAATTTAGTACTAAAATTATCAAAAAAGGTTTGAATCCGTGTATCATGTACGTCAAAATGTGAAACTTTCACTCCTAAATTTGTGAAAAACCTTAAACTTTTACTTCTTAACTTATTCAAAGAGAATTTTAGAGTTTTTTAGGAGACCATGCTATTTTAGAAAATTAATTATCAAAGTATGTATTCTTGAAACTAATTAACAAAATGCGTACTGAATTCTTCTTTTCTGTTTTCAAAAATAAAAAGTTGTTGAAAGATGATTTTTAACAACCATTATCCTTGTATGTACCATAATCCTCATTTCCTTCAGCCGTATCATTGCCGACCTTGACGTCTATAACTCGGAGGAATATTTTATATGTGATTTTTTGATATAATCCCACTTCGCAATGCGATCATCAGTATGAAAACAATAAGACCAACAAAACTCAATATCATTACAAACTAAAGAACAATATGACCAACAAAACTTAATTAACGCATTGTATTGATTTGCTCAAATGCATCGGAAATGCCATGAAGGAACCGAAACTAATAATGTTACGCATCAGTATAACTTTATACGCATACGTATATAACATTATATTACTCAACATCATTTACCTAATCAAAATATGTATGTGAATTTTCTTTTGCTCGTCGTCGATTCATCCGAGTGATGACGTGGATCCTTGATCTGGTTATAGATATAGATGGTGAAATATCATGGTGAAATGACTGGTTATAGATATACATACGTCTCATACATGTTGTTTATAGATAACAAAATGCGTCTTGAAACTAATTGAAATAGCAATGTGAAATAGCACGTGGGAATCATGCACCATCAATCGATAATTATCAAAGTATGTGTTAAAGAATCGTAAAATATGTAAACAGCAGACAAACACAATTCTCATACACTCCGCTTTCTATTGGACGAAGAAAAAGAAAATATTTAAATATTATATTAAATATTTTTAAAAGTACACACTTTGTTAAATACTTTTTCAAAATACTATGGTTATTTAAAAAACTCGAGAATTTCAATTGTACTAAAAAGATAGAAATCTTGATGTTCCTCACATTGATAAGTTTTGGGCTTGCCGATTTTCATATCTCAAAGTTTATGTTATCCAAAATAGTATTTGCATGGAAGCCACATAATTTTTCCATGAAATTTTCCATCATAATGGTTGCTTTATTTGGTGCAACTACCCTCATAAATGGTTTGCTTTATTTGTGCCCACCAATTTGCATTCAATTTCAATCATAAGTTTTTCGAGACTTTTAAGTCGTCTAAGCTCTGCCGTATAACATGGGATCGTAAATTAACTTCAATTCTTCATAATTTACCGGCTAATAACAAAGACTTGCTAATTTTTTAATTTTTATTCGGAAATGAAAAAGTAAAACACGATAGTTCATAATTGTCTGCTTCATATGCGCTGATGCACACATAACGTAAAAGGTAACATACTTTACGCAAATTTAATTTTAGAATACATAACTTTTGTATTCAGTTAAGTATTGATGCGGCCCAAGCGTTGAGTAACGGGCCATCATATTTCTGAAGGCCAAAGATCACGTGACAAATAAGGCCTAACTAAAATGGGCATAACTTGGGCTACAAGGCTTCGTTTCAGTCCTATGACCAGTAGATTCAAAGCTTGGAACGAGGAGCACGTTGTGGTAAATTGACGTCGTCGGTTTACAGAATTTTCGATCCCCGAAACACTTTATTTTATGAGTTATTTGCATTTTTTTTTTTTTTTTTTTTTTCTTTTGAATTTTGTTTTTGCAATAACTTGGCCCGTTTGTCTTTTAGGGCCCATTTCACTTTTGTATTTTTATTTAAGAATTCCTTTGTAATATGGAATAATCAGTTCTAAGAAATATCAAAAGTTTATTTTTGGCAGTTTTATTACTAAAAATTATAATAGTCAGTATTCTATTGAATCAACCAAGGTTTTTAAGATCGGGATCCTACTTAGAATCGATTTCGTCTTTGCAAGATTGAGATCGATCGGGTCTTAAGATCCTACCTTAACATCATTTTTTTAGTAGCCTTAGTAATATTATACAAATTTAAAAATTATTATATAGCATAAACACAAAATTATATAAATATTTTTTAGAAATATTGTCCTAAACTATGATTATGAAATGTATAAGAAGATTAACATGTTATTTTTTAAATTCTACAAAATACAATCCATAAATTTGCAGTTTTTTAGTTTGTGTTTCGAGAAAAGTAAGATCGGATCGGATTAAATCTTAAGATCCTATGGTCAATATCGGGATTTTATAAGATCTTAAACTTTCAAAAATCCTATGTAAGATCCTGATCGTTTTTGCTTTGCAGTATCGTAAAATCGTAAGATCAGGATCGGGATCCTGACAACCATGGAACCAACGATTATTGGAAGAGTCGTTCCTGGTATTCGTGTAATCAATAGGTCCGATTTGTGTTATCTCGTTACTTAGTCTACAATAAGTATGTATCGAAGTTGAGAGTTCATACAAATTAAAGTTCTCTTTAGATTTTCAAAAGTCAAAAAACTTTAATTTAAACAAACTTTAGCTCAAATAACTCTTTACATACTCAACACATACAATATCACATTATTTAACCGTTACAGCTAAAATTCAAAGATTTTTCAAGTTTTTAGATCGATCCATGTATCATTTATCGAACTAATGACGGTTGATAATCGCATGTCAAGTTTATGTGGTTTGGATGATGAGCTAGGAACAATAAGTAATAATCATATCATATGTATATCTTGTTATTACTCATATGAATGAGTTGCTTTACTGTGGTCCATTCATTTCTTTTTAGATTGATACCAGATAATCCTAGGACAAAATAATATCACAAGATGCAACGAATGCGCAATAAGTGCAATTGCGAAGACTTGAGAGTCTTTGTACGTCTAATTTGGGACTTCAAAAATTTTCCATGATATTTTTTCCAAGTACTAGCTGGTGTATGCTCCACCGCAAATTTAAATCTGTCTAGTTCCATGAGTTCTTTGTTTTCGGACTTGAGTCAATATAAACCCACATACAGGCATATATATTTATTTATCAAATAATAAAGACAATACAACATATATAATGAGCGATAAGATATACCTTTACTTCATGCATACTCATGTTATGTTTATTTTGCCACTTGTGTTGCTATGCTTTAATACAACAACTGCAAGTTCCCTTGGCCAGCAACTTGTTGCAGCAACTGGAGGAGCTGCTAATACATGCATCCATAAGGAGAGACAAGTTCTTCTTGATTTTAAAGCTCAACTTCAAGACCCTGAAGATCGTCTCTCTACATGGGGACCCGAAGAAGATGATTGCTGTCAATGGTATGGCATCACGTGCAACAACCAAGGCCATGTCACAGAGCTTGAATTGCACAACTATTTGGAAAGTAGTGGTCTACGAGGTGAGATTAGTCTGTCGTTGTTTAACATAACCTATTTAAATCAACTTAACCTTCACGGAAATTATTTTCATGGAACCATTCCCATGTTCATTGGTTCCATGACTCATTTAACTATCCTTGACCTTGGTGTCAATCAGTTTACTGGAACCATTCCCAGGTTCATTGGTAAAATGACTCAGCTAACCTATCTTAACCTTTATTCTAATAATTTTAGTGGAACCATTCCCCAGTCCATTGGTTCCTTGACCAATCTAACAGAGCTTCAACTTGGTGTGAATAATTTTACTGGAGCCATTCCCAGTTCCATCGGTTCCTTGACCAAATTAACGTACCTTAACCTCGATTATAACTCTTTTTCTGGAACCATTCCTCCAGAATTTGGAAACCTCACCAGTTTGTTAAGACTTTCACTAGTATCCATTGGAAGTTGTACGATTGATAACGTAGATTGGTTGTCTCGTCTATCATATTTATACAACATTAAATTGGATGAAAATTCTCTAGCCAAAGCAAATAACTGGGTAAACGTGATTATAGGTCTCCAAAATCTTTCATATTTAAGTTTACGGGGATGCAACCTCTCACTAGTGGTGCATCCATATTCTTCATCGGTCAACTCTTCATCTATTGCTACTCTTTTTCTTGATAACAACAATCTCAACTCATCCATGTATCGTTGGTTGTGCCCATTAGTTGGCAATAGGCTTGGATATCTTACTCTCTCTGGCAGTACGTTTGATGGGCAATTTTCAGATTTTCTGAAACACTTGTCTGGATGCTCATCAACTACGTTACAAGGTTTGGATGCTTCAAATAGCCAATTCACAGGGTTGTTGTCTGATCTGATCCAAAACTTCTCATCACTAACATACTTGAACCTATCTTCTAACCAGTTAGGTGGAACTATAAGTGACAAACTGTGGGAACTACCTATGCTTTACAAGCTAGATTTATCTTCCAATTCATTTAGAGGTGCTATCTCTGAAAAGATAGGAAATTCAAGTCTTGCTTATATAGATCTTTCAAACACCTCACTTGAAGGATTTCCTTTCAGTGCCAACATGTCAAACCTTTCTCAACATGTAGAGTATATTGATTTCAGTTCTTGCAAGCTAGGGCCTCGTTTCCCAAAATGGATACAAAAAATGAAAAGTCTTTTATATCTTGATCTTTCCAAGAATAGTATTTCAGACACAATATCCATAGAGTACTGGAACGAGTGGAACCCTTCTCAATTGCACTATTTAGATCTCTCTTTCAACAGAATCAGTGGGGTATTACCAGATTTATTATCAAACCTTACCTTGTATTCTGTAGATTTGAGTTCCAACAGCTTTTATGGTCCTATACCTGCTTTTCCAGCGGGTATCACTTTTCTAAATCTTTCGAGAAATAAATTCAGTGGTGGGATATCAATATTCTTATGCCAAGTATATGAAAGATTTGAGTTTCTTGACCTCTCACGTAACAGGTTAACCGGACAACTACCTGACTGTTTGTGCACTTTGACAGAACTAAAAGTTCTTAATCTAGGACATAATATTCTGTCAGGAAGGCTTCCTCCCTCTCTTGGATGTTTGGGTCAGCTCGAGACATTGAGTTTATACAACAACACCTTATTTGGAGAATTGCCCATGTCGTTAAAGAATTGCACCATGTTAAGTTTTGTCGATTTGGGGTCCAACAAGTTTTTTGGTAACGTGCCTATTTGGATTGGGGAAAACTTGTCAAGGTTGTATGTTCTTAGTCTAAGATCAAATAATTTTTTCGGAACCACCCCTTTACAAATATGTCAGTTAGCAACTCTTCAAATCCTAGACTTGTCAATAAATAAGCTTCATGGAACAATCCCTTCGTGTGTGAATAATTTTACTGCCATGGCTCAAAAAGGATCCTTTGTGAAACCAAATGTACATCATTATCAATGGCTACCTCATTATGCATTAACAGGAGGTTATGTTGAACCTTTTGATAATAGTTATATTGACCATCTGGTGATCGATTGGCAAGGAAAGGTGAACGAGTTTGGTAGCACTCTCGGACTGGTTAAGACCATTGATATATCAAGCAATAATCTCACAGGAAAAATCCCATATGAACTTTCTAATCTGTATGGATTGGTGGTCCTAGACTTATCACACAACGCTCTAGTTGGAGAGATTCCACAAGACATTGGTCAAATGGAAGAACTTTTAACTTTGAATCTATCTAGAAACATGTTTTCAGGAGAGATTCCATCAACCATGTCTAAGATGGATAGATTAAATGATCTAGATGTGTCTTATAATAACCTGTCGGGGAGAGTTCCGTCCAGCACTCAACTACAGTCCTTTCCTCCTGAAAGGTTTGCGGGAAATGCAGGACTATGTGGACTTCCCACATGGAAAAAATGTCTTGGAGATGTAGACTTAGGAGTACCACCTGTCGGAGAGAGTGTGGGTGATGGTGAAAGCACACATGAACTTTGGAAATGGTTTTATATTGGAGGGGCCACTGGTTTTGCAACTGCGTTCTGGATAGCATGTAGCGCTTTACTTCTCAATCGTCGTCTCAGACATGCTTTTTTCCACTTTCATAATTGCTTGAAGGATTGGGTGTATGTAACGGTGTTGGTGTTCATTGCAAGATTGCAAAGGGTTTCACGTGCATAGTGCTTCTTGTTTTCAGCTTTTTTTTTTCTACTTATTATTGTTCACATTATGTTGGTAGAGTCGTATTGTAATATCATGCTTTATTTGTATTTGTACAGGGGTTTTAAACTAAGGCCTTGTTATTAAAAAAATTGCCACTAACACAATGGGTGGCCATTTCCCCGTGTTGTGTAAAACACACCATCGTGACATGTTCACAACTTGGGTTGATGTCATTGTTTTCATAATTTCAACATTTGATTTAATCAATCCTAGTTGTGCCAGATATGCCATCCAAACACAATGATCAATTTATGCATTCAAAGAATAAAACTAAGGGGATTTGGTCGATATGTTATTTGCAAGAAAAGCATGTATAACAACCTGAATTGACTCCCACGTTACACTACTCTGTTGGACTAGATTTGTCGTCCTATAAATACCATGCATACGAAATGACATATTTTATTGCACAAAACAGAGTCTAGGATACTGCTGACTTGTTGTGACACACAAAAGTTAGCAAGTTAAAGCACTTGGTTGTTATAATTTTATGATTATTTAACTATGAGTACTTAAAACTCTGTTCTCTTTACGGATAACTTAAGTCTACTATATTTTGTTATTTGATTCATTGTAAATTTGATAATATAACTGATGTATTTGTAACTATAATTTACTCACTCAATTTTTTTAGTTTCTTAGTTTATGAAGGGTGATCCTCCGGTATCTTGATCGATTGTCAGAGTTTGATGTTTTTAAAGAGTCAAGATGATCACAACACATTGCGGTATAAACTTGCTTTTTATATAGGACCGTGCTTAAAAGATCCATGCATCTATCTTGAAGTTAATTCTAGCTAGTAACGTTTGTTTGATGTTTTTGTTAACTTTTGAATGGTCGATTTTATAACTTCTTATGTTCTTCTTAGTGCTTAATTTTATTACTTTTGTTTAAACCATCTTGTGTATTCCTTCTTAAATGTATCATAAATATACATTGTGACAATTTAGCAAGATTCAAGATGACAGCTTATTGATCTACGTGCTATTTTAACTTCTGCAAATTAAATGAATATCTTGCCCAAATAAATGATTTGATGTGGCATGAAATTTCTTGCAAGTTATAGCACTAGTAAACTATTACATTCGTTTATCAGTGATATAACTTTTACTAAATCTTTAGCCTTTAGTACTTCTGATTTTTTTAATGTTCTGCTTGTACAAAATCTTTATGTAGTTGTATGAACACCAACTTCTTGATGCATGTTGTGTATGTAACACACACTACGTAAGAACCCATCATGAAGAGGTAAGTCAAATCCTCTTAAACCCTTCACTTACAATACTTGATTGAAGTAAGTCTGATAACTTTGTTACTATGGAACTGTATGTACACCAAAAGTGGTTAATCAAGACATTTGTTACTATGTCAAAATGTGTCATGACTGGCAACTTGTTTAGACTGCATTGTTGTAAAAGTTGTAAAATTGGTTTTCAAGGAACACCTACTTTTCTTACCTTATAATGTTGACCAAAATCATATAAAATTGAAATTAATTAAATAACTTAAGTGCATGATTAAATTTCAGCTTTTCTGCCTTGTATTTAATACTCATTAAAAGGGCATTGTACTTCTTGTGTTATTCTTCTAGCACGAATGAGCAATTTATATGAAAAAAGGAAGAACTCTTAGATAGCGCGAATGAGCAATTCATAAGTACAATCCCAATGCCCATTCAAAGAATACTAGTGACATCCAAACTTCGCATGTGACTAGTCTTTGGAAAATGGCCAGTTGGCAACCGCAGATGCACAAAAGGTCATTATAACAATTTGGTCATCTTAGGCTGATCCTTAAATGGTCAGTTGGGAACTACGAGTACTCAACCAGAATTTCTTCACGAATTTAAATTTTTTGAAATTTTACTTACTTCCTCCGTCTCGATTTAAGTGTTCACAAGCACATTTTCTTCGAATGATGATATGTGTAATAATCTGTATATTTGAGTTAATAAATTGTCAATTTTACCCATGTATTAATACATATATTAAATGTAAATTGTGCAATATGAAAAATATGTAAGAGTAAAAATAATAATAAGAAGAAGAAACTACTACCTCCGTCCCAAAATTATTGTCCACAGACAAAAAACACACAGTTTTAGAAAAGTATCACTTTTACAGCTTTCTCTCTCTTACTTTTTGCATAAAGACAGTTTTACCCTTAATTAATTAATTTTTATCTTATTTAAAGTTTGTAATAATAACTACAAATAAGGGTAATATGGTAAACTTAATTTATATTCCCTATCCATTTATGGAAGTGGACAATTAATTTGGGACAACTGAAAAAAGAAAGATGGACAATAAATATGAGACGGAGGTAGTAGCAAATTATTACTTTTATTTATTGGGCTACCCTATTGACCCAAAATGTAACCAATCCAACCCAAAGCCTACACAAACCCAACTTAAAAACATTGACTTTGACCAACTTTTCACATCAATAAAAGCCCCCAAAAATCCGAAACCAATCACTCTTTTACAATCCCTAACCTCACACGCATTCCAATTTGGGGCTTTTCTTCTTCGATAATCAAACCCTAATTCAATCACATCAATGGACTTCGGACTCAACAAGAAACGTAGCCGTCCAGCTGCCGGAACTAACGGCAACTCCGGTTTCAAGAAATCCAAACAAGGTTAGGGTTTCGTTTTTTTTTTAATTTTTTATTTTATTTTTTTTTTGGTTAATTTTTTGGATCTGGGGTTTGGGTTTTGTTATATGGTTGATGGGTTTTGGTTTTTATGTTGGATTGATTGATAAAGTTTGTTACTTGGTGTAGATTTGTGTGTTTTTGGTATTCAATTGGGTTTTTAGGGTTAGGGTTAGGGTTAAAGATTGTTGATTTTTATTGGGTTTTTGTTTTTATTGTTGAATTGGGTTGTTTGGGTTAATGCCATTAGATTTAGGTATTCGGTTAAAGGCCGTTAGTTGTCGTAAGCGTATTTGTAGCTGTTATTGCCGTTGGATGTTTGTATAAGAATTAAGGTGTTTGGGTTTGGGTTAGTGCCGTTAGATTATGTTTGTATCGTTAGACTAGTAGTAATGGTGACCAAACCGAACACTGCCACCTCACCTTACATCAGCATTCACTCCCTTTACCAGACCCTGTAGTGGTAACCACCAAACTCATCACACAAATATACCCTGTAATACACTTGCACACGCACACACAAAAACAATCAAATTTGGTTCGGTAGTCTGGATGTTGTGTAGAGGGGAGAGATGTGTAGAGGTGCTCGACGCGTCATGGTGGTGCCACTTAAGGCAGCCTCGCGGGAAGGAGCAATGCATAATGGCCAGTCTTAGAGTTTTTATTTGTTATACATATGTCTGTTTCTTTTATCGAGTTGAGGTGTTAAATGGTCTTATAAATTATTAGGGTTTTGATCTTCAAGAAAGTTTGTTTTGTGAGGAAATTAGTGATTAGCATTGTCGAACAGTTATCAAAAAGATTTGATGAATTCCATCATGTTTTTCTAGTTGAATAAGTATCATCTATTTTCTTCTAAAGAAGAGCTGTTTAGCTTTAAGAAATCGGTGATAAGTTATGTCGACGTTGAATTCCTATTGTGTTTTCGGGTTGAAATAGTTATTAAATTTGTTATTATGAAGAAATTTTGTAAATTTACTAAGTTTTGGAAAATTAACTAAGAAAAGGTAATTAATGTGATGTAACAGACACGGAGTCGTTTCAATCTGGTTTAGGAAGCAAATCGAAGCCATGCACAAAGTTTTTCAGGTTAAAATTCTAACTTGGCTTAAAATCAATCTGGTAAATTTAATTATATTTATATCTTTTGTAATAAGGTATTTTGATTTAATGGACAATGGTTTCTGGATTAAAAGATGTATATTATATGGACTAATGGATTGGAAATCTTAAGTTTTGATACAGGTTATATTACTCTTCAATCTTTATATAATCGAGATAACAACCATGATAACAAGGAGAACAGAACAGAACTACAGTAATGGTTGTTTCATGAAAGTACTTTGAATAAAAAAGTGCTCGATATATACTATTTCATGCAAATCTTTGATATATCTAAGTCTATATACATCAAACTCTATATTTCTATTTTGATTCTAATGCTAAAAGAGCCGTTTGGCAAGTAAATGTATCTGATACATATGAAATTTGATACTCTTGGATGTTCTTTCTTTAAAGTGTGCTAATCTGAAAAAAAAATTATTGGTCAAGATAACAAATATAAGCACATTGATTTATTCAGTTCTTCTGGTGTTCTTTCATTCAAGTATGCTTTTTATGAAAAAAAATATTAAACAATATTTTATTGTTAGGCTTCTATGCTAGCAATTCTATTGTTTTGTTTTCTCTGCCATTACTTGTAAATAAATTTGCTTAGCTAGATTAGTAGGGAAAAGAACCTTCTTTTTTGTGTTTAGTATTATCACTGACGCTGGATACTATCAGCACTGATATTCTGATTCAGATTTTGTGATATATGTTAACTCCATATTGTGCAAACTCTACATAAAAACAACACAGGAACATGATATCTGAATGTGTAGTTTCGCATTGGGAACATGCAATTGGCTATCTTTTAAAATCTGCGATAAATTTGTATATGCAGTCGACCATTGGATAAAGATTTTGCATCAATACTGAGGGTTCCTTTTTTCCGAATTTTGACACCATCTTTCCTTTCCATTTTGATGTGCAGTACTTCTGGATGTCCATTTGGCGAGGGATGTCATTTCCTGCATTATGTACCTGGAGGGTTTAAAGCTATTAATCCAATGTCAGGTGGCAACCCCTCTCTACCTCCAACCGTCAGAAACCCTGTAGTTCCACCTTCCTTTCCAGACGGTTCATCTCCACCAGCTGTCAAAAGCCGCCTCTGCAGCAAATACAACACTGCAGAAGGATGTCGGTTTGGTGACAAATGTCATTATGCACATGGAGAATGGGAATTAGGAAAACCAACAGTCCCGTCACACCATGAAGATCCACGGTCCATGGGCCCACCACCTGGAAGTAGATTTAGTGGGGCACCACGAATGGGTTTTAATCCACCACAAGAAATAGCTCCCGCAGGCTTTGGAGCCTCTGCAACAACCAAAATCAGCGTTAATGCTTCACTTGGTGGGCCAATCATTGGTAAAAATGGAATCAACTCTAAGCAAATCTGTCGTATGACGGGTGTCAAGCTCTCAGTAAGAGACCATGAATCCGACCCGAACCTGAAAAACATTGAGCTAGAGGGTACATTTGACCAGATCAAAAGAGCGTCTGAGATGGTTCAACAGCTTATAGTAAACTTAACCGCAGCAGCTGGACCACATCAGCAACAAAAGTCGTTTGGGAAGCCTGGAGGTGGCTTTGGTGGGCCTGCTGGGAATTTCAAAACTAAGCTTTGTGAAAACTTTACTAAAGGGTCGTGTACTTTTGGTGACAAGTGTCATTTCGCACATGGAGCTGAAGAGTTGCGTAGTTCAGGAGTTTGAGATTCTGACACTTATCAAGATTTGATAAGAACATGTTTCGCAAATGTTGAGGATAGTCGTGACTTTGGAAGTCGCTAATGAGATTTAAACTAGGTTCCTTCTATTTTTACCATTTCATTGTTAGAAATTTGTTGTTAATCTCGCTTGTTATTTTTTTTCTTGTCTTTCCTGATATTTGTGTTGCTAGCATTGTGTCATGGATGAGGATACCATTGGTTGATAACTCGAGCCTAAGAGCTCTTCATAGACTCGCTTTAATGCTCCTAGCTTTAGTTTGGTTTTGTTAAGTTCTGTTAGTATCTTAAACATACGAGCAATTATCTTAATAACGTCGTATTTACCCAACGCCTTTATTGCATGTTTTGGATATATATCATATTTCCAAATCATGGGTGAGCATATACGAAATTACCCCAGTTGAAAAATTATTGCGACGCAACTATAAACGTAGTTAGTAGTAGCCATGGTGAGTTCAGACATGAATGCTAGATGAAGTCTTTAAAGCGTAAAGATGGGTCGCGCGTTGGTTTAAGTTCTGCAAGTTTGCTAAGAACCCGTAACAAACTTCGGACCCAACAAGATCCTCTAATTTTTATCTAATCCAAGAATATCCAATAATGACTTATTAGGTCAGCTCTCACCTAACAAGAATTAGAAATGGTCTATTGGTTATGAAAAGTCAACTCAAATATCAACATCCTGGTTTCGTATTCAGCACCTATTGACCCATTTGCACTGTCAATCTCATTCTTCAGAAGAAAAAAAAAATGGATAGAGAACAAGACCAAATGCAATTTTTAGGCTTCTTTGGCATATTCAAAGAGAGTTTTAAAATCATCATTTCATGGAGGAAAATCTTCTCCCAAATAACCATAACCCTCATCTTACCTTTAACCTTTGTTTTCTTGGGACATCTTGAGATTTCGAATTTATTGTTTCGTGACATTAAACATACTGAATATGAAAAGGATGTCACACGGCGCGGTACCAAAAGGTACAACAATCTTTCTGACACACTCTCATCCGAATGGATCACTTTTTCCCTTTTCAAGGTTGGATACTTCGCCATCTTTCTCATCTTATCCCTTTTGTCAACAGCTGCAATCGTTTACACGATTGCATCTGTTTACACGGGACGCGAGTTGACTTTTAAAAAAGGTCATGAGCGTCGTCCCAAAGGTTTGGAAAAGACTCATGGTCACATTCTTGTGCATGTTTGCGGCTTTTTTTGTGTATAACTTTCTAGCACTTTTGCTCATGGCTATCTTAATAATATATTTACCTTATCCATTTGGGACCGTCTTCTTTATCATAACCTTGATCATATACGTGATGGGGTTCATTTATATGACTGTGATATGGCAGCTAGCAAGTGTGGTCTCAGTTCTTGAGAGCTCATATGGGTTTGAAGCTATGACAAAGAGTATGGATTTGATCAAGGGAAATCGAGCCGTTTCCATTTCGATTTCCTTGATTTTGAATGTGTCATTTATACTTGTACAAGTTTTATTTGAATCGATGGTTGTCCATGGGAGTTCGATTGAGACATGGAGGATAGGGTTCGGTGTCTTGTGTTCCTTATTGCTTTTGACTTCGTTTCTATATGGGCTTGTCATCCAAACGATGATCTATCTCGTTTGCAAATCGTATCATCATCAAAACATCGACAAAGGAGACTTGTCAAACCATCTTGGAAGTTATCTAGGTGAGTACAAGCCTTTGAGTGGAGATGTTCAGTTAGAACAGTATCATGTTTAAGCCAAGTCTTTGTGTAAATTTGATTTATATTGTGCCTCATTTACCATTGTATCATTAAATCTACTTATTCACCTATTTATTTCTTGGAATGGCAAACTGCTTAAGTTATATTTTTATGGCACAAAAATCATAGTGTGACTCAATTTACAATTTCACTAGTAGAAAAGTGTATTTTAATTTAATCCCCAGATATAACAACAATATTGCCTCTATATTGCTTTAATTTTTGTTCAATCACAAACATTACAAGTCTCAAAATCGCAGGATTCTACCCCAAAAAAGCATAACTAAAAAGTTGTATCAAGATCAATCACATTTAAAAGGCAAGAACAGCAGTAAATCGGGCTATCAGAAGATCTCCCTAGTTAGGTTGCTGTCTTCCTTTTTTTGGACCTATTCTTATTACGAAAGTTCCCCTTCCTTTTTGAAGCTTTTCCAGACGGCTTCTGCTTCTGTTTTCCATTTTTCAAAGGCTCAACTTGCTTCTTAACATCTTCTATTTCAGTAACATCGTCGTCATCACTCATCAACTCTTCTTCATCTGAACTAAGAACAAAATCTTCAACAACATCTTCATCACCAGCAGCATTTTTACCAGCGCCCTTCTTCTGTTTCTTCCCCTTCTTTTCTTTTTTATCCTCTTCAAGATTCTTAGTCCTATAACTCAACCAATATCGGCTTTCTTAGAATTATACATTTAAAATAGCAGGAATTGCATATATATCCCTCCAAAAATTCAAAAAGTACAAAAAGTATAAGAACACGGTAAGAGGTTGAAGAAAACATACTTGTGGTCCCCACTCGGTAACCATTCTGAACTAAAGACATCAGCACCTTCCACACCAAGATCAACATCATCATCATCATCCACGTCATCATCACTGTCGTCGTCGTCATCATCATGCTTCGATCTTTTCTTACCAAATATAGAACCTTTTTCACCCACGATTATACTGGAAACAGGTGCAACAAATCTTTAGCAAAACCCAAACGGAATTTCTTGTATGATATTGAAACCAATAATTTGACATTTACAAACCTGGATTCAACCAGTGCGTCATTTCTTTGTTGTGCTTTTTGACGCAGTGTAGCGACATATTTAGACAGAGGACTGATACCCTTCTTTTTCTCATCCTGTTTCATGTCAAGATCCATTATTTATGAGACTTAGAGCATATGTTATAATTGTGACCCAACCACCCACGTTGGTCAATTTGGCTTATAAATTTGATTTTTAACATATAAAATGGGTAACAATACATGAAAAACAGGTGAAGGTGTGACACAATTGAAACCGTTTAAATTGGGATCATTCAAATAATTAAAACCTCTTAAACAATATCATCAAATTATTACACTTACTTTTTGGGAATCTGTTGCATTAAATATTAATAGTACAAAATTAAAAAAAAAAAAAAAAAAAAAAAAAAAAAAAAAAAAAAAAGTAGTACAAAACGAAGAAAAAAAATGAACACAAAGTAGAAAAGATAAACGGTAATAAGAGAAATGGAGAATAGAAACCTCCATAAATGATGATGAGGCAGGATCATTTGGTAAATGTGTAATCAACATTCGTTTTTTGTTAGTGAACTCACAATTGGCCTCAATCTGCATTGTAAAACAAATTAAGATATAAATTCACATAATCTACCAGTGTCAAACAAAACAGTGGCAGAGAAGAAAAGTGGGCCCACCTCACGAATGAATTGTCTCATTTCACGACGAAATCTATCAACTTTTGTAGATTTGCAGAAATTACGCAAGCGAACAGCAGGAACAAAAGAAAGCTCAAAGAACGCCGGTGAATAACTCCACTGTGCTAAATGTTCAGCAAGCTCTTCAATTATAGAGAAAACAATTGCTTCTTGAAAAGATCGTGTCTTTATAGTTGCCTTGTTAACCTGATAATTTCAAATCATTTAAAAAGTGAAAATTAAATACCCGTATGATTAGAGGTGGTAACTTTGACCCATTTTGTTATGAGTTTCTCGAAAAGGTCAAGCGAATAAAGATCATAAACATGTCAATTGGGTGGAGCGGAGAACAAAACTACAAAAAGTCTGAACACTTTCAAGAATTCAACCCATCCAAAAAGTACCCGTTTTTACCAGTAAGATAAATTAATATAACAAATGGTTACCTTTAGTATAGTACGTAAATCAACAGCATTTCCAACACCACCAGAAGGCGGTTTATGTAACTCTTTCATATCAAGCATATCTGTAAGAAGAACAGCAACTGGAATAAAAGTATTTGTAGCAGAAGCAATCTGATTCAGCATTCTAATGCAACGTATTCTGAGTGGAATATTTCGAGCAGTCGGTAGCAAACGAACAGCTCCAGAGATTATTTGGGTCAGTGGATACGCAAGTGGCTTAAAATCAGCTTCTGTGCCGTATGCACAAATAGCTCCAGTCCATAGTTGTAGACAGTTCATATATTTCCAATCATATACTCTTCTGGAAGTGTCCTATCAAACAATGTAAAATGTTTAATACAAAGTTTAAAGGATTATCATAATTACATTTGTTAATGAGAATCAAATGCGAGTAGCGGCCTGGATAATCACATGATTGATTTAATACCTTTCTTTTTGTGGTAAGGGCATCCTGTAAATACATAGCTAATTGTCGTATGAAACCAAACGCATGTTGATATGCAGATGGAAGATCAACTCTGAAAAGCTCGTTGACACAATTTGCAAGAAATTGTACATGTTGAAGTTTGGTTGCGTTCACAAAACGGCAGTTAAGGACATACGCTTTGTATATTCCTTTAAAGCACTCATCTATACAATCCGAACCAAGCCGAATGCATATATCTCTTAGAAACAATAACGAGACTATTGGTAATGCACCACCACCGGTACCCCAAAAATGAAGTACCACCTGAGAACCAAACAGAAATAGAAGATAATCAATATTAATTTATTTTATCTGTAATAAACAAATAACATATTATACGAGTAAACGGTTAAACAATATCTATTAAAGTAAAATAACTTTTTTTATAAAATAAACTTTTACATTTTTAGTGACTTTCAATCCATTTTACCCATTTCATTTTCAACTAAACTGAGCTCAAATTAACCCTTTTTTTAGGTAAATGGGTCAAATTGTCACCTCAAAAAGTACTAGTTTGAAACTACAAAGCTTTAAAAGAATCAGAAATAAAATGACAAAACTGAATGAGAAGAAACATAATAAAAGACATATTTTTTAACATAATAAACGATAAAGTTTTCAGTATGAGGTCCATATGTGCCGGTTCGGGTTAACCCATCAACACTCTTTTTGACTGCTAAACCCGTTTCATTGGCTAAAAACAGCTCAAATGGGCCAAATTATTTAGGTATATGTCATCTCTAGAGTGCTAATTTCAAATTACAGATAATAAAATCAAGCAGAAAAAGCATACCAAAATTGAATGAGAAAAATAAATAATTAAAAGTCAAACCATACCTTTATATACTTCCTTAGTATGCTTGGAAAAGCAGCAAGAAACAAAGATGAGAACTTTAGACGTCGTACAGTAAAAGCTATCATATCCGTATCAGTCATTTGGTTCAAAACATGAAGAGCATTACTAAGATATCCTTTCACTAAATGGCTATAGTTCTTCCATGCTCGTGTGTTCATTAATTCAAGAATCATTTCCTTTTTCCCGCCAGAAAGTGGAAGCTTAAAGATTGTTCTAAAGATTCCATCCGCTTCGCTTAACACAAATGACAGGATTTTATTGAAGACGGGAAATGACATGGAGCTCAACTTTGACTCATTATCCTCGTCACCACAATGACAGGCATGGCGAAAAGCTCTCATAATGCTACGAATTGCTCCTATTTTCCGCTCTTTTTGAATTGCTTTAATCCATGTGTCTACCATTTCACTTGTTATAGTTTTTATTTCTTCTTTTTTTGCTAAACCATCAGACTGATCCATTGGATCATCTTCTTGTCCGTCCTCGTCTTCTTCCTACAAACAATCACATGAATTTAAGTATATTACAAACAATCATCTAACGAGAAGAAAAACATATCAAGATTGGTTAAGAAGCACTCAAAATGTGCTATATATATGTTGTGTGAAGAATGAATAAACACCAAACTAGTGATTCAGTAATTACTTTCTGAATCCTAGGATAACGGTTCTCAACTTTAAGATGGTTTTGTCACCTTATAAAAAATATATATTATAGAAAGGATGAGTGTCCAAACTTTTAGTTTCTTTTTCCGCAAAACCAGATCTCATTCCTAAAACAATGAATATGTAACAAATTGACATATAGCCTACCTCTTCGTCGAAGTCAAGAAGCTCTTTGTCATGTTCTTTCAAGAAATTAAAAAACTCTGGATCCTGTAAGAAACAACCATAAAACAAGATTCAATCAACACTCGAAGTCTCAAACTCTAGCACAACACAAAAAATATAAACAACGAAATAAATTTTCCAAAACATGTTTTTGCAAACTTACCAAAACTTCTTATACCATATTAATTTCAGGAACTGTAATGCCACTAATGGTTGAAAGCTAAGTAACAGACATCAATAAGAATAATCATACTCCATACATTTACTAAAAGGTCTATGCTAAATTTAATTCAAACTTTATATGAAAACAAATAATAAAAATAAGGATTCACACAAAAACGAACGGTTTATACAAATGTATGCTGCAACTACTGAGGGTTTCAAATACACAATATACCCTTAAAGTGCATTACTAGCCACAGTGCAAATTATACACACAAGAATGGGAATTAAGAAAACCAAAACATCATATACTATAACCCCTACAGAGTGTTTGGGGTTACATATTTGTAGCTTATTTCAGGTGTTTGTGTTTATAGCAAGCTTATGCAGAATTCGAAAAGCCTTTTGGTTTATAAGCTTATCAAGTTGAGCTTATGGCCTTAAATAAGCTTTAAGCTCAACTTGATAAGTCTATAAGCTGAAAAAAGTTGGCTTAAGAGCTTTTCCATATTTACATAAGCTCATAAGTCAGCTATATAAACCAAAACAAGCAGCCCTCAAATATACATAATTAAGCAAAAACAAGCTAATACACTGATATCTCTCCAATCAGGGGGGTGTTCGTTTAAGTTTATTTTGGGATAACGAGCTTATGTGGTTTTGGCTTATATTCAGTTTAAGTTTTTTTGGGATAACAAGCTTTTGTGCTTTTGGCTTACATTTCATAAAGCTCATTTTTTCCGGCTTATTTTGAGACTTGTGGGCTTATAAAAGCTTATTATGACATAACATAAGAAGCTTATATAAGCTCATAAGTTTCAAAATAAGCCAGAAACACATAAGCTTATAAGCCCAAACAATAAACCCAAACAATACGCAAATACAATCAACACCCTTAATACACCTACACTAAAAAAACAAAAATTCAAACTTTTCTAAAAAAACAGCTTATAACAATCAAGGGTTTAAACAAAAAGCTTAAAGGGTCACTAAAAGTGCTGAACATACACCCAGACAACACACAAACACAACCCCAAACACCCTTAATACACCTACACTAAAAACAACAAAAAATCCCAACTTTTTACAAAACAGCTTATAACAATCAAGGGTTTTAACAAGAAGCTTAAAGGGTGACCAAAAAAGCTCACTTTTTCCGAAAGCCTTTGCAATTGACTCTTATGCTCTTTCGCATTTTCCACAGCTTTTACAGGTACTTCTTCTGCAACATCTTCCATCTGTTCATCTTTTTTAGAACCCTTCTTCCTCACTTTCTTATCTATAAAATTATAAAAAAGAGATTAGTATAAATAGTATCAAAAGGCTATAAGCTTGAAGAAGCTGGTATAGAGTATAAAAACAAACCTTTTTTGTTTGAACCCATGTTGGTTATGGAGGGTGGCCGGAGTATGGTGACGATACGGCGGAGGAGAAGGGGATAAAAGAGGGTTTATGAGTTATTGAGATTTTGTTTTGGGCCTATTGATAGTGAAGTGAAGTGTTGTTGGGGTTTATGGCTTGTTGGGCTTTTTTCGTGGTTATTTTAGTCTTTTAGTATACTAGATATTTGACATAGACTAAAGGGGTGTTCATGGATCGGGTAATATCCACGATAACCGAAAACCGAAACCGAATCGAACCTAAAAAAATTGAACCGAATTTGTAACCGAACCGAATCGAACTAAATATTCGGTTATCGGTTTGGATATGGGTTTAGCAATGAGAACCGAAAACCGAAAATATATAAATATATATATATATATATTTTTATGTATTTATATATAAAAATAATCACTAAAAATCTTTTTTAGCATAAATATAACATTATTTAAGCTTGAAAAAAAATTTGTTTTAAAAATATATATAATTAAATGACAAAATTATTAAAATCACGTAATTCGGGTTATTCGGTTCGGTTTTCGGTTATTCGGTTCGGCTTTCGGTTCGGTTGAATCAAATTTGAATTCGGTTCGGTTCGGTTTTCAGTTTGACCCAGAAAAAAAATTAACCGAACAAACCGAACCGAATAAACCGAATAACCCGATAACCGAACCGATGAACACCCCTAATAGACTTAGGTGTTCTTTGTTTTTCAAAAAACACCTCTTAACAACATTTTAATTTATGTTAAGAGCGTTTGTTTTTTTTTTTTTTTCTGATCATTAAAAGTAAGAGGCATAAAACTCTTATTGAATTAGATGTGAATGGGGTGTCTTAATACCTTTTAATATCTTATTATTATTATTATTATTATTATTATTATTATTATTATTATTATTATTATTATTTTTAAGCTTTGTTTTTCATATTAAAGTATTAAATATAATCATTGCATTTATTTTATTATATAAAGAATGTATAAAATGATATGTGACAATTCATATTTTTTTTCAATTTGAAGGGTTCGGTTTCAGATTCATATATCTCAACTTTAACGCGAGCCATATAATTAATCGTTTTAAAAAAGTTCAATTTAAACTCTGACACATTTATTTTTGTCAAATAAACATCAAATACTTTTAACTTTAAATCAATTAGTATATTATAGAATTTGTTTTCTTATATTTAATAAACTTTATATATCGTGCGACTGTAATGGTTTTATATTTATATTGTAAAACCTGATAGTTTAACATATTTAGACAATTTTAGAAAAACAAACAGTTTTATTTGAGTCAGATTCAGATATCTCAGCCACTTATTCAGATTAAGATGAGAATCAGATTCAGACTTTTCTACCGCATATTCAGATTCAGATGTGCGAATCAGATTCAAATTCAGAGCTTCTTAATAAATAAACAACACCTTATTTATGCACATGGTTGCAAAAACTGCTAGGCGCTAGTCGAGATGTCGACCATAGCCTAATGCCTGATCGGCCTAGGCGGGGCGTAGGTGTGGTTTAGACTGATTAAACTTTTATATATATAAATTTTTATCATCTACAACAATTACATCACAAAGATCTGACCAAAGAAAAAAAAAATACTTAATTTAAAATTTAAAAACCGTTTTGACTGCCACTAACTGGCTTTGACAACCATTGACGGGATTTGACCACCTTTGATCGGCATGTTAACCGGCATTGACATTTTCTTGGCCGCCTAGTGTAAAATTGAGGTTGCTGGTGGCCACTGCGCTGCCTAGGCGGGCTTTTTAAAATATTGATTAGGCATAATGACCTGTTAAACGTAAATAATGTTAATGTTAGCTAGACTATATTTTGTAGGTAAATCATAATAAGTTTTGATTGATAGTAAATAAAATATATTTAGCTCTTACTCTTGATTATTGACTATCGTCACGCACATCTTCTCTAAAAAAAATGTTAAAAAAAAAAAAGGTATACATTTTCCGTATATTACACAACCATTTTTTCAGTTTCTCACCCTAACTAAATTTCACAATTTTACTAACATATTTGAATTGGTCAAAAATTATGTCATCTCACCCTAGCCTGCCTCAACTTGACCTCTACCAAAAGCTACCCTTTTTAACACGTACGACTTTCCCAATTAACCTAGACCCACATTACGCTATCTCTAAACATGTACCATGTCGATCTAAAAGATATGCGATGTAGAAAACAAATTTCGGACCTAGAGCGAAATTTGATACACTTAATAATCAATAAGCATTAATAGAAATTCTCATTGGCTAAAAAATTCTAATATCTCAAGTTCAACCAAGTGACATATACATACAACATAAGGGAACAGAAAAAGCAAAAAACACTGACCACAGTAACAATCAAATATAAAACAAAAAGGTTATTTAACCACACTGTTGACATAATTACGGTTAACCCGATACTGAAACATTTAAAATAACCTTTAACCCGACAAACCTGGGACAAACCTAGGCTTTACAACTCGGGTGCAATTTTGGTTACTAACGGACGGGTTTTGCTAGTGGGAAGTAACCAGCTTGCTCATTTTTAATGTTTTTAAAAAATACAAATTATTAACACATCACTGCGCCGTAACATATTCCAATATGTGTGTTCAAAAGAAAAACAATGAAAATGGTTAATTCTAATACAAATGTTTTATGTGGTTTAGCTTTTGATGATGAACCTGCGTAGTGACCAAAACAAATTTGTGCCAGTCTCATTTCGAATTGTAAGCATTAGGGAGGTTGTTGCTCCAATTGTTGATGACCGCAACGATATTTGGTTGTTTAACCAATTAGAGAAAAGAGTGCTATAGGGCGAGACTGCTGAACTTCCACCTTGATCATCACCAAAAGCCGACACAGCCATTTTCCGTTTTTCTTCCTGCAAAAATCAAAACCACAATTAAACAGTAAATACTGAAAACACCTATAACGAAGCACATTGCCACTAACATCATGATCTATTGGTTTTACACATCTAGAGGTGTTCATTTCAACCCACCCATTTATAAATATTCTAAATTAATTTAGAGTATATTGCAGTAATAATGAAATAGCTTACCAATATTTACCCATTTTGAACCATTGGCCAACCCACCCTTCTTGTGAGCTTAAACATTTCATTGTGAAAGTTATCACCCCCTTTGGAACTGAAGAATACCTTAAACATATATGCACACAAATAAGAAATCCAAACACCCTTTAACCAAGAGCTAAAAAACAACAACGAAATTAAGTACCTGTAATTGATAACAACTTTTATATATTTTTATTTGAGGAATTAATATCTAGGCTTTGTTCATGGGTACGTAGATGCATATCATATCGATTATTTTAAATCAGAAGATGTTAAACCATATTTTCTGCAAGTATGTTATCTAGAATTCGGTTAAAAGCAGTAGGGTCTATGTGATGGTTTTCATGCACTTTATTATAACACTTGTATCATCATTTTATGGCAGATAAAAAATAAACTAAACAACTTGTACTAACATAAAATGTTTTTACAGTAGAGGGACCAACTTGCTTATCTATGGAGATAATCTGGAAAAAAAAAAAGAAGTTAAACGTGAAATGAGCAAATCCTAACACTACACAGGCATGGACGGAACTATGTAGGGGCAGGGGAGAGTCCCCCCCCCCCCCCCCCCCCCCCCCCAAAATTTGCGGAACCTAGTATAAATATTATAAGTTTTAAGAGTAATTTAGTTGAGGTTACAAACAAATCTCCGATTCGGCCCTCCCAAAATAAATTCGTGCCCCTCAAAAAAATGTTTAAGTTCCGTCTATGTACACAGGTGTTTGTTTTAGCTTTCTATGGAGCTTATAAGCTTAAATAACCCACATCAGCTGTTGAAGTATTTTGATATAAGCTTGTAAGGTCAGACTTTTAAGCTTAAGTAAGTCTCTAAGCTTATTCTCCCCTTTTTACCATAAGCTAATCCAAACGGTCAATATAACCATTTATAAGCATGTTCATCATAAATCATAAGCTTAAGCGCAACAAGTAAGCTTAAACAAATGCCCCCTACTTAGTAATTCTTAAGGTTCTTTGTAACTAACTATAAAAAAACAGCAAAATATCCAAATTTTTCTAAAAAAACAGCTTATAACAATAAAGGGTTTTAACAAGAAGCTTAAAGGGTCACCAAAAAAGCTCACTTTTTCTGAAAGCCTTTGCAATTGACTCTTATGCTCTTTTGCATTTTCCACAGCTTTTACAGGTACTTCTTCTGCAATATCTTCCATCTGTTCATCTTTCTTAGAACCCTTCTTCTTCACTTTCTTATCTACAAAATTATAAAAAAGAGATTAGTATAATAGTATCAAAAGGCTATAAGCTTGAAGAAGCTGCTATAGAGTATAAAAACAAACCTTTTTTGTTTGAACCCATGTTGGTTATGGAGGGTGGCCGGAGTATGGTGGCGATACGGCGGAGGGGAAGGGGATAAAAGAGGGTTTATGAGTTATTGAGATTTTGGTTTGGGCCTATTGATAGTGAAGTGAACTGTTGTTGGGGTTTATGGCTTGTTGGGCTTTTTTTCGTGGTTATTTGAGTCTTTTAGTAAGCTACATATTGAGATAGACTTAATGGTTGCAAAAACTGCTAGGCGCTAGTCGTGATTTAGACGGATTGAACTTTTTTATATATAAATTTTTTCGTCTACAATAATTACATCACAAAGTTCATTTTTATACATCATTTAAAAACAACATCCGGCCAGTTGAGAGAAGAAGAAGAAGGAAAAAAAAAAAAAAAAAAAAAAAAAAAAAAAAAAAAAAAAAAAAAAACTAATTTAACTTTTGAAAAATGTGTTGACCGCTGCTGACCGGATTTGAACACCGTTGACCAGCGTGTTAAAAAATTTGGCTTCGAGTAAAAAATTTGGCTTCGTCACTAATTTAACTTTCGAATTCCATGTTTATTTATTTTGGCGCACCCGAGTAAAAAATTTGGCTTCGTCACTGATTTTCCGTATATTACACTGCCATATGTTTCAGTTTCTTATACCGCCAACGAAACACTTGACAATCACCCGAAATTGTCATCCATTACGAAATCTCAAAAAATCGCTAAGGGGGGTGGCAACCTTGCCACAATATACCTCAACATCAAGCAAAATGAACCAATAAGATATTGTCAACACTGTTCATGCAACACCATACCTCATCTTCATTTTTTAGTGGCAATCTTGATGCAAAAAAAAACTAATTATATATATATATATATATATATATATATACTAGCTTTCTAAGCCCGCCCGATGGGCGGGCATGTCTTCTAATTATCGTTGGCAATTAAATGAAGACAAGGCAATGAATAAATGTAGTTGCGTTAACTATAACATGTTAAAACTCAGCTGTGAAATGATCTCGTGAGGTTTCCGTGTTATGCTTTATGCTTTATAATTGACTGATATTTCACAACTCAATGCAACTTATGTTTCTTAGTTTCCAAAGAAAAAAAAAGGAAAATAGGAACTCACACTTGCTTAAGCGTTGACCTAAAACAGAACCTAACTTGGCTTAACTTTTTTGTAGCACTTACATATATGTTGCTAAAGTGGCAAAGACATCTTTTTGAATACCAATTGTGCGAAAACTTCAACCTTTTTCATTGAATAAGCTAGCTTAATATTAACTATACGGAAAACAATGAACAATTACTGTTAAATTTAAAGAAGGTTTTGTTCCGCTATATTTGGCAATACGATTTTCCTAGAAAACACACGCTATGCAATCAATATTCGCACAAATAAGTAACTTAGTTTGACTGGCCTTGTCGCAAATCACATACCATATAAATCTCCTTGCATCATGTAGACTATTAAGCTATAAGTCGTAAATCAAATTAGCAATAACATACCTCAGGTACCATCCAACGGTAAGTCCCAGTCTCGGTAGTCATCATTTCAGTAACAGTTTCTTCCTTTGCAATACCAAAATCTATAAGTTTCACATATTTATTATTCGTAGCTAGCAACTCGCCAACCTCTACTCGAAGTACTATTGTTTATCCAAACCCATTATGACCCATTTCTTATAATAGAACTATTGTTTATTTAAATCGATTTGACCCGTTACCCAACCTGCCCATTCCCCCGAATTTAGATTTAAAATTATCACTCGAAGAACATGTCCGATTCTAACAAAAGTATAATAGAACCTAGTATCAAGTCGCTTAGGGAAGGCTTTGTTCCACATGTGAGCAACATATGCAGGCTGCATTTGATTCCACACAATCATGAATGAAGCAACCTGTATCATGATCACCACCCCTGTATCCCTGGTCACCACTCCATTTATCATGCCCTTTCTTCATTTAAATTTCTTCCTCAAAGTAGTAGGAATCAATGCACAAAGTAGCAGGAGCCAAAGTACAAACTTTCAGGAATCAATCCATTTAATTGGGATAAAGAACTGCATAAAGTAGTAGTAATACAAATGATTAGGCTCAAGTCATGACTAACAGTCTTAGAAAAAACATAAATAATTTTCTAAAGAATTGGAAAATACCTTACACCAGTTGCATGATAAAATACAAAGAACAAAGGAAGGTTTCATGTATCTCTTTATATCCTAATGTGACAGAAAACTACACAATTCTCCGAATGCATCTCCATTAGGATGAACAGCAAAAACTAAGCGCAGATGCTACAAAAGCGGCCTTATGATTAACTATACATATATTGAAAGGGTTTTTCGTATTGCTTACGTAAGTGCTTGTGTGCACTAAGCAGTTTTTAGTGTTTGGTAAAAACTCCATATCTACTAATTTTAGTCTCGATAAGCACTTGCAATAATCCGTTAGTCACTCACAGTAGGTTTGAATGCCTGATATTGTCCAAGAGCAATGATTTAATACATGAGCATATGTATTAACATCGGAACCCATGTGATCAGCTATAGATTTGGCAAGTACTTACCGGTCTATGTTTCCCCATTGTAACACAATCTGCATTTAAATCATCAGATCGATTTTGTTTGCAAATTACAGACTTCTACTCTAAATTCCTTCTATCCTATACCTCTGAAGTCGTCCATGAATGTTGAGAATGATGAAACTGGTGATTGTTTTTTATTTGAATATCATGCATGTAATCTTTACACCTGCATTTGCATACATTTTGGTATGTATAGTGCTCCAATGCACCTTTTAAGGTTGTAATTCTTATGATCCCAAAAAGAATAAAATGAACATATGCATCTGTTCCTTCCATAATACAGCTTACTATGTATATTAATCGGGCAAGCAGTTAGGAGAATATGGTAAAACCTAATAAACAATCGGGTTGCTGCATTAAAACTTAAGAAGTCAGCATAGCATAATGATGTAGTCATAAGTAAATTAACCTACGACAAGTTGGAAAAGTCAAACCAACAGGCGACAATTCCTGATGAGTAATGATGTACAAATTTGTTGCAGACCAAAATATATTGAGATAAAGGTCATTGCATAACAGGCGACAATTCCTGAATTTTTTTAGACTTCGGCTGCAGAGAAGACACACAAATGTTAGATATCAGTAGCACAATGATTAGAGTCTGAAAAATAGGTCAGTAGAATGGGACATGTACATGTATTAATGAGAACACCAGAAGAACGAAAGGGAATTACCTGTGCACTTAGTGTTTTACCATTTATATTATATGAACTGAAAAAAGGAAAATTAACTGATGAGTCCAAAGATGATTGCTATGAGATTTTCATTGTCGTAACTACAAAGAAAACTCAAGATTTGATGATTTTTGTAGAATGAGCAATCGACGTTTTCAGAGAAACCCACATCAGACTTTCTATAAGTTGTAGTAAACACCGCCTTCACAAAGTGATCAAATAATGCATGTACCCTAAGTTTACAAAATAATAATAGATGTATTTAAAAAAAATTAAACACCCATGTCTTCACTTTTAAAATGAAAGCCCAAGCATTCCCTGAACCAATTCGCTTTCAACTCTAAAGTGAATATGTATGCATACCTAAGAAAGAATGTTATATGAAACCACTCAAAACTTAATCCCAACGAAAGAATTTCCAAGTTTGATTACTTAAAAAGTAAATCCTCTTAGTCACCAAAGAAGTTGTATATCCATTTACCTCTAACTCAACATTAGTGCATGTGGGATGAGGGACTCAAGTGCACCGGCTTTTTGCCCTAATATTTGT
The DNA here is from genome assembly GCA_030686995.1 of Artemisia argyi. Taxonomy (NCBI): domain Eukaryota; kingdom Viridiplantae; phylum Streptophyta; class Magnoliopsida; order Asterales; family Asteraceae; genus Artemisia; species Artemisia argyi. The sequence continues at coordinate 28,214,779 of CM060692.1, read as the reverse complement.
ACCCTTTCACACAAATAAACTTGACCCCTTTGTTTAATACTCTCTGTACCTAAATATACACCAATGTCCTAGAAAACTTATCAGTTAACGGAAATCCACTTTTTAAGAGTAGGCACAACATATAAAAATTATTTGCAAAGTGTGCTCAAAATTGAGTCCAATATACCTCTTTTACATATTGCTTCCCTGTAGGATGGCCATGCTTTGGCTCCATTAAAGCATCTAATACTCCCTTATCGAGAACCAAATCCAATGACTTATTTTCAAACTGAAAAATTAAACAACAACAATCAATAGAAAGATGGTTTAAAATTTTAAAATTTCACATCAAATGACTTCTTTGCAAACTCATTAGCAAAGTGGAATGTACGTAGTGATGTATGCTTCACCCATAACAAAAAAACATTAAAATCATTAAACATTATATCAATCAGCAAGTATTCGTAGATAGCTTAATATTGTGACATATTATAAACGTCCTCATTCAGTCGTCTCATCCAAAACCCTTCATTGGCCTGATGTCGAGTTATTATATGAGAGTTATAGCTAGTTGGTTGCATAATACCTATTCCTGCACACAAACACAAAAGGCATGAAACATATTAGCACAAAAGAAAGCTTCTGCGAATGGATGTACATAATGGGTATTATAATATGGGATTAGGGTTTGTGATAAATTGATTTTTTTTAGGCATGACATATTTGTTTTTAATTATCAATCACAACTTGTGGAGTGATCCATTGGTTGAGGTGTTTATTTGTGGTAGCAAAGCCCAGGTTCGAATCCATACAGTAGATTTTTTGACGAATAAATTAATATATGATGACATGGTAAAATATACATTGATGACATGGCACTAAACATGATGACATGGACTTAATGCATGATTATTTGGCAGTCAATGGTCAAACGCCTCCTGTTATATATAATATAAAGATATATATATATATATATATATATATATATATATATATATATATATATATATATATATATATATATATGATTGTACAATATTTCGCACTACCAGGCCTTCGATGGTGATCAAAGGAAAATGAGGGGTGTTGAGATTGCGCCAAGCTTGGATATAACCTGAAATAAGAAATACTAAAACACTACGTTAAGTGATTGCGCAGGGGTTGGACCCTGCGAACCACCTCCGGCGTGTGAATGAGTGATTGGTATGAGAGTTTAAGTATATGCGTAGTAAAGTAAGGTGAGATAGATTGCATACCAGATTTGTCATCGTCCAGGACTATTTATAGGTGAAGAAAACGGTCCTGGAGAGTGGTCACATGTTTGATAGAGATCATGGGGGCGTCCCATGATTTGTGGTAACCTCTAGGGGTTAGTGCCCCACTCCTCCTGATTTAGCGGGGGAGCTAAAGAGAAAGAGGAGACGTGGGTAAGACTTGGTCTTACCAATATGTGGGCTTGGCATTGTTCCGTCCTTGAAACTTATCGAGAGATACCCCGAAGGGCTTGATCCTTCGATTGGCGAATTCCCACTTGGTAACTAGATCATTGATGATTAGTTTTACGCCAAGGAAAGTTTTAGGAGGCTAGCCAGAGCCTTCGATTATGTAGGTTGCGATTACACTCGAAGGGGTGTCCTTCGAGCTGATCGGAGGGTACATCATCAAGCCCCCTAGTTGAAAGTTAGATATGCACAAGAATATGTGGCTTACAACTCTATCATCTTGTAAACTAACCGCGTTAGCTCGTGGGATCCTGCAGAAGAAAATCAACGTCGCCAAATATGCATTAAATGCGCTTAAATACTCTCTAACTAACTCGAGTTATATCACCACTTGCCAAGCCTTGGTAATCCCATACGTCCTTTCAATGCTTTAAACCCAATTTGAAATCCGGATATATCAAAATATCAGGGACACGTGTACAGTGAATATCAAAGAGAAAAGCGATATAAATTCGTTTCAACCAAACCCTAAATCACTTTTTCACTGCGCCCAAAATTCATCTTCCTTACTACGTGCAATCAAAACACACATAGTAACATCTGTCATTATTTCTTGCAAGAAAAAAGGTAAATTTCTTCCTCGTTAAACTATATTGTATCGTAGAAGTATAAGTCTTCGTTAAACAATATGGCAAAAAATAACAAATTTGTGATTAAAGAACAAAAATGTACCTTATCAAAAGATGAATTACGTTCTTTTCTTGAAGATTATCCCATTCCAAAAGAATTTAAGATTATGCTCCATAGTAAAAATCAAACGATATTTGATGCTCCTGAGGGATATGTAGGTCTGTACACTCATGCCTTTAAGTTGCCAAACTTTAGAATACCAATCCACCCTTTGATTTTAGAGTTTATGCAATACTATCAAGTACACATATCTAGGTTTAACCCCTTTGGTCTAGCTAAGTTGACGACATTCATTGTGATGTGTAAAGCTTATGGATATGAGCCTACACTAACAATGCTTAGGGGTTTTACGAACTTGTACCCGGGTGGGGATTGGTTGACTTTGGCTAAAAGAGGTGACCCTGATGTTCCAACCATATTGTTGAAGCCCTTTACAAACATAACGGACTGGAAAGGGAGTTTCTTTTACATACAAGATACAATTATACCTCCAGAGTACCCTGCTTTGGTGAACGAAGCATACAGGTTTGATAAAAAATGTTTCAACGATGAGTTGCCTTACACTGTTCGAAGGAATCCATTGTACCAGCGTCTTGTTCGCCATCCAGTGAATGTTCAATCTTTCCCCGAGCCCATTCTGTACATGGCTGGTATTGTTGACCATTGGGAGGGTTCCCATATGAAGCCTGAAATTGTTTGTGATGGAAAAAGTATGTATACTCTTTATTTAAATAAATTTGAACAACTTATCTGATGATATTTATCTGTTTTTCTTTCGTGTTGCAGGAATGTCTTTCCGAAATTTCGTTGTTGCCGATGGTGCTAAAGAGACGAGCTTCCTTCCAAAAAATCTTGAGGAAGTCAGCTATGGGGTTGGTTCACCCTCCGTGTCAGTTAATAATCAAGAGGATGATGCAAAAATGGTTGAGCCCATAGCTTCCCTGCAACCTTCCAAACCAGACAAAAAATTGAAACCAGTGATTGCAGAGGAGATTTCTCAGTTAGTGGAGAATGTTGCTGAGTCTGATGACCCTCTCTCCGAGGATGACCAGGTTACCATCATTGGTTCATCGTCCGGTATAGCTAACAGGGTTCGAAATAGGAAAGGTATGAGTGCCAAACCAGTGAAGCCTACCCCCAAAAGAAAATTGATTATGCCTACACCTCCTTCCAGAAACACCAGACAGAAGGGTCAGATTGTTACCAAGAAAGCTGTTGAAGCTTTGGATGAGGACATCCATGGTAAGTGTATTCGCTATTAAACCAAAATATTTATATATGTCCTCTAATTGAGTGTATATTCCTCAGGTCTTCCAAACACAAAAGAGCTTCCTGATGCCTCTGCTTGCCATCGCCTTGCTTTGCATATTACTCCTCCGAGCTGGAAGTTTGTGTTAACCAATATGCCCATTGAGGAGTTGTGTGATCTACACGACAAAAGCTATACAAGGCAAGCTGTTTTGGACAATCATCTCAATTCTCGAACAAGGGATGTGGTACAAACCCTTGCTTCTGCTAGGGAGAAGATGGATGAGATTCTGGCAAGAGAGAAGAAGAAGGATCAGGAGTTTGCAGAGGTTCAAGCTAAGTGTGACGAAGCTTTGAGGGATATTGAGCAGAATCCCCTTGTGCAAGACCTTCGTTCTGACATTGCAGGTTTGGAGAAAGATCTGAACAAAGCGAAGACAGAATGTAAGAGGCTTTGGAAGGAGGAGGCGAAGGTTGTAGGCTACAAGGAAGAGATTGCTGAGCTTGAGATCAAATGCGGGAACCTTGAGGAGGAGAGGACGAAACTGGGTGAGTTAGAGATTAAGCTTCGTGAAGATTTTGATGGCCTTAAGCGCAAGTATAATGCGCTCAAAAGAGATAGGGTTGCTGTAGTCTCGAAGGTTATTCCATACATAGCCATGGAGTTATATCACAGTGATGAGGTAGGGAAATTGATAGGTGACGTTGTCAATGCTGCCATCTATCATGGGAAATGCACTACTTTGGAGGAAATTGCTGCAACTGGAAAGCCGGTGGACTTATCTGAGGTAACCTACTACCGTGCCACTCATAGAGCAGAATATGATAATGCAAGCAACCTCCTCGCAACTGCAGAGTACCCCTTCCTTGTTGATGCTACCAAGGATCCAATGGCTTCAGTTGAGACGCTTCTTTCAAAGAAGCCGCGTAGGGTGAAGCCATCATCTGTGAGCAAAAAGAATACTCCTGCGAAGCCTGCATCTGTGAAAGCAACTCCTGAGAAGCCCTCATCCCCAAAGGTAGCCATTGAGAAGCCTCAGTCTCCTGATAAAAGTTCTGCTGTGCAGCCTCCTTCTCCGAAGGCTGATTTGACAAGAGAATCTTCCCCCAACAAAGCCAGTCCTGAGGTATCTCAAGTTCAACAAGAGAAACCTAAGTCTCCTGGTAAGTGAAGGCTGCAGTGTTTGCAGTGATTTGATTCCAAGGGTGGTGTGTACCCTTTTAAAACAATGACTATGCTCTTTGGCCTATGGCCATATGTTCTGAACAATTTATGTTTCTGTTGCACGTAAACAATTATCATCTTTTGAGCAGCGTCTATGTTGCGTACTAAATGTTAATGGGTGTATCTCCCATCTTTGTTTATGTATGCTTTTCTCTTCCTCGTTTACTAAATAAACGTTATTATACATCCTAAAGCTTAGAATAACAAAGCCTTATTGTGTGTATTTTGAACCAATGTTTTATAGCAATCGTATAATTTAATTGCTGACAGAGGGTTGCGACCCGCTCTGTCTTCATCCTTTAAGTGCGAAGGGCTTTGCATACCCTAAGACTATGTAGGAAAGTTAATGTGAATTTTGGATGTTTTAGTTGCTTACAAGACATAAGTATCTTGTGCCATCCTTCGAACATTGAACTTGTAATTACTTGGCTGAGTAAATCTTTGTTTGCTAGATGTAACAAAAAGATTCAAGGGAAACATGCGATATCATTAAGTGGGTAGGGGAGGATTACATCATTTGTACAAATGAATACTAAGACGCCTACCATTAATGCTTCTTTCCCAACAAGAGAAAACTTGAATACATAATAGAAAAATTTGCAAGTCTTGACTTACATAAGATGTGGCAAGCCTTTCGTATGCTGACGGAGGGTTGCTGATGCTGAAACTGTCACTACGTTTGAATAAAACTCGTTCCACGCATGCTTCTGTGTAGCCTGCGATTCTGTGTGTAGCGGGTTTGTTATTTTGTCGAAGCCTGTTGCTCCGTTCCGGATTCGAGATGCTCTTGATTGTGTGGAATCAAATGTATCTTTGAATCATTTATGTGGTGTTCCTTTTATTTGGCTTGGGAAACTTTTTTGTTGGAGGACATACTTGATTCGCATGTTTCAGCTGGTTCGTTACTTGGTCCTTCGAAAGGATCATTTTCCCCGTATTCTATGTTATATTCCTCCAACTCCTTAGCCCATTTTACCATTCTCCTTGTTCCGACAGGGTTAAGAAGCAACCTTTCGAATGGTTTATCTGTAAGTACTCTGATGATATGATCCTTGAAATATTTTCGGAGACGTCTTGTGGCATTGATCAAAGCTAGGATTAGCTTCTCTGATGCCGCATAGCCTCGTTCCACATATGGTAAGGCTCTACTCACAAAATATATCGGTATTTGTAGATGTCTTCTTTCCGCGAAAAGCATGGCACCAATCTCGTCAGGGGACATTGCTATATGTAGGAATAACACCTCTCCTCTGGTTGGGGGTGCAACTGTTGGTATGATTTCCATGCAATTCTTCCATCTTTGGAAGGATGTTTCGGCTTCCTTATTCCATTGATATAATAAGTCACTGATGACTTTATTGCGAACCTTGTAGATAGATGAAGATCTGTTAACACCCTTCGACAGAAATGCTTTTAATGTTTCCAAGTTACTTCTTAGATCTTGAGTCCCCCTTCGCGTTTGCAATTCTGATGAGGTCTCTTCATTGGTTGGCTTGGTTTTAATCGTTTGTTTTACGAATGGGTGTTCGTTTGATTCTTCTTTTTCAATGCCAAAGGAACACATTACTGGGTTTAACTTTAGGTTGATCTTTCTCAGTTGTATGCGGGTCTCTTATACATCATGAAGGAGATCTTCTTTTGTCCTGCTCTGGGTGATTAAGTATTCGCCGTGAATTCTCAGGTTCCTCCCTATCTATTTTTTGAAGACCCTTTGGATCAGCCTATTGTAAGTGGCTTCGATGTTTCATAAACTGAAGGGCATACGCGTGAAGCAGTAGGAGCTTCCTTCTACATGAAAGGACGTTTTTTCTTCGTCCTCTTTTGCCATCTTTATCTGGTGGCATCCCATGTTTTTATTAAGGAAGCATTCCCAATGAACTCCAGGTGTCGGTTGCTTTTCTCCTTCTGACAAAAAGCTTTCTTTTCGGCAAGCTTTGTTGATGTCTCTAAAGTCAACCTCTAGTAACTTTTTTCCATTTCTTCGCTGGGCTACCGTTGGATTAGTAACCCATGTTGGGTTTTCTACCCTTCGAAGTATTCCTGCAATTGTGAGTTTGTTGACCTCGTACTTAATTGGTGCCCTGTGTTCGGGTGTCACTTGGTGGGGCTTCTGCTCAACCGGTTTGACGTGTTTGAGTTCGTTTAGCTTGTGCTCCGTGCTAAAGGGTTTGTCGTTGATTGTGAGCAACCTTGGAACTCCTATTGTCTTTGAATATTTTCCTACAAACACATCTTCATACGCTTCGATTAATTTTTTCAATGTTTCCCTTAAAGTTGTAGGGAGTCGTTTCCCTATTTCCACCTTTCGTACTAGATGAGACTCGTCTAGTGACGCATGCCTTTTGGGATCAGAGTATTCTATGGCGTTCCTCGTATGCCGTTGATTATCTTCTCCCTTGTCCTTGTTGGCTTCCTGGTATTTTTCTTCGTGATAGCTAGAGAATACAGTACCAATACCATTAGCTGTTTGGAATTTCACTGTTGCATGCACCGTAGAGACCACGATTCCCATTTTTTGCATGGCAGTTCGTCCGAATATCATGTTGTAGGGTGACTTCGATCTTACGATGACAAAATTGAGGATTTCTGTTCTGGCGAGCCTTCCACTTCCGAGTGTTACCTCCAGAGGTATTTCTCCCAAAGGCCATGATCGTTCCCCTGAGAAACCTATCAAGGGCATTTTTGATTCTACCCGTTTGGATTTGATCGTAGGGCTGAGCTTTTTGAAGCAATGCTCGTAGATTACCTCGCAGGCACTCCCGCAGTCCATATAAATTTTGTTCACCTCCATATTCGTGACTATGGCCTTAATGATCACTGGATCCTTCGAAGGAGAATCTCCTGTTTCGGACGGGAACGTTATTTCTCTTGCATCGTGAGCTTCTTTCTCAGGGATCTTTCTTTTCAATCGGGATGGATCCCATCGAACCATTAGGATAGGAGCTTCCTGAGGAGTATCATCCTTTCCCAGTTGCGTATCGGTGGTTTTCTCTTTGCTCTTTCTTATCCCTTTCACCAGATGTGTTAATTGCCCGGATTTTACTACCTCTTCTATCTGCTTTTTCAGTTCTCGACAACTGTTTGTTTCGTGACCAACGTCTTCATGGAAGTGGCAATATTTAGTGGTATCTCTGTTCCTGCTTTTCCCCATTATGTGAGGGGGTGGTTCGAAGGCTTTGGCAGCCTTCTCTGTGGCTAAAATCTCCCTTGGAGACTTCGTGAGATTTCCTAATAGACCATGGTTCGGACCCTTGTTGTAAGGGGTAAACCTATTATGGTTTTTGTGTTTGTTCTTCGACCCTTCCCATGAAGACGATTTTATTCCTTTATTGCTCTCCACCGGAGCTCCATTGGTGGATACCTCTTTGGCTTCTATCCATGTATATGTTTTTTCCATCAGGCCTTTGTATGTTGCCGGAAGATCTGTAGATAAGAATTCCACAAGAGTCCGGTTGCGTAGGCCATGGACGAAGCCAAAAATACGTTGCTCTTCGTGTAAGCCTAGAATCTGCAGGGTTACGTCAGTGTATCTAGTGACAAAGTTTCTTGTTCTTTCGTTCTCCTTCTGCTTAATGTTGTGCACCGTGAGGTGCATTCTTGTGAATTTCTTTTGTTGGCTTAAGTGAGATCGAAACTTAGCCTTCAAATCGTCAAGGTTGATAATGCTTCCTAGCTTCTGCCCATTCCACCAAATACGTGCTGAATCTCAGAGGGTATATGTGAACATGTGACAGGCTACTGGCATGGCCCATTTCTGCATTCTTATAGCTCTTTCAAATAAATGTAGGAAATTATCTGGATCCCCCTCCCATCGTAAGTGCCTATATGTGAAGGCATCTTTAAACCATCCGGCAAGGGATAATCTTCGATCCATCTCATGAAGGGTGTAGTGGGGCCTACAGGCTCAGCATATGGATGGGCATACGGTGGTACGTTCATCGGAACAGTATGGTATGCATTAATAGGAGGGGGTACTCCCAAAGAAGGTTGACTAACATAGAAAGGATGAGGCGTACTCGTGTTTGGAGTGTAACCAGTATACATGGTATACGGGGGGTATACCATGGGAGGATTATAGGGTACAGCAATTTGTGAGGGATACTGATTGCCAGGTTGCCCATTGATTTGGGGATAAAGAATCGGAGGGTAGCTCTGGACCGGGAATTGAGGATGCAGGCCAATGGGGGGAAGACTCCCTCCTGTGTTGACTGGGCCTAGGTTACCCTCCACACCAGACGCGTGGGAGGGTTGTAGAGGGATTCCTCCTTCGGTCCTCCCTAAGTGAGCTGCTAATAATGGGGGTAGGTTTACCTCCACGTTTTCCCTCTGCCGACTCCTCCCATTAGAGCCTTCGGCCACAGTCCCTTCCTTCCTTGTGGGTGTTCTCTCGGGAACTCCTTCGAAGCCTACGCTTCTTCCTTCAACCCTTCTACTTGCAGGTGACCCAATGCGCAGGATAGGGTGTTGAGCCCTATGGATTGAAGGTCTCGGCTCCATTTCGATCACCTCGTCATACTCATCGCTGGAATATTCTAACTCCCTACGCATCTCCGTATTTCTGATTTGTCTCCTTCGAGCCCTTAGCAAGGACTCTAGCTCTTCATAATTAGCGTCTACAAAGGCGGGGCTAATGATGAGTTCTGGATTGGCCGAAGTGGATGCGTGGTGGTTGGGCTTTATTTCAGGATGAGATCGTGTAGTAAAAGTGGAGACCGTGATTGGCAGAAGGTTGTTGGTGTCGGTTACGGGTAAAGGGGTTAAGGACGAGAAACCCGGTGGGGGTGTAACTTCTCGTTCTGAATTCATGCCGGAATAATAGCGAGTATGTTTGACTTGGTTATTTTGCTTGGAAATAACGGGACTAATTGTAGCGGGTCCCATGGATGGCGCCACTGATTGTACAATATTTCGCACTACCAGGCCTTCGATGGTGATCAAAGGAAAATGAGGGGTGTTGAGATTGCGCCAAGCTTGGATATAACCTGGAATAAGAAATACTAAAACACTATGTTAAGTGATTGCACAGGGGTTGGACCCTGCGAACCACCTCCGGCGTGTGAATGAGTGATTGGTATGAGAGTTTAAGTATATGCGTAGTAAAGTAAGGTGAGATAGATTGCATACCAGATTTTTCATCGTCCAGGACTATTTATAGGTGAAGAAAACGGTCCTGGAGAGTGGTCACACGTTTGATAGAGATCATGGGGGCGTCCCATGATTTGTGGTAACCGCTAGGGGTTAGTGCCCCACTCCTCCTGATTTAGCGGGGGAGCTAAAGAGAAAGAGGAGACGTAGGTAAGACTTGGTCTTACCAATATGTGGGCTTGGCATTGTTCCGTCCTAGAAACTTATCGAGAGATACCCCGAAGGGCTTGATCCTTCGATTGGCGAATTCCCACTTGGTAACTAGATCATTGATGATTAGTTTTACGCCAAGGAAAGTTTTAGGAGGCTAGCCAGAGCCTTCGATTATGTAGGTTGCGATTACACTCGAAGGGGTGTCCTTCGAGCTGATCGGAGGGTACATCATCAATATATATATATATATATATATATATATATATATATATATATATATATCATAATTTTATTAAACAGTTTAATAAAAACATTAAATTTTATTAATAATTCATAGAAAATTACATAATACTTAGGAAAAAAAACATAATTATTTCTAAAAATTGCAAGGCCATCCATATTTCACCGCGTACTCACGTTTTGTTGCAAGTGTAGTCTCTCACATAGCCGGATAAGCTATGTTATCGTGCAGGTCGTTGTAGAACTTCATCGCTCGTAAAAAAGCCTTTTCTTCAACACCACGTAGTTGTGCGCCATCAACTTTTCGGCCAACTCATCCTTTGTACGTTTTTTCTCCAACGCCTCCCCCATTATTTGTGATTTCTTTGCCGCGTAAATTTCGAAGGTCGCAGCAACACTATTCTTTGTCGAAGACTCGGTATCGATCTTTTTGCCCCTTTTTTGCGTGTAGGTGTTGTGTCGTCATTCAGATCCGGAAGAATAGTCTCAACATTGTCATTGCTAGATTCCGACGACTTTCTTCGTTTCTCGGAATTAGACGATGATGTTTTACCCGCACGTGGTTGTTCGAACAATTTGTCTGCTTTCCTAACAATCTCTCATTCTTCTACATGAGCAAAAGTCTTGCCTTTTGTTTTCCTTTTATAATCTTCCATGGCATTTTTCATCATGTCAAGATCGTCACAACCACTATCTCGAACACGGTTCTACAATTATAAAAGTAACAAGTATAAACTAAATAATTAATACAACTATATCAAATACAAACTATAAAAAATAAAAAGTAGAGTTTACAAATATACCGATTGGATGAAGAGGCCGTTAGAAGTATTCATTTCGGCATTCATATTTTTCCATTTTGTGTTCAAGCTATGGTGTGTTCGATTATTATTTGGCACATTTTCTGTGAAATTCTCAAGGATTCTTCCCTAAAAGCTTTGAAACTTTTGTTGATTCCCGACTTTTGGACATGTCGAGATATGAACCCAAGTTTTTGCCAAAGCGACCTCTTCGTCCGTCGTCCAAGGTTGGCTTTTCGCTTTAGTCGATTGTTTTTATTTCTTCAACTTCTTCAACATCATTATTATTTTTTTCTCCACCTAATAAATAACATAACAATTACATATACCGGTTAAAAAAATAAAATAAAACTATAACAATTATAAAAAAAGAATTAACGATTTATATATATATATATATATATATATATATATATATATATATATATATATATATATATACTAGCTTCAAGACCCGCCCGATGGGCGGCTAGCTCTATGAAACCATTTTAATCAATATTATAAGAGTATATATAATGTTGATTATCTCATAAAAAATATGTAATGAGTGAAAGAATGTACAAAAACAAAAACTAAAATAAATAATTAACAAAACATAGACGAACAAAATGTTGTCACCCTCCGAATTGCATCTTCAAGCACTGCTTAGTGTGCTGCAATACTCACTCGAACCCAATTCTTCAAGCCAATAGCATCCCCTAGGACAATATATATTATCATATGAACAAAAGTAGTACTAAGAAGATCATTTAAAGAAACTTATGAAAAATGACCATGGATTCCTCTTTCACCAATGATGAGGCGAAAAATGATCCGTTTTTAGGGGGTTATTTAAGCCCGGAATTGAATTTATTTGATCAAATATTGCCCTAAATCGTTCCTTTAGTGATTTTAGGTACTTTTGGAGTGAATTCTGGAAAAGGAAGCATTTTGGACGTTTTTGGAGCATAAAAGTGAAGAAAACGGCAAAGTCTTAATTTTCCTTGCTGGGAACAGTACCTGACGGCGTCACCAATTTCTTAATGACGGCGTCAAGAGGAAAACAAGAGGTGAAGAGGATAGAGTCCGTGACGGTCTAGAATGTTTTTGCACTAGGGCATGACGGCTTCACCATAGGCCGTCATGGCCCCATTACTCATGACGGCCAAGGAAAATTTACTCTTGACGGCGTCAGAACTGGATCTAGGCAATCCGATTTTATTATGGGCGGCGGGTTGACGGCGTCAGAATTTTCTTCTTGACGCCGTCACCTTGGAAAATCTATATATACTTTTGTAATTTTCATTCATAAGGAGAGGACAATTTTAGGGACGACTTGGAGAAACCCTAGGACGATTTCATCAGTATTTTCAAGGGTTTTCACCCCTTGAATCCTTTCATGTTCAATTAAGATAAGTATCCTTTCAATTCATTCAATATGTCTATGTGTTGTTTGAATATATCTTACGCTTGTCTTGATTTTAACATGCTAGGCTAGATCTCTTGTGTGTTTGCTTAGATGTAATGAAACCTAGATGTTGATTATAGGTTGATTGCTTGTTTATAGTTGTTACGAATGAATGATTTCGATGTTAGGCTTAAGAAAACTGGCAGACTTCCATAGTGTAACTTGCTTGAACGTCTTAAGAAGCATGAACCAATGCGTACTAGGTTTTTATGGTTGTATTTAATGCATGAGCGAATTCTAGCGATCCCATGTTAGGAGCTTCTTGCAGGCTCGACATAGGAGTGAAGTAGGAGCTTATAGAGTTGGGGAAGTACGTACGCCACCCCATGATTGGTATTAAGGAATAGAACCCGTCATCCACGCAACTGTAATAAACTATCAACCTGTAAAAGAAATCTAGTGAGTAATGAAATCTAAGTAAACACAATTTTCCCATTTATTGTTCACACCACTAGTTTAATTAGCTTTGTTTACATTTCAGTTATTTTATTTTGATTGCATCTTTAAGTTATTGGGTTAGTTGACTAGCAACTAATTCCGCCCACTCTTCCAAAACCCGAGATTTTTATTGCTTTTATAAAAATATAAAAATACAAAAAAGAATCATCCCTCATCTCTAGACCTAGTTTTTAGCCTTTCTAATCCTAGCGACACTATTCCTGAGTTGAACGATCAATCCCCCGGTACTTGTCACTATACTATACTACAACGATCAGGTACACTACCTGGTGGGGGTTGTAAGCTTCTCGAGATCCCTCGAGAGTTAAAGCTGGTGCAATTCCCACGCATCAAGTTTTTGGCGCCGCAGCCCGGGGAATAGTTATTGTCTAGGTTAGGATTTCTTTTTATTAGGTCTACTTGCTAGATTCCTTTCTAGTAAGACTTTATTTTTTATTTTTAGGTTTTCTTTAGTCTATCTTATTTTTTCGTGTCTTTGTTCGTAGTCTTTACCATCCGACATCATGGAAGGTGGTAACATCTTTGAACCCATCAACCCACCAAAACAAGACCACCCACAAAACCCACCACTAGCAAACCAACCTCTTAGGCCCCGAACCCTATGAGAGTATTCCCGACCTAGCCACCAAGGCTATCGAAACACTATTGAGCTCACCCAAGGAGTTAACGTGTCCCCATTGCGATCCGACACCATCCGGTTGGTGCAAAACGGATGTGCATTCCATGGACTTCGTTCCGAAGATCCTAATCAACATCTCAAGGACTTCCTTAAAATAGTAGATTCTATAGACCTTGATGTTACAACTAGAGAGTCGACCCGATTACGCCTATTCCAATTCTCTCTACGTGATCAAGCTAGTCAATTGCTTGAACGTTTACCCGTGGGATCCATCACCTCATGGGATGATCTCACCACTCGTTTCCTTGCTCAATTTTTCCCACCGGGGAGAACTACCAAGCTTAGAAATGATATCTTGATGTTTCAACAACGTCAAGGTGAAACTCTATATGAAGCATGGACTCGTTTCAAGGACTTACTCCAAAAAGTCCCTCATCATGGCATAGATCTTTGGCTCCAAGTCCAAATCTTCTATGACCATATCGATCTCTCCACAAGGCGAACCATTGACCAATCGGCCGGTGGCAAGCTACGTGATCTAAGTGCGGAAGAATCATGGGAACTCATAGAAGATCTTGCTCTCTATGACAACAAAAGTTGGAATGATCCCCGTGATTTGAACAAAACGGTCAAGGCAATATCTTTGCCTTCGATCAATTCTAGCACTCCCGATCGTAGGATCATGGAACTTGAGGACCAAGTCAAGTTTCTCATGAAATCTTACGAAGCTCCTAAGCCTTCAAGCCAAGTGAACAAAATCACTTCTTCATGCGAATTATGTAGTGGTCCCCATGACACTCGTGATTGCGTGGAACTCCCCGGAACAGCTTTTGTGGATTACGCATATTCGCGTACCGACGAAGCGGGAGATAAGTGGTACACTTTCAAGCCCGAGCCAAACCCTTACGGTGATTCCTACAACCCTTCTTGGAAAAATCACCCGAACCTTAGGTGGAAACAAAACCAAAACAATTCTTCCAATCCGCCAAATTGTTACCAACCAAACGGTCCACCCTCCAACCGTACTTTCAACAACAATCCTTCTAATAACTATGGTAGTACCAACAATCTTGAAGGATTGATGTCTAAGTTTATGGCATCTCAAGAAGCTCGCATATCTAAGTTTGAAGCCGATTTCAAACAAATGCAAAGCGAGATGACCACCAAAATTGACACATTGTTGAAAGTTCTCAATGACCGAGAAATGGGAGCACTCCCAAGCGATACGGTCAAGAACCCGAAACTAAACGTTAATTCCGTATCATCAGTTTCGTCACCCACTTCTTGTCCGCAATACTACTCGGTTAAATCAATGAGCACGTGTTTCAAGTAAAACCAAATTCTTCAAAAGGACCAATCAAATGAAACACCCGATATCAAACCGGTCAAAAGCATAGTTGAAACACCTCCTACACAAGACCTTGACGATGAATTCAAGGAGCTCCACCTTGAACGTCTCGTCGTTGATGTCTTAGCCCGTGCTCCCTACTATAGTGCCCTCCTAGAAAAATATGAGAAATTTAAACTAGGTAAAAATGGGACCGCCTTCGTTCAAAACAAGTTGCCTAAAAAGCTTGATGATCCGGGTATATTTGTTTTGCCTTGTAAGATAGGAAAATCCGAAGCTTTCGACACACTAGCCGATTTAGGATCAAGCCTCAACTTGATTCCCTTATCCCTTTTCACCACTCTTAAGCTAGGAAAGTTAGAGGAGACGGAGGTATTAATTGGTCTAGCGGATGGGAGTATTGCCCACCCGGTTGGGATGATCAAGGATGTAGTTGTTCACGTAGGAAAGTTAACTATTTTAGCGGACTTTCACATCCTAGATATGGTTAGTGATACTACATGCCCATTATTAGTAGGAAGAGGATTTTTAGCAACCGCTAGCGCCATGATAGATTGTAAGGAGTCTAAGATAGCGGTAGGTGAGGGCGATACTTGGTCGGTATATGATGTTAAGAAACATAGCTACGATTGTGAGGATGAACCGACACCACATTGGATAGATATCAATAGGAGACCATCTAGATATGGACCTTGGATAGAAAGAAACTTTATAGGACCTCAACGCCCATTCTATCTAGAAAAAGATTTCATCGATAAAACACATTCGGTGGAACAACTCATAGCTAGAGATGAAGAGCTAGACCCTTTTGAGGACCCCCTAGTCTTTAGGAAAATGATTGAGTTCTTAAGTGTAATGCATATTAACATAGAGATGAACAAGTGGAAAAGAGAGGGGGATAAGTGTAAATGGAGGTGGGACAAATCACCTAAGGAAGGTGACGGATCATGGCATATGAAGATGATTTTGTATGATCCGGATGGAGAAAAGTTTGAAAGGTCATACCGTACTAAGAAAACCGATAGGAAGTTGAAACCTAAGTTTGATCCCAAAGATGTCCTCAATGAGGAACTCACCCATATCACATAATAGCCCATGACCTTGAGTCTAGCTACAAGACTCATAAATAAAGAAAAGCGCATCTTGGGAGGCAACCCATGCTTTGTGTGATTTTTATTTGTTTGATTGTTATTTGTTTCCGTACGCATGCTTTATTTTTATTGTTGGTAGATCATGTTTCAAAACTAAAATGGTGAAGATACTTTATTTTGTCGTTTGGCTTTGTCTTAACTTCATCCAAAGGTATTTCGCAAAGAAGTGTAAGGGGAAACCCCAAATATGTTTTTAAGAAACAAAATTGATCATGATTCTCCACAATATTAAATGAACATGTATATTCGTATTTGTTAGAGTCAAATGCTTGTATCGAGTCATAATGATGTTTTGCAGGATTTTCCAGGAAGTAGGACATAAGTTTTCCAGAAATTTTTTGGAAACTTAACGTAAGGATTTCTGCAGGTCACTTCTGACGGCGTCAGGAATTAATTCCTGACGGCGTCATGTGTAAAATTCTGGAAATTTTGCTATTTTTTGTTTTTCTAACGGAGTCTTAAAGTTTTTATTAATTCTTTAGTTTTATAAACTCTAGGAAATCTGCAAACATTCATTCCACAAGCATTATATCTTACATTGTTTTCTAGGATTTGTTAGTATATATAGATTGTCGCCGATTTTACACGAGGTTGCCTTGTTTGTTTTCTAAGATTTAACAGGTTATATATGACAAGAAGATGATTTATATTCTGGAAGGGAAGCTTTGATTGTTCATTTTCTTGGAGGAAGATCTAACCTTGTTACCACACTATCCACACCGAGTGAATCAGGGGAGTATTTGATTTCATTCTTTTACCTGTTTTACTTTTACATTCTTTAATTGAACATTGGGGACAATGTTCATCCTAAGTGTAAGGAGAGGGTAAATGATGATACCTTATAGGATACACTTGCACTTGAGTTTGTTTGTTTGATGGTAGGTGTGTAATAAAACTATGAGAAATACTTGTTAGTGTAATTTTAGCGCCAAATTTAAATTTTTTTACAACATTTAGGAGTGAAACTTTAGCCTTAGCAAGCGTCTCATGGATAGGAGATTGTATGACTAGCACAAAACCGTACTATTCAGAAAAATTTTCCACCCAAATATGTGAGGTTCGCCTTTAGATTTGATAGGAAAATCATTTACTATTAGTGCTTATGAGTGTACCGGTAGCATTTAGATTCTAGAACTTGCGTTAGTGATGCATCCCGAGACCGCTAGTGAGACTACATTCGTGTAGTAGGATTTACTACATGATAAGAGGCATTAGGATCACCCTTGTGTAAAACTCGTATCCTAATTACTTGACCATTTAAGTCATATTACTTGGCTAGTTAAGTCAATTAATTTTTCCCACACCTTAGCGTTGTACTCATTTTTAGTACACGAAACCCTTAGTACACCCCTCCGAGCCTATCTTTTCGTTTCTAACTTTAAGCATCTTTCTTAAAGGAAGAATTTGTTATAACCCACTTAAATGTATACCCAAATCGCCTTAGCCTTCCGTGTATGCACTCATCTTTAGTGCATTATTGTTATATGTTTAAACCCTTAGTTAATTATCTAATTGATTACATGGTTGCTAAGTCGAGTCATATCCTTGTACATATTGTTTTGGGACGATTGGTACTCATGGGTAAAGTACTTATGTTATGGAGTAATGGGGAAGAACATCACTTATTACCCCCATATGTGCGTTAATCTTAAAAGTACTCCAAGTGTTTTGATTATCTTAATTCGAGTCATTAGATTAGTTTATTGTAAAGTATGTAAAAATTCAAGTGTAAAGGGAATGTTCATTCCCTATGATGTATTATTTTGGATGGTAGGGTAAAAGTGTATGCAAAAAAAAAAAAAAAAAAAAAAAAAAAAAAAAAAGAGAAAAAACATGCGGACTACCATCCCGTTTCATTCTATGTTTATTTTATGTTTTTGTTATTTTTGATTTATTAGCTTAAGTCGAGTCTAGTCTTGGCTTAGCAACGCCATATTGTACATGTAATTAACCAATATTATTAACTCGCCACCAATAAAGATTGCCTATATCCAACAAAACCGTGTTTTCCATATCCCTACACCTAACGTTATAACCCTTTAAAAGACCTCTTTGATAGTTTATCCTAGGTGCTTACGCCATGTGGTGGAGGTTTGATCCTTTCCCAAGCCTATGGTAATCTATTTTGCTATGACAAGTAGTGAGAGATGTTTCCCATTTCCATATTGTGATATACACTTTATTACACCCGAGAGATGTGAGTATGTAAATACTATTTGTGAGGTGCTAGTGTATGACCTACGTTCTTGTCTTTGGTCTTTAGTGGAACGATTATTTGTTGTAATTACTTTTATATTAATGTTAAATGACCCCTAACTTGTATTTTGATTAGAATAAAAGCGCATTTGCTTGAGGACAAGCAAATCTCAAGTGTAAGGGTATATGATGAGGCGAAAAATGATCCGTTTTTAGGGGGTCATTTAAGCCCGTAATTGAATTTATTTGATCAAATATTGCCCTAAATCGTTCCTTTTGTGATTTTAGGTACTTTTAGAGTGAATTCTGGAAAAGGAAGCATTTTGGACGTTTTTGGAGCATAAAAGTGAAGAAAACGACAAAGTCTTAATTTTCCTTGCTGGGAACAGTACCTGACGGCGTCACCAATTTCTTAATGGTGTCAAGAGAAAAACAAGAGGTGAAGAGGATAGAGTCCATGACGGTCCAGAATGTTTTTACACTAGGGCATGACGGCGTCACCATAGGCCGTCATGGCCCCGTTACTCATGACGGCCAAGGAAAATTTACTCTTGACGGCGTCAGAACTGGATCTAGGCAATCCGATTTTATTATGGGCGGCGGGTTGACGACGTCAGAATTTTCTTCTTGACGCCGAGATATTGTCGTATCCTCACGCAATGTGATCAATTCACGCTTTTGAGATAAATAATTTCGAAACTCTTTCTAGTAACTTTAAAAAGTAGCAAGGAGATTCAAAAGAAATTTCAAAATCATTTATTCCAAAAAACGCTCCGTTTTCCGATTTTCATGAATAACAACTACAACTACTATTTTTGTACTTTTTCATTTATATATGTGACGGTTTGCTTTGACTTTCATTATCAATTCTTATCTGTTGATAACTTTCAGGGTCAACGAGTAGAAACACTTCTCACAGAAAAGAGGCCATACGGATAAAAATCGTCATCCTTGATTTTTCACAAGCTCCCAAACTAAGCGTAAAATCGAGATCATTGTTTATCCACAAGTTAGATGCTAACACTACCCACAAAAGTTACTTGTGTATTACCTCTTGTTCCCAGGTCCTAAGTTTTGTATCTCAAGATTTTAATTTGTGAGAAATGAATTGCTTCATATTTTCTCGTTTTGATAGTTTTTAGTCCGATAAGAGCACAAAATTTGAACGCTAAGTAGTTTCCAAACTTTCCCTAAAAAATCCCTACATACAGAAATCGGGTCCACATGAAGGTCTCTGATTTAACACGATTTGTAGGGGCTCCCTTTTTATTTACTACCGAGACATACCATGTTTGATACCCGAAACAGAAGCTTTTTATTAGGGAAACCCCCGGAGTCGAAGCTTGGCATTTTTGCATAATCATAAGCACTTTAATAATACTTTGGTCCTTAGTCCTTTATTTCTTTTACAATCAACGGTTTATGAGCCGCTAAGATGTAAGAGCTTTATTATGACTTTGGATTTCTATCCGCTGCTTTTTTTATAGCTTTGGATTCCTCTGCCTTTTTATTTGGCTTTGGACAATTATTATTGATATTCATAATCATATGCCAAACCCCGAGTCCTACGGCCTTTACTAGATCACAACATCGGCTGCGAACCGGCAAAATGCAATAGTCTATTTCACCGTAACACTGGCAGTACCCCTATGTATACCAAACCCCCATATGCAGAAATTTTGTTGGGAACGAGAAAAAACTAAGTATTGCCCAAACCGTATACCCTTAATTAAACCTAGAGATCTATTATTATTGGTGTGCAAGCTTGTGGGAACAAGGAGGCCACAAGTACCTCTCGTGGGCTTTTTAAATCCCAAGTAATGAGATCCGTGTATACCACGAAACTTCTAAATAAACTCTATCATTCCTCGATCTCCGCAAATTTAAAATCCCAAGTAATGAGATCTGCTGATGTTTAGCCATAATCTTATGATTATTTTGGTTAAGGGAGACAAGCTAGGGCTCAACACGCCCGGTCAAGTCAAAACATTTATTTCTACTCTCGCCGGTAGGAAAGTCAAAACAAGGTGTCAAATCTTATTATTCATATCATATATTTCACTTTTTTTTTTTTTTTTTTTAATAATAAAGAGGTGACAAAATTTAAAATTTTTGGTGGAAAACGGAGTTGCAAGAGTGCACGACATTTGTGAAAAATGCAAGGTCAAAATCGAATCGAAGATTCACCTTCCCCTAGACTAGAATGAAACATTGTCCTCAATGTTTTACGGGTTAAGGTAATCCTAACAAAATTCTAGGCCGTTTATTAATTATGCCAAAGAAAACGTTAGTCGATAAGATTCACGAATATAGGATTTCCAAGTAGCACCGATGAATGAAACTCGAGCGGAGAGAAGATAACGAGCACGAGAGTCATCATAAATCACGGACAATCCTAACAAACATCACAAACAACCACGAAACACAAGAGTAGAGGAGGCACCCCCTCCTCACGTTATTTGTTAGAAAATAGAAAAATAAGAAGATGAAATTGGATAAGCATGGGTTGCCACCCACGAAGCGCTTGTTTTTGTTCACCGAGTCACATGAGCTTGACTCGATCCCAGAATTTAATCGTCCTTGGGGAAAGTCTGGAGATCCAAGACTACCATGGTTGGTACATCCCCTCCGAAATAGGGTTTCAATCGATGACCATTCACCTTAAAGTTGGGACCATCTTGTTGAGCTAACTCAATGGTACCATAAGGGAAAACTTGGGTTATTGTGAATGGTCCAGACCAACGGGTTTTAAGCTTACCCGAGAATATCTTTAAACGAGAGTTAAAAAGTAGCACTTGATCACCAACATTAAAAACGCGGTCTTTGATCTTGGCATCATGGATTCTTTTTGTTTTCTCTTCATATATCAAAGAATTCTCATAAGCTTGATCACGGAGTTCGACTAACTCATTCAATTGAACTTTTCTGTGATCACCTGCGGTTTTCAAGTCAAAATTTGCATGTTTTAAGGCCCAGTAGGCCTTGTGCTCTAGTTCGATGGGCAAATGACAAGCTTTCCCATAAACCAGCTTATATGGAGTACACCCAATGGGAGTTTTGTAAGCGGTCTGGAAAGCCCATAATGCATCCTCTAATTTGTCGGCCCAAGAGGCACGGTGCTCTCCTACTGTCCTTTCTAGTATACGTTTTAAACCACGATTGGAGACCTCAACTTGACCACTAGTTTGTGGATGATAAGCCGTTGAAAGACGATGTGTGACACCATATTTAAGCATAACTTTCGCAAATTGATAATTGCAAAAATGGGTCCCACGATCGCTTATGATGTCTTGAGGTGCACCAAATCGGGCAAAGAGACTTTTTAAAAACTTAACAACAACTCGGGCGTCATTGGTGGGGAGCGCCTTCGCTTCAACCCATTTTGATAAGTAATCGACGGCCACGAGAATGTACTTGTTTCCCCTAGACGACGGGAATGGCCCCATGAAATCGATGCCCCAAACGTCAAAAATTTCACAAACTTGAATCGCATTTTGCAGCATTTCATCTTTTTGAGAAATTTTCCCTTGACGTTGGCAAGAATCACATGTTTTCACCAATTCATGGGCATCCCGATATATCGTCGGCCAATAAAAGCAAGAATCGAAAACCTTCTTAGCGGTGAAATTGGCACCATGATGTCCCCCCGTGGGTCCACTATGGCATGCCTTAAGAATTTCAACGGCTTCCGTACCGTGAACACACTGCCGGATCACTTGATCCGCACAGACTTTGAACAAGTAGGGGTCGTCCCAACAATAATGTTGGACATCTTTAAAGAATTTCTTCTTTTGCTGGGACGACAACCCTTTCCTAATGAATTTCCCCGCATGGTAATTCGCAAAATCGGTGAACCATGGGGTACTTTGGTCAGTTTTAGTCACACTCCCAAGTGTCTCAAGAGGAAAAGCATCGTTAATTTCCTTTTTCTCAAGAACACTTTGATGGGGGTTCTCAAGTCGTGAAAGGTGATCAGCAGCAAGATTCTCAGCTCCTTTCTTGTCTCGTATTTCGACATTAAATTCTTGGAGCAAAAGAACCCACCGCATTAAGCGTGGTTTAGCGTCTTGCTTCGCCATTAAGTACTTAAGGGCTGAGTGGTCCGTATACACTATGCATTTTTTAAGTAGCAAATAAGACCTAAATTTCTCAAAAGCATAGACAACCGCTAACATTTCCTTTTCGGTAGTAGTGTAGTGATGTTGGGCGTCATTCATGGTCTTGCTTGCATAGTGTATCGGCTGAAAATACTTGTTCTTACGTTGCCCCAGAACTGCACCAATGGCATAATCACTTGCATCACACATTAGCTCAAATGGTAGTTCCAATCGGGGGCAACTAAGATTGGTGCCTCCGTTAACTTCTTTTTTAAAACATTAAATGCATCTACGCATTCATTTGTTAAGTTAAACGGAGCGTCTTTCTCTAAAAGGTGGGTCAGAGGCTGGGCTATTTTGGAGAAATCTTGAATAAAACGTCGGTAAAAGCCAGCATGACCAAGGAAACTTCGGATTCCTTTGACGGTAGTCGGATGTCGTAATTTAGCAATAACATCGAATTTTGCCCGATCCACCTCAATCCCAGATTTGGATATCTTATGGCCGAGGACTATTCCCTCTTTAACCAAGAAGTGGCACTTCTCCCAATTTAGAACTAAATTAGTGTTTTCACACCGAATTAGCATACTTTCCAAATGGGAGAGGCAAGAGTCGAAAGAATTTCCATAGACGGAGAAATCGTCCATGAACACTTCCATGGTTTTTTCAATCATATCGGAGAAAATGGTCATCATACACCGTTGAAACGTGCCTGGAGCGTTACATAAGCCAAAGGGCATTCTACGATAGGCAAACGTTCCATACGGGCAAGTAAAAGTGGTCTTTTCTTGATCCTGGGGATCAATGGGAATTTGAAAGTACCCAGAAAAGCCATCCAGAAAACAATAGAACTCATTTCTGCTAAACGTTCAAGCATTTGGTCCATAAAAGGGAGCGGGAAATGGTCTTTACGTGTCGCATCATTCAACTTGCGGTAGTCGATACAAACTCTCCATCCGGTCACAAGTCGAGTCGGTATAAGCTCATTATCGTCATTCTTCACAACAGTGATTCCGCTCTTCTTTGGTACACAATGAACCGGGCTAACCCATGAACTATCCGAGATCGGATAAATCATTCCAGCGTCAAGGAGTTTAATAACTTCCTTTTTGATCACTTCATGGATTTGTGGATTAACCCGTCGTTGTTGTTGGACGGAAGCTTTGTGATTTTCTTCAAGTAGAATCTTATGAGTACAAAATCGAGGGTCGATTCCCTTAATGTCGGATATTTTCCAAGTAATCGCACTTTTATGCTTCCGAAGCACATCTAAGAGTCGTGTCTTCTCCTCATCTTTAAGGCCTTTTGATATTATAACCGGTAATTTATCATTTTTTTCCAAGTATGCGTATTCGAGATGAGGAGGCAAATCCTTGAGCTCGAGCTCCGGAAGATTCTCTATTGACGGCTTAACTTCTTTTACGTCTGCCATTTTTAAGTCCACCGGAGGGGAAGAAACAATCGGTTTTTCATTTAACAATTTTTCAATTAATAAAATGTCCCCCTCCGGATCAAAGTTGTTATTATCAATTTCCGGTGAAAATGATTCATTTGAAATACAAGCATTAATTTCTTCCCAAGCGAGATCACTTCCCTCAAACGGAGTGAGGGAAGGGGAAGAATCGGAGACGATCGGTTCAAAAGATGGAGTGGGATTGCCACTCGAAGCATTTTCGGTAAAACCAAGAAATTCTTGAGCATACTCCTCCGTAAGTTCATCAATAACATCAATACGATTGACGGAAGAAACATCGTAATCGGAGGAGTATCTCGCGGTT
Source organism: Artemisia argyi (assembly GCA_030686995.1). Classification (NCBI taxonomy): domain Eukaryota; kingdom Viridiplantae; phylum Streptophyta; class Magnoliopsida; order Asterales; family Asteraceae; genus Artemisia; species Artemisia argyi. Next base: position 28,190,762 of record CM060692.1, on the reverse strand, counting down.
TGATCAAGGTTAAAAGTGACGGCTTCATTTCCAATACATAAAGTAATCTCCTCGTCATAAACATCAATTAAGGCACGACCGGTCCATAGGAACCCTCTCCCGAGAATGAGAGGAACCCGTGGATCGGCATCGAAATCAACAACCACAAAATCCGCAGGGAAATGAAATTTCCCAACATTGACAAAAATATCCTCAACTATGCCAATTGGACGAGACGTAGATCGGTCTGCAAGCTCGAGGGTCATAAGCGTCGGTGTCAAGTTAGGAAGAGACAACTTTTTCCATATCGACAATGACATAAGGTTAATGCTAGCACCAAGATCGGCCAAGGCGAAGCATTGAACCATACCCGGAAAATTGCACGGTATAAGAAACTTGCCAGGGTCTTCAAGCTTTTCAGGTAGCTTTTTAAGAAGAACCGCTGAGCAATTCTCGTTCATTTGAGTCCTTGACATTTCAAAAAGCTTTACTTTATTATTCAAAAGACCTTTTAGCATCGAAGCAAATTTAGGCATCAAAAGTATAGCATCCGCGAGACTTATATCAAAGTGTAACTCTTGAAAAATCTGATAGAACTTTTCCATTTGGTTTTTATCCTTCTCGCGGTGCTTTTGTTCGTTTAAGCGTGACGGATATGGCAACTTTGTTTTATCCGGTGTTTCATTTTCATTATCATTAACAACCTTTTCCTTTCCTTTAGACGTCGGGACCACCGGAGGTTGGATGTCTTCGGTCCTTCTATTATTAATAGGAATTTACGTATCCGTTGTCACCTCGGGTTCACGGGCGACTACCTTGGGGGGTAGAGAAGAAGAGGTAGTCGGAGTCGTCGGTCCATCATAAGTAACACCACTCCTTGTTATGATTGCTTTTGCATCGCCCCTCGGGTTAGCGATCGTGTTGCTTGGCAATGTTCCAGAGCCCGAGGGTCGATCATTTAAATGCTTGTTGAGATCATTGATTTGAGTTGCAAATAACTTCGTTGTTTCATCTTGTTTAGCAATTAAAGCTTGTTGACTCTGAATCAATTGTTTAATCAACTCTTCCGTGGGCGACGGATTTGGAATAACATTTTGATTTTGATTATTAAAACTTTGCCCACGGTTTTGAAAATTGCCATTATTCTGATTTCCATGATTAAAATTTCCATGATTGTTATTCTGAAAATTGTTCCCTTGAGGCGGGCCTTGGTGGAAATTTCCCCGGTTTTGATTTTGAAAATTCTGATTTTGTCCTTGAAAACCATTATTTCCGCGGTTGTGATTTTGATTGTTATTGAATTGATGATTACGGTTTTGCACATTATTATTCTGATTCACTTGATTTGGTTGATTAAACCCGGGTGGTCCAAGGTAATTGCTAGAACGGTAGCTGAGGAGATTACGGTCTCCTTGAGGTTGTGGGTAACCGTTGCCACCCATATTTGCAGCATACACGTTCTCTTGAGCAAAGCCATCGGAGGCTGAGCATTCAAGGTATGAATGTGGACAACCGCAAGTTTCACAAACGATATTGACCATATTAACTTGTGTGTTTTTTACTTGATTCGGCATCATTTGGTACATTCTTAGCATAGCCGTCGACAAATCGTCCAGTTTCTTATTCATGATGGCTAGCTCGGGGTTAGAAGAAGAAGAGTTTAGAGTCGCAGTCGATCTTATTGGCTCATTCCTCTCGGCTGAGGAATCCCAATAATTGTAATGGGCCGTCATATTCTCGATTAGCTCGTAACAATCCTCGGGACGACATTTCATGAAAGTACCACCAGCTGCAGCATTGATCGTGTCCCTATGTCGTAAAGTTAACCCATTATAAAACGTATCAATTATTGTGACGAGAAGCATATTATGATTCGGACAACGATCAATGGCAAGCTTGTAACATTCCCAAGCCTCAAACAAAGACTCATCGGGGAGTTGTCGAAAATTGCTAATATCATTCCTCAACTTCGTCACCATCGATGGTGGAAAATACTTCGCCAGGAACTTTGAAACCATTTCATTGAAAGTATGAATCGAGTTCCTGGGAAAGCGATCAAACCACGCGGTGGCATGATGCGTTAGAGAATAGGGGAAGAGAGAGAGACGGAGGGCGTCATTGGAGACCCCGTTTTGCTTCATATTTTGGGTGACGGTTAGAAACTTATCGAGATGCTTATTTGCATCGTCACCCGGTAGTCCGTGAAATTGGCACGAATTTTGGACTTGTTGTATCATGTGGTGCTTAAGTCCAAAATCCGTGGCCTCAATATTTAGAGGGGCAATCGGGCCACCTCTACCATGCATTGTGGGTTGGCACAGCTCCTCCATCGTTCGGAGATCGGGAGCCGGCATGTGTTGGTTTTCATCACCACCCACCGGAGGGTGTTGATTATTCGGATCCATTTCCTCAACGTTAAGGAAATGGACACGGTGTGTGTGTCGAATTACCCTTTCTGGATTTGACAAAGGTGATATAAGACTCTCAAAAGAAGAGCGGGTGTGCATACACCAAAAGCAAAATCAAAAAGAAAAGAAAAAGAAAAAGGAAAATCTTTTTGTTTTTTTATATTTTTATCACAAAAACTTTTTATTTCTTTTGTTTTTCTTTTCTTAAAACGTAACGTTAATTGAAAACCGTTTCTTTCAAAACCACGTGCGACGGGACGGGAGAGAAGAATGGATCTCTCTTCAGCTAGCAATTTAATGTCTTAGCTATCCGTATTTCCCGCTTATTCGGTTGTAGTAATTGAAATAGTCCGATAAACAACTAATTTACGTTTTCGTTATATTGTGAGACTTTTGTAGTTTACAACGCCCTTTCTTTCGGTCGAGTCGAGGCTGTAACTTTTATTATTTTTTTTGGTATTTTGTAAACACTTTAGGAAAAGTGTTTTGATTTTTTTCAATTTTTATAGAGATATATATACAAAGTAGAGGAAGGCTTAACAAAACACGATTTTTCAAAACATTATTCAAAAATTCACTTCGACCTTCCTCGGCAGCGGCGCCAAAAATTGATTCGTGTGAAAACCAATTATATAATATATAGTATAATATCGAAGTGATCCGCGTAAAATACGGATCACCCGAGTCGTTTCCCAATGAAGGCGAATGGAATCGAGAATATCGATTCGTGAAATCGTGAATTGAAAAGTGAAAAAGTGAAAATAGTAATCAAGATATTCAAGTAATCACAAACAATTATGACATATGCAAAGAGTACAAGCTAATTATGCTCCAAAGTGAAAAACGTAAAAACGAAAATGCAACCGCAAAATTTAAAACGTAACGTTTATTGAAAAATGATCCTACAAACTTGGAATTATTTTCTAAAAATCTTAAAGTATTAAAAAGAATTTTAAGAAAAAGAAAAATATTTTTTTGACTTTTTATTTATTTTCGATGAATTAAAATTGATTTTTGGAATTTAAATTGAATTAAAAATAAGGAAAAATAGAAAAATAAAGTGTAAAAATGAAAATTTAATTCTAAAAATTATAAAATATTATAAAAGAATTTCTAAAAATATTTTTGTATTTTTCACAACATTTTCTGATTTTTTATTGATTTTTGGTAATTAAATCCTATTTAAAATTGAATAAAATAAAAAAGTAATTAAGAAAAATAGTAAAAAGGGGTGGAAAAATCTGGAAAAATTACAGAAATTCTAAAATAATAAAAAGAACTCAAATAAAAAATTTGAAATGAAAATAAAAAGTGGAACTGCTTATTTTGGTAACACTGCTTATCACAAGTGCTTATTAATAAGCACTTGTGAACAAAACTTGATGAAACTTAACACACTAACTAAAAATGATGCAATAAACTTAGACGTGATAGAATATGACCAAATACAAGCTCAAATTCAACAGATGCTCAGAAATAAGGAAATAAGCTCAAAATAAGCTCACAATGAATAAGCAGTACATGAACAAACTATCACAGAAACTAAGCAATGGTATAGAATACTCAGGCTACTCAAATCTTACTCAGAAACAATCACTAAACACATGTAAAAGCTCAGATAAACAAATTCAAACTGAAAATAATCAAACAGCATTTAGTCACAACAGTCCACTTCAAGCAGCTTTTCTAATAAGCAAACAAATTCCAAATTTGAAATTTCTGTTTGATATGTATTTTCTGAGTGCTGAACTTTTCAAAACAACAATCCAAGATGATTTCCAACAAACATTGAATCCTACAAATGATCACAAAGTTATGACTAAAACTGAGTATCAATGCTATTTGACTTTTTGATTGATTAAACTAATTGACTCTAGCTAACTTCTACTTCTGAATTCTACTCCTACTTATGAAATAGATCTACAATGTTGCAAATTTAAGCTTACTACAACTAAATTGAAACTACTGTTATAACTACACTCAACTATATACTCTATACCCTAACTGTTAAGCAATTTGAAATGATATTAGACTACTTTTACAAATTGAACTACTGATTATATTGCCTAAAACTCTTTGATTATACTAAAATAACTAATGTGTAATTATGAAACTTCAAACAAACCATTGCAATATTCAAAAGTAAACACATCCAAAAACCCCCTTAAATGACAGCAAAACTACAATCCCTCCATAATGATCACTCAACATTACCAATTCAAACAATAACAGATTCCAATCACAACTTGAGTCCAAATATTCAATTATTCAATATGTAGTCCAACAGATAACCACAATCACTAAATGCCTTCAAAACAGATTTTCAAATGAGCTTACTGATCTCAGATTACAAGCTATGACAGTATTCAAATAGAAACTAATGAACACAAATCTACACTCAATCAACAAACTACAATATCTAACAAATCAAATCAATCACAACCTACAAACTCAGAATCACACAGGATCAAAATCAATTTAAACTACAACTATAACAGCAATCTAGTACAATGAAACAGTAGAAAAAATGAAATCAAAGGATCAACACTTACAAACTCCTTCAATCCAGCCAAAACAGGATTGATTCACTATGCTTGCCTATCTTTATGATAGGCAGGAACCTTCCATTTCTGTTCCAGCTTATCCAACACTCCACAGATCTCAATGAATCACTCCCTTTTGACTTATGATGACTGACCAAGTAACTTTGAGAAAATGGAATGAAATCTCAACCACTAAAACTACAGAGCTTGTTTTAACTATGAAGAGACTAATTGAGTTTAATTTTTTTAAAGCTTATCAAAACAGATTGAAAACATTTTTTTTTATATTTATTATATTTTTCTGATTTTTTTTTAATTTTTTTATTTTTGTGTAAATGAATTAAGAGCTGTATAAGAGTAATAGATTGAGCTAACTATCAACTAAAATAAGCAGAATATAGAAATGATGAAACAAAATAAGCTGATATAATATGAAAAATAAGCTGAGAATTTTATTGAAAGGAAAAACTTTTATTAAAAGTAAACTCAATTCAACATTACATAAGCTAAGCTAAATACAATAAAATTTCGACAGCATTTCTCTAATCTAAATTACATACTAATGAGCTAAAAACTAACTCTATTTATAGGAGCAGTGAGAGTGAGGGGGTCTGATGCCAGGTTGGCAATCCATGCCACTATCTGTGCTTCTTTACTTCATCTTATTGCCCTTGGACCAATTTTGTGTTTCTTCAAAACAACAAGAACCCTTGGATCATAATCAATGAGGTGGCTTGGCCAATCAGCTGCTTCCATCTGTCCCATTCGTGTGTGCAATACTTTCTCTGACTTGTCAGCAGGATCCAAGGCAAGAGAATGATGCGTCTTGCCCAATGATTAACAGCCAGGTGTCAACACAACATCTAATATCCTCTCTGACATGTGCTCAGTCACGTGTTATTACTTCTAGAAGCTCAAATGATGAGTCAATTATGGTTGAGTGAAGTGGTGTGAACCAATTGAGCATTGTGGTGCATTAGGGTTCATGGGATTTGGGACTTTTCTGGGAATATTGGGGAAAACGGGAAAAACGGGTGTATTTGTATTATAATAGTTTGACCGAACTTTATGACCATTGACTATTTGACCAAGAGTGTAAGGATGGACCGGGTTTATTTATTGTGGGATTGGGCCTATGACATGGTTTTGTTGATTGGGCTTTGGTATTATGAATATGGATCAGGCTTGGTATTTTGGTATTGGATTTGTGTTTTGCAATTTTCAGATTTAAAATTACAAGGACCAATTTTTGTATCTTACTAATAATCCAAGGACCAAAGCTGTAATTTGCTCATACTTCAAGGACTAAATTTGACTTTCTTCAAAAGTATAATCCAAGGACCGTTTTTGCCAAATCTGAATAGATGAAGGACTGAAGTTGACTTGTAGATCCCGACTTTGACTTTTTGACCATCTTCCACTCTCGTGTCCGTTTTTCTGGTTTTTGTTTGATTTTTCATCATTTTGTGATTAATCCGTACCTGCATGTTCACAACATAAAAACACGTGTTTTCTTGGCATTTGTTAGCTCAATTAGTCATTTTGGGTCGGTATTTGGCCATAAAATAGTGAGTGAATAAGCACTCACCACGCCGTCACCTTGAAAAATCTATATATACTTTTGTAATTTTCATTCATAAGGAGAGGACAATTTTAGGGACGACTTGGAGAAACCCTAGGATGATTTTATCAGTATTTTCAAAGGTTTTCACCCTTTGAAACCTTTCATGTTCAATTAAGATAAGTATCCTTTCAATTCATTCAATATGTCTATGTGTTGTTTGAATATATCTTACGCTTGTCTTGATTTTAACATGCTAGGCTAGATCTCTTGTGTGTTTGCTTAGATGTAGTGAAACCTAGATGTTGATTATGGGTTGATTGCTTGTTTATAGTTGTTACGGATGAATGATTTCGATGTTAGGCTTAAGAAAACTGGCAGACTTCCATAGTGTAACTTGCTTGAACGTCTTAAGAAGCATGAACCAATGCGTACTAGGTTTTTATGGTTGTATTTAATGCATGAGCGAATTCTAGTGATCCCATGTTAGGAGCTTCTTGCAGGCTCGACATAGGAGTGAAGTAGGAGCTTATAGAGTTGGGGAAGTACGTACGCCACCCCACGATTGGTATTAAGGAATAGAACACGTCATCCACGCAACTGTAACAAACTATCAACTTGTAAAAGATATCTAGGGAGTAATGAAATCTAAGTAAACACAATTTTCCCATTTATTGTTCACACCACTAGTTTAATTAGCTTTGTTTACATTTCAGTTATTTTATTTTGATTGCATCTTTAAGTTATTGGGTTAGTTGACTAGCAACTAATTCCGCCCACTCTTCCAAAACCCGAGATTTTAATTGCTTTTATAAAAATATAAAAATACAAAAAAGAATCATCCCTCATCTCTAGACCTAGTTTTTAGGCTTTCTAATCCTAGCGACACTATTCCTGAGTTGAACGATCAATCCCCCGGTACTTGTCACTATACTATACTACAACGATCATGTACACTGCCTGGTGGGGGTTGTAAGCTTCTCGAGATCCCTCGAGAGGTAAAGCCTGGTGCAATTCCCACGCATCAACCAAATTCATACATAAAAATGTATCATCAACCACATTATTAAAAGCCGTCAGGTTTTAACTTCACTTGTGAAAGCAAATTTACATAAACTTAAAGAAGTCTAATCTATATCCAAAGAAGTCTAATCTATTTTAAAGATACATATCTGCTAATACTTATATCACGAACATAAAAAAATAAGCAAATCCTAAACACCAAAGTAAGTTTTTAAGTTCAAATTTTGGCTTTAAATACATTAAATTTTACATGCATAGATGAACTTGCATACACCCCGTGAATATTTATCCATAAATAGCTCCAAATAACAACACCATCATTAAATAACTCCAAATAACAACACCATCATTTTACTTGTGTAGATGAACATGAATACACCACGTGAATATTTACCAATGGCAACCCAGCCCCTGAACACACACCATGAAAACATTCTCTGAACACGTCCCATGAACACACAAACTGAACCAACACATTCAACCCAATAACTAAATTCAAACAATAATCATTGATTAAGCGGTTTGCAAATGTATCAATTTCTGTGACCTTTCATTCGGGCTTAGCTAATTAACCTGATATTATGCCGCCTAACAGATTTGCTATCATCTTAATATATAAATAGATTTAAAAAGAAAAAGAGGATTATGAAATAACCTTTATATCAGCAAATAAAATAAGCCTCTAACGTTAATCAAGCAATGTGCTGCACCTGTTAGTGGCACCGATTATGTAAACAGCCGTGCGTTGATCAGCTCCATCTAGCTCTATCAATAGCCGCAGATAGCAAGAACTTTCACTTATAGTTATAGGGTAAAATATCTACTTTATATCTAAATAACGCACTAAGCCTATAATATTAAACATTAGTAATGTGTATTATTGTATAATGAAGCATAGGAAGCATATCCAACATATTGCTATCAATATATGACGTGTACATAATTATAAACCATTGACTTGCACTCTAAGAACTTAAGGCACATGGCTTAACTCTACAATTAGATTTATTGGCTGCTGTAATTTATCGAAACTAATTGCCTAGGCCAGTAATGTTACGCGAACTTCACAAATAAGTAGGTAAAAATTGTATGATACTATGGCCCAACTGAATTGAAACAAAATGGATGGAAACAAAAAACTTACATAATGATTCTTCGTTTCTTGATGACGAAAATATTTTTCTAATCCCCATCTCTTTGTCTATCTTCTCCTGCATAGAACCATATATCATTTAGTCATATAGTATTTCAAATAAGCTCATAAGCTAATTATCCAACCATCCCTCAAACATTAAGCCTAATGTGTTTAACTCTAAACAACTTATAAGGAAGAGTGAACTAATAGTAATATTTATCATGCCGGTTTTGATGATGTGCGAATGTTGAATATATGAAGCCATATTATGACGATACATTGTAGGGATACAATCCTGATCATAATGAAAAACAATTTTCACCATTAGGAAACGAATAAAAGAATATGTCAATGAGGCATTACTCTGAAAACAAATGGCGATATGATAAGAATAGGTTTCATTCTTACATGTTCTGATGCAATTAGAGGAAAGGGCGTCAACAATTCATCACACTAAAACAGTATATGGTTTTGCAAAAGTATTCAGACCCCCCCCCCCCTTTTGGTTCTCCCAACGATAAGAAGAAAGAGAAGTCAGGCACAATGAGCTTACCCAAACACCCACTTTTACTCTATCCATAAACCTGATCATATTAAAAAAATCAACTTGATATTCAAGGAAAACGGTACCTCATTCTAACTTCCAATAAAATTTAATCTCATGGTCCAAAAGCTCAGTGGATAACTCATGTCCAACAACTAATCAAACTGAAACAACTAAAAAATGCAAAATATGGTTTCACCCATTGGGGACATTGCAAACCTTTGAATCAATTGTGTGATTGGATCCAGAACCATGCCCTGAAGACATACTTAACCCGGCTTCTAATGCAGCTCGCGAGTCCTTTTCAACTTGTAGCTAGTCATGAAGTCTTGAAACCTATGATGAACAAATTCATTTTTGGATACTACAAAGGAGATGTTTGGATTAACTTATGTTAATTGAGTGAATTAACAATAGCTCGTAAAATATACTCTTCCAAACAACCTCTTAACTTATATTAATAACAAAAAAAATAGTGCATCGAGGAAAAAATCAAGGTTATCTACAAAGATTAGCATTACGTAGGGGAAATGGTACCTATCTGTTCCCACATCAATTGAGAGTATTCTGAGACCACAACGGTGTCCCGCGTCTATGCTTGTACTGCACACGAGTAACACTTTTCACTTTCTCAATGTCTCCTTTGGCCTGTCAAAAAAACATAAACAAGTTATAACTTTTCTGAGTTATTAAAGAGATTCTTTAACGTGGAAAGACAAAAGGAATTCCTCGGTTCAGAATGACAACCTGTTGCATAAAACAGACCTACTTTCTTCGAAGCAATGCATCTTATTTTATGCAGCTTATTTTTTATAACTCTTAGATCATCTTAACCTGTTCAAACAAACACAAAATAATCAAAGTTTACATAATTTAGGTCGATCAAGATCCATTGTTACATTTACCATATTCAATGAATCACATGAACTTATAATGGCATATGCATGTAAATTTCAGTAGGGGTATCAAATGGGCGACATGGATGATGGGTAACTTTCAAATGGGTCGAAAAGTTTTTGGTTAAGCATAACACCTTTTGCCCAAATTACCGATAAAATGCAATAACATATGGGGTAGCTACTGTGTTCGTACATCGATTAACTCACACATATTGTTGATTCAAATGCCAATACCAATTAATTCAGTTGGAAGGCACTCATAACATGTTGATGGACTAAGTGCATATTCCGCAGCCGCATGGGAGCTAAAAATCACGATACCTCACTAAACTGATGAACCTTGCAAAAACCCGATGGTTAACTTGTTAGAGTTTGACAATCAAATACACGTATTGCGGAAGCTAGGATCAAGTATACCACATAAATATTAACCAAAACGTAAATAGTAAACGTACCCGATGCACTTCAAATAAACCTTGATTCTTGGACAATTAGATCAATGATAAACCCCTTACCGTTTTGTTTATCGATCTCTTGATAATTACTAAAGTAAGTAATTACCTCGTTCTTGTACACACAAACTACCAACGAATAAAGGTTGTTGCAAGTAAACAAATCACTTAATGTTTTGTACTTAGAAAATCGACCCAAAGATCCCTTGGAGGGGGGGTACGATCGGCCAAGCAAAGAAGAAAGAAAACAAGATTTTAGGGTTAGTATGTGTGCACAAAAGATATGTAGGTTTAACCCTTGGCCTTGTATTTATACTAGGTGATATCTTGGAGCACAAGAAAGGGTGGATCGACCCTATGGGTTGTGGGTCGACCGGCCTAAGCAAACCCAAGGGGTTTCTAGAACCTTCTTGACTCCCAAGTTACACTCTAGTCCTTATCTTTCTTTTTAAACGATAGTTAGTCCATACGGTTAACAACTAACGACCGTTTAATCCATTAAGTGACATAAATATATATATTTCATACATTTAATAAATATACAAATTTATTTACATTATTCTTGTTTGTAAAGTGTGCAATCCCGAGGTCTCGTGTTCGATCCTAGACATTTACCTATTAATGTTTATACGTAACATTTAACAGCTCCCACTCGTATATTCATTAATAGTAAAATGACATTGGTTAGCGTCTTGCAACACTCCAATGCCCCTAGTTCAAACCGAGCTAGGTTTCCTGGAAAAACCTTTAATGATTCATCATTATAATTATCCTTTCATTACTAATACCGCATTAATAAAGATGTGAGTTCCTTTATTAAAATTTTGTTTCTCGTTTCTTTATGATTGAACAAAATTACCAAAACATCTGAACGTATTCCAGATAGACTTTGGGCATGGCCATGCAAACATTTTGTCAACCCTACGAGGGGCCCAGCAGTATTAAACTTCTAAACAAATTAGAAGGAATGAATTCTTTCTTGACTACAAGAATAACCCATGAACTTTGCAACACTTCTGAAAACAATCCTTATGACTCCCTGTTACGGTGAGCGGTAGATTGCTTCACAAAAATGCACTACATCCATGACACTTATCTGGTATCTCAAGTCTGAGGATAACTTTAAATATGATTCTCACATTACATATTAAACCATATTGTTGGGATAAGTCCAATATTCAATTCATCGAATATTATGTGAAATTGGTATGACTACGCATCAATATACTTTAAGTATATTCTAAAACCAATACTCAAATTTGTCTTAGTTTAATGATATTCCCATATCATTAATCGACAATGGACATTTAGAATAATAAATTATTCAAGGATCTTAAACATGCAAATATAGGATATATTATTAAGACAATGATAAATAAACATAAAACTTATTTTATTCCATTAAAATAATAATTGTACATTACATCCTTTATCCAAACACTAATCACAAATGGGCATGAAACTTTCAGCTAATCTAAGTCCTACACCTTCAGCATGCTTGTAAAGCTTAGTGCCAGGTAGAGGCTTTGTTAATTGATCCGCCAAGTTATCATCTGTGTGAACTTTGAGCATTTCGATTTCACCTATTTCGACTTGTTCTCGAACATAGTGATGCTTAATCGGGAAATGTCTGGTGCCTTTCATGATTCCAGGCTCATTGGCAAATGTGATTGCGGCAGAATTGTCACAATACATTTTAATAGGTCTTTGAATCGAAGGCATGACTCCAAGCCCTGAAACAAACTTCCTAATCCAAACAGCTTCCATTGCAGCTTCTGAAGCAGCTATATACTCACTCTCTGTAGCAGACATCGCTAGTACACTCTGCTTTCTGCTCCTCCAATCCACTGCTCCTCCATTAATGACAAAGACATAACCCGTCTGAGACTTCGTATCATCCTTATCACCTTTCCAAGAAGCATCGCAGTAACCTGTAACATCAAGTTCTGCCGATGGATTTCCCCCATAAACCAAAAACATATCCTTAGTTGCCCTAAGGTACTTAAGAATATTTTTAACAGCAGTCCAGTGAGCTACACCTGGATTTTGCTGATATCGACTGGTTAAATTCTGAGCAAACGCTACATCAGGTCTTGTGCTTTTCACCGCATACATTATAGATCCCACAGCCGAAGCATAAGGGACTCTTTTCATGCGTTGCACCTCTGCAGGTGTTGAAGCACAAACCTTGTTGCTCAAGCCATGTTGCTCTTGCATCGGCAAATATCCTTTCTTGGAATTTTGCATATTGAATCTCTTCAATATTTTATCAATGTAAGCACTTTGGCTTAATCCAATTAATCGCTGAGATCTATCTCTATATATCTTGATTCCCAGAATAAATGCAGCTTCCCCTAAATCTTTCATAGAAAAACAACTTCCAAGATATTCCTTAACCTTTTGTAAACTTGGAATGTCGTTCCCCATGATCAATATGTCATCGACATATAATATAAGGAAAATTACATTACTCCCACTAACTTTGTGATATACACATGGCTCATCAAGATTTTTAGTGAATCCATACTTTTTAATTTCACCATCAAATCTTTTATTCCATTGTCGTGATGCTTGCTTTAATCCATAAATGGATCTTTTAAGCTTGCATACACGATTTGGAAATTCTGGATTTACATACCCCTCAGGCTGCGCCATATAGATGTCCTCATCTAGGCGACCATTTAAGAAGGCGGTTTTAACATCCATTTGCCAAATCTCATAGTCATAGTAAGCGGCTATGGCTATAAGAATCCTAATTGCCCTTATGTCAGCTACAGGAGAAAAGGTCTCCTCATAGTCAACACCAAAAGTTTGTGTATAGCCTTTAGCTACACAACGGGCCTTATAGGTGTGTACAATGCCATCCATGTCAGTCTTTTTCTTGTAGAGCCATTTACTCCCAACTAGTTTGGCACCCGGAGGTAGGTCTACTTCTTCCCAGACATCATTGTCTTCCATGGATTGCATTTCCCCATCCATTGCTTCTTTCCATTTGGCCTTTTCAGGACCATTCATGGCAGCTTTATAACTTGTAGGCTCATCAAGATCACCCAGTGTATGCTCATCACTCTCTACATTAAGACATAGACGAGTAGGAGCTTTTACTGGTCTTGTTGACCTACGAATGGGAATCACTTCAACTTCAGGTGGAGGACCTAAACTTTCAGGTTCTACCGGAAGTTCGTTAGTGTTTTCAGAAGGTTCTACATCTTCATGACCGTCTTCCAGATCATATACTCTCCCACTGAATTCTTGAGATATGAGCTCTCTTTCAAGAAAGTCTCCATACCTTGCAACAAATACTTTGTTTTCAGGTGGGTAATAAAAGTAGTATCCCATAGTTTCCTTAGGGTATCCTACGAAGATGCACTTCACAGATCTTTGTTGGAGTTTGTCTGCTGAGTCACGTTTAACATACGCCTCACAACCCCAGACCTTTAGATAAGACAGGTTAGGAGCTTTTCCAGTCCATACCTCATATGGTGTCTTATCAACCTTCTTTGTTGGAACCATATTTAGAATGCGAACCGCAGATTCTAAGGCATAATCCCAAAACGAGAAAGGAAGAGTTGTTAGATTAAACATAGATCGTATCATATCTTGCAATGTACGATTCCTTCTCTCAGATACACCATTTTGTTGTGGAGTATATGGAGAAGTAAGGTGCTGGACAATTCCCTCCTTTGCTAGATAATCTATGAACTCCTGACTCAGGTATTCACCACCTCTATCAGATCGAAGAGCTTTAATCTTCTTTCCTAGTTGCAACTCTACTTCTGCTTTGAACACTTTGAATGTTTCAAACACCTCATGTTTATGTTTAAGTAAATAAACATACCCATAACGGCTGTAATCATCCGTAAATGTTAAGAAGTAGCTAGCACCCCTCCTTGACACATGTCTAAGTGGTCCACACACATCTGTGTGAATAAGACCAAGTAGATCATTAGCCCTTTCAATCCTATTTTTAAAGGGTTTCTTAGTCATCTTCCCAGCAATGCAAGATTCGCATTTATCAAATGATTCATCATTGATCTTATTTAAAAGCCCATCATGTTGCAGCTTTTTCATGCGATCTTTGCCAATGTGAGCAAGTCGACAATGCCAAAGATAAGACGAATCCAGACCTTTCTTGATTCTCTTATTGTTGATGCTATACATTGAATTATTTGTAACAAAAGCATTATCATTATCATTCATATCAATTTCAAATACACCATTCACAGCAATAGCATTAAAATAAAAAACATTATTTAAAGAAACCGAAATTCCATTGCTTGAAATAGTATGCTCAAAACCAAGGTTTAACAAACATGAAAATGAAATTACACCTCTAACAATTGACGGTGCATAATGACAATTATTTAAAGATAGTACTAGGCCCGAAGGCAACACTAATTTAAATACTCCTATAGCTTCAACTCCTGCATGCGCTCCGTTACCAACGTGCAAGAATTGTTGTCCATAGGCCAGCTTTCTCTCAACTCTAAACCCCTGCATGGTATTGCAGATATGAATGCCACATCCAGTATCATATACCCATGAATTCAATTTAGGAGTAAGAGTGAATAATTCAATCATAAAGAACGCACCTGATGTGCTGGGGTTACCAGCATCATTCCCCTGCTTCTTGAGTCGCAAGTCATGAATGTAGAGAGGGCAATTGCGCTTCCAATGGCCCTTTTCATGACAATGGTGACAAGCCAGATCCTTCCTGTTTGGCGGATTCACCTTGTTCTGCTTAGGCAGATGTTGTTTCATCTTGGGTTGAGGTTGATAGGCCATGACCTGCTTGCCTTTATCACCTTTACCTTTGCCTTTTTCACTTGCGATTTCTTCTGGATTCTCCCCCCATGAATTGCCAACACTTGCGGGGTAGGATTCTTGACCTTGGCTGGTAGACTTTTCTCATAATCAACAAGCAATGCGAGTAATTCTGAGACTGTCTTCCCCAAGCAATGCATGTTGAAGTTCTGCACAAAACCAGCAAAATCCTTGTTAAGGGATCTGTTGATCAAGTGCACTTGCACATTCTCGGGGTAACCAAAACCAATTCTGTGAAGTTGATCAAAGGAGTCCTTCATCTCATCCACATAATCGGCTACTGGTTTACCATCACCATGCTTGTAGTTGTGTAGCTTGTCAAGTTCATCATACAATTCAACTGCAGGTGACTTCTCATAAGATTGCCTGAGGTTATCAAGCATATTCTTAGGAGATGCATACTCATACTTCTTTTGTAATTGAGCATTCATGCTAGTGAGCATTAGACAAGCAACCTCATTGTACTTAGCATTAGTCACCTTCCATTCTGCCTTTGCTTCAGGTGTTGCCGTAGCAGCAGGTTCAGCAGGGCATTCCTCGGTCACATAATCCATCTTACCAGACGCCCTCAAGACAATTCTGAGCGAACGGTACCAGTCATTGAAATTCTTTCCAGTGAGTTTCTCTCTCTCAAGATGACTCTTGAAAGCATTAATCACAGTTTGGTTATCGGGTTGAGCCATATCTACAGATAAAGTTCAAATATTAGTATTTTCGATAATCAATATCTTCAAGAAAATAAAATACCCAAGGCTATATTCATATAACCAACAAATTTTCTTGAAAAACTTAGGATCTATCTTTACATAGTTTCACCACATCAGTTGATCTGCTAGTGGTAAAAGTACAAAAGATAGTAATCTGTCGAACAATAATTGGCAAACAAGATTTCCAATTCCTAGATAATTATGGGATTTACATCAAATTGATTCATCAATTTGCCTTTGTAAGCATGTTTTATCCCATCTCATGCCTTAAGTTCTAGGTCTCACGCACAACTTAATTAAGTCGTCTACCTTAGAAACTGTAAAATTACAATTATGGTCTCACGCGTTAAAAGAATTTTACCTTGTTATAGTAATTTAGCCTAGGTCTCACGTTTACTAAATTAAAATTCCAAGTGTTTCTTATAGGTAGATGGCACGTAACTTAAATTTTAAGGGTATTAATTTTTGATATGTCAATCAAAATTATGTACAAAGATGCATGCACTCATCTTTATAACATAAGTTTTCATAAAAACTTTTTATGTCCGATTCCTGAAATTAATACACAAAGTTTTACTTGAGGTTTATGCCAAAACCCTAAGATGACTTTCTACAACATATAATTTTAAAAGTAATTCGTTTAAGATATATTCAAAATTGTGATAACCAAGGCAGACTCTAAGGCTCTTTTCTAAGCCTTCAAATCACGGTTATGAATATCATCTTAAAAGACTTAATTTTAAAAGTATATTTGCACAAAACATCATTCAAGCAAAAGTTTATGGATTCAATCTCAAAATAGTAATAAAGTTTGAATAATGCTAGTCTCGACTGGGAGCTGATTACCGTGCGAATCGGACCACGATTGTCATAAGACCTTTGCAAGATTCTTACTTTATCACTTTAGGGTTTCACAATTATTAGTCCGTTTTAATTTTCTTTATGAAAACACCCTTTTATTGCTTACATCAAGTCCAACTAAAAAACAATAAAACAAGTTGCAAAGAAATCAAACAAACAATAATAATATAAGTGAAACAATTAGCCACATGCAAACCGTTTTAGAAAAGATCCTAATAAAATCAATTCTAGGTATAATAACGCATGTAATCAACTAAGGCCTTCACCTCTTAATGGAGGTGAGCCACATACATTGACGAATCAATTGCGTAGGCCAAAGCTAAAAACACACCACATAGCATATAAAATTGATTTTAATATGTATTGGAGTCTTCCCCAATTTAAGATCTATCTAAATATGTGACAACAAAACAAGATCCATGACAAACATGCATGTAAGTCACGGATTAAAACCTAACAATTAGCAATTAGGTCACAAGATACGATCAATTAACCGGTTAATGACCTAGGGTTTCTAGTGATTACACATAATCAATAAAACCACAAAACCCTAATTAGGGTTTCATGGAGAAAATCGACCCCCCCCCCAAAATTAGGGTTAGGGTTTCGAAATTTTTAGAAAAAAAAATAGGAAAACCCTAGATCAAAAAAAAAAACATGTATCTAAAACAATTAAAGATCCGGTTTTTATTACGTTTTAGTAATCAATTACATGTTATACATGGCTCGTGATGCCACTGTTAGAGTTTGACAATCAAATACACGTATTGCGGAAGCTAGGATCAAGTATAACACATAAATATTAACCAAAACGTAAATAGTAAACGTACCCGATGCACTTCAAATAAACCTTGATTCTTGGACAATTAGATCAATGATAAACCCCTTACCGTTTTGTTTATCGATCTCTTGATAATTACTAAAGTAAGTAATTACCTCGTTCTTGTACACACAAACTACCAACGAATAAAGGTTGTTGCAAGTAAACAAATCACTTAATGTTTTGTACTTAGAAAATCGACCCAAAGATCCCTTGGAGGGGGGGTACGATCGGCCAAGCAAAGAAGAAAGAAAACAAGATTTTAGGGTTAGTATGTGTGCACAAAAGATATGTAGGTTTAACCCTTGGCCTTGTATTTATACTAGGTGATATCTTGGAGCACAAGAAAGGGTGGATCGACCCTATGGGTTGTGGGTCGACCGGCCTAAGCAAACCCAAGGGGTTTCTAGAACCTTCTTGACTCCCAAGTTACACTCTAGTCCTTATCTTTCTTTTTAAACGATAGTTAGTCCATACGGTTAACAACTAACGACCGTTTAATCCATTAAGTGACATAAATATATATATTTCATACATTTAATAAATATATAAATTTATTTACATTATTCTTGTTTGTAAAGTGTGCAATCCCGAGGTCTCGTGTTCGATCCTAGACATTTACCTATTAATGTTTATACGTAACATTTAACATAACTCTCTACTGATTTTCAACACGATCGGCGTCCACTTACTCAACATCACAACTACATAAAAATAAAGTTGTTTGCCATTACAAATAAGTTATAAATGGAAAAATCTACTAATAATACAAACATCAATTTGTGTGATAATAACATTGTATAAAACTTGGTAAGTGCTTTAGCGTCATTAGAACATGTTCCAACATGAGTATTCATACCTTTTTTTTACTTTTATACGGCCAGGGACTATTGTGATTCCAATTGTAAGTGTATATGGACCACTTTAATATGCTATCACAAAGTAGTCCCAAACACCCCAGTTAACAATAACACGGAATGCATTTTGGATTGTTGTTAACACTAAAATATGACACGGTTTCTGAATATTATTTGTGATAAAACAAATTATTATATGATAAACAAAATACTTACGTTAATGTAAACTTTTTGAAAGCTAAACGTTGTAGTTTAAGAAATTACCATATGAAATGCGCAAAAGTACTTGCAAGAACACCTGCATTTAAATTGAATTAGTCAAATACAAACAGTAAAAGAATAAAAATAAAAATTATGTAATCCATTACCTTCATGATGATTGTCAGATCTTAACGGGTAATCGCATCAATCAAATCAATCCATCAGCGATTCGATTATGTAGGTTTTAAGCTATGGTTTTGATTCATGATTCATTAATAATATGATCTCCCGATTGTTTTAATTTTTGAATAATGAACAATAATAAATATAAAATTACCTATCACAAATTGAGGTGAAGAATTTATAACTCTGAAATCGAATTGGAGAAAAGAGATCCAACTATTTCTTGAGAGGAAAATCATCCGTAATAGATTAAACATGGTATAGATTAGGTGAATCTGTTTTTAAATATATTTGCCTCCCTAATTTATCTCCCTTTTTTTCTCTGCATTTTGATTTAAGCGATTTTCAAAAACTTTCTATTAGTAGTGATGTTTCCAGGTGTCATTCTTTTAGAATTTTGATAGAATTTTTGTTTCTAAAAATAGCAATCACACTTGTTCTATATATAGGTTGATATATATATATATATATATATATATATATATATATATATATATATATATATATATATATATATATATATATATATATATATATATATTACGATTATAAAAAATAAAATACGATTATAAAATAAAAATGTTTTACGATTTAAAATATATACATATATATATTTATATCAATTATTAAAAAAATACGAATAAAAAAACAAAAACAAAAACTATAACGATTTATAAAATAAAAAAAATGTATAATGATTTAAAAAAAATAAACAAATTACTGATTGTATTTGGAAATTGAGTTTCGGGAAGATAATCAATTTCAGCATCCTCGTTATCGTAAAGCGGTAGTTCACGTTCTACACTTGGTTCACGTCTTGATGGACCGTCGCGAAAGTCGTTGAACGGGTCGAATTCACTTGTCATTTCTATATTATAATGACTTGGATTTATCGGTGGAGGTTGGTGATAATATTGCCCTTGTGATTGAGGTGGAGGTTGGGGATAGTAGGGTTGAGGTGGAGGTTGGGGATAGTAGGGTTGAGGTGGAAGTTGCGGACGAATTGGTTGTGATTGAACTTACGGACGAGTTGATTGTGATTGAACGGGTTGTGATCGAGAGCCCCGTCCTCGACCTTTGGATGAGTTTGAACCACGTTTTGTTGATCCATTCTTTTTATATGAAAGAAATAGTTGCAAGTGTGAAGTAGTGGAATAAGTAGGTAAATTTAAAATGAATGTGTGTATTATTTAACAAGTGAAAGTGAGTATTTAAAGGGATTTTTTTTCTTTTAAAAAAAATTTTTTTTGCCTAACGTTCGATTGCATTTAATATGCAACGTTCATTTTTTTTGGGAATAGCTATACCGATTCGGTATGGTATACCGATTTGGTTGCCGATTTTTGCTTACCGTTGGACTGGCATTCATGATTGCCGAACGGCATGCCTTGCCGAATGGAACAAACCGCAAGGTTGCCACCACCCTAAACTCCTAAAGACTATTTTCCCAAGTTGTTTTGTGCGAGGTAGTACCATGTAATAATTGCACAGTAAGACTCGTAGTAAGTAACAAACTATTGTGTCTTTTGTTTCTGGGCAGCCATTATTTACACATGTATCATTTGGACTATTACACATGTATCATTTGGACTCTGTATATTTTGTTTTATTTAGGTTGGATATTCATATGTGATTGGTCAAACAAATAAGGATATTATGATTAGGGTTTTGCAGACTATATGTTTAAATACGAATCTGGTTTTCGGTTAGGTTTTCATATTACTAAAACCGAAACAAGAACATAAGTCGCTTACCGAATTTGGTTCGTGTTGATACAAAAGTTGGGCGTTCCTGGTTATTGGCTCTTGCTCTCGTACCAATTCGCTTCTTAGTACTTGTTACCTGCGCACTAAGAAAATAAACAACACCGTTAGGCTTATCGAGGGATTGTCTCCCCCGATTAGACTCCGGTGTGAGAGTAAGTAATCGATTTAGGGTTCTCGTAGAGAGTTAGGGTTTGTATATCGTACCTTTGAATGAGAATATATCATTCCTTTTATAGGGGCTGAAACCGCGTGGGTTTCTTGCTCCTTACTCTTCGCACTCGTGGTGCTTATCCAAGGAAAGGATATCTATTCCATGAATAGATAATCCTTATCGTGTACCCGGTGGGTTTAGTTGAGCTTTGGGCCTCGTGGGCCCAAGCTAATGATACTGCGGCCCAAACCATTGTCATGGCAGCCCACTTGTGGTGGACTTAGGCGCTAGTAGTATATATTATTTGGATTCGTGGCCCAAATATAGGCTATACGTCATCATGTCCCCCCAGTCTAGTGTGCGCGGCTCGTAGCCGCGGATGCTAGACTAATATTATCAGCGGTAAGCGTGGCGGGAAGACAAGGGAATATTACCGCCCATTTTTAAGTGCAATGCACCTAGCCATGGGTATTTCAAACGGATACCTCGAAAATTGGGGGTAGTGTCCACGTGGCCCTCGTAAATCGGGAAAAAGTGCATGTACCGGTTCAGTTCCAGCCATACGTTTTGTGAGTGGATTCCACGTGGAGATAAACTAGGGTTTTTTACTCCCTATATAAGAGTCACCGCCCCATTTTTTACGATCACACAGTAAAACACACACTCACCACTATTCATTTTCCTTGAAAGCTTTTTGCAAAGAAAATACTTCATTTTCGTAGGTAATTTGTGTGCGTTTACTTCGTAATTTAATGAAGATGGTTGCACAGTTAGAGGACTTTCGCTCTGCGATGACCATTGAGGATGTTACTTAATTTTCGTCCGACTATTTCGTGCCTCTGGATGTCCATCCAGAGGCTCCAGATGTGGACGCGTGTATAACTGATTTCCCCGAAGGGAAAATAGGGCTATACACAAAATTCTTTGAGTACGCGAATTACCGTGTACCCATATCTATCTTTTTGAGCGATTTGCTCAACCACTATCGCCTTCACATCTCTCAGCTGCACTGTATAGGTGCGGCTAAGGTGTCGAATTTTGAAGTAAACTGCCGTTTACTTGCGATAGAACCGACCGTGGCCTTGTTCCGCTCCTTTTATCACACGACGTGGTCAAATGGTTGGGTCTCTTTTGCGAAGCGCCAGGGGGCGCTTCAGTGTTATACTGAGAAAGTAGACGCCCTAAAGAATTGGAGGGAGTACTTTTTCTGGGTTGATGATGTAGTCTTTCCCTTTCCCTATGAGTTTTATACTCAGGATACATTACCAAGGGATGGGCGCCCCGCACCCGGTTCCTACAGGCTGGCTGACGCGCAGATTCTGGATGCCAACCGTCTGGCCATTAACCCCTATCCGGAGGAGTTTTTGGTGCATATGGGGTTGAGCCGCGCTTATTTTGGCGCTGCGGATGAGGTGCCTACTTTCTTAAGTGAGGATGGCCGGGGTGGGTGTTCATCCCTTCTACTTCAAGCTTTGTAAGTCTTTTTTGTGTATGCGCGCTTTTAATAACTAATTCTTTTTACTTTCTTCCTTTATTGATGTACGCAGAGATGGATTTGTTTGCTGTTGTTAAGCTGGACAAGCCAAAGCTGGTAACTATAGGGGTGCGCCCTCTGAGGGAAGGTGAGCAGCCCCTACTGGAGGCGATTGAGGGTCATTTGACCGTCCTGCCAGAGGCGGTCCCTGAGAACACGCCACCAAGTGACGCCCGTTCAGAGCGTGGCGCCCGATGCGGAGGTGGCGCCCACTGTGGAGGTGGTGCCTAACGTGGAGGTGGCGCACAAGGAGGCGCAATCGGGGTCGTCTGACAGCATAAAGATCCTTAATCCTGAGGAGGTGCTGAAGGAGGAAGTTGCGCAGAATGTTAAGCGCAAGGGAGAGGCTGGAGGCAATGGCACCAGGAAGAGGCGTCGACACGTCATTGGGGACGCGGAGTCTAATGCGGAAGAGACATCTACTTCTGGCGCGCGGTTGAAGATTGCTGAAGCTTCTCCGTTTCTGTAAGTGTCTGCGTCTTTATCATCTCTCTCCCTTTTTTTATTGTAATATTTACTAACTATGTTTTGTTGCGTAGGGATGATGCTGCGAAGAATGATGGAGTCTTCGTTGATGAGGTTTCCTCTCCACAGAATGAAAACAGGGAGGGGAAAGCCAAGGTTGTTGATGGTGGGGAGGCGCAGCAGCTGATGGATGAGCTGGTTGCGACTGCAGTGCGCCAAGCTGAGCTGGTGGCTCAGTTAAAAGGGAAGTATGTCGGGGAGAGCAGTGCTCTTGCCCAGAAGGATGAGGAGTTGGCGAGGCTCCGTGCGCAGTTGTCTGATGTGCAAGCGGAGTTGGAGGTCTCGCGGGTGCGTGCTAAGAAGATCACCCACGAGAAGCTGTCCGCCATGGCTGAGGTGGTGAAGGCACGTGGAGAGCTGCACCACTATAAGTCTGACTTGACTTTTGCCGTGCGCTTCTTGGAGGAGAAGAAGGTGGAGCACTACGCTAGCATCACCAAGTTCAAGGAGGATATGTTGAAGATCCTCCAGGCGCAGGAGGACAAGCTGCGTAGCCTTAGCATTGAGTATGACGAGGAATTATATCCTCATTTGATGTCGACCATTTCTGAGCGCAGGTATTCTTTTTATTTTATTCTTCTTTAGAATAACTTTATCGCCATGCTTTTTTACTTACACAAATTGTCTTTGTGAATGTAGGTGGTTGATTAGCCATGGGTTGCGCCTGGCAGCCATGGGCACGCTAGAGGTAGTGGACGCCTTTGGGAAGGTGGTGCATTGCGCGATGGCGCGTGGTAGATCACAGGCTATGGAGGATCTCCACGAGGCTAAGTTGCTGAAGAAGGACTTGGCGGAAGTCCCTGGGTACAGCCCTAGGGCATATGATGAGTTGCTGCAAGCAATGGCGGGGTTGAAGGTTCTTGAGTTTTCGCACATTGGGAGGCTGGAGCGCGATCAAGATGACCCCATAGATGTACTGATGGCGGGGTTGACATTGCAGCGCCATCTTGAGGAGAATGGGGAAGAGGAATCAGATTACTATCTGAAACCTGATGTTTCGCAGCTTCAAGTTCCTGTGTTCGCGCGGCCTCGCGACATCCTCAAACCATTTGCTCTTGAGAGGTAGATTCCCTTGAAAGAGGTGCTGGAGCGACATGACCAGAGGGTTGCTGTGAAGAAGGGTATTAAGGGTAAGGCAGTGATGTGTGGCATTGGCGCTGCACACATCCCCAGGTCAGATGGCGTGCCTGTAAGCGTTCCAACCGTATCTATGCAGGATGCTTTAACTTTGAGGAAGCTGCAGGAAGCGGGGAGTTCCGCCGCTCCGGAGGAGAGTCCTGAGCATCGCCATAGCATATAGGCTTTTTGTATATTATGTCTTGCCTTGTAATTTTTGTAAATAACTTATGAATAAGATAATTTTTTGTTTAAGTTCGTGACTTAAAATATACTTGCATTGTTTGCCAGAAATTATTTAACCAAGTGTTTTAAGTGCGTGACTTTAAGAGATACTTGCATTGTTTGCGAAGTTTTGGTATTTGACCAAGTGTTTTGGCTCGTTATTTGCTAAGCTTGTACAGTGTACTTAGTATGTGCGCATCCGTCGTGGGGTGCGAACGCAAAACTTACCTTGACGTCTCAAGAGTAAGGCGCTTAGCAAGGATACGTGATTCTATGTTGATGGGTTTGCAGCCCTCTTACTCAACAAGTGAATTAGTAGGTTAACTTATCCTTTATGCCTTCGTGGGTCTTTAAGTGGTGCATGCACGCCATGTAGGCAATAAAAATGTAAGATAACAATATTGACATTTATTATGTATGCAATAAAGTAAAATGCGCTATGGAGTTAGCTAAAAACCATAACATTTTATTGATACTTTGCAAGTTTTTAAAGAAAATAAGAAAAATACGATTCCTAGGAAAGAAAAAGAACAAACACTTATTGGGCATCACGTAGGATGCGAGGGTGTCTGTGTAAGGGCCGTAGCCTAGAAGTAACATTTTTTAAGATTGCAGATGTTCCAGGTGCGCGCTAGGTCTTGACCTTCCATATCGCGCAGTCTGTATGCGCCGCTGCCGAGCGCGTCTGTGACCTCATAAGGTCCTTCCCATTTAGGTCCGAGCTTGCCTGTGTCTTCTGTGTGGCTCGCGTCGTTGGCGCGGTAAACAAAGTCTCCTGGTCTGAATGAAGTGTGTTTGACCTTTGCATCATAATACTTCTTCATTTTTGCCTTAGCCTTTGCTTCGCGTATAGCTGCGCGTTCGCGTCTTTCTTCCAGTACGTCTAAGTCTATGCGCCGTTCCTCGTCGTTTGTTGTGACGTTGACCTCTGCTGTGCGTATAGTTGGCATTCCTATCTCAGCTGGTATGACGGCTTCTGTTCCATAGACTAGGGAAAATGGCGTGTCGCCAGTACTGGTTTTGATTGTTGTGCGATGCGCCCACAAGACATGCGAGAGCTCATCTACCCACCTTCCTTTGTGTTTGTCAAGGCGCGCTTTTATTCCTTCGCCTAGACTGCGGTTTGCGCGCTCAACGAGGCCATTGGTTTGTGGGTGTTTGACTGAAGCAAAGTGTTGTGTGATGTTCAATTGTGCGCACCAATCTTTGAATGGGTTATCACAGAATTGTTTTCTGTTGTCTGATATGATCGCACCCGGTAGTCCGAAGTGACAGACAATGTTGTCCCAGACAGAGCGTTTGACTTGGTTTCCCGTGATGTTCACCACCGCCTTTGCTTCGATCCACTTCGTAAAGTAGTCTATGGCTACGATGAGGAACTTACTCCTCCCGCTGCGACAGGGAAAGGTCCTGCGATGTCAATACCCCATTTGTAAAATGGCCATGGTGAGGTAATTAGTGTTAGTTCTTGTTGTGGTCGGCGCGGAATTGGCATATGTACTTGGCAACTACTGCATTTTCTTATCAGATCGCGTGCGTCGCGATGCATTGTTGGCCAATAGTATCCTGACCTTAGAGCGCTTGCCATCACGGATCGCGGCCCTGAGTGCATACTACATGATCCAGCATGAATTTCGCGGAGTACGTAGTCTGCTTGAAGAGGCCCAACACATCTGAGCCATGGCTGTAAGAAAGACCGTCGATAGAGTACGTTGTCGCGTAATTCAAATCGTTGCGCTGTGCGCCGTATTCTTCGAGCGTCTTTATGATCTTGGGGTAGGGTTCCCTTGCTAATAAATTCAATGATAGGTGTCATCCATGTAGGATCTTGTTCCTCTATCACCGTTGATATCTCCATTTCCAAGATTGACTTGTTTTTTAGGGTTTCTACCAATACCTGTTTTGAGAGGTGTGCGAAACTTGTGGATGCGATCTTGCTGAGTGCGTCCGCCTTCCTGTTATCTCCTCTAGGTACCTGTTTTATTGTGAACCTATCAAAGTTCTTGATCAAGGATTTTGTCTTTTCCAGGTATTGGATCATGTGTTCGTCCTTGGCTTCATATTCACCCAGCACGTGGTTAGCGACTAGTCGCGAATCTACATTTGCTTCTAGGTTGCGAACACCCATTTGGATTGCGATGCGTAGTCCTGCTAATAAGGCTTCGTATTCTGCCTCATTGTTTGTGGCTGTGAATTCAAAGCGTAGCGCATAGGTGAATTCCATACCTTCTGGATTTGTAAGAATAAGGCCTGCGCCTGATCCATCTACACATGAAGACCCATCTGTGAACAGAATCCAGGGTTCCTGCAAATCTGTTTTAGTTGCGGATGTCGGGCTGTCGCTGTCTGGCTTTTCCACGATGAAATTGGCTAAGACTTGTCCTTTGATTGTAGTGTGCAGTCTGTATGAGATGTTATACTCACTTAGCAGTACACTCCATTTTTGCAAGCGTCCTGATGCATCAGGCTTAGAGATAACTTGTTTGATTGGCTGATCAGTGATTACGGCTATTGGGTGCGCTTGGAAGTATCTGCGCAGCCTTTTGGCTGCGAATACTAGGGCCAAGACCAGCTTTTCCATAGCACTGTAGTTAGTCTCTGTTTTCTTTAGGGCTTTGCTTACAAAGTATATGGGTGTCTGGACAGAGTTCCTGTCTGTTAATAGTACTGCGCTGACTGCTCCATGGGTTGCCGATAAGTACATTATTAGTTCTTCCCCTGGTCGTGGTGCGACAAGTTTGGGAAGAGATGCCAGATGATTTTTAAGTTGTTGGAAAGCTTCCTCCGCTACGTTAGTCCAGCGAAAGTCTCCCTTTTTTGTACACTTCGTGAGTGTTTTAAAGAGGGGAAGAGATTTGTCTGCTGACTTAGATAAGAAACGGTTTAGCCCTGCTAGCTTTTCATTTAATGACTGGACTTCTTTGAGTGTGCGCGGAGAGGGGAGATCAATAACAGCCTTTGTCTTTTCTGGGCAAGGCTTGATTCCATCGGGTTCTATCAAGTATCCAAGGAACATGCCTTCAGTTGCGCCAAAGGTGCACTTCTTGGGATTCAACTTCATGTTTATTCGCCCCAATGTTCTGAATGTTTCCTCGATGTCGCGCACCAATTCGTCTTCTGTATGGCTTTTGATGACAAGGTCGTCAACATAGACTTCCAAGTTGCGGCCTACTTGTATTTTGAAAGCTGTGTCCACCAGTCGTTGGTATGTCGCGCCTGCGTTCTTCAGGCCAAAAGGCATTTTTGTGTAGCAGTACACTCCTTGACTGGTGTGGAAAGCTGTTTTTTCTTCATCTTCCACTGCCATCTGGATCTGATGATACCCTTTATATGCATCTAGGAAGCATTTGAAAGGGTATCCGCATAAGGACTCGACCTTCCAGTCTATCTCTGGCAGTGGATAGCAGTCCTGCGGACATGCTTTGTTGAGGTCCGTGAAGTCCACGCACATCCTCCAACTGCCATCGCTCTTCTTTACCATAACTGGGTTAGAAAGCCAGTCGTGATAGTATACTTCGCGCATGATGCCTGCATCTACGAGCTTATGTACTTCTTCCAGAATAGCCTTTGCACGATCTGGGGCCTGGCCGCGTTTCTTTTGTCGTATTGGAGGGTATCCTTGTCGGATTTGTAGCTTATGCTCTGTGATAGAGCGCGGTACTCCCGTCATATGCTTTGGTTCCCATGCAAAGATGACTAGGTTCTTTTGCAAGAGTGCGCATACAGCTGCTTTACCTTTGTCAGATAAAGATCCTCCAATCGAAACTTGTTGTTCCGGATAATCTGGATGAATAGCGACTTTTAAATTTGGCGTTTTTTCCGTGCGCTGTTCTGGAATAGTCTCTGCTTCAGTTGTTACTGCGATGCATTCTCTTGGTGGTACTGTTGTGTTATAGAGAGTGACAACTCCTCCTTCCACTGGAAATTTAAGCATTCCGTGCGCTGTGGATGGTACTGCGCGCATGGATGATATTCCCGGTCTTCCAATGATACCATTGTATGGTGAAGGAGACTTTATTACCATAAAGTTTATCCATGTTGCGGTTGAGTGTTGTTCATCTCCTACGACCACCAACAAGCGTAACTGCCCCATGGGCCAAATCTTTTCTCTTGTGAATCTTTTTAATGACGTTGTAGCTGGTATCAATTGACTTTGGATTTCTGGTCGCAGTCTTTTGAAACAGTGATCGTACAGGATATCTGCGGATGCTCCTCCATCAATATACATGCGGTGGATGTCATGTCCCCCTGTATGTATTTCAATGGTTAGAGGCTCCACGACTGCGTTGTCCGCAGCTATAGTAGGGAAGGATATCTCTTTTTCTGGAGAGAATTTTTGGCTGACTTTTTGCTTTATTTTGCGTTGCCATGATTGTATCATGTATATAGTATCAGCTTTTTCTTTTGGGGGTTCTTTCTTACCCCCGTTTCTCTGTTTATCTTTTCCCTCTTTGATGTTCTTTACGAGGTGGTCCATCCTGCCTTCTCTCACTAGCTTTTCAATTAGTTGTTTTAGTTGGACGCACTCGTTAGTTGTATGGCCTTTTTGGCCGTGATACTCGCAGTATCCGCTACCTAGGCGCTTTTCCTCTGCAGTGCGCATTGGTGGTGGTTTTGGGAAGTTCGCACCTTCTGTTACAAATATTTCTCTCGGAGTTTTTGTGAGAGGGGTATATTTGTCGTTGTCTCTTCCACTGCGATAATTCCTGCTGCGATTGTTATTCTGATAATTGGATTGTCTCCGCGGCTGCTCTTGCTGCCTATAGTTTGAATAACCCTTTTTGCTATCCGCAGCGGCTGCTTCCCCTTGTATAAAGGATCTAGTACGCTTTGTTAGCTCATCAAAAGTCTGTGGAACTTTGTCATTCAACTTTCGGATGAGTTCTGGGTTATTAATCCCATTCATGAACCCTAAAATTTTTAGGATTTCAGGACATGTCTTGACTTATATGCACTCATCCTTGAAACGTTCCATAAAAGCGCTGGTTGATTCGCCTTGACGCTGTTTCACTCTTGCTAGTTCTACAGGGTTTTTAGCGCACTTCTTTCGTTGGGTGAAGTTGAGGCGGAATGCTTTCCTTAATTCCTCAAATCCACCAATGCTCCTACGTGGGAGTTTGCTAAACCATGTGCGCGCGTTTCCTACTAATGTGGAATTAAACATGTGGCACCACACAGGCTGTGGCCAGTTTTCGACAGTGGCGGCTGATTCGAAAATTTTTAGGTGATCATCCGGATCACCTATTCCATCATATGTTTTCACATTAGTGGGCATGCGCCTGCGTTTGCGGTCTGAGTAATCGCTGATGCGCCGTGTAAACGCGTCGATCTTCTGGCGTCGCCATGGGAGAGACATATCTTCATTCTCTTCCTCGCGACGTTTTCCTCTTGACTTCCAGTGTCCTGTTTCTTTATCCTCGTTGTCCGAGGAGTCACTGGAAGAAGGGTAATCTCTTTTTCGGCGCTTGCGCCGGCTTCTTTCAGAAGAGGAGCTTGAGGGATCTCTGCTTGGAAGATCCTTGGCTTGGCGAATGTTGAGGCCCTAATCGATCTTGTATTCCCTGACTGCCAAGTCTGGAGTGAACATTGGTGCACCTCTCGCTGTCTTCTGAGTATTGTGAATCAGATATCGTACCCAACCTATCATGGATAGTGGTACGTTCTGCGCGTCTTCCTCGTGGGTGACGCAATGGTGATGGTTCGCGTTCAGGACCAAAATTGAGTCGGGCTTGTAGGCTCGCGCTTGCCCTTCTTGTTGCTTCTTCTTGCATGAGGGCGGTTAGGGTTTCATAATTTTGGGATACAAAGTTTCCCAAAGTTAGATCGGGTGCGTCCTCAGTTGTTGCAAGAATTTCTGCCTCAGTATTAGGCGCCCTGTTTCGGTCAGGCGCTCCTGGCGGCGCAGTGTTGTTCACTGCGGGTGTAGCTTGATGAGGAGTGGTGAAGAGGGTGCGCTGGAGTTCCTCAACGCTTGGGACCACTGGTGTGACTTGGGTAGTCCTTATAGGTAGTTCTACTGCTAGAAGAGGTGGGGTTGTCCCTGCCTCGTGGTGACCAGGTGCGCTGGTTGTACCAGCAACTTGTCTGGAGGTCGGATCTTGCTGATTCTTCCTCTGATGGTCACGCTTTTCTGACTGCGGAGTCCGCTGGCTTGAATTCTTATGTTTCGTCATTCTAGTTCTTAGTAGGGTCCCACGGATGGCGCCACTTGTTGATACAAAAGTTGGGCGTTCCTGGTTATTGGCTCTTGCTCTCGTACCAATTCGCTTCTTAATACTTGTTACCTGTGCACTAAGAAAATAAACAACACCGTTAGGCTTATCGAGGGATTGTCTCCCCCGATTAGACTCCGGCGTGAGAGTAAGTAATCGATTTAGGGTTCTCGTAGAGAGTTAGGGTTTGTATATCGTACCTTTGAATGAGAATATATCATTCCTTTTATAGGGGCTGAAACCGCGTGGGTTTCTTGCTCCTTACTCTTCGCACTCGTAGTGCTTATCCAAGGAAAGGATATCTATTCCATGAATAGATAATCCTTATCGTGTACCCGGTGGGTTTAGTTGAGCTTTGGGCCTTGTGGGCCCAAGCTAATGATACTGCGGCCCAAACCATTGTCATGGCAGCCCACTTGTGGTGGACTTAGGCGCTAGTAGTATATATTATTTGGATTCGTGGCCCAAATATAGGCTATACGTCATCAGTTCGGTTCGATATTTCCTTATGATTGAATTGATTCAGTTCTAAATTGTTTTTGTTTTCGAGTTTTCGGTTTAAAAATCGGATTATGAACACCCTAAGGGTCGGGCTTTGAATGGGCCGAACGTGTCTAATTTTTTAAAAACTACTCCGTAGAAATCATTGATCAGATCATAAGATATACCTTCAAAACCTAAGCTACTATCGTAAACTCAACATGGCAGACTACATACCCTCGGAACTCCAAGCCGAAATCATGAAAAGGCTTTCGGTGATATCATTGATTCGATTCAGATCCGTCTCTAAACAATGGAAGTCTGTTATCGATAGCCCTAAATTTATTGCTGATCATTGTGTCATCCAGCAGTCGCAACATCTTCTGTTAAGTTGCTTGGAATCAGGGGGGTCGTCTTGGGGTTATGTATTTAAGTATTTTTCAATCATTGATGATGATACATTCCCACATCAGAAGGTCTTCTTGACTACTCCCTTGTCCGTTAATCCACTTAACTATCCAACATTTGTTGGTGTCTCTGGAGGCTTGTTTTGTATTTATGGTTCTAATAGAAAGATAATGAATGCTGTTATTTGGAACCCATCCATTAAAAAAGCAGTTACTATCGTTGTGCCTAATGCGTCATATTATGGTTATGATTATGATGATGATGATGATGATGATGATGATGATGATGTGACGTATCACACTCTTGTTGGCTTTGGGGTTTGTCCTCGAACTAGTGATCCAAAGCTTGTCAAGATCTCATTTAATGTTTGGCATGAGAACAAAAATGCTGATATTCCTAATCAAGTTGAGGTTTTTTCATTGAGCTTAGGTTTATGGAAACCTCCAAGTAGTAAGCTGCCTAGTAAATCAATTCAGTGCACGCATAATCAGGTAAATGTAAATGAGATTATCTACTGGCTTGTTTATGATATGTCTTCCGTGGATTGGAAATATCCGTATTGTCATTTCACTCATTTGATCACATCATTTGATTTGACAAGCGAAGAATTTACAGAAGTATACCTCCCTCAGAGCTTAGCAAGTAGCAAAAATGATCATGTGCGTATATCTAAGCTAAAGGAGTCTCTTGTTGTGCTTGAAAAAAATCACGCCTCCAATGCAAATGTATGGATTATGCAGAATGGCGAGCCAAATACGTTCACACATATATTCACCATTAACATGCCAATAACATTGATAAGAGATGTAGCTGGATTCAGAAAGAATGGTGAACCCATAATTGCAGAGAAAAAAGGTTTGAAAGAAGGGGAACTAATTGTTTATGAACCCAACTCTAAACAAATCAACCATACTGGGATTGCTGGGAAATTTTTTTACTTGTGAATCCCTACACACAAACACTGCTTTTGCTTGATCATAAAGATAGCGTGGATTCAGAGACGACGAGTGGAATAGGCAGGCAAGGTATGGATATTGAAGAATAACTACTCATACTTTTGTTATTAATTTTTCTTTAGATAATGATTCTCACTCTTTTTGTGAACATTATGCACGTTCATCTTGTTAAAAGTGAAGCACTCTTTTTGTGAACTATATGTTTTTTAATGTTTACCGGCACAAACACGTTTTAAATTTCTTCCAACCCCTTTTCTATTATGACACGAAACCTCTTCTTTTCTCCTGCACGCCTAGAGTAAAGATACCAATTAAATAACTTCTCAAAATCATGCATATGATATCGCATGAATTCAAACAAATTTTGGGAGATTATCAGAAAATAAAAGTAAAATCAATCAAAATAACATACATTAATAATTTTTAAACATAAAAAACATGTTGTAGTATGAGCCGACCCATTTCCCTTTCTGTGTAGATGGCACTATGACCCGTGTACTATGGACCGATCTCATAGTACAACCTTTTATAATTCTTAGTTGATGGTGGGTTGTTTACCTGAGCTTTGATAGTAAAGGTGGTAGTATGACCCCTGATTCCTTTTCAGTAAAGTTGGTACTACGACTTATGTACTATGAACTAATTCGTTTCCATTTTACCGAAGATGGTATGACCTGTGTACAATGGGCGGGCCTCATGGTGCACCTTGTCATGATTCTTAGTTGATGATGAGTCGTTGACCTGAGCCTCAATTTTTAGTAAAGGTGGTGGTATTATGACCCGTGTACTATCGACGGGCATCATAGTAGTGTAGTTTGTCATGATTTAAAGCTGATGGTAGGTCGTTAACCCGTGTATTAAAGGTGGTACTATGACACGTGTATTATGGACCTACCCGGTTCCCTTTCAGTAAAGGTGGGTCTCATTGTACAACTTATCATGATTCTTAGTTAACGGTGGGTCGTTAACTTCAACCTTGATTTTTAGTAAAGGTAGTCTTATGACCCGTGTACTATGGACCCCATTTCCCTTATAGTAAAGGTGGTACCATGACCCGTGTATTGTGGTCGGGTCTCATAGCACTGATTGTCATGATTCAAAGTTGATGGTGGGTCGTTGACCTAAACCTCAATTATTAGGAAATGTGGTACTATCACCCGTGTACTATTGACAGACCCGTTTTCCTTTTATCATCGGTCATAGAAGCAGTAATATACATTTACACAAAGAAGAATAAAAAAGTTACAAAAACATGTGCTAAAACCATGTACACATTTACACATCTGCATGTTTACATGACCACTTCCAATATATCAGGTAGTATTATACCAGTATCACAAAACCCTTAAACACATGATTTCATGTTGTACCAATATTTCTAAGCACCTAAATGTACCATGTAAGTGATAACAAATATGCAGACAACTACTAAATTACATTAAACAAAAATTTATAAATCTTAAGTATACATTACCAAATCACTTATTAGTATACCATATCACCAGAAAGCTATTTAACCATATCTATGTAGTATTTCAAGGATGTCCAAGTGTACAAACTTTGTTAAACATGCCAAAATTTTCGATACTTCCTAACTTAAAGTTAACATGTCTCGTGCCAAGAAAGAGATGTTTTAAGCGAAAAATGCTTCAATATTTAAGATGACCTATAAATAGCTGCCATTAGTTGTCTATATATACCTCATCTCCAATAGTTCAAGTAAGCAAGATCAAAAGAAAAAGTAAGTTAAAAAGGAAGCGGGTCAAATGAGTCGAAAGCCGCTTCTTTATTAAAGAGCACATATCAAAATGGCAACGCTTATAACTAAATTTCACAATTTTACTAACATATTTGAATTGGTCAAAAATTATGTCATCTCACCCTAGCCTGCCTCAACTTGACCTCTACCAAAAGCTACCCTTTTTAACCCATACGACTTTCCCAACCTAGACCCACATTATGCTATCTCTAAACATGTTCCATGTGTATCTAAAAGACACGCGATGTAGAAAACAAATTCCAGACCTAGAGCAAAATTTGATACACTTAATAATCAATAAGCATTAATAGAAATTCTCATTGGCTAAACAATTCTCAATATCTCAAGTTCAACCAAGTGACATATACATACAACATAAAGGAACCAAAAAAAAAAAAAAAAAAAAAAAACACTGACCACAGTAACAATCAAATATAAAACAAAAAGGTTATTTAACCACACTGTTGACATAATTACAGTTAACCCGATCCTGAAGCATTTAAAATAACCTTTAACCCGACAAACCTGGGACAAACCTAGGCTTTACAACTTGGGTGCAAATTTGGTTACTGACGGACGGGTTTTGGTGGTGGGAAGTAATCCGTTTGCTCATTTTTAATATTTTTAAAAAATACAAATTATTAACACATCACTGCGCTCGTAACATATTCCAATATGTGCGTTCAAAAGAAAAACAGTGAAAATGGTTAATTCTGATACAAATGTTTTATGTGGTTTAGCTTTTGATGATGAACCTGCGTAGTGACCAAAACAAATTTGCGCCGGTCTCATTTAGAATTGTAAGCAATAGGGAGGTTGTTGCTCTGATTGTTGATGACCGCAACGATATTTGGTTGTTTAACCAATTAGAGAAAAGAGTCCTATAGGGCGAGACGTTGAACTTCCACCTTGATCATCACCAAAAGCCGACACAACCATTTTCCTATTTTCTTCCTGTAAAAATCAATACCACAATTAAACAGTAAAGACTGAAACACCTATATTTAACGAAGCACATTGCCACTAACATCATGATCTATTGGTTTTACACATCTAGAGGTGTTCATTTCAACCCACCCATTTATAAATATTCTAAAATTTAATTTAGAATATATTGCAGTAATAATGAAATAGCTTACCAATATTTACCCATTTTGAACCATTGGCCAACCCACCCTTTTTGTGAGCTTAAACATTTCATTGTAAAAGTTATCGCCCCCTTTGGAACTGAAGAATACCTTAAACATATATGCACACAAATAAGAAATCCAAACACCCTTTAACCAAGAGCTAAAAAACAACAACGAAATTAAGTACCTGTAACTGTAATTGATAACAACTTTTATATATTTTTATTTAAGGAATTAATATATAGGCTCTGTTCATGGGTACGTAGTTGCATATCATATCGATTATTTTAAATCAGAATATGTTAAACCATATTTTTCTGCAAGTATGTTATCTAGAATTCGGTTAAAAGCAGTAGGGTCTATGTGATGGTTTTCGTGCACTTTATTATAACACTTGTATCATCATTTTATGACAGATAAAAAATAAATTAAACAACTTGTACTAACATAAAATGTTTTTACAGTAGAGGGACCAACTTGCTTATCTATGGAGATAATCTGAAAAAAAATAAATAAAAAAAAAAGAAAAAAAAAAAAAAAAAAAAAAAAAAAAAAAAAAAAAAGAAGAAGTTAAATGTGAAATGAGCAAATCCTAACACTACGCAGGCATGGACGGAACTATGTAGGGGCAGGGGAGAGTCCCGGCCCCCCAAAATTTGCGGCACCTAGTATAAATATTATAGGGTTTTAGGAGTAATTTAGTTGAGGTTACAAACAAATCTCCGATTTGGCCCTCCCAAAATAAATTCGTCCCCCTCAAAAAAATGTTCAAGTTCCGTCTATGTACACAGGTGTTTGTTTTAGCTTTCTATGGAGCTTATAAGCTTAAATAACCCACATCAGCTGTTGAAGTATTTAGATATAAGCTTGTAAGGTCAGACTTTTAAGCTTAAGTAAGTCTCTAAGCTTTTTCTCCCCTTTTTACCATAAGCTAATCCAAACGGTCAATATAACCATTTATAAGCATGTTCATCATAAATCATAAGCTTAAGCGCAATAAGTAAGCTTAAACAAATGCCCCCTACCTAGTAATTCTTAAGGTTCTTTGTAACTGACTATAAAAATTTAGATTATTTAACTCCAAAAGTCCTCAACAAAAGTCCATACTGGCAACAATGAAATTTATAGTGACAGGAAAAATTTTAAATTCTTCTATTAGCTAGGACTTGTCCTAGCCATTAACTCCAAAATTCCTCTCCAATGGGCCGAATGTTGTAGTGATTCTTGTAGTGTAGTAATACTGTAATACCATTCGATTTAATATTTAAAATTTTTTTGGCTTTTTGAATCTAATCGTATGAAATTGGGAATATATGTTGTCTTAGGAAGTGCATTTATATATTCTTCTATGTATATTTAACTTCAAATTGTAATTAAGATATGTGTGTGAAGCAAATGTTTGCTTTGGTTTTACATGGTAACCACTGAGACCACTCTATTTTTTTTTGAACGGCAAATTTTATTAAAATACTAGCAAGGAGCTAGAAATTACAACGAAACAAGATAAAGGTTTTTGAGCCAATCAATCCAACTAAGCGAAACTTTACATCTAAACTGACACCAATAAAAAGAACGAGAAACCACATCTTAAAAAATCATCGCCTTTGAAGGATTCTTCGAACCAAAAATTCTCCTATTGCGAAAAGACCAAATATGCCACCACATGACATAGCAAACTCCTTCAAGGATCTTTTTGTACTTAATTGAGAGACGAAGATTCACAAGCCAAACTAACCATTCTTCGTAAGAGGATACTTCCATGTAACTAATATCCCACCAACGAGAGATCTTACGAAAAATCTCTCTAGCTATGTGGCAAGTAAAGAATAAATGGCTAGTTGATTCCACCGCATTATCACACATCGGACACATAATAGAATCAATATCCATACCTCTACGAGAAATATTAATTCTAGTTGGTAAGCAATCTAACCTTACTTTCCAAGCATGAACATTAACCTTGATAGGAACAGCTTTAATCCAACGGGTCTTAGCAGCCAACTCCGGTAACATTTTATCATCAATCAACTTCCTAACCGAAGCAACAGAGAATTCTCCCGAACCCTCCAAAGACCAAACCCACCTATCCCTCATATTAACAAGATAAACGCCCTCTACCTTCGTCATCAACGCTATAAACTGGTCTTGTTCCGCACCACCCCTCGGGACACGACGAAAAGAAAAATCCAAGCTCAGATGCGACAACTTCGAAGCAGCATCAACAGACTTACATGACTCTAAAGCGTACATTCTAGGAAACGTATGTTTAAACGCAATGTCCCCATGCCAAACATCCTCCCAAAAAGAAGTATTCTCGCCGTTGCCCAACTTTATATTAAAGCAGTTAATTACATCAATACCTTGTTTCTTCAATAGGTCCATCTCATGCACAATATCAAGCCATATAGACGGATAAGCAGACTTCGCATTCTTTCCCATTTTCCCATCATCTCCATGAATCGCTTTAATCACCCTCGCCCATAACGATGAGCTTTGGGTAAGGAACCGCCACACCCATTTAAACATAAGGGCCCTATTCAACGCGTATAGACTTGAAACCCCAAGGCCCCCTTTCTCTTTAGAAGCCAACACATTTTTCCATTTCACCCATGACGGATTTTTACCATGAAGATCATTTCCATTGATAAAATGACAAAGAATAGATTCCAAGCATTGTAACACCCTTATCGGAACGTTAAAAATTGACATATGATAAATTGGCATCGAGCCTAAAACCGACTTAAGAAGCGTTAACCTTCCTCCTATGGAAAGCATCTTCATCTTCCATTTTGAGAGACGAGCAATCACACGCTCAACAATCTCATCCCAAGATTGTATACGAGACATAAACCCACCCACTGAGACCACTCTATTCTTATCGGACTTACACTGTGTCTAATGTACATCATGTACGAACTACTTTGTTAAACTGTGTCTGAAGCACCGCATATCAAACTTATGCTCTTTGCATTTACCACAGTTTTTACAGGTGCTTCTTCTGCAATATCTTCTTGGGGTTGATCTTTTACAGAACCCTTCTTCACATTTTATCTAAATAAAGTAACAAAACATTAGTAACATAACGTTGTGTAAAAAAGCATCCGTATGAACATGTTAGTATATAGAATTGACCTTTATTCTTTGAGCACATGTGAGTGAGATTATGTGTAATTGAGATTTTCTTGTAGGCATATTGATAGTTGCGGTATATTTATTATTGGGATTTTTCATCGTTAGTTTGGACCACATTGCATACTTTAAAACATTAGTCTTAGACTCATCACCAAACCTGATTTGACCGAAGAATCCTCGAGTTGATCTAGAATTTGAAGGAGATAAGATATTTCCATGTTATGAAACTGGGGATGGGATGAGATTCCAAAAATTTTCGAACATAACCTGGCCTTTTTAACCTAAATGTATATGTACATCTATACTTCATTTACTTACATGTATACTTGTATGTCTATGCAATCTTGTATGTCTGTGCATCTTTATATAATATGTATTTGCATATTTAAAAACAACTAGACGAATATCTGCTAAAGCGACGGTGCATAAGGGCAACTAATTATATTTGCGAACTTGTGATTCTAGTGTGACCCTTCATGCAACACTTACGGGTTCGATTTGTAGTCATTGCAAGAAAAGAAAAGAAAAAAGTCTAGGGCTAGAAAAAAAATAATAAAAGATTTAACATTAAACAATATGTTAATTTAGTAGTGGATGTTGTTTTGAGTTTATTCAAGCGTACGTTGGGTATACCTCATTAGTCATCCTTAAGTTTTTTCAGTTTTAAGAAAAATTACTCGTGCTTTATATATAGATATAAAGTATATAGATATATAAACTAGGCGTGTACCCGTGCATGGCGACAAGATTTTATTGTGACACACATATATATAGTTATAGTTGAGATTATGTGGTTAAGTGTCTAGTGTAACGTTTAGCAGTTGACATTGGCAACTCTTCATCATCATCTGAGATGACATAACATCATACCAGTTCTATTTTAACAAATTGGGATTGAAATATGGATCGACTTTGAGAACCAAATTGTGAGGAATTTGTAAGAAAATGGAAAAAAATGGTAGAAATTGAGTAAGTTTAGAAAAAACGTTAATTTTAGAAATAAAAACTATTTTTAAGGCAACTAATTCAAAAACTATTTTTAAAAATATTTTTATATCGGAAAGTAAATAAAAGATTAAAATTTTAATTCTTAAAAGGGTACTTTGAAGATTAAACATTTACTTTTTTTTTTTAATTTTTAAAAATTAAGAAAAATAGTTGTGCATTATATGCAGGTAAGAGATGTTACACAACCCTTTTTTTCAGTTTTCTTGCACCGCCACCAAAACAGATGACAATCACCAGAAATTGTCATCCATTACGAAATCTAAAAAAATCGCTAAAGATTATTTTCCCAAGTTGTTTTGTGCGAGGTGCATGCTAGTAGTAGTAATTAATAATTGCGCCGTAAGCTCGTAGTAACTATCAAACTATTGTGTCTTTTGTTTCTAGGCTACCATTATTTACACATCTATCATTTGGACTGTATATATATATATATATATATATATATATATATATATATATATATATATATATATATATATATATATATATATATATATATATGTATATATATATATATATTTATATTTACGTAGGGATACTCGATCATTTGTGATTGGTCAAGCAAATAACGATATTTGGATTAATTAGGGTTTTACAGACAATATATATTCTACTAATCTAGTTTTCGGCTCGGTTTTCATATTGCTAATAACCGAAACGAAAAAGTAAGTTGATTATTGAATTTGGTTCGATTCGATATTCGTTATGAAAAAGTTGATTCAGCTCTCTTTTTTCTATTTTCTTTTGAACGACAACTTTTATATTCTTATCACACCTATATGAAGTTGATTCAGTTCTAATTCACCTTTGTTTCCGAAATTCACGCTTTAAAGTTGGGCTTTGAATGGGCCGAACGTGTCCAGTTTTTAAAATGTTACTCGCAAAATATATGGCGTGATACTATAAATAACAGAAATCATTTGTTGATCAAATCATAAGAAATCTACCCTCGTAACCTAAGCTATAATCGCAAACTCAAGATGTCAGACAACATACCCTTGAAAATCCAAACCGAAATCTTGAAAAGGCTTCCTGTGATATCATTGATTCAATTCAGATCCGTCTCCAAACAATGGAAGTCTGTTATCGATAGCCCTAAATTTATTGCTGATCACTGTGTCATCCAGCAGTCGCAAAATCATCTTCTGATAAGTTGCTTGGAATCGTCGTCTTGGGGTTTTGTGGTTAGATATTTTTCTGTTGAGGATGATGATACATTCCCACATCAACAGAAGGCTACTCCCGTGTCGGTGTCCGTTAATCTACTTCACAGTCCAAGATCAATTGTTGCTGTCTCTGGAGGTTTGTTTTGTATTTACGGTTCTAATAGAAGAAACATAATGAATGCTGTTATTTGTAATCCATCCATTAAAAAAACAGTTACTATTGTTGTGCCCAATGTGTCCAATATGTCCGATTTTATCGATGATGGTTATGGCACTATTGTTGGCTTTGGAGTTTGTCCTCGAGCTAGTGATCCTAAGCTTGTCAAGATCACATTTCCTGGTATGTACCAGGAGGAATATGCTACTATTCCTAATCAAGTTGAGGTTTTTACATTGAGCTCAGGTTTATGGAAACCTCCTCTAAGTGGCAAGCTGCCTCGTAAATCAATTGGGTACATGTATCCTCAGGTAGCTATAAATCAGTTTATTTACTGGCTTGTTCGTGATATGTCTTCCCAACAAGATTATTGGAATGATCCGCCTTGTCGCTTGATTATGTCATTTGATTTGACACGTGAAGAATTTACAGAAGTATACCTCCCTCATAGCTTAGCACGTTGCAAATCTCATTTGTATATGTCTAAGCTAAACGAGTCTCTTGTTGTGCTTGAACAAAAAAATCCCGCCTCCAATGCAAATGTATGGATTATGCAGTATGGTTCCTTCACACATATGTTCACCTTTAACACCCCATTAACATCGTTAAGAGATGTAGCTGGATTCAGAAAGAATGGTGAACTCCTACTTGTACAGCCGAAAAAAGATTTGAAAGAAACGGAACTAATTGTTTATCAACCCAACTCTAAACAAATCTACTCTACTGGGATTTCTGGGGCATTTCATTACTTCTCTGCGAGTCCCTACACACAAACACTGCTTTTGCTTGATCATAAAGATAGCGTGCCTGTGAATGCAATAGGCAACCAAGGTATGGATATTCAACTTTTGTTTTCACTTTTTCTTAATTTTGATAACGATTCTCACTCTTTTTGCTAACATTATGCACTTTCATCTTGTTAAAAATTATACCAAATGAAAATACATTGAAAACACAATCCATTTATATATTTTGCATCAAGTCTTACAAAATAGAAATAAAAATATTTAAGGTCAAACTTTGATTCAAAAAATCAAACTGGACTTATATTTTGGGACAGAGGTAGTATATATGAAGCGGTCTATACTAAATATATGTAAAAATTCATGAGGAGTCTGCTACACCCCTGCAACCTTTTAAAAAACCAAAAACCATTGTCATGGAATAGTAATGTCATCTAATACATGCTGTCTTTGTATTCTTATATCTATATTTAACTTCTAATTCTATGTCAAAAATAATGATGCATTTAGACCGGCTTCGTCCTCCTGCTCAATCAACTGTAACAAACAACCTTCAAACCCCTCCATCTTTTGAAGTAGATGACGAAGATGAATTATCAATATCTCATGAATTAACAAAATTAATCAAGTTGCTTCAAGGTACTTTGAGGGGGTCTCCTAATAGTAGTCAATCTGGCGCTGGGAATCCTTTGTTCGAAAGGGATAGGAGGGCCTATGAAGAGTATTCTGCAAGAAGAAGCGAAAGGCTGAAAAGAAAGAGAGGCGAATCCGGGGTTGAGAAACAGACCCCAAGCAAACAGTGTGTTGGGGTTAGAATGGAGTCAGCAAAGAGAACTGTGGAAGTCAAGAAATATGAGAGTGCGAGGAAGATGACAACACCGTTGGTGGAGAGGAGAGAGGTTGCGACGGCACAAAGGGTAGAGAGGAGAGAGCCTGTGACGACTCAGAGGTATTCGTTGAGAAGTAGTAGCAAAGTGAACAAGAAACCGCCATTGGCTATGAGCTTTGAGAGATCAATGGATGCTGCCACTGTGGAGCAAAACACTACAGTGAGAAGGACTGCAAGGAAAGGGTAGTAGCTACTGGTTTTCATCATTAGTAGCATTGGTTTGGCTTTATTCGAGGGGAATCCTGGTACTGTTAGTAAAGTCTCTGAAAACTTGGTGGAATAGGCAAGCAAGAGATGGATATGGATATGGATATTGAAGAATAACTACTCATGCTTTTGTTATTAATTTTTCTTTTGATAATGATTCTCAGTTTTTTGGTGAGCATTATATTATGCACGTTTATTTTGTTAAAAGTGAAGCTCTTTAAGCTAAATAAGTAGTGTAGTTACATTGGTGTGGCAGCATTTATGTCATCATGCTTTTTCGGTTCATGAGGAGTTTACATCACTACAACATTGTAAAGAACCAAAAACAATTTTCTGGTCTTTTGAATTAAATCGTATGGAATTGGGAATATATTGATCTGTCTTAGAAAGTGCATTTATTCTTCTATATTCAACTTCAAATTGTTAATATCATGTATAATTTCTTTTAATGTGTGTGAAGCAAGTTTGTTTGCTTTGGTTCTACATCGTAACCACTGAAACCACTCTATATCTTGCGCTTCAAAAAAAAAAAAAAAAAAAAGGTTATTTTTTCTTTCACAAATTGTATTTCATGTATCACGAGCATCTTCAATATTAGAGAAAGTGTTATCACATAAACAAAAATTTTAATATTAATATTTCTCCAGAAATGTTATTGTTCAATGAACAATAAGCACTCCTGAAAAATAGCAAAAACGGTCCCTAATGTTTAATATTTGACAAAAAAGTACCTTTGTCTCATTTGCTTTGCAAAATAGTCTCTAATAAATTTCAAAACAGGTCCCTCACCGTTCTTTAAAAAACAAAACAGGTCCTTGCAGTTTGTTTGTGGAAATGGTCCCTGCATTTTATATGCTTTGCCAAAAAAGTCCTTGAAAATTGCAAAAAAGGTCCCTGATGTTAACATACAATTACAAAAACATTCCTTGTGTTAAATCTAAGGACTTTTGTGTAAGAAAAAAAATTATGCAAGTGTCCCTATGGTTTACTTATGTCACAAAAATAGTTCTTACAAAATAATAATAATAATAATAATAATAAAATAAAATAAAACTAGTATAAGCTAGCTAGAAATATCACCCTAGGTAACAGTTTGCATTTCATTTCTCATACTAATCTATTTATTTATTTAAGAGTTAACTACATTTTTGGTCCTTGTAGTTGTATCAAAATCTCACTTTTGGTCCAAAATTCAAA
Organism: Artemisia argyi; assembly: GCA_030686995.1. Taxonomy (NCBI): domain Eukaryota; kingdom Viridiplantae; phylum Streptophyta; class Magnoliopsida; order Asterales; family Asteraceae; genus Artemisia; species Artemisia argyi. The sequence goes on along the minus strand of CM060692.1, from coordinate 28,147,004 downwards.
AAACGTTCAAAAACAGTCCAAAAGTCCACGTGGACTTCACTTTTGGTCCAAAATTCGCACCTAGTTAGTTTAGTCGTTGCACCGTTAGTCCTTTAACCAAACGCTCGTTAAGTCAGTTGCACCGATAGTCCTTGGTCGTTAGCAATGTTTACACCGTTAGTCCTTGTGGTTAAAAAATTGAAAAAATTCGCAAAAAAATTCTAAAAAAAAATTCTAATAAAAATTTTTCTTAAAAAATTCGAAAAAATTTAAAAAAAAAAAAAAAAAAAAAAAAATTGACGAAATTTTTTTTCCAAAATTCGAAAAAAAATCCAAAAAAAAAATTCGAAAAAAAAAATTTCTAATAAAAAATTTTCTTTTAAAAATTTCTAAAAAAATTTCTAATATATTAAAAAAAATTCTAATATATATAAAAAATTTCTAAAAATTTCCAAAAAAAAAAATTTCTAAAAATTTCTAAAAATTAAAATGTGTATGTATATATATAAAAAAATTTCCTAAAAATTTCGTCAAATTTTTTTTTTTTTATAAAATTTTTCGAATTTTTTAAGAAAAAATTTTATTAGAATTTTTTTTTTGAAAAAAAAAAGTTCGTCAAAAAAAAATTTTATAAAATTTTTCGAATTTTTTAAGAAAATTTTTTTTCGAAAATTTTATTGAAAAACAAGTTTCTAATAAAAAATTTTCTTAAAAAATTCGAAAAAATTTCTAAATTTTTTTTTTGACATACATATTCTAAATTTTTTTTTTGACGATTGTCCCGGTTTGACACTAAAATTAAAATGTATATATACGTAAAAAAATTTCTTAAAAATTTCTAAAAAATTTTCTAATATGTATATGTAAAAAAAATTTCTTAAAAATTTCTAAAAAATTTTCTAATATGTATATGTATATGTAAAAAAAATTTTAATTTTTTACGTATATATTCTAATATATATTAAAAAATGTAAAAATTTCTAATATATATATATATACGTATATGTAAAAAATTAAAAAAAAATTACATTAGAAATTTTTTACGTATATACGTTTATTATACATTTTAATTTTACGTATAAAACAAATTTCTAATAAAATGTATAATATACGTATATACGTAAAAAATTTCTAATGTAATTTTTTTTTTAATTTTTTACATATACGTTTATATATATTAGAATTTTTTACATTTTTTAATATATATTAGAATATATATATTAATATTAAAAATTTTTCTTAGAATATATATATTAATATATATTAAAAATTCTAATATATTAAAAAAAATTCTAATAAAATTTTTTCTTAAAAAATTCGAAAAATTTTATAAAAAAAAAAAATTTTGACGAAATTTTTAGGAAAATTTTTTATATATATACATACACATTTTAATTTTTAGAAATTTTTAGAAATTTTTTTTTTTGGAAATTTTTAGAAATTTTTTATATATATTAGAATTTTTTTTAATATATTAGAAATTTTTTTAGAAATTTTTAAAAGAAAATTTTTTATTAGAAATTTTTTTTTCGAATTTTTTTTTGGATTTTTTTTCGAATTTTGGAAAAAAAATTTCGTCAAATTTTTTTTTTTATTTTTTTTAATTTTTTCGAATTTTTTAAGAAAAATTTTTATTAGAAATTTTTTTTCAAATTTTTTTTTTGGAAAAAAAAAATTTCGTAAAAATTTTTTTTTTAGAATTTTTTTCTAATTTTTCAAATTATTTTTTTTTTGGAAAATTTTTTTTTTCGAATTTTTTCAATTTTTTAACCACAAGGACTAACGGTGTAAACATTGCTAACGACCAAGGACTAACGGTGCAACTGACTTAACGAGCGTTTGGTTAAAGGACTAACGGTGCAACGACTAAACTAACTAGGTGCGAATTTTGGACCAAAAGTGAAGTCCACGTGGACTTTTGGACTGTTTTTGAACGTTTTTTGAATTTTGGACCAAAAGTGAGATTTTGATACAACCACAAGGACCAAAAATGTAGTTAACTCTTTATTTAATAATATATGTATACATCTAAAAACCTCGTTTCCAAACATGAAACAATTACACATTTTGCTTTTAAGAAATTAACAAAACATACAAAAAGAAACGGAAGAACTTTCACTCCTTGAACCAAAACCATTAGAATAGGTGCTAAAAGCCTTAACCACTAAACCCTGACTTTTGTATTATTTATTACCAAGTTAATAATGTATTTGATATTAAAAATAGTTAGCTTTACTTTAGATTAATACGGAGTAGTACATTTAGGCATGGTAAATGTTAGTATTATTTAAATTAAATTTCATATGTTACCTTTCAAAATATAAATTCAATGTCACGGTTTAAAAGATAAATCCTTTTAGACTTGAATGTGTATGAATAAATTTCTTTAGAACACAAACGATGTTGCAAACGACACTTGAGTAAAGTACATGTGTATAAAGAGAGAAATCTCATACTCCAATCTAACAATAATAAAAGAACACACGTTAATAAGATGTGATGATCATCCTATATCATTAACTCACAAACGCAATACGGCATGATTTTAATTAGTTATAATAGTTATATATTACATGAATGAGAGACAAGTATCGGGGTTTGGAAATGAGATCTGACAAGCATATTCAACTCTTGCTGCACCCGGCATTTTCAAATACTGTCCATACTCGGGGTTCTTCAAGTAAGAACAAAGACAAGTTTCAGATTCTGCGTGCAAACTACTGCAGCATGGCGAATCTCGTGATGGTGGTTGTGCTATACCGATCATCGATGGAATGCATGCCACTATATTCATCACGTTACAATTATCCGCCACACTGACTTGCACTTCAACCATAAGAATGGTGCTGAGCACCATCACCATGATGAATGAAGCATAAGACATGTTCAATATATTTTAAAGAAATAGACTAAGAAAAACATATGATGGGTGATGATGTTGTTCGCAAGGATTGCTATGGTAATGCATGGATCTCAATGCTATTTATAGGCACTAAAAATAGTATGTGTTATGATCTTGACCGTTGATTTTTAGATCTACGGTTTGAAATGAAATTAAAAAGAATAAATTTGTCTTGAGATACAAACATGCATACAAAAAGAACTAAAGGTCAAGTTATTAAATTTGTAATAAATATGACTGGTATTACTTTTACATTTAAGTGCTAAGTTAATAAGAGTTTTCTAGCATGTGCCTCTTGCTCACATGTTAGGGTGCGGTTAATCAACTCAATAACTCTTTTTAGGGATAATGGATGTTCACGCCACTCAATTATTCATTTATTTTTTTATTTAAGCTGTTGAATTATTAACACTAGAAAAAAAAATCACAAATATATGAAATAATAAGAATAAAGCTACCCTTGACGTATTTAAACGATAAAATTAATAGTTGAAATGTAAAATAGCAGTCTTGTAATGAAAATAACACGTACATCTTTTAAGGAAAACACATACATAAAGTGTTTAGCCACAATATTAACACTGAAATTTGTAACCTAATAAAACACATGCATATGCATAAAGGGAGGGGAAAAAAGAAAAAAAGAAAAAAAAAACAAAAAACAAAACAAAAAAAAACAAAAACATTTCTTTTACAACACCAGGCATTTTGTGAAAAGAAGAACAGTGGATAGATAGAATCATTGAAGCAATTCTCTACTATATACTATAGCACAATACACATGCCAACCAAATTGAATTAAATACTATTTCTGGTGCAGTTTATTATTGCGAAAATCTTTAGCCCACATTAAAAGTCCATATTCAATTATTGCCCAACCCATTATTCAGCCCAAGCCATATGTATAGCAACCATTTTATACTACATTTTACTATTTTAGACACTAATATTAGTTAAAAAAATATATACAAAAAATACCTTGATCTTCTTTTTATATTCATGGCCTTTTTATATAACAAACTTTATTTACAAAATATATAACAGATATCTAACGGTTTCTTGACTAATAAAATACTGACAAAAAGGTCTCTCAATAACGAACAAAACAAGCCCGATATTGATATGTTTTTGGCGTACGTATGGTTTTATAAAAAATTTTGAAGTTTAACATATTTTAAATAAAAGAACTTTATAAATACACCCTTAACCTATCAAATAACGTTAAAAATTATACTAAATTTTTTTAAAACTATAAGGGCCAAAGACGTTAGCTCTATAAAAGTTTATATGTTTATTTACCAAATATATAACAAATATCTAACGATTTATACCGCTAGAAACATATCCGCATTACAAACAAACCAAATCTAATATTAAGATACTTTTGACGTACATGCGCTTTTATAAAAAAGGTAAATTTAGCATATATTTCTTTTCGATAAAAACAAAGATATCTACTAATTTTTTAATAATAAACATATAACCCAGAATGGTGCAATATTACGAACAAAACGAGCCCGAAACTTTAATTTACAACATAATCATAACGCTTCGACCAAATGTTGCCAAAAAAATCGTATAAAACATTGTCAAACTAATAAAAAAATAATTAATACAACATGTGAACGAGAAACCCCGCCGCAACGCGGCAGGTGTTTCCTTGTTTAAACTAAGTTTGACATAACATGTGAGAAATGTTGCTGTAAATATTTCTTAGAAATGGCAAAAACGGTTCATGCTGTTTAATATTTGACAAAAAATGGTTCTTTTATTTCTGTTGCTTTGCGAAAATAGTCAATGAAAAAATGCAAAAAGGTCCCTCCCCTTTGTTTAAAACAACAAAACTGGTCCTTGCAGTTTTTTTTTTGTGGAAATGGTCCCTGCATTTTATATGCTTTGCCTAGAAAGTCCATGAAAAATGCCAAAAAGGTCCTTGACGTTAGCATATAGATACAAAAACATTCCCTATGTTAAATCTAGGGACTTTTGTGTTTGAATAAATTACACAAGTATCCCTATAGTTTACTTATGTTGCAAAAATAGTCCTTGAAAAGTTATAAAAAGCACCCCTCTTGTTATTTGCGATTATTTTAATTGTCAATTAATGAATCTAAACCCCGTTCCCTCACCCTCTTAGCAGAGTGAGGGTGAAAATAAATAAATAAATAAAACATTTCCATACAAACATGAAACAATTACACATTTTGCTTTTAAGAAATTAACAAAACATAGAAAAAGAAAAGGAAGAACTTCATGGCTTGAACCAAAACCATTAGAATAGGTGCTAAAAGCATTAACCACTAAACCATGACTTCCATATTATTTTTTTTCCAAATTAATAATGTATCATACTATCTTATAAAGCATTTACGTCTTCTAAAAAAAATACTTGATATTAAGCATTACAAGATCTTAAGCTAAAAATACAACCAATTAAAACAAATTTTCTAACATTCAATAAAATTACAAGTCCTTAAGCTAAAAGTATAAGGGGGTGGCTGTCACAACTCGTAAATTCTGGTCTTTTCCCGAACTTTCACATTTACTATTCATCGGTTACTATTCATCGATCACTATTCATCATTTTTTAGGTCAGTTTGATATTCTGAGAAGCGTTTTAAAATTTTACTATTCATAAAACACTATTCACCTCCGGAGAAAATTTGTCATTTATGCGTGAGTTGCGTCATTTCTGTATACGTACGGTTATTTATCTAATAAACGTTATCTTATGAGCTATTATTTTGAATAATTGATCCGATAATCCCAACTATGGTCCTAACATAATTTTTATACTCATAATAATAATATAAAAATTATATTATTAATTTACCCGGTGTTTTCAAATCAACTGTTACGTTTTCCGGTCAAAGCTTATAACTCCGTCGGTTTGCGATATTTCAACCCGATCATTATTTTAACTTCCGATTCTCATCTGGAATATTATTTTACAATTTTTACAACTTCATTATATTTTATTTTATCTCGTTACAATTTATTTTTAGTTAACTCGGTACCCGGTATCACCTAAAACTAATAATATCTACCTAAACTACACAAAAGTCTTCACTTTCTTACCAAAATCTCACATTTTTCTTACACCACCATGACACCTTCCTCCTTTTATGGATCTTGCCTCCCTCCCTAAACTAAATATATACACTACATTTCATTCATTTCTCATTTTTACACAAAACAAACTAACAAAATTTTACTCTCTTTTTCTCTCCTCTTTGTGGTGTTCGGCCTCATCATGAAAAACAAGGAGAAACCATCACTTTTCCAAGATCAAGTGTTAATCTTGTCCCTTTAGTTGTTCTTGTTTGAGTTTTGTAATAAAAACTCAAAGTTTCATTGGTTTTACTCATCCAAGCTCTATAATCTTTCTATGTAAGTTGTCAAACTCTTGTTCATAATTTCTTCATGTTATTTTTATAGTCATATGATTTCCATTCAAGATCTACATGCATATGTTAGTTATACCACTCATTTATATATATAACTAACTTTTGATCCCTAGAAATAGATTATTGTTAGATCCTTGTTAGATCCACTTGATTTATGATGTTTAGGAACCCATGACACCCTAAGAAGGTGTATGGTAAGATTAGACTAGATTTGTGGTGATTGAAAGTGGTTTGGTTGAAGTTGAAACAAGTTTGAAACTAGGAAAATGATTTTTGAAACTACATATTGACCTACTGTCCCTATTTTTGAAACGTGGGAAAATCAGTGGATGATGGGTAATTTTTTATCAAGGATTTAGAAAATACTTTCAAAAACGAAGCCGTGGGCGAAAGAACGGATTAAAACGAGTTAATAACGAAGGAGATATGATTTTCCGAATTTAACGACGAAAACTATTTTCTGAAAAACTGCATGCTGTTTGACAGTTTTCGACGGGCAAATAGAGGCGTTAAACGTAACCTAGAGGAGCCGAGCTATCGAAAATATATTAGTATATACTAAAACGAATCCGTGGATATAAAGAACGAGGAAAATGAACTTAAAACGACCAAGTTATACATGTTTTAAAATCGTCAAAACTATATATATATTTAGTCACTACTAGAAATAATATAACTACGTACTAAATGAGATATTTTCTAGATTTCTTATTCAAGGAGTTTATTTTTAACTAACGAAATACGTACGACCCAAGGTTTATTTATGCGACTACTAGACGATATCTTAAGGTTTTCAAAACGAGGAATATAACACTAACATTTTATATACGATATATTACGACAAGTTTTTATAAGCCTAGTTGGACTTATTTTTCCTAAGTATGGAAAAATACTTTACTTTGACAATAACAATTATTTCCAAGTTACGAGTGGTATAGGTATCATGTGCATGGACATTCACTACATCATTTCGTGATCTAAATTAGATCATATTCATTCATATTAGGTTGCGGTTAGAGATCGAACCTCATTTCTGTGTATCCACTTTTGTCATCGTAGCTATCGCACCAGGTGAGTCATAGCCCCTATTCTTTTAAATTGTTTTGTTAACGTTTTGGGGGAGAATACATGCTCGTTTTTACATAAATTACTACTTGACTCTTTGAACTCATTTGACCTTATAACTTGTTTTGAACTCTTGAACTCGACTTGAACTTTTGAACTTAATGTACCGTATGTACTATGACCTAAAGTCTCACCTTATTGGTGGAGCGTGCTAAGTCTCCTTTGTTCGGAGCAACACTATAAAGTCTCTCCTGTTCAGAGCATCCTTAATAATTCTCGCCATGGTGGAGTGACTAATAATTCTTCGCCAAGTCGGCGGAGTGACTAATAATTCTTTGCCTAGGTGGCGGAGTGACTTCAAGTCTCCCTTGTTCGGAGCGGCCTTGACTTATGTTGTACTATGTGCCCTTATTGTAAACTATATTGACCACGTGTACTGGACTACTAAACATGCAACTATTTGGCAATGGGTTGTGAACACACAGGTTACAAGTCTCTTATGGCGGGACTTGTAACTGAGTGGATTTACGATGCCTTTGCTGTGTGATCATCTTTCTATATACTTTATTTGTTAAACAAACTCTATGAACTCACCAACCTCGTGTTGACACTTTAGCATGTATTTTCAGGTTTTAACCTATGGCACGCTACAGGAGGTTTTGGCAGGGCATGGCATGGTCATAGAAGACTCTGATTATTTATATGGGGACCGTTTTAAACTATGTTAAGGGCCTACTTCCGCACTACTTTTAACGATGTAAATTCAATATTTTTGATTTAACTACTTTATTCTAAATGATTGAAATGAAAACCATTTTTGAACTAGTGTTGTAATACCAATTGAGTTACACCCCAGCTACACGTATGCTTCCGCTGGACCCGATTTTGGGGGTGTGACAGATTGGTATCAGAGCTTTGGCTATAGCGAACTGAGTGTTTTTAAAACCTAGACTATAGCTACTTTTACGAAAAACTTAACCCTATGACCGTCACGTGCCTGCCTGCCAAGCTGAAGCCTCACTTGTGGTTTGTTGCTGACTTAGGTGATGAGAATTGTGTCTCATTATCTGGTTTATTATATCCATTTATTCTAGTTGATTTCTATAATTGTCTTTCATATAAGCATGTTCACGTATCATATATGTCACCCTGTTATGTTTCTCCTTGCATAGTTTCATCATTTGACCTCGAGTTTGGTCACCTGCCTTAGTCTTTCTGAACGTCTTGGTATTTGTGAAGGACATAGTATTAGTATAACTGAGCTGAGTATTTCAAAATTCATGGAACCTCGGTGGAATATAGACTAGTCACCTATATTCAACCCGGGATAGTGGGACATAGGCTGACTACCTATATCTGACTCAGAAATGAATTTTGCAACACTGAGAATGGTTATAATAAAATTCTGTCTGGATTGAAAAAAAATAGTTGGTTACACACAATAACAAAAGGTGTCAAGTTCGATACATTTTTTTGTCATTTTCATATGTTACATGTCAAAATATACAATTTCAATAATATCACGGTTTAAAAGATAAATACTTTTAGAATTTAATGTGTATGAATAAATTTCTTTAGAACACAAACGATGTTGCAAACCAACGACGCTTGATGAGTAAAACTCATTTATAAAAAGAAAAGAAATCTCATACTCCAATTTAACAATACTTTTAATTAGTTATAATAGTTATTACATGCATGAGACTAACTACAAGTATCGGGGTTTGGAATTGTAATCTGACAAACATCTGCAACTCTTGCTGCACCCGGCATTTTAAAATACTTGCCATACTCGGGGTCCTTCACGTAAGAACAAAGACAAGATTGAGATTCTGCCTGCAGACTACTGCAGCATGGCGATTTTCGCCATGGTGGTGGTGCTACACCGATGATCGATGGCATGCATACCATTATATTCATGATGTTACAATTATCTGCCACACCGACTTGCACTTCAACCATAAAAATGGTGCTAAGGACCATCACCATGATCAATGAAGCATAAGACATCTTCAGTATTTTTTAAAGGACTAGACTAAGAAAAACATATGATGGGTAATGATGTTGTTTGTAAGGATTGCTATGGTAATGCATGAATCGCAATGCTATTTATAGGCTCCAAAAAAATTTTGGTTATGATCTTGTCCGTTCATTTTTAGATCTATGGTTGAAATGAAATTAACAAGGATAAATTTGTCCTGATATACAAACATACAAAAAGAATTGAAGGTCAAGTTATAAATTCGTAATAATATAACAGATATATTACTTTTACATTTAAGTCCTAAATTAATGGTGCGTGTTGACCGGACCCTCCTCTATTTTTTAGCCGGACCCCCCCTAGTTTTTTAATTTTTTTTAATTTTTTTTTTTATTTTTATAATTTTGTTTATATCAAAAAGCTATAAACCTGAAAGTGCGGAACAGAAAATATAAAGTTTAATATGTCAAACACTTAAAACTGTCAAAAATACGGAACAGAAACTGACAAAAAGCTGTGCTGTACTGGAAGAAAGTAAGAGACAACAGGGGGACAAGAGGGGACAGGGGTGGGCCACCCCGTCCGGTTAAACTAACCCCCATTAATATGAGTGCTTCTCTCTCTTACTTTTTTAAAAAATGACATAATTACTTGCTTGTTTAAAGTTTGTAATAATAATATTAAGGGTAATACGATAATATATACTGCCTATTGGTCACATGTTAAGTGTGTTTGCAGTAGATAGGCCTTTTTAAAAAAATTGACATAATTACTGGCCTTATTTTGTCTTTTACCATCTGGGCAAACAAGGTTATCCTTCTAAAGAGGTGCTTGCAGTAGATAGGCTTCTCGTGGTTCTGCCTTGTTGACGATGGATGCAACGGTTTTCCTATGAATGTCAATCAAGTTATAAAGTGAAGATGCTGTAGAGTGAATTGGTTTATCCCACTTGCACCGCATCAAGACAGAAAGTGAACGCATACAAGTCTTTGACTGTCTAAAGAGTTCAGAAATAAGAGTTGCAACCATAGCAGCAACAACTATTTCATTTGAACTATAACCCCACGAGGTACCAACAGATGATGGTTTCAAAGAAAAGAGTGTGAACCTATTTATAATGCTTTTAGTGCTTTGTTAAAGACAATTATTTTAGTTTATTATGTTTTATTAAGTATGGGTCATAGTGGGTCAAAAGGCATGTAATGGTTGGGTCGAAACTTGTTAACCCAAACAGGCCTTATAGAAGTTAGTTATTTGACAGTTATTATGAAACGATACAATGGTTCATGTGTCAACAGACATATCGTTTCATACGTATAAATATGTATTAAGTTTGAGTCGAATATTAATGTAAGTTCTATTTTTAGTTTATGCTTAAACTTTGTCCAAAATCAATTCTGTCACATATATACACATCAAAACTTAAATATGGTTAACACCAACTATTATATCGAAAACAACTTGCTTCAAACCAAGCCTGTGAAACGAAACCAACAGTGGTATCAGAGCACACGTTCTGATTCATGGGGGAAGCAGTTGCAACAAGAACCAAAACTCACTCAAAACAAATACCACTTTCAAACACATTTTATCCCAAACACCCCTCAACGACCCAAACATACAAAACATATTTCCCCTAAAGGAAAACAGTTATTGAAGAATAAGGTTGAAGAAGTTGTTTCGTTTAATTCACTAAAAACAACGAAACCACCAGAAAATAAAAATCACAAACAATTGGGAGAAGATACTAGTGTATCTAGAAGGGATAAAAGGGCACGTTGCTATATTTGCAAGAAAAGAGGCCACGTATATTGGAAGTGTACAAACAAGGGAATCAAGGAAGAAAAAGACATGAGTGATATGGATCATAAAACCACAACAACACCACCAGTTTATGAAACGTTTAAGTATGAACCAGAAAGAGTACATGTGGATGTGGATTTTATGGTAGAAGGTTCTGATAAAGGAAATTGGGATGATATATGGTACGTCAGTAGTGCATATAAGAAGCATATGAGTCCCATGAAACATTTATTCAAAAGAATGAAAAGAAGGTTCAAGGTAGAAGGAACGGAAGAAAGGGAAAAGAAGTTTATTGTGTAGTATGGTGTAGGAGAAGTTTCCGTGGAGACAAGTTGTAACAAACCGGAATTTTTCAAAGTGATTTTAATAATGAATCATACTTATTATTTCCTAAGTTTCATTTTGGACTTTTCCGAACTTATTTGAATCGAAAACGAGAGGTTATCTCGTTCAGTCTAAAAAATGACACGACACGCGTACCGACACTATGATAGTAACGGCAAAACTAATTATTAATAATCAGAGTCGATGTGTTTCTATAATACTTCTATAAACACGCTCTCAGAAAAATTATATTTTTCGCATTAGTGTCTAACAAAGAATACATCATCTTCACCAAAGCTCAACGGAACGCCGGGTTCACGCGACACCCTCTTTGGTACTAAATACCAACTTAATAATAACAAATCTATTTAAACTTAATACACTTACCTTACAAAATATATACATAAACGTTTGATGAAAAAAAAATGAACATTTATGGGAAACACATCTCACACGCGTCCCATATCTCCAAAAGTCAGATAAAGTTTTCATGCTTCATCCTCTTTTCTCTCTCTACCAAAGATGAAATCAGATCCAACATGAACCTAGACATACATATATATATATATATATATATATATATATATATATATATATATATATATATATATATATATATATATATAAAGGGAGAATCAACCCCTTATCACATCTCTCGATTTGCACCCAAAAGAAGCCTCCACACGCAAGTGGATCAGCTTGGCACTGTTTGCTTTTTTCTTCCTCCCATAACGAGTCACAAGACTTCATATGAAGAATCAAAGATATTGGAATTTATCTCTTTTTAGCCATAAACGAGTTTTGATCTCAATGTCGAAACTTTACTTCTTTTTCTCTTTTTATTCCTGCTCGAAGACCAGGAGATCCACACAAGCTCTCATCTCAATCTCATCACAAATAACAAGCTTCCTTAAGGTTGGTTAAATCTTTGGTTTGTTTTGGGTTGCTTTGGATTCAGCTGGATCGTTTGGTCTTTGGGTTCCTTGCTTTTCAATCGATCCCCAAACTCCCTCTGTAAGAATTCTTTGTTTCTCCACACTTTGTAATTATCCTTGATTTTTTTGGTTTGTTATTATGTAAACTGTGGATTTTTTTTTTTGCAAGTTGTAATTATATTTTGATTTGAGATTAAATCGACCCAAGTATATTTGTAATTGATTAAAGTTTTGTTTTTGAAATTGTGTGGCAATGAACAAACTCGTAACTGAAACCTGAATATTGGCTTGACGGAAGTGCTTATTAACAACCTTGCTTATTTCTTTTGGCTTATTTGGTCGAGACTAGAACTCGTACAAAAGTTGTGTCGCTTCGAACCACTGTGGGTTGAACCACAGTGGTGTGTCTTGGTTCTGATACTTGCACTTGACCACAAAAATCAGTAAACCAAAAATGGCTATGGTCTTATGGAAATAGAGGTTGGTTAGCGTTTGTTTTTGGTGTATCACAGCCCCAAGTGGGTGCGTTTGAAACAGCTTATGATGTGTTTGGTTTCTATCACCGTTAGGTTGTTTGTTTATTTCAAGGTTAGGCCCACTTAGGGTGTATTTTGATCTGTTTAGTCCCGGCTCAAGACACCACCACGGTGTTGGGAGCGTTATTTGTTGTCTCAGATTAACACAAAACAACGACAAGGGTCGTTGATTTCATTTTCAGATTTCAACAGAGGATATGTCTGGATTCGAATTGCAACATAACACGTAAGGGTGTGTTGTGTTTGAAATCGTGTTGTCTCTATTTGTGTTTATTTTGCTCGATTAAAGGACCTCAAGTCCATTACCTAAGAGTGTGTTGGTTTGAGTCGTCTAGCGAGGTCGAGAGTGTTTTAAATTTCTCATGGTTTGGCCACTCTAGCTCAACAAAGGAGCGTGTGGCTTACTCGTCCTTGCGTCGTCGAAAGGAATTCAACAAATTTTAAAAACCCAAAGTCTGATAACAAACTTAATAATTCGGGCTTTATGTGTAAGCCCAGTAAAGGCCTAACCGGGTGTGTTTCTTGTTGTTTGTTTTTTTTCGTCACTGAGCCAAAGTCCAGCTTGCTTTGAAACTTTGGTGGCGCTGGAATACATAATTTGTCTTTTAAATGGCATATGAACAATGTATTGGTAAATAAAACGTATACCTGAATCTGGACCTTTTGTGTGCCGAACCCAAACGGTATGTTCGCATCAACTTCTTCACGTCTCGTCCCCAACTTATTTAACTTATCAATCTCGACGTGATTTCACGACATACTCTAATCCACTAAACTTATTCTTTAAACAAATTCTAAACTATGACTAGTAATCAAAACTTGATCTTTTCACATCACTAAAAACTATAATTTTGAGTTATGTGTCAATTGTGTCATATTTTTATCATTAATCAATATCTCCTGTAATGATTTATTTATACTTAACGAAAATTATCTTGATATTACAAAGTTACATACTCGAAGAATAATATAACAACGGTTTATTATTTATTGTGACACATAGTCACCGCGTACAACTAAACATATATATGGGTCATGCCAAATCTTCTATAAACCTTTATAACTTATAAGTGTATTTTAATATAAACCCTTTTAATAAAACAAGTACTTAAAATATAACTTTTACACATCTTTATTATATTTTTTTTTACTATTTCAAACGACATTTTTATAACACGAACTTGTCTAATATACGATTACTTTCTGTACATCGCCTTTTGGTTACCGATGAACCAAAGACTTATTCGTTTTTCATACTTTCTATTATTTGTACATGTATACGAAAGCACTTCCGAAAGCCAATATTTACAAAACTATTTCAACTAAAATGCTGCCACACAAGCAACAACGACACAAAAACTTAGAAACTTTTAAACTCATCGAGTCTTAAACTAGAACTGTAAAACTAAACTTGCCATACTAATCTAGGTCGCGTGTCGGTGCCGCACACTTACACTATTTGACTTTACTCTATTCAGACTGCTTTACTGAGGTGAGTTCATACCCCTTACTTTTACTTGTTTTATAACTGTTTTGGGGGAGAATGCATGCTCGTTTTTAACTAAACTCAATGCTTATTTTATCTGAATGCGCGATTGTTTACTCAAACATTATTGTTTTGTTGAAATACTTGATTGATTATTCAAATGCATTTATGCGTATATTGGTTGCATACTTGATTGTTTTCTCATGGACACAAGTGCTTGAAACATATATGTGAGTTTATAGCCCCACTTTACTTATACTCGTTTACAAAACTATGGGGTGAGAAACATGCAAAACATTTTCTGGACCATACTATTATTTCTCAACACTATTGCGTAGTTAGCCTAAGCCCTGAACCCACTGTTATGCCCACTTTCATGAACCGTTAATTCCTGTTAGGAAGCGCGATTGATATAGATAGATCTATTGGGGGTAACTCCCCCGTTCGGTTGGCCAGACGGGTCAATGCGAACGTATACCAAGTCGTACTACGAGTGTAATGGGTTAAACACTCGCTATAGGCCCTCACTATTATTATATGTGCTACATTGTGGCATACTAAACTGTTTAGCTTCGGTTGCATGAACTTAGTGCTAGCGTAATAGACTTTTACTTTTGTGTGACATTATATTCGTTGTAATGATCACATACTTTGCCTATGGTCCAACTTTATGCTTAATACTTATGGTCTACTTTACTGATACTTTTCATGACGCTGGGAGTAAATCAGTCGTCACTAAAACTGAACTTGATTTGTATGTGAAAGGTTACTCACACTTGAAAACCTTGGGGTCCACATTACTACATTTACTTGAAAGTAAAACTATATTTTCATGACATTGTGAGTGACACAATGGTCACAAAACTTTTATCGAACTCTCATTTTCTTTCATACTAAATTGCTATTTATACAAACTTATGAACTCACCAACCTCGTATTGACACTTTTTAGCATGTATTTTCAGGTTTAATGTGATAGCTAACGGTTGAAGGCTTTGGCATGGCATGACATAGTTATAGATAACTCTGATATAATTGGGACCGTATAAACCATCTTATGGGCTTCTATTTCCGCACAATTTTTGAACGATGTAAATTGAATATTTTGATAATGAAATTTATTCTAAACGGTTGAGATAAAAACCATTCTTTGTTCCTTGTGTTGTGATACCAATTTCGTAGCACCCCAATGCTTGTATGCTTCCGCTGGACTCGAATTTTGGGGGTGTTACAGATTGGTATCAGAGCCAGGTTATAGAGAACTGGGTATTTTGAAAACCTAGACTATAACTACTTTCACAAAAACTTGAATCTATGATCGCCACATGCCTGCCTGCCTGCCAAGCCTTCTGCCTTACTTATTATAAAACATTTTCTTTTAAAGTAAAGGACATATTACTTGTGTAACTGAGCTGAGTGTTTCAAAATTCATTGAACCTCGGTGGAATATAGACTGATCACCTATATTCGACCAGGGACAGTTGGACAGAGCCTGATCACCTATGTCCGACTCAGAGGTGAATTTTGCGATACTGAGAGTAGTTATACTAGAATTATGTCCAGATTGATTTTAACTTAATTTA
This sequence comes from Artemisia argyi, assembly GCA_030686995.1. NCBI lineage: Eukaryota > Viridiplantae > Streptophyta > Magnoliopsida > Asterales > Asteraceae > Artemisia > Artemisia argyi. Next base: position 28,131,004 of record CM060692.1, on the reverse strand, counting down.
TGAGAGTTTCAAATTGTTGTGTGTGTACATAATCATTACATAACACGAACATTCACATCTACACACAACACACTGGCATCACAATACTTTTTCTCTTAACGGGAATACTCTTTTATCACAATCTGGGTATGTTACAGTCGCCTCTACCCCAAACCTTACACTTAATCTATGTTGTAACTTCTTGGATAAGTACACTACTGAGATAGCCAACTGATTGCTAGTAGCAATCAACACCCTCCTTCATAGTAGTACTCTGAAACTTGCCAAACTCCCAATTCAAAAGAGATGTTATGCCCAACAGAAACCTTAAGACCTTAAGGAGCAACCTAGACGACTATATTTGGAACAGACACCTAATCCTTCATGTATCCCTCGATAATACCTGTTGTCTACCTTGCTACCCTCTAATAAGATAATGAACTGTGTCGCTATTAACATACAAACTATTTTCAATTGTTTTACAAATCATTTTGCGGTCATCCTACGAAATGTTTTACTGCTAGTTCATGAAATCAATATTTTGACCCTGCTACTATTTTATAAACAATAAATTGTTTTCCTACTGTCATATAAACTGATTTACGAAACATCTTTACAACTATTTTATCATCATGTAATAAATTGATTCATTACTTTACTACCATTCTATAAAACAACCAACAGTTTCGCTAGCATTTTATATAAAATATTACAATAATCCTACGAGTCTTACTACACTTTACAAACTACTTTACTTCCCTATGAACTGCTTTGCTACTAAATCACAAAACTAAACTACAATTTTGCTGCAATTTTACAAATGATAAATTGTTTTTTTTTATTACTCTATAAACTATTGTTCAACCTGTTATATAAACTATGTTGCAATCACCATGTGAACTATTTGCCCAATTGAAAAGCACTTTATGTTAATACCTCTTGGTGTTGTTAAAGTAAATTGAATACTTATGTGTATGAAAATTCGCTTGATATTAAATATTGAACCCCACTCAGGCTTGACAAATAGACTCTGTCATTAAGCACCTGAAAGTTGTTGAAACGAACATACCTGACTACACATTTTTCCTTGACATCTTTATTTTTTTTTAGGACTTTCCTTTTAGAAATGCTTTTATAAAAATCACAAAACTCGTAATGTTATTTTCTCAAGATACTCATTTTGATGTGCCAAAATTTCTCTGGTCAAACTTTATTGAGACTTTTGTATATTAAAGGGGTGACTAAATGTTAAATTTTGAAACATGGTTTTACTCACACCATGTTTAAAGACTGTTTTATTGAAATTATGAGTCTTTTGAAGTCGCATCAATTTACCTAACTACAAATTTTCAGCAAAGAACCAAAACTTATCCCTATCGACAAAGTTAGTAGAAACTTGCAAAAAGGAACTAAATTCACGTGGGGAACGTGAAGATGAATTCTTGTGCGTATATACCCATCTCTTTTCGACCGTAATGGGTAACTTGAATTGAATCGCGAGGACGCGATTCTGTTTAAGGAGGTGTGACTGTAACAAACCGGAATTTTTCAAAGTGATTTTAATAATGAATCATACTTATTATTTCCTAAGTTTCATTTTGGACTTTTCCGAACTTATTTGAATCGAAAACGAGAGGTTATCTCGTTCAGTCTAAAAAATGACACGACACGCGTACCGACACTATGATAGTAACGGCAAAACTAATTATTAATAATCAGAGTCGATGTGTTTCTATAATACTTCTATAAACACGCTCTCAGAAAAATTATATTTTTCGCATTAGTGTCTAACAAAGAATACATCATCTTCACCAAAGCTCAACGGAACGCCGGGTTCACGCGACACCCTCTTTGGTACTAAATACCAACTTAATAATAACAAATCTATTTAAACTTAATACACTTACCTTATAAAATATATACATAAACGTTTGATGAAAAAAAAAATGAACATTTATGGGAAACACATCTCACACGCGTCCTATATCTCCAAAAGTCAGATAAAGTTTTCATGCTTCATCCTCTTTTCTCTCTCTACCAAAGATGAAATCAGATCCAACATGAACCTAGACATACATATACATATATATATATATATATATATATATATATATATATATATATATATATATATATATATATATATATATATATATATATATATATATATATATATATATATATATATATATATATAACAGGAGGCGTTTGACCATTGACTGCCAAATAATCATGCATTAAGTCCATGTCATCATGTTTAGTGCCATGTCATCACATTGTGGCCATGTAAGCAATTTTTTGTAATTTATTTTGTATTTTTTCAATTTATTTCAAAATTCCTGTCATTGTGGCCACGTAAACAATATTTTGATGTAAAATTCAGATGTAAATTAATTTTTCCAAAAAATCACTGCAAGGATTCGAACTCAAGACCATGCAGATATTATGTGGTATGTTCACCACTAGAGCAACACAACATTTGTTTTATAGTTTGCAAATCATAAATGATAAATCTATGCAATGTCAATCTTAATCCCTACAACAATTAATTAACCCTAATCACACATATACGGGAAACAAAATGCCAGCTCATTCACAATATACTTTTCTCAAAACCCTAATATCCTTTTTTCTTCATAATCTCCTCTAATCATCGGTTTACAGAGTTTTCTTCATCATATGTTTGCAAGAAAACATTATACTCTCTAAAAAACCCTAATGCGTTTCAATTCTCAGCCTTTAGCCCTTTTTTTTCATTCTTGCACAGTTAATTCATGTTTTGTTGGTGCTCTCTTATGGAGGGTGTTAATTTATTCAATTCATGTTTTGGTGGTGCTTTTGATGAGGATGCCATACACAACTTTCTTTCTTTATATTAGTTATTAAAGGGTATGAAGTATTTTATCTAAATCACAACGCTTGGTTTTGTTTTTATTCCAATTTATTTTATTTTTTTCAGTTCACTTGAACTTAATTTAAGGAGCGTTTGTGATTGCTTATTTTGATTGATTATGCTTATAAATAACCTGTTGTAAGCTGCCTAGGAAATTCTGCATTTTTTTTCTTTTTTGTGACAATCTTTTGTGCTAATTGTTATACTTATATTGTGCAGGTTCTTTGAATGACTCATGGTGATGAGGCTGTTAAGGTACCAAATGGGTTGGAGGGTGTGGTGACAAGTGACCAGGGTGCTGTTGCACCTTAGGAATGTACCTGGAGGCGTTTTTATGGGTTCCAAATATCATACTCAGGTATGATATTTGCGGTTTTGGTTTTGGTTTTGGTTACTAAATTCAATAGTTTCTGTGAAGATATGCTATGAGCAAAGAAAAAACTCATAATATATAAAACCATACGTTTAACTGCTTTATTATAACCGCAGAGAATAATTCATAAACAAGCATGATAGCTTCTATACAATTTGGTTTGCAAAAAAGGTTGCGTTGTCGTACGACCTTGGGGGCCACGCCTTCAGGTTTGTTTGGCATTGTTTGCATGCCTGTTATGGTACGACCAATATTGAAAGGTCTTATGCCCATTGTTATATAATACATATCAGGTGGCGATGAAGATGAACATTCACTTAACGAGTTACATCAGGTTATTTGCTAGACATTTTACATGTTGTTGATCATATTTTGCTTTTTGTTTATCCTGAGTGCTTATTGTCCATGTTTGTTTAACAGTTGCACGGATCTCCAAACATGATTCCTTCGGCGACGAATGATGTCTCTTTGGCTGTTGGGGCGCATGTTGGTGACACATCTTCTATTCCACCCGTAGCCCCATAGGTGGATCGAATGGCAAAAAATCCCTGTTAGTTGTCGTTCCCAAGGTTGGTGATTTACAGGTTGTGACTTATCTTAATAACATTATAGCATAATAGTTATACATTTATTCGGTCATGTGTTTTGCAGCAGGTAACATATATGTTGCTGGTAGATCCGTCATGTTGAATTTTGAACAAGGCATTGTTCGGCACCAGTTGACTGATGATCCAACAACAAAATACAGTGGAGGCGGCGATGGTGCTTTCACTCGATTTACAATTGGTGGGTTACGTACAATAGTTGCCCTCATTGTTTCAAAAACTTATTCACCGTTGTTCTATGTTACGACACTCTTTTATGATAACATGTGCCTCTAACTTTCAGCTCCCAGTTCTATTGCACGTGTTTCTCGCAAGAGGGCGCCCACTAAGATTTCTCAAGTTTTATGTTCGTATACTGACATGTGTTTAGAGCTTTTGCCACACCCCTTTAGTTTTACTAATTTATTCTGATTATTTTTTATAATTTCAGGTGAAAGACCTTCACAACAACCACGTAGACAGTCTCTTAATATGTCATTGTGCACATCATCGGGCTGGAGGTTCAACGCGCTTGCAGGTGTCGGCTCACCAATGCAAGAGGCACAGCCATTTGTGCCCCCACCCGTCGTTATGGCAAATGCCACTCCCGCATCTGAACAAGGTTTTTGTATGGTCTTTTTTATCCCTAATATCGTGAATTCTTTGTTGTTCCGTGTTCCGACAACCTTTTATGCTAACGCACGTGTAGAAATTTCAGGCGGCAGTTTCATTGCATGTGCTTCTAACAAAAGGAAGGCAACCCAGATTAGTCGAGTTTTACACTCACGTTTATACATACATTTGTACATTCTCACTTAACTCTTTACTGCTGTTAGTGTTTTTTTCTTATACTCAATAATTTTAGGCCAAAGACCTTCACAACGACCACGCAAAAACCCGCCTCAAACTCCAATGTACAGACCTTCATCAGGAGGCTTAGGCACGTTTGAAGCCAGCAATTCATCCATGCCAGAAAGACAGCCATCTACATTCCCATCTATCTTTGCAACACATGCTGCCCCTACACATCCACAAGGTAATCATATTCTCCTTCTTATTACTCATAATGTGGATCCCTAGCGTTTCTAACTTTTGCATGATGGTTGTTGCAAGCGCTTCATAGTTCTTCCAGAACAACCTTTTTAAGTCTGTCCGGGTATGTTTACTTCTAAACGACTGCAAATCTTGCACTGTCGTTTAGTGTGTGAAACAAGATTAATGTGACCAAACGATGTTCTTGGGTGAAGGAATTGTGGTATTATATTTGACAGTATATTTTTTTAAAAGCTCATGTTGCAATGCAATAAATTTATCAACTGCATTACATGTATTATAGTTTTGAAAGATTTCCCTAAGTTTAGCGTTCACCTAAAGAGATGAAAAGAGAGTATCTATTGCATTTCCCAAACAAAGTTTAGACGTTGCTTCCCAAAAAAACCCACATATTGAGAATAAGTAAGCCCTGCCGCAAGTATACTTTTGTTTGACAAAAAAAATACTTGGGCAAGTAGTTATCGCTTGATTGCAGGAAACAAAAATATATTTACGCAAGTAGTTATCGGTAACTTCTGGATGAGTTGAAGATCTACGAACATGACAAGTACGCCCAAGTATATTTTCATGATCAGAGTAGTCATAGAACTTAGCTTAGTGGCTCTTTTGGTTTTAACATTTCAGAGTCAAACTTACAACCAAATAACCAATCTTTGCAGCAATATTCTGTCCCAAACAGTAATCATCAGCAGCAACAATATGAAACAAATCAGCATGGGTTAGTTGGTACTCGCCAATGCGTGCTGAGATGGCTAACGGTGAAAAAAGGGCTCGCGTGAATGACGCAACAGTGACTACGAGTCCAGGTATGTAGTTAGATAGCGTTTGCCGTCTACATGCCTCTATATGTTTTTGTACAAAGGGTTGGAATTTGACTGGAAACCAAAAATTGATCGACTGATGTTTTGATCTTCATGTTATCGCTTTACACATGATTTTATTTATTTATTTATTTATTTTTGTTGTTATTTTGGAGTTTTCAAGTCCAAAATTTTATTTTGATAAAAACTTTTTTAAGAAAACTAAATGAATGTTTTCATTTGTTGGCTCATTTACTCCAGTTCGATAACAGCTGGAGCTTGCCAAAAATGCTCGGGAAACTGATAGAAATGATAACGGATCAGAATGAATTTGGACTAAAACATGTCTTTAAGTGCAACTCACGGACTAAAGTTCATCAACTGTGATTCTACTAATTTTGATTGTGCAACTTGATGATAAAGATTAAACATTAAAGTTTGAATCATGATTTTGGGGACCCTGGGATGTGTTTTAGAATCAAGATTCAATACATTATTTTTCATTCAGATTCACGAGTGATTTTTAATTAATGTTTGCATGTTTTACGTTACCAATTGTTCTGAATTCTGATGTTTTGAGTCTAAATTTGGATATTGAACACTTTTTTGGGCGTGCAAAGTTTGATCTTTTGATTCACACTGGCAAACTCTTTGTTTCTACTTCACATAATGTAGATGAATTTTCATGCGTTTGTCCATTTAAGGAATGCGTGTGAATGCTTCAATGTATGATGGACAGGATAAATCACAATGGTCTATATAAATGCAATATATGCGTATGATATCATAAGATATCAGAAAGAGACTACATCAGAATTGATAGGTTTTTACTATTGTATCAAAAGTTTTTTTTCCTTGAAGGCCGTCAACTTTTTGAGAGAATGATTTGAGTAATACCTCCTCACACCAGAATATGTTTTATTAGATCTTTACATATCTTTTTTTGCATTGGAGTTTATTTTGGGAAATGGCTTATTTTGTTAAACAAAGTCATTGGAATGAGTTTTACCCATAGTGGATGGCGATGCTCCAAGCTATTTATTTCTTAATAAAAATAAGAGAAATTATCATGGTACATGGTCTTTGCCAACAATGTGGTTTTAATCGACTATACTAGGTTATGCATGGAAGAATGTTTAAGGTGATGGATGAACATTGTAGAAGTGAGATTTTTCATAAAATGGATTGGACTATGCTAAGTAGATGAAGTGCTAATTGTTTTGATTAAGGTTGTAAACGTGGAGATGACTTATGTAGAGTGGAATATTGGAGATATTTGATTGTAATACGATAAGAGCATGGTATATGAAGTGTATATGCAAATGTAGAATAACAGCGACTTAAACCTATGTGCTTTATGAAGACAACATTTGGGCCATCAAATGACTATGCACAAGCCCACACAAACATAATGTTAAAATGATGAGGTGTATTTGCAAATGTAGAAGGATGCTAGCATGGATATAAATAATCAAGAGAGATTTGAATGACTGAAATAGATCTTAAGAAATGGGTTTTGATAGGAGAGTTGATAGGAATTCTTTTCATGTCATAGCCTTCGGCTGTTTTACTTCAACCTCACATATTCTAACATTTGATAGGTTTCATATTTTAGCCTCTTGAAGTTTTAGGTGTAAGGCTTATTTCTGTTGTCATTCTAGATTGTCAGGAATACGCTTCAGTAAAACCTGTTGTTGATGCCTTTTTTTCTTTTTAAAAAACATCCTGATATCTTAGCTTTGTGTTGTGTTGTGAGTGTCTATATTATCTTCCAACTATTCCAGGAAACAGTGTTGGCTAAGAACCCATTATGCCTTCTTAGTCCAAATAGCAAAAAGTATAGGCTTTAACTCGCCAACCCAAATATATATATGGGTTAAATGGTCAGGTTCGGGTTATGTGTAAACAGGTTAGGGTTGACATAGCTAACCCGATGATTTAAATGGGTCAGGTTTGGTTGGGGTTTTCGGACCCGCTAACCCGCCAACCCGAACCGGACCTGAATTGCCACCCCTAATCACTGATATCCGTACATGATCGGGCGGGACAATACATTAAAATGTAATTTATTTCATATATACAAAAACCTAAACCTAAATTAAAATTAAAAATAATATAGTTTAATTAAAATGTAAAATTACAAGTCACGCCCGCCCTTTGGGCGGGCTTTGAGACTAGTATATATATATATATATATATATATATAAAAGGGAGAATCAACCCCTTATCACATCTCTCGATTTGCACCCAAAAGAAGCCTCCACACGCAAGTGGATCAGCTTGGCACTGTTTGCTTTTTTCTTCCTCCCATAACGAGTCACAAGACTTCATATGAAGAATCAAAGATATTGGAATTTATCTCTTTTTAGCCATAAACGAGTTTTGATCTCAAAAGCATGTCGAAACTTTACTTCTTTTTCTCTTTTTATTCCTGCTCGAAGACCAGGAGATCCACACAAGCTCTCATCTCAATCTCATCACAAATAACAAGCTTCCTTAAGGTTGGTTAAATCTTTGGTTTGTTTTGGGTTGCTTTGGATTCAGCTGGATCGTTTGGTCTTTGGGTTCCTTGCTTTTCAATCGATCCATAAACTCCCTCTGTAAGAATTCTTTGTTTCTCCACACTTTGTAATTATCCTTGATTTTTTTGGTTTGTTATTATGTAAACTGCGGATTTTTTTTTTTTTGCAAGTTGTAATTATATTTTGATTTGAGATTAAATCGACCCAAGTATATTTGTAATTGATTAAAGTTTTGTTTTTGAAATTGTGTGGCAATGAACAAACTCGTAACTGAAACCTGAATATTGGCTTGATGGAAGTGCTTATTAACAACCTTGCTTATTTCTTTTGGCTTATTTGGTTGAGACTAGAACTCGTACAAAAGTTGTGTCGCGTCGAACCACTGTGGGTCGAACCACAGTGGTGTGTCTTGGTTCTGATACTTGCACTTGACCACAAAAATCAGTAAACCAAAAATGGCTATGGTCTTATGGAAATAGAGGTTGGTTAGCGTTTGTTTTTGGTGTATCACAGCCCCAAGTGGGTGCGTTTGAAACAGCTTATGATGTGTTTGGTTTCTATCACCGTTAGGTTGTTTGTTTATTTCAAGGTTAGGCCCACTTAGGGTGTATTTTGATCTGTTTAGTCCCGGCTCAAGACACCACCACGGTGTTGGGAGCGTTATTTGTTGTCTCGGATTAACACAAAACAACGACAAGGGTCGTTGATTTCATTTTCAGATTTCAACAGAGGATATGTCTGGATTCGAATTGCAACATAACACGTAAGGGTGTGTTGTGTTTGAAATCGTGTTGTCTCTATTTGTGTTTATTTTGCTCGATTAAAGGACCTCAAGTCCATTACCTAAGAGTGTGTTGGTTTGAGTCGTCTAGCGAGGTCGAGAGTGTTTTAAATTTCTCATGGTTTGGCCACTCTAGCTCAACAAAGGAGCGTGTGGCTTACTCGTCCTTGCGTCGTCGAAAGGAATTCAACAAATTTTAAAAACCCAAAGTCTGATAACAAACTTAATAATTCGGGCTTTATGTGTAAGCCCAGTAAAGGCCTAACCGGGTGTGTTTCTTGTTGTTTGTTTTTTTTTTCGTCACTGGGCCAAAGTCCAGCTTGCTTTGAAAATTTGGTGGCGCTGGAATACATAATTTGTCTTTTAAATGGCATATGAACAATGTATTGGTAAATAAAACGTATACCTGAATCTGGACCTTTTGTGTGCCGAACCCAAACGGTATGTTCGCATCAACTTCTTCACGTCTCGTCCCCAACTTATTTAACTTATCAATCTCGACGTGATTTCACGACATACTCTAATCCACTAAACTTATTCTTTAAACAAATTCTAAACTATGACTAGTAATCAAAACTTGATCTTTTCACATCACTAAAAACTATAATTTTGAGTTATGTGTCAATTGTGTCATATTTTTATCATTAATCAATATCTCCTGTAATGATTTATTTATACTTAACGAAAATTATCTTGATATTACAAAGTTACATACTCGAAGAATAATATAACAACGGTTTATTATTTATTGTGACACATAGTCACCGCGTACAACTAAACATATATATGGGTCATGCCAAATCTTCTATAAACCTTTATAACTTATAAGTGTATTTTAATATAAACCCTTTTAATAAAACAAGTACTTCAAATATAACTTGTACACATCTTTATTATATTTTTTTTTACTATTTCAAACGACATTTTTATAACACGAACTTGTCTAATATACGATTACTTTCTGTACATCGCCTTTTGGTTACCGAAGAACCAAAGACTTATTCGTTTTTCATACTTTCTATTATTTGTACATGTATACGAAAGCACTTCCGAAAGCCAATATTTACAAAACTATTTCAACTAAAATGCTGCCACACAAGCAACAACGACACAAAAACTTAGAAACTTTTAAACTCATCGAGTCTTAAACTAGAACTGTAAAACTAAACTTGCCATACTAATCTAGGTCACGTGTCGGTGCCGCACACTTACACTATTTGACTTTACTCTATTCAGACTGCTTTACTGAGGTGAGTTCATACCCCTTACTTTTACTTGTTTTATAACTGTTTTTGGGGAGAATACATGCTCGTTTTTAACTAAACTCAATGCTTATTTTATCTGAATGCGCGATTATTTACTCAAACATTATTGTTTTGTTGAAATACTTGATTGATTATTCAAATGCATTTATGCGTATATTGGTTGCATACTTGATTGTTTTCTCATGGACACAAGTGCTTGAAACATATATGTTATAGCCCCACTTTACTTATACTCGTTTACAAAACTATGGGGTGAGAAACATGCAAAACATTTTCTGGACCATACTATTATTTCTCAACACTATTGCGTAGTTAGCCTAAGCCCTGAACCCACTGTTATGCCCACTTTCATGAACCGTTAATTCCTGTTAGGAAGCGCGATTGATATAGATAGATCTATTGGGGGTAACTCCCCCGTTCGGTTGGCCAGACGGGTCAATGCGAACGTATACCAAGTCGGACTACGAGTGTAATGGGTTAAACACTCGCTATGGGCCCTCACTATTATTATATGTGCTACATTGTGACATACTAAACTGTTTAGCTTCGGTTGCATGAACTTAGTGCTAGCGTAATAGACTTTTACTTTTGTGTGACATTATATTCGTTGTAATGATCACATACTTTGCCTATGGTCCAACTTTATGCTTAATACTTATGGTCTACTTTACTGATACTTTTCATGACGCTGGGAGTAAATCAGTCGTCACTAAAACTGAACTTGATTTGTATGTGAAAGGTTACTCACACTTGAAAACCTTGGGGTCCACATTACTACATTTACTTGAAAGTAAAACTATATTTTCATGACATTGTGAGTGACACAATGGTCACAAAACTTTTATCGAACTCTCATTTTCTTTCATACTAAATTGCTATTTATACAAACTTATGAACTCACCAACCTCGTGTTGACACTTTTTAGCATGTATTTTCAGGTTTAATGTGATAGCTAACGGTTGAAGGCTTTGGCATGGCATGACATAGTCATAGATAACTCTGATATAATTGGGACCGTATAAACCATCTTATGGGCTTCTATTTCCGCACAATTTTTGAACGATGTAAATTGAATATTTTGATAATGAAATTTATTCTAAATGGTTGAGATAAAAACCATTCTTTGTTCCTTGTGTTGTGATACCAATTTCGTAGCACCCCAATGCTTGTATGCTTCCGCTGGACTCGAATTTTGGGGGTGTTACACAAGTGAAGGAGAATTAGTTATATCAAATGTGAGTTACACGCCAGAAATCACATTAAATCTACTGAGTTTGGATCAATTGGAGGAACAAGGTTATGTGGTTAGTTATGGTAATAATGTGTGTAGGGTAAAATATATGTTTGATAACATGGAAGAGGAAATCGTACAAGATAATACCACACAAGATGAGGATGAACAGACAATTACAGAAAGCCACAACAGTTTCTTGGATGAATATTTTAAATCATTAGATTTAAATGAAGATTGTTCTTTGATCAAAGGTATAGAAGATTTAAAGATGAATGAGCAAGATGGATACGACTATGTGGACAAAGAATATATAAGCATGAATGGAACTCTATATTTCATGAAGGTAAACACATTCCAAAGATTTATTGTATTCTTAGATTTATTGAAAGTTGATAAACTTGTCTATGGGAATTGGGATGTGTTGAAGCATAAGTTCATGGAGATGCTTGAATGGTTTTATATGGTTCATTTGAAACAAGAAATGCTAGGGAAATTACCACCTGTCATTGGGGTAATTAAAGTGGATTTATTGGGTTTATACAAATTTGTGGATGCACTGGGGGGATATATGGATGTATCACTTAATGGAAATTGACACCAAGTGGCAAAGATACTTGGTTTGGCATATGAACATCAAGACACAGTGAAAGAAGTGTATAAGGAATATATTGTCATGGTTAAAGTGTACTATGAAGAGGCAAAGAGGGTGCAAGGAAAACCAGAGATTATGGCTGGCATAGGTTTTGCAAATGAGCCACAGGATGTTGCACAGGATGATGCACAGGTTGATGCACATGATGTCCAAGTACAAGAAATGCAGGAAGAATCTTCAAGAAAGAGATGCAGAACTGTGAAGGATGATATGCAACTTGACAGCAATGAAAGCAAGTTTGGAACAACAACTGAAGGAAGTACTAGCAGCAGTGATGATTTTATCATCATCACATGAAGATAGAACCAAGCAGATCATGGAAGCAAGCATTCAAGCATTAGGAGGGTGAATGTGAACCTATTTATAATGCTTTTAATGCTTTGTTAAAGACAATTACTTTAGTTTATTATGTTTTATTAAGTATAGGTCATAGTGGGTCAAAAGGCATGTAATGGTTGGGTCGAAACTTGTTAACCCAAACAGGCCTTATAGAAGTTAGTTATTTGACAGTTATTATGAAACGATACAATGGTTCATGTATCAACAGACATATCGTTTCATAAGTATAAATATGTATTAAGTTTGAGTCGAATATTAATGTAAGTTCTATTTTTAGTTTATGCTTAAACTTTGTCCAAAATCAATTCTGTCACATATATACACATCGAAACTTAAATATGGTTAACACCAACTATTATATCGAAAACAACTTGCTTCAAACGAAGCCTGTGAAACGAAACCAACAAAGAGTGCTTCTAAAATAGTCAACAATCAACGTGTATGACTAACCGCAGAGCCAATACTAATCTGGAAGTCATTGTAAGATTCAACCGACTTTGCTGATTTTTCGACATCCTTCGAGTTAGAATTCTTACCCATACTATAAATCAGTGGGAAGATCTGAAGTTCGCAAGAAAGAGCACAGACTACAGCAAGAACATAAGAATCAAAAGCTGAAATAGGCCCTTGCTTATTCATTCTTTTACCCCCCCCCCCCCCCCCAAATTTCTTTGTTTTTCAGATATTGCTTCTAAGTTTCCACTATCTTCATCTCGTGGCCTCTTACCACCATGAGGCTGTGCTTCGTGACTTACACACACAGTTAATACAGCAAAAAGTAGTCAAGAAGCAAGCTCTATAGAAGCACAGGATTCCAAAAAGAGGGAGTGTACCATCGTTCGAAGCTTTGCCACAACAATATTTTTAAAGGCAGATCCTAAAACATATTTTGCTTTTCTTGTTTGTTCATATAAGGACTCTACTGGAAATGTTCATTTAAAAATTGCTTCAACAGTAGCAACAAATATTTTCATAAGAAAAGCTTCAGATAGGCTTCCACGAGGAAGATACTCGAGAACTTAAAGAAGGGGTATGTATAAATTCCATGATAATATGGGAGGTTGTAAAGGCGCCGCAACTATGATTTCAGGAAGATCAACGATGGAAGAAATTAAAGGAATTAAGCCATAAGAAGCTTCCCATATGGTGCATATTCTCCATTCAACCTCAGGTCCAAGTGCGCAGAGCATTGAGGCAATCCCCTGGGCAGTAAGAACATCATCATCATCGTACTTGTTAATCTTTCAAAGGCAAATCATGATGTTATTGAGTGGTGGTAGTGGTAGAGGGTGGTGGTGTTGGCTGTGTGGTGGTAGAGGGTGGGGGTGGTGGTGGCTGTGTTTGTGATGTGGTGGTGGTGGTGGTAGAGGGTGGCGGTGGTGGCGGCGGTAGAGAATGGTGGTGGTGGGTGTGAAATAAAGATAAAACTTAAATTGCAAATTTAGTCCCTAAAGTACATTTTAATCCTTAAAGCAACGAAATGACTATAAAACCCTCAGTGACGTGGCACTTAACGATGAAACTAACAGAAATTAGCTCTCGGTGGCTATTTTGCACTTTTACGTAACGTTAGTGGCTTTTTTGCACGCCTTTATGACTCGGTCCCATTTTTGCTATTTCGTGATACGTTAGTGACCATTTTTGCAATTTACCCTTTTTAAAAAATAAAAAATATATTTCTTAATAGCTTATTAATCTGACTTATTCAGAGGCGGTCAAATATTTGAGTCATTAAGTGCGTTTATTTTTCTCTCTCGTTCAGACAGGGTAAGAGACTTAAACCTTTTAACCAACAAGATGTAAAAGGATGTCAAAGGGTGTTTCTTTTTTACTTTATGAGAAGGGATAGTGGGACCTATCAATTTAATAGTATTAATTTTTTAAATGAGACCTACAATTTTTGTTAGTTGGTCTTGATTCACAAGCCAGCATTTATAAAGTTCTCCCTATTAAGTGGCTTATAAAGGTGAGTCCCACATAGGCTTCATACTTCTCTTAGTAACAAATAAAAAGAAACACCCCTACCTCTTTATGAGTTTTAACTCTTTATTTTATTTCTTTCATTTTTATACTTTGTTGCTTTAGCTTCTTTTTTTTTCTTTGGTTCTTCTTTTTTATTTCCTATTATATAGTTTCTCGACTTTTCTTTCAGTAATAATGTTAAATATGATAATAACCAAAATGCTCAAGTACAAGAGTTTGAAACAACAATAATAATATATAACTAGTTTGTGAAATCAAATTGTAGCATGCATAGTTTGAGGGTTAACTTAAATTCTTTTTGTTGAAAATATTTTAGTTATTAGTTGATGATATTAAGTATATTATATAATATTTTAATTTTTTCGCAGTCGTGTCATCGAATATTAATTTATAGTGATAATTCATAAAATGGTGAATATGTTTAAACACATTGTTTAATAACTACTTAAGAAATCAAATTGCGTTCTTAAATGTTTTTTGATTTAACACATATTATTTTCACGTTGCTATGTTGTGTTAACTTTATGACTCGATTGTTCCATATAATGTTTATAAACGTTTATTTATCGTAAAAATGAATTGTTTTGTATTTAATTATTCAGATATCTTCTTACAAAAAAACATACAATATTATTTAATTTAGATTTAGACGTTTATACCTCAAATTTAGAGTCAAATGTGCGAGTTAGATTAAAATTCAAATCCTCTTAATAAGCAAACAACACATTAGAGTGTGGTTAATGAACTCACCATCTCTTTTTTTATTTAGGTCGTCTGATAATTAACAGTTAAAATGTAAAATATTAGTCTTGTAATGAAAATAACACACACATCTTTTAGAAAAAAGCATACATAAAGTGTTCAGCCAATTAGCAATGAAATTTTTAACCTACTAAAACACACGCATATACATCTTTTAAGGAATAAAAAACACTTGTTTTACAACTTCGAGTTACAACACCGGGTATTTCGTGAAAAGAAGAATAGCGGATAGATAGAATCATAGAAGCATTTTTGTTTTAAATTTAAACTAAGTTGACATAACTTGTGAGGGTAGTGTAAAGGACAAGAGATATTGGGAAAATGATGGGTGGACTTGGGTGTGGAAGTGATTTGGAATATTAGCGGTAGGGTTTGTAACGAATATGATGATTTAATCGAAGTATGGCGGAATGTTGTCGTTTCTAACACTTGTAGGGATAGATGTAGGTGGGCATTGGATGATGATGGCGATTTCAAAGTTAAAACGCTTTTGAGTTTGATCGAGGATAAGACTCTTCAAGTGGATAGGGGCGGTCGCGACACGCTTTGGAACAAATTAGTACCTAAGAAAGTCAACATTTTCGTGTGAGAGCGCGTAAAGGGAGACTTCCGATACATGCGGAACTTGATAGAAGTCATTGACTTGGACTTGATTCTTTGTGCGTCTTGCAACGATAGTGTAGAATCATGTGCTCATTGCTTAGTCACTTGTGATTTAGAAATAAGCGTGTCTTCCAAACTATTCAACTGGTGGAAGGTGGGGAGTGCTAACATTTTTACTATTGATGGTATTTTATCTCATAGTGGAGATGTTAATGTTCCTACCTCTCTATCGTCAATTTGTCAAGTGGTAATTTGGACTTCCGGTTACTTTATTTGGAATGAGAGAAATAATGCTCGTATGTTCGGAAATAAAGTCTCAAGTGTTAATAAGATTGTACAAAATGTTCAACTCAAAAGCTTCGAATGGATAGTTAAAAGATCAAAGAAATATAAAGCAATAGATTGGCAACAATGGCTTCGAGATCCTCTAAATATTCATCTATATTAACCATTTGGTGTGTTTTGATCAGTTATAGTACTTTGAGTCTGCTATATAGATTCTGTGATATCAACATATTATTCAGACATCAACATTGCATTTAGACTACACAGTATAGCCCAAGTAATTTTATGTCAATATGTTTCAGTTTGTGCCAGTGTTAAGGAATTATGTTTGGGTTGTGGGGTATAGTGGGGCCTAAAGACTTATACTAGGAATTAGTGGGTGTGTCCGATTCTTGGTACAAGTTCTTTGTCAATTGAAAATGGGACCGTGTGAATATGAGAACGATGGGTGGGTCACCTCTCTGGTACTTAGGCTGCTAGCAATGGTGACCACGGACGACTATGCCACATCATATTCCTCTCTCCGATGACCTGATGACGACCAATTTACCACAGTGGCAACCAAGTTAATTCTTTTTTAATTCAAATATGTTAAACAACAAATTTAATCTTCATTAATAATAAAAATATTACATAAATTAAACATTGCATTGAAAATACGAATTACATATTAATATAAACTACGATACGAAAATGAAAATGGAAATACAAATTATAATGAAAAGTCTGAGTTATAACCCTCGTCATATAATTCTTCAAAACTCTTTGCAATCTTGCTCTCTTCATACTCGTTATACAAGATGTCAAACAAGTAATTCGTGCGGTATTCTGTTTCCCTTGTGTTAATACAAATATCGCCTAAAAACGTTATATATATTTTACGATCTTTGCTAAATTTTGTTAACGAAAAATATAAACTTTAATTTAGCAAAACATAAATATAATTAAAGTTCTTTGCATACACAGCTACAAGTCTTTCTTAAAAATAAATATATTTTAACATACGTTACAAATTGTTTATAGCATTTTAAACATAAACGGGTTCACGGGTTGACCCTTTTAATATTTATTCAACCCAAACATGACCCACTTATTAAACATGTTAGACAGGTCAACCTGTTTTTGAACCAACCTGTTTAACTTCGTGTCGGGTGCGTGTTGTTTATCATGTTGTGTCCATAATTGCCCCCATAATAAGGGTGCTATATTGTTAAGTGGAACTTGTAACAGACTCACATAAACATTGTCCTTCTAGTGATATTTTTTAACTCCTATCTTTGTCTTATTTTTCTTAAATTTCTTAGCTGGAGTGCCAACATTCTCAGACTTGATTGCATCTTCAAGTGATCTGGCAACAGCTTCTAGCCTTTCTATCTCCTGTTGACGCTCCGCAATACCCGTGAAGATTGGGGAACTGACAAAATTTTTATTATAAGCTAAAACAACTGATTAGAATTTAGAATAAATCTGTTGAGTCCAAGCAAAAAATTATATGTTGCCTCAACAAGGTAGGAAAGTCATCTTCAGTTGCAGATGGGATATGCACAATGTGACTGTTGCCATTATTATTCACCACAGCAACCAAGGCCTCAAGTTGATCCTTCCTCGCTTCGTCCTCTTCACCAAAGTTGATGACATAAAGAGCTATATTATGACTTTTTATGATTTTTCCAATCCTTTTCCAATGTTCTTTATCGCCTTCTACGAGACTTAGAAAACAAGAAACACAAAGAAAATATATAAAAGGAACATAAGAAAAAAGAATCGAAAAAAGAACTGCAACATGTGCGTAAACATACCCTCCAGTAAACACAAGAAGCCTGGGGAGTTTGGTTCACAGAATGTTTGTAAAGGAATTGTAATCTTTGAAAGAGTTAATTGCAAAAATCGTCCCTAAGGTTTGCTCAAATTGCAGATTTCGTCCCTAATAGTTTAAAATTGCAAAAATCGTCCCAAAATCAAACCTTTTGGCAAATTTTGGTCCCTAGCTTTAACTACCGTTAAGTACATTCCGTTAGAATTTGCACCGTTAGTCCTTTTTCACCGTTATCTTCTAACGAGCTAGAGCACATTGCACCGTTAGTCCTCTTGGTTAACAGTATTTGCACCGTTAGTCCTATTTTACGTTTTTTTTTCCGTTTTTTTTCGTTTTCGTCCGTTTTTTTTTACGTTTACGCCCGTTTTTTTACGTTTTCGTCCATTTTTTTTTTACGTTTTCTTCCGTTTTTTTACGTTTTCACCCGGTTTTTTATGTTTTTTTACGTTTTCGTCCGTTTTTTTACGTTTACGCCCGTTTTTTTACGTTTACGCCCGTTTTTTTTACGTTTTCTTCCGTTTTTTTTACGTTTTCACCCGGTTTTTTACGTTTTTTTTACGTTTTCGTCCGTTTTTTTTACCTTTTCGTCCGTTTTTTTACCTTTTCGTCCGTTTTTTTAAGTTTACGCCCGTTTTTTTTACGTTTTCTTTCGTTTTTTACGTTTTCTTCCGGTTTTTTACTTTTTTTACGTTTTCGTCCATTTTTTTACGTTTACGCCCGTTTTTTTACGTTTTCTTTCGTTTTTTTTACGTTTTCACCCGGTTTTTTACCTTTTTTTACGTTTTCTTCCTTTTTTTACGTTTTCTTCTGGTTTCTTAGGTAAAAAAACGGGCGTAAACGTAAAAAAAACGGACGAAAAGGTAAAAAAAACGGACGAAAACGTAAAAAAAAGTATAAAACCGGGTGAAAACGTAAAAAAAATGGACGAAAAGGTAAAAAAAACGGACGAAAACGTAAAAAAACGTATAAAACCGGGTGGAAACGTAAAAAAAACGGACGAAAACGTAAAAAAACGTAAAAACTGGAAGAAAACATATAAAAACGGAAGAAAACGTAAAAAATACGGGCGTAAACGTAAAAAAACTGACGAAAAGGTAAAAAACGGACGAAAACGTTAAAAAATGTAAAAAAACGGAAGAAAACGTAAAAAAACGGAAGAAAACGTTAAAAAAACGGGCGTAAACGTAAAAAAATGGACGAAAACGTAAAGAAACGGACGAAAACGTAAAAAAACGTAAAAAACCGGGTGAAAACGTAAAAAAACGAAAGAAAACGTAAAAAAACCGGACGAAAACGTAAAAAAACGGGCGTAAACGTAAAAAAAACGGACGAAAAGGTAAAAAAAATGGATGAAAACGTAAAAAAACGGACGAAAACGTAAAAAAACGTAAAAAACCGGGTGAAAACGTAAAAAAAACAGACGAAAACGTAAAAAAACGGGCGTAAACGTAAAAAAGACGGACAAAAACGAAAAAAACAGAAAAAAACGTAAAAAAGGACTAACGGTGCAAATACAGTTAACGAAGAGGACTAACGGTGCAATGTGCTCTAGCTCGTTAGAAGATAACGGTGAAAAAGGACTAACGGTGCAAATTCTAACGGAATGTACTTAACGGTAGTTAAAGCTAGGGACCAAAATTTGCCAAAAGGTTTGATTTTGGGACGATTTTTGCAATTTTAAACTATTATTGACGAAATCTGCAATTTGACCAAACCTTAGGGACGATTTTTGCAATTAACTCTCTTTGAAATGAATTGTAATTTGATGTAATTGTAATTCAAAGAGTTGGATTTTGTTGTAATTGTAATATGTTGTAATTGATGAAATCTGCGGATGTGTTTGGTTGATGCGCAACGTAATGTAATTCAATTATTTTTATACAAAACATAAAAATGTAATATAAGAATAATAAAAATAATATAATAATAAATAATAACAACAATAAAATAATAATAATGATAATAATAATAATAATAATAATAATAATAATTTTAATAAATAATAATAATAATAATAATAAATAATTATAATAATAAAAACAAAAATAATAATAAATTATTATTATTATTTACTATTTATATTATATAATAAAAATGATAATAATAATAATAATAATAATAATAATAATAATAGTTAATAATAATATAAAAATAATTAAAAATAATAATTATTATTTAATATTTATCTTATATAATAATAATAATAATAATAATAATAATAATAATAATAATAATAATAATAATTGTAAAACCCTAAATTCCGTAATCCTAATTTACGTATAATTTGAAAATTTTCTAAGTAACGATACAAGTAATTATAAACGAGAATATAATTTAACGAATTAACAATAAATTCATAGAATCGTAACCAAACGTCATATTAGAAATCTTTAAATATTTTAGAACTCCAAAATATTTGTATCAGATAAATAAAATACGTGAACTATTTTAATGCGACACGAATAATTATTTTGGGCCGTTCCTTTTCGTTTCACAAACAAATAACAACAAGAGGAACCCAACAACAACTTGAGCCCATGAATTTTCGGTCCTCCTTGGCCCAACTTGAACCCATGCATCAAATAAAAAAGTGGACCGGTGTATTTTTTTTCTCACAACCATATAGGGGTGTCCACGGTACTAGAACCGTCCCGAAAGAACCGAGAACCGAAAATATGGATAAAGTGGAACCAAGAACCGTCCCAAGTTCTTCGGTACGGTACTCGGTTCCGGCACGGGAATTTCGGGTAATTCCCACAAGAACCTAAACGTTTAAATAATTTTTTTTTGTCGTTGATCATTCATAAAGACATGTTAATAATGCTATAACAATACAAATACACACGGTATTTAACTAATACACATGATTAAATATTGTATACTTAAACAACAACATATATACTTGATTTAGTTATTTAGTATACTTGATTAAATATTGTGCATCATATTGAATCGAAAAGCATGAAGTACACCAACACCAACTGACCAACATTTTTAAATAATATAACATGCATTCATACTTCCAACCCATTATACTCGTTAACTACAGATTCGTCATTCGTCACATATTGCATTATATATAATTCACTTGATTCTTCTATTACTATAGGTAAGTATCAAATTTACGATAATGATCTCAAGATAAACATACTTTCATGTTGATAAATAATGATGATAATGATATTTGAACGGGTTAAAAGTTTGGGTTTTAATTTTATTATGTATTTTTAAGTTTTAGATTTTTTATGTTACAGTTTAATAATGAGCAGGTTTTTATTTATTTATTTATTTATTTCTCCTTAAAATGCTATACATATTACACAATGTCCCAAATAAACCCTATAAAATTTCATATTTTTAAAGTAGTCAGTTCTTTCGAGAAAGAACCGGAACCGGACGGTTCCGACCCGAACCGTCCCGAGAACTTAAAATTTGGAATTTTAGGAACCAAGAACCGTACCATGGTTCTAATATACGGTTCGGTTTCGGTACGGTTCCTCGGTTCTTTTGGACACCCCTACAACCATACACTTCAAAAAAAAAAAAAAAAAAAAAAAACCCTAAAAACACTATAATCGATCCTCTTCTCCCTCGAAATACCGAACCTTAAACTCTCCCCTAAAACTCCATTGTTTCTCTTCCAAGTTCAAGCCAGAAGAAGGTGTATTGTTAACTGATTCGTGGTGTTTTATTCTAGTCTCTTTCATCCTTCCATTCGGCTCTCGAGGTACTCATGAATCCCCTTTGATTTCACCCTTAAACGACATACATATATATGAATGAATATATTCGGATTTAAGCATGTTATATTAATCATAGTCATGTTGTTTTCTTCTCCATTCGAATCAGATTGTACCCATGACCTAGGTCTATGTTTTCAAGCCCTAATATGAATATTAATGACACACTAATTATGTCTTAAAACCTGGAAAACCCTAGAATTTAATTAGGGGTCGATTATGGTTTATAAGAGTTAGGGTTGTGATGTTTCTGTTTCAAAACTTGCTGTCCAGAAATTGGGTCGAGTTGATGGCTGTGTAAACTGATGATTCCAACGTGTTTTTAAGTGAATTTTTGAGTCTAAACATGAGTACTACTTGTCTACTTTCTGGAAATATAAATTTCATGGTGATTGGAAGTCGGGAGGTAAGCTTTTTTATTTTTACAAGATTAAGTGTCAAAACTGTATTTGGGATGTCTGAAAATCAGTAGCTATTTTTGATTTTTCATTTTCAAACCGTATGGAGTTAGGAGCTCTCCTTGGACAGGAGTTATATTTGGGTTATGTGTGACCTCTTAGAATTTTTGTAGATTTTTCTGAAGTGTTAAAATGGGTGTGATAAATGTAAACTTTTGGGGTGTTTCTGCAGATCCGAAATCTGAACTAGTTTTGATAATGAATTTTTAGTCTATAGTTCTACTACCTGGAAAATTCTATAAAAATTACACAAAGTAGTCAACATATATATCTATCCGGGAAAATTTTTCTAAGACCCCAGGAGATGCACAAGTATACTTTAAAAATCCGGAAATATGATACATGTTTTAATAATACAAGCTGTATTTTCTTAAAAGGTGAATTACACATTTAAAGCCTATTAAATCATTAATATGGATAACATAATCACAATGAATCTTTAATTAAGTGTTTATTACAGTAAATGAACTACCTATGACCTCTATATAACCTAATATGATATTTAATTTGACTACTACATGTTTAAGTACGTTAAAAACCCTAATTTACTACTATTGGGAATTATAACCAAATTAAGCATGAACACTTGATTATTAATTCGTATAGGTTCCGTGAAGCGGGAGTGATCCGTGACTCTTCTTGTGTGACCTTTCTTTCTTTTTCATGTGCATTTGAATCAGGTACAGATATTCTGTCTCTATTCAGTAGAGATTCCCTTCAATCTATGTTACTATGATCCTTGCCATTGCTATGTTCCCTTTGTTTGAACTTTGATATGATTCGATTGTTATCCATTTTGTTTGGTTACCTGATTACTATCTCATGGTTGAGATTTTGTTTGATTATGATATGATTCGTTTGATATGGATATGCTTTGTTGATATGATTCTGTTCTTATGCCCGAGCTTGCGAACTATCCATGGAGGTACCATGGGCATGTCAGTGATGGCACCACTGACATGACACTTTATGGGGAGGTGTGACTGATCCCTGGCATTCCCTTTTGTTTGATATATATGTGTACACTAGCCAATTAGTTATATATGTGACCAGTCATGAGCTGGCATATATATTTTGTTTTATTCAGAGAGTGTATGGATGCATCCTACGCTTTGTTTGTTATGATTAGGAAGTGACAGGTTGTACGTGCCTTGTACTCCTTTCACTTTTGGTACATGTGAGGTCGCCCCTCCTTGTGCAATTATGATTTGACGGATTTTGTAAGTGCTTTAGACCTATTCGAGTTTCTCTGGTAGGTCGGCTCGTGGTTCCTTGGCTTCTTATATCTATTCGAGTGACTCTGGTAGATATATCTGATCATATATATTCGTTTGATTCTGATTACTTTTAATTATGCTTTACAATTCAATTACTTATGATGCTATATTCGTTGACTTATGCTTGTTCAGATTATCCGTTTGATCCGTTTCGTTTGCTTTGCTTATTACCTTTTATTTGTTATATCTGTTCACTGGGTTTTTTAAGCTCAGCCACATTTCTTTTCCTGCGGCAGGTTTTAGTAGAAGCTGGGTTATGGGTGGAGAGTACTTTGGACTTAGAAGACTACACTTTGATAGCTATTCTGGATTTAGAGATGACTAGAAGAGATGTACATTTTCAGACTTAGTATTGTATTGTTGTTCCTTTATAACCTTGTACTTCAGATTTTTTTCATTTGTAACCTTTAAGATTCAATTGTATTTAAGTCTTCTGCTTGTGTTTGCTTTGATATGTCACCATAACGTAATACTCCTACCTTTATCGGGTTGGGGTGTTACAATTATAATATTATTATTATTATTATTATTATTATTATTATTATTATTATTATTATTATTATTATTATTATTATTATTATTATTATTATTATTATTATTTATTTTTTTTTTTTATTTATTTATTTATTTTTTTTTTTTATAAAACATCACTTCATTAGAAAATCATAGGATTTACAAGAAATTAGTGGGGAGCCGAGATACTAACTGGGCCCCCACTCCTCTAGCTATAGCAAAGCTAATCCTATTGAAAATATGATTAGCAGCTCGTGCTCCGATGTCCTGAGTCACTGAAAATCTTTGGATGCGCTTTAGTAGGGTCACTGCATCTTTCTCAAGTTCTCCCAAGGAAGAGAATGAGAAGGGGAGAAACCCATATCCAATGTCCGCACATTTAGCCTTGTACTTGACACGCTTGCGTTGTGCGGCTTCGACCACCACACAACCAGGTACAAAATCAACCATGTTGGTTTGCGTCAAGGGAGACGACCCTGTCAAATCAACACATGTGTCTTGTCCGCCATCCCAAGAGTAGAGTAACACATCCGCTGGACGTAAGGTTTTGTCCCTTTCTCCACATAGTCCAATGTCAACTTCTTTGCGAGCCGAGACCCCGGACCGAGAGCATATGTCAGCAAGGGTATCGCGTACTATATTATGTCGATGTTTAATCCCAATAATACCGGCACACGATACCGCGTGGTCCCCATAAGTATCTCCCGCAAATACCCTGGAACAGGCTGAACACGGCATTTGAGTAGAAAATAAGGGGATACCCAGCCGATAGCATAGCACACATCGGTACGTTCTGGCGTTCATGGTCTGTCCCAACCCTGAAATCGGAACCACCCTAAGCCAATCTGAAGTGTGGTCCTCATTTTGCGATCTCCATAAAGCCATTTGTCTAGTAGATAAGCAAAAAGTGGATTCGGCCATTTTGGCGACACGCGTGAAATATATATCTGCCAGTTTCTTCATGAGTTTGGGGGCAGCGATCTCACGTGAGCTGCCCAAAAGGTCAATCTCCATTTTTGCATTGAAAGCCAACAAGACCTCATCAAAGGACGATCCAGGAGTTATGATGCCAGAATGCCGGAGGAGCTTAGTCTGTAGGCTAGTAGATTGGAGTCTAGATGCAAGGAAAGCATAGTTCAAGACATCACCTGCAGAGTATACACCAAAACCCCCAAATTCAAAAGGAAGTGTAGACAAATGATTATTATTATTATTATTATTATTATTATTATTATTATTATTATTATTATTATAACAATAATGATTATTTTAATAATAATAATAATAATAATAATAATAATAATAATAATAATAATAATAATAATAATAATAATAATAATAATAATAATAATAATAATAATAATAATAATAAATGTTGATGTTTTAAAATATAAAAAATTTCTGAATTACAACGTAATTCAGAACTTTCCATCCAACTTCCTACGTAATCTAGATTCCATCATTTGGTGTAATTGTAATGGGTGAATTACAATTACAACGTGTTAGCCTCGCTCTTTTATAAAGATAACGTCACACAAGTGAATTGGACTAGATTAGAAACTACAAGGACTACTTATGTAGAATAGGCAAACATGTAGGGTAATGAGCCTATAAATACCCCTCATGACTCTCCATGAGTGGTGTGGGAAAGTGTGTGTATTGTTTCATTTATTCTTTGTTAATATAAACCATTTTCTTCATCTTTCTCTCTCTACTTTCTCTCTCTAGAAACATGGTGTATTTCGATCAACCGCGACCTCCGGAACGTATTTCTTGGTTATAATAAGTGGTATCAGAGCTAACCGGGGGCGAATCGTGGTGTTTTTGGGTGAAAAATCGTGTTTTTGGGTGAAAATTTTCGGACCTGGTATTGTTCATCGCCATATTATCGAGTTAGGATTTTTTGTGATTCTATCGAGTTAGGATATAGGACATACCGAGTTTGGGACTAGAACTTATCGAGTTTGGATTTAATTTTCCGAGTTTGGAAAATTTTTGTCGACTTTGATATAAAAAGTTTTCGAGTTTGAACAACTTTTTACCGAGTTTGATAAGTTTCTGTCGAGTTTGGGTTTGATTTTTACCGAGTTTGGTGTTTTACCGAGTTTGGGTCATGATCTAGCGAATTAGAAACTTGCGAGTTTGGAATTTTCCTATTTTTTGCCGAGTTAGGCATGGCTCATCCTTATAGTTCATCGAGTAAGGTTTTTATTTGGTTAACACTTAACGAAACTCTGCCCAAATTTTGTAAACTTACCGAGTTTGAAAGTTTATAAGCCATACCGAGTTTGAAACTATTGAAAACTTACCGAGTTTGAAAGAAACTGATACATACCGAGTTTGAGAACTTACCGAGGTTACCGAGTTTGGATTTTTCAGAGCTATCGAGTTTGGGAAGTGGTTACCGAGTTAGGTACTTTTCCAAGGTTACCGAGTTAGGGGCATTACCGAGTTAGGGGCTTTACCGAGTTAGGGGTTATCGAGTTTGCCAAAAAAAAAAAGTTTTTTTGGCGGGAAAATTTGAGTAAAATTTATTTTTGAGAGGAGACTAAACGTTCAATTTTTACGCGAAATTCAAATTTTGGTATAACGTTGAAAATTTTGGCCCGAAATTCAAATTTTTAGGCCAAAATTCAAATTTTTTCGGTGAATTTTTGCGTAAAAATTTTCAAAACTCAAATTTTTCTAGTAACCTTAGAATTGCATTTCATAGTGATTTCCATATTATGGGCGAGAAAATTTTCCAATTTTATTTTTGGAGGGAAAATACGAAATCACTACGAATCACCCGAAATAGAATTTCAAGCTTCACCAAAAACACACCACGTTTTGCTTAAACGATCCTGATCAAGAATCACATTCAAATGACAACAGCTAGTATTGGATTTTTGTAATTATGGGGATAATTCCTTATCACATTTCTGGGTTTAAAGTTCATTTCAAGGGCATGTGTACTTATTTATCTCAAAATCTAGGGGTGGATGGATGCATGACTTTCGAAGATACTTGTTTGGGCAAACACTAAAGATAGTGATTAAGACTTGGATTATCTAGTTATACCCGATGTAAGGAGTTACATTGTAGTGCTCACGGGTTATAACTATCACTTAAAGGAGTTACGTTGTAGTGCTCAGTGTCACACGAAGTTGTGGATAATCAAAAGGTGATGTACGTCTTATACTTGATGGTTGGTTGGTTGAAGAGTATAGAGTACTCAGAGATTCGATGGTGTACGAACTCTCTACACCGTTCTTAGTCACACCATAGTACAAGATTAAGTAACATATCTACGGGATGTTTACTTTATTGTCAGATTTGTTATATTGGATTGTTTCTATAGTCATTGGTCATTTACTAGCTGGTTGGAATTTGAAGAGGTCGCTTAAAGGTTGAAGAGAAGAGAAGAGATTGTAGAATAAAGAGAGTCATATCCTATCAGCATATTCTCACAAATTATGCTTTCATGGTCTATCTACATTGCATCAGAAGTGTAAAGTACGGGTAATTTTGGCATGAACACACAATAGTATGATGATTTCGATACATCGCAGCCATCAGGAGGGAGAAGAACATGCCAAAAGAAGTAGTGTTTCATCTCTAGTACGTTGGTTGATCGAGGGAATTGTGCTTACACTAGAACCGAAGAAGTACTAATGATGTGTACATCGGAGCGTATTACCAACCTTCTGTGCAATACTATGTGAGTTGTGCTATGATGCTCCAAGAATGACAACCATGGTGCAAACTCATTAGTATCTACCTTATCCGCTGCGAGATGAGAAGAGAGTTGTCAGTTCAGGAGGGAGCAGAAGAAAAAGAATAAAGGCTCACTAGTTAGGAGGGAGTAACAACCTAACTAGACCATTACAGTTGAAGTTCAGAGCTACAAAGACCTTTGCCGTAAGTGTCAAAGATCATACGCCGAGATTGTCGGAAGAGAGAACTTCAAGTCTGCCTCAGTATCTAGACTACAGAGACCCTGCGCTTCAACAACGTCAATTTACATTTTTTATGTATTTATAGGTCTCATTGTAACCATTCACATGTGACGATATCTTGGAGGGAGATTGTTAGCCTCGCTCTTTTATAAAGATAACGTCACACAAGTGAATTGGACTAGATTAGAAACTACAAGGACTACTTATGTAGAATAGGCAAACATGTAGGGTAATGAGCCTATAAATACCCCTCATGACTCTCCATGAGTGGTGTGGGAAAGTGTGTGTATTGTTTCATTTATTCTTTGTTAATATAAACCCTTTTCTCCACCTTTCTCTCTCTACTTTCTCTCTCTAGAAACATGGTGTATTTCGATCAACCGCGACCTCCGGAACGTGTTTCTTGGTTATAACACAACGCCAACCAAACAGTCACCGTAATGTAATCTGAATTATAATTCCTTTCACTCTGCCAACCAAACACGATTGGAATGTAATTCAGATTACAATTACAACAGATTAGAATGAATTACAGCGAACCAAACGGCCCAGTGTTAAATCATTGTAGGTTACAAGATCATGCGTTCCCATATCAGCATCCAAAAACCCGTGCTTAAAGTTTATAGAACGGTCAACGTAATACAAATACGGATCTTCCAATAAAAGAATAAACTTGATGATTTCATACATACATAATAGTATAAAAAAGTCAACAAAATTTGAATAGAGAACAAAAGCTAATTACCATTGAAGCAACGTGTAATTCGATAATGATTAAGAGAAGGATCCGCCAAAACACGAATGGCTCCCCCAAAGGCTTCCCTAGCAAGTGTAGATACGCCCACTAAAGTGTTCGGATTAGACTGCGGTTGTACAAGACATCATATCAGCAGCGTGGATATACATAATATATCTTGAAATCGGGTTAAAAAAGTCAACTGTGTGTGAAAGAAAAAATGGTGAGAGAGTCTGGTAAGAGAGTAAACAACGGGCACATAGGATCTAGATGGAAATATAATGGTAATGCTTTAGGAATCAACTACACCGGTGGGAATCGAAACTCATCGACTTCATTTATGTTCTTCAATTTCCCGGATGATTGGGGGATGTGCAAGTTATGGATGGAGTTTAAGAAACATGGAGTTGTTTTTGATATGTTCATGGTGCAAAAACGACTTAAGAATGGCCAAAGATACGGGTTTGTACGGTATAAGAACATAGTTGATGTGGAGAATCTCTACAGGCGGCTATGTAATATTCGGATCGGTGGTGAGGTTCTGAAGGTGTTCTTCGCCCATGACAGGAGGACTAAGGATGGTGATGGGGAGAGTCGAGGCAGAAAGTGGACACCAAACTTTGTGAGAAACAACTATATGAAAAGGGACTCCATGATGGGGCAAAACGTAGCCAAAAAAAATGTTGGTAACGACAACAGATTTGGCATGTGTGATACACGTAGATTTAATGATGTGGTAGCTGGTAAGAAACAAGGTGATAGAGAGGTGCCATGTGGCGATGTGAAGACAATGGGTGGGGAAGTGAGTAGAACAATTGAAGTTAGGGAAAGTGAAGCTATTGCCACAGCTCTCGATAGGTGTTTGATTGCTGAAGTGAGAAAGGTAGGATTTCTATCGAAATTACCTGAGTTTTGCAAAGAAGAAGGCTTAATCAACGTGGAGGTGAAGGTGCTTGGGGGACTTGAAGTACTGATTCTTTTCGACACGTCAGAGATGGAAAGTAATATTTTAAATGATACTTGTCATGGTTTGAGGAGATGGATTCACAAGGTGAGAAAATGGAGTGACGAGTATAAACCGAAAGGAAGAATTACATGGATAAGTATCATGGGTGTACCGGTTACATGTTGGACATCGTCAGTGTTCAGGAGAATCGCCGAGTGGCACGGGAGTGTATTGAATATGAGTAACTGCAGTTTAAATGGAGATCAGAACGTCCTTATCGGAAAAGTGCAAGTGCTCACATTATCTGCGACTCTGATAAGCGAGTCTTTGATGATCAAGTGCAAAGGCAGGTTATTCGAAGTATACATAACAGAGGATGTCAAAGATATTTTAGAGATAAAGTTTAGTGAGCAGGTTGATGTATGTAAGGAACAAGAAGATGAGAATGGTTCGGTTCATATGAAGGATGTTGATGAACCAGAGGATGATACGGATGGGGAGTCGGAAGATGCCGAAAATGAGAATGAGGTTGGCGGGGGCAACCTAGGTTTTTCTGGTGTTGGTGTTAACGGTGGTCTAGCATCATCCGGTCCGGTGAACCTAGGTAGTAGGAATGAGAAAGGATGTGATGGGTCAAAGGCATCTTCGGTTATCGTAAAAGATTCTTTCGAGGAAGAAGTCGAGTTTACCAAGACAAGAATGGCGGCTGTCAGTTGCAACGATGAAAAAGCAAAAAACGTTCAAATTTTTGAACATCATGATAGTTGTGTTAATGGACCTAGTTCATATTTTGGGCCTGAGCCATCCCTTAGGAATTACACTTATGGGCCTAATGTTTGTGAGAAGGGTGTGGTCCAACAAGAAGTAGGTGGGCCTGGGAATATGAATGCAGTCCAACATAAGGTATATAGTGATACTTGTGGCAAAGATATTAATGCGGATGCTGGTGATAAAGATAATATCAAGAAAATAATGTGGATAAGGAATCTAACTCAGTCAACGTTGATCAAAGAGGTACAAAAAGGGACGACTTGTCAACCATTATCAATAACAGCGGCGGAGATATGTGTACTAAAAAACGGAAGAAAATGGAGATGGGGGATCTCGAAGGAGCGAGTAACACGTCTCTCTTTTCGCACGGGTTGAATGCAGAAATAGATAGTAGCACCAAGAAGGCTGATAAACGAACTATGTATACAGCTAAAAGAGCAGCTAGAAGAAAAAGGTCATTAGACACGGAAAGGAAAGGTGAAAGCATACAAGGTTGTTTTTCGGATGTGTTCAAAGGTCGACAAGATGTGCTTGATGAGGTTGGATTAGAAGAAGAGAATACAGATCCTTTGATTAATGAGAATAAGAAAGAGACATGTGATATAACGATGGATAAAATTAGAGAGGTTGGCGAACAAATTGGCATCACATGGGCTGCCAAAAATGACATTGATGTAAATGAATCTGGTGTCGAGGAAACTAGGCAGTAGTCGCCAGGAAAGTTTTGGTCTCCTCATTTGTCGTTTTTATTTTAATTTTTTATGAAGATAATTTCATTAAATGTTAGAGGTATTGGTGATGATGGTAAGAAGGGTTGGGTTAAATCTATTATTTATGAGGAGCGGCCGGACATAATTGGGTTGCAAGAGACTAAAAGTGGTGGTGTGGATGATGTGTGGGTTGAAGAGGTTTGGGGGAATACATGTTATGGGTACACGCAGGTTACATCGAATGGGAAGTCGGGTGGCATTATTCTTGTTTGGGATGCAAATATTTTTGTTTGTGAGGAACCTATGGGGGACGAAAGATTTTTTGCGGTTAAAGGAAAGTGGAAAGGAAAAAGTAGTGATGTCTTCTTGGTGTGTATTTATGGGCCACATATTCGTCAAGAAAAATCATCGCTTTGGGATAGATTAGCAGTTTTAATGGAGAAGATGGGAGGCGCGTGGTGTATTTTTGGAGATTTTAACGTTATTAGAACTGTCGATGATAGATTGAATTCTCAAGTGAAAATAAAGGAGATGGATGAGTTTAATGATTTTATTAATTCCTCTCGTCTCCTTGAGATTCCTATGGGAGGGCAGAAATTTACTCGAGTTAGCGATGATGGGCAAAAGTTTAGCAAGCTCGATCGTTTTTTCATGAATGATGATTTTAGGAAGCTTTGGGAGAACCTTGCAGTGGTGGCTATTGATCGAAAGTTGTCAGACCATTGCCCCATTGTTCTTAAGGACATTGATATGGATTTTATGCCTAAACCTTTTCGTTTTTTCGATACGTGGTTAGAAGAAGCTGATATAGGTCAAGTGGTTGCGGATGCTTGGAATAAAGATGTTAGGGGTTTTAGACCAGATTGTCGTTTTCGTGATAAGCTTAAAAATGTTAAGATGGAGGTAAAGGTGTGGAGTAAAAAGAGATTTGGTAATTTGAACGAGAAGATTGAAGAACACAGGAAGGAAGCAATGAGGTGGGAATTAGAGGCTGAAAATAGAGTTTTAAACGATGTAGAGACGGCTGCTTGGATGGATGCGAGAAAGTTGTGGATTGAAAAGGATAGGGAGAAAGTTAGTTTGCTTCGACAAAAGGCTAGGATTAGATGGGATATGGAAGGCGACGAGAATTCTAAATTTTTTCATTCGTTTATAAGAAGAAGGAATAATAAAAATTGTATTAGAGGGTTAATGGTTGACGGGGTGTGGTGTGAAGTTCCAGAAAAAATCAAGAAAGAGATGGCACGTTATTAGAAGGCCATATTCTCAGAAGGGGTGAATTGTCGTCCAAGGTTCACTTGTGATAGGGTGCTTAAGATTTCAGGAAATGATGCTAGTTTGTTGGAAGTGGAGTTTGGTGAAAATGAGGTGTGGGAAGCGATTTGCGCGTGTGGTGGAGATAAAGCTCCAGGGCCGGACGATTTTAATTTTAAATTTATTAAAAGGTTTTGGGATGTTATCAAAGTAGATCTGTTGGTTGCGGTTTAAGTGGTTTTGGGATAAAATGGAGATATCAAGAGGTTGTAATGCGTCATTTGTAACGGTTATACCTAAGGTGGCGGATCCAATTGGGCTAAGAGATTACCTACCTGTTAGCTTGATTGGTTGTTACTAGAAAATTATTGCAAAGATGCTAGTAGAGAGAGTGAAGAAGGTAGTGGGTCATGTGGTTGGGGATGTGAAAAACGCATTCATAAAAGGAAGGTACATACTTGATGGAATTCTTATTGCTAATGAAACAGTAGGGTTTCTAAAAAGATCGAAGGCCAAAGGTTTAATATTTAAGGTGGACTTTGAAAAGGCATACAATAGTATTAATTGGGGGTTTTTATCTGATATAATGAAATGTATGGGGTTTGGCATCAGATGGTGTAAGTGGATCGAGAGTTGTCTTAACCCGGCGTCTATGGCGGTGTTGGTAAACGGGTCCCCTACGAAGGAGTTTGGTTTTGAACGGGGTGTTAGACAAGGAGATCCACTTTCTCCTTTTTTATTCATTTTAGCTGCGGAAGGCCTAAACGCTATTGTTAGTGAGGCGGTTTCTAAGGGTATTTTTAAAGGGGTGGTGGTGGGGAGTAATAGAGTAGTTGTGTCACATTTACAATATGTGGATGACACGGTTTTCTTTGGGGAGTGGGATAAAGAGAATGCTAGGGTGTTATTGTGCATACTGAAAAGTTTTGAAGAGGTGTCGGGGTTAAGGGTGAATTTCAACAAGAGCAAGTTATACGGTGTTAGGGTGGACTCAAATGAAGTCGAAGAAATGTCGAGATGGATGAGATGTAGTGTAGGCAAATTTCCATTCATATATTTGGGTTTACCTATTGGCGAGTGTATGAGTCGTAGTAGTGCATGGAGGCCAGTGGTGGAAAAATTTAAGAAACATCTTTCGGATTGGAGGGCTAAAACGATGTCTTTTGGGGGACGTTAACATTGGTGAAAATGGTTCTCGGTAGCTTACCATTATATTACTTTTCGATGTTTCGTGTGCCCGTGTGTGTGTTAAAAAATCTTGAGTGTATTCGTAAGGATTTCTTTTGGGGTGGGGTGGGTAAGGGTAAAAAAAGTAGCATGGGTGAAATGGGATTCTGTTATTACTTCTTTCGGAGAGGGCGGTTTAAATATCGGGTCTTTGAGGGCAAAAAATTAGGCTTTATTGGGCAAGTGGTGGTGGAGGTTTAGAAAAGAGGGGGGTTCCTTATGGGTTAGGGTCATTAAAAGCATTTACGGTGCAAATGGTGGTTTAGTAGAGGGTAGTAGTGGGGGGATGGGTATGTGGAATAGAGGTGTTTGGGGCGACATTATTAAGGTAGGGTGGGACTTAGATGAGGTTGGCATTGGATTCACATCGTCTTTTTTGTGTAAGATAGGGAATGGGGTGGATACTTCTTTTTGGGAAGATAGATGGGTTGATAATTATAGGCTTTGCGACAAATTTACACGCTTATTTCATCTAGATAGGTGTAAAGATGGTAGGGTGTCAGAAAAAGGGAGATGGTTAGATGGAGTTTGGAAATGGGAATGGGATTGGGTTAGGGATCTTAGAGGGAGAGCATGTGGGAATGTAGAGGATCTTTTAGGAGTTTTACAAAATGTTGTGATCTCTGATATTTGTAGGGATCTTTGGAGGTGGAATCTTCATGAGAGTGGTAAGTTCACGGTTCGGGTGCTAACGAAGATGGTGGAGGAAAGAACTTTGTGTGTGGGTAGTGATAGCCAAGAGACGATTTGGACCAACCTTGTGCCGAAAAAGGTAAACATCTTTGTATGGAGAGCTTTGAAAGGCAGATTGCCGGTTCGTGTGGAGCTTGACAAAAGGGGTGTCGATTTAGATACCTTACTTTGTCCGTCCTGTAATGATATAGTGGAGTCGTGCGATCACAGTTTGGTTTTCTGTTCTATGGCAATGGGAGTATGGGAGAAAATTTATAATTGGTGGAGTATTGGGAATGTTAACGCCTTTTCCAGTAGAGATTTGTTTGTGTCTTGTGGAAATGTGGTTATTCCCAATCATTCAAGGTTATTATGGCAGGCGGTCGTTTGGTCTACCGGGTACTTTATTCGGAAAGAGAGAAATAATCGAGTGTTTAAAGGGAAGATTTCTAGCGTTAATAAAATTGTTCAAGAAATTTAGCTCAAAAGCTTTGATTGGATAGTTCGTCGGTCGAGAAAGAAAGCTATTGATTGGCAACAGTGGTTGTTCGACCCGAAGAAATGTGTTTTGTTTTCTTGATT
Organism: Artemisia argyi; assembly: GCA_030686995.1. Classification (NCBI taxonomy): domain Eukaryota; kingdom Viridiplantae; phylum Streptophyta; class Magnoliopsida; order Asterales; family Asteraceae; genus Artemisia; species Artemisia argyi. Next base: position 28,096,256 of record CM060692.1, on the reverse strand, counting down.
GTTTGGTGGGTTGCAGTTTTCAATTTGGTGGTCAAAATGAGGTTAGAAATGACATCAGTTCATTGTAAAAGTTCAAATATGGTAATTTTCAGTTTGTTGGGATTTTCAGTTTGACAGTGGTGCAGGCCTGCAATTTTATGTTTTGGTTTCTATGCATGCTTTTGAGATCTCATTCATAGTGGACCATCCCACCATCCCATGTTTGAGATAGTAGTTCTAATTGTATGCCTTATGGGTGTTTGTATCTGTGTGTTTCTTTTGGCATACTTTTTGGTATGTTCTTTGTTCCCGTTTTTTGTGTCATGTTTTTTGCTTATTTTGGACCCATTATTTTAACCATCTTGTTGTTTAATGGGTGCCTTTGTTTGTAATTTTTGTCTTTTGGTGTTTATATATCTTGCCTTTCAAAATATATATATATATATATATATATATAGGGGAGGGTTAATGTGAGATCAAACTTAAAATTCTAAAAGTAAGACCCAATATGGACCGTTAGATCATTGTATTTGTGTTAGATAAGATTAACTTTAAATGTGTGACTTTATTATAATTAAATAGGGTGTCAAGGGTAATTTTGAGAATTCAAATCAAAATATTGTTTTTGAATTTTTGGCTTTTATTATTATACAGGTGCAGCTTTTTTGTATATAATTTGATACATCAAGTACACTAAACATATATTTATATTAATATATTTACTTTAATAGATATACGGGACCATCTACCGATACATAGCACATTAAAAAAATATATTTACAAATACACGATGGATAACCAGAAAAATGTACTAATACATCATGTACATTAAAAAAAATGTATTTACATTAATAGATTAGATACATCTAGCACACTACTAATATATTTACATTCAAGTTCCAACACACTAAAACAAACATCCTAACTGATAAACTTAATAAAAAAATATACTCTGTAAAAAAACTATTAGTTCTTGATACAATCGATTTCATACACAGATCTTTAAAACAAATATGATCTTGATTCACACAAAAAACAAACCCAAATGTAACAAATGTATCTCAACGTAACTTATTTTTCTGTGGTGATTTTTCCGGCGGTGGTGTTAATAAATCCGCCGTCTTGATACACCGGAAATGTGACTGGTGTACCAAGATGGGTATCACCTGCTATATTCCGGTACACCAGCTAAATCCATGGTAGTCAGAAAACTGTTTGGAACAAAAATCTCGTACACAAAACGGATCAATAGATAATGAGGCCTCACCGGAAAAAGTTAGGGATAACGAGGCCTCGCCCGAAAAACAAAGCATCGCCGGGAAAAAAAAACGGATCAAGAATCATGGTCACAGATCCACTGTGGTCGCATGTCCACCATGATTCTTGTTTTTGTTGTTGGCGGTGGCTAAAATAGGGTTTGTCGTTGATGGCGGTGAATGCATCTGACGACGGCGGCGGTGATTGGTTAGCGGTGGTTATGGTTAACTTTACCATATCAGTGGCTGACCAGATTTATGAAGATATGATCGAAGTTATATGGTGGTTATTGTTAACTTTACCATTCATGCGAAGAAAAAAAAGAGAGGTATATGGTGATACGAATTTAGTGGATCTGAGATTGGTTGGAAACTGATGTGATAAAGGGAAAAAGAAAGAGGCGGCATATATTGTGAGTGGGGGAAGGATATGTGGTTATTTAGGGTTATTGAAAAATAAGAGATGTGAAATACCTTTAATGTCCTTTTTCATTTAATTAGTAATTTAGCTTAAATTAAAACCTTAAATGACACTTGTCCTAATACTATTGGTTATTTAGTGAGTCTTATTTTAACAATTTTAAGCTTGATCTTATTGGAACTCAATTCTATATATATATATATATATATATATATATATATATATATATATATATATATATATATATATATATATATATATATTCTTTCACTATGATGGGATCCTTTCTGGATATTATTCTTTCACCATCGTTAACCTTCAAATGATGATGATGACAGTGATTATGAATAGTTGAAAGAGGTAAAAGAAAGTAGAGAGAAATGGATAAACCCGAAAAATGAAAGCATACCTTGGTCTATCGAATCTCTAATGCAAGCATGTGGTTGGATCTGATTTGGAAAAAACAGGGATAACATCGTCTTCGACACCATCTTCGGGGTCATTTTGAGGATTAAAGAATCGCAGGAGAAAATTAATAGATTTGACGTGGGATGTGGCGGCTGAGATTTTGTTGATAGAGGAGTTAGTAGGTTAAAAAAAAAAACTGATGAGATTTGGGTTATGTTTCTCAGATCCTAAATTTTAGGGGGTGATCTAAAATTACATAAGTGCCCTTTTATTCCTTGTATAACCGAACATTAATCTGTTAGTTATTACCATTATGCCATCATCATTTATAGCCATTGATCAAAAAATAGAAGGCCAAGATTGGTTCTCGCAGTTTTCGCAATTCTTTTGGTTCTGAAAAGAACCTCACAATATATATATATATATATATATATATATATATATATATATATATATATATATATATATATATATATATATATATATATATATATATATCTTGAAATCCAAAAACAAAAACACGTAACTCCAGTATAGCCGTGTAAAGTTTGTGAAAAGCATTAATCTGAAAAGGCAGCCTATCAGCTCCTTGGCGTATCCATTTAGTATTGTCAAGACATATCATTATAACCTGGTTGTTCCATATTACAACAAAATTAAAAACCATAGATATAGTTTTTATCAAGAAAGAAAATTAAGGTCGATATATATAGATAATGAACGCACCTCCTTGGGCACCACCATCGTTGAACAGTGATATGATACGATCGCTTAACCTAGATTGTTCAGGGTAAGAATAATGGTTAGATGATTGATATAATGATATGCAATCACGAATTTGATAACTAAAGGAGTAGCTGTTATCATAGTTACTTTTAAGATAATATGCATGCTAAGAGCTAACTTAAGGAATAATATATTGAACAATTTTTCCAATTTTCATATAAAAATTTAGGGAGAATTGCATATATACCCACTAAAACTCAAAAACTTGCATATATACCCAAAACACAAGTTTTTAATGCATGATGTACAATGTCAATTAAACATGTTTTGGGTATATATGCAAATATTCAAGTTTTAATGGGTATATATGCAATTGCCCCAAAAATTTATTAACAACAAACCATGTGTTACTGAATTAAAAGTAGAGCTGAAATCATACAAGAAACGATATAGAAGAGACAATTCAATTAGAGTTCTTCTTGATATTAAAATATCGATCGACTTGTGCCTTGTGGGGGAGATCGTTTAGTGAAAACGAGGTTTTAAACCCGCACGTTGTCGCGAGATGTTTCAATATTAAGGTATGCATGCCCACCCGGGTCCGAGTAATCTCAAAAAAAGGGGGCCACAAATGAAACGGGCTGGACTTAGTACGCATACCCACTCGAACCAAAAAAAAAAAAAAAAAAAAAAAAAAAAACCCAAGGCCCATTACTGTAGAAAGAACAGTACCCCGGGTTACTGTTCATCAAAGGGGACGGGAAATGTATATATTAGTAATAGTAATTGCATGTACAATCAATGGATATATATGTTCTGATGTTGGGCTTAAAGTTTCATTGTGATTATAAGACACTCCAAATAATAGATAATTGTACCATAAGACTCATAAAACCACATGCTTGCAAGTTGCAACCAGATTTCCTAATATCAATCCTTTTCTTAACTAAACAAACTACGGAGTCAAACATTAAAGTTATGACCATACTTAGTATGTAGAGTCGTCTCGTGATTTTTGGTTGACTTAGGCAATAACAACAAATAGGCTTCATTACAGGGAGTAGCTAGGAATTTGTTTTTGGAGAGAGGGGGGAAAACGTTTTGAAAGACGTTAGCAAATGCTAAAAATACATCATATATAACTACGTAAAAATGTTGCATGATACCTATGCAAAATTATAGTATCGGTTTTTAAAGTGGGCAAAAAGTCGATATTTGATACATGGATTGGTATAAGTTAACAGTTTTCAAGGTGGCTAAAAATCAATACCAGATACACTTTACCGTATTGAGTTTTTGCGTGCTACTTTACATATGTAAAATTATTAGGCTTTGTGAGTGGGACATGGCTCACCTTACCTTCCACCTGCATGCGCCATTCATTACACTTGTAAATTAGAAAAAAGAAAAAAAAAATTATATACCTCATATATGTTTAATATATAACATATTTATATATAAGACTAATAAAATGTGACATTTTTTAAGTGAATGCATGTTGCAATTTGGACTATAAATTAAACGTTTTCTAAAAGTATGATATTCATATGTGCCCGGTCAAACAAGGGCATATGTGTTTTCAACATAACATCCTCTTTCTTTTGAAATCGATTGTTACTTTGTTAGGGGGCACAGTAACGAGATTCAATCTCCTTATTTTTCTCTATCACGTCAGCTTTCTCTCTCCAGCGACCTGCAGGCAATTCAGTGCCCCAGTAAAGACGACCTAGTTCAGGTTTATTTTTTTTTTTTTTATTATTATTTTTTTTTTTTTTACAAACTTAATAATTAAAACATTAATTTCATTAATAAAAATAAAACAGTATATAGATTGAAAACATAAACTTAAACATTACATAAACTTCAATTATAATCCTAGCTTCAGTTGTAGTTCGGGTGATCCCAAGTCTGAGAGTTGTCGGAGCAGTAACCGTCGTCGTAAGGATCAAAGCTCGCCAACCTCTCTTCTTCTAACTGAGCTTCCAACCTGCTCAGCTCCCACTCCTTCTCAGAGTTCCAGCCATCATCATCTGCTGCCACATTTTCCTCAAAACTTACCTGAAAATTATCCAGACGAGGCAGCTGTTGTTGTTGCTCAACAACTCTTTGTGCAGATGAACTTGATGCACCTTGCACAAATTGTTGTTGTTGTTGTTGTTGTTGTTGTTGTTGTTGTTCAACCATAGCAGCTTTCACATTTTCTTCAAAGCTCCAACGAATCTTGTTTGTTTTTTGGGCATGTATCTGACTCACACAGCCACGCAATGCCTCAACAACGGCATGATCTTTACGAAATTCATCGTATAAAAACTGGTCGATCACATATTTTCTGTCGTCAGAAATGTGATCGCACTCTGTGTAGCGTGTTCTCATTCGTTGTTTGAGGGCCTTTGCCAGCTCAAACCTGCTAATAAATTCGGAAATAGCTTCTTGACGAGCCGTGCCGTCTTTCTCAGCTTGGTTTTTGACCCAATTTTGAAATTCTTCGACGGTATGAGGCAGTTTATTACACGCCATTTTAAATTGAAATATGTGTGAGATTTTGTGAATTGAAGTGTGTAAAATATGTTGTGTTAATGTGGTAAACATAGAAAGTATTCGATCTCATGCTCGACCGTTTGGTTTCTTTGTCCTATCTCGACCGAGTATGCACAGAAGAGTCGATCGACTGGGATCGATCGGATGTGTCGATCGTTTGATCCTTCTGTGCCCAGCCTTAGAATTTATTTTCAATGATTTACGGTTTTAAATTCAGATAAATCATTAGATTTGCATGATTCAAGATTATAAAGCTAAGACAGGTGACATCTATATCTCAGTATGGCATGGCCGTTTTATTTTCTAAACATTTGGCACCTATATTGTACTGTAAAAGTATGTTGGTTATTCACAACTCACAAAAGAATAATAAATGCATTAACAGAAAAGTGGTTAGAGCGAACAAGTTAGACTTTGAAGTAGCAAACTTCAAAAGCAGATTCAAGCCCTACGCCTCCACAAAAATTCTGGAAGAATCTATGGAATATCCATACACGACCAAAAATCAAACTATTTGCTTGGAAATCCATTACGAACTATGTTGCGGCGACGATGGATAATCTTTATAAAAAAAGTTGTTCCCCTTGTCCAAAGTGCCCAATATGCAATAGCTCTGAAGAAACAATTGAGCATTTGCTTTTTGAGTGTGCATGGACTCGGCCTGTTTGGTTTGGTTCTTCTTTAGGTTTTTGGAATCATCCTCAAAGGTACAAGTGTTTCGTTTCGCTTTCAGAGTTTTGTTGATATTTGTAAGTCAAGTTCTGAAGTTTCTCGTATTTTATCTATCGTGGCAACGATTTGTTGGTTCATTTGGCGATCTCGTTGTGCCTTCATTTATGATAATGTTGATCTTTCTCCTGGTCGCACCTTAGCTTCGATCAATGCTCAGCTAAATGAGTTTGGTAAAGTAATGGAATCGAATCTCATTGCAAAGGCGGATTGTCCTCATTCTACATCTTAGACTTCACTGCGGTGGATTCCCCCCCCCCCCCCCCCCCGAGCTCTCAGGTGAAGATAAATTGTGATGCAGCATTCATGGACTCTAAGGCCACTTTAGCTGTTGTAGCGCGTGATTCCACATGTTCTCTTCTTTATGTCGATGCTATGCCTTGTACTTCTATGTCTCCTCTGCAAGCAGAAGTTTTAGCAGTGCACTATGCATGTCATTTGGCATTTCGTCGTGGTTGGTCTCATGCAATTGTGGAATCCGATTGTCAAACGACTATTACTCTCTCATCTACGGAAACGATACCTCCATGGAGCCTTGCTGCTCTTGTATCTGATATTCACTCGTGGTCGATGAATTTGAAATTATCTTTCTCATGGACTAAGCGTGAAAACAACAAAGTTGCTCATTGGGCAGCTTGTTTTGCATCTTCTGCAGCTTTACCTTTTAGTTGGGATGTTTCGTTTTCTTATGAACTTTCCTTTCTTTCGAGGAGTGATATGTATGGATCTTAGTTTGTTTCTTTAAATAAAATTTTAAGTTCAGGAAAAAAAATTAAATAAATAAATAAATCAACGAGTCACAAAAGTAGGTCATTTACTCCACTTTGGTTATAACAAACGAGCTGTCTTCATTTTTTGGTTGAGTCTTTATAGGGTATGTTTGGAAAAACTAGCTTGTAAGCTGTAAACTGCAAAGCTGTTAACATGAGCTATAAGCTGTATTTTGTTTTCAATAAAAGTGTTTGGTAAAATAGCTGTTAACTATAATTATACGATGTAAAATGACATAAAAGGACATATATATAATTGTAAAACATAAAAATTATAAACTAATTATATTACTAATAATCATAGTAATTGAAGACAACATGCTTGTAATAGTTATTGATGACGTGCATTCCATATTGATGTAGCAATATCATCTTGGATTCGTTTCATCTCATTAGATATTTCTTGAGAGACATTTTCAGTGTTTGTTTCATGGTCACGAACATCTTGAAGTTCATCAGGTGGTATGTAGTTTGGATGTTGCTCAATATAAATCTTAATAAAATAGTAGCAATTGCCATGACAATTATAACTAATATAATGGTACAAATAAGTATACAAAACCAAATCTTATTTATCCTCACTTTTTATATGGCCAATAACAAGCTCAACGATTTATTGAGTTCCCCATATAAATAACTGAACAAACATGGAGCTAAATAAATCATATCAGGAACATTCATTAATGTTTGGTTACAAAATAACTCATTAATGTTGGTTTACAATGTAATGTTTGCATACAAATTAACAAGCTCAGTGCATTTATATCATACGTAGGGTGAAGCAAATAAATCATATAAAAAACATTCATTAATGTTTGCTTATAAAGTAACAAGCTTAGTGCATTATAGTGTACGGTGAAAACCAGGGACGGACTTAGAGTGTAAGTATGGGGGCCGGTGCCTCCATGGCTAGCCGAAAAAGTTGAAATTTTAGTGTAATTTGTTTAAAATTTTGACCTTTTTTCGAAAGTGACCCTCACCCAAAACTCAAATTGCCCCCCACACACATACTAAAATCTAACATTCAACGCTCTAAAGCCTTATAAATCATTCATCTATAAGTAAAAATACTCGATTTATCATTACGATCTTATTTTATTTTTTCGCATTTTGTTGTTATGTTCAAAAAAAATTTTTTTGCCCTCCAATTCATTTTTCCTGGGTCCGTCACTGGTGAAAACGAAGATGTACCTGGGTGATCAACACTTTTGGAATACGTGAATGTATATTTTGCAGTTGTTGAAGAGAGCAAATTAGGGTTGTGGGGAAGATGATTTCTACGTGATTTATATAAGGTTAGAGGGTATATGGGTAAATTTAATTTTTAACAGCCCATCAAAGTTTAGAACGCTATTTTTTGGAGCTGTTTATTTTGGAGCTGTTTGTTAGAATTAAAAGCTTGTAGCATACGTATCCAAACCGAGCTATTAAATATGAAGGAGCTGTTTGTTACAAATAAAAGCTAATAGCTCTTTAAAAAGCTATTGCCAAACAGGCCCATAGTGTAATAACCTCAATATTCTATATTTAAACTAATTAAAAGACAAGGACATCATATACGAACAACGTAGTAACAAAATTACAAGATATCAATGAAACCACAATATCGGTCAATAACTTTGTGTTTTTGAGGCTATTCACAATGGGTTGAAAAAAATCGAACATCATCATCGATCGATCGATTACACCGATCGATGTCACTACTGTGAGTGGAGATGTTGAAATCGATCGCCGGATGAAAAAATGCAATATGGGTCGAGAATCCAATCGATATTGTACAAAGAAATGTTTCATATTACCGTTTGAATATTAAAAAAAAAAAAAAAAAAAAAAAAAAAAAAAAAAAAAAAACTTTTTTTCAAAAAACATTACCACTTTTCATCCTATAAATACCAACATTCAAACACACAATTTCAAACACAATTCAAACAAATTATCATCAATATTCATTCACCATGTCCATGTCGTCCTACGAGTATTTGTTTGGTTCTTCGTCTTCCGACGACGACGAAGAAGTTTTTAGTGAGTTTGTGGAGTTGGCGGAGTTTGCTTGGAACGCGTATCAAGCACATCAGCCAAAACCTACAAGAAGGTACATACCTAGGGATCATGTTGCTGCACATAATCGGTTAGTGAATGCATACTTCGGCGAAAACCCGTTGCACGATGAAAGAACATTCCGTCCACCAACCACACGATCCCTTAAATACATTTGAAGAATCTTTAGCAATTTCTCTGGAGCTCGATAACGCAGCAATTCATCAAAACTTAAAAGCTGATTTGATCGAGCACATTTGGAGAAATCGTAGACATCATCGTCTCCCTCATGACAATGAAGACGAAGATGAGGACGATGACGATGAAGAATTTCTGTGATGTTTAGTTATATTTATATTTAATTTAGTATTGTAATGTTTTAATTCCGTATTGTTTCGTTTATGTAATGTTACGTTTTATTAATAAAAGTTGTGTTTGTGTTAAAAAATGTTTAAAAAAAAATGACGCAATATGGGTTGTCACTGTGATGAGAGAGGTGAATATGGGTTGAGGAGAGAGAAAGCTGAAGTGGCAGCTGGAAAAATGATGCAGTATGAATCACCACTGTGGATAGCCTAACAAATATAATTCTATGTATTAGCATCATCTTCAATAACAGAACATGAAAAAAGCATTGTTGCGTCAACACAACAACAATAATAAAATCAGACCCTTTTTATAAAAAGAATAACAAATGGCTAGATATAATCATAGAACCAATTTGTATTTTCATTTGTTTGGGTATCTGCAATTAGAGGTGGACATTTGCCGGTTTTTTCAAAAAACGTTTTCGGTTTCTAGTCAAAGTCAAAAAACCGGTTTCGGTTTAAACCAAACCGGTTTTTATAGGATTTTGGGTTCAAAAAACCGGGACCGGTAGAACCGGTTCTGGATCGGTTTCCAAACCGGTTTGACTAAAACCGGTGCTATTTGTTAACAGTGGGCTCGTTTCGAGGTCGATTCGTGGTGGGTTAATGAGATTAGAGCCTATTTGTGTTCGTGGGTTGCTGTATAACTGCAACTTAGAAGTAGGGTTTGGTTGTTGCAGATGGAGGGATAATGGTGGCTGATCTAATGTGTTATTGAAGATGGAGGGAAATGAAGAAAGTTTAGGGTTGATTGATCTTTATAACCGTACATCATTTTATCATTTGGATTGTGTTATATTTTTTTTTTGGCCTTCTATGTATAACATTTTGGGCCACTATGATGCTGAAAACGCAACAGATTTAGTGGAAATATGGTGAAAACGCACAACTTTAGTAGCTTTAAAAAACCGGTCTCAAACCGGTATATAAGGGTAATAATACAAACCGGTTTGGAACAGCCGGTTATTGAAAAAACCGAACCGGTTTGGTCAAAAACCGGTTTTGACAGGTTTCGGTTTTCTTGGCCACCTCTATCTGCAATACTAAGAGTAAACTTTTCATACACGCATAAATCCAACACACACATATTTATTGTCGAAGTTTTTGTTTTTGTTTTTTTGTTTGTTTGTTTTTGTTTTTGTTTTTTTTTTTGTTTTTTTGTTTTTTGGCTTTTTTATTTTTTTTTTATTATTATTTTTTTTAAAGAATTGCCGTAGTTCTTTTCTTTTAGAAGCGGTTTTTACGTAGGGATGTGATCAACGACAGAACCGAAGTTAAAAGTGACGGGCTGGCGGGTGCACATTCTTTTTAGCCAAGTATAAGAAAAAAAAAGTATAAAATAAGATACGATTTTCGGTTAATTGATTGAGTTTAGTGCAAATAAGTTCACTTTTCACCTATTTATGTACTAACTAATTAAGCAATAACTATAAACACAATGCATTAGGACTTGATGCAATTAAAAATATTCAGTGTTTTTTTTAATGAAAATTAGCACTACGAAACCAAACTATTTATAGGTCCCGTGACACCGGAACATGCTAGTTTAATGTGACTGTCACTAAATCTAACATGCTATTTTAATGTGACTGTCACAACAATAAAGTAGATCTAAAGTGACAAAATTTTTAGTGACATAAAAAAGCACTATTGCAAAACAAGGCCTACAAGACCGATTAATCACTGCCTAGGCGCTACTGGGCCACCAACCTTGCCGATTTGTATAACTGGGTCAAACAAATTGGTTAACAACGGTGAATGGCGGTTAACGGCGGTCAACAATGGTCAAACTTGCCGGAAACTTTCAAATCTCGCCGAAAATACCCAAAACTTGTCGTGAACAAGTTTTAGTCACTTATATTTGTTTTTTATATCTATCACAAGATGTTTTTCAAGGAAAGTCCTGTCGGGAATACCCAAATCTCGACAGAAATAACCAAAGCATGTCGGAAATGTCAATCCGATTAATTACTGATTAATCCCGCCTACACTTTACAAGCTACAGGAGGATCGACCGCCCGACTACCAATTCACGATTTTTGCAACCTTATAAAAAAGTGTCACTAAACTTAATGACACTTTTTAAAAAATGTGGTTAAAAGGCAAAAACTTACCTATATTTTTTAAAGCACATACTACCTCCGTCTCAAAATAATTGTCCATATTTCCTTTTAGGGATGTCTCAAATTAATTGTCCACTTTCTTTTTAGGTAAAAACTATGGAATAAAGTAAATGAATATTTTCTTTGAGTGGTTAAAAAGTAAATTGGCCCAACTTTTATTAAATTAAGTGATTCTTGTCTCTTAACAATTATTTTGAGACGGAGGGAGTAAAAGTTTGTGACTTTTTTTTTTCTTTTTCTTTTTTTTAAATGTTTTTGTTGACACTTTTTTATTTGAATTGACACCTTTTTAACTTTTGATGACATTTTTTTAGATGTCGCTAAAAAAGAAAATAATTTTGTGACGTGTGTACATCTTATTCTTTTGTAGTTGTCACGAGTGTTGATACCCGCGCGTTGCTGCGGAATTCTTTTGATGCCGTTAGCTAATTAACGTGAAGTTAGTTACTTAGGACTGACTTTGCAATTGATGTATAACATGAATGACCATTTATGTAAATTATGTGAGGATTAAATTTGTAATGAACCGTTGAGATGAAGGAAAAAATGCGTAATTTTTTTTAAATGTTAAAGTAACGGTCGTTATTTAACAGCTGTTAAATAACTAACGGCTGTTAGTACTGTACAAATAGGATTGAATTTGCAATTGATGTATAACATGAAGGACCATTTATGTAAATTATGTGAGGACTAAATTTACAATGAACCGCTGAGATGAAGGACAAAGTGCGTACAATTTTTTTTTAAATGTTAAAGATAACGGTCGTTAGTTAACAGCCGTTAAATAGCTAACGACCGTTAGTACTAAAAAAAATCACTGTAGCAGCTATAGTGGTCGCACCCATCAACCTCCCCACATTCAGTATATATATAATTAGAGATAGTAAATGCTTAGTCAAATATGTTTAGAATGAAAACTTTTATCCGAAAAACATTAGTTTTTAGGTAAAGTAAAAAGTAAAAGTCACAACTTTTTTTTTTTTTTTTTTTTTTTTTTTTTTTTTTTTTTTTTTTCAACAGCAAAAAGTCACAAATGTTAATCCACAAAACACTAATGGCGTAATATTATTGCATCACACTCAAAACAATCAGAGCATAGGGTCGAGTAACGAGTGAGAGTTATCAATCGGAGGTGTCCTTCACCAACTCGCTCGTCACTGCACTGGGCACATCCTTTGCAAAACCACAGGCCAATTTTTTAGTGCTCGCTAGATGAAGAGATTTTTGTTTTTTTAATTTCGATTTAAATGGGGTTTTATGAATTTGTTTTACACTGTGTTCTCAAGTTGAGTAAAAGGGAGAAAAAAAAAAAGAAAGAATGTGATTTTAGTTGTATTCTCAAGTTTTTTTTATGAGTGAAAGTGAAAGTAAATAAATGAAAAAATGAAGGATTTTGATTATAAAACTTTCATCCCATTTTAAGGCGAAAGTCAACTTTTTTTCTTTACCTTTATCTTTCTTTACTTTGCTTTTACCTTTTTCTTATTATTTATTTTATTAAGAACACAATTTAGTGTGTGTTGAATGAGGAAGACGACGTGTATTGACTTTTTTTTTTTTTTTTAATTATCTTTTTTCATCTTAAACATTTTTGAATGTTGTATTTTAAATTTTAGCCCTTTTATAATTTGAATAATTTGTTATTGTGTAGTAATTGTTTGCAAAGTTATTAGAAGGTTCACATGTGCTGACTCCAGGTTATTAAAAAAGATAGTCACTCTGTGATTAATTTTCGCAACGTCGAGTCGGAAACTCAGATAAAAAAAAGTTATAAATATTTTATTTTAATAAATGAAAAATTAGTTGACTAAAAAAAAATAAATAAATAAAAATAATGAGTTTCAAAAGAGGGGTTTTAATATAAGTTTAATGAAAAATTGATTTTGGACATGAGAGTGAAAAAAAACTGTAAAAAGTAAAAACCATGTGACAAACGAAAGTCATCGTTACACGTAATGTTCTCAAACTTTCTTTTCTCACTAACCCGTATCACACTTCTCAACCGACTCAAACCCACCCGAAACCAATCTCAACCGTGCATCTCATCCCTCACATCCCCTATAAATACTCCACACATCACCCCCTTATTCACTTTCCCCAAAATCCCAAAACCAAAACACAAATTAAAATTCAAAACTCAAAAAATCAAAAACCAAAATTTAAAAATCCAACCGTTCAATTTCATAATTAAGACTTTCATTACAGTTTCCGGTCGTTAAATCACGTGATTTGCACGTGACTTGTGAAAATTTGACTTTCTAGGGTTTCAAATTGAAGAAGAAGATGATGAATCAGGTGAGATATAATAATTTTCATAAAGTTCATAATAATAATTATGATTCTGATAATTTTATGATGAATCAATCTCAGGTGATGGTGAATAACCGTGGCGACGGTGGTTACGGTGGCGGTTGCGGTGGTTATGCCACGTGGCAGCCGGTGGTTAACAACTCCGGTTATCAAATTCATAACAATAATAACTGGAAAATGAATAAAAGGAATGTTAATAATAATGTTAATATTAAAAGTAACTTGAAGGAAATACAGCAACAGAATAACCGATTAAAACTAAAACCGAGACGTTTCGCGAAAAAGAAGTTTAGTAAATCAGCTCCATTAGCTCCTAGGAACACGACGTCGTTTTTAATACGCGCGAAAAAATCGGGAGGACTAGCCTCTTTAGTTTCGCCGTGTGCTGTTACGCCGGCTGTGTTGCCCACGCCTGTTTTTTCGCCGTCTAGGGAGGTTTTAGGTGATATGGCGAAGGAGGAGTGGGGCGTGGATGGGTATGGGAGTATGAAAGGGTTGATTAGGCTTAGGAATGATGACGATGAGGAGGATGGTGGGTCGGGTGAGGGTGTGATTGACGTCGAGAGACGATTTGAAATGGTTTACCCGAGTAACGGTGGAGGGAATTTGGAGAGTAGAGTTGATGATCAGGGTAGTCATATAGCGAGATTGGAAGAAGAGAATGTAATGTTGAAGGAACGGTTGTTTTATATGGAGAGGGAGTTTGGTGATTTGAGGATTAGGTTGCAGTCGTTGGAGGTTAAGAAACAGAATGATTCTGAGAATGACGGAAATCAGTGTTCAGTTCATATTGAAGGTAATAAGATGGATGACATTGAGGAAAACGAGTGTTCTGTTCATAATGAAGACCATAAGATGGAAGACGAGGATAATGAGATAGGTGAAGCGAAAGAAAGGGATTTAAATGGGATGGTAGTTAATGTAGGTAGTAGCGACATCAGCATTGAGCTAACAAAAACCATTGACGACATTAGGAACGCCTATTCTGCTAACTGAACGTTTGGTGGTTAACTCGAGTTTTTTCATTTCTGCAAATTGGTCATACATTCGTATTCATTTTAATCGCGTCAGTATAGAGAACTTGTTCAGTATATCTTCAACGTTTTTGTTTCCATGTTTTGTTTGACTTTGGTTTTAGGATTGAAGTTTAGGGATGATAGATTGTGCATTTTGTGTGTTTCTGAACTTTAGGATTTCGAGTTTTATGAAAATGACTTCAGTGTAATTCAATGTTTCTATATAAAAATTTGTTATTTGGTTATTATGTATCTGTTATGTTGATTTTTTTACCACCTTGTTTTGTGGGTTAAAACTAAGGATAAAGGCAGCCATTTGTTTTAAAAAATTTAACTGTTATAATGTATCTTCAGTTAGTTACTTGTAAAAGATGAGTATGTAAAGAGTAGGACACTTGATGACTTGAATTGTTAAAACTTAAAACTCAAGTCTTCGAAGTGAAAACTTTTGCATATCCTTGCCCAATTTTAGACCCAGATACATGATTTGGAAGATAGAGGCTTAACTAAAAAGAGTTGCTTTGCATGCCAAACTACACCATTGAAAAGCCATCGTTAATTCGGAAACTCGGTTGATGTTGGTGTTAATTCGGAAACTCGGTTGACGTTGGGTCGCCTATTAGGCGATTATGCACATAACTAGTTTGAATGTAGGATTTTCAGATTCAGTTGTTTTTATACTATAATCATGGTTCTTTTGTGGGTTGTATCTGCATTTCTATTCAATAGCAATATAACATGATCTTTTATTAGAAAGTTTTTGTTGATAGCAATGTTGCAAAAATCGGCCGAATCGGCCGATTAATCGCTAATCGGTGATGCACCTTGTCGATTTTCGAAAATCGGTGAAAAAATCGGCCTAGGCAAAAAAATCAGAAAAAATCGGTCAAAAATCGGCCGAATCGGTCAAAAATCGGCCGAATCGGCCAAAAATCGGTCGAATCGGCCAAAAATCGGCCGAATCGGTCAATTTTAAAAAAATAGAAATTTAGGCATTTTACTTAATTTGGGGATCGTTTATTTCACTTATAATGTACAATGAGCCTCATAATCAGATTTGAAGCCTTTTATTGAGGTTTGTAAACATAGAAGGCTTGAAATCAGTTAAGATTTTTAGTTTGCTCTCCAGAAATTTCCAAAACATGCAGGAAATGCCAAACCGATTAATCACCGATGAATCACTGCCTTGACCGATTATAGGCTGCAGGGTGGTCGACCGCCCGACTACCGATTCACGATTTTTGCAACATTGGTTGATAGTTTAATGAACATATGAATAAAAAGGTTTACCATCAATAATTTGACTTGACAAAACATTCGTTCAATAATTTGACTTGACAAAACACATGAGAAAACATTATGATTTATACTTCTATATTTTGGTTTAATAATGTAAATGGCACAAGAATGCAAGCGTAAGGAACATGTTTGAATAGTCAACTTCCCCCCATTGAGCCGGCAAGTCTCCAAAATGGCATGAATCATTGTCCTCTTTTTCATCAAAATGGCATGAGCACATCATTTATTCCCATAAATATAATTTTGATTACTAAAAATCATTTATTATTCTTTTTATCTATTCTTTTAACAAAATCACAATCATCTGAAAAGGGTTACATAAGAGTAAATCACAATCATCTAAAAAGGGTGACACATATCTAAATTGTTTCTCGATAAAGTCATGATTGTGTAACTACAGTATATCCTAACACTAACATATATACAATTAATTTACTTACGCCCAAACGCCTTTAATCATCTTCCCCCACTTCACGCGTAAAGCCGTAAACGCTTATTGCACCACCATCACTACGCGTGGTGGTGGGTTTTTGACGAGGAGTTGGTGGTGGTGACTATCAAGTTATGAGACACAAAAACAAACTTAGATATTAATTAAATTTAAATATATTTAACAGTCATTATTATGGGTGTTTGGTGATGGAGTAAAAAGTTGATGTGACCAATATTTTAAAACCCGGTCGACTCGACCGGTTGAACCGGAAACTGGTTAGGAGACAAGCCAGATGTGAGGTTTTTTCTTATTTGAGAACTGAATTGAACTGGGTTGACCAGGTTTGATAAACCCGACCGGGTAATGGTTTTGGTTCTTTTTTTCTACATATTTTAAACAATAAAAATCTTTTCTTTCTTCTAAAACTAACAAAACTTTTTGTCATTTCATTTTCGCTAAACTTAAAAATTGTGTTAGGTTAAGTTCTATACTTGTATGGACAAATATATTATGATTCGAAAAGTTTATAGTCTAATTGAAACGTTAATACTATGGTGACTGATTTGATTAAGTTTTGATAAAACAACAAACTACAGTTATAAATTAATGTTGGTATTATGTTTGTTTGATTTAAAAAGTTAATTTTAAATATAGAAATATAAAAACATCATAGAGTCATCTTATTATAAAGAAGAACTAAAAATCTGTGATTGTTTTCGCATTTTTTTTAGTATTGTAGATATGGAAATGAATGACTAAAACCCAATAATGTCATATAATTTTTTTCCTGTTCAAGTGAATGTAAGATCATAATTGCACAAATACCCAATATCAAAGATGTTATGAAAAATATATGTATCCGGTTAAACTAGTGACCGAATAAACTGGCGACTATAATATCAAAGAAGATGTAAAGAAGTTGATTGTTTTAAATTTTAATACCATGTCTTTTGATTTATATTTTAATCAAAATATATGTAAGATACTTTTAGCCGGATGTAATTGCTTTGTAAGTTACATCCTAAACATATTTAAAAGAAAATGGTTAAGTAAGATCCTATACATTTGTTTATTTCTGCTCAAACAAATATCAAACCAACTAGCCATACAAACTCTTTTATATTCCTTTTGTCGACTCAAAACTGGGTGTACTTTTGTCCTCTTACCAAAACAAGCTTCTACTTCATCCATAAATCCGTGTGTCTAAAGATAGAGAGGTGCTGAACACTCTCGGAAATGGATGAGTCATTATTATCACCTGGGACTCCTGTCACCGGACGTAGAAGAAGATTAAGCCGGAAATACTCTGTGAACTCACTCAGAACCGATTTCTTATCTCGGTTACCTGATAAAGTCCGTACATATATTGATATCGAGTCTTCATCACCTTTTACTATACCTTCTAATTCATCGGAGTCGTTTACTCAAGGTACTTTTTTTAGTAGTTTTAAAATATATGCCCCCCCCCCCCCCCCCCCCCCCCCCCCCTTTTTTTTTCCTTAATGTGAAGCCGTGAGTTATAGATTTCCTTCGCGTCTCTCGTAGTAGTTCGGGTCCGGGGCTGCCCGTTTGAATTGTTTAACTAGGGGGTCGGATTTTAAGTGTGATGCAGTACTATAAAAATAAAAAATAAATAAATAAGTGCCCCAATTTACTATTTTAGTATTCAGGATGTTTGTTTAAGCTAGAGATTATAACTTATATGGTTTTGGCTTATTTTAGTATTAAAAAAAGTAACACATTTCATATGCACCCCTTAAAATTCTTTGTTTTATTTGAAATGTGCAGCTAGAATTCCTTGATTTATTTTAGTTTTTCTTTCTCATCGGAACTATTTCCATATTTTGTAAACCTATTTTTTTGGGCTTATTTTGAAACCGATGGGTTTTGTATAAGTTTATTATGAAATAATAAATTTAACTAACCTCGGAAGCCCATTAGTTTCGAAATAAGCCTAAAAAATAGGCTTATAGTGTTGAAACTTGAAACCATATAATCTTGTAAGCAAAAAAATAAACTTAAACAAATACTCCCCCAAAAATAGGTGTCCACTTTTTGAAACATTATAATATTTGTGGAAAGGATCCGGCAAAAAGAATAATTAAAATGACAAATAATTCTAGCCACACATTTCAACTGAGGAGTAAAAATTCGAAGAAAAATGCATCCATTTTTGTAGGTATATTTTAAATGTGTGGTTGTGGTTGCTTCTCATCCTTCTCATTTTCATTATTTTTCTCATTTGATCCTAACTCATAATATTTGTACATTTCTTGAATTGTGTGGTTGTTTCAAAGTGGACAGTTATTTTTGGACGGATGGAGTGTTAAAATATTTGTTTATTCTTGGCTTATTGCTTTTGTTGTAGGTGAGAAGGAGTATTATGAGAGACAGTTTGCGACGTTGAAGTCATTTGACGAAGTTGATGCAATAGTGGAGAGTGATGAAGTGGATGATGAGGATTTGGAGGAGCAGATGCAGCAGGAAAGAGCAATGAAGATATCGAATTATGCTAATATTCTCTTACTCGGGTTTAAGGTGAAATTGTGTTGCTTATTTGGATTATTGGATGTTTTAAGTCCACTTTGAATGTCGTTAATTGTCTTGTTGTTGTTGGTTATGACTTCTTATTTGAATGTTGAATTTGACTTAATTAGATTAGAAATTGTGATCTATTTGCTAAGAAGTTGAGTGATCCGTTTTAAATGTTGTCTTTTACGTTGTATGCGATGAAATTTGCGAGTTTTAGCTTGAAACTTATTTTTCAGGGCAAAAACCAATAAACATGATAAAGTTTGTTGATGTGTCGTTGACATGCCAATACCTAAAATTACCAAAATACCCCTGGCACGTCAGCAAAATTTATTATTTGAGACAAAAAATACAAGTACGTTTATCATAATGGTATTTAAGAAAGTGAGTTTATGATACTGTGACATCTAAGTGACCATGTATATTGTTTGTGAACTTTACCCTTACTTTTAATATGAAATTTACAGGTTATAACATGAAACACATAGCACTAAGCTGGTTGGTTGCAAAGGGGAGGACTTTGTAAATGTAGTCATGTTTCTGGTCGGGTGGGCACTTTTCTAAGGGGTTGTTGAGTCGTTTTGGAGCATAGACTCAACATTGCCTTTACCATAGTGTCATCCGGGTGGGGTATTGTGGACCCTCAGAAATCAGTGTTTTGTGAATTAGATCCGTTGTGTTCTGTAACATAGAATGATTATCACACGATTGTCTGTCGTTTTGTCTTTGCTATGCTTTTTTTCAAGTCTTAACTAGATATAATGTGTTATACCTAAATTTGCGACACAGATAATACAAAAATGTTTGATATTGATGTACTAATTGACTGTTCATATCACAGATCTTTGCTACAATAGAGACCGGTTCCATTGCCATTGCCGCATCTACACTAGATTCGTTACTTGATCTAATTGCTGGTGGCATCCTTTGGTTCACTCACCTATCTATGCAAAGCATCAATATATACAAGTATCCTATTGGTAAACTGCGCGTCCAGCCTGTTGGAATCATTATCTTTGCTGCAATTATGGCTACACTTGGTATGTTTATTTTAATGATTTGACATTAGTAACGTAAAATGGTGATGTTGGCATAAAATTGATGATAATGGGAGTTGAACCTTGATTTTTTATAGGGTTTCAGGTATTGATTCAGGCTGTAGAACAGTTAGTTGAACATAATCCTCCTGAGAAGATGTCGTCGCTTCAATTGTTGTGGTTATATGTAATCATGATTACTGCATCGGTGGTTAAACTTGGGTTGTGGTTTTACTGCAAAAGTTCTGGAAATGAGATCGTTCGTGCCTATGCGAAGGTAACATCTTTTATTAGGCCATTGTATTTGACTTGTATATATGGTATTAACAAAAATGTTGTTTATTAACAGGATCATTACTTTGATGTGGTAACAAATGTTGTTGGGTTAGTTGCTGCTGTTCTTGGTGATAAGTTTTACTGGTGGATTGACCCTGTTGGCGCTATTATTCTTGCTGTTTATACGATTGTAAATTGGTCAGGAACCGTTTTGGAAAATGCAGGTATATTCCGGTTTTACTTTTTTATTTGATTGTACTAAATGCGAGTCAACCCGAACCATATAAAAGATGACCCGTTTCAACCTGATACCCTATCAGACCCACCGTCTTTGCCACCTCTAATATTTGTGCTCCACATAGTTGCTTGTAGTTATCGATAATAGTATAATGCGATTATTATGCAGCTTCATTAGTGGGACAATCAGCACCTCCTGAAGTACTGCAGAAACTGACTTATCTTGTTACAAGGCATCCAAAAGTGAAGCGAGTTGACACAGTTCGTGCATATACGTTCGGGGTTCTGTACTTTGTTGAGGTTAGTGTTTGTGGGTTCTAAAGGTTTTTTGGTTAAGTTTACTGATAATATTCCACTATTCTGTGCTTAGGTTGATATTGAACTACCTGAAGATTTGTCATTGAAAGAAGCTCATGCAATCGGAGAAACATTACAAATAAAGATTGAAAAACTTCCTGAAGTTGAACGTGCATTTGTACATCTGGACTTTGAATGTGATCACAAACCCGAGCATTCAGTTCTGACCCGACTTCCTAACAGTAATCCTTGAGCCAAATGTTTATACTTTATACTACCTTTTTGGGTAATGAGTTGTTGATTTCCGATGCGTTTATTTGGCTCTTTGTCTTGCTAAAAAGAGCCAATAATGTAACTATAAGAGAGATGTAAATCTCAATTGTTTATGTAAATTGTCCTCTTGGGTATATCTGTAAGTTAATAATTACCCTTTTATTTTATTTTTTTAATTTATGGATAACTCTTCTTGAAACTTTCAAGTGAGCCATGTGTTCTTAAGTCTTAACAATGAAAATAAAGAGAAAAACTGATACAATGGTTTTTAGGTTTTATCAAGACTAATTCTATATGTTCTTTAACTAGAACCCATTCAAAAGATAATAGACACAATAAGATAAGAGAAATGCTAAATCCTCATACTAAAACCTCGAACTAACGGTTTAGACGCAAAGAGAGAATAACATCGAACTAACGGTTTAGACGCAAAGAGAGAATAAGTGAAAAAAAAATATATATAATATTGTTGTGTTTAGGAGGATTAGTAAGAAGATACTGTAGGAGGCTTTAGCAATACTCATAAGATAAACATTTAGATTTTATTAAATAGAAGAGTCAATAGGATTTATCAACTTTTATGTACTTTCTATCAGAGTAATAAAAATATAAAATAAACTTTTAAAAAAGAGATAATAGGTGGAATATACTTATTGAAGGAAACTAAACCAAATAACAAAGAAAAAAAAGTAAAAAACAGAGGAAAAGAAATGGCCACAAAACAGAGAAAATACACAATATTATCCCTTTCTTTCCTTCATTTCATCCATGGCTACACTTTGTCACACATCATCATCAATCCATCCACCATTGTTATCCTCAACCTTAAGCTCAATAACCTCCATTAACCCTACACACTACATCCCAACCATCATAAACCCTCATAAAACCCTTTTATCTGCAGCTTCTTCTTATTCCAAGTTTCATTTAGTTCTTCCACAAGTAGTCCATTTTGACCCTATTTTGTTATACACAAGTGGGTTCAAGCCACCTTTGGATACTCAAACTTTTCTTGCTACTATTAGTGTTTTGGTTGCTATTTCACTCTCATTGTTTCTTGGTCTTAAGGTTTGCACTTACTTATTTAGTTTTCTCAAATTTGTTGTATATTGGTTACTTGGAAGCTAAGTTGTAGTGTATTGTAAACTTTTTGAGAAAAAATAGTTTGAAATTCAAAATTGGTGATGAATGATAATTGATTGGTTTTCTTGTAGGGAGATCCAGTTCCTTGTGAGAAATGTGCTGGCAATGGTTAGTTATTTAGCAAATGCATTATTTTATGTGTTACTTATACCATTTCTTGTGTATACATATATAAAAGAACCACTATTATAGATTTCAAGGATATAAAAGGTTTGGTGTTTAGTTTGTGACAAAATCTTGTGCCGATTTTGCACTCCAAGCGTAAAGGGTTTGATCACTGTTAAATATGTGGTTAGGATCACTAGAAAAAATAGCGGAAATGTATGCCTTTACGCAACACTTTTGTATATGTGAATATGCCCAAAAAAGTGCACACTGTTAGCATAATTGTTGTAATGTATGTTGCTTAGAGTACAGGAAAAAAAACTGTGTTTTAAATAACAGTATGGTTTGATGAATAGGTGGCACAAAATGTGTTTTCTGTAGTGATGGGAAGATGAAAATGGAGACGGGTTCGGTTGAGTGTAAAGTATGCAAGGGTGCAGGTAATTAATTTAGGTGTTTTCTTGTCTTTATATTGTTTAGTTTTATTATACATGAACCTTCATATATATAACTTGATGATTATATATCGTGCCTGATGTTTGGATATTGTGTTTTTTGCAGGATTGATACTCTGTAAGAAGTGTGCAGGTTCTGGATACTCAAAACGCCTATGAGTTAGCTTTGGATTTTACTCATTTTTTTTAATCGAATACACTGTGTCAAACCTGCATGAAGTGCCCATTTTTTTTTCTCTTATTATATCTTTTCCTAACCTATTGGAGATACGAAATGCGTGTTAAGGGACACCTTGTAAAATTTCTGTAATTATATAAACAGTTTTGAATTTTTGAGGCTTTTGACAGTTGTTTTGGTGTGATTCTTTGTATCAAGCAATTCATAAGCTAAATGAACACTGCACGACCCTTTGACGCAGGACAGATGTAGCACTAGCGTTACAGAAAAATGGTGCATTCTGGAATGGTTTCTAGGTAATCATTGAGAAAGAAAACACTGAAAATTGGTCTTATAACTTGTTCATCAACACTGTGCTCTCGGTTTAAACAATACAACATTAAATTTATCTTACATAAAAAATAAGAAAACTAGAAGTATAAAGATGAAACATGACATGTAAAATACTATTGAATTTAGAGAGAATGAAACAGTGTGTGTAAATGTGTAAAAGTTTCATTACTGAGAAATGAGCTTACAAAGAGTTTATATACATCGAGATAGCTAACTGAATCTAACTAACTAAAATATATGATAGCTAACATAAATATCTTCTAAGCTAATCAATTATATGTTATTACATTGTGTAAGAAATTCATTGAGAAGCAGCTTCATCTTTGGAGGACAGACTTTAAACTGGAGCAGTATTTGACTTTGGATCAGTAGAAGGGGTGTTTGGGACAACTTGTTTTTGGCGTTGCACTTGTATTCACTCCCCCCCCCCCCCCCCCCCCCCTCTTTAAATTGGCATTGTGTATGGATCAGAAATGGCCAATTTCGACAAACAATTGAAGTGTAGAACCCTGCTTAGACCATTGGTTAGAATATCTACAATTTGGGACTTAGAAGAGACAAAGCAGAGTGAAATTTGGCCTTGTTTGATTTTATCCCTTACAAAGTGGCAATCAATATCAATATGTTTTATTCTAGCATGATGTATTGGATTGTTGGCAAGGTCTATTATAGAAGCATTATGACACATCACAAGAGAAGATGTTGGAACTTAAACGTGAAGATCCTTTAGTAACATTTTAGCCATGATATTTCATAAGTGCAATCTGCTAAGGCCCTATATTCGGCCTCTGTAGAAAATCTTGAGACAACTGTTTGCTTCTTTGACTGCCATGAAATAAGACCGTGACCAAGAAAGACTGCAAAAATGACTTCTAGTGGTGGCACAGCTTGCCCAATCACTGTCACAATAGCATGTTAGTTGTAGAGAATTATGTGTAGGGAAAAATAAACCTTGTCCTTGACATAGTTTGATGTATCTGAGAACCCTGAGAAGTGCATCATAATGAGATGATCTTGGACTGTTAGAGTATTGGCTCAAAGCTTGGGCTGCAAATGATAAGTCAGGCCTGGTGATGGTGAGATGAAATAGTTTTCTAACCTAGGTTCTGTAAGAGGACGGGTCAGGAAGAAGATGGCCATCTGTGTCATTCAGTTTAATGATTGGATCCATTGGTGTAGCAATAGGTTTAGAATCTAGAACATTTGCGCATTCCAAGAGTTCCAACGCATATTTTCTCTGAGTCATTGCAAGGCCTGAGGAGTTTCTAAGGAACTCTATGCGAAGGTAATAGTGAAGAGGACCTAGATCCTTGATACTAAATTTGGTGTGCAAGTGATTATTAATGGTAGTAATGAAAGTACTCTCATTGCTGACTAGTAGAATGTCATCAAGGAATTAAGGTAGCCTTTATCCATGATTGTGAAAAGAGAGGTGTTAACATAGCTTTGTTTAAAGCCAAGTTCAAGTAGGAAAGTGGTGAGTTTCTCAAACCATTTTCTGTTAGCCTGTTAGAGACCATATAGAGATTTGTTGAGCTTGCAAACTATGTTTGGTGGGAGCTGTTGAGTGTAGCCTTGAGGAACTGTCATGTACACTTCCTCATGTAAGTCTCCATATAGAAAGGCATTGTGGATGTCTAGTTGCTCAATTTGCATACCCTGGTGAGCAGCTGTAGCAAGTAGTGTCCTTACTGTGACCATTTTAGCCTTTGGTAACTAGTTTTGCCTTGTACCTTTCAATGCTCCCATTTACATTCAATTTGATCGTGTAGACCCACTTGCAACCAATAGGTACTTTTCCAGGAGGTAATGTGGTGAATTCCCCTGTCTCATTCTGCTCGAGTGCTTGTATCTCTTTCTGCATTGCTTCTATCCATTTGGGATTCTTTGATGTTTGGAAGTAGGAGTGGGGTCATTGACTTGATTCACCTTATTTATGAAGTGTATGTTTGCCTTGGATAAGTTATGGTAGTTTATGTAGGATGAGAGATGGTGTTTGGTGACACAGTTAATGAGTGATTTGGGTAAGTGAATTTGGAAATCTTTGAGGTTATTTGGTAGAGCTTTGGTTATGGTGGACTGTCTTAAAGGAGTTGGATGTGGTGACGTTGGTGTTAGTGAGGAGGTGTAGGTGAGGGTCGTGTAGGTGGTGGATTAGGATATGATGGTGGTGTATTATGATTGATTGGTGATTGTGTTATAGTGGAGTAGCAGAGGGTAAGGGTGAAGTCGAGGATTGTGTTTGGGGTGTTTGGGTAAAAGGTGGTAAACCATGTGAGTGTTCTAAATGAGAGGTGAATGGGTCAGTTTGGTATGTAGTATGGGCTTGTGACTGAAAAGGGAATATATGTGACAATTATGCTAGTTAAGATCTTGTGGTTTTTATGTCATATAGAAGGTAGCCCTTTTGATTAGGTGGTTAACCAAGAAGGACTGTTGGGTGGCTTTGGGTCCAAATTTGTCTGTGTTGTGATGGTACACAAAAGCTTGACATCCTATGACCCTAAGGTGGTCAATGATTGGTGGTGAATTGTAAAGGAGTTCATATGGACTTTTGTTGGCAATGACTTTTGAGGGTAGTCTGTTTATGAGATATGTTGCAGCTAGTATGTAGTGTCCCCAAAAGTGAAGTGGAAAATTAGCTTGAAAGTACAAAGCTCTTGCCATTTGTAATAATTGCTTATGTTTCCTTTCAACTCTTGCATTTTGTTGTGGACTATGGACATTATGTTTGATGGAATATTCTTTTTGACTCTAAATATGTGTTGAATTGTTCATTGAGGAATTCTATGCCATTCACTTCTTATTGTTTTGATTGAGGTGTTGAATTGAGTAGAAATGTATGCGTATAATGATTTAAATGTGGAGAAAACATGACATTTGGTGGGTAAAAGATAAGTCCAAGTAGCTCTTGAAAAATCATCAACAATGGTAAGAAAATATTTACGGGCATTGAAATGAGGATGTTTGTATGGACCCATACATCTAAATGAACAAGTTCAAACAAAGTGAAAGCATGTGAATTACTAGAAGGAAATGGTAAAACATGTTGCTCGGCTAAAGGACAAAGTTGACATTTATTTTCTGCACTACAATTGATTACAGGAGAAATTTCATTGATCTTGTGAAGTACTTGATATGAGGAATGACCAAACCTAGCATGCCATAGTGAAGATGAGCTGTGTTAATTTGAGCAGATGATGATTGCAGAAGGATTGAGCATATAGTCTACCATGAAGTGATCCATGAGTCACATAACCATCAGGGGCCTGAAATATGCATTGCTTGTGAGTGAATGTTATTGAAGAGTGTGTGGTTGTAGTGAGTCTGCTAATGGAGATTAAGTTGTAGGTGAATGTTGGTATGTAAAGTACTCCTGTGAGTGTGAGGTGAAGTGACCTTATTGTGTTAACAAGTATTGGGTGTGTTAAGGTCTTTATGTCATGCATTTTGTGTAGTGAAATGCAAATATGATCAGTGGCCCTACTGTTTATAATCCATATATCTAGAATTTCAAAATTGATTGAATGATGCAATAAAGGTAAATGTACCCGACATGTGAGGAAGAGTAGCTGCAGTGAACTCCTTTGGGTTGTTTTGAAGCATTAAAAGTACCAGATTGAGTTAATTTTGCAGCATATCCATCCTTGTATGAACAAATGAGCCAGTTGAAGTGGAAGCACCAATGTTTCGGTCAGCATAGTTTGTCAGTTTGTCTGGTTTTTCCTCACTTCCGGTTACCGTGTTGACTGTTGTGGGTTTGGTGTTCCTTTGTGATGGAGGGATGTATTTGTTGTGTAAAGGATGTCTTGGTGGATGGCAACCAGCTTGTAACATTCCTCACCATAGTATCCTTCCTTGTTACAGTTTGAACAGTAGACACCTTTTCTGAATGGGCTTCTTTTGACTGTGTTGTTAGGATTTGATGAATTGGCTTTGTTTTGAGTGAACTGTGTGACTGAGTCCTAAATCTGTTGGTTGTTGTGTTCAAGGCAGTTGGAGTGAAAGTGGTTGGTTTTTGGACATCCTTTTGCTTTTCCTCTTGTCTGAGCATACTATAGCCTTTTGATACAAGTGGTAAGGGTTGGATCGGTAGGATTTGCCCTCTCACATTTGTGTAGCTTTCATCTATCCCCATTAGGAATTGCATTAACCTCTTCCTCTAATCTCTTTCTCCATTTGTTCTGCCATTTATATAATCACAAGGACACACACAAGCATATGGAGCCTCTAACGCATCTAACTCATCCCACAATCCTTTCAGTTGTGATAGTACAACTCAATTGTGTTGTTGCCTTGTTTTAGGTTGACAATATCATTTTGCATGAATTCCTACTTGCCAACCACGAGTTCAAATTAATTTTGCAGGATTTCCTACTTGCCAACCACGAGTTCAAGGCTTGTCAAATCATGTTGGATTCTTTTGTACGTAATATCAATACATTGGAAGCTTTTTAAGATGGTAGTTGAGGGCTAGCATTAATTGAGTACCCCTAATTCAACTTTAGATTTTGTCTTTTTTCAATGTTCATGTTAAAGACCACAGAATTTGATCGGCAGAAACAAGAACAGAAAACTGAACAGAAAACACAAACAATCACACGAGTATAACTGGAACACGCTTTCCAATTAACAGAAAATAAGCTCAAAACTGATTGGTTTTACACACATAACCACAGCTCGGTTGATGTGTTTATATAGGTGTTAGAACATGCTTTCTAATCCTACTACAATTCTAATTAGATAATCCTTATCTTGAACTAAAAATAAAGAGTCCTAATTAGACTAGAATTACAACCGTCCACATACTTGGAATCGGTTTGTCTTCCATTAGCTCGGTCAGACATTAGCCCAACATTCACCCCCTAATTTCTGACTCGAGATAGGGAGATCTTCAACTCCGAGTAGCTCTTGCATCTCCTTGAACTTAATCCTTGCGAGAGCTTTCGTCAGAATATCAGCACGCTGCAAATCACCTCTTACAAATTCAACTTGTACTTGGCCTCTTTCAACACACTCTCGGATAAAATGATAACGTGTGTTTATATGCTTGCTTCTCCCGTGAAAGACTGGATTTTTCATAAGTGCAATAGCCGATTTGTTGTCAACAAATAAGACCACCACTCTTTCTTCCATTCCGGTTATTTCACTCAACAATCCACGTAACCATATCCCTTGACACGCGGCTGAAGTTGCAGCCATGAACTCGGCTTCACAAGACGAAAGAGCCACCGTGTTTTGCTTTTGTGAGCACCAAGTGATAGGTGATTTCCCTAGATAAAATACGTGCCCAGTTGTGCTTCGACCATCATCTTGGTCCATAGCATAACTACTATCACTAAACCCCACTAACTCCTTAGTTTTCTCTTGGTTGTATCGTATTCCAAAATTCAAACTACCTTGGATATACCGTAGTATTTGTTTCACAGCTGCCATATGTGATTCTTTTGGTTCTTGCATGTAACGACTAACCAAACCAACCGAATAAGATAAATCAGGTCGTGTGTGTAGTAAATACCTTAGACAACCAACTCGTCGTCTATACAGAGTTGCATCAACTGGTTTTCCTTCCTTATCCAAGCTTAACTTCATTCCAGGTTCTAATGGACTGATTCGTGAAAAACACAATATCAATATTATAGTATAGATATAAGCTCAAGAGATCCGCAAAGAAATACGGATAACCCGAGGTCGTAGTCCGTGTGAAGGATGAATGGAATTTCGAATTCCCGATTCGTGAAACGTGTCGTGAAAACGGTAAAAAGTGATTTGAAAGAGATTATACTAAGGAATAAGTAAATAAAGCACAAATAATCAACTAAGCACGTAAACCAAATAAGGAAACTAAAAACGTAACGTAAAATCGAAAACGTAAGCTTAAACGGAAAATAAACGTAAACGTACGAAATAAAACGCGACTTTTAAGCTACACGACTCCTACGGACTTGGAAATAATTTTCAAAAGTTAAAAACGATAAAAGAAAATTTTGAGAAAAAGAAAAATATTTTTTTGACTTTTTATTTATTTTTTATGAATTAAAAACTAATTAACTAATTAAAAATTAAAAGAAAATACAAATTAAGTGAGAAAAATGAAAAATAAATTTTGAAAATTATGAAATAACTAAAAAGAAATTTTAAAACTAAAAACTAATTTTTTTGGCTTTTTATGTAATTTTTGGGAATTAAAAACTATTAAATCTAATTAAAAACTATTTAAAATTCAAATAAAATTGAAAATAAATGGGAAAAATGCCAAATTAATTTCTAAAATTCTAAAATAAATGAAAATAAATTTTAAAAATATTTTTGGATTTTTCTTGGGTTTTTCTGATTTTTTTGGATTTTTTATTAATTAAAAAGTAATTAAAAATGATTAAAAATGAAAATAAAATAAAAAAATAGTAAATTAACTCAGAAAAATTTGAAAAAATTACAGAAAATCTAAAATATTAAAATAAGCTTGAGAAAAAATTTTGAAAGAAAAATAAGCTAGGAAAGTGCTGAAAAGCTAGAAACTGCTTAAGTTGAAGTGCTTATTTATAAGCACTTTGACCAAATCTGACCCCAACCTTAGACTAATTGATTTTATGACTCTAAAAAACTTAAATGAACAGGTACTAGACCAAATTGAACTCAGATACAAAGATTTGGATTCAACAGTTAGGTATAAGCACAAGAGAAATTAGCATAAGCCAAACAGATGAACATACAACTCTAAGCACAAGACCACACAACTAATATAAGCACCTAGCAACTTAATAGAATGAAAGAAGCACTGAATAATAACAGCTATAAGAGAAAAACTTAAATGAAAAGTCTAGCAGCCTTCTAAATGAATACAGAAACTAGGCAGAAACATTCAATAAGACAAACAAAATAAGCAGAGAAAATAAGCTGAAAAATCACAACTTATGGGGGCAAAACTCTAATGAAACTATTGAAATTCTAAAAATCACCAAGAAAACTACTTCTAGATTCAACCCCCTATTCTAAAAATCACCTACAAACTGTTCTAATCAACTGATGAGCAGGGTATTGACAAGTTCAAACAGTCAATAAGATTAAGCAATCAAGCCGTCCAATTAAGCTAATAAATGTGATAATATGGGGGCAAGACTTAGCTTGAACTTCTGAGATACCAAATACAACAGAAAAGCACACTCACTAGCTGATTTGATAACCTAGAAGGCTCTTGAATCAGCAACTAATAAACAGGCATCCCTGATGCATTTGACTTTCTGTATGAAAACTAAGTTTGACTTTAAGCTAATAAACTTTCCAATTTTATGAACTATCTATCCTAAATGAGTATAATTCAATCTACTTAAGTGAACAAAACAACCACCAAAACACCGTTATTGCAGTATCTAATTCTAATCCAAACACCTTTTAAGCTTAACTGTCATTACTTAAATCTATCACAGTCCCAACCAGTTGTGATCCAATACTCAAACTTAGTGACCAATATGATTTAATTAAACAAGCAACTCACAGAAACTCAAATCACAGATGACAATCACAACAGCAAAAACAGATCTAATAGACAGATGATGAAACACAGAACTAGAACACCAAACACCCCTGAACTTAGCAGATATATTAACTGTTCCAACTAAAATGAATCTAACTGGAGTGATTATCACCTAATTTACCAAGCACACTCTGATAATGAAATAACAAGCTAAATAAATCAGCCAAACCTAGGAAACAAACTCCACTATCAAAATGAACCACAGAAACAAATAATGACAGATGATGAAAACAGGAACCAATCAATTTAGATCAAACTAAAACTCAACTAATCAATAAACAACTACGGTAAAGCTATAATATGCTAAAATTAAACTATAATAAGCAAACTTATTCTAATGGAACAATGAAAACATAAAAGACAACCACAAGAGCAAAAAGAACCACAAGTGCAAGATGCAACAGACATGATGAAACGTAAATAAGGAAATAAGCTAAGAACTAATAATGAAATGATTATAGTAAACTAATACTACACTAAATAAGATGCATAAATCAAACTCAAATAACGAAGACATATCTACCTAATAACATATGCAAGATAAACGTTGAAACTTAAAATTGAAAACTTACGAACACCCTCTCAGCCAAACAGAGAGGGTCTCCCTCACAGCCTATCTTTAATAGGCTTCACCAACACCATTGAGTTACAAAGGAGCATTAGAATCCCAGGAATCAACATCATATTCACCTTTGACTATTATTGACTAAATTTTGACCAAGCAGATTTGAAACAGAATTTTAACACAAAATATTATTTGAAATAAAAGGAATGAATTACTTGTAAACCAAAACAAATTTAACTAAATATTGAACATTAAATTGAGAGGAAATTAACTGAAAATACGAATTTTATTGAAAGTGAATTAAGAGTACAAGCTGAAATCAAAATTACAATAAACATAAAATTACTTCTAGACTAACCCTACTCCTACTCCTAAAAACCTAACACTTCAATCCGTGAGTGAGAAAGAGCTATTTATAGCCTGAGAGGGTGAGAGTATCCCAATTCCATGCTGGCAATCCACACACCTTGTTTTTCTTTTGAATCCACCACAACCCTTGATCAATCTCCCAGATGCTTCCAATCATTCTTGACCCTTGGATTTGATTATTCTCACGCAATCTCACACGGATCACTGACATGGCAGGCCTGCCATGTCAGATACCTTCTAGAAACTCCTGTACAATTACTCTATTACCCTTAATCTCAGTTAATTGGTGTTAATTGTGGGTGAAATTGGAGGGGAACAGTAACTAGGGCTCTTATCTGGGTAATTTAGGGAAAAGGTGTGGCAGGTAAATGGTTTTGGCGGTGTTTGTACGTTTTTATTATTTTGACCGGTTGGGTTGACCAGGGTAGGGAGTTGGGTCGAGTTAAACTTATAAAGGGAGTTGGGCTTTTGTTTCTTGGGCTTGTGGTGTAGGAGGGTGTATTGGGTTATGGTTTAGTTGGATTTGGTTTTTAGTTTTTGGACTAGTGATAACTTTGGATCCGGTTGTTGTAGTTTGGTTTAGGATTTAGTAGAATTATCAAAAGGACCAAAGTTGTATTTTCTGAAACTTTGAGGGACTGATGAGGCGAAAAATGATCCGTTTTTAGGGGGTCATTTAAGCCCGAATCCGACTTTATTTGATCAAATATTGCCCTAAATCGTTCCTTTTGTGATTTTAGGTACTTGGAGAGTGAATTATGGAAAAGAAGCCATTTTGGACGTTTTTGGAGCATAAAAGTGAAGAAAACGGCAAAGTATCAAGTTTCCATGCTGAAGACACTAGGTGACGGCGTCAAGAGTTATACCCTGACGGCGTCAAAAGTCATCTTGACGGCGTCAAAACACAAAGAATAAAATACCGTGGTAGCTGACGGCGTCACATAGGCTGTCATAAGTAGATCAAGGCCGTCCGAGGAAGTGTTTGGCGGCGAGATGACGGCGTCACACCATTGCTCTTGACGCCGTCACCTCGGTTTTCCTATATATAGTTTTCTAGTTTTTTCATTAAAAAAAAAGAGAAGTTTTGGTGAAACCCTAAAGACGAATTTGGTGGAACTTTTACAGGTTTTTCAAGGGTTCCAAACCCTTGATACCTTGCATTGTAATTGAGATAAGTGTGCTTCTAATTCAATCAATATGTCTATGTGTTGGTTGTCTATATCATGTTCTTATCTTAATTCCATTATGCTAGGCTAGATCTTTTTTGTGTTTGCTTAGATCTAATGAAACCTAGATATTGATTATGTGTTGATTACTTGTTTATTCTTGTCTTGGATGAATGATTTTATATGTTAGGCTTAAGAAAACTGGCAGATCTCCAAATGGTAACATGCTTGAACGTCTTAAGAAACATGAACCGAGGCGTACTAGGTCTTTATTGGTTGTATTTAATGCATGAGCCACTGTTTACAATCCCTATAGTTGTGCTGGGTCATGGTGTAGGAGGAGATAAGAGCTCATAGAGTTGGGGAGTTATGTATGCCACCCCACGAATGGTATTAAGGAATACAATCCGTCATCCATACAAGTATAACAAGTAATTAACGTGTAAAAGATATCTAGGGAGTAGTGAAGTCTAAGTAAACACAATTTCTCCAATTACTGCTCACAACCTTTGTAATAATTAGTTTATTTTCATTTTTATTATTTTATTTTGATTGCATCTTAGTTTTGGGTTAGTTGAATAGCAACTAATTCCGCCCACTCTTTCAAAACCCGAGATTTTACTTGCTTTCTAAAAAAATATAAAAACACAAAAAATAATCATCCCTCACCTTTAGAACTAGTAATTAGGCTTTCTAATCCTAGCGACACTATTCCTAAGCTGAACGATCAATCCCCCGGTACTTGTCACTATACTATACTACAACGATCAGGTACACTGCCTGGTGGGGGTTGTAAGCTTCTCGAGATCCCTCGAGAGGTAAAGCAAGGTGCGATTCCCACGCATCAAGTTTTTGGCGCCGTTGCCGGGGAATAGTTATTGTCTAGGTTAGGATTTCTTTTTATTAGGTCTACTTGCTAGATTCCTTTCTAGTAAGATTTTTTTTTTTTTTTTTTTAGGTCTTCTTTAGTCTATCTTATTTCTTCGTGCCTTTGTTCGTAACTCTTTACATCCGACATCATGGAAGGTGGTAACATCTTTGAACCCATCATCCCACCACAACAAAACCCACCATTAGAACCCCTTAGGCCCCGAACCTTAGGAGAGTACTCCCGACCTAGCCACCAAGGCTACCGAAACACCATTGAGCTCACCGGAGCCAATGTGACCCCCTTGCGATCCGACACCATCCGGTTGGTGCAAAGCGGATGTGCATTCCATGGACTTCGTTCCGAAGATCCAAACCAACATCTTAAGGACTTTCTCAAAATCGTAGATTCCATAGACCTAGGTGTTGAAACTAGAGAGACTACCCGTTTACGCCTATTCCAATTCTGTCTACGGGATCAAGCTAGTCAATGGCTTGAGCGTTTACCCGCGGGATCCATCACCACATGGGATGATCTCACCACTCGTTTCCTTGCTCAATTTTTCCCACCGGGGAGAACTACTAAGGTTAGGAATGACATCTTGATGTTCCAACAACGTCAAAATGAATCTCTTTATGAAGCATGGACTCGTTTCAAGGACTTACTCCAAAAAGTCCCTCATCATGGCATAGATCTTTGGCTCCAAGTCCAAATCTTCTATGACCATATCGACATCTCCACGAGGTGAGCCATTGACCAATCGGCCGGTGGTAAGCTACGTGATCTTAGTGCGGAACAATCATGGGAACTCATAGAAGATCTTGCTCTCTATGACAACGAAAGTTGGAATGATCCCCGTGATTTGAACAAAACGGTCAAGGCAATATCTTTACCTTCGAACAATTCTAGCACTCCCGACCGTAGGTTCATGGAACTTGAGGACCAAGTCAAGTTTCTCATGAAATCTTACGAAGCTCCGAAGCATTCAAGCCAAGTGAACAAAATCACTTCTTCATGCGAATTATGTAGTGGTCCCCATGACACTCGTGATTGTGTGGAACTCCCCGGAACAGCTTTTGCGGACTACGCATCCACGCGTACCGACGAAGCGGGAGATAAGTGGTACACTTTCAAGCCCGAGCCAAACACATACGGTGATTCATACAACCCCTCATGGAAAAATCACCCAAACCTTAGGTGGAAACAAAATCAACCCAATTCTTCCAATCCGCCTAATCGTTACCAACCAAACGGTCCACCATCCAACCGTACTTTCAACAACAATCCTTCTAACAACTATGGTAGTACCAACAATCTTGAAGGATTGATGTCAAAGTTTATGGCATCTCAAGAAGCTCGCATAGCTAGGTTTGAAACCGAATTCAACCAACAACAAACGGAGATGACCAACAAAATTGACAACTTGTTGAAAGCCCTCAACAACCAAACATTAATCACACCTAGGAAGGACACTAGGGACACCAATAGTGGAATCCAAATTAAGGACCCCTCATCATCCAAACATGTCCACTTTGTCAATGTTGTCACCATTAAGCCGATAGATAAGGAGATAGAGGAGAGTGACAAGGATGAAGTTAGAGTAGAAGCCGATAGTGAGGATGAGAGTAGGGAAGTTGAGGTTAATAAGGATGAGGAATTGGAGGAGGTAGAACCTATAGAGGAATACTTTGATAAGTTGCCAACCGTGGAAGAACGGGAATACCATAAGGATTTATTCGATAGTCCCGAGAAAACATATATCTTTGGCGACCCCCTGATCAAAATGGGAGACCCCTCTAACATTAACATCCCATGTAATATCGGGCACATGCATATATGGAAAGCTTACATCGACCTTAGATCCCCCGTGAAAATCATGACTAGGACTTATTACAATTGGGTGATGAAGAAGCAACTCAATTTTAGGTTGATGCCCGGTAAAAATTAGATAAGTAATTTTGCAGGAAGAGTTAAAGGAGTACATGTGATTATAGGGAATCTCACCTATGAGATTGATTTTATGATAGTGGAAGACATTCGTCCGGTGATAGATGCTTGCCTAAGTCAAATAGTATTCGGAAAACCATTTATTGAGGCCACTAGGATGAGTTATGATCCGAATTTAGGGATAGTTAGGTTCAAGAAAGAGAATGATGAGGTTGCTTATCAAATGCCCTACAAGATCGAACAATACCGCCTTCTCTCTAATTTCGAAAAGGAACATAAGCAAGCGGCTTATTATAGGAATGAGGAGGATAGACGTAGAGGAGTAGAGTATGTTAGAAATAGGATGCTTGGTTTCTACAAAGAGTGCTTACAACTAGGTCCGGAATACAAAACTGGTTTAGAAGACGACCTAGAGAGTGGAACCAATGATGAGATCACGTAGTAACCCATGACTTTGAGTCTAGCTACAAGACTCATAAATAAAGAAAAGCGCTTCTTGGGAGGCAGCCCATGTTTTGTGTGATTTTATTTGTTTGATAGTTATTTGCTTCCGTATGCATGTTTTATTTTTATTGTTGGTTGATCATGTTTCTCAATTAAAATGTGGAAATACTTTATTATGTTGTTTGACCTAGTCTTAACTTCAACCTAAAGGTATTTTTGCAAAAGATAAGTGTAAGGGGAAACCCTAAATATGTTTTTAAGAAACAAACCGATCATGATTCTCCACAATATTAAATGAACATGTATATTCGTATTTGTTAGAGTCAAATGCTTGTATTGAGTCATAATGAAGTTTTGCAGGATTTTCCAGGAAGTAGGACAAAGTTTTTCCAGAAATTTTCCGGAAACTTAACATAAGAATTTCTGCAGGTCCATTCTGACGGCGTCAGAGTATTACTCTTGACGGCGTCAGGAGTTAAAAATCTGGAAATTTTACCGGTTTTGTTTTTCTAACGGAGTCTTATGGTTTTTGTGAATTATTAAGTTTTATAATCTCCAGGAAATCTGCAAACTTCATTCCACAAGCATTATATCTTACTTTGTTTTCTAGGATTTAGTAACTTATATAGGATGCCGCCGATTTTACGCGAGGTTGTCTTGTCTATTGTTGTCAGAATTTACAGGTTATGTATGACAAGAAGATGATTTATATTCTGGAAGGGAAGCTTTGATTGTTCATTTTCTTGGAGGAAGATTTAACCTGGCCAACCTATAATCCATACCGAGCGAATCAGGGGAGTATTTGATTTCATTCTCTTTACTTTTTCACTTTTACATTCTTTACTTGAACATTGGGGACAATGTTCATCTTAAGTGTAAGGGGAGGGTAAAAAGATGACACCTTACATATGCACTTTCGCTTGAGTTTGTTTTGTTTGATAGTAGATGTGTAATAAAACTATGAGAAATACTTGTTAGTATAATTTTAGCACCAAATTTAAATTTTTTTACAACATTTAGGAGTGGAACTTTAGCCATAGCAAGCGTCTCATGGATAGGAGGTTGTATGACTAGCCCATAACCGTATATTCAGAAAAATTTTCCACCCAAATATGTGAGGTTCGCCTTTAGATTTGATAGGAAAAGCATTCATTATTGGTGCTTATGAGTGTACCGGTAGCATTTAGATTCTAGAACTTGCGTTAGTGATGCATCCCGAGACCGCTAGTGAGACTACATTCGTGTAGTAGGATTTACTACATGATAAGAGGCATTAGGATCACCCTTGTGTTAAACCCGTATCATAATTACTTGACCATTTAAGTCATATTACTTGGCTAGTTAAGTCAACTAATTTTTCCCACACCCTTAGCGTTGTACTCATTTTTAGTACACGAAACCCCTAGTACACCCCTCCGAGCCTATCTTTTCGTTTCTAACTTTAAGCATCTTACTTAAAGGAAGAATTTGTTACACCCCACTTAAATGTACACCCAAATCGCCTTAGCCTTCCGTGTATGCGCTCATTTTTAGTGCATTATTGTTATTTGTTAAACCCTAAGTTAACTTTCTAATTGATTACATGGTTGCTAAGTCGAGTCATAACCTTGTACATATTGTTTTGGGATGATTGGGACTCATGGGTAAGTACTTATTTTATGGAGTAATTGGGAAGAACATAATATTATTACCCCCATATGTGCGTTAATCTTAAAAGTGCTCCAAGTGTTTTGATTTTCTTAATTCGAGTCATTAGATTAGTCGAATGTAAAGTATGTAAAGATTCAAGTGTAAGGGGAATGTTCATTCCCTATGATGTATTATTTTTGATGGTAGGGTAAGAGTGTATGCAAAAAAAAAAAAAAAAAAAAAAAAAAAAAAAAAAAAAAATCGAAAAAATCAAGAAAAAGAGAAAAAAAAAAAAAAAAAAGAAAAAAAGAGAAAAAAACATACGGACTACTATCCCATTTTTTATTCTATGTTCATTTTATGTTTTAGTTATTTTTCATTTATTAGCTTAAGTCGAGTCTAGTCTTGGCTTAGCAACGCCATCTTGTACATGTAATTAACCGAGATTGTTAACTCGCCACCAGTAAAACTTCCTTTATCCAACAAAATCGTGTAATTCATGTCCCTATACCTAACGTTACAACCCTTTAAAAGACCTCTTTGATAGTTTATCCTAGGTGCTTACGCCATGTGGTGGAGGTTTGATCATTTCCCAAGCCTATGATAATCTATTTTGCTATGACATGTAGTGAGAGATATCTTCTATTTCCATAATGTTATATTACTTTATTACACCCGAGAGATGTGAGTATCTAAACACTATTTGTGAGGTGCTTGTGTATGACCTCCGTGCTTGTCTATTGGTCTTTAGTGGAACGATTATTTGTTGTAATTACTTTTATATTAGTGTTAAATGACCCCTAACTTGTCTTTTGAGTAGAATAAAAGCTCATTTGCTTGAGGACAAGCAAATCTCAAGTGTAAGGGTATATGATGAGGCGAAAAATGATCCGTTTTTAGGGGGTCATTTAAGCCCGAATCCGACTTTATTTGATCAAATATTACCCTAAATCGTTCCTATTGTGATTTTAGGTACTTGGAGAGTGAATTCTGGAAAAGAAGCCATTTTGGACGTTTTTGGAGCATAAAAGTGAAGAAAACGGCAAAGTATCAATTTTCCATGCTGAAGACACTAGGTGACGGCGTCAAGAGTTATACCCTGACGGCGTCAGACATCAAGAATAAAATACCGTAGCTGATGACGGCGTCAAAAGTCATCTTGACGGCGTCAAAACACAAAGAATAAAATACCGTGGTAGCTGACGGCGTCACATAGGCCGTCATAAGTAGATCAAGGCCGTCCGAGGAAGTGTTTGGCGGCGAGATGACGGCGTCACACCATTGCTCTTGACACCGTCACCTCGGTTTTCCTATATATAGTTTTCTAGTTTTTTCATTAAAAAAAAAGAGAAGTTTTGGTGAAACCCTAAAGACGAATTTGGTGGAACTTTTACAGGTTTTTCAAGGGTTCCAAACCCTTGATACCTTGCATTGTAATTGAGATAAGTGTGCTTCTAATTCAATCAATATGTCTATGTGTTGGTTGTCTATATCATGTTCTTATCTTAATTCCATTATGCTAGGCTAGATCTCTTTTGTGTTTGCTTAGATCTAATGAAACCTAGATATTGATTATGTGTTGATTACTTGTTTATTCTTGTCTTGGATGAATGATTTTATATGTTAGGCTTAAGAAAACTGGCAGATCTCCAAATGGTAACATGCTTGAACGTCTTAAGAAACATGAACCGAGGCGTACTAGGTCTTTATTGGTTGTATTTAATGCATGAGCCACTGTTTACAATCCCTATAGTTGTGCTGGGTCATGGTGTAGAAGGAGATAAGAGCTCATAGAGTTGGGGAGTTATGTATGCCACCCCACGAATGGTATTAAGGAATACAATCCGTCATCCATACAAGTATAACAAGTAATTAACGTGTAAAAGATATCTAGGGAGTAGTGAAGTCTAAGTAAACACAATTTCTCCAATTACTGCTCACAACCTTTGTAATAATTAGTTTATTTTCATTTTTATTATTTTATTTTGATTGCATCTTAGTTTTGGGTTAGTTGAATAGCAACTAATTCCGCCCACTCTTTCAAAACCCGAGATTTTACTTGCTTTCTAAAAAAATATAAAAACACAAAAAATAATCATCCCTCACCTTTAGAACTAGTAATTAGGCTTTCTAATCCTAGCGACACTATTCCTAAGCTGAACGATCAATCCCCCGGTACTTGTCACTACACTATACTACAACGATCAGGTACACTGCCTGGTGGGGGTTGTAAGCTTCTCGAGATCCCTCGAGAGGTAAAGCAAGGTGCGATTCCCACGCATCAGGGACCAAAACTGTTATTCTCCATTTTTATCTTCCAAGGGCTTGAATTGCCATCCTTTGATTTATGAAGGACCACTTTGTCTTTTCTTCAATAATTTCATCAAGGACCAATTTTTTGTTTATCTAAATCTTGAGGGACTAAATTCGCCATTTCTCTCAAACTTTGACCAGGGACCAATTATGAAACATTGTGAAAGGCTGAGGATTTCTAATGATAATTGGACTCTCTTTGATCATTTTGCTTCCTCGGCTCCGGCTTTTGACCTTTTTCCAATCTCGTGCTCGTTTTTGTCGGTTTTGCTTTGTTTTCGTTCATTTTTCACATATCCGTACCTGCACATACACAAATACAAAAACATGCATTCTCTTGGCATTTTTGGTTAGTATTTGGTGTTTTTGGTCTGAAATAAGGCTTAAAAAGGATGAGTGATTAAGCACTCATCAAAATCCCCCAGACTAAGGTATTGCCGTGCCCTCACGCAATGTCATCACCTCACGCTTAAGAGATAAATAATTTTAAAACCTCTTTTTACTGACGTTGTAAAGTAGCAATGATGGTCAAAAGAGATAGTAAAATCATTTATTCTCAAAAACGCTCCGTTTTCCGATTTTCATGAATAATAACTACAACTACTCTTTTTGTATTTTTCATTTTTATATAAGTGACGGTTTGCCTTGACTTTCATTATCAATTCTTATCTGTTGATAATTTTCAGAAGTTAGATGCTAACACTGCCCACAAAAGTTACTTGTGTATTACCTCTTGTCCCCAGGTCCTAAGTTTTGTATCTCAAGATTTTAATTGTGAGAAATGAATTGCTTCATATTTTCTCGTTTCGATATTTGTTAGTCCGATAAGAGCACAAAATTTGAACGCTAAGTAGTTTCCAAACTTTCCCTCGAAAACCCCTGCATACAGAAATCGGGTCCACATGAAGGTCTCTGATTTAACACGATTTGAAGGGGCTCCCTTTTTATTTACGACCGAGACATACCATGTTTGATACCCGAAACGGAAGCTTTTTATTAGGGAAACCCCCGGAGTCGAAGCTTGGCATTTTTGCATAATCATAAGCACTTTAATAATACTTTGGTCCTTAGTCCTTTATTCTTTTACAGTCAACGGTTTATGAGCCGCCAAGATGTAAGAGCTTTATTATGACTTTGGATTTCTATCCGCTGCTTTTTTATAGCTTTGGATTCCTCTGCCTTTTTATTTGGCTTTGGACTATTATTATCGATATTCATAATCATATGCCAAACCCCAAGTCCTACGGTTTTTACTAAGATCACAACATCGGCTGCGAACCGGCAAGATGCAATAGTCTATTTTACCATAACATTGGCAGTACCCCTATGTGTACCAAACCCCCATATGCAGAGATTTTGTTGGGAACGAGAAAAAACTAAGTATTGCCCAAATCGTATACCCTTAATTAATCCTAGACATCTATTTATATATTGGTGACATTGCTGATGGGAACAAGGAGGCCACAAGTACCTCTCGTGGGTTTTTTAAATCCCAGTAATGCGATCCGTGTATAGCACAAAACTTCTAAATAAACTCTATCATTCCTCGATCTCCGCAAATTTAAAATCCCAAATAATGAGATCCGCGGATGCTTAGCCATAATCTTTTGATTATTTTGGTTAAGGGAGACGAGCTAGGGCTCAACACGCCCGGTCAAGTCGGAACATTTATTTCTACTCTCGCCGGTAGGAAAGTCATAACAAGGTGTCAAAACTTATTATTCATATATTTTTTTTTTCATTTTTTCACTTTTTCATTTTTTTTTTCATAATAAAGCGGTGATAAAAATTAAAATTTTTGGTGGAAAACGGAGTTGCGTAAGTTAAACAGCTCAGACGATGGTACATGTCAAATCGAATCGAAGATTCACCCCCCCAGACTAAAGTGAAACATTGTCCTCAATGTTTTAAGGGTACGGGTAATCCTACGTAAAATCTAAGGCCATTTATTAAGTATGCCAAGAGATAAACGTTAGTCGATAAGATTTTAGATATGGTGAATTTCCGAAAAAGCAGCGAAGGATGAGACTCGAGTGGAGAGAACGACAAACCACGAGCACGAGAGTCCTCAAACTTCGGGGAAATTCCTGAACATTCATAAACAACCACGAAAACACGAATTTGGAAAGGGTCGCCCCCCTCACGTCACGTTATTAAAAAAAATAGAAAATATAGAAAATGAAAATGGATAAGCATGGGGTGCCTCCCATGAAGCGCTTGTTTTTGTTCACCGAGTCACATGAGCTTGACTCGATCCCCGAATTAATTCGTCCTTGGGGAGAGCAGATAGAACGGACAACCGGCATGATAAACGGAGATGCCGGGGTCAAAGACGGTATCCTCACTCCCGGTGGAGTGGAAAAGTGAAGAAATGAGGGGATAAGTAAAGAATGGTTGAAACATCCAAATGATAAAAGCAAAGTCAAATTCTGAATCACGGGTGGGTTGGGTGGGTAAAATATCAAGCACAGGATCATCTTGTTCAGAAATCTCGTCCACCACTCCAAAAATATCATTATTCGTATCAGATTCAAAATCTACATCGGGTGGTTTCGCCGGTGGACGAGAAGATGGTAAATCGGAAAGAATACTTCTTTGAACGTCATTCTCATCATTCTCAATACCCGGTGGTATCAAGTCATCCGCAGCAAGAAATAGATCGTCTTCCTCTAAAAGAAGGTCACGTAACGGATTATCGGAAATAAGCACAGAATCAATTTCAAAATCAAAACGCTCATAATCCGGAAGAGAGATATCAGCATGAATAGTGGGATTGCCACTACACATCTCTTCAAATCGAAAAATTTCAAGCTCGGGTAAGAAATCACTATCCATCTCGGGGATAGGAGAAAAAGTCGGAGGATCTTTCAATGCCTCGATCCTAGAAATAAGAAGATTGACATTCAATAATGTTTCACGTAGAGCTTCATCTTGAATTTCAGTTTCAACTTCTTCATCATTCTCTTCTTCTAAGCTGACGAGCTAAGAAGGTATTTCATCAACATATTCGATGTCTCCACAAGATATAGCATCGTCATTGTCAGAATCGGAGAAAATCTCATCAGGATCAATCGAATTTTCAATCGGAGATGACTCAATTTCTTCAGCCGTATCAAAAACATATTTCTCAAAATCGGGTAAAGAATCCTGGAGCTCGGGCTCCAAAGGATCTGACGGCGTAACAATCTTAGTCGAAATAGAATCATTGTTATCAAGAAAAGTATTGTCTTTTTCCAAAACAGGATCACTTCCCTCACCTGGTGTGAGAGAAAGATGAGAAGAGTCGGGAGTAATTGATTCAAGTCTCGAAAAACATCTTGAAGAATCTGGAGGTGGTGTGCTCTCAGAGCTAGGAATTTCCACCACTTCCGTTATGGTCTCCGGTTCTTGTTCGTGAAGATTAGGTAAGTCGTTTCTTTTAAAAACCGTTTTAAGCTCAACACGTTTGTTTGACAAACTCTTAACCGTAAATCGAGAAAGGTTAGGATCAAATCTTGACGGATTAAAAACAATTGTCGGCTTAGACTTTTGGACAACCATAGGTTGGACGTATTTAGCACTTTCATTGTCAGTGGAAAGTACCGAGTCCTTTATCACCTTGGTTTCTCGTTCCATTTCCCTCACCGGAGAGGGAGTAGGAACCGATGGTTCATCATAATCAACACGAATTTTTGCAATTTTTGATGATACGTAAAATTGTTCCATTTTTATTTTAAAAGCCTTATGTTTAAAGAAATCGTCGTCGAGAGATGTCATAGAACAATCTTCAACATTTAAAGGTTCACAAGACGGAGTGGGATTAATCGTAAAATTTTCTTCTTTATAAAGCTCATGTTCGTCACTCTTAATGGTGTTAACTTGTTCTCTTCTACGAATTTCCTCTTTAAAAAGTTTTATTGCAGTTAGACATTGCTCATTAAAGTCATTTTGAGCAGTCATCATTTTAAAGATCTCATTCTGAACCGTGAGAATTGTGTTATATTGTGGAGGTTGGTCGTGATAATTATTGTCATTAGGAAACGGTTTCCTTGTTTAACAATCGGTGCTAAAGTGTGGACCTCCACAATACTCACAACCGTATTGTTGTGAAACCGGTGCATTTTGAAATGATTCATTATTGAAGTACGGAACTTGCTCATATGAGTTGAAATCGTTGTGATAATAATTGGAAAAGTTCGGATCATAATCAGATGTGAATGTGGGTTCAGCTTTCGAAGCATAACACATACAAAATCCACGAGTAAACCCACATTCTTTGCAAAAACACCGTTCACAAAGTACTCCTTCTCCGGAGGAATTTCCACAATTAAAACAAGTTGGATCCATAAGAATTATCGGTTTAGAGGGTTAAAGAAGAAGAATCAAATGATAAGAGGAGAAGAAGATTATTTTTGGTTTTTAATTATCATAAAATCAAATCAAAATGAAAGGAAAAT
This sequence comes from Artemisia argyi, assembly GCA_030686995.1. Lineage (NCBI taxonomy): Eukaryota > Viridiplantae > Streptophyta > Magnoliopsida > Asterales > Asteraceae > Artemisia > Artemisia argyi. Next base: position 28,051,706 of record CM060692.1, on the reverse strand, counting down.
CAAAATGGAAAAGGAAAATCTTTTTGTATTTTTATTTTTAGAAAACAAAACACTTTTTTATTCTCTTTTGTTTTTTTTTTCAAACGTTACGTTAATCGTAAACCGTTTCCTTCAAATCTACTCGCGACGGAACGGGAGAGAAGAATGGATCTCTCTTCAGCTTGCAATTTAATGTCAAAGCTTCCGTATTTTCCGCTTATTCGGTCGTAGAATTAAAGTAATCCGATTAGCAAATAATTTCACGCGTTGTTATATTGAGAAGCTTATTTGGTTTACAACGCTCTTCCTTTCGGTCGAGACGAGGCTGTAACTTTATTATTTTTTTTTTTTGTATTTTTGAAAACACTTTAGGAAAAGTGTTTTTGATTTTTCAAATTTTTTTTTTAGTTTTTATAGAAAATATATACAAGGAAGGTTTCAAAACACAATTTCGAAAAACGAAAACGAAAAATTCACTTCAACCTTCCCCGGCAGCGGCGCCAAAATTTTGATATATGTCGTTTTATAGTATAGTTTTTAACCGAAGAAATACTTAGGAAAGTATTTCCCCGGGTCGTGTCCCAACGAAGGTGTGAAGGATGAATGGAATTTCGAATTCCCGATTCGTGAAACGTGTCGTGAAAACGGTAAAAAGTGATTTGAAAGAGATTATACTAAGGAATAAGTAAATAAAGCACAAATAATCAACTAAGCACGTAAACCAAATAAGGAAACTAAAAACGTAACGTAAAATCGAAAACGTAAGCTTAAACGGAAAATAAACGTAAACGTACGAAATAAAACGCGACTTTTAAGCTACACGACTCCTACGGACTTGGAAATAATTTTCAAAAGTTAAAAACGATAAAAGAAAATTTTGAGAAAAAGAAAAATATTTTTTTGACTTTTTATTTATTTTTTATGAATTAAAAACTAATTAACTAATTAAAAATTAAAAGAAAATACAAATTAAGTGAGAAAAATGAAAAATAAATTTTGAAAATTATGAAATAACTAAAAAGAAATTTTAAAACTAAAAACTAATTTTTTTGGCTTTTTATGTAATTTTTGGGAATTAAAAACTATTAAATCTAATTAAAAACTATTTAAAATTCAAATAAAATTGAAAATAAATGGGAAAAATGCCAAATTAATTTCTAAAATTCTAAAATAAATGAAAATAAATTTTAAAAATATTTTTGGATTTTTCTTGGGTTTTTCTGATTTTTTTGGATTTTTTATTAATTAAAAAGTAATTAAAAATGATTAAAAATGAAAATAAAATAAAAAAAATAGTAAATTAACTCAGAAAAATTTGAAAAAATTACAGAAAATCTAAAATATTAAAATAAGCTTGAGAAAAAATTTTGAAAGAAAAATAAGCTAGGAAAGTGCTGAAAAGCTAGAAACTGCTTAAGTTGAAGTGCTTATTTGTAAGCACTTTGACCAAATCTGACCCCAACCTTAGACTAATTGATTTTATGACTCTAAAAAACTTAAATGAACAGGTACTAGACCAAATTGAACTCAGATACAAAGATTTGGATTCAACAGTTAGGTATAAGCACAAGAGAAATTAGCATAAGCCAAACAGATGAACATACAACTCTAAGCACAAGACCACACAACTAATATAAGCACCTAGCAACTTAATAGAATGAAAGAAGCACTGAATAATAACAGCTATAAGAGAAAAACTTAAATGAAAAGTCTAGCAGCCTTCTAAATGAATACAGAAACTAGGCAGAAACATTCAATAAGACAAACAAAATAAGCAGAGAAAATAAGCTGAAAAATCACAACTTATGGGGGCAAAACTCTAATGAAACTACTGAAATTCTAAAAATCACCAAGAAAACTACTTCTAGATTCAACCCCCTATTCTAAAAATCACCTACAAACTGTTCTAATCAACTGATGAGCAGGGTATTGACAAGTTCAAACAGTCAATAAGATTAAGCAATCAAGCCGTCCAATTAAGCTAATAAATGTGATAATATGGGGGCAAGACTTAGCTTGAACTTCTGAGATACCAAATACAACAGAAAAGCACACTCACTAGCTGATTTGATAACCTAGAAGGCTCTTGAATCAGCAACTAATAAACAGGCATCCCTGATGCATTTGACTTTCTGTATGAAAACTAAGTTTGACTTTAAGCTAATAAACTTTCCAATTTTATGAACTATCTATCCTAAATGAGTATAATTCAATCTACTTAAGTGAACAAAACAACCACAAAACACCGTTATTGCAGTATCTAATTCTAATCCAAACACCTTTTAAGCTTAACTGTCACTACTTAAATCTATCACAGTCCCAACCAGTTGTGATCCAATACTCAAACTTAGTGACCAATATGATTTAATTAAACAAGCAACTCACAGAAACTCAAATCACAGATGACAATCACAACAGCAAAAACAGATCCAATAGACAGATGATAAAACACAGAACTAGAACACCAAACACCCCTGAACTTAGCAGATATATTAACTGTTCCAACTAAAATGAATCTAACTGGAGTGATTATCACCTAATTTACCAAGCACGCTCTGATAATGAAATAACAAGCTAAATAAATCAGCCAAACCTAGGAAACAAACTCCACTATCAAAATGAACCACAGAAACAAATAATGACAGATGATGAAAACAGGAACCAATCAATTTAGATCAAACTGAAACTCAACTAATCAATAAACAACTACGGTAAAGCTATAATATGCTAAAATTAAACTATAATAAGCAAACTTATTCTAATGGAACAATGAAAACATAGAAGACAACCACAAGAGCAAAAAGAACCACAAGTGCAAGATGCAACAGACATGATGAAACGTAAATAAGGAAATAAGCTAAGAACTAATAATGAAATGATTATAGTAAACTAATACTACACTAAATAAGATGCATAAATCAAACTCAAATAACGAAGACATATCTACCTAATAACATATGCAAGATAAACGTTGAAACTTAAAATTGAAAACTTACGAACACCCTCTCAGCCAAATAGAGAGGGTCTCCCTCACAACCTATCTTTAATAGGCTTCACCAACACCATTGAGTTACAAAGGAGCATTAGAATCCCAGGAATCAACATCATATTCACCTTTGACTATCATTGACTAAATTTTGACCAAGCAGATTTGAAACAGAATTTTAACACAAAATATTATTTGAAATAAAAGGAATGAATTACTTGTAAACTAAAACAAATTTAACTAAATATTGAACATTAAATTGAGAGGAAATTAACTGAAAATACGAATTTTATTGAAAGTGAATTAAGAGTACAAGCTGAAATCAAAATTACAATAAACATAAAATTACTTCTAGACTAACCCTACTCCTACTCCTAAAAACCTAACACTTCAATCCGTGAGTGAGAAAGAGCTATTTATAGCCTGAGAGGGTGAGAGTATCCCAATTCCATGCTGGCAATCCACACACCTTGTTTTTCTTTTGAATCCACCACAGCCCTTGATCAATCTCCCAGATGCTTCCAATCATTCTTGACCCTTGGATTTGATTATTCTCACGCAATCTCACATGGATCACTGACATGGCAGGCCTGCCATGTCAGATACCTTCTAGAAACTCATGTACAATTACTCTATTACCCTTAATCTCAGTTAATTGGTGTTAATTGTGGGTGAAATTGGAGGGGAACAGTAACTAGGGCTCTTATCTGGGTAATTTAGGGAAAAGGTGTGGCGGGTAAATGGTTTTGGGGGTGTTTGTACGTTTTTATTATTTTGACCGGTTGGGTTGACCAGGGTAGGGAGTTGGGTCGGGTTAAACTTATAAAGGGAGTTGGGCTTTTGTATCTTGGGCTTGTGGTGTAGGAGGGTGTATTGGGTTATGGTTTAGTTGGATTTGGTTTGTAGTTTTTGGACTAGTGATAACTTTGGATCCGGTTGTTGTAGTTTGGTTTAGGATTTAGTAGAATTATCAAAAGGACCAAAGTTGTATTTTCTGAAACTTTGAGGGACCAAAACTGTTATTCTCCATTTTTATCTTCCAAGGGCTTGAATTGCCATCCTTTGATTTATGAAGGACCACTTTGTCTTTTCTTCAATAATTTCATCAAGGACCAATTTTGTGTTTATCTAAATCTTGAGGGACTAAATTCGCCATTTCTCTCAAACTTTGACCAGGGACCAATTATGAAACATTGTGAAAGGCTGAGGACTTCTAATGATAATTTGAACTCTCTTTGATCATTTTGCTTCCTCGGCTCCGGCTTTTGACCTTTTTCCAATCTCGTGCTCGTTTTTGTCGGTTTTGCTTTGTTTTCGTTCATTTTTCACATATCCGTACATGTACATACACAAATACAAAAACATGCATTCTCTTGGCATTTTTGGTTAGTATTTGGTGTTTTTGGTCTGAAATAAGGCTTAAAAAGGATGAGTGATTAAGCACTCATCATGGACATTGAGTAGGATTCGCTTCATGCATTCCAGCATCTTTTAAGATCTTCTTTGCATAGCTTTCTTGACTTATTGAGATACTCGAATCCTCTTTCTTTACTTCAATGCCAAGATAATAGCTCAATTTTCCCAAATCACTCATATCGAACCTCTCTTGCATTTGTTTCTTAAATTCACCAATTTCGACAAGCTTCGAACCGGTTACTAAGAGATCATCTACATAGACCGCAATAATCAAGATTGACTTGTTTGTCTTCTTCACATACACCGCTTGTTCGTGTTGGCATCGTTTGAACGACATTTGCTTAAGTTCTCTATCAAGTTTTGTATTCCACGCCCTCGGGGCTTGTTTAAGTCCATAAAGCGCCTTTTTCAACTTGTAGATTTTTCTTTCTTCTCCTTTCTTCACGAACCCCTCCGGTTGTGTAACAAACACTTGCTCTTTTAGTTCTCCATGTAAAAAAGCTGATTTTACATCCAGATGATGTAATTCCCATGCTTCTTTTGCGGCCAATGAGATCAATAAACGCACCGTTTCAATCCGTGCTACGGGCGCAAATACCTCGTCATAGTCAATTCCTTCTTTTTGAGCATAACCCTTTGCTACTAACCGAGCTTTAAACTTATTAATTGAACCATCCGGATTTCTCTTAATTTTGAACACCCACTTTAATCCAATGGGATTGACATTAACCGGAGCTTCAACTAATTCCCATGAATCATTCTTCTCGATAGACTCAATCTCTTGATCCATAGCAAACATCCACTTGCTTGAAACTTTTGCTTCTTGGAACGTTCTTGGTTCATCATCTTCAATCAAAAGCAGATTTTGATCTTCATTAACAACTGAGGTCCTTGAACTAGACCCCATAATAAAGTCATTAAATCTAGTTGGCTTAGTTGAAACCCTCGAAGAACGCCTCAAAACTGATTGAGTTTCTGTCACAGGAACAGGATCAGGGTCATTACCCGCTTCGATTTGGTCTTCTTGTTCGGTATTGACCGGTTGATTTTCATCAGCATCATGCTGATTTTCAGCCTCTTGATCTTCAGCCTCTACTTCATCGGTCACACCTGGGTTAACAAATCCACAACCCGTATCAATAGAACCGTGCCATTCTATGACAAACATACCTGGGTTTAGCTCGTGTGTTTCGCTTCCAGCAACATACTTCCAGCCAAGTTCCTCATTAAACTCTGCATCACGACATACCACTATCTTCTTTAGTCTTGGATTGAACAATCGAAAACCTTTTGTTCCTGGCTCGTTTCCGATATAAATGAGTCGTGTTGACCTGTCGTCTAACTTTTGTAAATATGGCCTTGTTCCCGTTGCATAAGCCACACATCCAAATACCCGCAAACCCTCCAAGTTAGGCTTTTTTCCTTTGAAAGCCTCGTATGGAGTTTGATTAACTAGAGCTCGAGTTGAAACTCTATTAATCAAGAATGTGGCGTGTCTAACTCCTTCAACCCACATATAGTTTGGTACGTCTCGTGCTTTCAAGATGCTTCTAGTCATTCCCATAAGAGTACGGTTTCGCCTTTCCACGACTCCATTTTGTTGCGGTGTGTAGGGAGTGGTTAGATGTCTTGTTATACCCTCGTTTTCACAGAAGTTGGTAAATTCTCTTGAAGTGAATTCACCTCCTCTATCGGTCCTTAGGGTTATAATCTTCTTTCCCGACTTCTTCTCGACTAAAGCTTTGAACTTTTTGAAGTATTCAAATGCCTCTCCTTTTTCCTTCAAGGTAAAAGTCCACATAAACCGTGAGAAGTCATCAATTAAGACAAATATGTACCTGTTTCCTGCTATGGATGGTGGAGAAATCGGTCCACATAGGTCGGCATGTATTAGTTGAAGAGAATGTGTTGCCCTAAATTTTGCTGCTTTAGGAAACGCCTTCTTGGTTTGTTTTCTTACCAAGCAAGATTCACACAACTTGTTCTCTTGATGAATTATTGGCAAATTTTCAACCATGCCCTTCCTTGCCATTAATTCCATTGTCTCGAAATTAGTGTGACCCATCCTAGCATGCCATAACCAAGCATCATCTTCCATCTTTGCTTTTAGACACACCGGACTTCCAACTTGGAGCTTTATTTTGTAGAGTCTATTACTCGTTCTAGGAACCTTCATCAGAAGCTTGCCATCCGAGTCACGCATGGTGAGAAGATTACCTTTCATACGAATGTCACATCCGCCTTCGGTAGCTTGCCCAAGACTAATTATGTTGCTTTTTAGCTCGGGTAGGTAATAGACTCCAGTGATCAATCGTTGCTCACCCGTTTTCCCTTCAATGATTATCGAACCCTTCCCTTTTATCTTGATGTAGGAGTTATCACCAAACTTCACTCTGCCGGAGATATTCTCATTCAACTCCGAAAAATATTTTCGGATCCCCGTCATGTGATTACTTGCTCCATTATCCAAATACCAAGTGTCTTCCTCGTTTGGCTTAGTATTCAATTGGTTTGGGATAATCTTTTCTTCATTCAAGAAAACTACTTCTTGAACGCTCTTCATCATAAAAAGTGTCGGGTCATCATCATCCTCCGTTTTCAAAAGGTTTGCTTCATGCTTTTTCTTTTGTTCACGGCGTTCGGGACAATTAGAAGCAAAGTGACCATATTCATCACATCTGAAGCATTGAATCTTTGAAAGGTCTCGGCTTTTGTTCTTCTTTTGATCCGTATTGCTCCCGGTGTTGTTTTGGTTTCCTCGGTTGTGGTTATTGGCTTGACCACTACCACGAGATTTGTTTTGACCTTTTCCGTTGCCACCAGAGAAGTTCCTTCCTCGACCTTTCTCAGCCTTGTTCTTATCATATCTTTCAGCCCTTCCGAACATCAACTTGCCTTGATCTTCAGAAGTGGTGTCAACACCCTTCATTCTTCCTTCAAAAGCTTTCAACCTTCCAATGGCTTCTTGAAAAGACATAGTATTCAAGTCAGCAAATTGTTCTATTGAGGCAAAAATTGCAACAAACTTATCCGGAACGGATGCAAGCAGCTTCTTAACAAGTTTCTTGTCTTCATAAACTGTTCCCAAGCTGTTTACTTCAGTTACAATTTTGCCCATCCTAGCCGCGACGTCATCGACTGATTCGTTGACCTTCATCTTTAAGGCTTCGAATTCCGTCTCCAAGGTTTGCAACCTTGCTTCACGAACCCGATCAACACCCACATACCTGGTCTTTAAAGCTTCCCAGATTTCTTTGGCTGTGTTGAATTGTGAAACTTGAAAAACAAGTTCTTCTGGAATCGCCTGGAAAAGTAACGCCACTGCCATGTGATCTTGCTTATCAACGACTGGTGTTCCTTCCTTAGGTTCCAGTGCATCGAGTATTCCATGGACTCGGAATACCGCTTTAACTCTTATTGCCCAGATGTTATAATTTGTGGCTGTTAACATCGGACATTGAAGAGCCGTTTTAGAATCTGCGACAGCAGGAGGTGGTTGACTGGATTCACCTTGCACCATCCTTCTTGTACGCCTTCTGCTGTAAGTTTTTGGTGTAGTTTGTTCGACTTCCAGCCCTAGTAAACTTGTGTCGTATGTTAACCTTCCTGCCCTAGTTAACTTGTGTCGACAGCAGTCCTTTCCTGCCCTAGTAAACCTGATCGATTATCTTGTTGCACCTTCCTTGTGTCCACAACCGAACACAGTAAACCCTTGAATGTTGAAACCAAACCAGTCGAGCCTAGTTTACCTTCGAACTTAGTTTACCTTCGAACCTAGACGTGCAGCAGTAACTGGAATATGCTTTCCAGCCCTTTGTGAACCAATGTCGATCAGCCCTATTAAACCAAGCTCTTGATACCAAATAAAGACCACAGAATTTGATCGGCAGAAACAAGAACAGAAAACTGAACAGAAAACACAAACAATCACACGAGTATAACTGGAACACGCTTTCCAATTAACAGAAAATAAGCTCAAAACTGATCGGTTTTACACACATAACCACAGCTCGGTTGATGTGTTTATATAGGTGTTAGAACATGCTTTCTAATCCTACTACAATTCTAATTAGATAATCCTTATCTTGAACTAAAAATAAAGAGTCCTAATTAGACTAGAATTACAACCGTCCACATGCTTGGAATCGGTTTGTCTTCCATTAGCTCGGTCAGACATTAGCCCAACACATGTTGCCAGCAACTTATATTTATCAATTCCACAGTATGTTACAAGTATGAGCAAGTTTCAGAGGTTTGGTTTTTGTGATGCAAAAAAACTGGTCTAGGATGCGTGGTTTTCGGTTTTTAAGGCCCAAAGAAGAAAATATATGGGACTTAGCCGAATAATGAGGTAAGGAAGAAACTGAATATGGATAAGGCTGTTGGCCAAACAGAAGTGGGTCGTAATTTTGCAACAAAATGAACTTCACAACTCATTTTACATGTATGCAGAAAGAATCAACACAACACTTTCTAAGATATCAGTAAACTGAACAAAATGAATCATTATTGGTACCTCTATCCAAGCCCTGTTTTGGCAAACATAACAGTTGTAGCTAGGGCTAACATTCATCATACACTTTACCTATATATAGTAAAATGAACATCGATCCGGTCTCTGCTTGCAATACTTTGTTTGTAATCCTTTTATTTTGAGCTCCTCGGTTGAGTTTAAAAAAAAATCGCCGTTCAAAAACACCACTACACCAGCAGGTACAATTCTGTTTTGGGCATTTATTTCGTAGGATAGCACATGCATTTACGTTGTTAACAACTTTTTTAACTTAATAATAACATTTTTCAATTGTTTACATGTAGAAGTCATTATCTAAGTTGTAGCTGCTTTAAATCACATGCGTACTAGACTAAAACATTTGCTTCTGCAATGGAACGATCCATGTTAATCTTGTACTAAAGTAGTTCTGTTACAAATATTACAAATTTTTAAACAGAAGAAAATTAGAAGCCCAAAAGAAGAAATATGCAATACTAGACTAAAGATGTGAACCCCGTCGCAGTTTTGCGATGAACACAACTACCGTTACAAAAACCCAATCTTTCACGCGATTAAGCAAATGAAAAAAAGCATGTCTCCAGTGATGGCTGAGAACTAAAGTCCCACATGCTATCGAAAACCCAGTAGCAAAACCAATACCTCCACCGATAAAAAACCATCTTGTAAACTCATCTGTGCTTTGATCACTTTCAACAACGTAGGGTGGTACTTCTATTTCTTTATCTCCACGACAATTTTTTGTAACGGGAGGTCCACATAGTCCTGAATTTCCAGTGTACCTTGAAGGCTCAAAGGACTGGAGTTGAGTGCTAGATGGTATCCTCCCTGACAAGTTATTATATGACACATCTAGATAACTTAATGAAGTCATCTGAGACATGCTTGATGGTATCCCTCCTGAAAAATTGTTTCTTGATAAATCCAAAGTTAGAAGTTTTTGCAACTGACCAATTTTTAAAGGGATCTCTCCATTTAGAGCGTTCTTTGACAAGTTCAATGCAAGCAATCCATATAGATTGGTAAGTTCTATTGGGACTTGTCCGGTCAGGTTGTTGCTTGATAGATCAATGCTCCTCAACAATCCAAGATTAATGTTGCTGAATTCACGTACATTTCCTTGCCACTCGATTGTCGCATGGTCAATGTACTCATCATCAATGTATGTTGGATGAGCAGTTCGTGAACCATACCATGGAATTGAAAAACGGTGCACAATTTGGGTTGGTACTAAACCTTCTTGAACCATGGTAGTAAGATTATTAACACATGAGGGGATGGTTCCATAGAGATTGTTCAACGACAAGTCTAAAAGTTGAAGATTTCCTAATTGACACAGCTGTGAAGGGATAGTTCCAAAGACGTTGTTTGATCTTAAGCTAAGAACATACAACCCCGATAAGTTTTCACCAATCCAAACTGGAACATTACCAGAAAAATTATTAGCCCCCAAGTTCAAATAGATTAAACTCGTGCAATTCTTTAAAGAGACAGGCAATTCTCCGGAAAAGTTGTTCTTGTACAGATATAACACCTTGAGTTTGAACAAAGATTCAACAGATGCAGGAATCCTTCCAGATAGATTGTTGTGGCCCAGGTTAAGAACTTTTAGCTCTTGGAAATTCCACAAACAGTCTGGAATTTCTCCGGTTAGAAAGTTATTGGAGAGATCAAGAAACTCCAAAAATCCATCAACAAGTTGGCATAAAAATGAGATTCCTCCGGTTAATTTGTTTCCAGAAAGATTTAACAATGTCAAAGTGGAAGGTACATTCGATATTGGACCATCAAAGCTGTTGGAACTCAAATCTATAACTGAACGATTATCAAAGTTTGATAATAAATCTGGTAGATTCCCGCTGATGTTGTTTGAAGAGATATTCAAATATCTTAATTGAGAAGGCCACGTGTTCCAGAACTCCGTAGGAATTGTTTCTGAAATTCCAGTATTGGCGATACCTAGACGGGTAAGATTTTTGAGTTTCTGAACCCATTTGGGGAAGCGAGGCCCGAGCTTGCAAGAGCTCAAATCAATGTACTCTATGTAAGAAAGGTTGTACATTTGATTTTCAAAAGGAACCGTAATTCCCTCAAGTGAGTTGTTTGAAAGATTTATAGTCAAAAGCTTGGACATCCCGATTTTTTCAGATATGGCACCTGTAAGATGATTTGAAAAAACCTCAAAATTTTCAAGCATGGGCAGCTCCCACACTTTATCACTTATAGTTCCATTTAACTGATTTTCGTATAGGTACAAAAACTTTAGGGATGAGAAGTTTTGGATCTCGTCAGACAATGACCCCATGAATTTGCTACTTGGAGCAAAGAAATATTGTAACGCATCCGATGTGCATCCAGACAAATTTCTTAGGAAATCAGGAAGTTTGACAACTGCTGAGTTGTCATAGAACTTAAACGATGTTAAACCACAAAGGTTTCCAAAATATTTGGGTATCCCATCTAACATGTTGCCAGAGAGATCAAGATTAATGAGATTCTTGCTAGTTAATGGAAAAAACCAACTATACATGGATGAATTGAGATTGTTGTTATTGAGATTAAGGGTAACAATAGACGATGAAGAAGAGTTGACAAATGTAGAAGATAATGGATACGTGACCTGTGAGAGGTCACACCCCTCTAAGCTTAAATATGACAGTTTTCCGAGACTTGAATTACATTTTCCCAGTCATTTGCTTTAGCCAGGAAAACTCCATTCATATTAAGTTTTTGCAACTTGGATAGATGTGTTAACCAGTCTGCCTTTTCAATCACACATCTTCCCGGACATGCAAGTGAAAAAGATTGTAAATTGGTGAGGTTTCCAATTTCTGGAGGAACGGTTCCATTAAGAGAGTTACCGTCAAGGTTAAGGTACCAAAGTTCTGTTAAGAGACCAATGGAACTAGGAATGGTACCGCTAAAGTAATTCCCACCAAGGTTAAGGTACGTTAATCGAGTCATGTAACCAATAAACATAGGAATGGTTCCATTAAAAGAATTTCCAGAAAGATCAAGATAATTCAAGTATGTTAAGTTAAGCAATGAAGGGCTTATCTCACCTCCAAGATTTCCTCTTCTCCCCGAAGAAGACCGGAGCCATAAGAGTGTGACATGACCTGTTTTGTTGCTGCATGCGACTCCATTCCATTTACAACAATCTTCTTTTTCGGCTGTCCATGTATCAAGAAGGCCTTCAGGATCTTGCTGAAGGCGAGCTTTGAAATCGAGGAGAGCATATCTTTCGGTGTCGATGCACTTGTTAAGAACGTCTCCTCCTAATACTAGCGTTTGGTTGGCAGTTGTTTTAGTATCAAGGCATAGTAAGATAAGTGCAAAAATAACTATAATATGAGAATGCATGAAGTAAATGTAGGTGTTCATGTTTTTTTATTTTTATTTTATGAAAGTATGTTGAAGTGATGTGTTTGTATTGATTCTTATTTAAACATGCACCATGAAGTGTGAACGGATAAATAATTGAAGTGGACGACGACCTTGACTAGGTGTCAAATTATCAAAAGTATCAATTGTGGAATGTGGACTACTCTTCTGGGTACATGCCATGCCTGGTCATTTTTTACTTTCTAATTCTGAAACTATGGGCTCATAAGTCCTGGTATTAGGTGCAAGAGGACTCATAAAGTCATAAGTCTTGTCAATTTGTACTTATTCGATACTTTTTTCATCAAGTTGTGGTATAAACGCAAATAAGAAAATAGTGGACCCCAAATAAAGGAAGAAGAGGGGAAGGAAGCTAGATGACCACCACATGCACTTTAAATTTCATATTTAAATTTCCTTCCATTTGATCTTTATAAAAAAATATGATAGAAATCAAGATTAGACAATTTATTAACTAAACTAATGACAAGACATTTTAGATTTGTAGTTATAATTGAAATGACTCTTGAACCCAATTTGTTTTTTTTAACGCATTTAATAAAGGAAAAATTGTTTCTACTTATCCTCCTACTCACGGTATCCTGACAAGTGTCAGAATTGACCGGTTTGGATACAGAGAGAGGATGAGTAGAAAATATATATATAATATTATTGTATGTGTAAGAAGATTAGTAAGAGGATATTGTATGAAGCTTTAGCAATGCTCTTTAATAAACCGTCTACAATGGATTTAATTGTGTCAATTTTTTTTTATTGAAGCAAGAAATAAGATATTTTATTCTAGCTTGATGATCTTATCCATGGAAACAAAATATATTCTTGTTTTAGGTGTTTAGAATTTCAACCAAAACCACCCTTAATAGTTAATTGTGGACAATGGCAATTTGATTCTTTCTGACAATGAATTAGAATCTTTATAATTGATGGGCCAACTTTGTTTGTGTTAGATGGATTTAGGCCCAGATAGGACATGTGGGCTTCACATCTTATTTCCATGTGGACTGAGTCTACCAGATTTCGTAAGTCCTAATTGTACTTGATAAAATGACTTGGCCCAGGTTGAACATATCAAATTCCAGCTTTTTATTACAGATAAAATATTTGCAGTTTGAAGTTTTAAACACTACAGGGTAACTCTGTTTAAAGCTCTAGTCTTGTATCAGTTTTATTTGGTTTATTTAGAGTGTCAACAATCTTTTATGAATGTGTTAGCTACTTAGCTTTGGACTTTCAGTATTCCGGACACTATTTTGTGCATTAAAATAGTTATCATTCAGTAGAGGATTTTATAGGAAAAATCTAATGATAATAGGTCATGCGTGTTGTCTTAAGTAGTTGTCCGTTTTAGTTATTGAACAAATGAATTTCCAAGAAATTAATATATTAACAGCTACGTGGGTTTCACTCGTTTGGATGCATAACTCATTATTTGAGTTGTTTGGATGGCTTATCTAATACAATGAGAATTAATATTAAGGCTTTTTCGTAACCAAGAAAACAGCTTATTACAAGAAACATCTTTAGCTGCATTTTTACTTTATAGGATGCTTTTCACGTTAATCTGGGAAACACAACTAATAGAATCTACAAATTTATGGAAATGAAATATGAAACTTAACATAGATCACTGTGCAGGTGGAACCCTTCGCGATTTAGCTATGAACACCTTCACCTTTATCTGAACCCAGCTTTTCAAGCTGTCTTGAAAGTGAAAAAAAGCATGTCTCAGGTCATGACTGAGAAATAAAGCGCAACATGCTATCCAAAATGCAGTAGCAAAGCCAGTGCCTCCACCAATATAAAACCAATTCCAAAGTTCATCATTGTCATCACCATCACTCTCTCCATTGGTGTGTGATGCTTCTACTTCTTTGTCTTCCAAACAACTTTTGGTCACGGGTGGTCCACATAGTCCCTTGTTTCCTTTGAACCTTGCAGGTTCAAAGGACTGGAGTTGAGTGCTGGATGGAACTCTCCCCGACAAGTTATTATATGACATGTCTAGATCATTCAATGAATCCATCTTGGACATGCTTGATGGAATCTTTCCTGAAAAAAAGTTTCTAGACAAATTCAAAGTTAAAAGTTCTGTCATTTGACCAATGTCTTGTGGAATCTCTCCTGTTAGAGCGTTGAGTGACAAATCTAGTATCACCAATCCATAAAGATTTGTAAGTTCATATGGGATTGGTCCTGTGAGGTTGTTGCTTGATAAATCAATGGTTTTCAACAATTTCAGAGTGTTACTAAATTCATTAATCTTTCCTTGCCACTCGATCATTGCACGGTCAACATAACTATTATCAACACGATCCACATATTTATAACCACTGCCTCTACTACCTGCCCTGTCATGAAATGACCATGGATAATGATGTGCAGTCTGTTTCACAAAGAATCCTTTCTGAACCATGGTAGTAAGATTATTCACACATGAGGGAATTGTTCCATAAAGGTTGTTTACTGACAAGTCTAGGATTTGAAGAGTTACTAATCGACACAACTGTAAAGGGATGGTTCCGAAGAATTTGTTTGATCTTAGGCTAAGAAAATACAGCCCTGACAAGTTTTCCCCAATCCAAATAGGAATATTTCCAAAAAACTTGTTGGACCCTAAATCCAAAAAGTTTAACTTGGTGCAATTTTTGAAAGACAAAGGCAATTCTCCAGAGAAGTTGTTGTCGTATAAACACAACGTCACAAGTTGACCCAAACATCCAAGAGAGGGAGGAAGCGTTCCTGACAACATGTTGTGTCCTAGAACAAAAACGGTTACTTTTTTCAAATTCCACAAACAGTCTGGAATTTGTCCAGATAATGAGTTACGCCCGAGGTCAAGAAATTCCAACGCTTCATACATATGGCATAAGCAAGATAGTCCTCCGTGGAATTTATTTCTGGAAAGACTTGCAAAATATATATCTGCTGGAAAAGCAGGTACTGGACCATAAAAGTTGTTGGAACTCAAATCCATTGAACGAAGTAGGGAAAGATTAGATAGAAAATTAGGTAATTTCCCACTGATATTGTTGAAAGAGAGATTTAAATAAAGCAATCCGGAAAACCGCCATTGGTTCCAGTATTCTATAGATATTGTGTCTGAAATGCTATTGTTGGAAAGATCAAGATGAAAAAGATTTTTCATTCTTAGTATCCATTTAGGGAAATGAGGCCCTAGCTTGCAAGAGCTAAAATCTAAATACTCCAAATTCTTAGAAAGGTTTAACATGTCCGCATTCATAGGAACTCCTTCGAGTGAGTTGTTCGAAATATCTATTTTAAAAAGATGCGACTTTCCAATCTTTTCAGAGATAACACCTCTTAGAATATTGGAAGATAAATTTAGTTCTTGAAGCCTAGGTAGTTCCCACAGTTTGTCACTTATTGTTCCATTTAACTTATTAAAAGCTAGATTCAAGTGTGTCAGGAAAGTAAAGTTTTGGATCTCATCAGACAGTGATCCTGTAAACTCGTTACTAGTAGCATCCAAGAACAATAATTCAACTGATGCACATCGGGACAATTTTTTCAAAAAATCTGAAAGTTTCCCATTTAACTTGTTACGAATGAGAGAGAGGTGTTGAAGCCTATTGCTGATTAATGGGCACAGCCAACGATACATAGACACATTGAGATTGTTGTTATCGAGATGAAGAGTAATGATAGATGAAGATGAGTTGACAGATGAAAAATATGGTTGCATGACTTGTGAGAGGTCACATCCTATTAAACTTAAAAATGACAGTTTCTTGAGACCTATAATCATATTTACCCAGTAATTTGCTTTGGCAAGGGAAATACCATCCAATGCGAGTTTCTGCAAATTGGTGAGATTTGCAAATCCATGAGGAATGGTTCCATGAAGAGAATTTTCTGAAAGGTCAAGGTTCTTTAATTTCGCCAAGTAACTAAAAGACTCAGGAACATTTCCACCAAAATTATTGAAACCAAGGTTAAGATCGGTCAACTGAGTCATGTTACCAATGAACTCAGGAATGGTTCCAGTAAACTTATTTTGACCAAGGTTGAGATAAGTTAACTGAGTCATGGAACCAATGAACTTGGGAATGGTTCCATGAAAAGAATTATTGTAAAGGTTAAGGTAATTCAAGTAGGTTAAGTTAAGAAACGAAGGGCTAATCATCTCACCTGTAAGAGGCGTTATGCTAAGATTATTGTATGCAAGGTCAAGTCCTGTGACATGACCTAATGCGTTGTCGCACATGACTCCACGCCAACGACAACAATCTTCATCTTCAACTCGCCATGTCGAGAGACGGCCATTAGGATCTTCAAGAGACGCTTTGAAATCAAGAAGAGCTTGTCTCTCCTTATAGATGCACTTAGTAGGAGCACTACGTGCTGCAACCAGTTCTTGGCCATGGGAACCGGCAGTTGTGGTCTTGAACCACAGTAATACAAGTGAAAATATAAACAAGACGTGAGTATGCATGAAGTAAAGGTAAATCATATATCTCACTATATATGTTTTGCTAAAATGTGTGTATTTGCCAATCTAATAAATAAACATGTATGCCCTTGTGAGGCTTTATATAAGCTAATTTGAAATAGAGGGTTTTAAATGTGTGTGGAGCATACAAGACTAGAGATGGCTTTAAATTTAATTGATCTGTATATTGTCACGAAAAGTAATAGAAATCATTATTTCAATTGTGAACCTTCAATTATTCACATCTAATTTCCAAGTGGACGTGGACCCAGAAGTCCGAATTGAATTGGAAAATGGACAGGACACTTAAACATAAACATCAGAAAACAAGAAGTCAGAAAGAAGAATTAAATTATAAACTACTATATATACCAGACAGCTAAAACCGGTTGCACCACTAATATAAAACCATTAAGTAACCTAAACCAACAACTGATTAGCTCTGATCTGTTGGATGTCAATTTAACCTTTTTAGTATATGCTGAAGTCCACAATGATCAGAAGCAGAGTTGCTGCTAATTGAGATGCTATATAGTGTCGTAATCCACATAGGGATATCTTGGTTAAAAGCTTTTTGTAGCTTACGTTCTGCAAGCTACTAATTTTGTATTTGGGCATCTAAATGCTACTAAATGAATGCAAAATAACTAAGGGTTAATGGCATGTAATAACAACGTACTTTTCTATTTGTTCCATTATCAAGATACGAACCCAAAATAATACAATAATACCCTACAAACTTTCATATTTTTGTGTCGATATCATCATTTGACCTACAAAATTGGCTAATCATATTCCGGTCTTGTCACAGGTTTGGTTCTAAGCAAATTGTTTTCTATCAAGTAGTTTGTATTAACCATGATTCGTTTGATGTAACAGTGTTTAGTTTTGAGACAATGTAGAAACAATGTATAAGTAAAAAAATGAAAATAGGACTAACTTTAAACTGACTCGATCTAACCTATATATACTTAGTGAATTGACACAACCTTACAATGTCAACCATTGTGTCTATTCACAAGTAACCGTTTATAACTAACAACCATAATAACTGTCATTCTAATAACTAACTATTAAAGGCCTGTTTGGGTTAACTAATTTGACCCAAACATTACACTTGCCTTTTGACCCATTATGACCCATACATAAATAATTTTAAAACAATTGTCTTATGAAAGCATTACAAGCATTAACCTAAGTTCACATTCTCCCTCCTAATGCTTAAATGCCTTCTTCATATGCTTCCTGGTTCCATCTTCAAGTGATGATGACAAGATCATCACTACTGCTTGTGCTTGCATCCATTCCTTCTTTTGTTGCTTCAATGTTGCTTTCACTGTTGACATCTTCCATGTATACATCATTCCTCTCAGTCTTACTCCTTTTCCTTGGAGTTTCATCCAGCATCTCTTGTACTTCAGCATCCATCTTTGCATCAACCTGTGGTTCTTCAATGTCTGCAGTACCTCTGCCATTTCTTGCCACAACTGGTTTTCCTTGCATTCTCTTTGCTTCTTCATAGTACACTTTTATCATGCCAATGTATTCTTTATACACCTCTTTGACTGTCTCATGATGTTCATATGCCAAACCTAGTATTCTTGCAACTTGGTGCCAATTCCCATTGAATGATACATCCATATAACCACCCAATGCATCCACAAATTTATATAAAGCCAACAAATCAATCTTAATTACCCCTATAACTGGTGGTAATTCCCCTAGCACTTCTTGTTTCAAATGAACCACATAGACCCATTCAACCATCTTCATGAACTTTTCTTTCAATACTTCCCAATTCCCATAAACCAATTTATCTATCTTTAACAAATCTAAGAATGCAATAAATCTTTGAAAAGTATTTACCTTCATGAAGTATAAAGTCCCATTCATGCTTAAGTACTCACTGTCTACATAATCATGATCATCTTCCTTATTCATTTTCAATTCTTCCATTCCCTTGATCAAAGAACATTCTTCTCCTAGATCCAGTGATCTAAAATAATCATTCAGAAAACTGTTATGGCTTTCAATGATGCTTTGTTCATCTTCTCCTTCAATGGTGTTATGATGTTCAACTGCTCCCTCCATGTCATTGAACATGTATCTTATCGTGCACTTGTTGCCTTCATAACTCACCATGTATCCTTGTTCTTCTAATTGATCCAAACTGAGAATGTTTAATGTAACTTCTGGTGTGAAGATTACATTTGGTACTATCAAACTTCCTTCTTTTGTCTCCACAAACACTTCTCCTATTCCATATGAAACAATAAATTTCTTTTCCCTCTCTTCTGTCCCTTCAACCTTGAATCTTCTTATCATTCTTTTGAACAAATGCTTCATGGGACTCATGTGTTTCTTAAAGGCAGTGCTAATGTACCATATATTATCCCAATTTCCAAAATCTGAGCCTTCCACTATGAAATTTGTTATGACATGCACTATTTCTGGTTCATACTTGAAAGGTTCCTGATTTTCTGGGGTTGTAATACTCATCATACTTGGTTCTTTTTTTCTGTGTCAGTTTCTTTTTCTTTATTTGTGCACTTCTAGTAAACGTGGCCTCTTCTTTTGCAAATATAGCAGCGTGCACGTTTATCTTTTCTGGATAAATCACTTGTTTCTCCTTTCTGTTTGTAACTGCTTTCCTCTAGTGGTTTTGATTTTGAGGAATTGTAGGACACCACTTCTTCCACTTTCTTTCTGACAAATCGTTTTCCCTCAGGGGATATATGCTTTTTTGTGTATGGGCCATTGTGAAGTATTGGGTTGGGTTTCCTTTTGTAAGTAGTGTCTGTTTGGAGTAACTCGTGTATTTCTTTGAAATTGCTTTTCCCATGGATCAGAACATGTGCTCTGATACCATTGTTGGTATCTTGTCAAAGGTTTGGTTCTAAGCAAATTGTTTTCTATCAAGTAGTTTGTATTAACCATGATTCGTTTGATATAACAGCGTTTAGTTTTGAGACAATGTAGACACAATGTGTAACACCCCCAAAATTTGATACATCGGAAGACTCACAAGCTTTCGGGGTGCTACGGGGATTGGTATCCATTCAAAGTCATGAAAGAACGAGATAAAGTAAACATAAGAAAAACACAACCAAAACGGGTTTTAAAGTTTACATTCATCCCAAAATCATCCAAAGTCAGGCCCACAAGAAATAAATATAGGTCCACAATAGTTATCAGAGTTTTAGAAATATAGATCCATAACCGGTGCCAATGCCAAGCCTCCAATCCCAAGCATCCATAGAGCATCACTTAATTACCTGAGAAAACGTGCTAAAAGTCAGCTTTCGCTGGTGAGATCATAGGTTTAGATTCATAATTCAATATAGTGGACGTATACGCAAAACACTTGCTAGCTAGACTAGGCCTCAATCATCCAACCAAAATAATCCAACCAAAATAATCTAACCAAAATCAAATCAACCCTATAGGTGCACGCTATAGCTCAAATCCATCCAATCAATAGCTTACCTAGATCAAGTCTAGGCCTTGCTCTATAATCAATCCAATAGCTTACCTAGTTCGGGACTAGGCCTCACTCAACAACCAATCAATAGCTTACCTAGTTCGGGACTAGGCCTTGCTCAATAACCAAATCAATAGCTTACCTAGTTCGGGACTAGGCCTCACTCAATAACCAAATCAATAGCTTACCTAGTTCGGGACTAGGCCTCGCTTAATCCTACCTAGTTCTATAAGCATAGCAAGTTTTAA
The DNA here is from genome assembly GCA_030686995.1 of Artemisia argyi. Taxonomy (NCBI): domain Eukaryota; kingdom Viridiplantae; phylum Streptophyta; class Magnoliopsida; order Asterales; family Asteraceae; genus Artemisia; species Artemisia argyi. The sequence continues at coordinate 28,031,228 of CM060692.1, read as the reverse complement.
ATAAAAGCGATAATAGTCCACATAAAACATTTGCACGTTTCTCACCCCAAGTATTGAAAACAAAGTTCAAGAGTAAAAGTGGGGCTATGACTCACCTCAAGTCCAGCAAATCCTCAAAAGAAACGATAGAAGAAAGACGTAAGTAATCTCAAGCAACTCACGTAACGGCGACTACAGACTCGGCACTCCTAACAATATCAAACTCGTTCAGAAATCATTTCCTCAAAATCAAATATTCCCATTCCCGAACGTATTCCATTTTACTTTCCAAAATATCCATTTCTCGAATTAACTTCATATTAATTTGAAATTCGTCGTTTGGTATCCATATGGGTGAAGGGTCGACACAACTCAAACCAAAAAGCCACAACAAGCAAAATAATAAACCAATTATAGGTCTAATGTTAGCCCAACATATTATTTAAATAATTATCGAAGCTTATCAAGTCCGTCGATTTGATAACCTCCCATATTTATTTACGTAATATATCGTTCCAAAATTATACCCAACCTAAAGCACATTGCACAAAGAATTCTATTTGGTATATATCGTAGTCCAATAAATTCCCTATATATATCGTCGAATCGGCCAAATTCCACGAGATATCTAGTAATTTATTACCCTAAAACATATACCACAACCTATGGGCGTCGTGGGATACGATGCCCATTAATATACTCATTTTATATCGTCAAATAACTCGATCTAATCCGTCGATTAAATAAGTCACTTGATATATAAAATGTTTATATTAATCGTCATATATCCGTGACAACACAAAAGTCACAATATAAAGCCCACTTGGACTTTAAAGAACCACAACTCGTATAACTTGATAAGTTTCTAATTTATGAACAAAAATCACGTTTTTAATTATTATTTACCCGACTTATTATTTCGCCATTATTTATATAGTTATTATTTATAACAATAGTCCGACATTTATTACACTATTTACATAGCATAATAACTATCGTTATATTATTATAGAGTTTACTCGTGATCGTTTTATTATTAATATACACATTTATATATATATACATACGTTTATCACGTCTATATACGTATATAAACGATTATATTATCAATAATATTATTACGAGTATTATTTTTAATGTTTGATTTTTAAATACTTATCGAGTCATAAGAATTTGGTCACATGTCCGAGTCATCACTCTCGGCTCATAGTCCAAGTCCAAGATAATAACCAAGTCAAAATTAATAAATCAACTCCGTCCAAATCAATCCCATATCCACGTGCTACAACATGAGGGTCCGACTACGGCACCCAACTAACCTATCTCCGTCATCTAATCGACCGCCTCACAATCGGTCCCCAATTCCACATTCGACAACACATCTCCAATAATAACTCACAATCAAGAAATACCACTTCAAGTCCGAATAATATACCAATGTACCAAGGTCCAACATCACAATCTCAACAAAACATAATAATAAATCAACAAGTAATTATAATATCCGAAAACCAAACATGTTACGGGTTGAGTTACCAAGTCAACCCGGGTCAACATATGCTCGAAACATGTAACGGAAGCCACACCCGAGACCCATAGGTCTCGGCTAGCTCTTCGAGCCCAACCGAACCAAAACAGCCCCCCCTTGGGGGTGTCGGCCAAGAAACCAAACGACCATAATGGTCGACCAAATCATAACCGAGAACAAATCCAAACATCACAAATGGGCACCAAGATCAAATATTCACCAAAGGTCAAGAAATCGACACAATAACCACCCAAACCGAAAGCATAAGCTCTCGGTCGAGTCTCGACCCAATCGAGAAGCACAAACCCGGATACCAAACACCCTTTTAACTCATTATTATCAAAAACCCACATGAATCTTATACCAAAAATCATAAAACCCGAAAAGATCAAGAGATCCGTGACCCTAGGTCGCGGCTCGAACCCAATACTCGAGTTAAAACTCGACCTACCTTCAAATCCAAAGCCAAATCGAAAAGATCTTCAAGAAATACGAAAAAGTGGTGATAAACTCGTGGTGATTTTGATTCGATTTGGGTGTTAGGGTGGTCCAAATCGCGCGTGGTTAGTACCAAAAGATAGATCGCGAAAAGACGGTGAAGATGGTGGTGCTGTTTTTAGTGTGAGTGTGGCGGTGGTGGCGCTATGGTGGTAATAAGGGGCGGCGGTGATGGTTGGGAATAAAGAGAGAGAGAGTTGGTGAAAAGTTGTGTTGGTGATGGTGTGTTGCTTTTGAAAAACGCAGGCCACAAGGACGATTTTTGTTTACTCAAAAAAATAAATTTGATAATAATAATAATAATAATAATAATAATAATAATAATAATAATAATAATAATAATAATAATAATTGTGAGGTGGGTAGTGGTTTTAAGTAGCCTGGTGCAATACACGGACCAAACCCGAAACTTAAATAATCAAATGACTTTCAAACCGAACCCGTTCCACAAATAATAAAAATCCGATCCAATAATAAAATGAAATTAAAAATTGTTAGGTTAACCTAGTGCCGGAGTCAATGTAGTGCCAAAAATAACGATCTCAAAATAAATCATCACGAACGAATCAAATCAAACCATAAATAAATAATCGATTCCCATAAATATCGTACGATTAAAAATCACGTACCAACGTTCATAAAATATCTCGTCAAAATAAACTTTCAAAAATTCCAAAATTATAATTTTAATGTAATGCGGGTTTTAAAACGGCTCCCTATTTTGCCAGTTGTCACATCCTCCCAGCCTCAGAAGGAACCCGTCCCGGGTTTCTCTCGGAACAACCCATCTACGAAGTAAAAAGCTTCGGATATCTCTTTCGAAACTCATCCTCACATTCCCACGTGAATTCCGGTCCATGCCGCGAATTCCAACAAACTTTGATGAGCGGAATACGACTCCTCTTAAGTCGTTTAATATCTCTATCCAGTATCTCAATCAGTTCTTCCACAAAATTAAAACTTTCATCCACATGAATATCCTTAATTGGTATAACTGGCGTTTCCTCCGAAAGACATTTCTTCAGATTGCTAACATGAAACACATCATGAACTTTATTCAGTTCCATGGGCAATTCCAATCGATAAGCTACGGGCCCAATTCTTTCCAAGATAAGAAATGGTCCAATGTAGCGGGGATTTAGTTTCCCACGTTTCCCAAAACGTATCACACCCTTCCGAGGCGAGACTTTCAACATCACTTTGTCTCCAACCTGGAATTCTAGGGGTTTACGCCTCTGATCGGCGTAGCTTTTCTGCCTATCTCTAGCTGCTTACAGTCGATCTCGAATTTGCGTTACCTTCTCAGTAGTTTCTAAAATAAGCTCAGGGCCTGTGAGTTGGCTATCTCCAACTTCTGCCCAACCAATAGGTGAACGACATTTACGACCATACAAAGCTTCAAATGGTGCAGCCTTAAGACTTGTGTGGTAGCTATTGTTGTAGGAGAACTCCGCAAGGGGTAGATATTTCTCCCAGCCTTTACCAAAGTCTATGATGCATGCACGAAGCATATCCTCCAAAGTCTGAATAGTTCTCTCACTTTGACCATCGGTTTGGGGGTGATATGCAGTACTCATATCAAGTCTCGTCCCCAAAGCGGTTTGAAGTGATCGCCACAATGCTGACGTGAAGCGGCTGTCGCGATCAGAAATAATCGATATCGGAACTCCATGACGAGAAACAATATCCTTCACATACAACCTCGCAAGTTTATCCACACTATCATCTTCACTAATTGCCAGGAAACGAGCAGACTTAGTCAATCGAACCACAATTACCCATATAGCGTCGCAACCGCTAGCTGTCTTTGGTAATTTGGTAATAAAGTCCATCGTAATCCGCTCCCATTTCCAAACCGGGAGTTCTGGCTGCGTCAATAATCCTGACGGTCTTTGATGTTCTGCCTTAATTTAGAACATGTCAAACACTTACTAACATACAGTGCTACATCTGCCTTCATATTTGGCCACCAATATAACTTTTTCAAATCCTGGTACATTTTGTCAGACCCAGGATGAATAGAGTATCTTGACTTATGTGACTCATGCATAATCAACTCTCGAATTCCTCCATACAATAGTACCCAATTTCGCTCTCCAAAACATAATACTCCATCAGAACGCTTAACAAATCCCTTCTCATTTTCTGCCATCCCAAAATGTTCTCAGCAGCTCGATTCTCTGCTTTCAACGCTTCCGTTTGAACTTCCAATATTTGAGACGGTAATGGCGATACGATAGTCATTCCTAATGACCTAACTCGTAACGGTGGAATTCTCTCCTTTCGACTAAGAGCATCAGCAACAACGTTTGCTTTACCCGGATGGTAGCGAATTTCACAATCGTAATCGCTTAGCAACTCAATCCAACGTCGCTGCCTCATGTTAAGCTCTTTTTGGTTCAAAATGTGTTGTAGACTTTTGTGGTCAGTAAACACTACACACTTGGTTCCATACAAGTAATGTCTCCATATCCTCAAAGCAAAAACCACAGCACCTAACTCCAAATCATGGGTGGTGTAGTTCTTTTCCTTCTTCTTGAGCTGTCGGGAAGCATAAGCTATCACTTTCTCTCGTTGCATCAACACCGCTCCTAAACCTTTATGAGAAGCATCACAATAAACGACGAAGTCCTCGTTACCTTCGGGTAACGCCAAGATAGGAGCACTACACAACATTTCCTTAAGTAATTGAAAAGCTTCCTCTTCCTTATCTCCCCATTCATACTTAACACTCTTTTGAGTCAATTTGGTCAACGGTTTTGCTATCTTCGAAAATCCTTCAATGAATCTTCGGTAATAACCGGCTAATCCCAAAAATTGACGAACTTCTGTTGGGGTCGTAGGTGCAGCCCAATCTTTAATCGCTTCAATCTTAGCAGGGTCTACATGAACTCCTTGTCTATCAATCACATGACCTAGAAATTGTACCGTCGGAATCCAAAATTCGCATTTCGAAAACTTGGCATACAGTTTCTCCTTCCTGAGCAATTCTAAGATAAGTCTTAGATGCTCCTCATGCTTCTTTTCACTCTTCGAATAAATCAGGATGTCATCGATGAACACAATCACAAACTTATCTAAATAGGGCTTACACACCCGATTCATGAGATCCATGAATACCGCCGGTGCGTTAGTCAACCCAAACGACATCACCTGAAACTCGTAATGCCGGTAACGGGTTCTGAAAGCCGTTTTCGGAATATCTTCCTTGTGAACTCGAAGCTGATGATATCCCGATCTCAAGTCGATCTTTGAATACACACTCGATCCTTGAAGCTGATCGAACAAATCGTCGATCCTCGGTAACGGGTATCTATTCTTCACCGTTAACTTGTTCAACTCTCGATAATCAATACACATGCGAAACGATCCATCCTTCTTCTTCACAAATAAGACCGGGGCTCCCCAAGGTGAAGAACTTGGTCTTATGAATCCCTTTTCGGCTAACTCCGCTAATTGTTTCGACAACTCTTCCAATTCAGTAGGTGCAAGACGATAAGGCGCTCGTGCTACAAGGGCAGCACCAGGTATCAACTCAATTTGAAATTCCACTTGTCTAGTAGGCGGGATTCCTGGTAGATCATCGGGAAACACATCCGAAAAATCACGAACTATAGGTACATCTCCAATGCACCTTTCCTTTTTCTCCTTCCCTCCTTTCTCAGAAATTTGAGCTAAGAAAAGGCAACTTCCTTTTTCCATTAGCTTCGGCAACTTAGTGCAAGATATGACCGCTAATCTAAATGGGCCTCTCAAATCCTTTCTATCTCCTTGTATGTTCAGGATCTCCTTGCCGTATGGCACACGCACAATCTTCTCATCACAAATTATATGAGCATGATACTTCGACAACCAATCCATACCAATAATGACATCAAAACTTCCTAATGTGACGGGTAGTAGATCTATGTTGAAAGGGCGATTCAAAAAGTTTAACGTGCAGCCGCGAATGATGGTCCTAATCCTCTCTATGTTCCCATTAGCTAACTCTACATCATAACCAATTCCTAAGGCCATCGGGGGTTTCTCTAGCAAGGGTGCAAACTTAGTGGACACAAAACTCTTATCGGCACCAGTATCAAATAGTATAGAAGCGTAACGATTATTGAGAAGGAATGTAACAGTAACGACGTTCGGATCTTCTCCTCTCTCGTTCCCAAGTGCATACACTCTCCCATGAGCAGCTCCAGCTTCCACACGTTGGTCCCCATTATCTTGTCGTCCACGATTTCCTCCAGCTCCACGGTTTCCATTATTGTAGCCATTACCACCCGATCCTTGATTTCCTCGGTTCCACGATTCCCTACACTCATTCCGATAATGTCCCTTCTTTCCACATCCATAGCAAGTAACATTTGCCTTGCTTATAGTTTCAGGAGTAGCTTGAACCATAGCAAGTGGTCAAGCTCTACAATCCTTAGCTATGTGTCCCATCTTAGAGCAATTATTGCACATCACAGTACAACGACCAGAATGATGCTTGTAACATCGGTTACATTTGGGTGCATCTCCATTGTAGTTCTTCTTGTCTCCATCTCCCATAGCATAAGCTCTAGTAGTTGTTTGTCGCTTGTTTCGACGGGCATTACCCTTGGAGTGATCATCCCTCTTCCTCTTTCCATTCTTATCCTTCTCAGCTTCTTCCAATGCCAAAGAGTCCATCAATTGTTGAGCGATAGTGATAGCCTCATGAATGTTTGCAGGCTTAGCAGAAATCACATCGTTCCTTGTAGCTACCGGCAACCCATCGGTATACCTCTCAATCCTTTGAGTCTCAGTCCTAACCATATCGGGACAAAGTAAGGCTAACTCTCGATAACGGCGATTGTAAGTTGCCATATCGGTACCTTTCACCTTGTGGTTCCAGAACTCAATCTCCAGCTTCTTAATCCCATTCCTTGGGCAGTAAGTCTGAATCAGCAAAGACTTAAATTGCTCCCAAGTCATAGCATAAGCCACATCACTCCCAACCGAGTTACGGTAATTGTTTCACCAAGTTAAAGCTTCATCCTTGAAAGTAAAAGAAGCAAACTTTACCTTCGCATTCTCCGCACAACCACTGACATTAAACACTGACTTAGTCTTCTCAATCCACCTAACCAAGTAAACCACTCCTTCAGTTCCACCAAACCCAATAGGTCCACAAATCTTAAACTCCTTGTAGTGACATCCGTTAGCACGAACAGGTGGAAATGTTCCAGCAGAATTGTTGGAATGATTTGACTCAGCTAGTAGCTCAGCAACTCGTTGCTCCACAAGTTGATTGATCATTGCTTGATCCACAGTAGGTGCATTAAGTGGAACATGATCATTGTCTCCCTGAACATCAACATTTTGATTCCTGTTGTTGCAGTTAATAGTGTCCAGGTTATCAGGAGTAGGGGTCTCAACATTTCGAGTAGGATGGCGTCCTCGACAACCAGGGGTAGTCGTTGCAGGTCCAGTTCTGGTAGCTCTAACAGGGTTTCTTCGTGGGGCCATTGATCTGAAACATCATACAAGTTCGTGAGTCTCCGATAGAACTTATCATATGCTCAACAAGAATTAAATCAACGAAGCCAAGTCATGGAAAGAATATCAACAATACACCATAAGACATCAATAAGGCGCATAGGAACTCAATTTCCATAATATCCAACAACCACATAATACCATAAAATAATAACCATCAACCATACAATAAAGATCCAACATTGTTCCAACTACCGAAAACACAAAGATAACAATCGTTCCAACGAGACGAGTAATCAACGGAAAATACATCAAAATAAGATAACTAGATTTTCTAACCGAACACTCCTCGGTTAAGAAAGCAAAAAGATAACATAGCTCAAACGTCTAGCCACGCTGCTGGCGGAGGTTCCTCAACTCCTGCCTCAAGCCGTCAAGATCTCTCCATAATGATCCTAACTCCACACTATGGGTGTCTCGGTCTCTCTTGAGGTCAGCCACCTCCTTCTCTAGCTCGGCATTCCTTTGCCATAGCTTGCGGTCGGCCTCTCGAGCTGTAACAAAACCTCGCTGTAAACTATCGATATGCTCGTGAACCTCCATCAAAACTCTCCTCATCTCAGTAGTCCTGCCCACAACCACAGTCATATCAACTCTCAGATCCGCTATGAACTCTCCAATAACCCTCTCAAGTCGATCAGATATACGTGCAACTCTCTCACCAAGACCTGTAATCTGAGCCCATAACCTACCAATATCACCTAACTCTGCATGCTCAGCAGAAACCTCAGAAGGTGCATCAAACTCATCGGGACTACCAGGTGGCAACTCAACCAAAAACGGATGATCAGCTGAATCAGGCTCAATCGGATGTATAGGTGAATCAGGCTCCTCAGCCTGAGCTGGCGGCACTAACAGATCATCATCCTCAGGCATCTCCTCCTCCTGAGGGTCATCCTCCTCCTCAGGGTCATCATCATCACCCTGCTCAGCCTCCTGAGGGTCATCAGCCTCATCCTCACCCTCGTACTCCTCCTCCTCCTCTTCGGAAGAGTACATCATCAATCGTCGTCTCCTAACAGGTGAACCATGTGGTGAAGGGGTAGGTGATCTAGGATGACGACACAATGATGCAGGTGGCGCCTCAGACAGAAGAGAGTGAGCATCAATCTGTAAAGGTGGTGAAGTAGGGCGTACCGACATAGGTGCCGTAGCTCGGTGGGCAAAACGGGGAGCCACACGAGCCAAAGCCTGATGAAGAGTAAGCTGCCTCGATGTACCAGGGAGCTCTAGAGAAGATGAGGGTCCCTGCGTAGATGCAGCAGGTGGTGCTGAAGTAGAACCTGTCGGTGTCACAGTAGCTGAATGCATGGCAACCTGGTAAGGGTCATCAGGAGCCATGGTGAACTGTGCTGGCAATACCGGTGTAGTAAGAATATCCTCAACAACATCAGGCGTATGGGAGGCCATGGTCAGTGACAACGGCGTAGGGTAGGTGTAAGTGTTTCAAAACAACTAAACCGCGAACTCAAAATACCAAATCCAAAAATCATCATATAATTCCAAATCATATATAATCAAGAAAGATTTAAAATACCGCATTACTAAAACCATTCTCAAAACAATTAAGCCATATGATTCCTCAAAAACGCATATAATTCCTCAAAATGCCATCATATCACTAAATCAATAAACCTCAAAACCTCAAATCATCTCAAGGAATCCCAAATCTATAATCATCTCAATAATCTCATAATACCTCAATAATAAACAATGATGCTTCGGCTTGGCGGGCTGGCGGGCAATGGTCGAGGATCGTTTTCTATAAAAATCGGTTATAGTTTAGGTGTCTATTTACCTAGTTCTCTATAACCTTGGCTCTGATACCAATCTGTAACACCCCTAAAATTTGATACAGCGGAAGACTCACAAGCTTTCGGGGTACTACGGGGATTGGTATCCATTCAAAGTCATGAAAGAACGAGATAAAGTAAACATAAGAAAAACACAACCAAAACGGGTTTTAAAGTTTACATTCATCCCAAAATCATCCAAACTCAGGCCCACAAGAAATAAATATAGGTCCACAATAGTTATCAGAGTTTTAGAAATATAGATCCATAACCGGTGCCAATGCCAAGCCTCCAATCCCAAGCATCTATAGAGCATCACTTAATTACCTGAGAAAACGTGCTAAAAGTCAGCTTTCGCTGGTGAGATCATAGGTTTAGATTCATAATTCAATATAGTGGACGTATACGCAAAACGCTTGCTAGCTAGACTAGGCCTCAATCATCCAACCAAAATAATCCAACCAAAATCAAATCAACCCTATAGGTGCACGCTATAGCTCAAATCCATCCAATCAATAGCTTACCTAGATCAAGTCTAGGCCTCGCTCTATAATCAATCCAATAGCTTACCTAGTTCGGGACTAGGCCTCGCTCAATAACCAAATCAATAGCTTACCTAGTTCGGGACTAGGCCTCGCTCAATAACCAAATCAATAGCTTACCTAGTTCGGGACTAGGCCTCGCTTAATCCTACCTAGTTCTATAAGCATAACAAGTTTTAAGTAAACAAAGCGATAATAGTCCACATAAAACATTTGCACGTTTCTCACCCCAAGTATTGAAAACAAAGTTCAAGAGTAAAAGTGGGGCTATGACTCACCTCAAGTCCAGCAAATCCTCAAAAGAAACGATAGAAGAAAGACGTAAGTAATCTCAAGCAACTCACGTAACGGCGACTACAGACTCGGCACTCCTAACAATATCAAACTCGTTCAGAAATCATTTCCTCAAAATCAAATATTCCCATTCCCGAACGTATTCCATTTTACTTTCCAAAATATCCATTTCTCGAATTAACTTCATATTAATTTGAAATTCGTCGTTTGGTATCCATATGGGTGAAGGGTCGACACAACTCAAACCAAAAAGCCACAACAAGCAAAATAATAAACCAATTATAGGTCTAATGTTAGCCCAACATATTATTTAAATAATTATCGAAGCTTATCAAGTCCGTCGATTTGATAACCTCCCATATTTATTTACGTAATATATCGTTCCAAAATTATACCCAACCTAAAGCACATTGCACAAAGAATTCTATTTGGTATATATCGTAGTCCAATAAATTCCCTATATATATCGTCGAATCGGCCAAATTCCACGAGATATCTAGTAATTTATTACCCTAAAACATATACCACAACCTATGGGCGTCGTGGGATACGATGCCCATTAATATACTCATTTTATATCGTCAAATAACTCGATCTAATCCGTCGATTAAATAAGTCACTTGATATATAAAATGTTTATATTAATCGTCATATATCCGTGACAACACAAAAGTCACAATATAAAGCCCACTTGGACTTTAAAGAACCACAACTCGTATAACTCGATAAGTTTCTAATTTATGAACAAAAATCACGTTTTTAATTATTATTTACCCGACTTATTATTTCGCCATTATTTATATAGTTATTATTTATAACAATAGTCCGACATTTATTACACTATTTACATAGCATAATAACTATCGTTATATTATTATAGAGTTTACTCGTGATCGTTTTATTATTAATATACGCATTTATATATATATATATATATATATATATATATATATATATATATATATATATATACATACGTTTATCACATCTATATACATATATAAACGATTATATTATCAATAATATTATTACGAGTATTGTTTTTAATGTTTGATTTTTAAATACTTATCGAGTCATAAGAATTTGGTCACATGTCCGAGTCATCACTCTCGGCTCATAGTCCAAGTCCAAGATAATAACCAAGTCAAAATAAATAAATCAACTCCTTCCAAATCAATCCCATATCCACGTGCTACAACATGAGGGTCCGACTACGGCACCCAACTAACATATCTCCGTCATCTAATCGACCGTCTCACAATCGGTCCCCAATTCCACATTCGACAACACATCTCCAATAATAACTCACAATCAAGAAATACCACTTCAAGTCCGAATAATATACCAATGTACCAAGGTCCAACATCACAATCTCAACAAAACATTAATAATAAATCAACAAGTAATTATAATATCCGAAAACCAAACAAGTTACGGGTTGAGTTACCAAGTCAACCCGGGTCAACATATGCTCGAAACATGTAACAGAAGCCACACCCGAGACCCATAGGTCTCGGCTAGCTCTTCGAGCCCAACCAAACCAAAACAGCCCCCCCTTGGGGGTGTCGGCCAAGAAACCAAACGACCATAATGGTCGACCAAATCATAACCGAGAACAAATCCAAACATCACAAATGGGCACCAAGATCAAATATACACTAAAGGTCAAGAAATCAACACAATAACCACCCAAACCAAGAGCATAAGCTCTCGGTCGAGTCTCGACCCAATCGAGAAGCACAAACCCGGATACCAAACACCCTTTTAACTCATTATTATCAAAAACCCACATGAATCTTATACCAAAAATCATAAAACCCGAAAAGATCAAGAGATCCGTGACCCTAGGTCGCGGCTCGAACCCAATACTCGAGTTAAAACTCGACCTACCTTCAAATCCAAAGCCAAATCGAAAAGATCTTCAAGAAATATGAAAAAGTGGTGATAAACTGGTGGTGATTTTGATTCGATTTGGGTGTTAGGGTGGTCCAAATCGCGCGTGGTTAGTACCAAAAGATAGATCGCGAAAAGATGGTGAAGATGGTGGTGTTGTTTTTAGTGTGAGTGTGGCGGTGGTGGCGCTATGGTGGTAATAAGGGGCGGCGGTGATGGTTGGGAATAAAGAGAGAGAGAGAGTTGGTGAAAAGTTGTGTTGGTGATGGTGTGTTGCTTTTGAAAAACGCAGGCCACAAGGACGATTTTTGTTTACTCAAAAAAATAAATTTGATAATAATAATAATAATGATAATTGTGAGGTGGGTAGGGGTTTTAAGTAGCCCGGTGCAATACACGGACCAAACCCGAAACTTAAAAATAATCAAATGACTTTCAAACCGAACCCGTTTCACAAATAATAAAAATCCGGTCCAATAATAAAATGAAATTAAAAATTGTTAGGTTAACCTAGTGCCGGAGTCAATGTAGTGCCAAAAATAACGATCTCAAAATAAATCATCACAAACGAATCAAATCAAACCATAAATAAATAATCGATTCCCATAAATATCGTACGATTAAAAATCACGTATCAACGTTCATAAAATATCTCGTCAAAATAAACTTTCAAAAATTCCAAAATTATAATTTTAATGTAATGCGGGTTTTAAAACGGCTCCCTATTTTTCCAGTTGTCACACGATGTATAAGTAAAAAATGAAATAGGACTAACTTTAAACTAAATCGATCTAACCTATATATACTTAGTGAATTGACACAACCTTACAATGTCAACAATTGTGTCTATTAACAAGTAACCGTTTATAACTAACAACTATAATAACTGTCATTCTAATAACTAACTATTAAAGGCCTGTTTGGGTTAACTAATTCGACCCCAACATTACACTTGCCTTTTGACCCATTATGACCCATACATAAATAATCTTTAAACAATTGTCTTATGAAAGCATTACAAGCATTAACCTAAGTTCACACGGTCATCTTCTCCATTTCTTCGGGCCACTTTCTGGTAATCTTTTTCCGGTCATCTTTCTAAAATTTTCCGGTCATCTTTTTCAATTGTTTATATCTATAATTCTAACCAAATGCGAAACAATTTGTATCATATGAATATTTGTATTTTGATTTAACCACAGATTAGACGATAGATATCATAACATACATCATATCCATTTAATAAACACCATCAGATATCTGAATTTAAAGTCATGAATAGATCCATGTAAGTGTGCAACTCCAAACACATAACTCAAACATATCCAATGATGTCACTATTAAACATTATTTAGTAAACCGTCTAATTGTAATCACGATAACGTTTAATAGCAACTTGATAAAAATGTGTATTAGTATCACATTTGCTACACGCCGCCACTAAAGTTTATTAACAAATCTGTGTACCAGAGTGAGATCTCATAAACCGATTAAATTTAAACATAGGATCAATAAATAGATCAAATCATATATGATATTATCGATTTCAACGGTGGAAAGTTGTTATGTGTCAAGTACGTGTGTTAACGGAATATGGACTGGACTGATTTGGGGTTAAATGAGCTTTTAAGTCTTTGTGTGTGGGTTTTTTGAAGGAAGAAGATGAATATATATATATATATATATATATATATATATATATATATATATATATATATATATATATATATATATATATATATATATATATATATATATATTAAAAGTTTAAGATTTAACTCTTAAAAACAAATCAAATTTTACCATTATTTAGTCTGGTTTATTTTCCCTTCACAAATTATCCTTTGCTTATAATCATACCAAACAATATATAAACAAATAAACAATTAATAAAAATAAACAACTAAAATAATAAACATGCTAAATAAATCAACTAACATGTATATATTTGATCTAATACTCCTATTGGTTTCCGAGCTAGGTACCCAATGGACCACATACACTAACAATTGGTAGCATAAGTCCTACGATAAATATATACAATAAATACACATAGTTGATAAATAAAACGATATAAATAGGTCTTCCCCAATTTTACACTGGTACAAAAACTGCTATTGTTCACGCAAAAAATGTGTGACGATATGCATATAGTCGCACACATTTTTTCGTTGTGTGTCACCAATGGTGCCGCCACCGTAGGTGGCATATGGTCACATTGTTGAGTTCGTGGCCTTTTCCATAAAAAAAGAGTGACTAAAACCCTGAATATGTGTGACAAATTAGGCACAAGTTTTGTTGGATTAGTCAGTATCAGTGACCGTAAACGCCTTATAGTCACCCGAATGTTTTTTGAGATTAACTATTGTTTGTCCTTTGGCCACATAAATATATAATATATGTGACATTTGAGATGATTCTTTCTAGTAAATGTGTATTTTGTGTGACTATTTCCCGTCCTGTGGCCACATGAATATACAATAAATGTGACGTTTGTGATGATTTAGTCACATAATGGGTGTTGTTTTTTGGGAGTTAGTCACTTACAATTTAAAACAAAGTGGCCAAAAGTGTTAATAAGTGTGACCATATGCTGTTTAAATTGAAGAAATGTGTATTTTGTGTGACTATTAATCATCCAATGGCCACATGAAGTTTATGTTTGCGTGACCTTTTGTAATATTTAGTCACACAAAGCATGTTTGTTTTGGGTATTTAGTCACATATAAATAAGCAAACAGCGGCCAAACGCGTTAATAAGTGGGACCATATGCTATTTAAAATGAAGAAATGTGTATTTTGTGTGACTATTGATCATCCATTGGCCACATGAAGTTTATGTTTGCGTGTCCTTTTGTAATATTTAGTCACACAAAGCATGTTTGTTTTGGTTATTTAGTCACATACAATTACACAAACAGTAGACAAAAGTGGTAATAGGTGTGACCATATGCTGTTTAAAGTGTAGGCATGTGTATTTTGTGTGACTATTGATCATCCAATGGCCACATGAATTTTATGTTTGTGTGGCCTTTTGTAATATTTAGTCACATAACGGATGTTTTTTTTTGGGTATTTAGTCACATACAATTAAGCAAACTGTGACCAAAAGTGTTAATAAGTGTGACCATATGATGTTTAAAGTGCATACATGTGTGTTTTGTGTGACTAATGTTCATCCAATGGTCACATGAATTTTTAGTTTATGTGGCATTTTGTAATATTTAGTCACACATCGAATTAAACAAAGAGTGACCAATAATGTTAGTACTGCTAGTACTACGTTAGTACTTCTAGTACTGCATTAGTACTGCTAGTACTATATTAGTACTGCTAGAGCAGAGTTACTACTGCTAGTATATATATATAACAGAATGTATATAAATGAAGCAAATATATATATACAATTGTATTTCAAATTGAATAAAACTTGAATGTATATAAATGAACCAAATATATATACAATTGTAATGTCGTATATAATCAAATTCTCAACCACCATAAGTTAAAACCTGTTGACTCTTCGCCGCCTTAGCTTGCTTTTGCAAGGTTTCACTAGAGACCAAATGTTTTCACTTCGTTGGTACTAATTTTAGTCCAGGATTTTGTTCACTAATATTTGGTATCATAGTTGGTGGTGTAACCTGTAGAACCGGTTTGTCGTGGCTTAAGCGTTTTCGTATATCCGATAGTTTTAACAAGTTCCTATATGTATATATAAAATACGGTACATTAGTCATGTATGTAAAACTAAAAAAATCAAAGGTGGATGTTTTATTACTTACCACTGTTTCCATTACTGGTACGTTTTCCAAAGTTTCAATGGCCATTGGAGTCGTCACCTGCAACATAAATTAAGAAATACAATGGTGTTAGCATTAGAAAATGAAATTGTTAACAACATAAAAAATGGCTTACATCTGAGTCTAATGACAGTTTCTTTCCGCAAAAAAAAAAATATGGGAAATGTAAGAAACCAAGGCAATAATAATGCTACATAATATAAGATCTGCCAACCATGAAACAGTAAAAATATACATGGGTTGGCTTTTGGTGGCTGAGATGGAGCATATCCACGCCTCAATTTAATTCCAGTCCCTCGAAAATGAACTGTGCCAGAAAATCCAAATGAGAGAATTTTTAGCCAGGCATCCCATGTATCATCCTCACCCGTGAAAATAACATCTAGCCCCTGCAAGAAACAAGTAACGTGCTTAATGCTAACATAAAAGACGACAAAATTCGATGTCCCAAATATAAGTTTAGCATCAAAAAGCAACATACCGGGGAGTCCGGGGTAGACCCTTGCATATCAACTTGAGCAACAAATAATATACAATTGGTTGAAATGTTCTGCAGTGCCAAACCTGGAAAAAATAAATGTCAAACACATTACCAAGCAAGCAAATCACTCACATTTGGTACAAATGAAACAGTTTCACAAAAAGCAACCATATTTGAGTTAATTTCCTATATAACAGATGTTATGTTAATCTTTTGATAGATAACTTACGCGACTGCGATAAGCCAACTCCAACTATTCAGCAACATCCTCCCGGAGTGGAAACCAAGTAAAACTCCCTTTACAAGCAAAACAGTGGCCTCTTAGAACACGTCGATTGTCTCTATTCCAATAAACAGGAAAACTATGCCGTCTTAATAAGTCTACCTGCAATGATTACCACCACACGAATTTATAATCAAAACATGTTTAGGCTAGTTTTAATCCACGAAAATCAATATAAATCGTTTTATATTCGATTACACATTTAAGAAAATATAAATTAAATATGTGTTTGAGCATACCCTTGAACAGAGTAGGATAGGTGAGATGAGGGTGATGGTGGCTTGACTGTGATGGTGGTGGATGTAGTGGTTATCTCGAACCAAACAACCAAAGTAAACAAACTCACCCATTGCCTCCCTTGTCTTGATGACGGTGATGGCGTGGAGGAGCGATGGTTAGTGGAATGACGGCGAGATAAGGCGGTGAAGTGTGGCGGTGGTGTGAGTCGGTTCTAGAGAGAAGGAGAAGAGATGAATATTGAAATTTTGGGGGAAAAAGGGGCGTGATCTTGAGTGGGAGAATAAAATTTTGGGGAAACAGGTGAGCTCGAAATGTTTAATGAGTTGAGCTCAACCTTATATAAGTTGGACTCGAGTTATTGTTGAGTTCTCGAGCTTGTAAATTGTATAATTTTTTTTATAAATATGTAAGTGTACTAAGTGTAAATACTTATTTATGAATGCATCAAGCTTTTCGAGCTGAATTCGAACTGAATTCAATTCTTAGGTTATATTTCAATTTTAATTTGTGTAAGAAAACACATCTTTACAAATAAATCGAGCTTTTCGAGTCAAGCTCAAGCCGAGTTCAAACTTTCTCGATCCTGGATAACATGATCGGGAGGTCCCTGGATACTTGCTTCTTAGTGTCTGTGACAAACGGTATACACCTACCAAGCCGGTGCAACCCAAGCATGACCAGTAATAATGGCTAATTCGCATGGGTCATGGGTCATGTGCATTAGGTTATCACTGGTCACATTAATTAATGGGTGTTTGAGATTGATCATATGGGTCATATGCATTGGGTTATAGTTTCTTAGAGTGTCATGTTACGACACATCCATGACTGTTGACAATTGGTAATTAACATGGGTCATGGGTAATGTGCATTGGGTTATAGTGGCTTTTAGTGTAATGGAAACCATGCATGACCGGTGATAATGGCTAATTCACATGGGTCATAGGTCATGTGCATTAGGTTATCACTAGTCACATTCATTAATATGGGTATTTGACATCATATGGGTCATATGCATTGGGTTATAGTTGCTTAGAGTGTCATGTTACGACACATCCATGACTGTTGACAATTGGTAATTAACATGGGTAATGGGTCATGTGCATTGGGTTGTAGTAGCTTATAATACGTGTCATGTTATCGATCAATACATTCCTGGTGATCGACAATGGGTAATTAACATGGGTAATGGTCATGTGCATTGGGTTATAGTGGCTTATAGTGTCATGTTATCGACCAATACATTACTGGTGATCGAAAATTGGTAATTAATATGGGTCATGGGTCATGTGCATTGGGTTGTAGTCGCTTATAGTGTAATGGAAACCATGCATGACCGGTGATAATGGCTAATTCACGCGGGCAACTTTTTAAATACAAAATACACTAAAGTGTGCGCTTGGTTCAAACTTGGGAAAGGGAAAGTGTAAGATAATGGTCGGGAAAGGGAAAGGTAAAGAAAATCAACCCCCCCCCCCCCCCCCAATTTATTGGGTAATGATCCATTACCCACTATTGGGTAATGGGTCATTGCATTATGCTTTACCAAGCATATTTTTTCATTACCTTTCCCATTCTTCACCCCTATAACCCCCTACCAAGCATTAGGGGTGTTAAAAAAACCCGAGAAACCGCTCAATCCGAAACCAAAAAAAACCCGAAACCGAAGAAATCGAAACCGAAAAAAACCGAAACTGGAAAAACCGCTTGTCACGGTTCGGTTTCGGTTTTTACTTTTAGATATCCGTGGTTAACCGAACGAACCGTATATAATATAAATAAATTACCCATCCCGCGATGGATAGTTAAAATCTTCCAACTAACCAAACAGAACCACCACGTGAACACCCCTACCAAGCATGCCTTAAAATATAAATGTAGCTTTAATACTTATTAGTTCTAAAACTTTTACTACTTTTTACTTTTAGTTTTTATACTTTTAATAATTTTTAAACTTATAATATATACAAAGAGTATCAAACACACTTCACTTTCAAACTTATAATATACTCCGTATACAAAGTTTATCAAACACACTTCCACATAATCCTCTCTTTCTCTCTCACAGTTATAACTCACTCGGTTACAATTGACCAAGTAAACCTATCTAGGGTTTTGATCATTTATTCTCAGTTTTGTCTTACATTTGTTAGAGACTTGTTACTTTATTTATTAAATTTATGTTGTTTCATTTTTGCGAATAATTAGAGCAAAAGAGATAAGGTGTGTTTGGATTAGCTTATTTTGTGTGGTTATCGGCTTATTGAGTTTTGGAAAAGTTAATAAGCTCACTGTTTGTTGGCTTATTAGCTTATACACTTAAAATAACATAGGCTTATTGGCATCCCCAAATCTAAAGAAGCTGATAAGATCACAAATTAATATAATCCAAATACCCCCTTAGAGCTATTTATTCTTAGGATTAGGTTAATTATCTGTTATAAGAATTGCGTTGCATTTGTATTGATAGAATAAGGAAGAACATGCTGTGTTGTTTTTGCGAATAATTAGAGCAAAACTGATATTAAGGTTTGCTTGGATTAGCTTATTTTATCTTAGGCTTAGGTTGACTATCTGGTATAAGAATTATGTTGCATTTGTTTTGAGAGAATAAGGAAAAAAAGTGGCGGATGTGTGTGCAAATATTTAGACTAAAACATCCAAGTATCAAAGATGGAAGAACTATCAATGATGGATGAACTGACACCACTTTCAAGTATGAACATAAACTTGTTTTGGTGTTGTTCATCCATTGTTGATTCATCTTTGCTCTTTGTCAAATACAGAAACAATTATCAAGTATAATTTGTAGGTTCGATGCTTGAATTTAGTGTCTTCGTATTCCAGCATGTTGGTAGGTTAGAGATTCAAGGCTGAATAATATGTTGTTGTTGGCTAGGGTAGAAAGGATGGTAGTTCATTGCATTGTTAATAGCTCTCTAATGTCGTAGAATCTACATAATTAATACGTATGTTCGTCACATCTAAGGGAGCAATATAAATGATAGTAAGAATCTGTTTTCTAATAACTTAAAGCTCAATAATTAGGGCAGATCTATCTAGCATTGTAGATGGTTCCCTTGCTTAATTTGGAAAATGTCTACTACCGTTTGTGTGGTTGATCTTGATCACAAGCTTTGGCTCTTTCAATAATGTACCTTGATTAAAACTTTTGTCCCGACAATGAAGATACATTCTTGAAAGTGCCAAAGCTAGTGACCAAGCGCACACAAACGTTATTAGACGGCGTCCAAAAAACAAAGCAATGGAACCTTTCTGCAACGTTAGATAGATCTGGCCTGATCATTGAGACGTCTTCAATGCGATAATGATATAGTATGTATTGTTCATGACATGCCACACTCCTTCATTATCGCTTTCAAGATGAGTGATGTTACTTAGACTATATTCTTTACTCAACATTTGTAGATTGTTTGTATCACTCTGTTTGCATTCCATTCTCTTTTATGATCTAAATGAGTCTAGAATTTCAACATACCTTTCCATTCTGAGTTCCCATATAGTTCCTTTTGTTTTTTCAACAATCTAGAAATGCGCCTGGTGCAGGCATTTGTTCAAAGGGAGTTGAAACGACAAAAGGAGCTATAGCGGGAACTCAGAAGGGTTACGTATGTTGGTTTATTGCATTAAATTCTTTTTTATGATCTAAAACCAACCATCCACCAAGTAATGTGGCCATTGGAGTTCCAAAAACAAAGGTTGTTTCAAACACACCCTGAATTGCCACATTGACTGTTTTTGTCCACATTAGTTGACTTTTTTGCCTTGGTCTTTGCACACCTGGCTTTTTGGCCTTGGTACTGCAAATACTATTTTTTCTCATGTTTGCACACATGAAAAAGTAATGTCATGACTACACAATTTCATGCCTGCAAGAAGGGTAAGAAACACTATTTTTTTCTTCATTGTCAATTGACTACTTTTACAGTTTTGAAACACTAACCAAGCATACCTTTTTCTCTATAAAAACCAAACACACCAACTAAGCACCCACAACCCCATTCTACCTACTGAAACAATGAGTTCCAAGAACAAAGGTTGTTTCAAAACACACCCTGAATTGCAACATTATCTTTTATTTCATTTACACTATATATTTTTTTTAATTTTAATATATGTTTTATTTTTTTTGCAGAAATCATTAACATTGACAGCTGTAAATCAAGTGACTCAAGTTCATTTCACATATCAAGCAGTTCTAAAGGTCCTCCAAATACATGGGCAGACTACTTTCCAAAGGGATATTCTGGATCAGGCTTAAGAGCTTTTTGATGAGAGGGTTCCGGTGCTAGGCTTGCCCAATGCTAAGACTTGTGAAGACAAGGGTATAAAACCATGAGAACCAAAAATGCCCAAAGTTTGTTCAAAAGGGAAGGGTAAAAAGAAAATGTACTAGTTGAGTTAGGAAGTAATTTGAATAAACATGTGTAATCCTTTTATACTACTTTATTTGACTTTATGAATAAATATGTTGTAATCCTTTTGTACTACTTTATTTGATTTTATGAATAAACATGTTGGCATTGCTCAATTTTCTCATTAATTGTTACAATATTTTGATTGTTGTGTTCATTAAGAAGAACTTGGGATATATTTCGTATTATGTTAATCAAAAGTTTCTGCTGCTAAGAAAACGTTACTGCAGCTGAGTTTGTACTGTTAGATTATTTAAGCATAGTCACAATCATAGAGTCATATTTAGTTGTATGGCTTAAATGCCCCATCATAAAACTGTGTAACCCCTAGGAACTATGTTACTTGACTTTCTAAAGTCAATTTTCAACTTTAATGAAGTAACAATTTTCAACTTTAGTTAATGTTGCTCAGCTGTAGTTAGTGATGCTCATGAAAGTGAATGAAAAATATGAAGGGTGTTTACTGCTGCTAGTACATAGTTAATACGGCTAGTACACAGTCTATGCTGCTAGAAGTTATAGTATTTTATAATCTAAAATCCTTTAAAAGAGTATTCGCAAGTACGACTTAAACAGTTAATACAACGACAACAACAACATAAATCCTTTAAAAGAGTATTTGCAGTAAAACAAAAGTTTTAATATGATATGTGCTTCACTTTGATTTTCTTACAACATAAACAATTGCTGATATGGGCATTCACAAGATCAACACTACAAACACCTTATCTTCTTTCCTTCCTATCATACATTGCTCTTTCATACTGATCATTAATTCTTTGAATGAGATCTCTAACTACCTCTGTTTTTTCTTCACATATGATCTTTGTAGATATCATCACAACAAGTAATCCAGGAGTCAAAGGATATTGATAAAAGATGTTAGTGTTTGTGATTAGAGAGAAATTATGTGTGCGTGAAATTGAATTATCGATTTAATTGGGG
This sequence comes from Artemisia argyi, assembly GCA_030686995.1. NCBI lineage: Eukaryota > Viridiplantae > Streptophyta > Magnoliopsida > Asterales > Asteraceae > Artemisia > Artemisia argyi. Next base: position 28,009,002 of record CM060692.1, on the reverse strand, counting down.
ATTTAAACCTTTAGTATGACCATATATGACATTTGGTCATACTCTTCAAGTGTTTGACATATATTTGTCACTTTTAAATGCATATCGTGACTAATGCTTCAAACTTACTTTTCAGTTGTCACACATTTTAAATTCATATGTGGCTAAATATTCAGCAAAGAATAGCAGTCACGTTTAAATAATGTGTGACAAACTTGACTATATAATTTAGCCAAAATCTATTTTGGTCACACTATTCAATTGTGTGACATATATTTGTCACATATGTATATCTATAGTGTGACTAACGTTTAAAGCTGATTTGTATCTGTCACACGTCCCGAATTAAAAGTGACTAAATAATCGAAAACTATTTACCAGTTACCCTCTAGTCACATAAATACACAAATGTGTGACATATATTTTCCGAAATGGTCACACAAGTCGGATCAAGTGTGGCTGTTTATTTTATTCTCGTACACTTAGTTACGTAAATATGTTACAGTGTGACAGTTCAAAATCGAGCATGTGTGACGAAAGGCCAGATCTGTACTAGTGTTAGGTCTTCTCTAATTATATAATTAATTAACCGGCCTATTTATTAAATTAATCATATCATACATTTAATTACTAAACCCTAATTAATTATTATTCATATATCGCACAATTAGCATGTAATCATAAACACGTAACAATTACTACATTCATATCAATTGATCCATGATAAAACATGCATGTTTTCATCATGGATCCACATAACACTTATTATATATCATATAATCAAGTTCCCAAGATACGCATTATTTTAATGGCATATAACAAATATCCATTAATTAATCACATAAAAATTGCATACAACCTTGGGTTTCTACAATTTTTACGAACCATAATTTTTTTTTATATTAAAATCCAAATTGACATGATAAAAAAAATTAGGGTTTCGCAATTAAAAACCCTAGAAAGCTTCTAGCATGCAACAATCAATTAAAGATTCAACTTTTATGTGTTTCGGTAATTAATTACACAGTATTAACTGCTTTTGATGCCACTGTTGGAATTTATATATCATGACAAGCATATATTAAACATAAAACATCAAAAACATGCAACGGAAGCTAAGAATCATAATACTTGTAATTAGTTAAGCGAAATATAAAGAAATGCGTACCTTTTAGCAATACAAGCAAACAACGATCAAATCAAGTTATAAACCCTAATTAGGGTTTATGTATGAATCGACTAATAAATAGTCGAATAGGTCAAATCAACAAAAATCCAAAGTAGGATTTCTCTATGATCTTGTACACATGTATTACTAATGATTCGGTGTGAAAAGCTAGGTTCTTGAATCACAAAAACAACCAAAACACTTTTGTTGAGCAAAGAAAATCGATTCCCTAAGGGTTTAGGGAGGGACGATCGGCCATGCATAAGAGGGAGAGAAGAAGAAGAAGTTAAGGTTGTTTTGGTGAACCAAGATTAACAAATAATGAATACAATCCTTTGTATTTAAAGTTTGTTAACTTTGAGTCCAAGTTTGAGAGGGGTTGGGTATCCCTTCACCCCAAACGATCGGCCCTTATGAAAATAAGTGGTTCCATATCCTTCTTGACTTTTATTTACATCTCTAGTCCATTAAGTTAACATTTAACGACCGTTAGTCAATTACCGTTAAGTACTAACATCCATTAGTCGTTATCTGTGAGAGGTTCTCCATGTGTATCATTGAGTTTCTCAATAAGATCGATAGGAAAATGTGAGGGTTTCAAATCCAAGACCTCTACACTTTGAAGAAGTTCAAGAGCATATTTCCTTTTGGTCATTGTGATGCCTTTGTGTTTCCTGAGAAACTCAATGCCTAGATAGTAGTTTAGGCTGCCCAAGTCTTTGATACCGAAAGCTAAATCCAAAAGGTTTTCGAAAAATTTTTGAATTTTTTCCGTCACATGTGAAAAAATATTTCCAAATTTTTTTTTCGAATTTTTTGTTTTCAATTTTTTTTCGTCACATGTGAAAAAATTTTCAATTTTCGAAACTTTTTTTGTGATTTTTTTTTCGAATTTTTTGTTTTTGAATTTTTTTGATTTTTTTTTTTTTTTTTTTTTTTGAAATTTTTTTAAAAATTAGTTAACTAATATTAACCATTAGATCAAGGCTAAAGAAGGATAAAATAGGTAGCTAAAATTAGTTCTTACCTTCTCATCTAATTAAGAGTTCTCATTTGTGTGTGTATATATATATATATATATATATATATATATATATATATATATATAATAATAATAATAATAATAATATAAGTGAAATTGTATAGATACTCAAAATTTTAATAAAGCCTTACATACAAACATGCACATCTCCTATGTGTTGTAGTAATTAGAAGGTGTTTGATTTCGACTTAATTGACTTAATCTGAAAAATACTGAATTTATTAAGTAATATGACTTAATAGAAAATTTTAATAAACAACTATACTAGTCAATAGCATTCGAATAGAATTCACAACTGCTAAAACTTCCAATCTTTCATCTTTGTCCTCTATTCAGCTTTACACCGCTTCTCCTCTCCACATTAGTCCACTATATAAAGTGAAGGTAAATCTTATCTCTCAATATATATGTTTTGCTAAAATGTGTAGGGGACATACAAGTGAGAAATCTAATTTTTGGATAAAAAAAAAACTAATCTTAGCCACTTATTTTATTATTTTTTTAGTTTTGATCTAATGGCTAATATTAGTTAACTAATTTTTTAAAAATTTCCAAACAAATTTAAAAAAAAAAAAATTAAAAAAATTAAAAAAAAAATTTTCACATGTGACGAAAAAATAATTTCCCATGCGAGGAAAAAAAAATTTCAAAAGCAAAAAATTTGAAAAACAAAAAATTTCGTAAAAAAAAAAAATTCGGAAAAAAAATATTTCGAAAATTTTTAATTTTCGCATGTGAATTTTTTTTTCACATGTGAAAATTGAAAATTTTCGCATTTCACATGTGAAATTTTTTTTCATTTTTTTCACATGTGAATTTTTTTTTCACATGTCACGAAAAACAATTTCGAAAAAAAAAAGTTTTCGGAAATTTTATTTTCACATGTGACGAAAAAAAATCGAAATTAAAAAAATTTTGAAATTTTTCGAATTTTTTTTTGAAGTTTTCAAAAAAATTGGTTAACTAATATTAGGCATTAGATCAAAGCTAAAGAAAGATAAAATGAGTGGCTAGGATCCCTTCTCACAAAAATATGACTTATCATTTGAACGCTTGACAAAATGTGTATGCGCTAATCTGATAAATAAACATATATGCTCTTATAGTTACGAGGCTTTATATAAACATTTGATCCTAAGTCGCTTTATATAAGCTAATTTGAAATAGAGGGTTTTAAATGTGCGTGGAGCATACAAGACTAGAGATGGCTTTAAATTTAATTGTGTGGAGCATACATAGCTATGTGTTTTCATTCAAATGCTATTATGGATTAAGAAAATTCATAATTTCGATTGTGAACCTTCAATTATTCACATCTAATTTCCGAGTGGACTCAAAAGTCCGAATTGAATTGGAAAATGGACAGGACAGTTGAACATAAACATTAGAAAACAAGGAGTCAAAAAGAAGAATTAAATTATAAACAACTTTATATACGAGACAGCTAAAACCGGTGGCACAACCAAATATAAAACTATTAAGTAACCTAAACCATTTATCTCGATGCCAACAACTGATTAGCTCTGATCTGTTTGATGTCAAATTTGTTGGTTAAAAGAGGAAAGGTTATAAGTTGGGTAGAGATTGAAGAGCAAACAGAGGACAATATTTTATTTCAGTACTTGCTAAAACACGTACATAAACATGGCCTCTTACATAGGCTTACAACTAAGATAAAAAAACGTAAATGAAAGTCGGAAACATAAAGCAAATTATTGCAAACATTACTTCCTAATTCTTAACTGATAAACTCATGAAAGACATAATAAAAGATAGTAACTACTGCCGTCTATAACAATAGTAGCTCTTATGGGCTAATTTTAGAGCACCATTACTCAATACATTTTTTTTTTGAAAATTGACTTTCATTTGGGAAATCCAAGTCCAATTTGAAACCCGATGGGGGGAAAACCTTCAACTTAAGCCGCCTGAAGGCACGACACTTAAATTGAAGTAAACCATGCCTTCTCCAGATTCAAACCCTTGTGGGTTGAAACCTTCATTGAAGGACTTTGAAATCGTACCGACAGGGCAGTGGTCCACAAGGGAGGACTTCCCGGTTTGGTCACCCAAACCGGTACTACTCTCCACTAGGCACGCTTAACTGAATAAGACATGCTCAGTGGACCACAAACCCATTCTGAATAAGACTCTCCACTAGGCACCATTAATCAAGATTAAATAGTAAACATACCTTTGTGATTCTAGCCCAAACAAGAATCAAATTGCAATCTTCAAATCAAGAACCCTAATTAGGGTTTATGTGGATTATAAGAATTACCCCTTAACTCTTTTGTAATTCAATCCAAGAATCAAACAATAATGTGTTTGAATCGCGTTCTTGTACACACGTACTACTTCAAGAAAAAGTTTATGCAAGTAAATTAAACACAAAACTTATTTGATCAATAAAAATCGAATCCTTTAAGGGATTGTTTTGATGGATCGACTTTGGGACAAAGAAAATGAGAGAAAACACCAAGATGTGTGTGTACAAGTTATCCGAAAACAATACACCTTGGGTTTGTTTATATACTATTGAATACTTGGAGCTCAAGGCACAAAGGAGGTGTGTTTACCCCCTTGGCCGATCGGGTTAGAGTCCCCCAAGGGATTCCGGAACCTTCCCTTGTTTCCAAATATTCATTAGTATTTCTTTCCTAATATTCGTCTGACGGTCGTTAATCATTCTCCGTTAAATACTAACGGTCGTTACTAGTTTTGTGTTTATTAATAATTACGTATAACATTTATAAATAATTATTTCTTTTCCTCTTCATACGTATTGTGTGCAATCCCGTGATCTCGAGTTCGATCCTAACACACGACTATTATTATAATGTCTATAAAACCAACAGCTCCCACTTAGACATATCATAATAGTGTGATCACATCGGTTAGCGTCTTGCAACATGCCGATGCCTCTAGTACAACTCGAGTAAGGCTCCTGGAAAACCTTTTAATGATTTCTCATTATTATTATCCCTTTGTTACTAATACCATGTTAATAAGGATATGGATCTAGGTCATTCCTTAATTAACCATTATGTTTCTCGTTGTTTGAAATTGACAAGATTACCAAATCTTTTGAACCTTTCAGGAAAGACCTTGGTCGTGGCCACGCAAACACCTTGAAAACCCTACGAGGGGCCCAACAGTATTAAACTCCAAAAATTAATTTGAAGGAACAAATTCTTTATTGATTACAAGCAAAACACACAAACTTTGTAACACTTCCGAAAACAACCCTTATGACTACCAGTTACGTATAGCGTTAAGTTGTTCCACAAAAATGTACTACATTCATGACCGTTATCTTGTATCTCAAGTCTAAGGATAACTTCTTATGATTTACTTAATGACAAGATCCATAAAGTAACATCATATAGTCGGGATAAGTCCTATATTCAGTATTATCGAATATCGTCTGAAATGGCATGACTACACATCAATATACTCTAAGTATATTATACCAACATTCAGATTTGTCTTAATTTAATAATATTCCCATATTATTAACTGACAACGGACAATTTAGAATAACTCTTATTCATGGATTTAAACATGCAAAAATAGGACAAGAATAATTAACAATAGAAATAAACATACCAACATACTTTATTTCATTAAAATAATAATTGTTTACAATATCCTTTATCCAAATACTAATCACAGTTATGCATGAAACTACTAGCTAATTTAAGTCCAATTCCATTGGCTAATTCATTAAGCTTTTCTTTCACCAAAGCCTTAGTGAATAGATCAGCTAAGTTATCATCTGTGTGAACTTTCAGCAGATTTATTTCACATTCGTTAACCTTTTCACGAACAAAGTCATACTTCCGTAGAAAATGTCTGGTGCCTCTCATGACTCCAGGTTCATTGGCAAATATGATTGCAGCAGAATTGTCACAATACATATTAATAGGTAATTCAATTGAAGGCATAACACCAAGCCCTGAAACGAACTTCCTAATCCAAACAGCCTCCATAGCAGCTTCTGAAGCAGCAATGTATTCAGCTTCTGTTGCAGACATCGCAATTGTACTCTGCTTCTTGCTCCTCCAGTCTACTGCTCCTCCATTGATAACAAAGACATAACCCGTCTGAGACTTCGAATCATCTTTATTACTTTGAAAGGACGCATCGCAGAAACATGTAACACAAAGTTCTGCAGCTGGTTCTCCACCATATACCAAAAACATATCTTTTGTATTTCTCAAATACTTAAGAATATGCTTAACAGCAATCCAATGTTTTTCACCTGGATTCTGTTGAAATTGACCGGTGATATTTTGAGCAAACGCCACATCTGGCCTTGTGCATTTTACCGCATACATAATAGATCCTACAACTAAAGCATAAGGAACTTTACTCATGCGAGCCACCTCATCAGGTGTTGAAGCACAAAACTCATCACATAAGCCATGTTTTACTTCCATCGGCAAATATCCTTTCTTGGAATTTATTGAATCTTTTCAATATTTTGTCAATGTAAGCACTTTGACTTAATCCAATTAACCGCCTTGATCTATCTCTATAGATTTTGATTCCCAGAATGTATGCAGCTTCTCCTAAATCTTTCATAGAAAAGCACTTCCCAAGATATGCCTTAACCTTTTGCAAACTTGGAATGTTTTTTCCCATGATCAATATGTCATCAACATATAAAATTAGGAAAATTACATTATCACTCCCACAAGCTTTCTGATACACACATGGCTCATCAAGATTATGAGTAAATCTAAACTTTTTGATTTCAGTATCAAATCTCTTGTTCCATTGTCGTGATGCTTGCTTCAATCCATAAATGGATCTTTGAAGTTTGCATACACGATTTGGAAACTTTGGATTTTCAAACCCTTCTGGTTGTGCCATTTAGATGTCTTCATCTAGATGACCATTTAAGAAAGCGGTTTTCACATCCATTTGCCATATCTCATAGTCATAGTACGCTGCTATAGCTATGAGAATCCTTATAGCTCTTATGTCTGCTACAGGAGAAAAAGTCTCCTCGTAATCAATTCCAAAAGTTTGAGTAAAACCTTTAGCAACTAGACGAGCCTTATAAGTGTGTGCATTTCCATCCATGTCAGTCTTAATCTTGTAGAGCCATTTACTCCCGACTACCTTGGCACCAGGAGGAAGGTCTACTTCTTCCCAGACTTCATTATCATGCATGGATTGTATTTCCCCATTCATAGCAGCTTTCCATTTTTCTTTTTCAGGACTATTAATGGCAACTCTATAACTAGTAGGTTCATTAAGATCCCTTATTAAATTCTCATCAACCTCTACATTAAGACATAGACGGTCAGGAGCTTTCACAGATCTAGAAGATCTGCGAATGGGAACTACATCAACTTCCGGTGGAGGACCTAGACTTTCAGGTTCTACAGGAAGTGTGCTAGTGTTTTCCGAAGGTAATGCATTATCTAGATCATATTCTAGATCATATACTCTCCCACTGACTTCTTGAGATACAAAATCACTTTCAAGAAAGTCACCATACCTAGCAACAAACACTTTGTTCTCAGGTGGGTAGTAAAAGTAGTAACCCATTGTTTTCTTTGGGTATCCTACAAAAATGCACTTTATAGATCTTTGTTGGAGTTTATCTTGTGAGTCACGTTTAACATACGCCTCACAACCCCATACCTTTAAATAAGACAAGTTCGGAGCTTTTCCAGTCCACATCTCATATGGTGTCTTATCAACCTTCTTTGTGGGAACCATGTTCAAAATACGAACAGCTGATTCAAGAGCATAATCCCAAAAAGACAAAGGAAGATTAGTAAGATTATACATTGATCGAACCATGTCCAACAATGTACGATTCCTTCTCTCAGATACACCATTTTGTTGTGGAGTATATGGAGATGTGAGATTCTGGACAATTCCATTCTCAGTTAAGAAATCTTTAAAATCTTGACTAAGGTATTCACCACCTCGATCAGAACGAAGAGCTTTAATCTTCTTTCCTAATTACAATTCTACTTCTGCTTTGAAAACTTTAAATGTTTCAAACACCTCATGTTTATGTTTAAGTAAATAAACATAACCATAACGGCTAAAATCATCTGTAAAAGTTAAGAAGTAAACATCACCTCTCCTTGACACATGTCTAAGTGGTCCACATACATCAGTATGTATCAAACCAAGTAGATCTGAAGCTCTTTCCATAAACAAGGTGGTTCTACAATTCCGGGTAAAGGAGGGTTTACTAAACCTGTTGTGGGTAAGAAGTTTCAGTATCAACCCAAACAGACTCCTCCTGAACCCAAGAATGTTGGTGGCAATAAGAAGAAGACTCCTGATGTGGCTAGTTCTAGTGGTACAACGATCTCTACATCTAACCAGTTTGATGCTCTTAATATGGATGATACGGATACGTTTGGTATTCCTACTGATGACACCAACATGGATGTGGATGCTGGTTGTACAATGGAAGTTAATGCGGATGCGTTGGTTAAGACTGGTACTACATCACAAGAACCCCTTGTGAGTGATTTAATGGGAACTAAGGAAGGTGGTTCTACTCCTATAGTTGAGAAAATTAGTAAGCTTGAAAAGCTACTTATCGATGGGAAAGCTACCCTTTTGCATGATAAAGGTGTTCCTATTCCGTCTGCATCTGCCAATAAGAGGGCTAACCCATTCTCTAAGGTGGGTGATATTGTGGTTACTGATAGTGATGAGGAGGAGGTTCTTAACACGTTCGACAAATCAGCAAATCTTTTTGGTGGAGGTCATGAGCGTGAAGATGAGTTGGATGACTATGATGATTACTCGAAGCAAATTTATGATCTTCCAGGGGAATTGGATGCTCTTAACGCCATTTATGGCTTTAATCTCCAAGGTCGTAGGAAGTAGGTTATATTTTTGTCCGAGTCTTTAAATGGTTTGTTTTCTTGTCTAGAAAATTGGAAGTATCTTGTTATGTAAGCCTTTCGCCTATGTAACGGGCTGAGATATGAGAATCACTCATATCCGTTGTACTTAAATGTTTTTGGAGTAATATATTTACCGGGTCGTTGACCTTTTACCAAAAAAAAAAAAAAAAAAAGCTCTTTCCATATTGTTATGAAAAGGTTTCTTCGTCATCTTCCCAGAAATACAAGACTCACACTTATCAAATGACTCATCATTGATATTCTTCAAAAGCCATTCTCTTTGCAGCTTTTGCATGCGAGTCTTGCCTATATGGGCAAGTCTACAGTGCCAAAGGTAAGAAGAATTCAAGTCATACTTCATTCTCTTACTAATGCTGTACATCGAATTATTTTTATTGTTGTTGGACATACAATCATTCATATCAATTTCAAACACACCATTCACAGCAACAACATTAAAATAAAATACACCATTTAAAGAAACAGAAAATTTATTGCCATCAATAGTATGAGTAAAACCAAGATCCAACAAATATGAAAAGGAAACAACACCTCTAATTATAGAAGGTGCATAATGATAATTGTTTAAAACAAGTACTAAACCCGAAGGTAAAACTAAATTAAACACTCCTATGGCTTCAACTGCTGCTTGTGCTCCATTGCCCACATGCAGAAATTGCTCCCCATAAGCTAGTCTCCTTTCCTCTCTAAACCCCTGAAGTGTATTACAAATATTAATACCACATCCAGTATCATATACCCAGGAATTTAATTTATGAGATAAAGTAAATAATTCAATGACAAATAAGTTACCTGAAGTACTGGCGCCCATGTGCCCAGTCTTCTTAACCTTATTGTTTCGCAAGTTATCGAGATAAAGAGGACAATTCCTCTTCCAGTGACCCATCACCTTGCAGTAATGGCATCCTTGATCCTTCTTTGGATTATTCTTCATAGGAGGGTTCTTCTTAGGTTGAGGTAGTTGATAAGCCATAACTTGCTTATTCTTATCAGCCTTCTTCTTTCCTTTACCCTTCTTCTTGTTCGCATTTGGCTTGTTAATTATACCCCCTTGAATAGCAAGTACTTGGGGTGTAGGAGCCTTTTGTGGTAAACCTTTCTCATAATCAATGAGCAGTGCGTGCAATTCACTTACTGTCTTCCCCACGCAATGCATATTGAAGTTCCTCACAAAACCACTAAATTCCTTGTTAAGGGATCTATTGATTAAGTTCACAGCCATATCATTGTCATAGGGTTTCTTAAGTATTTGTAGTTGATCCATGTAACTTTTCATTTTCAATACATGAGCATTCACAGATTCACCATCACCCTACTTACAACCATGTAGAGCCTCCATCAAATCGTAAATCTCTACATTTGATGGTTTCTCATATAGTTTCTTGAGTTCATCAATCATGTTCATGGGGAAATACTCTTCAAACTGCCTTTGAAGAGCTGGTGACATTGCCCCTAACATCATTGCGGCCACATCAATATGTTCCTTACAAGCAATATTCCATTCAGCCTTGGCAGCCTCAGTAGCTTCTGGACCTTCAGGTTCAGCAGGACAAGGCGTTTTCAAGATTTCAAGTTGACCAGTCACTCGCAGGACAATCCTGAGTGCATGAAACCAATCATTGAAATTTTCTGAGCCAGTCAATTTTTCTCGTTCAAAGTAAGTTTTGAACACAGAACGAAAGTTGGTGTTATCAGTTTGAGCCATTTCTACAGATAAAGAAAGTTAAAAACATTAGTATTTTTTGATAATACAATTTTTCAAGAAAATTAAAATACCCAAGGAAATCATATCCATAGAATAATCTTGAAAGCTAGGATCCTCCATAAACATAGTTTCATCACATCAGTTGATCTGCTAGTAATGAAAGTATAATATGAGGTAACTTGTCGTACAATAATTGGCATAACATTTGTCCAATTCCTAGATTTATGGGATTTACAATCACAAAACATTTGTATTGTAAGCATGTTTAATCCCCATCTTAATGCCTTGAGTCCAAGATCTCACTTACTACTCAATTTAAGTCGTCTAACTTAAAAACTGTAAACTCACAAATCCATCACATCAGTTGATCTGCTAACAATTAATTTATGAAATTTACCTCTCCATTGCAATCTCGCCAAGTTCTCACATGACGTAAATTACAACTTCAAGTGTTCTTAATTAGATGGCATTTGACTTAATTTTATAAGGGTATTAATTTTGACGTGATCAAAATAATGTATGAAGAAGCATGCATACAACTTCATAACATTGGTTTTACAAAACATTTTTATTACCAATTTGCTAAGAGTAAAATAACAAAGTTTTGATTGAGGTATCGGGTCCACCAATTAAAGAATTACCAACAATTATCGTCCACTATATCGTACTTTTGCATAAGCCCTAAGGCTTAGTGTTTCGGATAATCATTATGGAATTGTGGTGAATTCACCCTTAAGATGACAGTGTACGTAATATAGTGATATAGGTAAGTCTAGGGTCGGCAACCAGGCAGTTGTAGAGAACCAGTAGGTGCATGAGCTTTAAAAACCCCTATCTACAAGTACATTGGATGACAACCTTCGGTCCGCCTTTCGCACACTATTTACAAAAACATCAATCAACCAATCCTTTGAGATTTACTCTTAAAACCAAAACAATTTCGCCATTTATTTAGTCCGTATTATTTTTCTATTCAAAAAATTACCCTTTTCGTTTATAAACATGTCTAACATAATAATAAACAAAAACAAGTAATATAAAATAAAAAATATAACAACTAAATAAACAAATATACATAATCATAACAATTAAATATGTATAAAATATGTAGCCACATGCAAATCTTATTCAACAGTCTTATTAATAATCAAATCTAGGTGTAAAACGTATTTATTCAATTAAGGCTTTCTTCTTCTAGAAAAAAGAGCCACATACATCGATGAATCGATTGCGTAAGCCAAAACTAAATAAATACCACATAGCACATAATTGATTACTTAATATTCGAGTCTTCCCCAATTCGACATCTATTAATAAATTTACATGTTTCGATATAACTTAACCATTAATTTATATATACAATTTAAACCATTTAAATTTTCACACAATTTAAAATCCATGCAAATATGCACTTTTTCATGGATTAAGCTTAACAATTAACATATTGCACCAAGATCGTTTACTAAAACGCATAACAAATTACATGACATCCTAGGGTTACCCAAAAAAAAATTAGGGTTAGGAATCTTAAAAAAAACCCTAAAAACATGTAACTAAACGAATCAAGATCCAATTTTTATGCGTTTCGATAATTAATTACACATTATAACGGCTCTAGATGCCATTGTTGGAATTATGATATCATGACAATCATGTAAAATAAACCAAACACATCAAGTGAGCATAGCGGAAGCAATTATAACAAGATCATATAACATGTAATTAATTAATCAAGATTAAATAGTAAACATACCTTTGTGATTCTAGCCCGAACAAGAATCAAATTGCAATCTTCAAATCAAGAACCCTAATTAGGGTTTATGTGGATTATAAGAATTACCCCTTATCTCTTTTGTAATTCAATCCAAGAATCAAACAATAATGTCTTTGAATCACGTTCTTGTACACACGTACTACTTCAAGAAAAAGTTTATGCAAGTAAATTAAACACAAAACTTATTTGATCAATAAAAATCGAATCCCTTAAGGGATTGTTTTGATGGATCGACTTTGGGACAAAGAAAAGGAGAGAAAACACCAAGATGTGTGTGTACAAGTTATCCGAAAACAATACACCTTGGGTTTGTTTATATACTATTGAATACTTGGAGCTCAAGGCACAAAGGAGCCCCCTTGGCCGATCGGTTTGGAGTCCCCAAAGGGATTCCAGAACCTTCCCTTGTTTCCAAATATTCATTAGTATTTCTTTCCTAATATTCATCTAATGGTCGTTAGTCATTCTCCTTAAATACTAACGGTCGTTACTAGTTTTGTGTTTATTAATAATTACGTATAACATTTATAAATATTTATTTCTTTTCCTCTTCATACGTATTGTGTGCAATCCCGTGATCTCGAGTTCGATCCTAACACACGACTATTATTATAATGTCTATAAAACCAACAAGTAGTTAAGTACACCTATTATACTTCGATAAAGACTTGGATTAACAGCTTCTGTACCATCTTCTATTGGAATTGTAATATCATGACAGTCATATAAAATAAACCAAACAAATCAAGAGAGTATATGCGGAAGCTTTATAAGAAGATCATATAACATGTAATTAATTAATCAATAATAAATAGTAAACATACGTTTGTGATTCTATCCCGAACAAGAATCAATATGCAATCTTCAACTTATGAACCCTAATTAGGGTTTATGTGGATTATAAGAATTACCCCTTACCTCTTTTGTAATTCAATCCAAGATACAATCAATAGTGTGATTGTATCACGTTCTTGTACACATGTACTAATACCAAGTAAATATTTATGCAAGTAAATAATAACAAAACACTTTTTAGAAGATCAAAATCGAATCCCTAAGGGTTTAGGGATGTTTGGTCGATTATTGAATAAGAAAAGAACAAGAGAAAAGCTTTAGGTATTGTGTGTGCAAAGAGATACCCAAAACCTGAAGAATGCCTTTGTATTTATAGTGTAACAAATCTTGGAGCTCAAGTAATGTTTGGGTTGGGCTTCCCCTCCTTCAAACCGATCGGCCACACCCTTAATGGGTGTTCCAGAACCTTCTTGACATCCAATTATTTACAAAAAAAAAAAAAAAAAAAAAAAAAAAAAATTCCTTATATTCGTCTAACGGTCGTTAGTCATTCTCCGTTAAATACTAACGGTCGTTACATGTTTTGTTTATTTAATAATTATTCTTAACATTTATAAATAATTATTATTCATTTACTCTTCATACGTAAAGTGTGCAATCCCGTGATCTCGAGTTCGATCCTAACATACGACTACTAAAAAAATGTCCATAATCTAATAGCTCCCACTTGGACATATTTTAATAGTGTAATCACACCGGTTAGCGTCTTGCAACACGCCGATGCCTCTAGTACGATTTCGAGTAAGGCTCCTGGAAAAACCTTTTAATGATTTCTCATTATTATTATCCTTTTGTTTCTAATACCATGTTAATAAGGATATGGATTAAATTCATTCCTTAATTAACCATTCTGTTTCTCGTTGTTTGTGATTGATCAAGATTACCAAATCTTCTGAACATATTCAGGGGAGATCTTGGGTGTGGCCACACATACATCTTACCAACCCTACGAGGGGCCCAGCAGTATTAAACTCCAAAAATAAATTTGAAGGAACAAATTCTATCTTGACCATAAGCAAAACCCACAAACTTTGTAACACTTTCGAAAACAACCCTTATGACTACCAGTTACGTATAGCGTTAAGTTGCTCTACAAAAATGTACTACATTCATGACACTTATCTTGCATCTCAAGTCTGAGGATAACTTCTCATGATTTACTTAATAACAAAATCAATAAAGTAACATCATGTAGTTGGGATAAGTCCTATATTCGGTATCATTGAATATCATCTGAAATGGCATGACTACGCATCAATATACTTTATGTATATTATACCAACCTTCAGATTTGTCTTAATTTAACAATATTCTCATATTATTAACTGACAACGGACAATTTAGAATAACATTTATTCATGGATTAAACATACAAATATAGGATACAATATATAATAAATTAAACATACCATGTATTTAAATTTATTATAATAATTGTTTAACATCCCTTATCCAGATACTAAATAGATCAATGCATGATAACTATTGTTGATGAATTATATCTCAAGTAATGACATTCATACTTGTTGACAAAACATAAATCATCCAATTTTTATCTATTGGAATTTTAAGAATATTTATTTCAAGAATTCAACTATTGAAGTTCTTATATGTGCATACTCAACTATTTTGATAATGCCATACAATATTTCATAAATGTGTGACATCCTTAACCACCAATTTATGATAATCAAACTTCCAAAAATTTTAAAGTTTGAAGTATTCTTATTCTCTTAATGTATAATGCAACTATGCTTTTAATAAGCATAACTAGTAACAGCCAAGGATGAAATCCTTACCATAACTAGTATTGAGTGTCATCTCAATTTCATTAGCATTATTGTGTGCAAACAACAATATGTTTTTAAAACCTTCCTGTAAACATTAATATCTTTTATGCAATGTTTGATGCCTTTCAAACTTTCAAGTTTTTTAGCTATGACAATTTTCATAACAATTGAAAAATTGTTCATCTATAGAATTTGGAAGCTGTTCCAGACTTAGGATGTGATTCTATAATCAAACATATTCTTTTTAGAATATTACACAAGTTATCTAATAACTTTTAATTAGATATTTATATTGTCAAATCATCTTGTAATCAAGCATGATACAACAAAACATGATGTTCATGAAAAATCTTTGAGTCATACTTAGATTTTATTCATGTCATTCATATCCATTTAGGCTTTCTAAATGATATATCATGTTATATTAGATTCATTTACCGCTCATGTTTCAACAATAAACATTCATTCCAAGATTATATGTCTTATTTTCTAAATCTTACAAGTAAAGTTTCATTCCATTCTAAGACTTAACATTTACTTACATGGAATGTTACCTTTTATATGTTCTACAACATATATGATTTAAAAAATTAAACATAATACTCCCACTAGCTTTTAGGAATACTTAGAAATTATCTTATTTCAATTATAAATCAAAACATGAATTTAATAATTAAACATAAGAGTAATCTTCTAGATGCATGCATTTATCCATCCATGGATTATTGCACTTTGTACACTTCCAAAGATTTATTTAAATTCATAAACTCCTTTTAATTACTTATCGTCCTCGCTTAAGTAATTACTCAAGAAAGAGTTTTGATATTCTATTATCAATTTCATAAATATGACAATCATAATCTTTATATATATATTTAATGTATTTAGAAAAGAATATTCAATCACAATTAATTGCTTAAGTGTGATTAATAATATTGTCAAAAAAACATACATTAAATACGTGTACAATATTGTCCATATGATTTCTATACAAAGATTTAAACCACAAGGGTTACCATATCTTTAAAGAAACTCATCTTCATTTTCTAGTCTAACTATTAAGATAAACCACATTTCTATAATTGATTATCTTTATGGACAGCATCTTAATCATTCATAGCATGTGTACTTTACTCAATTTCATAATTGGTAATGTAGCATGATGATTATCAGGTTTACAATAATCCTGTAAATCATAACCCTCGGCATATTCATCAAATATCTGAGATATATTTCTATTCTATGAATGATAATTCCATCATCTTGATATTTAACATTTAAATGTCAAACTTTATTATCATCTTGAGATTTAACATCCAAATGTCAAACTTCATCATGATATTTACTAGTGTATTTTAGAAGATTATGTATCTTGTAATTTTATCTTTTAAAGATCAAAACTCCCACTTGCTTTTAGTAATTTAAAGACTATCTTTAAATACTTAGCAAATAAAGAAACAATACAATGTTCTCTTTTGGGATATTACAAATACTTATTGATAGTTCCTAACTTTACTTTTGTTAATAACCTCTTCATAAGCAGTTAAACAAATTTAGAACTTCAATTTAAGACTTAATGTAATTCATCACATTCTATCATATGATGATGTCTTATTAATCTTCTAGGTTGGAGTTTTGTTAAATATGTCCAAGTCATACTCAACATTCTAACCTTGATTTCTTTTGGAAGAAAAGAAGTCATAGTTATCTTTAATCAAACAATATAACAAGAGTTTGATTTTTCTAACTGAACATACCATAAACATTTGGTATTTCATTAGTATTAATATTGTAAGACAATCTAATAATATATAAAGATAATCATATTCGTTTTGACTTGTCTATTTACCAACTAATTCATTTTAATGGTATAATAATTTTCAAGCCAATTACATGCTTTATAACACAAGTACTTTTTACAAAGTCATTTCATGTCCATGTCTTTACAACATAAACTGTTATAACCCCACTATACGTTATAAGTCATTCAACAATTTAATGACTTCATGTTTATGTCTTAATTAAAAAACATAACAAAATAACGTCTTACTTTATTATAAGTCTTGTAACAATTAAAAGACTTTATGTTTATATCTTTACAATGAAACATAAACATGTTTAACTAAAGTAATTATGAACACCATCTTTTGATTTCAATAGTAATTTCAAGTTAATTTATTACTTCACAATAATGTAAATACCATTATTTCTTCATTTATTTATGTCATTCCAAGAACACATAAATATTCAGATTGAAGCAACATTAGATTACTTTATTAATTTATGTCATTCTATGAATTCATAAATATACAAATTAAAGTAGCCTTGATATCATATTGACACATGTTCTAATAGGTATCTAATTTTAGAAACTGTAAATTCTCATAATTCAATTACATCAGTTGATCTGCTAGTAATGAAAATATGAAATTCACCTTGTTGTTGCAATCTAGCTAAGCTCTCACATAATATAAATTGTAACACCAAGTGTTTCTTGAATTAGATTAGTATAATTCATATTAGAACATTATTCTCTTACCTCGCAGTTAAGAGAATCCATTAAATCATATATTATGAGTTGTTTCTTGCACACATTAAAGATAACATTTCTCCCACTTGTGCATGGAACAACCTCATATAGTTGATAAATAACACGCCATGCATTTGTTTATGTGATAAATATGATTGTGTCATATATTTTAGCATAACAAGTAGATGTATAACAACAATGTCTAGTAAGGAAACGCACAAGACTATCCTTAAAAGTATGAGTGTCTACACTTGGAAAGTATTATCTTTAGCTACCAAGATGTCAAAGCTTGTAACTCCCACTGAATTAAAGATCATTACAATAACTCCTTATTCAGTAATAAGGACACAATACTCCCACTGAATTTGACAACATTGTAAATGTTTCATATCCAGTGAAAGAAAATATTGTGCTTTTAACTTTCCTACACCTTTGAATGTCCATATGTAACAATTACTTATGCCCTAAAGTGTGTATTCTACTTTGTAAATGATGGACTATCCACCAAATGCGATTAACTTGAAAAATTGGGCATGCAATTTCTTCCTTAATAGGTCTACCATCCTACAATGTATGTAGCACCTTTAAAATAGTCAAAACAACTAGTTTGTCTTTAAACATTTTGCGGTAATTAGTCTAGCTTATAAATATAATAACTCATACAATGTCATACATAATTTTCTGTTAACCAAATATCATATTTGTTACTAAGAATTTAATCACCGAATGAGGATGATGAAATCCCTATGGAAAATATTCGCAATTTTCTTAACTATTAAAAAAGTTGCTATGAGTTATATATATATTAGAATTTAGACATATCTAATATTCCTATTATCCTTTTTCATTCATGAAAAGAAATAGGATTGTGTCTCACTCTTCCTTCATAGAAAGGAGACTTCTTTTGTCTTTTAAGTAAATTATTCTTAATCAAACATATGTTTGAAAACAGAACTAGATCAATTTACCAAAGCCCAAAGTGCGTTTACGGTTTGAACGTTGCATTAATACATTAAAACGAATTACAAAATTCAATTTCAGTATTTTCAATAATTAGATCTTTAAGAAAATAAAATACCCATTGATAGATAATGATCTAAACCATAGTATTTTCTTAAAGCTAGGATCCTAATTGACATAGTACCATTACATCAGTTGATCTGCTAGTATTGATAGTATTCAACAAGGTAATTGTCGAACAATAATTGCCAATTTCATATTGCAATTCCTAGATCATTATGGGATTTACATTCATAAAACTTTTGTAATGTAAGCATGTTTGATCCCCATCTTAATGCCTTGAGTCCAAGATCTCACTTGATAAGATCGTTTAAAGCTCGAGGTTGGATAAACCTCATCTAGGGATTGCACAATAACAAAGATAAAGAACATGTACGCAGCGGAATAAACAAAACATCTTTATTATTGCTAACAAGGTTTCTCGTCATCATCTCTACTCTAACATACACCAAAGCCCCAATGCTACGTGATCAAGTGTAGCACGGTTACATCCTAACAGCTATCTAAGATAGTTGAGGCTTAACACAATCTACCCTAGGTGTTTCCCATAAAACACCTGTACACTAGTCTAGGCATTTTTCCAGCCCTAGACTTACACACACGTTTTTCTGATTTTACATTGTGGAAGACCTGTAAAACATATTCCCTGTATCTCTTTATATAATAGAGATACTAGGGTTACAAGGAATAAACTAGAATAATAAAAGATATGCTGTAATCTTTTTCTTTCTTTGCAAGTTTCTTCCTTTGTCTCCATAAGTCCTTCATCTTTCATATTTGTCAATATCAACTCAAAGTATAATTCCTAACAATCTTCCCCTAGTTGATATGACAAAACCAAGTATATGAAAGATGTCGTCTTCCCCTCAAATCATGCATATCATCAAGGATCTTCAAGCTGCAATCTTCAAAGTATTCTTCTTCCCCTTTTTGTCATCATCAAATAGGGGACAAATGTAAGCAACCTTGATCTTCACAACCACGAATCAATATTACACATCCAATCTATCTTTCTAATGTTTCTAAGTCGCCCACCATTAAGTTTTCCGCATCTAAAAATGGACTTGAAACAGTAGAAATCAAAACTAGAAGTAGTAATAATAACCAGCAGTAGTAAAAACCTTCACCTCGATGTAGCACATAAATGGTTAAACATTTAAACATTAAGCTTCCCCTGAAACCCATATGTTAACCATTTGTTGAATGTAGGCTCCATGTAATGATTACTGATGAAGAAAACTAAGTATAACCAACTTGATGCTGAAGTAGAACCACCCAAACTTGTGTCTTATATCTTGTACTAAAATTGACTTCGAACGTATACCTAACGTATAGGGAGATCGCAACCTCTTGACAAAAAATCACTGAGCACAATAACGTAACTCCTTTAAGTGTTTTGCCAATTCGTAGTCACCTGAACGAACAAACAAGTTATCTTCAAAGTGCCATACTCACTTTGAGATATAATAAGAACACGCATCCAAGAATCTCCACTTCAACTTCAAATAGGTGATAAAAACCTTTCTTCGTAATCAATTAAATCAATAAAAACGAGCCTTTGAATCTGTTAAGAACCAATAAATCAAAACTCCAAAAATCTTTCTTGTGTGTGTGTTTCTTCTCCTGTGTGTGTGTTGGAACCAACTGTTCCAAAATAATATATACTTCCCCTCACTGCTTGTAACTCATGATTGCCAATGAAATAATCAAAGTCTCCACGTGAAATATAGAAACATGAATAAGTACCAACCACATGCCCTTTAAGAAATATGAACAGCAGCGGAAACAATTAAGGCATCAGTGGTAACTTGTATAAGCAGTGGAAAAATAATTAAGCTTGCAGTGGTAACTATCAACTGGCAGTGGAAACGAATACACTTGCAGTGGAAACGAATACACTTGCAGTGGTAACTGATAAGCGTGCAGTGGTAAAATTTAGCCTTGCAGTGGAAACGTGATAGCGAGCACTTTTTAGCCTTTAGTGACACTTTTTAGAGTCACTAAAAACCCTAAAAATTCGAAATAATATACCTCTCTGTAGCAGTTTTCAAGAATTTTTATCTTTTTATCGGAAGCTCAGATTGAAGATCCCTCCGGTGAAACTCTTCTTTGACATGTAGAGAAGCTCCAATAAAAATTTCAGCACGATCCAACGGTTAACGAAGGAGATATCGCCTTTTGAAAACTAACCTGCAGAAAGTTGCGAAAATTGAAGCAGATTCGAATTTTTTTTTTCGACAAACCAAACCTTGTTTAATCCCACGATCACGAGCCCCATGGCTCTGATACCAATTGATAAGATCGTTTAAAGCTCGAGGTTGGATAAACCTCATCTAGGGATTGCACAATAACAAAGATAAAGAACATGTACGCAGCGGAATAAACAAAACATCTTTATTATTGCTAACAAGGTTTCTCGTCATCATCTCTACTCTAACATACACCAAAGCCCCAATGCTACGTGATCAAGTGTAGCACGGTTACATCCTAACAGCTATCTAAGATAGTTGAGGCTTAACACAATCTACCCTAGGTGTTTCCCATAAAACACTTGTACACTAGTCTAGGCGTTTTTCCAGCCCTAGACTTACACACACGTTTTTTCTGATTTTACATTGTGGAAGACCTGTAAAACATATTCCCTGTATCTCTTTATATAATAGAGATACTAGGGTTACAAGGAATAAACTAGAATAATAAAAGATATGCTGTAATCTTTTTCTTTCTTTGCAAGTTTCTTCCTTTGTCTCCATAAGTCCTTCATCTTTCATATTTGTCAATATCAACTCAAAGTATAATTCCTAACAATCTTCCCCTAGTTGATATGACAAAACCAAGTATATGAAAGATGTCGTCTTCCCCTCAAACCATGCATATCATCAAGGATCTTCAAGCTGCAATCATCAAAGTATATATAT
Source organism: Artemisia argyi (assembly GCA_030686995.1). NCBI lineage: Eukaryota > Viridiplantae > Streptophyta > Magnoliopsida > Asterales > Asteraceae > Artemisia > Artemisia argyi. The sequence goes on along the minus strand of CM060692.1, from coordinate 27,987,307 downwards.
ATATATATATATATATATATATATATATATATATATATATATATATATATATATATATATATATATATATATATATATATATATATATATATATATTTAACAAAATAAATAGCTCCAATATTATTAATGATAATAATACGAGTGATCTATGATATCACTAGGGTTACACCTTGAAGCTCTTAAGAAAACGTATTTGAAAGATATATTCTAACTATAACCTAGGATCTCCTTTTATACAACAAGGAGTCCTCTTGTACATGATAAGTATAATACTAATAGAATAAGATATACACAATATCTTTTCTATGTTTATCTAAGCGCGTTTCTCTAACAGTTATCATGCAAGCAGTGGTAATGTTTGTTCTTGCAGTGGTAATGAGTTTCCACTGCAAGTACAATCTTCTGCAGTTGTAATATCTTCACTAGCCGTGGTAACTGATAGAATAATTCCCAACAATCCTCCCCTAAACTTATGATTTATAAGTAAATCAACAAGTTTCTTCAAGTATACAATAATTCTGAGGATATGGGAATTCTTCCAAACACTTATCTTGTTTTTCTTAACACTTTATCAGCTCTTGCATATTGTTCTTGAATCTTCTGAATCAAAGCTCTAATCTTTACATAAAACTCTCAACTTTGATATGCTGAAAGCAATCCTCCCCTGAATCTGATCATCATTTTTCTCCTCCCCTGTTTGGGAGAATCTCCCCTGTTTGAGAGTTTCCACCTGTTATGAGAATTTGGTACACAGTTCCATCAATTCTTTTTGTAACATACTGCCTTCAGCACTTCCAGATGTATTACCTTCTGAGAGAGGTGCATCATTAGACAAAGATTCAATTTCGTACCTAGTAAAACTAGATAGTACTACTAAACCACCCATATGTTTGAATTTTGGCTAGGGATTTCACAACCTGTATCCAATCCTTGAGAATCAGACACATGAAGTGTTGCCATGGTAGAGCTCTGAATGATATTGCCATGTCCTGCATCTACACATATTAAGAAAAAACTGTAAACTCATAAATCCATTACATCAGTTGATCTGCTAGAAATGAATTTATGAAATTTACCTCTCCATTGCAATCTCGCCAAGTTCTCACATGACGTAAATTACAACTTCAAATGTTCTTAATTAGATGGCATTTGACTTAATTTTAAAAGGGTATTAATTTTGACGTGATCAAAATAATGTATGAAGAAACATGCATACAACTTCATAACATTGGTTTTACAAAACATTTTTATTACCAATTTGCTAAGAGTAAAATAACAAAGTTTTGATTGAGGTATCAGGTTCACCAATTAAAGAATTATCAACAATTATCGTCCACTATATCGTACTTTTGCATAAGCCCTAAGGCTTAGTGTTACGGATAATCATTGTGGAATTGTGGTAAATTCACCCTTAAGATGACAATGTACATAATATAGTGATATAGGTAAGTCTAGAGTCGGCAACCAAGCAATTTTAGAGAACCGGTAGGTGCATGAGCTTTACCCCTCTCTACAAGTACATTAGATGGCAAAAGATTTGACACATGATCATTAAAAAGAACTTTTTCAAGTGAGTTGTATGAGAGATCTATACGCAAAAGATTTGACTTTCCAATGTTTTCAGAGATAGCACCTCTAAGAGAATTGGAAGATAGATCAAGTTCTCTAAGCCATGGTAGTTCCCACAGTTTTTCACTTATACTTCCATCTAATTGATTTGAAGATAGGTTCAATCTTGAAGCATACAAAGTATCTAACATAGCCGTAGATGAGCATACAAAGAAGTTATTCAGAAAATCTGAAAGTTTCCCATCAAACTTGTTGTCAGAAAGAGAAAGATATGTAAGCCTATTGCCAATTAGTGGGCACAACCAATGATACATGGCAGAGTTGAGATTGTTGTTATTGAGATACAACTCATCAATAGAAGAAGAAGAGTTGACAAATGAAGAATATGGATGCATGACTTGTGAGAGGTCACATCGAGTTAAACTTAAAAATGATAGATTTTGGAGACCTATAATTACATTTAGCCAGTTATTTGCTTTGGCTATAGAAGTTCCATCCATATAAAGGGAGTCTAAATTAGATAAAGAAGACAACCAATCGAAGTTTTCAGCTGTACAACTTCAGAGGGAGCCTAGTTCAAGTATTTCCAAACTGGTGAGGTTTCCAAATTCGGTAGGAATGGTACCATAGAAAGAGTTGTATGGAAGGTAAAGGTATTTTAATTGGGTCAAGGAACCAATGGATCTGGCAATGACTCCACTGAAATTATTCCCTTCAAGGTGAAGCTCTGTTAATTAGGTCATGTTACCAATGGACTCGGGAAGGCTGCCTGTAAACTGATTATGACCAAGGTTGAGATAAGTTAAATGAGTCATGGAGCATATGAACCCGGGAATGGTTCCATAAAAAGTATTGTAAGAAAGGTCAAGATAATTCAAGTAGGTTAAGTTAAGCAACAAATAACTAATCTCACCTCCAAGACCATAGCTGAACAATTCAAGCCCTGTGACATGACCTTTGCCGTCGTAACACTCGACTTCATCCCATTTACAACAATCATCTTCTTCTTCATGGTTCCTTGTAGAGATCAGGTCATTGGGGTCTTGAAGTTATTGGATATTAAACCAAATATAGTCTAGTATAGGGGTCTTGGTGTCATTATCTAAAGTTGTATTTAAGCTTAATATGTATTTAGAAAGTATAGATTAGTATGAGGGTGCATTGTGACAAGAACAAAGATGGTAACCTCTATCAAAAGGAATCGACACCTCCAGGAGGACATACCGATTCAGAAAGAGGCGCCAATCAAGATTCATCAAAAGGTCATGACTTTTCCTTGAAGAGTTATGATGGTTAGAAGGTGTCTATTAGTTTAGTATAAATAGGGATCATGTATCTCATTGTAATTATCTCAAAAACAACAATAAAATTATAGCTCTTTTTTATTATTTATTCATTATTCTATCAATTCGTTATTATTTACCAACAGTGGCACCAGAGCGGTTATCATTCTTGGGAAGAAGAAGAACACAGTCAAAGCAGTGGTTGTTTTTATCTATCAACAATCGATCAGAACTCAGAGATTGCAATTGGATCGATCAGAAAGTTTTCACGCCCAGATTGTTCTATTTTTCTATCCATCGAAGTGAAAAAAAAGGGTCAGAACCATTTTTTTGACTTTTTTTAAGAATAAAGGGGATTATTGTTGTTCTTGGATTATTATTGTTGTTCTTGGAAGTAACGGTTGGTTTTGATTCACTCCGTGACCGAAAAACCCGTATACCGTTGTGTTTTAGAGTAGTTGGTTTGATTTGCGTTGCAACCGAAAACCTGTTTCCATATTATTGGTTAAGATGGTTGGTTTTGATTCGCTTTGCGACCGAAAAACCAGTGGACTGTTGGTATTGAAACAATTAGTTTTAGAGAAACCTGTGTATTAACAGTTGGTTTTGATTCACTTTGCGACCGAAAAACCCATATACTGTTATTGCAAGAAGATTGATTAATTTGATCTGAAACTATTAGAGTTGATATCAAATTAATCATAGTTGAAGGTTGATATAGATTTGATCCGATATACTAGTAAAGTTGAAATCAAAATCAATCCGAAACCGGTGGAATACGAAGTCAGATTGTTAAAATTGGGAAAAAGAAGATAAGAAAGATGTCTGGGGATTCGCCAAAGAAAAATGAAGCGAAGGAAGGAGGATTGACAATGAACTTCCAATGCCCAACCCTCGACTCTACAAATTATACTATTTGGGCATTAAAGATTAGGGAAATCTTTAACGTCCATGGAATTTGGGAAGCAGTGGAACCTACAGAGGGAACTGAAGTGGATCAAAAGAAGAACAGCACAGCAGTTGCAATGTTATACCAAGCACTTCCAGAAAACATGATATTGCAAATTGCTTATCTTACTTCAGCAAAGGATATCTGGGATGCGTTGAAGGTTCGGCAGATAGGAGTTGATAGGGTTAAAGAAGCTCGGTTACAGATACTTGAGTCAGGATTTGAATCTTTAAAGATGGATGCTAATGATTCACTTGATGTCTATGCGGGAAAGATCAGTGAGATTGCATCACAAGCAAGCAGTCTCGGACATACCTTGGATGACAAGAGATTGGTTCTGATACGTGGGAATTGCGCCCTCGCAACAGGTTTTACCTCTCAAGGGATCTTGAGAAGCTTACAACCCCCACCAGGCAGTGTACCTGATCGTTGTAGTATAGTATAGTGACAAGTACCGGGGGATTGATCGTTCAACTCAGGAATAGTGTCGCTAGGATTAGAAAGCCTACTAAACTAGGTCTAGAGGTGAGGGATGATTCTTTTTGTATTTTTATATTTTATATATAGCAAGTAAAATCTCGGGTTTTGAAGGAGTGGGCGGAATTAGTTGCTAGCCAACTAATCCAATTAACTAAAAATACAATCAAAATAAAATAACATAAATGAAAATGAAACTAATATACTAATGTGGTGGAAAAAATAATGAGGAAAGTTGTGTTTACTTAGATTTCATTACTCCCTAGATATCTTTTACAGAATGATTACCTTGTTACAATTGCATGGATCACGGGTCATATTCCTTAATACTAGTCGTAGGGTCGTGTACAATATTCCCTAACTCTATAAGATCCTACTTCACTCCTATGTCGGGCCGTTAGAAGCTCCTAACATGTGATCATTAGAATTCTTTTACGCATTAAATACAACCAAAAATCGTAGTACACTTCCGATCATGTTTCTTAAGACGTTCAAGCAAGTTACCAATGGAAGTCTTCCAGTTTTCTTAAGCCTAACATCGAATACAATCATCCGTAACAATTATAAACAAACAATCAACCCATAATCAACATCTAGGTTTCACTACATCTAAGCAAACACAATGAAAATCTAGCCTAGCATGTTAAAGAGAAGACAAGCGTAAGATATAATCACACAACACATAGACATATTGAATGATTTGAATAAGTACTTATCTTCAATTGAACATGGAAGAATCATGGGGTTGAAACCCTTGAAAAGCTGGAAAATTCGTCTAGGGTTTATTCCCTCAAAGTTGCACACTATGAATGAAAATTGGAAAACTATATATAGAGTTTACACTTTGACGGCGTCATGTATTAACTTGTGACGCCGTCAACTCGCCGCCATGATAAAATTCGTATTGTCTAGATCCAATTGTGACGCCGTCATGTGTAGAAATACTCTGGGCTGTCACTAGTATTTGGACCCTGACGGCCTTGGTGACGCCGTCAAGCCATAAGCTTGAAAACTCTCTGGGCCGTCACGTTATAAGTTCCACATCCACCTCTTTTATAACTCTTGACGCCGTCACGTGTAAAAGCTTAATGCCGTCGGGTATTGTTCCCAGCAAGGAAATTGAGACTTTGCCATTTTCTTCACTTTTATGCTCCAAAAACGTCCAAAATGCTTCCTTTTCCAGATTTCTCCTCAAAAGTACCTAAAATGACAAAAGGAACGATTTAGGGCAATATTTGATCAAATAATCTCGAATTCGGGCTTAAATGACCCCTAAAAAGTGGTACACTTTTCGCCTCATCAAATACCCTTACACTTGAGATTTGCTTGTCCTCAAGCAAATGCGCTTTTATTCTAATCAAAATACAAGTCAGGGGTCATTTAATACTAATATAAAAGTAATTACAACAAATAATCGTTTCACTAAAAACCAAAAACAAGCACGGAGGTCATACACTAGCACCTCACAAATAGTGTTTAGATACTTACATCTCTCGGGTGTAATAAAGTATATATCACAATAAGGAAATGGAAAACATCTCTCACTACCAGTCAATGCAAAATAGATTACCATAGGCTTGGGAAAGGATCAAACCTCCACCACATGGTGTAAGCACCTAGGATAAACTATCAAAGAGGTCTTTCAAAGGGTTATAATGTTAGGTGTAGGGATATGGAAAACACGGTTTTGTTGGATGATGAGGCAAAAAATGAACCATTTTTAGGGGGTCATTTAAGCCCAGAATTGAATTTATTTGATCAAATATTGCCCTAAATCGTTCCTTTTGTGATTTTAGGTACTTTGGGAGTGAATTCTAGAAAAGGAAGCAATTCGGACGTTTTTGGAGCATAAATGTAACAATTCGCAATTTCAGGTTAATTACTATTCCCGGGAAATTTCACTATTCACTTTTACTATTTATTTTCCCGAAATTTGATTTTTATTTCATGGCCTCGAGTGATAAATCATTTCCATGGCAAATTAAAAGTTTGACACTCATCAGATCATTTTCGTAAAAGTTATTAAGGAATTACACGTTTTAAGGTAAAACGTCATTCAAAAATTCTACGCACAACGAAACACGACCGCGTTAATTTTCCCCGTATCAGAAAAATGTTTGATACACTCATGATTTATTTGAGAATAAATCATGACTGTGAAAAACATGACCAAAATAAACCTCGGCCGTGAAAAACAGGAATTTTCATTTTTAAGCGTTTTTACTCAGCCGTAACCTTAGCCTATACCTGCACCGCGTTTCTAAGACGATTTGAGTTTTCACATTTTCGAAATAAGTCAACATATTTTTCCCTCCTCCTTTGACCAAAAATCATTCCTTGATTTTATAAGTCATTCCTTGATTTTTTAGGCTTACGGTTTTATGTCTAAAAGACATTTAATACCAACCGACACTAGACTGAGCCCAGTCTAGACATTATAAGTCATTTTAAATCATTTATATCCTATTAGAAAAGTAACATTTTACTTTTCTCAATTTTACACAATATTCGTACATTTTACGTATTACGCGTTTTAGACCCGTGTTTCCAGTTTTAGCAGGGTTTTACCACCCCAATGGAACCTACCAATCATTTTATATTTTATTATGGAACATATTGACATGTTTAACAATACTTTCAAGTTCCATATTTTTACGACACCCGGTTTTACATTTTGAGGCTTAATCATTTACGGTTGGCATTTCCCGGAGTCAAAACTCATCCAATACTTAGGATATTATCAAGCCAAGCACACCTCACCCCCCTAGCCCTTGTGAACCGCCAATAGGGGGGGGGGAGTCACCCTTGGTGTGGCTTGATCCTAAGCTAAGTGGTCTTGGATGATATACATGTGTATAACTTGTCATGAAATTGTTGACTAGTTCCATTTTGTAACCTCCTCATGGACCTATAAAAGCCCCCCCCCCCTCCCCTTTGTTTGCCGTCCATACCACACACCACAACACTCCACACTTAGCTTATTTCCTTCTAAATTCAAGCAAGGTTCAAGTATTGCTTCAAGATAGAAACCCTAGTTTCTTTTAGGTAATCAAAACACTTCCAAAACCTCATATACTTTGGTGATTTCTATTGAGTTTGAATCCACTCAAGTCACCTCAACTTTCATCATCTATCTTTCAAGAATACAAAAGTAGAAAGATTGCATGAAGTGAAGTGGGTTGAAGCTAAAGTCTATCAAAGTCCTTTTCCTTACATGCTACTTACCTTTCTTATTTGAAAGCCAAAAGTTGTAAGCCAAACCCTAACATGCTTCTTGTTAAATATCATAATCATGTTATTTACATATCATTTATGCTATATTATGTCTTGTATTCATGTCCATGATGTATAAAAATGAGTAAAACAAGTTATTGTATATGATTGTTAAGACAAGTTATTTAAACAAGTAAACTAGTGACTTTCTTGGTATAATCTGATCAAAATGGTAAAATTATGATATTGGATCATTACATATTGTAGTATAGGACTTAACAAGGAAACCATAGCAATTTGAACCACCTAAAACGAGTATACGAGTCAAAAGTTATGACCATTTGAAGTTACCAAAACTTTGCGGCAAAGCTGCCAAAATAGTTTCTGTGACAGAACCTAAAACATGCAAAAAGAGGCCTTTCTGGTCCGTTTCATGAAAAAGTTAAATCACAAAAGTTGTCCGGAATCACGTTTTCTTCAAAAACTCAGGTGCTCGTCTCCAGAAAATCAATAACGAATGAGATTTTTCTCAGTTTCTTAACAGCTATTTACATATATATAAGTCACTATATAATGGTTATGTTTTAAAAAGACCAAGAGGTCTTATGACCTAGAATCAAGACCACAACCATGGCTAGAGCCAAGGTTGAGTCTCAAGACCATGGAACCATGACCAAAGCTCATGGCAAGGCCATGACTAAATGACCATATAAACTTACTTAGGCGAAAACATGAACTAAAAGTTGGCGATAACTTGAACAAGCAATTTGGATCTACTTCACCTAAAAGAACCATGAGATATTACAATGAAATTGTCATACAAGACTTAAGAAACTTACCCTAATAACAATCTTCATGTAAAAATAAACTTTCCTAAGTTTATTCAAATATTGGACATGTAACTTTTCGGATCAAAACTTATATCTATATATTTTATCAACTACTACAATAGTAGGGAGCCTCATGTGAGGAGTTCATTATGTAAGCCGTCGAGATAAGTTGTGGATTTACGAATTAAAGTGTCCTGGCTCCTCGAACGTGTACTAACATGACTTCTGAATTATGTCGGCCCGAACGGTAGTAAACGATATATAAACTATATATGTTTCATGAATCATTTCTTTCAAGGACTTACACTATACATCATACCACATCATGGACTAAATGCAAGATATATATATATATATATATATATATATATATATATATATATATATATATATATATATATATATATATATATATATATATATATATATATATAGGTACTTCTTCATATTCTTTACTCAAATCCTAAGTCGCAACATTCTATTATAGGTTGCTCGTAGAAACCTTCACGATCCAACCATTACCTTCATTACTTGCTATCTTACTTAAGGTGAGTTCATAGCCCCACTTTACATTACTTCAATGTTTTACAAACCCTTGGGGGGAGTACATGCTATTTTAAAACCAAACATAATGCTTTGAAACTGTATGCTGCCTGATTGTTTTATTATTACTAAGTACCTTCCTTGCCAATCCTAGGCCCCATATCATGAACCATTTAATCACTAGTATTAGTGAGCGCGAGTATTGTGAATAGGCCTATTGGGATTGACGAATCCCATTTGTTTGAGCAGATTAGTTCAACAAATGCACTATATTTGAAACATTAAGTATGACGGCAAAGTACTTACCAGGGCAACAAAACCGCCGATTGATATTGGTACATGTTAACGCATTGGTTGCATGAGCTTAGTATATAATAATAACTGTTTTGTTTTCCAACCATAAGTATGAGTCTAATTAACTCTTACTACCAACATATTGTGTTCAACCATTAAACAAACTCTATGAATATCACTCAACCTTTGTGTTGACCTCTTAAGCATGTATTTCAGGTCCATGATAATCAAGAATGGAGCGGGAGGGCACTTACTAAAGGAAGAAGGCTATAAACTACTTGTCATTCGATAAAACATCGAAGGACTTTATATTGATGTATTTTGAAACATGGAACCTTTTTGGGACCTAACTATGTAAACTCTGATATATTTGAATAAATTCGAATGATAACTCTTTTTAATACGACTCGGTTAGAGATCGTTTTCTATTATTATGACTGTTGTGCCGTCGAGTAACACCCAAGTTGAATTCCGCTGCATCATGAATTGGGGGTGTTACAGATTGGTACCAGAGCCATGGTTATAGAGAAACGGGTCTAAGTGAGACCTAAACTATAACTACAATCACAAGCAAAAACATTTTTATAGCCTTCCGCTCTTCGTGCCTTCCATCCTCCAGAAGATTATGGACTTATTACACATGTTATGCTACATGAACATATTTGTATATTGTTATATACACATTGCCATAGTTTGAGCATTTTCCATAAACATTTGATTTATTTTGACATCAAAATACTAATTGTAGACATCATGTCTGCACCTCCATCTCCCGATCATCTTCCTGCTATGCCCGACTATTTACCAATTCTTCCTGGACCCGATGATCCTTACTTTGAGGCAATTGACTACGACGATGAGGAAGAACCTTACGAGGATCTAGAAGTAGATTCGGACGAAGATCCTGAAATGGATATGGACATAAACATCGATGATTACGAAGAAGATCCTGAAATGGATATTGACATCGAAGGCATCGATAACATTGAGGAAGTAGAGGAACAAATGGTGGTGCAACATCTATCACCATTAACATCACCACCTCCTATTTCACCAAACTCATCCGAATCAAATCGTACCACTCCAGCTCAAGTTCCAAAGTCTACTCACGAAGTCGGCGGAACATCTACATCTACACCTATGTTCGTGAACTCTGCTCAATACGAAATTTACTCTTTGAAACAAGCCCTCAACCTAACTCAACTCAAAGTTCAAAGCATGGCAAGTCAAATGAATGACTATATATCCAAGGTAAATTCTGCCAAAATGGATGCCATGAATGCTCGAGAAGACCTATATTGGTTTAAGCTTGACATGAGCTATGTGAAGAGAGACTCGACACATGTTGGGGAAATAGTCTTAAATCCCTTGACCGGCTTGGATGACGTCAAGGATAGACTTACATTGGTTAAGAGGGCCCAAGAACAAGATGCGGCACAAATTCACAAACTACTTAACCGCCTAAATACCGCAGAAATCCGATTGGATGTTGCTAACTTTGACCGGTATCAACTCAAGAATGATTTGTATGGAATGCAATCTCAAATGAGTGCCATACAACAAAGGCTATACCAAAAGGATGTCAAAGAATACTGCCCCAATGAAAGTGTGGATGTGTTAGAAACATACGGAAATAATAATCCGTCCGGACTACAACAACCTTCCAACCAATGTTAGACTAGTGTTGTAGTACTAGTTATCTTTTGTAATAATCCATGAATAGCGATAGTAGAAACAGTGTAATTACTAATCTGAAAGTATCAGTTAGTAAGTTTTGAAGAAACTTGTAATAGGTTTCGATTTTGTAAATCAATCAACGTTATATGAATAAAACTCTTGTTTTATATACTATCATGTGTTATGCTTTTAAGTTTCAACATTATTATCCTATCATTCTTATCAAAAATTGTGCTCATTTCACAACTCTCTAATTACGATGTATCTTTTGAACAATAGAATCATGGCGCCAAAGAAGAAGACACCACCAGCAATGACTCAAGCTGCTATTCGCAAACTAGTTAAAGACAGTGTCAACGCAGCACTCACAACGGAACGAGCAGCCGTAGCTGCAGCAGCTGCAACAGCTGCCACAGCTGCTGGTGCTGCAGCAGCCGTTGATGATGCTACAGCTACTGATGCTGCAGCAGCTGCTGACGCTGCAGCAGCCGCTGAGGCCGCCACTGCTGCAGAAGTTGCTATAGCTGCAGAAGTTGCCAGAATTGCCATCCTTAACATTGGAGGACCAAACCCAACTATCCCTCCAGTGACAAATGTTGCTTCAGTACCTAAGGGTTGCTCATTCATTTCCTATTTGAAATGCGAACCCATAAAATTTAAGGGTACTGAAGGAGCTGTAGGTTTGACCCGCTGGTTTGAAAAAACGGAGTCGGTATTTTTGGTCAGCAAATGTACTGAGAGTGATAAAGTTCAGTATGCCACGAGTACTCTGTTGAATGAGGCATTATCATTGTGAAATTCAATGGCTCAACCAATGGGCATTGAAAATGCTTATAAGATTTCTTGGGATAATCTGAAGAAAATGATGATCAAAGAGTACTACCCTCGCAGTGAAATGTAGAAGTTAGAGGTAGAATTCTGGGATCATACGGTTAGGGGAAATGACATCATAACCTACAACTGTCGATTCCAAGAATTGAGGATACTGTGTCCAACAATGGTTTCCACAAAAGAGAAATTGTTGGAACGGTATATCTGGGGACTTCCATCAAGTATACAAGGGAATGTAACTTCAGCCAATCCCAAGGAACTTGATGAAGCTATGTGGATGTCTCGCAGCCTCATGGATCAAGTGGTGCGTATGACAGAAAGCCGAAAGCAAAACAACACCAACAACACCAACAATACCAATAACACCAACAACACCAACAACTCCAATTACCGTAACAATAATAACAATAAGAACAACAACAACAAGCGACCATGGGATGGTAACCGTGGAAGTAACAACAAAAAAAACAACCAAATCCGAAACAACAACCATCACAATCAGCAGAACAAAAGACAAGAAGCCACGACGGCTTATGTTGCTGCACCAGCCGGAGGTAAATACGTTGGTACTCTACCACAGTGTACCAAGTGCAACTACCATCATGCAGGTCCCTGCCCGGCCAAGTGCAACAAGTGTCAAAATCCTGGACATCTTGCCAAGGATTGTAGAGGCAAGGGGGTAGCTACTGGGGCTAACACTCAGCCAATAGTTACATGTTTTGGGTGTGGTGAAAAGGGACACTTCAAGAACAACTGTCCTCAAAACCAAGGATCACAAGGCGGAGGTGCTCGCGGTAGAGCCTATGTCATGGGAAATGGAGAACCACACCAGGACCCGAACGTGGTTACCAGTACGTTCTTACTCAATAACATTCCTGTTAAAGTCTTATTCGATTCTGGTGCTGATATGAGCTTTATATATACTAGAATTGCGCCTTTACTTGATATTCCATCAATCACTTTAACCACTTGTTATAGTATTGAACTAGCTACCGGTGACTTAGTAAATACTAATACCGTAATCCCAAACTGTACCCTTAATCTCTTAGACCACCCCTTTAACATCAATCTTATGCCAATCGAACTCGGAAGTTTTGATGTTGTCATTGGCATGGATTGGTTGTCTAAACATCAAGCTAACATCATTTGTGGTGAAAGAGTTGTGCACATTCCATGTGACAATGAAACTTTGATCATTCGAGGTGATCAAAGTGGAACTCGAATAAACATCATCTCATGTATCAAAACCATGAAGTACATTGAGAAAGGATGTTATGCTTTCTTAGCCCACGTAACTGAAAAGAAATCCGATGAAAAACGTCTCGAAGATGTTCCTATTGCCCGTGAGTTTCCTGAAGTCTTTCCGGAAGATTTACCCGGACTACCACCAAATCGTCAAATAGAATTCAGAATTTATTTAATACCAGGAGCGGCACCAGTTGCCCGCGCATCCTACCGGCTAGCACCTTCAGAGATGCAAGAGCTATCAAATCAATTACAAGAACTTTAGGACAAGGGATTTATTCGACCTAGTTCCTCACCTTGGGGAGCTCCAGTTTTATTCGTGAAAAAGAAAGATGGGTCATTACGAATGTGTATTGACTATCGTGAACTAAACAAATTAACCATAAAGAACCGATACCCACTACCAAGAATTGATGATTTATTCGATCAATTACAAGGTTCAACCTATTACTCAAAAATTGACCTACGGTCAGGTTACCATCAAGTTAGAGTTCGTGATGAAGACATTCCAAAAACAGCCTTTAGGACACGATATGGTCACCATGAATTCCAAGTGATGCCATTTGGGTTAACTAATGCACTGAAAGTATTCATGGATCTCATGAATCGAGTGTGTAAGCCATATTTGGACAAATTCGTGATCGTATTCATAGACGACATTCTCATATATACCAAAAACGAAGAGGAATACAAAGAACACCTGAGAACAATTTTAGGACTACTCAAGGAAGAGAAATTGTATGCAAAGTTTTCCAAATGTGAATTTTGGATTCAATCAGTACAATTCCTTGGGCATGTGATTGACAAGACTGGGTTACATGTCGATCCCGCTAAAATTGAAGCTATCAAAGATTGGCCAACACCTACCACACCTACAGAAATTCGGCAATTTCTGGGTCTAGCCGGGTATTACCGAAGGTTTATTGAAGGATTTTCCTCAATAGCAAAATCTTTGACTAAGCTAACTAAAAAAAACAAGAAATACGTATGGGATGAAGATGAAGAAAAAGCTTTCCAAACCCTCAAACAAAAACTTTGTAGTGCTCCTATTCTAGCATTGCCAGATAGGATCGAAGATTTTGTAGTCTATTGTGATGCATCGCACCAAGGTTTAGGTGCCGTGTTGATGCAACGTGATAAGGTCATGGCTTATGCTTCAAGACAACTCAAGGTTCATGAAGAAAATTACACCACTCATGACTTAGAGTTAGGAGCTGTAGTCTTTGCACTAAAAATCTGGAGACACTATCTATACGGTACTAGATGTACTGTGTACACCGATCATAAAAGTCTACAACACATTTTGAACCAAAAAGAACTAAACATGAGACAACGTCGTTGGTTGGAATTACTAAGTGATTATGACTGCGACATTCGTTACCACCCCGGAAAGGCAAACGTAGTAGCCGACGCCCTGAGCCGAAAGGAACAGGTTAAACCACTACGAGTCCGAGCCTTAGTTTTAACCATAAATTCAAACTTTCCCGCTCAAATCCTTCACGCTCAAGCTGAGGCGGTGAAACAAGAAGACATCCAAAAGGAAAAGTTGGATGGCATGATACAAAAGAAATTCGAAACCTGTTCAGATGGAACTCTATGCTTCCAAGGTCGAAGTTGGTTACCACTTTATGGTGGCCTACGAGACTTGATCATGCATGAATCTCACAAGTCTAAATACTCCATACATCCAGGATCTGATAAGATGTATCATGATCTTAAACTACTCTATTGGTGGCCTAACATGAAGGCCGATATTGCAACATACGTTAGCAAATGTCTTACCTGCTCCAAAGTAAAAGCCGAACATCAAAAACCATTTGGTCCATTGCAACAACCAGAGATTCCTATGTGGAAATGGGAAAGAATTACTATGGACTTCATTACCAAGCTCCCAAAGACATCAAGCGGTTATGACTCCATCTGGGTCATAGTTGATCGTCTCACAAAATCCGCACACTTTATACCAATCAAAGAGACTTACAAAATGGAACAACTAACTCGACTGTACGTCAAAGAAATAGTCTCAAGACATGGTGCACCAATATCCATCATATCTGACCGAGATGGTAGATTTACTTCCAATTTCTGGCAGTCACTCCAAGACGCCTTTGGAACAAATCTAGACATGAGTACAGCGTACCATCCTCAGACCGATGGTCAGAGTGAACGAACCATTCAAACACTTGAAGACATGCTTCGAACTTGTATAATAGACTTTGGAAAAGGATGGGATACTCATCTACCATTAGTCGAATTTTCCTACAACAACAGCTATCATACAAGTATTAAAGCAGCTCCATTTGAAGCACTTTACGGTCGAAAGTGTCGTTCACCTGCTTGTTGGGCTGAAGTGGGAGAAGTTCAACTCACTGGACCAGAACTCATATGAGAAACAATGGATAAGATTGTACAAATCAGAAGTCGACTACAAGCCACAAGAGATCGACAGAAAAGTTATGCCGACACACGACGCAGACCCCTAGAATTCCAAGTCGGAGATAGGGTTATGCTAAAGGTATCGCCTTGGAAAGGCTTGATATGATTCGGTAAACGAGGAAAACTAAACCCAAGATACATCGGACCATTCAAAATCCTAGCCAGGGTTGGCCCTGTGGTGTACAGACTTGAGCTTCCATCAGAACTCAGTAGTGTACACCCCACTTTCCATGTATCTAACCTAAAGAAATGCTTGTCAGATGAATCACTCGTTATTCCACTTGATGAAATTCAACTCAATGACGATCTTCAATTTATCGAGGAACCCGTAGAAATCATGGACCGAGAGGTCAAACAACTCAAGCAAAGCCGTATTCCAATTGTCAAAGTTCGTTGGAACTCACGACGTGGTCCTGAATGCACATGGGAACGAGAGGACCAGATACGTAAGAAATACCCACATCTTTTTACCAACGAAGCTTCTACTCCCAACGCAAATTGATCTCCGGGACGGAGCTCTCATATGGGGTGGAGACTGTAACAATTCGCAATTTCAGGTTAATTACTATTCCCGAAAAATTTCACTATTCACTTTTACTATTCATTTTTACTATTTATTTTCCCGAAATTTGATTTTTATTTCATGGCCTCGAGTGATAAATCATTTCCATGGAAAATTAAAAGTTTGACACTCATCAGATCATTTTCGTGAAAGTTATTAAGGAATTACACGTTTTAAGGTAAAACGCCATTCAAAAATTCTACGCACAACGAAACACGACCGCGTTAATTTTCCCCGTATCAGAAAAATGTTTGATGCACTCATGATTTAATTGAGAATAAATCATGACTGTGAAAAACATGACAAAATAAACCTCGGCCGTGAAAAATAGGAATTTTTATTTTTAAGCGTTTTTACTCGGCCGTAACCTTAGCCTATACCTGCACCGCGTTTCTAAGACGATTTGAGTTTTCACATTTTCGGAATAAGTCAACATATTTTTCCCTCCTCCTTCGACCAAAAATCATTCCTTGATTTTATAAGTCATTCCTTGATTTTTAGGCTTATAGTTTTATGTCTAAAAGACATTTAATACCAACCGACACTAGACTGAGCCCAGTCTAGACATTATAAATCATTTTAAATCATTTATATCCTATTAGAAAAGTAACATTTTACTTTTCTCAATTTTACACAATATTCGTACATTTTACGTATTACGCGTTTTAGACCCGTGTTTCCAGTTTTAGCAGGGTTTTACCACCCCAATGGAACCTACCAATCATTTTATATTTTATTATGGAACATATTGACATGTTTAACAATACTTTCAAGTTCCATATTTTTACGACACCCGGTTTTACGTTTTGAGGCTAAATCATTTACGGTTGGCATTTCCCGGAGTCAAAACTCATCCAATACTTAGGATATTATCAAGCCAAGCACACCTCACCCCCTAGCCCTTGTGAACCGCCAATAGGGGGGGAGTCACGCTTGGTGTGGCTTGATCCTAAGCTAAGTGGTCTTGGATGATATACATGTGTATAACTTGTCATGAAAGTGTTGACTAGTTCCATTTTGTAACCTCCTCATGGACCTATAATAGCCCCCCCCCCCCCCCTTTGTTTGCCGTCCATACCACACACCACAACACTCCACACTTAGCTTATTTCCTTCTAAATTCAAGCAAGGTTCAAGTATTTCTTCAAGATAGAAACCTTAGTTTCTTTTTGGTAATCAAAACACTTCCAAAACCTCATATACTTTGGTGATTTCTATTGAGTTTGAATCCACTCAAGTCACCTCAACTTTCATCATCTATCTTTCAAGAATACAAGAGTAGAATGATTGCATGAAGTGAAGTGGGTTGAATCTAAAGTCTATCAAAGTCCTTTTCCTTACATGCTACTTACCTTTCTTATTTGAAAGCCAAAAGTTGTAAGCCAAACCCTAACATGCTTCTTGTTAAATATCATAATCATGTTATTTACATATCATTTATACTATATTATGTCTTGTATTTATGTCCATGATGTATAAAAATGAGTAAAACAAGTTATTGTATATGATTGTTAAGACAAGTTATTTAAACAAGTAAACTAGTGACTTTCTTGGTATAATCTGATCAAAATGGTAAAATTATGATATTGGATCATTACATATTGTAGTAGAGGACTTAACAAGGAAACCATATCAATTTGAACCACCTAAAACGAGTATACGAGTCAAAAGTTATGACAATTTGAAGTTACCAAAACTTTGCGGCAAAGCTGCCAAAATAGTTTCTGTGACAGAACCTAAAACACGCAAAAAGAGGCCTTTCTGGTCCGTTTCATGAAAAAGTTAAATCACGAAAGTTGTCCGGAATCACGTTTTCTTCAAAAACTCAGGAGCACGTCTCCAGAAAATCAATAACGAATGAGATTTTTCTCAGTTTCTTAACAGCTATTTACATATATATAAGTCACTATATAATGGTTATGTTTTAAAAAGACCAAGAGGTCTTATGACCTAGAATCAAGACCACAACCATGGCTAGAGCCAAGGTTGAGTCTCAAGACCATGGAACCATGACCAAAGCTCATGGCAAGGTCATGACTAAATGACCATATAAACTTACTTAGGCGAAAACATGAACTAAAAGTTGGCGATAACTTGAACAAGCAATTTGGGTCTACTTCACCTAAAAGAACCATGAGATATTACAATGAAATTGTCATATAAGACTTAAGAAACTTACCCTAATAACAATCTTCATGTAAAAATAAACTTTCCTAAGTTTATTCAAATATTGGACATGTAACTTTTCGGATCAAAACTTATATCTATATATTTTATCAACTACTACAATAGTAGGGAGCCTCATGTGAGGAGTTCATTATGTAAGCCGTCGAGATAAGTTGTGGATTTACGAATTAAAGTGTCCTGGCTCCTCGAACGTTTACTAACATGACTTCTGAATTATGTCGGCCCGAACGGTAGTAAACGATATATAAACTATACATGTTTCATGAATCATTTCTTTCAAGGACTTACACTATACATCATACCACATCATGGACTAAATGCAAGATATATATATAGGCACTTCTTCATATTCTTTACTCAAATCCTAAGTCGCAACATTCTATTATAGGTTGCTCGTAGAAACCTTCACGATCCAACCATTACCTTCATTACTTGCTATCTTACTTAAGGTGAGTTCATAGCCCCACTTTACATTACTTCAATGTTTTACAAACCCTTGGGGGGAGTACATGCTATTTTAAAACCAAACACAATGCTTTGAAACTGTATGCTGCCTGATTGTTTTATTATTACTAAGTACCTTCCTTGCCAATCCTAGGCCCCATATCATGAACCATTTAATCACTAGTATTAGTGAGCGCGAGTATTGTGAATAGGCCTATTGGGATTGACGAATCCCATTTGTTTGAGCAGATTAGTTCAACAAATGTGTTGGGATCATAGTTTTACTATTTTATGAAGTCTCGGTCATTTGTAATAATGCTAGGTTGCTTAGTTATTATTTACTATCATTTAAATTTTGTATTAAGTTTACTAGGCTTAAGAATGTGGTCCATGGGCCTAAAGCCCATACGAATTATGAGAAGGAATGGAGTAGGAGTGTTGCCCTAGCTCCTTTCCTATAAATACTAGTCTTAGGCCATTTGTAAACTTGGTTGGTTATGTGAAATATTAAGGAAACTCTTGCAATTCTAATTCTCTAATTCTCATAATCATCCCATTCTCATTCTCATCTCATTTCTATCATTATTGTGCTTATGTTTACTAAATGGTGACCTAACAAGTGGTATCATTCGCCATATGAAGGTGTAGCTTTTGTTTTTTCATTAAGTTTGTTCTTAAACTTGTTTTTTTTATTCGAATTTTTGAGAAATTATTGTACTTTCTTGCTTGTTTCTTGGTTTTTATCACATATTTGCTTACAAACTTGTGCTACAAATCAACACAAACAAAAAGTTACAACTTTTTTCTTATAAAATTCGACTAGGGATTATTTGTACTATTTTTCGCAATTTTTTTAAATTTTGAAAAGTTCTTAAAGTTTTCAACTTTCTTAAAGATCTCTTCATTTTACACATAAAAGTACAAGAATCTTGTAATAAAAACGAGTTTTAGGAGTGCTTTCTTTGAAAAACAAAAAACTACCAAGTTATCGAGAACATACTTGTCCCCAGTTTCGAGATCCTCTCTAAGTACACTACCTCGACTTCGTTTATGTGGACTCGGTATTTTCTTTCTTGTATAAGAAAGTTAAGTACTTCGACGTTTGGGAAAGTTTTCGAAATTGTATAATTTCGAAAACTGTTTTTTCGTAACTTGGTGACTTTTCGAAATCATACTATTTATTTCGAAATCACACAAGTTATAGCAAACTTATCTGAGTTTCGAAATCCTATTATTTCGCAAACATAACAAGTTTAGCAAACCTTGATTTTCAAAAACTTGACAAGTTTCGCAATCCTTATTTCGCAATCACAACTGAACCAGTTTTCGAAATCATTGGAATTACATAAGTTTCGCAATCCCTGTTGATCAAGGTTTCAAAATCTGAAGTTGTGCTAAGTTTTTCGATACTGGGTTAATTCTACACTTTCTACATGATCCATTTCTACACAAGTGTTCTAAGATGTCTCAACCACCCAATCATTACTTCCCTCATACTCAGCAACATCAACATCAGCAGTATCAGCAACAACAATACCTTCCGCATCAACTGAATCAACAACCTTCTCTAAAACAAACATACAATCCACTACATCATTACCTAATGATGCAACAACATCAGATCATTCCTCAACAACAACCATATCAAGTGCCACAACAAAACACTCAGTTTTCCTCCAAACAACCTCATTGGTTTGACAGAATGTGTGAAGTTATTACAACTCAACAATCCCGACATGAGGCAGGATCACTTGAAACACCTCCAATGCTTACACCTGGGAACTATGTTCAATGGTCAAGTCGATTCTTACGATTTGTTGAGCTAAAGAAACCTCATGGGAAATACTTGAAGCAAGTGATACTTGAAGGACCATTTGAGTGGCCAACTAGATTTGAAGCTGGTGATCCATATGCTGATCCTCCACGTCCTCCTGGTGATAGACCCCTTCCAGAATCTGCACTCACTGAAGAACAGAAACTACATCGTGAAGCTGATCAGTATGCAATGGCTTATATACTTCAAGGTATACCTAATCCGATCTATCGAAGTGTCGATGCTCAGAAAACAGCCAAAGCTATGTGGGAACACGTTCATCTCCTTATGGAAGGCACTCAATTGAACAAAGATGACTTGGAATCCAAGCTATACATGGAATACACTGACATCACAATTGAACCTGGAGAGTCACTTGAATCCTACTATCATCGTTTCACAAATGTGGTCAATGATCTGGAACGTCACAAAATCACAGTACCAAGGATCGCTGTGAACTCCAAATTTGTTGGTAGTCTTGGCCCTGATTGGCATAAATATGTGACATTTGTTCGTCAAACGAAGAATCTTCATGATGCTCCATATGGTTTGTTGTATGACTTTTTGAAACACCATGAACCTGAAGTGGAAAAAGATCGAGCTCTACGAGGAGGATACACACCCACAACAACATCAAATTCTTTGGCTCTAGTAGCTCAATCTCCCTATGCTCCACCACCAATGTCAAATCATGCATATGTTCAAGAGCAAAACTACTTCAGTTATCCACAATCTTCCACCTCGAACCAAATGGTCCCTTATGATTCATCTCTACAGAATGCTTCTACTCAACTTGTTCCATTAAACAACAATGATGCTGTGTACTACTCCAACTCCAATGATGATGACGATGATGACTTTAATACGTTGAATCAGGGACTTGCTCTTATTGCTCGTGCTTTCAGCAAATTCTCCAACAAAACAAACAACCGTCAACGTTCATCTTCTAACACAAGGAATCAAGCTGTTGTCAATGATGGAAGAGTGGAAATTCAGAATCGTAATTATGGTCGATCTGGTTCAGGAAGTTCTTCAGGAAATTATGGGAATGATCAGAGGTTCAGTAACAATACGGGGTTCAGGAACAACTCAGGATCTTCTCAACAAAGATCTGACTCAGTTGCAACAAGGAACTCCAACTCAGGGAATGCAGTTTGGTGCTACAATTGTAATGAGCAAGGTCATATAGCTACAGCATGTCCCAAACCGAGAACTCGGGGTAGTAAGTTTCACAAGCAGGCATTACTCATGGCTCTTCAAGATGAAAAAGACGGACAGATAACAACTTCATGGCAAATGTGAACAATGATGATGACATGGAAGATCTGGAAGCTAATGCAGCTGTGATGCTTATGGCCAACATGCAGGAACTTAAGCTCAATGATTCAGGTCCAGTGTATGACACTGACGGCTTGTCTCAGGTACATGACCTCACTGAATGCTTTATTAATGAAATAGTCTCACCTTCTGCTTATGAATCAGATATGGCACAAGTTGTTCCATCTAAATCATCTTCATCATCTCAAAAAGATGAACAAATAAGCACAGTTGTCATATTCGATGATGACACAGTTGTTTCATTTGATGATCCTATTGAGAATGATAAACATGATAATTTAGAACAACATGAACCATCATTTGATCCAGACCCTGACCTCATATTGTTATCTAAACAACTGGATGCTCAACAATTGCAAATCGTTAAATGCAACGAGACTAATAAAGCTTTAAAAGAACATAATGCGTCACTTTCAAGAGATATTGAGTGTTATAAAATTCAGCTTTCAAATCAGGAAGACAAGATTAAAAATGCAAAAAGTTTTGAAAAAGCTTTTCAAGACTCTTACAACAAAGAACAAGATCTTCAACGCAAAATGCATGATTTAATTGAGTTAAACGGAAAGTTGATTTCGAAACTTGAAAGTGAAAAGTGTGAATTGAAAATGCAAGTTAAACATCTTCAAACATAACTTTCAAAAACAGAAACAGAATTGTCAAGTTGTAAAAAGGATTTTTGTGAACACAAAATACGAAAAAGAAAGTACATCGATGATTTACTCGGTGATATTGTTGATCTTGAGAAACAACTCAAAGAATTTCGTAACGTTGTTTACAAACACGGGAACTCTGTCACAACAATTCAGAAATTTACTTTAAAACCGAGACCCGATAAACGATTTGCACTTGGTGATTACAATTCAATGTTTCTTCACACGGCATTCAAAGATATTCCAAAAATTTATAGTATGGATTGTTTGCTTGATAATACGATTGTGCGTGCGGTTGTTTTTGATACTAAGGAAGAAGAAGAACTTGAAGAAGAGAGTCGATCTAAAATGAGTTATGTTCAATATTGGACACCATATGACTATTCAAAAGCTCCTCCCATTTCAAAATCTTTTGTTACTCAAAAGGACTTACCTGAGAAATCATGGTTTATTGAAGAGTCATATGTTTCATCTCACAATGCGGCTCCTGTCCAAACTGTAGCACAAATAAATGGTCCCTTACCATCATCCGGTGAACTTACACCTTTACCGAAAACTTGTCGTGTCTTAAATTATTTCAAAACCTTTATGGAAGACATCAAAATTTTGGAGGAAACAATTGAACGTAATTCTGAAATAAAAATTGAAACTTTTCAATCCGCTTACGAGCGAGAAAAGAGAGATATTTTTCAAAAACAAATGAAGCTAATTGTTCAACACCTTCGTCTATGTGCTACACGTTGGGATCAGGAACTTCAAAAGGAGGTCAAAAATATGATAAACGTTTTCAACGCTACTGAAAATGAGATTTTGGTCCAAAAGCAAAAAACTAGAGTTTTCAAAAATGATGTTGATCGACTCTTGGAACAAGTTCTCTGTGCTGATATTCTGTCTGTTATCATGAATGATCTCTATAAATCTGGTACATCTATGCTTAAGGATGATCATTGTGTTGATAATAACTTGTTGAAAGCGGAAATTGAGACACTCAAACAGGAAAATGATAAGTTGAGAAATTCAAATGATGATGTGACAAAACAATTGTCAAAAGAAATTTGTCTACTCAAACAGAGGATTGAATGGTGTCAAGCTCAAAGTATTGAACGAGAATTGGAACTTCAAAAACAAAATCTTTCAACCTCTTGTCAGCTTTGCAAAAACAATGAGTCTTTCAAAAGTTTGTGTCTCAAATACGAGCAAGAAATTACGGATTTAAAAATTGAAAATGACGCATTTCTACAAAACCACATTGACATTAAACATTGCAATGGCATACTTGAGTCAAATATTCAGGATAAGAATCACATCATCATTGATTTGAAAGAGAAAATTAAGATACTCCAAAAAGGAAAGTTTGTTGACACCACGGTAATAGCACCAGGAATGTATCACGTAGGCAAAACTGATAAAGGAAAGGTTGTTTAAAACACTAATGTTGATAACTCCACTTCTACAGGACTAGTCTCCACTACTAGCGTTAGCAGACCCAAGCGAAAAAGTAAAAAGAAGAATAGGATCTTGCAACGTAAGAAAGGACAACTAGAAGCCCAAGAAGTAGAAGATCAACTTAGGAACTTGAATAAGACTCATGTTGCATCAGATTTAGATTCTAATCTGGCAAATTGTAATCAAAATCTAAATGTAACGAATGATGAACCTTTGAATATTTTCAATATTAATGCATCCTGTGTGTTTTGTCGTAAAAGTGTTTCATCTGGTGATCATACAAAATGTATCGCTAATTCTCTACTTTCTCGTAATAAGAAACGTAGGACACGCATTCCTTCTAGGCCCACAATTGCCTCCAAGTCTAATTTAGGAAAGCCGTCTACTACGGTTTCTAATGAAGTTGAAGTTACCACCCCCATAGGTGCCGAGAACAAATCTAGGAATGAGCCAACTACTAGTGCATTTAACATTAAGAAAGCAAAAACTAGTTGGAATTGGCAATGTTGGTTACAACACAAACCAGACTTTAAATGGATTCCTAAATTGTTGAATAAATGTGTTTCTAACCAACAGGAACCCGCAATTACTTTGGGTTCCACCCTTACTTCTGTTCCATCCGTGTCTTCTTCTGGTGATGCAGGTGGTACAGATCGTTCTCTGGATTGTTGATAGCGGATGCACCCGACATATGACAGGCAATCTCAAACTATTGAAAAACTTTGTCTCAAAGTTCATTGGTACTGTCAGATTCGGGAATGATCATTACGCTCTAATCATGGGATATGGTGACTATGTAAGTGGGAACATCGAAATAAGCCGTGTTTATTATGTGGAAGGCCTTGGACACAACCTTTTCTCTGTTGGTCAATTCTGTGATGGGGATCTAGAAGTTGCATTTCGTGAGAAAACTTGCTTTATTCGTGACTTACAAGGAAACGATCTTATGTCTGGCTCGCGTGGCTCCAATCTTTATACAATATCAATGTCAGATATGATTGCAACATCTCCGATATGTCTTCTCTCCAAAGCAGAGTCAACTAAATCTTGGTTATGGCACAAACGTCTTTCGCACTTGAATTTCAAAACCATGACTGACCTTGCTCGTTATAAACTTGTTGATGGATTTCCAATATTCCGTTTTACCAAAGATCACTTATGTCCAGCCTGTGAACAAGGAAAAAGTACTCGTGCTCATTTTCCTTCTAAACCTGAGCAAAGTACGAATCATGTTTTACAACTGCTTCATATGGATTTATGTGGACCGATGCGTGTTCAAAGTATCAACGGTAAACGCTACATACTAGTAATTGTAGATGACTTCTCCAGATGGACTTGGGTTTATTTCTTACGAAGTAAAGATCAGGCTCCTTCAATGATCATCACGTTTCTCACTAAAATTCAAGTTCAGTTACGCAACACGGTACGAATAGTCAGAACTGACAATGGAACTGAATTCAAGAATCAGACACTTCGGTCGTATTATGAGAAAGTGGGAATTGAACATCAAACATCTATTCCTAGAAGCCCAGAACAGAATGGAGTTGTTGAAAGACGTAATAGGACGTTAGTGGAAGCTGCTAGAACTATGTTGATTAATGCTCAATTACCTGATTACTTATGGGCAGAAGCTGTTTCAACCGCATGTTATACTCAAAACCGTTGCATGATCACAAAACGCCATCGCAAAACACCATATCAAATTGTTCACAAAAGGAAACCGAACATCGATTACTTTCATGTATTTGGAGCACTTTGCTATCCGAAAAATGATCATGATGATTTAGGTAAACTTAAAGCTAAGGCTGACATTGGAGTGTTCGTTGGATACTGTGAAAATTCTAAAGGTTTTCGGATATGGAATCGTCGTACAAGAGAAATTCAAGAAACCATTCACGCTAATTTTGATGAACTCACACAAATGGCTTCTAAGCAACACAGCTTAGGACCCGAATTCAATCGTCTTAACTCTCCGGCATCTTCAGCTGAACCATTGCCACTTAACCGCAAAGAATTAGAAACCTTGTTTGCTCCACTATTTGATGACACAATTGAATTCCGTCCTACTGAGATCTCACCTAATTCCGCTGCTCAACCTGATAACATTCCAGTACCAGACTCACCTCAACAAACAACTACAAGTGTTGAGAGAGACGGTCCTCCAATTGTATCACCATCTACAGCAGAACAAACTGGTTCTAACTCCCGCCATCTAGCTGAAGATCCAACACCACTATCAGTTCCACAACCCGCAGAGCATGATCCTGATGCGTTCTTTAATCCGTTTGCACTAGCTCCTACAGTTCCTGATATAGCTGAGTCGTCAACACGCAATTTGGATCCTGCTAACATGCGAGATACTTATCAACTACACCCTTCAACACACAAATGGACTCGAGACCATCCACTAGTTCATATTATTGGCCATCCAGATGCACCTGTAATGACAAGACAACGACTTCACACTGATGGAGAAACTTGTATATATGCACTCACAGTTTGTCACGAAGAACCAAAGAACATCAAAGAAGCAATGACTTATGACAACTGGATTGAATCTATGCAAGAGGAATTTCAACAGTTCATATGATTAGAAGTCTAGGAATTAGTTGAAAGACCTGACGGAGTCTTTGTCATCGGGTTAAAATGGATCTGGAAGAATAAGCTTGATGCTGAAGGGACTGTCATACGCAACAAATCACGTCTGGTAGCGAAAGGATACTCCCAACTGGAAGGACTTGATTTTGCTGAATCCTTTGCTCCAGTGGCTCGACATGAAGCTGTTCGGATCTTTTTGGCTTATGCTGCACACAGGAATATGGTGGTTTACCAAATGGATGTGAAAACAGCATTTCTTAATGGAGAACTCCGTGAAGAAGTTTATGTTAGCCAACCTGAAGGCTTCGTTGATCCTGAGCGTCCTAATCATGTTTACCGACTCAAAAAGGCACTCTACGGACTTAAGCAAGCCCCACGGGCGTGGTATGACAAACTGTCCACTTTCTTATTGGCCAATAAATTTTCTAAATGATCGGTGGATCCCACACTATTTACAAAAACCCTCGGGGAGGACTTACTTGTTGTTCAAATATATGTCGATGACATTATTTTTGCCTCAACAAAAAGAAGTTACTCTAATGATTTTGCAAAATTAATGAAAGATAATTTTGAAATGTCCATGATGGGTGAACTTTCGTTCTTTCTAGGACTACAAGTTCATCAATCACCCCGTGGAATTTTTGTAAATCAGTCCAAATATGCTCTTGAAATTTTAAAGAAACATGGAATGATGTCTTGTGATACTTTTAATACACCAATGGGCTATACCACAAAACTAGATGCTGATTTACATGGGACTCCAGTTGACCCTACCAAATACCGAAGTATGATTGGGTCCCTCATGTATCTCACAGCTAGTAGACCTGATATAGTATTTGCTGTCTACATGTGCTCTCGCTATCAGTCTAAACCAACTGAAAAACACCTCAGTGAGGTCAAAAGAATCCTTCGATACATAAAGGGAACCATTAACTTGGGAATCTGGTATCCGAAGGATTCTGGTTTTGAACTAATTGCTTTTTCAGATGCTGATCATGCAGGATGTTTAGACACACGCAAAAGTACATCTGGTGGATTACAATTTCTCGGAGACAAACTCGTGTCATGGCAATCTAAGAAGCAGGACTGCACTTCACTGTCGTCTACAGAATCTGAATACGTAGCCATGTCTGCTTGTTGTGCTCAAGTCATTTGGATGAGATCACAACTTAAGGATTATGGCTACCTATTCAACAAGATTCCTATCTACTATGATTCAAAGAGTGCAATTGCTATCTCCTGCAACACAGTGCATCATTGCAAATCCAAACACATCGATCTCCGATATCATTTCATCAAAGAGCATGTGGAAAAGGGTACCGTTGAACTTTATTTTGTTGGAACTGAGTACCAATTGGCGGACTTACTTACCAAATCCTTGGCACCCTCAAGGTTTGCTAGTCTAGTTCACGAAATTGGTATGAGATGTTTGACTCCCAAGGATCTGGAAAAGTTTTTAAAACACAACTGATCGTCAAACATCACAACTATCTTTGTATAATATTTTTGTTTCCTTTCTTAACTATAAATCAATCAAAACACAAAAAGATTTTTCAGATTTCTTTTACCTAAAAAAAAAAAAAAAAAAAAATGCAAGTATATCGCTTCACTTCAACACTTTGTTAAGATTTTACAAGTGTTGAGGGGGAGTCACACTTAAATTTTTTATACCAATCTTTTATTGGTATACTTGCATGTTTTTTTTTTCATATTTTACGGTACTTCGAAGTGTGTGAACGTTCTTTTTACATCACTATGTCTCATCCCATAATAAGGTCTTCATAAGTTAGGATTAACGGATGTATTTCTCAATATTACATATGTTTGCTAGTTACTTTAGGACTCTAGTAGACATATCTTAAAGTTAAGGGACCAAAAGGTAACTAAACTTAAAATTTCAAAAAATAACAAAACAAACAAACCGTATAACACACACCCCATAATATTCAAAACCCCTTAAACCCTTTTATCAAACCTACGGCCCTCATTCATTCGAGCCATCCACGATCTTGATCATAAATTTGTAAGTTCCTATGTAATCACTAGGGTATAACATACATAAGATCTCCTATTATCATGATTTCGAGAACTAGGGTTTAGAATTTCGAAAATTGCTCTTAACATGTTTAGGTGTTTAATTCTTGATAGGGATTTGTTACAAAGCATGTTTCTAACATATCCTCATCATTTATTCATGCATTCCATCATGTTTGCTTCGATCTAGAAATCTAGGGGTTGGGTCGATTTGCGATTGTAAGATTATGTGTTTGTTTGCTTTGTTTTAATGGTGGGATATGTTTCTAAGGTCACTAATATGCATGTTTGAACTGATGTTATTGATTTTCACCATTGATGCTTGGTTCTCGATAAGCAAATTTACCACGTTCTTGAATTACTTCGATCTAACTGAGTCCAAACTGTTGTATGCTGGTATTACATGTCTTATACTTATGCTTGTGATATGCTAGAACCACTCTTGCTCATTAATCTCAAAACTTGATACATTTTCGAGAAAGTTGATCTTGAAAAATTATCGAGATCTTTGTTTAACGTGTGTATTGCTTATATCTAAGTTGTGTTTATCAATCTTTGTGACAGGCCTGAGTCATTGGAATAATTATTCGCTAAAGAAACATACGTGTAACTTCAAAATTGATTTGATTCTTGTATAAGAATTGTTTCGAGAAACTCGAGAATTATCGCAATCTTTGATAAACTTATCGAGAAACTTATGTTTTCGATAAATGTTGTTCAACCTCAGTTTTTTTCGAAATTATCTTTTCGAAATCACTCTTTGAACTAAATTTTTCGAAATCACCAGGTTCTCGAAAAGTTTTATCGAAAAAATGATGTTTTCGAAAACTTAAACTTTTCGCAATTCTTGATAAAGGAAAGATCTCGATAAAATTTACTTATAAGGATTTTTCGATAATTTACTTTCTCGATAAAATTTCTTTGTAACATTTTTTCGAAATCTTTTCTCAACACAAGTTTGCGATAAAAGGTTTATGTTATTTGTTTTCGAAATCTTGTTTAGGCCTTGTCATGTAATATCCATGTAACCTTGTTGTGATTCAATGTTGTTATATAATGTGAAGCTACTATGAATTATGTATATCAATCGTACTTATTTGCGAGACATTGCATTGTATAGTTGATTTCGTGATTCTAACTGAACTATGATTATTCAAGTATGCATTATGTGACTCTTCACACATAACATAATGATGCATTTGTGCTTAATTGTCTAAAGTAGTAATCTATAACCAAACTCAAAACTGTGCTAACACGTAACAAATTTGGATGTTTGGTTTATGATTATATCTTTCAGATTTACATGGCTGAACACAACGAGAATGTCCCTGAACAAGTTCTTCCATTACTCGCCATGGATGACATCACTCCCGAGAACTACAATGTCACGATTGGCAATAACAATCCCCGAGTTGATTTCAACAAATTGAAAATCATAGAGAAATCGTGCATGATTGTGAAAGATATCCTACTTGCACATCCATGCAAACCTCTGCTCACCTGTTCTACTTCAGTTCCGCTGTTCTACCTTCATCAATTCTGGCTTACTGCTCAGGCTAACTTGGATGATGAGTCTTTCACTGTTACATTGGATAGCCAAGAATACACTGTAGATCATGACGTTCTTCGAAACGCCCTTCTCATGCCACAAACTGACAACGAATTTGCTCCTATACTACCTGACTTGGATCTTCTTGACTTCTTCATTGAATTAGGATATGAGGTTGATGATGATGTACCGCTAGTCAAGCTTTCCCAATTTAATGCCAAGAATATCCCTCAGCCTTGGAGATCATTCTGTCTGTTGGTGGTAAGATCTATATCAGGAAGGAAAAGTGGTCATGAACATCCAAGGCTCGAACATTTGCAAACATTCTGGGGAATGGTGACTCTGACACCTATTGACTTTGCAGTTCCTATCATGAATGATATCGTCCACAGTATTCAAACCGAACGTGTGAAGACTATGATACCATTCACAAGATTCACCAAGCTTATCATAGAACATCTCTGCAAAAACTCTCCAGAATTCATCAAGAGGATGGCTGATCCTAATGAGCCGAAGCACCTCTTTGAGGACGACTTCACCACTTCATTCATCAAGACGACCACTTCCTCAACCAAGATCAAAGGAATGAGGCTTCCCGAATACCTTCTTAATGATAAAATCAAGAAGAGTCTGAACTACAAGCTGTATGATAACGCTTACAAAGGGGTACAGGAAGAAGCCACAATAAAGACTCGAAGCAAAGGAGGTGTAAAGTCTGGGAGTACTACAAGCACCACTGGATCACCTCATACTAGATCTAAGGCTGCTCCAATGTCAAAACCCAAGACTTCAACCACACCTAAACCTACATCCAAACCCAAACCTGCTACCAAGCCAAAGAAGAAAGTAACTCCAGAGTACATTCTTCGTGATGAACCTACACCTCCACCTTCTGACACCGAATCCGAGTTTGATACGGAATCTGAAGGAGAAGAACCAGACTATGAACTGAGATACAGAGCACCTGATGAAGGATTTCCTGCAACAGAGATCGCCGTACAACAAAGTCTTGAAACTTATGAAGAAGAGACAAGGAAAAGAAAAGGGATCACTATTAATGAGCCTAATGATGATGAAGACGAACCAATCGTTGAACCTTTGGTCGATAAACGCAAACTGAAGAGTATAGTTGTCGACACTCGAGCTGAAGAAAAGCGGCTCAGGAAAGAACAAAGGAAAGCAACTCTCGAAAGCCGACTCATGTCTCAACCTTTAACTCCACCAAGTATCGATCACTCGGAACATGAAGGAGCTACTAGCAGCATGAATCCTCCCGTTGTGTCCACAACGTTAGAATCGGCCCCACAGCCAGATAACACCGTTTAACACCGTTAAAGACACTGACAAAACTGGAGATGTCAATATGACAGAGACTGCTAATGTAGAGGAGAATGTTGGCGGCCAAGAGAACATAGCTACGGATCAGGAACATGAATACCTCATTACTCCAGAGTTTCTTGCACGAGAAGCAGAGGAAGCAGAGGAACGTCGTAGAAAGGAAAACGAAGAGAAGAACGCGTTCGACACCAACATATTTCTTAAGTCATCTTCTCAGCAGACTTCCTCAGCACAACCTCCACCTCCTCAAGACTCTCCACCAAAGGATCCGACTCCTCCTGCTTCTTCTTCAAACTCACACAACGAGTCGTCGTCAGAATCATCACCGGAGCACTCATCACCTACACCTTCAGAAACCGCATCAAAACAACATTCAATCAATGAACCGAAACAACCAGTTGATCTTCAGGAGCAAGTCGACAAACTCACCAACATGGTTACCGGTCTTACCAAACAAGTTGAGGACTTCCAGGAGTCAAAGCAGCTGATCGACAAGTTCTTGCACTCTGACTACACAGGACTTATCAGAACTGCAACACGTGATTTTCTCTCTGAAAATCTAGTTGACATGATCACTCCTGAAGTAGCAAACCTTCTCGAACCAATCAATGACAACTTGGATCACAGAATCAGAAGTGTTACGAGGAAAATGTTGTCAACTGCACCATTCACGCTTCACACCGCAAAACCTTCTACTGTGACTCCAACCATCCCTGAACTGTCCTACAACGAAATGCTTGCCAAACTCTTCGACAATGTTGCCTCCAAAACCACACAGACTGCTGAAGAAAAAGCACTTTATGAGGCTATGGCAGCTTACATTACCAAAGAGTCATGCAAAGATGCAGCTGGAGCCCGAAAAAGGTCAAGAAAAGATGACGACCCTGACCTAAACTCAAAAGGCAAGAAACCTAAGTCTGGAACAGGTCCCTCATCCTCTCTACAACCACAAAAGGACTCCACTCCTCCTGGAAATC
This sequence comes from Artemisia argyi, assembly GCA_030686995.1. Lineage (NCBI taxonomy): Eukaryota > Viridiplantae > Streptophyta > Magnoliopsida > Asterales > Asteraceae > Artemisia > Artemisia argyi. Next base: position 27,955,024 of record CM060692.1, on the reverse strand, counting down.
AACAACAACCCTCAACTACTGGTAAAGGTCAAACTGAAGATGCAGAATTTTTCATGGAACACACTGATGACTTCCAGGATCAACTTGACACCGATTACCGTGCTCCACCTACTCATGATTCTCATGCTGGACCATCGTCACCGTCCAAAGCCAAAGACAAAGACGCTACATCTAAGTCTAAGAAATTCAAGAAGAAAAGACGTCATTCATGGCTTGACAATGACGATACTCCTCAAAATGACTGGTTGACAGAAATGGTTCAAGCTCAACCTCCTCTAGAAGATGAAGAACCCCTTCCTTGAAATACTCTATAGTTCACCCAAGTCATAATGAAGGATCTTCAGTTCGACAAACTCACAAAGGCAGAGCTTAAAAGAATCAATAGGGATGCACAAGAATTCCTCAAGAAAAGATCTGGAAACAAAGTCGAATACGAGTACCATATGCAGAATATAGCCAGTGCAATGTCTGCCGACTTTGACTGGCTAAATCCAGAAGTGAATATCGATATCAGCTCCAAGAATCATGAAAAACCTTACTTCACCGACTGGACCAAACCATTACCTTTGAAAGGATTTCCAGACAAACCAAAGATACCTTACAGCTTCTTCATCAACAAAGATCTTCGAAACATCCAGCTCACTCAGGAGACATCCAAGACGAAATATGCTTCCTCACTCACAATCTCAGTACCAGCCGCACGATACGAAATTCCTGCTATTGAAGAAACTACCCGTGTTTTCAGCAACTCCATCGTAGCTTACGACAGAGATGCCCTACACGGAATTCAACACTAGCCAGAACGACGTCGTCTCGGTTATACCATCAGATTAGAAGAGAAATCCTTGGATAATGTGAAACAGAAATCTAAGATCATCGCTATCTTGGAGATTCAACAGTCGAAATGGTTTAACTACATATTCATGCGTGAAATTGTTGTTAAACGACAAGATGAACAGAAGTACAAATTCTCCGAAGCAGACTTTCCTGGCCTTAATCTCAATGACATAGAAGACATGTATCTCGAAAAGGTTCAACAAAGAATGCGTGGATTTGACAGAGATGTACAGTACAACTTCATGGCATCACTACTTCTTTACATCCGACGACTGATTGTTCAAGAAAGAGTGGAAGATCTTCAGCTTGGAGTGGAAAGTTACCAACAGAAGATCAATTTGACAAAGCCGCAATTCTACTTTGAGGGTATCTATCAAACACCACAGTTCACTCTCAACCAAGAACCTTTTGGTTTCACCTACATCAACAGCAAACAACTACAAAGTTTCATGAGGTTCGATGAGGTGCAGAAATTCTGTGATGTAACACTCAAATCTGTTCGTGATGGGCTGGTCAAAAGGTTGAATGATGATCGCCGTAAGATAGCTAAGGGGGAACAACCTAGATGGAAATCTAGCATAAGAAGACAAGTTCGTAACTTTGTCTTAAAGATTGAAGAAAGGTTATTTTGACGGGAACAGATCAGACGACTGGAAAGCTATATCGGTGCCAGACCATCGTTTCCTGTCAGAAACTTTGAAAGACCAGAACCCAAGTTCACTGACTTTGATGCTCCACTTCCTGACGAAGATTAACTTGGTACATTTGGTTAATTTTTCACTATCAATTGTTTCATTTGATTGAATTTCACTATGGTTTGTGCACACATAACAGTGTACAACCCGTACTTGTATAGAAAGGACCCTGAGGTACGCTTCAGTGCCTCAATCCTAAACATAAGGAGTGAAGGCTTCTTACTTTTGAGTAGAATTAATCAAACATTTATGATTTTTTCATAATTCTGCTCAAAAGGACAAGTATTTCTCCTCAATAAGACCTCATCACTTGTTGAGGGGGAGCACTTGTCAAAACAAAATACGTTGCTCTAAATCATAAGTTCTTGGTGCATCTCCCCATAAGACTCAAAAGGCATATTTTAATCTAAAAGTTTGTCAAAAACACCATTTTATATGCTATTTTTGAGGGGGAGAAAATGAAAAAGTGATTAAAATATACGAAGTCAAAGCTTTAAGTTGTATCATGTGCGAGCTAGACTCAGTATTGACCCAGGAATTGATGAGATAATACAAGTTAGTAACATCGAAAGGACTTATCCTCGACGGGTAATAACATCAAGTTAGTTACTAGAGCTAGTTGTCACCTAAAAGCTGACAATGCATCTCTTTAACTAACCACGTAAGCGTGTCTCGAAAAGGATATGTCTGAGTAGAAATGTACCGTCTCGAGAAGCTTTCTGTGAACTTGATCAGGCCGGGTAATAACTTCAAGCTAGTCTAACTAGTGATGTAAGCGTGTCTTGAATCGGTCTTGTTCACGGAAAGTGGATCAATTCAAAAGTGCTTGCTCCTCCCGCATGTGCAAATTTATTAAATACTTATGAGCACATGTGCAGGGGGAGCCCTTCAAAAGTGTACACAAAACTCTCAAAGTGTTAACCAAAATATTTGATTATCACAAACACTTTGAGAGATTTTCAATCAAAGGTTTCTTGGCTACTGTCGGAGTTATAAGGTGATTAAGATAGGAATATCCGTCCTATGATCCGCCAGAGCCGGAGGGATCTACCCAAGGACATCTCCCATAGTTAGAATTAGAAGTCCTTAGGTATGATACGAAAAAAGGAGAAAATAATGAAAGGGAAAGAAGGAGTTGAAGAATTAAAAAGAAAAGCAAAGAAAAAGGTGAAAAGAAATAGCCCTCCATATGTTCAACCTTAGGGCAGACACCGGGTTCAATACGTATGCTACTGGTTGTTGCAAAAGACAACACCGGTATTGAAGACAAAGTCGTCATGGACCCAGTGATGCAATGCACTAAACCTTCTTAACCACTCAAGTTCTCTTAAAAGGACTTGTTTCATTCTCACGGGGAACCCGCGTAACCTATCGACCTATCTCTTAGAGACGGTTGATATTGAAGCAGGAGACACCTCCCCAGTCTCCGCATAGGAAACCTAGGTGTGCACTTATAGAGTCTAGAGCCTTGAGATACATCAAAGATCTCTTAGGAACACTTAGTATTTCTACAACTGGTGTTCTACATCAATGGGCATCAGTTGTAAACTATTGAGTCCTTCGCAGATCTTAGCAATCTGCCGAGAACGTTTATGAGAGGTTTACGTAAGTATTTCTCAATGATTGAACGGAAATCCTGCCAGGGTCAACATCAAACAGCCCTGACAGCAGGTCACTTCGGTAACCCCACAAGGGTTACGCTTAGTGTTTGCGGTGGTTCCATAGCGGTCTACAGTCGTGGAGTGATCCCCAGCGACTCACCCAGTCATTGAGCTACCTAGTAGGTCTCGTAAGCTCCTTCGGGAGTATCTGATATGGGAACGGCCTGGATAAGGATTAGAAGGAGTCTTCACAATATGCTGTTGATGAGCTCTAATTCCTTATCCGTAAGTACCGGTTGTTTTATTGCTAACTGTTTACTCGCAGGTACCTCACTTCCATGATGGTAGATTCCAACATGCTCATACATACATCTTGAAATCAAAGAAAGCTCCCTCAAAGATCTTAGCAACACAAAGTTCAAAGAAAGATTCTACACCAAAAGAAGAATCTACAAAGTAATAAGACAAAGATCTCAATGCATAAAAAGGAACTTCTTGTACGTGAAAGTTTAAAGTCCAAAGATGTATGAGTATGTTGGAATGGAACACAACCACCACAGATGCAGGAGTGACAAATGGCAGATTACTTCATAACACAATCACTACATCATCACCAAAGAACAAAGACAAAGAGCAAAGTACATCTATTATCATTCAAATCAATTTTGAAGACGTCTAGAGATTAACATGTCACAAGTCAACGACAAAGATGAAGACGTCAAGCAACCATGATGACCGACCCTTAGGGGGAGATTGTTGGGATCATAGTTTTACTATTTTATGAAGTCTCGGTCATTTGTAATAATGCTAGGTTGCTTAGTTATTATTTACTATCATTTACATTTTGTATTAAGTTTACTAGGCTTAAGAATGTGGTCCATGGGCCTAAAGCCCATACGAATTATGAGAAGGAATGGAGTAGGAGTGTTGCCCTAGCTCCTTTCCTATAAATACTAGTCTTAGGCCATTTGTAAACTTGGTTGGTTATGTGAAATATTAAGGAAACTCTTGCAATTCTAATTCTCTAATTCTCATAATCATCCCATTCTCATTCTCATCTCATTTCTATCATTATTGTGCTTGTGTTTACTAAATGGTGACCTAACAAAATGCACTATATTTGAAACATTAAGTATGACGGCAAAGTACTTACCGGGGCAACAAAACCGCCGATTGATATTGGTACCTGTTAACGCATTGGTTGCATGAGCTTAGTATATAATAATAACTGTTTTGTTTTCCAACCATAAGTATGAGTCTAATTAACTCTTACTACCAACATATTATGTTCAACCGTTAAACAAACTCTATGAATATCACTCAACCTTTGTGTTGACCTCTTAAGCATGTATTTCAGGTCCATGATAATCAAGAATGGAGCGGGAGGGCACTTACTAAAGGAAGAAGGCTATAAACTACTTGTCATTCGATAAAACATCAAAGGACTTTATATTGATGTATTTTGAAACATGGAACCTTTTTGGGACCTAACAATGTAAACTCTGATATATTTGAATAAATTCGAATGATAACTCTTTTTAATACGACTCGGTTAGAGATCGCTTTCTATTATTATGACTGTTGTGTCGTCGAGTAACACCCAAGTTGAATTCCGCTGCATCATGAATTGGGGGTGTTACAATAAAAGTGAAGAAAACGCCAAAGACTTAATTTTCCATGCTGAGAACAGTGAATGACGGCGTCAAGAGGAAAAGCATGACGGCGTCAAGAGTTAATTTGGTGACGACCCAGTACAAACCTGACGGCGTCACAACTAGAGCGTCAAGAGTTAAAATCATGACGACCTGCATAAGGGGACTACATGACGGCGTCTGATCCAGATCTAGGTAGTCCGAAACTATTTGGCGGCGAGATGACGGCGTCAGACATTTGTTCTTGACGCCGTCACCTTCTAAAATCTATATATAGTTTTCTATGTTTCATTCATTAAAAGGGAACTTGTGTGGAGAAACCCTAGGGCCGAACTTTGTGAACCCAAGCTCGTATTTTACATTAAATTCAAGGGTTTTCACCCCTTGAATCCTTTCATGTGCTATTGAGATAAGTCTTCTCTTAATTCAATCAATATGTCTATGTGTTGGTTGTCTATATCTCGTGTTTGTCTTAATTTCAACATGCTAGGCTAGATTTATCTTGTGTTTGCTTAGATCTAATTAAACCTAGATGTTAATTATGTGTTGATTACTTGTTTATGGTTGTATTGGATGAATGATTTCAATGTTAGGCTTAAGAAAACTGGCAGATCTCCATTGTGTAACATGCTTGAACGTCTTAGAAAACATGAACCGATGTGTACTAGGTATAATTGGTTGTATTTAATGCATGAGTAAATTCTAATGATCCCATGTTAGGAGCTTCTTAGCCGGCTCGACATAAGAGTGAAGTAGGCACTCATAGGATTGGGGAAGTAAGTACGCCACCCCATGAATGGTATTAAGTTATACAATCCGTCATCCACGCAACTATAACAAGTAATTAACGTGTAAAAGATATCTAGGGAGTAGTGAAATCTAAGTAAACACATTTCTCCCATATATTGCTCACAACCTTAGTTTAATATAGTTTATTTTTATTTCTAGTATTTTATTTTGATTGCATCTTTAGTATTGGGTTAGTTGATTAGCAACTAATTCCGCCCAAACTCCTTCAAACCCGAGATTTTAATTTGCTTTCTTAAAAATATAAAAATACAAAAAGAATCATCCCTCATCTCTAGACCTAGTCTTTAGGTTTTCTAATCCTAGCGACACTATTCCTAGCTGAACGATCAATCCCCCCGTACTTGTCAATATACTATACTACATCGATCAAGTACACTGCCTGGTGGGGTTGTAAGCTTCTCGAGATCCCTCGAGAGGTAAAGCCTGGTGCAATCCCTACGCATCAAGTTTTTGGCGCCGCAGCCCGGGGAATAGTTATTGTCTAGGTTAGAATCTCTTTTTATTAGGTCTACTTGCTAGATTTTTTTCTAGTAAGATTTTATTTTTATTTTTAGGTTCTCTTTAGTCTATCTTATTTCTTTGTTTCCTTTGTTCGTAAATTATCTCGATGGATAACAATAACATTGATCGTTTGATTCCTGTTATTCGTGTTTTTCGTCGTAGGATTTTCCAAATGCCCGCCCCAATCCCTTTAGTGGAAAATGAAAACCCACCTAACCTCTCGCCCAACCACCACTTTCACAATAATTCTGAGTTAGAGGAGTCTGATCATGATGATGACCGTAGGGCTAGTCCTTTTAACTATTCAGATTCCGACGAGGATCTTGATGATGGTGATGTGATTAATGAGAATATGATGGAAGAGGAAGTGAACCCTCTTAGGTATGTCGACCCTAGAACAAGGATTAAGAGTGATAGTTCATTCAACATGCAATTTTCTTGTAAGATCGGATTTAGGAGCTTTAACGCCTATCTTAACTCATCTCTCCCAATGAACATAATCTCGCGTAATGAATATAATAAAATCATGGTAGATGAGTTAGAATACAAAGGAGAAAATATTATTGCTAGGGCAATTGATTCGTGTGAAAACCAATTATATAATATAGTAGTATAGTATCGAAGTGATCCACAAGAAATACGGATCACCCGAGTCGTTTCCAAGTGAAGGTGAATGGAATCAAGAATATCGATTCGTGTAAATCGTGTAGTGAGAAGTGGTGAAAAAGCAAATAGTGATCAAATAATTCAAATATCAACTAACAACTATGAAATATGCAATGGGTACAAGCTAGTAATGCGCCAAAGTCTAAAACGTAAAAACGGAAATGCAAACGCGATTTTTAAAACGTAACGTACGAAATAAAACGCGACTTTCATGCTACACTACTTCTACGGACTTCAAAATAATTTTAAAAAGTTAAAAATGATAAAAGAAAATTTTAAGAAAAAGAAAAATATTTTTTTGACTTTTTATTTAATTTTTATGAATTAAAAACTAATTAAACTAATTAATAATTAAAAGAAAATGTAAATAAAGTGAGAAAAATGCAAAATAAATTTCCAAAATTCTAAAATAACTGAAAACTATTTTCTAAAATATTTTTGGATTTTTCTTGGATTTATTTGATTTTTTTTAGGGTTTTTTTAGTAATTAAAAAGTAATAAAAAGTGATTAAAAATGAAAATTAAATAAGAAAAATAGCAAATCAACTAAGAAAATTATGAAAATTTCAGGAAAAATCTAAAATATTATTATAAACTTGAGAAAAATATAAAAAGTGAAAAATAAGCACTGGAAGTGCATAATGGCTTAAAAACAGCTTATATAAGTGCTTATTTTTAAGCACAGTTGACAAAAAGTTGACCAAATCTTTTCCAAATGTATTTTTGACTCAAATAAGCTTATAGAAACAATATTCAGACCAATGGATGCATAAAAACACAGATAAACATTAAAAACAACCCAATAAGCACTTTGAATAAGCAATAAGTTGAGCAGACAAGTAATAAGCCAAAGTTCAATGGAAACAGATACTATAAGCTATGTTAAGCTCAAAACAAGCAATAAACTCAAAGTGCGATCCACAATAAGCAAATGCAGCCCTTATTGAAAACAGGTTTAAGCAAGATCCAAACAAATAGATGGACCAAATAAGCTGAGCAAATAAGCTTCAAAATGCAAACAAAAGGGGGCAAAAGCTCTACTACCAACCTGAGAACACAAAACAACCAAGAAAACAGGTCCTAGATTCAGTTTACTAGCCTAGAAGTGGTCAAGAAATAGGGTCAAGGACTAAGGTGCAGGGCACCTTGTATCTTAATCAACCAACTTCAAAGAAGTTTTCAGATAAGCAAATAAGTTCCAAAATGATATTTTCTTTTTGAAATGTGTAATTTGGGTACTGAGCTTTCTAAAACAACTAACCAAAATGATTTCCAATCAATATTGAAGGCTACACAAGCTCGCAAACTTTGGACAAAAATCTGAGTATGAAACCATTTTGACTTTTTTATTGAAACAGAATGTTGACTAAAATGGATTTTGATTACACTAAAATGATTACTAATGTATTAATAAGCTATTATGTGGTTGAAATAAGCTACTACTATCAATTATGCAACTACTTATAAGCTTATGCAACCTAAAACTACTTTACACTAACTGTATGAGATTTTAAAGAGTGGTGTTGACTTTTTATGAAGTGACCACTAATTTTTATGATTTACCTAGTCTTACTATATCCTAAGTGAAATACCTAAACCCTTAGTATCCTCTGTAACAGTCACTAGACCAGCAAACCTAAATAAACCAAACACCCCTTTAAGGGTCTGTCACAACTAAATCACCACCACAGACCTATTTAAATGAATCCAAATCAATTTTAGCAAACTCAATATGATCCGATAACACTAAATGACTCAGAAAAACAGATCCATAAGTGATGCTATTATAGAACAAAGATCCACAGATGATGACAGATGTACGGTGAATGAAACAGTTAAAACAAGACAGTACCAAACCAAATCTATCCCAAGTTACAAAGAAACAAATATCAACTACTAATCAACAATAAGCAGTAAGCAAGCCATCAATAAGATCTAAATCTACTACTAAGCTATTTGAGATGAAATAGTAAAATAGGATGGAACTTACAAGCTCAAACCCCCTCAGCTCAAACAGAGGGGGGTAACTAAGCTAGCCTGCCTTTAAGACAGACCATGGGACACCTCATGGTTGCCTTTAAACCACCAATAAGCTCAGCTTATTTGAATAAGCTGAGCAGTTGACTATGTTTGACTTTTTTTTTTTGTATTTTGAGTTTTTGAGACAGCAAACAAACAGAACTTACTACAAGCTATAGAAGCTTGAATAAGCTTGTACAAACAACAAACACTTACTAAAAATGGATTTGAATAACAAACAAGAACATATTTTTGACTTTTTATATTTTTCTTATTTTTTTGGGTTTTATAATTTTGAGTACAGAAATAAGTAAGTAAACTTTTGTAAATCTAAAACAAGCTTCCGAGAAGCTAAATGAAACATGATTCAAGAAAAAGTGAAGATCTTTTTGTATTTTTCAAGTTTTTTTTTTATTTTTTTGAGTTTTAATGAAGATTTAAATATAGGTAAAGAAAATAAACTTATAAAACTATAAAACTTAGCAAAAGAGATTATTAAAGAAGCATAAAACTAAGATAAGCAACTTTAAGCTAAAAGGAATTTAAGTGATTAAGCTAAAACAGGAAATTGAAATATTGAACAAGGACTTTTGTTTAGAATACATTATGAAATTGAAATTGACAGTATAACACTACTTAAAATCTACAACTAAAACGTATACAAGGGGAGGGTATTTATAGCAGAGCACAAGGTGAGGAGTGCTAGGGTTTCTGAAGTATCCAGAAGCTCAATCTTGGCCACAAATCTTCAATTCTATCCTCAATGTCGACATCCCACTCTCATTTAGCCGTTTGATTCCATCTTATCATGAGGCCACATAACTTTGTCCAATCAGAGGTCTTCATGGTGCCATGGTGGAAGGATTATGAGAACATCTGACAACGTGTCAGATGTTTTCTAGAAGGTCTAAACCTCGTACTAGAATCTAGGTAAAAGTGGGAGGGAGCAGGGTAATTGGTTGGGGGAGAAGCACAGTAAAACGCGCCCCTTTGGGGTTTTTTTTTTATTATTTGTTTGACTGTGGTGGGTTTGGGGGTTTGACCGGGTAATATATTAAGGGTTGGGTCGGGTTAAATGGGAGGTGGACTGGGCTTTGGTTACTTTTGGGCTTGGAATGGTGTGTTTGTGTTTGTTTAATTTGGATTAAATGGATGTGGATCCGGTTGTGGTAGCAAATTCAACCAAGGGACCAAAAGTGTATATTCTGAAAATGAGAGGACCTTTGCTGCCAATCTTGATAAATAATATTCAAGGACCTTTGTTGACATCTCATTGATTCTCCAAGGGTTTTGTTGTCAAATCTTCAAAATATTCTTCAAAAGGACCAAAAATGATAATCTTGAAAGTTGAAGGACCACATGTGTAATTTCTTCAAACTTATGACCAAGGACCATTCTTGTAATTTCTGAAACTTTGAGGACTCCTTATGACTATATGAGCTTTGACTTTGACCACTAAGCTTCCCCGGCTCCGGCTATTGATACTTTTCCAAATCTCGTGCTCGTTTTGTCATTTTCTCGTGATTTTTCGTCCTTTTCTTAAATATCCGTTCCTGCACATTCACAAACACAAAAACATACATTCTTTGGCAATTTTGGTTAGTTTTTGGTTTATTTGGTCCCATTTTAGCTTAGAAAAGGTGAGTGAATAAGCACTCGCCAAAATCCCCCGGACTAAAGTATTGTCGTGTCCTCACGCAATGTGATCAATTCACGCTCACGAGATAAATAATTTCATAACTCTTTCTACTAACTTTGTAAAGTAGCAAGGAGGTTCAAAAGAAGTTATAAAATCATTTACTCCCGCGAACGCTCTGTTTTCCAAATATTTTCCTTTATTCTACTTTCATTACTATTTTTGGACTTTTCGTACTTCATACATGTGACGGTTTGTTGAACTTTCATTATTTTTGCAATAATTTTTAGGGTCTATGAGTAGAAACACTTCTCATGGAAAAGTGACCATACGGATAAAAATCGTCATCCTTGATTTTTCACGAGCTCCCAAACTAAGCGTAAAAACGAGATCACAGCTTACCTACAAATTTAATGCTAACACTACTCATAAAAGTTACTCGTGGAAACTTCTTACTCCCATGTCCTAAGTTTTTGTATCTCAATATTTTATTTTTGTTGAGAAATGAATTGCTTCATATTTTCTTGTTTCCATATTTTTTAGTCCGATAGTGACACCTAAGTTTAAACGATAAGTAGTTATTCATTTTCTTTTAAGAACCACTGCAATAGAAATTCGGTCCACATCAAGGAATTTTGGTACATACAATATCATAAATATAAGTTGCGGAGTACTACACGTGCACCTCATGTGATTGATTACTAATCAAACACATGCACCTCACGCGCCAACAACTTATTTATACATAAGCTCTTATTCATCATAACTTTCAACTTTTCACTTTTTCATTTTTGACTTTTTACTTTTCTCATACTTTTCATATTTTTCACTTTTTTTATTTCTTGATTTTTTTCATAACATCAATGGAAGCTTATCGGGTAGCTCCAAAACCACATACATAATCAACTTTTGACTTTTGATTTTTCACTTTTTGCTCTTATTTTTGATGTTCCTTGATATTTACCCAACTTCTAAAGCAAAAATTCTCTTAAGAAAACAAATAACTAAATATTATTCAAACTGAAATACCACTAATTAACCTAGAACATCTATTATATATTGGTGACGTATCTGATGGGAGTAAAAAGCCACGAGTACCTCTTATGACCTCTAAAGAGAACCACTACTCCACGTTTAGCATTAAACTTGTAAATAAACTCTATCATTTCTCGTTCTCTGCAAATTTAGGACCTCAAATAATGAGATTAGCAGATGCTTAGCCGATAATCAGCCACGCATATATAAAGTCAAATACGGGAGCTTGCAAACTCTTGGAAAGAATTCGCATTTTGTAGCTCCTAGTGTAAGTGACTAGCGAAAGCTTTTCAAGCCGTGCATGTATAAAGTCAAGTACGGGAGCCAACAAAAGAGTAGCTCCTTGTGTACAAGGCTAGCACAAACTTTTATGATTATCATTGGTTAAGGGAACAAGCTAGGGCTCAACACGCCCGGTCAAGTCAAAATATTTATTCCTACTCTCGCCAGCAAGAAAGTCAACAAGGTGTCAAATCACTTATTCAAACTTTTATTATATTTTTGCACAACTTTTTCAACTTTTTCTCATTTTTTTGTTGCTTTTTCATGACTTTTTCATTCACTTTTCTTTAAAATTTTTGAAATTTTTCAATTTTTTCAATTTTTTTCATTTTTTGTGGAAAAACGGAGTTGCAAGAGTACACGACATGGTGAAAAATGCAAGGTCAAATCGAATTGAAGATTCACCCTCCCCCGGACTAGAATTGAACATTGTCCTCAATGTTTTAATGGGTAAAGGTAATCCTAACATAAATCTAGGCTGTTTATTAATTATGCCAAAGAAAACGTTAGTCGACAAGATTTACGGATATTGGATTTACAAAAGCATCGATGAATGAGACTCGAGTGGAGAGAAAGACAAAACCACGAGCACGAGAGTCATCATAAATCGGGGACAATCCTGGACAATCATACACAAACAACCACGAAACACAAGATTGGAAGAGGTACCCCCTCCTCACGTTATTTATTAGAAATAAGAAAATTAAGAAGATGAAATTGGATAAGCATGGGTTGCCTCCCACGAAGCGCTTTGTTTTTTATTACCGAGTCACGTAGCTTGACTCGATTCCCGAATTCATTCGTCCTTGGGGAGAGTTTGGAGATCCGGGACTACCATGGTTGGTACGTCCCCTCCGAAATAGTGTTTCAAACGGTGACCATTCACCTTAAAGTTGGGACCATCGGGTTGAGCCAACTCAATGGTACCATAAGGGAACACTTGTGTTATGGTGAATGGTCCAGACCAACGGGTTTTAAGCTTACCCGAGAAAATCTTCAAACGAGAGTTAAAAAGAAGCACTTGATCACCAACGTTGAAAACGCGGTCTTTGATCTTGGCATCATGAAGTCGTTTTGTTTTCTCTTTATAAATTAAAGAATTCTCGTAAGCTTGATCACGAAGTTCGACTAATTCGTTCAATTGAACTTTTCGGTGATCACCCGCGGTTTTCAAGTCAAAATTTGCATGTTTTAAGGCCCAGTAGGCCTTGTGCTCAAGTTTGATGGGCAAATGACAAGCTTTCCCGTAAACCAGCTTATATGGAGTGCACCCAATGGGTGTTTTGTAAGCGGTCCGGAAAGCCCATAAAGCATCGTCTAGCTTATCGGCCCATGAGGCACGGTGTTCTCCTACGGTCCTTTCTAATATCCTTTTTAAGCCACGATTGGACACCTCCACTTGATCACTCGTTTGTGGATGATAAGCCGTGGAAAGGCGATGTGTGACACCATATTTAAGCATAACTTTAGCGAATTGGTCATTGCAAAAATGGGTCCCACGATCGCTTATGATGGCTCGAGGTGCACCAAATCGGGCAAAGAGACTTTTTAAGAATTTCACAACTACTCGGGCGTCATTGGTGGGGAGTGCCTTCGCTTCAACCCATTTGGACAAATAATCGACGGCCACGAGAATATACTTATTTCCTCTTGATGACGGGAATAGACCCATGAAATCGATGCCCCAAACGTCAAAAATTTCACAAACTTGAATAGCATTTTGTGGCATTTCATCTTTTTGAGAAATTTTCCCTTGACGTTGGCAAGAATCGCATGATTTCACCAATTCATGGGCATCCCGATAAATCGTCGGCCAATAGAAGCCGGAATCGAACACTTTCTTTGCGGTGAAGTTGGCACCATGATGTCCCCCCGTGGGTCCACTATGGCATGCCATAAGTATTTCAACGGCTTCCGTACCGTGAACACACCGCCGGATCACTTGATCCGCACAGACTTTGAACAAATAGGGGTCGTCCCAAAAATAATGTTGGACATCTTTAAAGAATTTCTTCTTTTGTTGAGACGACAACCCTTTTCTTATGAAATTCCCCGCATGGTAATTCGCAAAATTGGCGAACCATGGGGTACTTTGGTCAATATTAGACACACTCCCAAGTGTCTCGAGAGGAAATGCATCGTTGATTTCCTTGTTCTCAAGAGCACTTTGATGGGGGTTCTCAAGTCGTGAAAGGTGATCAGCAGCAAGGTTCTCAGCTCCTTCTTTGTCTCGTATTTTGACATTAAATTCTTGGAGCAAAAGAACCCACCGCATTAAGCGTGGCTTAGCATCTTGCTTTGCCATTAAGTACTTTAAGGCCGAATGATCCGTATACACTATGCACTTTTTAAGGAGCAAATAAGACCTAAATTTTTCGAAAGCATAGACAACCGCTAACATTTCCTTTTCGGTAGTTGTATAATGATGTTGGGCCTCGGTCATAGTCTTACTTGCATAGTGTATCGGTTGAAAGTATTTATTCTTACATTGCCCCAGAACTGCACCAATGGCATAATCACTTGCATCACACATTAGCTCAAATGGTAAGCTCCACTCGGGGGCAACTAAGATTGGTGCCTCCGTTAACTTCTTCTTTAAAACATTAAATGCATCGACGCATTCATTTGTGAAGTTAAACGGAGCATCCTTTTCTAAAAGGTGGGTCAGAGGCCGGGCTATTTTGGAGAAGTATTGTATAAAACGTCGGTAATAGCCAGCATGACCAAGGAAACTTCGGATTCCTTTGACGGTCGTAGGAAGACTTAGCTTAGCAATGACATCGACTTTTGCACGATCTACCTCAATCCCAGATTTGGATATCTTATGGCCGAGGACTATGCCCTCTTTAACCATGAAGTGGCTCTTCTCCCAATTTAGAACCAAATTGGTGTTTTCACACCGTATCAGCATTTTCTCTAAATGGGAGAGGCAAGAGTCGAAAGAATTTCCGTAGACGGAGAAGTCGTCCATGAACACTTCCATGGTTTTTTCGATCATATCCGAGAAAATAGCCATCATGCACCGTTGAAACGTGCCTGGGGCGTTACATAGGCCAAAGGGTATTCTCCGATAGGCAAACGTTCCACACGGGCAAGTAAAAGTGGTCTTTTCTTGATCCTGGGGATCAATGAGAATTTGAAAGTACCCAGAAAAGCCATCCAGAAAACAATAGAACTCATTTCCCGCTAATCGTTCAAGCATTTGGTCCATAAAAGGGAGCGGGAAATGGTCTTTACGTGTCGCATCATTCAACTTGCGGTAGTCGATACAAACTCTCCATCCGGTCACAAGTCTAGTCGGTATAAGCTCATTATCTTCGTTTTTCACAACAGTGATTCCGCCCTTCTTTGGAACACAATGAATTGGGCTAACCCATGAACTATCCAAGATCAGATAAATCATTCCAGCATCAAGGAGTTTAATAACTTCCTTTTTGATCACTTCGTGGATTAGTGGGTTAACCCGTCGTTGTTGTTGGACGGAAGCTTTGTGATTATCGTCAAGCAGAATCTTATGAGTACAAAATCGAGGGTCGATTCCCTTAATGTCGGATATTTGCCAAGCAATAGCACTTTTATGCTTCCGAAGCACATCTAAGAGTCGTGTCTTCTCCTCATCTTTAAGGCCTTTTGATATTATAACCGGTAATTTATCATTTTTTTCCAAGTATGCGTATTCGAGATGAGGAGGCAAATCCTTGAGCTCGAGCTCCGGAGGATTCTCAATAGACGGCTTTACTTCTTTTACGTCTGCCATTTTTAAGTCCATCGGAGGGGGAGAAACAATCAGGTTTTCATTTAAAAGTTTTTCAATCAATGAAATGTCCGCCTCCGGATCAAAGTTATTATTATCAATTTCCGGTGAAAATGATTTATTTGAAAGACAAGCATTAATTTCTTCCCAAGCGAGATCACTTCCCTCAAACGGAGTGAGGGAAGGGGAAGAATCAGAGACGATCGGTTCAAAAGAAGGAGTGGGATTGCCACTCGAAGCATTTTCGGTAAAACCAAGAAGTTCTTGAGAATACTCCTCCATAGCTTCGTCAATAACATCGATTCGGTTGATGGAAGCAACATCGTAGTCGGAGGAGTATCTCGCGGTTTGATCAAGGTTAAAAGTGACGGCTTCATTTCCAACTCGTAAGGTAATCTCTTCGTCGTATACATCAATTAAGGCACGACCGGTCCGTAGGAATCCTCTCCCGAGAATGAGAGGAACCCGTGGATCGGCATCGAAATCAACAACCACAAAATCCGCAGGGAAATGGAATTTCCCAACATTGACAAAAATATCCTCGGCTATGCCAATTAGACGAGACGTAGATCGGTCGGCAAGCTCGAGGGTCATAAGCGTCGGTGTCAAGTTAGGGAGAGACAACTTTCTCCAAATCGACAATGGCATTAGGTTAATGCTAGCACCAAGATCGGCCAAGGCGAAGCATTGAAGCATACCCGGAAAATTGCATGGTATAAGAAACTTGCCAGGGTCTTCAAGCTTTTTGGGTAGCTTTTTAAGAAGAACCGCTGAGCAATTCTCGTTCATTTGGGTTCTTGACATTTCAAAAAGCTTTTCCTTATTATTTAAAAGACCTTTTAGCATCGAAGCAAATTTGGGCATCAAAAGTATAGCATCCGCGAGACTTATATCAAAGTGCAATTCTTGAAAAATCTGATAAAATTTTTCCATTTGGTTTTTATCTTTCTCGCGGTGCTTTTGTTCGTTTAAACGTGACGGATAAGGCAACTTTGTTTTAACGGGAATATCTTTTTCATAAACAACTTTTTCCTTTCCTTTGGACGTCGGGACCACCGGAGGTTGGATGTCTTCAGTCCTTCCATTATTAATAGGAATTTCCGTATCCGTTGTCGCCTCGGGTTCACGGGCGACTACCATGGGAGGTAGAGAAGAAGAGGTAGTCGGAGCCGTTGGTCCATCATAAGAAACACCACTCCTTGTCGTGATCGCTTTAGCATCGCCCCTCGGGTTAGCGATCGTGTTGCTAGGCAAAGTTCCAGAGCCCGAGGGTCGATCATTTAAACGCTTGTTAAGATCATTGATTTGAGTAGCGAATAACCTTGTTGTTTCTTCTTGTTTTGTCATAAAAGCTTGTTGGTTTTGAAGCAATTGCTTAATCAAATCTTCCATGGGCGACGGATTTGGAATAACTGCTTGATTTTGATTATTGAAATTTTGCCCACGGTTTTGAAAATTGCCATGATTCAGATTTGCATTATTAAAATTCCCTTGATTATTCTGAAAATTCCCATTATTTTGAAAATTGTTCTCTTGAGGCGGGGCTTGGTTTTGATTTCCCTGAAAATTCTGATTGTGGTTAACACCTTGGTTTTGAAAACCTTGATTTTGCCGGTTTTGATTTTGATTAACTTGATGTGTACGGTTTTGCACATTGTTATTATGACTCTGATTTTGAAAACTGGGTGGTCCAAGATAATGGCTTGAACGGTAGCTGAGGAGATTTCGATCTCCTTGAAGAGGTGGGTAACCGTTGCCACCCATATTTGCAGCATACACGTTCTCTTGAGCATAAGCTCCGGTTGACGGACACTCGTTATACGGATGTGGACCACCACAAGTAACACAACCTTGATTCACAACATTGACTTGATGACTTGGTTTTTCAATGGACATTGCATCAACTTTCTTAGTTAAAGCCACAATCATATTTACCAATTCATCATTATTTTTACCATTATTAGACACTTGTGGTTTATTTCTTGACATTCTAACACGAGCTTTATTCTCAATTATCATGAAAGCATCATTCGTATTTCTAGCCAACAAGTTCCCACCCACAGCAGAGTTGAGTGAGTCTTGGTCAACATGACTTAACCCATTATAGAAAGTGTCAATCTGTTGAAGGGGTGTGAACCCATGGTTCGGACATTTTTCCATCAAATCTTTGAATCGGTCCCAAGCTTCACTAAACGACTCATCAAAAGCTTGTTGGAACCGAAAGATTTGGGAACGTAGATTAGAAGTTTTAGAAGGAGGATAGAAATAATTCACAAACTTGGAACCAAGATCATTCCAAGTGTGAATCGAATTGGGCGGTTCCTTTTCCAGCCAAGTCCGGGCTGCTCCTTTTAAGGAGAAAGGAAACAACTTCAACTTCACCACATCGTGAGGAACTTGGTTCATTCTAATGGTCTCAGCAATGTCGGTGAAATTTCTGATGTGAGCATAGGGGTCTTCGTTATCAAACCCGTGAAAGGATATACCCGTGATTAAATTGAGTAATCCGTGATTGATTTCAAAGTTGGCATTGATGTCCGGAATCACAATAGCTCTCCTCACACCGTTAAATGGTGATTGGAGTTGTTCTTCCATCGGACACGGATCAAATACCGGTTGTTTTCCCATCGGCGGGATAACATTGTGCTGCGGACCACCCGTCGGCGGGGGTCCGTTGTGTTGTTCGTTATGGTTCATCCCCTCGTCGTCAAGGAAATGAGCCCGACTCGTATGTCGTAAAACCCGCTCGGGGTTTGAGAGCGGAGAAGTAAGATTCTCAGAAGTAGAACGGGTGTGCATACACCAAAAACAAAATTAAAAAGAAAAAGAAAATAGAAAAGAAAATCTTTTTGTTTTTATTTATTTTTCAATTTTTTTTTTATTTTTTTCTCAAAAACTTTTTATTTTTTTGTTTTTCTTTTCTTAAAACGTAACGTTAATCGAAAACTGTTTCTTTCAAAACCACGCGCGACGGGACGGGAGAGAAGAATGGATCTCTCTTCAGCTAGAAATTTAATGTCTTAGCTATCTGTATTTCCCGCTTATTCGGTTGTAGTAATTGAAATAGTCCGATAAACAACTAAATTACGTTTTTGTTATATTGGGAGACTTATTTGGTTTACAACGCCCTTCCTTTCGGTCGAGTCGAGGCTGTAACTTTTATTATTATTTTTTTTGGTATTTTGTAAACACTTTAGGAAAAGTGTTTTGAATTTTTTAATTTTTATATAAATATATATACAAAATAGAGGAAGGCTTAACAAAACACGATTTTTCAAAACAATATTCAAAAATTCACTTCAAGCCTTCCCCGGCAGCGGCGCCAAAAATTGATTCGTGTGAAAACCAATTATATAATATAGTAGTATAGTATCGAAGTGATCCACAAGAAATACGGATCACCCGAGTCGTTTCTAAGTGAAGGTGAATGAAATCAAGAATATCGATTCGTGTAAATCGTGTAGTGAGAAGTGGTGAAAAAGCAAATAGTGATCAAATAATTCAAATATCAACTAACAACTATGAAATATGCAAAGAGTACAAGCTAGTAATGCGCCAAAGTCTAAAACGTAAAAACGAAAATGCAAACGCGATTTTTAAAACGTAACGTACGAAATAAAACGCGACTTTTATGCTACACTACTTCTATGGACTTCAAAATAATTTTAAAAAGTTAAAAATGATAAAAGAAAATTTTAAGAAAAAGAAAAATATTTTTTTGACTTTTTATTTAATTTTTATGAATTAAAAACTAATTAAACTAATTAATAATTAAAAGAAAATGTAAATAAAGTGAGAAAAATGCAAAATAAATTTCCAAAATTCTAAAATAACTGAAAACTATTTTCTAAAATATTTTTGGATTTTTCTTGGATTTATCTGATTTTTTTTTGTATTTTTTTAGTAATTAAAAAGTAATAAAAAGTGATTAAAAATGAAAATTAAATAAGAAAAATAGCAAATCAACTAAGAAAATTATGAAAATTTCAGGGAAAATCTAAAATATTATTATAAACTTGAGAAAAATATAAAAAGTGAAAAATAAGCACTGGAAGTGCTTAATGGCTTAAAAACAGCTTATATAAGTGCTTATTTATAAGCACAGTTGACCAAAAATTGACCAAATCTTTTCCAAATGTATTTTTGACTCAAATAAGCTTATAGAAACAATATTCAGACCAATGGATACACAGAAACACAGATAAACATTCAAAACAACCCAATAAGCACTTAGAATAAGCAATAAGCTGAGCAGACAAGTAATAAGCCAAAGTTCAATGGAAACAGATACTATAAGCTATGTTAAGCTCAAAACAAGCAATAAACTCAAAGTGTGATCCACAATAAGCAAATGCAGCCCTTATGGAAAACAGGTTTAAGCAAGATCCAAACAAATAGATGGACAAAATAAGCTGAGCGAATAAGCTTCAAAATGCAAACAAAAGGGGGCAAAAGCTCTACTACCAACCTGAGAACACAAAAGAACCAAGAAAACAGGTCCTAGATTCAGTTTACTAGCCTAGAAGTGGTCAAGAAATAGGGTCAAGGACTGAGGTGCAGGGCACCTTGTGTCTTAATCAACCAACTTCAATGAACTTTTCAGATAAGAAAATAAGTTCCAAAATGATATTTTCTTTTTGAAATGTGTAATTTGGGTACTGAGCTTTCTAAAACAACTAACCAAAATGATTTCCAATCAATATTGAAGGCTACACAAGCTCACAAACTTTGGACCAAAATTTGAGTATGAAACCATTTTGACTTTTTTATTGAAACAGAATGTTGACTAAAATGGATTTTGATTACACTAAAATGATTACTAATGTATTAATAAGCTATTATGTGGTTGAAATAAGCTACTACTAACAATTATGCAACTACTTATAAGCTTATGCAACCTAAAACTACTTTACACTAACTGTATGAGATTTTAAAAAGTGATGTTAACTTTTTATGAAGTGACCACTAATTTTTATGATTTACCTAGTCTTACTATATCCTAAGTGAAATACCTAAACCCTTAGTATCCTCTGTAACAGTCACTAGACCAGCAAACCTAAATAAACCAAACACCCCTTTAAGGGTCTGTCACAACTAAATCACCACCACAGACCTATTTAAATGAATCCAAATCAATTTTAGCAAACTCAATATGATCCAATAACACTAAATGACTCAGAAAAACAGATCCATATGTGATGCTATTCTAGAACAAAGATCCACAGATGATGACAGATGTATGGTGAATGAAACAGTTAAAACAAGATAGTACCAAACCAAATCTATCCCAAGTTACAAAGAAACAAATATCAACTACTAATCAGCAATAATAATCAACAATAAGCAGTAAGCAGGCCATCAATAAGATCTAAATCTACTACTAAGCTATTTGAGATGAAATAGTAAAATAGGATGGAACTTACAAGCTCAAACCCCCTCAGCTCAAATAGAGGGGGGTCACTAAGCTAGCCTGCCTTTAAGACAGACCATGGGACACCTTATGGTTGCCTTTAAACCACCAATAAGCTCAGCTTATTTGAATAAGCTGAGCATTTGACTTTCTTTGACTTTTTTTTTTTTTTTTTTTTTTTTTTTTTTTTTTTTGTATTTTGAGTTTTTGAGACAGGAAACAAACAGAACTTACTACAAGCTATAGAAGCTTGAATAAGCTTGTACAAACAACAAACACTTACTGAAAATGGATTTGAATAACAAACAAGAACATATTTTTGACTTTTTATATTTTTCTTATTTTTTTGGTTTTTATAATTTTGAGTACAGAAATAAGTAAGTAAACTTTTGTAAATCTAAAACAAGCTTCTAAGAAGCTAAATGAAACAGGATTCAAGAAAAAGTGAAGATCTTTTTGTATTTTTCAAGTTTATTTTTTATTTTTTTGAGTTTTAATGAAGATTTAAATATAGGTAAAGAAAATAAACTTATAAAACTATAAAACTTAGCAAAAGAGATTATTAAAGAAGCATAAAACTAAGATAAGCAACTTTAAGCTAAAAGGAATCTAAGTGATTAAGCTAAAACAGGAAATTGAAATATTGAACAAGGACTTTTATTTAGGAAAACTGAGAATACATAAAGATTAATCTACGAATACATTATGAAATTGAAATTGACAGCATAACACTACTTAAAATCTACAACTAAAACGTATACAAGGGGAGGGTAGTTATAGCAGAGCACAAGGTGAGGAGTGCTAGGGTTTTTGAAGTATCCAAAAGCTCAATCTTGGCCACAAATCTTCAATTCTATCCTCAATGTCGACATCCCACTCTCATTTAGCCGTTTGATTCCATCTTATCATGAGGCCACATAACTTTGTCCAATCAGAGGTCTTCATGGTGCCATGGTGGAAGGATTATGACAACATCTGACAACGTGTCAGATGTTTTCTAGAAGGTCTAAACCTCGTACTAGAATCAAGGTAAAAGTGGGAGGGAGCAGGGTAATTGGTTGGGGGAGAAGCACAGTAAAACGCGCCCCTTTGGGTTTTTTTTTATTATTTGTTTGACTGTGGTGGGTTTGGGGGTTTGACCGGGTAATATATTAAGGGTTGGGTCAGGTTAAATGGGAGGTGGACTGGGCTTTGGTTACTTTTGGGCTTGGAATGGTGTGTTTGTGTTTGTTTAATTTGGATTAAATGGATGTGGATCCGGTTGTGGTAGCAAATTCAACCAAGGGACCAAAAGTGTATATTCTGAAAATGAGAGGACCTTTGCTGCCAATCTTGATAAATAATATTCAAGGACCTTTGTTGACATCTCATTGATTCTCCAAGGGTTTTGTTGTCAAATCTTCAAAAGGACCAAAAATGATAATCATGAAAGTTGAAGGACCACATGTGTAATTTCTTCAAACTTATGACCAAGGACCATTCTTGTAATTTCTGAAACTTTGAGGACTCCTTATGACTATATGAGCTTTGACTTTGACCACTAAGCTTCCCCGGCTCTGGCTATTGATACTTTTCCAAATCTCGTGCTCGTTTTGTCATTTTCTCATGATTTTTCGTCCTTTTCTTAAATATCCGTTCCTGCACATTTACAAACACAAAAACATACATTCTTTGGCAATTTTGGTTACTTTTTGGTTTATTTGGTCCCATTTTAGCTTAGAAAAGGTGAGTGAATAAGCACTCACCAGCAATACCATTGCATGTCTTTGTAGGAAGCTTGGTTTATCTTGTTGAGTTCATGGTTATGGAGAGTCTAGGAAAATTTATTGATGATAAGTTAACCCAATTTGTGTTTGGAAAAACTTTCAAAAGGTTGACCAACCTTGATGAAAAACTTATAGAATGGTTAATTACATTCTCGGATGGGGATGAAGATTTTGTCTACCAAATGCCCCGCACACACCCTAGGTTCAAGGATTTTTCCATGGAGAAGTGTAGTAGGTATCCGCCCATAGAAATTCTAAGTGAGAATGATAAGAGAAAAGGGCTTAAATATACTCATGAAAAGAATAAAAGATACTATCGTGGATGTTTAGAGTTAGGAGATGATTATAAGAAAGATGAGGCAACTATTAGATGGCTCACGCTTGGTTATGTAAGCATAAGCGATACACGGTAACCCATGACCTTGAGTCTAGCTACAAGACTCGTAAATAAAGAAAAGCGCTTCTTGGGAGGCAACCCATGTTTTGTGTGATTTTTAATTTCGTTTGTTTGTTATTTACTTCCGTATGCATGCTTTATTTTTATTGTTGGTAGATCATGTTTCTAAAACTAAATAGTGGAAATACTTTATTTTGTTGTTTTGCCTAGTCTTAACTTCACCAAAAGGTATTTTTGCAAAAGGTAAGTGTAAGGGGAAACCCCAAATATGTTTCTAAGAAACAAACCGATCATGATTCTCCACAATATTAAATGAACATGTATATTCGTATTTGTTAGAGTCAAATGCTTGTATCGAGTCATAATGATGTTTTGCAGGATTTTCCAAGAAGTAGAACCTAGTTTTTCCAGAAATTTTCCGGAAACTTAACATAAGAATTTATGCAGGTCAAATCTGACGGCGTCATGAGTTTACTCTTGACGGCGTCACGTGTAAAAATCTGGAAATTTTACCAGTTTTGTTTTTCTAACGGAGTCTTAAAGTTTTTGTTGAATTATTAGTTTTATAATCTCCAGGAAATTTGCAAACATCATTCCACAAGCATTATATCTTATCTTGTTTTCTAGCATTTAATAATATATGTAGATTGCCACCGATTTTATGCGAGGTTGCCTTGTCTGTTTTCTCAGGATTTACAGGTTATGTATGACAAGAAGATGATTATTTTTCTGGAAGGGAAGCTTTGATTGTTCATTTTCTTGGAGGAAGATCTAACCTGGCCAACTTATTATCCATACCGAGCGAATCAGGGGAGTATTTGATTTCATTCTTTTTACTTATTTCACTTTTACATTCTTTACTTGAACATTGGGGACAATGTTCATCCTAAGTGTAAGGGGAGGGTAAAATGATGATACCTTACAGGTACACTTTCGCTTGAGTTTGTTTGTTTAATAATAGATGTGTAATAAAACTATGAGATATACTTGTTAGTGTAATTTTAGCGCCAAATTTAAAAAATTTTACAACATTTAGGAGTGAAACTTGAGCCATAGCAAGCGTCTCATGGATAGGAGATTGTATGACTAGCACATAACCGTTATATTTAGAAAAATTTTCCACCCAAATATGTGAGGTTCGCCTTTAGATTTGATAGGAAAAGCATTTACTATTAGTGCTTATGAGTGTACCGATAGCATTTAGATTCTAGAACTTGCGTTAGTGATGCATCCCGAGACCGCTAGTGAGACTACATTCGTGTAGTAGGATTTACTACATGATAAGAGGCATTAGGATCACCCTTGTGTTAAACCCGTATTATAATTACTTGACCATTTAAGTCATATTACTTGGCTAGCTAAGTCAACTAATTTTTCCCACACCCTTAGCGTTGTACTCATTTTTAGTACACGAAACCCCTAGTACACCCCTCCGAGCCTATCTTTTCGTTTCTAACTTTAAGCATTTTACTTAAAGGAAGAATTTGTTACACCCTACTTAAATGTACAACCAAATCGCCTTAGCCTTCCGTGTATGCGCTCATTTTTAGTTCATTATTGTTATTTGTTAAACCCTAAGTTAATTATCTAATTGATTACATGGTTGCTAAGTCGAGTCATATCCTTGTACATATTGTTTTGGGACGATTGGGACGATTGGGTAAAGTACTTATTTTATGGAGTAATGGGGAAGAACATCATATATTACCCCCATATGCGCGATAATCTTAAAAGTACTCCAAGTGTTTTGATTTTCTTGATTCGAGTCATTAGATTAGTTTATTGTAAATTATGTAAAGATTCAAGTGTATGGGGAATGTTCATCCCCTATGATGTATTATTTTGGATGGTAGGGTAAGAGTGTATGCAAAAAAATAAAAATAAATAAATAAATAAAAATCGAAAAATCAAGAAAAAGAAAAAAAAATCGAAAAAAGAAAAGAGAAAAAACATACGGACTACCATCCCGTTTCATTCTATGTTCATTTTATGTTTTTATTATTTTTCATATATTAGCTTAAGTCGAGTCTAGTCTTGGCTTAGCAACGCCATATTGTACATGTAATTAACCAAGATTGTTAACTCGCCACCAGTAAAGACTGCCTATATCCAACAAACCCGTGTATTTCATATCCCTACACCTAACATTACAACCCTTTAAAAGACCTCTTTGATAGTTTATCCTAGGTGCTTACGCCATGTGGTGGAGGTTTGATCCTTTCCCAAGCCTATGGTAATCTATTTTGCTATGACAGGTAGTGAGAGATATTTTCCGTTTCCATATTGTAATTTATACTTTATTACACCCGAGAGATGTGAGTATCTAAACACTATTTGTGAGGTGCTAGTGTATGACCTCCGTGCTTGTCTTTGGTCTTTAGTGGAACGATTATTTGTTGTAATTACTTTTATATTAATGTTAGATGACCCCTAACTTGTATTTTAATTAGAATAAAAGCGCATTTGCTTGAGGACAAGCAAATCTCAAGTGTAAGGGTATATGATGAGGCGAAAAATGAACCGTTTTTAGGGGGTCATTTAAGCCCAGAATTGAATTTATTTGATCAAATATTGCCCTAAATCGTTTCTTTTGTGATTTTAGGTACTTTGGGAGTGAATTCTGGAAAAGGAAGCAATTCGGACGTTTTTGGAGCATAAAAGTGAAGAAAACGCCAAAGACTTAATTTTCCATGTTGAGAACAGTGTATAACGGCGTCAAGAGGAAAAGCATGACGGCGTCAAGAGTTAATTTGGTGACGACCCAGTACAAACCTGACGGCGTCACAACTAGAGCGTCAAGAGTTAAAATCATGACGGCCTGCATAAGGGGACTACATGACGGCGTCAGATCCAGATCTAGGCAGTCCGAGGAACTATTTGGCGGCGAGATGACGACGTCAGACATTTGTTCTTGACGCCGTCACCTTCTAAAATCTATATATAGTTTTCTATTTTTCATTCATTAAAAGGGAACTTGTGTGGAGAAACCCTAGGGCCGAACTTTGTGAACCCTAGCTCATATTTTACAGTAAATTCAAGGGTTTTCACCCCTTGAATCCTTTCATGTGCTATTGAGATAAGTCTTCTCTTAATTCAATCAATATGTCTATGTGTTGGTTGTCTATATCTCGTGTTTGTCTTAATTTCAACATGCTAGGCTAGATTTATCTTGTGTTTGCTTAGATCTAATGAAACCTAGATGTTAATTATGTGTTGATTACTTGTTTATGGTTGTATTGTATGAATGATTTCAATGTTAGGCTTAAGAAAACTGGCAGATCTCCATTGTGTAACATGCTTGAACGTCTTAGGAAACATGAACCGATGTGTACTAGGTTTTATTGGTTGTATTTAATGCATGAGTAAATTCTAATGATCCCATGTTAAGAGCTTTTTAGCTGGCTCGACATAGGAGTGAAGTAGGCACTCATAGGATTGGGGAAGTAAGTATGCCACCCCATGAATGGTATTAAGGAATACAATCCGTCATCCACACAACTATAACAAGTAATTAACGCGTAAAAGATATCTAGGGAGTAGTGAAATCTAAGTAAACACATTTCTCCCATATATTGCTCACAACCTTAGTTTAATATAGTTTATTTTTATTTCTAGTATTTTATTTTGATTGCATCTTTAGTATTGGGTTAGTTGATTAGCAACTAATTCCACCCAAACTCCTTTAAACCCGAGATTTTAATTTGCTTTCTTAAAAATATAAAAATACAAAAAGAATCATCCCTCATCTCTAGACCTAGTCTTTAGGTTTTCTAATCCTAGCGACACTATTCCTAGCTGAACGAAGAATCATCCCTCATCTTTTTGTGTTTTTCTTAAAACTTTTATTTTCTTTTGTTTTTCTTTTTTCTACGTTACGTTAATTGAAACCGTTTCCTTCAAACCACTCGCGACGGGACGGGAGAGAAGAATGGATCTCTCTTCAGCTTGCAATTTAATGTCAAAGCTATCCGTATTTCCCGCTTATTCGGTTGTAGAATGAAGTAATCCGATAAACAACTAATTTCACGTTTTTGTTATATTGTTATGCTTATTTAGTTTACAACGCTCCTCCTTTCGGTCGAGTCGAGGCAATAACTTTATTAATTTTTTGGTATTTTTGGAAATACTTTAGGAAAAGTATTTCTGATTTTTCAATATTTATATATATATATACAAAAAATAGAAGAAGGCTTAACAAAACACGATTTTTTCAAAACAATGATTCAAAATTCACTTCAAGCCTTCCCCGGCAGCGGCGCCAAAAATTGATGCAACTCAATTTAGTATATTATAGTATAGTATCGAAGTGATTCGCAAGAAATACGAATCACCCGAGTCGTTTCCAAGTGAAGGTGTGAATGGAATCAAGAATATTGATTCGTGTAATCGTGATTTGAAAAGTGAGATATAATAGTGATTTTGTGAAATTAAAACTACGAATATCAAACATAAACTAAAAGGCAACAATCAAGCATATAAAATGATCTAAAAAGAGATAAATGTGAAATATGTTTGCTAAGTGACGTGAAAAGTTCATTAAATGTGGACTAAGGTTTGACGACGAATTATATTCCTTAGACAAGACTATTTTCTCACAACGTTGGTTTATTTTGAAAATAATCTTTTAAAAAGAAAATAATTACTAGATGTGTAATTTGATTATTCTCCGGCTTTTGCCTTTCAAATAATAAAACTACAAATCTAAATAATCTCACTAATTATTAATCACAATCCCTTTTATTAGTCCACACTTAAATCACAAATCTTTATCACTTAGCAAACATAAAAATAACTACTCGCTACACATATCAAATAAGCTAACCAAAACAATCATATACATAAACTAATTAACTAAAAGTGAAAAGGATAAGAAAATAGAACCCGGATATAAGAGATGAGATGAAATTAACCACCCGATCTTATAAACTAAACAAACAATAAAGTTTAACTCCTTAAAAGCTTTAATAAAACCAAATAGTTAATAAAGTTTGTGACTTTATTAACTAATTAGCTTATTAAGACTAAAAAGTAATAAACTTTATTGATAAGCTAGCTTATAAGACCCTTAAGCTCCGGCCTTAGCGGTAGAAATGATGATAAACAAAGAAAAATCAAAGCTTTATTAGAAATAAGCAATAATAATGACCAAATAAGCTATGGAAGAGCTTAATGGTTGATAAAGCTACAAACTTTAAGTGAAATTAAGCTAAGAAAAGCTAAAAGATTGAAACTTTATGAGAAAAACTTAATAAATCTAAGATAATAAGCTATTTTGAAAGAAAAACTAATAAAGTTAAAAACTTTTTATAAAATAACTATTAAAACTATGTAGATCTATAATTATAAACTAATTAATGGCTTTTAATAAAAGTAAAACTAATAAAAATCAAATCTTTTTGGTTTCTATAAAGTAATTTGTAACAACAAAATTTAGATCTAAGTTTATAAAAGCTTTTAAAAACAAAGTAGTAAAAGAGATTTTATTAAAAGAGCTAAATCTAAATAAGTCACAAAAAGCTATAAGCTTTCATGTCTTATTAGATAAGAAAAGTAAAAGAAAAGAAAATGAGTAGAAGTGAAAAGAAAATAATCTTCAAAACTTCAAATTAAATCTTCATCTCATATTAATAAACTAAAAAGTTGATTACAAAAAGCATTTGAAATAAGCTAATTTATTACAATAATAAGCTAACCTACTACAATAATCTAATATTATCCCTACTCCTAATAATAACTCTACTCTCTACTCTACATCTACTCTCTAAAATTCTAACCCCCTCAAATTGGGTCTGGTGCGTCTTATTTATATCAAATGAGGAGTGAGGGGTATAATAGTCCATTCAGGCCACTTTCAATCCAAGCCATTCAATCAGGGGTAATCTGGTCATTTCACAGCGCCGAATGCTATTTTGTCTTATTCTGGAATGCCACGTGTCACGCTCCAATTAGTGGATCTGACTGCTAGAAGTCTCCTCGGACTGACACACGCCTGTGCAATCTAACCTCGTACTGACACCTGCTGACACGCTCTGACCTCGTACTGACACACGCCTGATTTGTCATCTTGTACACGTGTCATCCTCTGATTGGTCAAGAATACTGCCACATCAGAACATCGTACTGACAACCTCGTACCTGCCATGTCAGACCTGCCACCTGCAACAATAAACTCGTACAAATCATTAGTATTTAATGAGCCGCCACGTGGTAGGCTCTGATTGGTCCACGTCACTGCCACGTCAGCAGGTGGGGCCCACGGTCAACGGTCAAAGTCAACGAAGGTCAAACTTTGACTAGTCAACGGTCAACGAAAGTCAACGTTTGACCAGTCAACGGTCAACGAAAGTCAACGTTTGACCAGTCAACGGTCAACGTTGACCGGTCAATGGGTCAAAGTCAATAGTCAACGCTGACCGGGTCTGGAAACGGGTCGGGTCGGCCACGTGTCGGGTCAGCCACGTGGACCACTCACAGAGTGCCACGTGGCACGAAGTATTAATACCCCGTTTATGCTCTTGGCTGGGATTGAACTCGGGTCTGTTGGGTGGGAGTTGAGAGTGTTACCCAGCTGAGCTGGGCAATACTTTCATATATATTAGTCTTTTTGTTCCTTTTAAATACTAACAAGCCCAGTCCAGATTTTTACAAGTAAAAAGAGTCAAAATCAGTTTTGACCTGTCATTTAAGAGCAATTCGAACCAGTTCAAAAATATACGAAAGTACCGTCGGACTCGTTTTTTTCGTGCTCTTTCCAATGGTGTGATCGGGGAATAATTTTAACTTCATCTTTACTACGAAAAACGTGAAAACGTCGTCGAAACTCTCCGAAAATCACCGTTTTTCTTTTGTATTCAAACCCTTTTATCATCAACACATAATCACGCGCTCCAAACATATTTGTAACATAATAAATGTGATCTCGGCTTACATCCCCGGCCTTGGCTATTTACACTTTTCCAAATCTCGTGCTCGTTTTGTCATTTTCTTGTGATTTTTCGTCCTTTTCTTAAATATCTGTTCCTGCACATTCACAAACACAAAAACATACATTCTTTGGCAATTTTGGTTAGTTTTTGGTTTATTTGGTCCTTTTATGGCTCAGAAAAGGTGAGTGAATAAGCACTCACCAAAATCCCCCGGACTAAAGTATTGTCGTGTCCTCACGCAATGTGATCAATTCACGCTCACGAGATAAATAATTTCATAACTCTTTCTACTAACTTTGTAAAGTAGCAAGGAGGTTCGAAAGAAGTCATAAAATCATTTAATCCCGCAAACGCTCCGTTTTCCAAAATTTATTTTCTTTATTCCACTTTATTCTATTTTTGGACTTTTCACACTTCATACTTGTGACGGTTTGTTGAACTTTCATTATTTTTGCAATAATTTTTAGGGTCTACGAGTAGAAACACTTCTATTTAAGAAGTGACCATACGGATAAAAATCGTCATCCTTGATTTTTCACGAGCTCCCAAACTAAGCGTAAAAACGAGATCATAGCTTATCTACAAATTTAATGCTAACACTACTCATAAAAGTTACTCGTGGATACTCCTTACTCCCATGTCCTAAGTTTTTGTATCTCAATATTTTACTTTATTTGAGAAATGAATCGCTTCATATTTTCTCGTTTCGATACTTTTTTAGTCCGATAGTGATACCTAAGTTAAAACGATAAATAGTTATTCATTTTCTCTTAAGGATCACTGCAATAGAAATTCGGTCCACATTAAGGAATTTGGGGTACATACAATATCAAAGATATAAGTTGCGGAGTACGATCACGTGCACCTCATGTGACTGATTACTAATCGCTTATCGCATGCACCTCACGCGCCAACAACTTATTTACATACATAAGCTCTTATTCAACAATACTACAACTTTGATATTTTTCATTTTTCACTTTTTTCATATTTTTCTCATATTTTTCACTTTTTTCTTTGATTTTTTTCTCATACATCAAATGAAAGCTTATAGGGTAGCTCCAAAATCACATGCATAATCAACTTTTGACTTTTGATTTTTCACTTTTTGGCTCTTATTTTTGGTGTTCCTTTATATGTACCCAACTTCTAAAGCAAAAATTCTCTTAAGAAAACAAATAACTAAGTATTATTCAAACCTAAATACCACTAATTAACCTAGAACATCTATTATATATATTGGTGACGTATCTGATGGGAGTAAAAAGCCACGAGTACCTCCTATGAGCTCTAAAGAGAACCACTACTCCACGTTTAGCATTAAACTTGTAAATAAACTCTATCATTTCTCGTTCTCTGCAAATTTAAGACCTCAAATAATGAGATTAGCAGATGCTTAGCCAATAATCAGCCACGCATATATAAAGTCAAAAATGGGAGCTTGCAAACTCTTGGAAAGAATTCGCGTTTTGTAGCTCCTAGTGTAAGTAACTAGCGAAAGCTTTTCAAGTCGTACATGTATAAAACCAAGTACGGGAGCCGACAAAAGAGTAGCTCCTAGTGTACAAGGCTAGCACAAACTTTTATGATTATCATTGGTTAAGGGAACAAGCTAGGACTCAACACGCCCGGTCAAGTCAAAATATTTATTCCTACTCTCGCCAGCAAGAAAGTCAACAATGTGTCAAAATACTTATTCAAACTTTATTATATTTTTGTACGACTTTTTCAATTTTTTCACTTTTTTTTTTTTTTTTTTTTTTTTTTACTTTTCATTGCTTTTTCATCAAAATTTTTGAAATTTTTCAATTTTTTCAATTTTTTTTTTTTTTTTCATTTTTTTTGGTGGAAAAACGGAGTTGCAAGAGTACACGACATGGTGAAAAATGCAAGGTCAAAATCGAATCGAAGATTCACCCCCCCCCCCCCCCCGGACTAGAATGAAACATTGTCCTCAATGTTTTTCGGGCAAAGGTAATCCTAACAAATATCTAGGGCCGTTTATTAAGTATGCCAAAGAAAACGTTAGTCGATAAGATTTTCGGATATTGGATTTCCAAAAGCATCGATGAATGAGACTCGAGTGGAGAGAAAGACAAAACCACGAGCACGAGAGTCATCATAAATCGGGGACAATCCTGGACAATCATCACAAACAACCACGAAACACGAGATTGGAAGAGGTACCCCCTCCTCACGTTATTTGTTAGAAAATAGAAAATAAGAAGATGAAATTGGATAAGCATGGGTTGCCACCCACGAAGCGCTTGTTTTTGTTCACCGAGTCACATGAGCTTGACTCGATCCCCGAATTAATTCGTC
This sequence comes from Artemisia argyi, assembly GCA_030686995.1. NCBI lineage: Eukaryota > Viridiplantae > Streptophyta > Magnoliopsida > Asterales > Asteraceae > Artemisia > Artemisia argyi. Next base: position 27,922,715 of record CM060692.1, on the reverse strand, counting down.
CTTGGGGAGAGCAGATTGAACGGCCACTTGGCAATAGAGATGCCAGGGTCAAATACGGTATCCTCACTCCCGGTGGAGTGAAGGATAAGAGAAATCACATCAAATGTGAAGAATGGTAGAAAGATTTTTATCAGAATTAAAATCCATTCTTCATCGTCTAAAACAAATTTATCATTAACGCCCTTTTCAACAAATACCATGGGAGGGAGGGTTGGGATTGTTTCTTCAATAAACAAACTCTTATGATAGAGTGCTCCTCCCCCCGGGTCAGGATCTTCCTCAAAACAAAAAGGATCATTCTCCGGTGGAGAAATGATATGAGAAAGTTCACCGGAGAACTTCTCGTGAAAAGAATCAAGCATATGATGTAAAACCTGAACCTCGGGTTCCATTTCAGACTCATCACTAAGAATATCGAAGAGCGGATTATTTGAAATTTGATTAAAATCCGATTCAAAATCAAATAACGGATTCGTTAAAGTCTTATCGAATGCGTCGGAAACCCTCGGAATGAGGTCATCATCGTCCTCATCATCATCATCGATATCTCCACAAGAGTCTTCATTACTCGAAGTGTACTCATTGTGAGAATCGGTATAACTTTCTGCTTCAACTAAATCTTCATTGCTCATCGGAGGGAGAGAAGTTGACGGATCTTCATTCAATAATTCTTCGAGTAAACGAATATCCCCCTCCGGATCAAAATTAGCATCGTCCATTATCGGAATGGAATCATTAGCAAGAAACGCTTCAATCTCATCTAAAACGACATCACTTCCTTCAACCGGTGTGAAAGAAGGATGGAAAGAAGAATCACCGTTAGAATTTTCCCCGGACTCACTTTGGATTGGAACGAGGTTCTCAACACTTGACTCATTGAATTCGTCAGATTCCGTTGCCGGAATAGTGTTAAGAGGCCCGTCCCCCATTGTTAGAGAGTCCATGGGCTCTACGGGAGAAGAGATAGAATCATTTTGAGGATTTATATTGATCGTGATTGTGGAACTATCATCATACAAACAACACTCACAAAATTGGTGTTTTCTTTCTTCGAGACGAGGTACTTCCATCGATCTCTCATAAGGCTCGGGAGTAGATGTCATACGACTATTCACCATCTCATTCAACTTATCGATCATTGATTTAAGTTCAAGAATATCATTATTGAAATTGGAAGTTTGTGGGGGTTGATAAAAATCATTAGAATCGTAACAAGAATTAGGTTCATGATAAGAACTTTCAAACGATCCCCCACAATTTTCAAAACTCGGTGTATTTTGGAAAGAATCACCATTGTAACACGAATTTGGCTCATAAAAATCATTTTGAGGAAAATTATTGAAGCTCGAGTCGTAAGCGTAAGACGTATCTGCACTCGGCATATAGCACATACAATCGGTGTATTCACATCCATCACAAAAACATCCTCCACACGGCCTACCCTCTTCGGACGGGTTTCCACAATTATAGCAAGAAAACGACGGTGGTGGTGGTGTATAGAAATCGGGAATATTAGACGAATTGTTGAACGAATTTTGATCAAAAGTATGAGAATTACAATTCAAACAAACGCCATCACGAATATTATCTCCACATTCATTGCACGTACACCACACACACAACCCTCCAAAAAACGGTTCTCCACAACTAGAACAAAACGTATCCATAAGAATTAAAAATAAGAGGGTTTGAGAAGAAAAATTAAATTTTAGAGGATAAGAAGATTATTTTTTTGTTTTTAATTGTTTGAAAAAGAAAATCAAAGTAGAAAAGGAAAATCTTTTTGTGTTTTTCTTAAAACTTTTATTTTCTTTTGTTTTTCTTTTTTCTACGTTACGTTAATTGAAACCGTTTCCTTCAAACCACTCGCGACGGGACGGGAGAGAAGAATGGATCTCTCTTCAGCTTGCAATTTAATGTCAAAGCTATCCGTATTTCCCGCTTATTCGGTTGTAGAATGAAGTAATCCGATAAACAACTAATTTCACGTTTTTGTTATATTGTTATGCTTATTTAGTTTACAACGCTCCTCCTTTCGGTCGAGTCGAGGCAATAACTTTATTAATTTTTTGGTATTTTTGGAAATACTTTAGGAAAAGTATTTCTGATTTTTCAATATTTATATATATATATATATATACAAAAAATAGAAGAAGGCTTAACAAAACACGATTTTTTCAAAACAATGATTCAAAATTCACTTCAAGCCTTCCCCGGCAGCGGCGCCAAAAATTGATGCAACTCAATTTAGTATATTATAGTATAGTATCGAAGTGATTCGCAAGAAATACGAATCACCCGAGTCGTTTCCAAGTGAAGGTGTGAATGGAATCAAGAATATTGATTCGTGTAATCGTGATTTGAAAAGTGAGATATAATAGTGATTTTGTGAAATTAAAACTACGAATATCAAACATAAACTAAAAGGCAACAATCAAGCATATAAAATGATCTAAAAAGAGATAAATGTGAAATATGTTTGCTAAGTGACGTGAAAAGTTCATTAAATGTGGACTAAGGTTTGACGACGAATTATATTCCTTAGACAAGACTATTTTCTCACAACGTTGGTTTATTTTGAAAATAATCTTTTAAAAAGAAAATAATTACTAGATGTGTAATTTGATTATTCTCCGGCTTTTGCCTTTCAAATAATAAAACTACAAATCTAAATAATCTCACTAATTATTAATCACAATCCCTTTTATTAGTCCACACTTAAATCACAAATCTTTATCACTTAGCAAACATAAAAATAACTACTCGCTACACATATCAAATAAGCTAACCAAAACAATCATATACATAAACTAATTAACTAAAAGTAAAAAGGATAAGAAAATAGAACCCGGATATAAGAGATGAGATGAAATTAACCACCCGATCTTATAAACTAAACAAACAATAAAGTTTAACTCCTTAAAAGCTTTAATAAAACCAAATAGTTAATAAAGTTTGTGACTTTATTAACTAATTAGCTTATTAAGACGAAAAAGTAATAAACTTTATTGATAAGCTAGCTTATAAGACCCTTAAGCTCCGGCCTTAGCGGTAGAAATGATGATAAACAAAGAAAAATCAAAGCTTTATTAAAAATAAGCAATAATAATGACCAAATAAGCTATGGAAGAGCTTAATGGTTGATAAAGCTACAAACTTTAAGTGAAATTAAGCTAAGAAAAGCTAAAAGATTGAAACTTTATGAGAAAAACTTAATAAATCTAAGATAATAAGCTATTTTGAAAGAAAAACTAATAAAGTTAAAAACTTTTTATAAAATAACTATTAAAACTATGTAGATCTATAATTATAAACTAATTAATGGCTTTTAATAAAAGTAAAACTAATAAAAATCAAATCTATTTGGTTTTTATAAAGTAATTTGTAACAACAAAATTTAGATCTAAGTTTATAAAAGCTTTTAAAAACAAAGTAGTAAAAGAGAGTTTATTAAAAGAGCTAAATCTAAATAAGTCACAAAAAGCTATAAGCTTTCATGTCTTATTAGATAAGAAAAGTAAAAGAAAAGAAAATGAGTAGAAGTGAAAAGAAAATAATCTTCAAAACTTCAAATTAAATCTTCTTTATTAGATAAGAAAAGTAAAAGAAAAGAAAATGAGTAGAAGTGAAAAGAAAATAATCTTCAAAACTTCAAATCAAAACTTCAAAAAGCTATAAGCTCTCTACTCTACATCTACTCTCTAAAATTCTAACCCCCTCAAATTGGGTCTGGTGCGTCTTATTTATATCAAATGAGGAGTGAGGGGTATAATAGTCCATTCAGGCCACTTTCAATCCAAGCCATTCAATCAGGGGTAATCTGGTCATTTCACAGCGCCGAATGCTATTTTGTCTTATTCTGGAATGCCACGTGTCACGCTCCAATTAGTGGATCTGACTGCTAGAAGTCTCCTCGGACTGACACACACCTGTGCAATCTGACCTCGTACTGACACCTGCTGACACGCTCTGACCTCGTACTGACACACGCCTGATTTGTCATCTTGTACACGTGTCATCCTCTGATTGGTCAAGAATACTGCCACGTCAGAACATCGTACTGACAACCTCGTACCTGCCATGTCAGACCTGCCACCTGCAACAATAAACTCGTACAAATCATTAGTATTTAATGAGCCGCCACGTGGCAGGCTCTGATTGGTCCACGTCACTGCCACGTCAGCAGGTGGGGCCCACAGGTCAACGGCGGTCAACGGTCAAAGTCAACGAAGGTCAAACTTTGACTAGTCAACGGTCAACGAAAGTCAACGTTTGACCAGTCAACGGTCAATGAAAGTCAACGTTTGACCAGTCAACGGTCAACGTTGACCGGTCAATGGGTCAAAGTCAACAGTCAACGCTGACCGGGTCTGGAAACTGGTCGGGTCGGCCACGTGTCGGGTCAGCCACGTGGACCACTCACAGAGTGCCACGTGGCACGAAGTATTAATACTCCGTTTATGCTCTTGGCTGGGATTGAACTCGGGTCTGTTGGGTGGGAGTTGAGAGTGTTACCCAGCTGAGCTGGGCAATACTTTCATATATATTAGTCTTTTTGTTCCTTTTAAATACTAACAAGCCCAGTCCAGATTTTTACAAGTAAAAAAAGTCAAAATCAGTTTTGACCTGTCATTTAAGAGCAATTCGAACCAGTTCAAAAATATACGAAAGTACCGTCGGACTCGTTTTGTCGTGCTCTTTCCAATGGTGTGATCGGGGAATAATTTTAACTTCATCTTTACCATGAAAAACGTGAAAACGTCGTCGAAACTCTCCGAAAATCACTGTTTTTCTTTTGTATTCAAACCCTTTTATCATCAACACATAATCACGCGCTCCAAACATATTTGTAACATAATAAATGTGATCTCGGCTTACATCCCCGGCCTTGGCTATTTACACTTTTCCAAATCTCGTGCTCGTTTTGTCATTTTCTTGTGATTTTTCGTCCTTTTCTTAAATATCCGTTCCTGCACATTCACAAACACAAAAACATACATTCTTTGGCAATTTTGGTTAGTTTTTGGTTTATTTGGTCCTTTTATGGCTCAGAAAAGGTGAGTGAATAAGCACTCACCAAATACACTCTTACCCTACCATCCAAAATAATACATCATAGGGAATGTACATTCCCCTTACACTTGAATTTTTACATACATTACAATAAACTACTCTAATGACTCGAATCAAGATAATCAAAACACTTGGAGTACTTTTTAAGATTAATGCACATAGGGGGTAATAATTTGATGTTCTTCCCCATTACTCCAAAACACAAGTACTTTACCCATGAGTCCCAATCGTCCCAAAACAATATGTACAAGATATGACTCGACTTAGCAAACATGTAATCAATTAGACAATTAACTAAGGGTTTAAACAAATAACAATAGTGCACTCAAGATGAGTGCATACACGGAAGGCTAAGGCGATTTGGTTGCACATTTGGGGTGGGTTGTAACAAATTCTTCCTTTAAGTAAAATGCTTAAAGTTAGAAACAAAAAGATAGGCTCGGAGGGGTGTACTAGGGGTATCGTGTACTAAAAATGAGTGCAACGCAAAGGTGTGGGAAAAATTAATTGACTTTACTAGTAAAGTAATATGACTTAAATGGTCATGTAATTATGATACGGGTTTAACACAAGGGTGATCCTAATGCCTCTTATCATATAGTAAATCCTACTACACGAATGTATTCTCACTAGTGGTCTCGGGATGCATCACTAACGCAAGTTCTAGAATCTAAATGCTACCGGTACACTCATAAGCACTAATAATGAATGCTTTTCCTATCAAATCTAAAGGCGAATCTCACATATTTGGGTGGAAATTTTTTCTGAATGGTACGGTTTTGTGCTAGTCATACAACTCCTATCCATGAGATGCTTGTTAAGGCTAAAGTTTCACTCCTAAATGTTGTAAAAAAATTTAAATTTGGCGCTAAAATTACACTAACAAGTATTTCTCTTAGTTTTATTACACACCTACCATCGAACAAACAAACTCAAGTGCAATAGTATCCTATAAGATATCATCCTTTACCCTCCCCTTACACTTAGGATGAACATTGTCCCCAATGTTCAATTAAAGAATGTAAAAGTAAAACAGGTAAAAGAATGAAAACAAATACTCCCCTGATTCGTTCGGTGTGGATAGTGTGTTAACAAGGTTAGATCTTCCTCCAAGAAAATGAACTTTCAAAGCTTCCCTTCCAGAAATATAAATCATCTTTTTGTCATATATAACCTGTTAAACCTGAGAAAACAATCAAGGCAACCTCGCGTAAAATCGGCGGCAATCTATATATACTAACAAGTCCTAGAAAGTAATTTAAGTTATAGTGCTTGTGGAATGAATGTTTGCAGATTTCCTGGAGTTTACAAGACTAAAGAATTAACAAAAACTTTTAAGACTCCGTTAGAAAAACAAAACTCGCAAAATTTCTAGAATTTTACACGTGACGCCGTCAGATGTTAAACCCTGACGCCGTCAGAAGTGACCTGCAGAAATCTTTATGTTAAGTTTCCGGAAAATTTCTGGAAAAACTTAAGTCCTACTTCCTGGAAAATCCTGCAAAACATCATTATGACTCGATACAAGCATTTGACTCTAAAAATACTAATATACATGTTCATTTAATATTGTGGTGAATCAAGATCATTTTCGTTCTTAAAAAAAAATATGGGGGTTCCCCTTACACTTAGCTTTTGCAAAATACCTTTATATGAAGTTAAGATGAAGTTAAACAACAAAATAAAGCATTTTCACAATTTTAGTTTGAAACATGATCTACCAATAATAAAAATAAAGCATGCATACGGAAACAAATAACAATCAAACAATTAAAAATCAAACAAATAAAAACACACAAAACATGGGTTGCCTCCCAAGAAGCGCTTTTCTTTATTTACGAGTCTTGTAGCTAGACTCAAGGTCATGGGCTATCCTATATGTGTGAGCTCCTCGTCGAGGACATCTTTGGGATCAAACTTAGGTTTCAACTTCCTATCGGTTTTCTTGGTACGGTATGACTTCTCAAACTTTTCTCCATCCGGATCATATAAAATCATCTTCATATGCCATGATCCGTTAACTTCCTTAGGTGGCTTGTCCCAATTCCATTTACACTTATCCCCTTCCCTTTTCCATTTGTTCATCTCTAGGTTGATAGGCATTACGCTTAAGAACTCAATCATTTTCCTAAAGACTAGGGGATCCTCAAAAGGGTCTAGTTCCTCATCTCTAGCTATGAGTTGTTCCACCGAATGTGTTTTATCGGTGAAATCTTTTTCTAGATAGAATGAGCGTTGAGGTCCTATAAAGTTTCTTTCTATCCAAGGCCCATATCTAGATGGTCTCCTATTCATCTCTACCCAATGTGGTGTTTGTTCGTCCTCACAATCGTAGCTATGCTTCTTAACATCATAAACCGACCAAGTCTCACCCTCTCCTACCACTATCTTAGACTCCTTACAATCTATCATGGCACTAGCGGTTGCTAAAAATCCTCTTCCTACTAACAATGGGCATGTAGTATCACTAAACATATCTCGGACGTGAAAATCCGCTAAAATAGTTAATTTTCCTACGTGAACAACTACATCCTTGATCATTCCGACTGGGTGGGCAATACTTCCATCCGCTAGACCAATTAGTATTTCCGTCTCCTCTAACTTTCCTAGCTTAAGAGTGGTGAAAAGGGATAAGGGAATCAAGTTGAGGCTTGATCCTAAGTCGGCTAGTGTGTCAAAAGCTTCGGATTTTCCTATCTTACAAGGCAAAACAAATATACCCGGATCATCAAGCTTCTTAGGCAACTTGTTTTGAACGAAGGTGGTCCCATTTTTACCCAATTTAAATTTCTCATATTTTTCTAGGAGGGCACTATAGTAGGGAGCACGGGCTAAGACATCAATGACGGGGCGTTCAAGGTGGAGCTCCTTGAATTCATCGTCAAGGTCTTGTGTAAGAGGTGTTTCAACTATGTTATTGACCGGTTTGATATCAGATGTTTTATTCAATTGGTCATTTTGAAGAATTTGGGTTTGCTTGAAACACGTGCTCGTTGCTTTGACCGAATAGTATTGTGGACAAGAAGTAGGTGACGAAACCGATGATATGGAATTAACGTTTAGTTTCGGGTTCTTGACCGTGTCGCTTGGGATTGCTCCCATTTCTCGGTCATTGAGAACTTTCAACAATGTGTCGATTTTAGTGGTCATCTCGCTTTGCTATTGTTTGAAATCGTTTTCAATCTTAGATATGCGAGCTTCTTGAGATGCAATAAATTTGGACATCAATCCTTCAAGATTATTGGCACTACCATAGTTATTGGAAGGATTATTGTTGAAAGTACGGTTAGAGAGTGGACCGTTTGGTTGGTAACGATTAGGTGGATTGGAAGAATTATTTTGGGGCATGTTTTGGTTTTGTTTCCACCTAAGGTTCGGGTGATTTTTCCAAGAAGGGTTGTAGGAATCACCGTAAGGGTTTGGCTCGGGTTTGAACGTGTACCACTTGTCTCCCGCTTCGTCGGTACGCGAGGATGCGTAATCCGCAAAAGCTTGTCCGGGGAGTTCCACGCAACCACGAGTGTCATGGGGACCACTACATAATTCGCATGAAGAAGTGATTTTGTTCACTTGGCTTGAAGGCTTAGGAGCTTCGTAGGATTTCATGAAAAACTTGAATTGGTCCTCAAGTTCCATGATCCTATGGTCGGGAGTGCTAGAATTGTTCGAAGGCAAAGATATTGCCTTGACCGTTTTGTTCAAATCACGAGGATCATTCCAACTTTCATTGTCATAGAGAGCAAGATCTTCTATGAGTTCCCATGATTCTTCCGCATACTTAGATCACGTAGCTTGCCACCGGCCGAATGGTCAATGGTTCGCCTTGTGGAGAGATCGATATGGTCATAGAAGATTTGGACTTGGAGCCAAAGATCTATGCCATGATGAGGGACTTTTTGGAGTAAGTCCTTGAAACGAGTCCATGCTTCATATAGAGTTTCACCTTGACGTTGTTGGAACATCAAGATATCATTTCTAAGCTTGGTAGTTCTCCCCGGTGGGAAAAATTGAGCAAGGAATCGAGTGTTGAGATCATCCCATGAGGTGATGGATCCCGCGGGTAAACGTTCAAGCCATTGACTAGCTTGATCACGTAGAGAGAATTGGAATAGACGTAATCGGGTCGACTCTCTAGTTACAACATCAAGGTCTATGGAATCTATGATTTTAAGGAAATCCTTGAGATGTTGATTAGGATCTTCGGAACGAAGCCATGGAATGCACATCCGCTTTGCACCAACCGGATGGTGTCGGATCGCAAGGGGGACACATTGGCTCCTTGAGTGAGCTCAATGGTGTTACGATAGCCTTGGTAGTTAGGACGGGAATACTCTCCTAACGTTCTGGGCCTAGGAGGTTGGTTTGCTAGTGGTGGGTTTTGTGGGTGGTTTTGTTGTGGTGGGTTGATGGGTTCAAAGATGTTACCACCTTCCATGATGTCGGATGGTAAAGGTTACGAACAAAGGAACGAAGAAATGAGATAGACTAAAGAAAACCTAAAAAAATAAAAATAAAACCTTACTAGAAAGGAATCTAGCAAGTATACATAATAAAAAGAAATCCTAACCTAGATAATAACTATTCCCCGGGCTGCGGCGCCAAAAACTTGATACGTGGGAATTGCGCCCTCTCAACAGGTTTTACCTCTCAAGGGATCTTGAAAAGCTTACAACCCCCACCAGGCAGTGTACCTGATCGTTATAGTATAGTATAGTGACAAGTACCGGGGGATTGATCGTTCAACTCAGGAATAGTGTCGCTAGGATTAGAAAGCCTACTAAACTAGGTCTAGAGGTGAGGGATGATTCTTTTTGTATTTTTATATTTTATATAAAGCAAGTAAAATCTCGGGTTTTGAAGGATTGGGTGGAATTAGTTGCTAGCCAACTAACCCAATTAACTAAAAATGCAATCAAAATAAAATAACATAAATGAAAATGAAACTAATATACTAATGTGGTGGAAACAATAATGAGGAAAGTTGTGTTTACTTAGATTTCATTACTCCCTAGATATCTTTTACAGGTTGATTAGCTTGTTACAATTGCATGGATGACGAGTCATATTCCTTAATACTAGTCGTAGGGACGTGTACAATATTTTCTAACTCTATAAGATCCTACTTCACTCCTATGTCGAGCCGTTAGAAGCTCCTAACATGGGATCATTAGAATTTTCTTACGCATTAAATACAACCAAAAATCGTAGTACACCTCCGATCATGTTTCTTAAGACGTTCAAGAAAGTTACCAATGGAAGTCTGCCAATTTTCTTAAGCCTAACATCGAATACAATCATCCGTAACAATTATAAACAAACAATCAACCCATAATCAACATCTAGGTTTCACTACATCTAAGCAAACACAATGAAAATCTAGCCTAGCATGTTAAAGAGAAGAAAAGCGTAAGATATAATCACACAACACATAGACATATTGAATGATTTGAATAACTACTTATCTTCAATTGAACATGGAAGAATCAAGGGTTGAAACCCTTGAAAAGCTTGAAAATTCGTCTAGGGTTTATTCCCTCAAAGTTGCACACTATGAATGAAAATTGGAAAACTATATATAGAGTTTACACTTTGGCGGCGTCATGTATTAACTTGTGACGTCGTCAACTCGCCACCATGATAAAATTTGTATTGTCTAGATTCAATTGTGACGCCGTCATGTGTAGAAATACTCTGGGCCGTCACTTGTATTTCGACCCTGACGGCCTTGGTGACGCCGTCAGGCCATAAGCTTGAAAACTCTCTGGGCCGTCACGTTATAAGTTCCACATCCACCTCTTTTGTAACTCTTGACGCCGTCACGTGTAAAAGCTTGACGCCGTCAGGTACTGTTCCCATCAAGAAAATTGAGACTTTGCCGTTTTCTTCACTTTTATGCTCAAAAAACGTCCAAAATGCTTTCTTTTTCAGATTTCTCCTCAAAAGTAACTAAAATGACAAAAGGAACGATTTAGGGAAATATTTGATCAAATAATCTTGAATTCGGGCTTAAATGACTCCTTAAAAGCGGTACACTTTTCGCCTCATCAGGTTCGTAAACTTTTGGGCTCAGTACCGGAGAAGTATATTCAAATTGTTGCTGCAATCGAACAATTTGCTGATCTTAATACGATGCCATTCCAAGAAGCCATGGGAAGATTGAAGGCTTTTGAGGAATGCACCAAGAAGCAATCTAAGGAAGAAGACATGTCAAGTAAACTTCTGTTTACCGAAGAAGATGGGAAGGAGAAGGTAAAGGAACATAAATGTGAATGATGTGGTCATGAGAGTTCAAGAAAAGAATACAAAGGACGTGGCCAAGGTGAAAATTGGAAGACATGGAGAAATAAAGATGGGAATCGCCTCCAACAAAATAAGGATCATATAAGATGTTTCAAGTGTAATAAACTTGGACACTTCAAGCATGAATGTCCAAATTCAAAAAAGAAGGAGGAGGCAAATCTGATTTGGGATGTAGACGACGAACCAACACTTCTCTAACGGCAAACCGGATCTTGAAGAAACCAGAAGGCCTCGGTTAAACTATATTTAGTTTAGGGGGAATATTGGATATTAAACCAAATATAGTCTAGTATAGGGGTCTTGGTGTCATTATCTAAAGTTGTATTTAAGTTTAATATGTATTTAGAAAGTATAGATTAGTATGAGGGTGCATTGTGACAAGCACAAAGATGGTAACCTCTATCAAAAGGAATCGACACCTCCAGGAGGACATACCGATTCAGAAAGAGGTGCCAATCAAGATTCATCAAAAGGTCATGACTTTTCCTTGAAGGGTTATGATGGTTAGAAGATGTCTATTAGATTAGTATAAATAGGGATCATGTATCTCATTGTAATTATCACAAAAACAACAACAATTACAGCAATAAAATTATAGCTCTTGTTTATTACTTATTCATTATTCTGTCAATTCGTTATTATTTACCAGCAGAAGTTGAGCTTTAAAATCAAGAAGAGCTTGTCTCTCCTTATCGATGCACTTATGAACAGCTCCTCCTGCTGCTGTGGTATTACACCACAGAAAGACGATTGACAAAATAAAAAGAACATGAATATGCATAATGTAAAAATAAATATTTTCTCTTATTATATCTGATATATCTTTATACGTTTTACTGTGATAATGAACACATATGGCTCAATGAAGCTTTATATAGACTTCGAAAACGAAGAAATGAACTAGACAGATATAAATTTGTGTGAAGCAGACAACACATGGAAAAAATCTTACAATAAATTTGTAGTCCCACATTAGACGACCAAAGGCTCTCAACTGTTTTCAATTTGCAGTTATTGCATGTTCATCAATATATCTTTTGGTCCTGAAATTATTGTGTGATGTAAATGTAAATTCAAAGAAAGAGGCCCCCAGAAGAAATCAGGCTGCTGGAAATTACAGTCAGCAAAATTGACCCAAATATGCAAAAGAAAAGGTTGGATTTGTTAATTATTTAGAAAATTTAGATCATTTGGGTTTTTGATAAAATGAAATGGGGTCGAGTGGGCCTTTGAAACATGTTATAATTGAAAGAATGGCCCAGTGAGTAATTAGAACGGTTGAATGGGTCAATTAGAAATTCAGATTTATAAATCTTAATCCAAATAAGAGATTTCCTCATAGAGAGTAGTGTGATAATACTTTGTTAATACTTGATATCACTTGACCCAATTATGAGCTTAAAGTAATGTCTTTGTGGTTCATTTTATTCATACATGGTTCTTTTTTTGCTTATAAGGCCTCACCCAAATTTTAGAAACATTAGGTTTACAAGTTTTCCTTTTATAAAAAGCATGTGATTTCAGGAACCTGACCTTCACTTACAACTTGACCTTAGGAATGCACTCTTTTAGTCCATGCACTTACAACTTTATTCTATTCAATCACTGCATTGATTAGAGTTTCAAGTTAAAAATTAGAATGTAAACATAGATTTCTAACACAAATCACATACAAGAAGAATTGGTATAGAAAAAACTGTGGTTTTCATTAATCCGTTTTGTAAAATCAATTCATTCACTAATTGAAACTTATAATCAAACCCCTGGTGAGCATAAAATTTTCCAATTAAACTAGATGTCATTTCCACAGCTAGCTGATGTCAATATGAGTTTATTTAGGCTGTGCCACAGCTCTAAACAACAATAAGTCATTCAAAAAAACATTAAAAGACTTTTCAGAATACCATCAAAAAGAACAAAATGTTTTCCATTTGAATATAAAAACTATAGATAGACGTCACATTGAAGAGTTCAAGATACGTAGGGATTGAAATTTCAAACAGACTTTATATATGAATAAAACAAATAAATAGCGTCTTGTTTACGTGAGTTAATACTTTTCGGATACAAATTCTTTTGAACAGCAACATAAATACCAATCAAACTAGGATAAGAAGTAACTGATAATAGACTTGTATTATTTTGACAATAAGCACACGCTAAAGAGTCTGAGTCTTATGATTTCAGCAAATTTGTAGTTGTCCAACACGTGTCTTGTATTCAAGTCAAGCTCTATTCTGTATGGGTGTGTGTTTGGGGTTGAAATAAAGGTCAGTAGGTCACTGAATTGCTATAAAGGCAGCCACACGTTCAATATAACAGCAAAATAGCTCTGTTTCACATACTCAATATATATTAGTGGTTACTGACTTACTGGTTAGAAAATCTGAAATCATGCAAACATTGAAAATTCTTCCTGGAATTCTTCCCGTAAGTACATTTGGATCTCATGCTTATGCATTACATAGATACAAGAATTCAACAAGTTAAAAAGAAGAATGAAGTACAAACAACTATGTTTGTGCAGCATGTTGCCATTATTCAACGAACATGACCCCTTTCACTGTTTTACATAAACAGCAAAAGCACCTGTGTGGGCAGTATAAAATCATCAATTGACTTAACCTATTGACGTAAGATCATCATCTAAAACGTAATATGCTTAGCATCCATACAAATTGTATACTTATATCTGTACATGGTACTAGTTGTCTAGTTTTATGCAGAGGGTAAATTCATGTTTAACTCAGAAATTAATAAATTATCTATCAAAATCTCCTTCAAATCCCAACTTCAATGTCCAATTTTTATTTATTTATTTATTTTTTTTATTTTTTTTTTTTTACCATTCAATGATTGTTTCTGACATTAATTACAGTCAAGGTGGCTCATCAACCATTCAAACTTTTATTAATACAACAATGGATTTTTAGCACAAAAAGCTGTTTGCAGGATTCATTGTGACAAGCCCTCTTTTGTTAGTGTATTTGAGATCATCAGCTCGGCCAACAACAACTCTATTTTGCACACACGTAACATTCATCATGCACTAACTTTTGTTAATGAATTTTACACAACGTGGAAAAATGGCCACCCATGGTGTTAGTGGTACTTTTATTAATAACGGGGACTTAAAAACCCCTGTACATATACAAGTGCGAAGCATGATATTACAATAGATTTTCTCTACCAACATAATAAGAACAATAAGTATAGGGAAAGCACATACAAAGCAGATAACTATAAGTGCTAAAGAAAGAAACTTTGAAACATGTACGACTATGCTCGTGCAACCCTCTGCAATTTTGCAATGAACACTGCCACCTTTACATACACCCAATCCTTCAAGCAATTATGAAAGTGGAAAAAAGCATGTCGAAGACGGCGATTGAGAAGTAAGGCGCTACATGCTATCCAAAATGCAGTTGCAAAACCTGTGGCCCCTCCAATATAAAACCATCTTTGAAGTTCATCTGTACTTTCCCCATCACCATCACTCTCACCGGCAGGTGGTACTCCCAAATCTTCATCTCCGGAGCATTTTTTGGGCAGGGGACGTCCACATAATCCAGCATTCCCAATGTATGTTGAAGCGTCAAAGGTTTGGAGTTGAGTGCCCGACGGTATTCTCCCAGAAAGGTCATTAAATGACAAGTCTAAATTATTTAGTAAAGTCATCTCTGACATGGTTGGTGGTATCTCTCCAGAAAGGATGTTTCTAGATAAATTCAAAGTTAAAAGCTGTGTCATTTGACCAATGTCTCGTGGGATCTCTCCATCTAGAGAGTTGTTTGACAAGTCTAATACTAACAATCCATGCAGATTGGTAACTTCATTGGGGATTTGTCCTGTCAGATTGTTGCTTGACAAATCGATCGCCTTTAGCAATCCCAAAATGCTACTAAACTCATTTACCTTTCCTTGCCATTCGATCATCAGATGATCAGTATAGCTATTTTCAACACTAGCACTAGAGAAATAAGTAATAGTTGTCAAATTGAGAGAACTAAGATAATGATGTACATTCTGTTCCAAAAGCAATCCTTTTTTAACCATGGAAGTAAGATTATTCACACACAGTGGGATTGTTCCATTGAGATTGTTATACGACAAGTCTAAGATTCGAAGACTTAATAATTGACATATTTGCGAAGGGATAGTTCCGAAAAGGTTGTTTGATTTTAGGCTAAGGGCATACAACCTTGACAAGTTTTTTCCAATCCAAACAGGAATATTACCATATAAATTGTTGGCCCCCAAGTCCAGAAGGCGTAACTGGGTGCAATTCTTCAAAGATAATGGCAATTCTCCAGAGAATTTGTTGTTGTATAAACACAACGTCATTAGTTGACCCAAACATCCAAGAGAGGGAGGAAGCGTTCCTGACAACATGTTGTTTCCCAGTACAATAACTGTTAGTTTTTTCAAATTCCACAAACAGTCCGGAATTTTTCCAGTTAATGAGTTACGCCCGAGATCAAGAAATTCCAACGCTTCATACATGTGGCATAAGCAAGATAGTCCTCCTTGGAATTTATTTCTGGAAAGATTTATAAAATATATATCTGCTGGAAAAGCAGGTACTGGACCATAAAAGTTGTTGGAACTCAAATCCATTGAATGAAGTAGGGAAAGATTTGATAGAAAATTTGGTAATTTCCCACTGATGTTGTTGAAAGAAAGATTTAAATAAAGCAATCCGGAAAAGCGCCATTGGTTCCAATATTCTATAGATATTGTGTCTGAAATGCTATTGTTGGATAGATCAAGATGAAAAAGATTTTTCATTCTTAGTATCCATTTAGGGAAATGAGGCCCTAGCTTGCAAGAGCTAAAATCTAAAAACTCCAAATTCTTAGAAAGGTTTAACATGTCCGCATTCATAAGAACTCCTTCGAGTGAGTTATTTGAAAGATCAATTTTAAAAAGATGTGACTTTCCAATCTTTTCAGAGATAACACCTCTTAGAATATTGGAAGATAAATTTAGTTCTTGAAGCCTAGGTAGTTCCCACAGTCTGTCACTTATTGTACCATTTAACTTATTAAAAGCTAGGTTCAAGTGTGTCAGGGAAGTAAAGTTTTGGATCTCTTCGGACAGTGATCCTGTAAACTCGTTACCAGTAGCATCCAAGAACAATAATTCAACTAATGCACATCCGGACAATTTTTTCAAAAAATCTGAAAGTTTCCCATTTAACTTGTTACGAATGAGAGAGAGGTGCTGAAGCCTATTGCTGATTAATGGGCACATCCAACGATACATTGACACGTTGAGATTGTTGTTATCGAGATGAAGAGTAACGATAGATGAAGATGAGTTGACAGATGAAAAATATGGTTGCATGACTTGTGAGAGGTCACATCCTATTAAACTTATAAAAGACAGTTTCTTGAGACCTATAATCGTATTCACCCAGTAATTTGCTTTGGCAAGGGAAATACCATCCAATGTGAGTTTCTGCAAATTTGTGAGATTTGCGAATCCATGAGGAATGGTTCCATGAAGAGAATTTTCGGAAAGGTCAAGGTTCTTTAATTTCGCCAAGTAACTAAAAGACTCAGGGATGTTTCCACCAAAATTATTGAAACCAAGGTTAAGATCAGTCAACTGAGTCATGTTACCAATGAACTCAGGAATGGTTCCAGTAAACTGATTTTGACCAAGGTTGAGATAAGTTAATTGAGTCATGGAACCAATGAACTTGGGGATGATTCCTTGAAAAGAATTATTGTAAAGGTTAAGGTAATTCAAGTTGGTTAAGTTAAGTAACGAAGGGCTAATAGTCACACCTGTAAGAGGCGTTCTGCTAAGATTATTGTATGCAAGGTCAAGTCCTGTGACATGACCTAATGCGTTATCGCACACGACTCCACGCCAGTGACAACAATCTTCATCTTCAACTTGCCATGTCGAGAGACGGCCATTAGGATCTTCAAGAGACGCTTTGAAATCAAGAAGAGCTTGTCTCTCCTTATAGATGCACTTAGTAGCAGCTCCACGTGCTGCAACCAGCTGTTGGCCATGGGAACCGGCAGTTGTGGTCTTGAACCACAGTAATACAAGTGACAAAATAAATAAGACGTGAGTATGCATGAAGTAAAGGTAAATCTTATCTCTCACTATATATGTTTTGCTGAAATGTGTATTTGCTAATCTGATAAATAAACATATATGCCCTTATGAGGCTTTATATAAGCTAATTTGAAATAGACGGCTTTAAATGTGTGTGGAGCATACAAGACTAGAGATGGCTTTAAATTTAATTGTGTGGAGCATACATAGCTATGTGTTTTCATTCAAATGCTATTATGGATAAAGAAAATTGATCTGTATATTATCATGAAAAATAATAAAAATCATAATTTCGATTGTGAACCTTCAATTATTCACATCTAATTTCCAGGACAGTTAAACATAAACATTAGAAAACAAGAAGTCAAAAAGAAGAATTAAATTATAAACTACTATATATACGAGACAGCTAAAACCGGTTGCACCACCAATATAAAACCATTAAGTAACCTAAACCATTTAGCTCGATGCCAACAATTGATTAGCTCTGATCTGTTTGATGTCAATTTAACCTTTTTAGTATATGCTTAGCTCCAAGTCTCCAACGGTCAAATGCAAGGCTTTTGGAAATGTGCTGAAGTCCAATGATCAGAAGCAGAGTTGCTGCTTGAGATGCTATATAGTGTTTTCATCCACATAGGGATATCTTGGTTAAAAGCTTTTTGTAGCTTACGTTCTGCATGCTACGAATTGTGTATTTTGGCATCTACATGCTACTCAACGTATGCAAAATAACTAAATAAGCGTAAACGTTACGTCCAAAATTTTCTATCAAAACTTCATCCCATACCAACTTCAAACTCATTTTATTTCCTACCATTAAAAGAGCCTTTCCTACAATCAATTAGAATCTCAGACATGTTGGGGTTGAGTAACAGGTCAAAACACATGTGGAACATAATATTCAATTTCATTGGAAAGAGTCAAACTGACTCGGGTCAAAATGGGTCGGGTGTGAGTACTTGTGTTTTTTGTTTAATTTCAATTACATTTATTGATAAACAATATTTAACTACTTTTACCAAATATACCATCCTTTTTTTGTTTGTGGAAAGGCTCCAAGCATACCATCTATAAGGGACAGATATTAAGAACAGCTATAAGTTAATTTAATGTAAAAGATGATAAAAGCATAAATAAAAACAGTTAGCATTATGGATCCACATCAAATAAAAGTTAAATTTGACATCAAATTAACAAACGATTATAAATAACTTGAAGATACGAGCATTGATCTTTTAAGCAGTCGTTCCAATATAGATAAGGCAAAGTTCATACATACGTTCAGTGAGTTGGCAACATCTTGACCCTTCAACAGCATCAAACTCTGGCAGTCAATTCAGGAACCCAAGGATCATCATTTATTTAACTGACAAATCAAAAAATCTTAGTGAGTAAATAATTGTAACAAATAGTCATCAATTTAAATTAGAAAAAAACCACTAAAAGAAGCGATGATCATTATCAGAAATTCAGAACCCACCTTAACACTCCTTGGGTTATCATCCTCTGATGTTTGTCTAATTCTCTTGGGTGGTTTCTCCTTAATGATAACATTGCCATTATGTGGAGACACAAGGCTCTGCACAAATAAAGGGGAACCAATACATGCCCCACTTTTAGACGAGCATACGTCTTCATGACTTAAGAAACTATTTTGTGGAATGTAATCCTTCATTGGTGTCAAGTAATGTATAACATCATTTTCCTCCATAACTCGCGTCATTAGCTTCCATTCATTGTCGTTTTTCATTACCCATTTTTTAGAGGAAGGCGACAACTGAGATTCATATATGCATAAACCTTCTTTGATAACCCCAAGGCTAAAGCTAATAGCATCATCCGGTTGGGGGATTTCCTTAAACTCCTCTGTAGATAAATCAAATGAAACAATTACTATCTTTTTATTTTTTTCATCACCCATTAACCAGTATAGCGCCCCATTACATAAAACTCCGACATTACTTACAAAATAATACTTGAGTACTGGTCCAATATTTCTCCAAATATTTGATTTCAAATTTGACACTCGAAAAGATGACCGTCTTACTCCTCCTTTAAGGAACACACCTCGTATAATCTTATAATCATCTGTACGCGAATCATAACCGAAACCCCAACAAGACGAAGACACCCGATTACGAAACTCGGGCATTTGTAGTTTTTTAACTTCTCTAGTGCAAGGATTGGCTACTAAAACTTGAGCACTTATGATGAATACAAGGCCATTAGAAGAACCGACAAGATATGACCTGCAGTTTGGCATGCTAATACGAGACATAGCGATCCTTCTATGTCCAAATTTTTTATTGTTGTGATCGTTGTTGTAAGCATGGTTTAAATGAGTTTTGATGAAATAAGGAGTTGAGATTAAAGCATGCCATAACTTACAAACGCACTTGCATCGAATAAGATCTCTCACGTCCAATCGTTTTAGTATTTGCTCATTAATATCCATTCCTTCTTTTTGTCATTATTTTTTTTTTTTTTGTTAATCAATCAACCTTTTGATGGATCGAGCTTCGAGTTTAGGGTTGTTTGGGATTGCTTGTTTTAAAGGGTTTAAAAGACACCGTGGTTCTTAATGGGCCAAAAAAAAGATTGGAATTAAAGCAAGTTTCCTAAAAAAATTTAAATGGGCCAAATTTTGGGCAACCATATTTTTGCTTGGTAACACAATATAATAATGACATTAGCCAGGTACCAACGCGATGTTGCAACATGTGCATTGCAATTTAAATTTTTCGCCAATAGTTTGTTTCATTTATACTTTGTTTGATAATAGTTTTACCGTTTAATTTGTTTATTTAGGGATTATAAGCAATAACAAAGTTTGGTGGAGCTTTGGTTTGTTTGTATTATTTTGTTTGTTTGTTTATTTATTTTTTTGTGTTTAGTAGCTTTTTTTTTGGGTTCTTTTAATTGTATTTTTCATTTGGAAGAGGAGGGGGGGAGGGGGGTGTAGAGTATCATTAATTGTGGTGTTAATAACTCAATTGATATATGTGTTGATGAATCATATGAAAAGTTGTATTCTTTAATTTTCAACTATCTTACTTTAACTAATGCTCAAAAAAGCTATGTATTATAAGTAGTTAAGACAACTGGTGATGCGATTCATTTTTTTTCCTAGCAGCACCTAGATGTCAAAAGCAGGGCATTATTATAACGTTGGACGTTATAATTAATTAATAAACGCTTTATTAACAAGTAAGGGACTTGTTAGTACAAAACCGAAATACGTAGGGGTGTTGGTGTATGGCCGATCAAGCAAGGGGAAAAAGATGAGTTCCACGTGTCGTTTCTAGCAAAATAGAGGAGGTGTTTGAGTGTGACTTGGAGAACAAATTGGTTGACTATATAATGACCTATACGATCATTATATCTGACAATAAAAGCAATTAGTGCCTTGTTTGTTTATTCGTGTGTTAAGCTCTAGCAATCTGTGTTCTTGCTTAACATGCGGTGTGTACTACAATAGATATCAACTCATTATATGTTAACTAAGTAAGACTAAAAACACATTTCTATTGACCGGGGTCACTTAAGATGCATTTAGGAAAATTGATTTTTTTATTTTATTATTTTTTTCAATCTATGTTCTTGCTTAACATGCGGTGTGTACTACAATAGATATCAACTCATTATATGTTAACTAAGTAAGACTAAAAACACATTTTTATTGACCGGGGTCACTTAAGATGCATTTAGGAAAAATTGATTTTTTTATTTTATTTTTATTTTATTATTTTTTTCAACACTACATAGAAAAATTCCATAGGTGTCACTACAATAAAATGGAGGACGGGCGAGGAGACTTTCGGCGCAGACACAATGTCCCCGCCGAAAGTCGCAAAACGACAAACGCCATGCTGAGCTGGCACACCATTTCGCTGACCGTTTACTAAATTTTCAACGCATTCTTTTGGCGGGAACATGTCCCCGCCGAAAGTATTTTTGATACTTGGCAAAGTTTAACCAAAATAGTGTCTCTTAATTGTTCCTGGGTAATTTTCCCGCCGTTACTTTCGGTAGGGACATGTCCCAGGCACCCACGGGGCCCCCTGACTCTGTACCTGATTATAGTTGATTGTTTCTTGTTGATTCAAGATCTGGTTTTCCTAAAATATCTATTGTCTTAGTAATTCAATAGATACGAGGTTAGTATTTTATGGGGCTAATACCATATTAAAACACTATACTTGTCAAAGAAATCACTTTTGAGCATCGAACTTTTTTTTCTTCATTGGGGTACTAAACTTTCATTTTTGGCCTTTTTGAGGCACTTTGGTAGGTTTTTGTGTCACACCCCCAAATCGGGTCCAGCGGAAGCATACATGTAGCTGGGGTGTAACTCAATTGGTATTACAACACAGGTTCAAAACTGGTTTTCACTTGAATTATTTAGAATAAAATAGCTTAATCAAAAATGTTGAATTTATATTTTTAAAAGTAGTGCGGAAATAGGCCCTTAAAATAGTTAAGAACGGTCCCCATATGAATATCAGAGTCTTCTATGACCATGTCATGCCCTGCCAAAACCTCCAGTAGCGTGCCATTGCTTAATACCTGAAAATACATGCTAAAGTGTCAACACGAGGTTGGTGAGTTCATAGAGTTTGTTTAACAAATAATGCCTATAGAGAAAAGATCGCCCAGCAAAGGCATCGTAAATCCACTCAGTTCCAAGTCCCGCCATAAGAGACTTGTAACCTGTGTGTTCACAACCCACTGCCAAATATGTTATAGTCTACGGAAACAAAAGTAATATGTGGACCAATAATCAAAGATAAGTGTAGTTTGACCAATACATTTGGTTACGTGACCAATTCATTTGGTTATGTTACCCGTACATTCAGATATGTGACCCGTTCATTCGGTTAAGTGACCCGTACATTCGGATATGTGACCCGTTCATTCGGTTAAGTGACCCGTACATTCGGATATGTATGTACATAGTGGTGAAGCTAGATCATTTGGTTAAGTGTGCATCGTAATGGAAAAGACTTGGGACCGAAGATAAAAGATTAAGTGTGATGCAAATGAATGTACACTACATTCGAATGAGTAAGAAATTCATAAATGGAGCAAGTAAATGTTTGACTAAGCATGTAGCAAAAACCAATTAAATCAAGTATACATTTAGATGGAAACGAGCATGTATTCTCCCCCAAAACCGTTATAAAACAAGTTAAAATAGTAGGGGCTATGACTCACCTGGAGCGATAGCTACGATGACAAAGTGGATACACTGAAATGAGGCACGATCTCTAACCGCAACCTAATATGAGTAATAACGATCTACTTTAGATCATGACGTGATGAAATGAATGCACATGCACACGGTACCTATACCACTCGTAACTTGGAAATACTAGTTATTGTCAAAGTAAAATAGTTTCCATACTTAGGAAAATCAGTCCAAATATAGAAGTATATAGCTTGTCGTAGTATATCGTATAAAAATGTTAATGTTATATTCCTCGTCTTGAAAACCTTAAAATAGTGTCTAGTAGTCGCGTAATAAACCTTGAGTCGTACGTATTCCGTTAATTAGAATTAAACTCCTTGAATAAGAAATCTAGAAAATATATTATTTAGTACGTAGTTATATTATTTTCTAGTAGTGACTAAATATATATATATATATATATATATATATATATATATATATATATATATATATATATATATATATATATATATATATATATATATATATATAGTTTTGACGATTTTAAAACGTGTATAACTTGGTCGTTTTAAGTTCATTTTCCTCGTTCTTTATATCCACGGATTCGTTTTAACCTATACTAATATATTTTCGATAGCTCGGCTCCACTAGGTTACGTCTAACGTCTCTATTTGTCCATCGAAAAATGTCAAACAGCATGCAGTTTTTCAGAAAATAGTTTTCGTCGTTAAATTTACAAAAATCATATCTCCTTCGTTATAAACTCGTTTTAGTCCGTTCTTTCGCCAAAAGTTTCGTTTTTGAAAGTATTTTCTAAATATTTGGTCAAAATTTTCCCATCACCTACTGAGTTTTCCACGTTTTAAAAATAGCAACAGTGGGTATATGTAATATTTCAAAAATCATTTCTAAGGTTCCAATCTAGTTCCAACTTCAACCAAACCACTTTCAATCACCACAAAACTAGTCTAATCCTACCATACACCTTCTTAGGGTGTCATGGGTTCCTAAACATCATCAATCTAGTGGATCTAACAAGGAAACCCAAAATAAACATTTCTAGGGTTTATAAGTTAATAGTTTATAAAATGAAGTGGTATAAGCTAATATATGCATAAGATCTTGTATGAAAACCATATGATCAATATAAATACTTGAAGAAATAATGAAAATAAACTTTGTAAACTTACTTTGAATGGGTTAGTTGTTTAGATGAAGAAAACCTAAGGATCCTTGAGTTTATATTGCAAAACCCAAACAAGGATCACTAAAGGAACTAGATTAACACTTGATCTTGGAAAAATGATGGATTCTTGTTGTTCTTCTTGTGTTAAACGAGCACCACCAAAGAGAGAAAAAGAAAGAAAGTCTTGAATGATTGGATGAAAAGAATGAGATGAAAAGTGTATATTTTTGTTATATATATATATTATAAGAAAATTGTACAAGTAATAATGTAAGAACAAGATCCACAAATCTAGGAAATCACAAGGGGGGGGGGGCGGCAATTGATGAGAAAGGAAGAAAAAAAGAGGCTTTTGTGTAAGAAAGTGGTTAGTTTATTGTATTATTGTATGTATATTAGTATTTTTAGGAAATACCGGGTACCGAGTTAACTAAAAATAAATTTTAACGGAGTTAAATGGGACATAATAAAGTCATAAAAATTGTAAAAATATGTTGGGTACAAGTATTGAGTGTTTGGATAATTATTGTTTAGTTTTTACGAAAACCGTCGTAATTATATTAAACGCACGATATTAATTAAATAAATTTCCAAATTACCGGGTAAATTAATATTATAATTTTTATATCATTATTATGAGTATAAAAATGTGTTAGGACCATAGTCGAGATAGTCGGATCAATTATTCAAAATAATAGCTCATAAGATAACGTTTATTTAGAAATAAATATACGTAAAAATGTCAAATATACCAAAAGTATTAATTTAAATATCCTACGAGTGGTATAGTATGCAAATGCTATTGTGATGATATGTAGACTATTTCTAGTCCGTATGAAATGTCCCTAATGATACTGCATGAATTCGCACCTGAACCAAATACGGTTACGCGAATTTGAATACTCGTAAACTAAATTTACGATGACATGAGTAATGCACATGAATAGTATTTTTCTTCCGGAAATGAATAGTGTTAAGTGAATAGTAAAATTGCTGAACGCTTCTCAGAATATCAAATTGACTCCAAAAATGATGAATAGTAAAATGATGAATAGTGATCGATGAATAGTAAATGATGAATAGTAACTTCGAGATGAATGATGAAATTTCGACGTTTGAAAAAGGACCTGAAATTACGAGTTGTGACAGTCTTCCCCTCTAACAGGAACTTCGTCCCGAAGTTCAGTTTGTGTTGGTCTCTAGAGTGGTATTGGTGAAAAGATGATGATATTTATTGTGTAAGCTACTGAGCTCTAATGGGAGTTCAAGTCTGTAGGCCACTAGACCCATACTGTCTGAATCTCGGGTTTATCTTCCCAAATTTTTCTTAATGGTATCACGCCTTTCCTAAGCAGAACTTTCAACATAATCCTGCCATTAACTTGAAATTCTAAGGGTTTACAACTTATTGAACTTGTAACTGATTCTTGACTCGTAAGAAATTTTTGGTTATTTCATGAATGCCTACTGGACTAGTGAGTTAGGCTTTTCCAAATTTTGATCCGTCAATGGATGTTGGCACTTCGACCATAGAGTGCATCAAATGGTATAGTCTCTACGCTCGCGCGATAACTATGGTTGCAACTGAATTTGATTTATGCTAACTGGTTAGTCCAACTATTTCTAAAGTCAATCACTCATGCTCTGAGCATATCTCCCTATGTTTGAATCGTTCTCTAATTCTGACCATTGGTCTGTAGATGATAGGTGGTGTAGTTTTTAAAGGAATCTTAATGAAATCGCTAGGAGTTTGCGGTGATAAAAGATAGAATATTCATTAGATCGGAATTTGTTAATAGTACATGAAACTTATACGATAGAACGTAGAATTAAACACAAAAGAAACACAACACTAGAGAGTTTAGGCTTTATTTATATACAAGGTAGGAGTTCTCTTTTTAACATTGACATTGTTGTTGTTTTCCTGACGAGCTTCACATTTCAACGAACTCTTCCTCCATTCTGGTTCCTCAACTCTGGGCATTCACTCTTGAAGTGTCCAATTACTCCACACTCATGGCAGGTTACCGTGACTTTCTGATGCATTACGAGGGTGGGAGTCTTGCAATCCTTGGCTTTGTGTCCGACCTTTTGGCAGTTTCCACATTGAGTGGGGCAAGGTCCTTTGTGATGAAACTGACACTTGTTGCACTTAGGTAAAGTACCTGCATATCCTTTCTTTTCACTTGGCTCCGCAACGTAGGCCCTAACCACTTCATGTTGTTTGTTTGGCTGCCATACTTGATCGTCTCCTTGGTTGTCATCCCTTTTCCTCTTGTTTTCGTTGTTGTTGTTGACAGTAGTTTCTTGCTTTATCACTTGAGCCATAAGCTTTTGAGACATTCTGATAGCTTCCTCCAGCGTGTCTGATTTAGAAGCAATTACGTTCCCACTGATGTTGCACGGTAGTCCACCGATGAAATTTTCTAGCAGCTTTTCGTTATCTGGAACCATAGTTGGACATAGCACAACCAACTCCTGAAACCTTCGGATATATGCCTCGATATCATTACCTGCTGTCACTAGCTTATAAAACTCTGTTTCCAACTTCTGCACCTCAGTACGAGGGCGAAACTTATCAGTCATCAATTTCTTGAATTGCTCCCAGGTGAGCTTGTAGGCATTTTCCATACCCATCGGTTGAGCATAAGAATTCCACCATGACATAGCTTCATCCAAAAGCATACCAGTAGCAAATTTTACCTTGCTGCCATCAGGACAGTTGCACATGAGAAACACATTCTCAGTCTTTTCGAACCAGCGAATCAAAGCAACCGCTCCTTCAGTGCCCTTAAACTTGATGGGATCACTAACCTTAAAATTCTTCCAAGTACATTCGCGCTTATTATCGGATTGTCCATCTGTCCCTGTCTGTAAAGCGGCCTCAGCAGCCCTTGCAGCTACCTCAGCTCTCTCGATCTCTAGAGCTTCGGCGATACTATCCTTAACCAATTTCCGAATAGCAGCAGGTGTCATAGTTGGAGTAGCTTTAACTTTCCCTGGCGGCATAGCTCTTCAAAACGAGAAAAGAAGGGTGAGACATAATTAAGACGTTTCCTAGTAGTAGATGTTCGAGAGTGGGTTATTATAGAATGAAAGGTTGATGTTGCGATATGACGCGTTGACGTGGCTCGAGTGGTTTTGTGATATCCTGAGATTTCTGTTGAGTTTTAAATGGTCATAATGTACCTAGGGATCCTCCTTATATATGGTATGGGAAGTCTTTCCTAGGGAGGTCATTGATAATATCCACTTATCAATATTGGGAGTAATGAGTGATGAGTGACATCGGAATCTATAGAGTGTAAGCTAATTCCTTTTATATATGGGGAAGAGGAATGATAATAATGGTGAGAAGGGAAAAGACTGTGACAGCTGCGACATAATGAGATTGTGATGAAAGTAAGTACGCACACATGAATGAAACATTTGGAAATTGGGTAGAGAATTTAATTCAGACAAAATTTTATTATAACCATTCTCAGTGTTGCAAAATTCATCTCTGAGTCAGACATAGGTGGTCAGCCTATATCTCACTATCCCGGGTCGAATATAGATGACCAGTCTATCTTCCACCGAGGTTCCATGAATTTTGAAATACTCAGCTTAGCTATACTAATACTATGTCCTTCACAAATACCAAGACGTTCAGAAAGACTAAGGCAGGTGACCAAACTCGTGGTCGAATGATGAAACTATGCAAGGAAAAACATAACGCGGTGACATATATGATACGTGAACATGCTTATATGAAAGACAATGATAGTAATCAACTAGAATAAGTGAATATAATATACCAGATAATGAGATACAAATCTCATCACATATGTCAGCAACAAACCACAAGTGAGGCATCATTTTGGTAGGCAGGCACGTGACGGTCATAGGGTTAAGTTTTCGTAAAAGTAGCTATAGTCTAGGTTTTAAAAACACTTAGTTCGCTATAGCCAAAGCTCTGATACCAATCTGTCACACCCCCAAAATCGGGTCCAGCGGAAGCATACATGTAGCTAGGGTGTAACTCAATTGGTATTACAACACAGGTTCAAAACTGGTTTTCACTTGAATTATTTAGAATAAAATAGCTTAATCAAAAATGTTGAATTTACATTTTTAAAAGTAGTGCGGAAATAGGCCCTTAAAATAGTTAAGAACGGTCCCCATATGAATATCAGAGTCTTCTATGACCATGCCATGCCCTGCCAAAACCTCCAGTAACGTGCCATTGCTTAATACCTGAAAATACATGCTAAAGTGTCAACACGAGGTTGGTGAGTTCATAGAGTTTGTTTAACAAATAATGCCTATAGAGAAAAGATCGCCCAGCAAAGGCATCGTAAATCCACTCAGTTCCAAGTCCCGCCATAAGAGACTTGTAACCTGTGTGTTCACAACCCACTGCCAAATATGTTATAGTCTACGGAAACAAAAGTAATATGTGGACCAATAATCAAAGATAAGTGTAGTTTGACCAATACATTTGGTTACGTGACCAATTCATTTGGTTATGTTACCCGTACATTCGGATATGTGACCCGTTCATTCGGTTAAGTGACCCGTACATTCGAATATGTGACCCGTTCATTTGGTTAAGTGACCCGTACATTCGGATATGTATGTACATAGTGGTGAAGCTAGATCATTTGGTTAAGTGTGCATCGTAATGGAAAAGACTTGGGACCGAAGATAAAAGATTAAGTGTGATGCAAATGAATGTACACTACATTCGAATGAGTAAGAAATTCATAAATGGAGCAAGTAAATGTTTGACTAAGCATGTAGCAAAAACCAATTAAATTAAGTATACATTTAGATGGAAACGAGCATGTATTCTCCCCCAAAACCGTTATAAAACAAGTTAAAATAGTAGGGGCTATGACTCACCTGGAGCGATAGCTACGATGACAAAGTGGATACACTGAAATGAGGCACGATCTCTAACCGCAACCTAATATGAGTAATAACGATCTACTTTAGATCATGACGTGATGAAATGAATGCACATGCACACGGTACCTATACCACTCGTAACTTGGAAATACTAGTTATTGTCAAAGTAAAATAGTTTCCATACTTAGGAAAATCAGTCCAAATATAGAAGTATATAACTTGTCGTAGTATATCGTATAAAAATGTTAATGTTATATTCCTCGTCTTGAAAACCTTAAAATAGTGTCTAGTAGTCGCGTAATAAACCTTGAGTCGTACGTATTCCGTTAATTAGAATTAAACTCCTTGAATAAGAAATCTAGAAAATATATTATTTAGTACGTAGTTATATTATTTTCTAGTAGTGACTAAATATATATATATATATATATATATATATATATATATATATATATATATATATAGTTTTGACGATTTTAAAACGTGTATAACTTGGTCGTTTTAAGTTCATTTTCCTCGTTCTTTATATCCACGGATTCGTTTTAACCTATACTAATATATTTTCGATAGCTCGGCTCCACTAGGTTACGTCTAACGTCTCTATTTGTCCATCGAAAATGTCAAACAGCATGCAGTTTTTCAGAAAATAGTTTTCGTCGTTAAATTTACAAAAATCATATCTCCTTCGTTATAAACTCGTTTTAGTCCGTTCTTTCGCCAAAAGTTTCGTTTTTGAAAGTATTTTATAAATATTTGGTCAAAATTTTCCCATCACCTACTGAGTTTCCCACGTTTTAAAAATAGCAACAGTAGGTATATGTAATATTTCAAAAATCATTTCTAAGGTTCCAATCTAGTTCCAACTTCAACCAAACCACTTTCAATCACCACAAAACTAGTCTAATCCTACCATACACCTTCTTAGGGTGTCATGGGTTCCTAAACATCATCAATCTAGTGGATCTAACAAGGAAACCCAAAATAAACATTTCTAGGGTTTATAAGTTAATAGTTTATAAAATGAAGTGGTATAAGCTAATATATGCATAAGATCTTGTATGAAAACCATATGATCAATATAAATACTTGAAGAAATAATGAAAATAAACTTTGTAAACTTACTTTGAATGGGTTAGTTGTTTAGATGAAGAAAACCTAAGGATCCTTGAGTTTATATTGCAAAACCCAAACAAGGATCACTAAAGGAACTAGATTAACACTTGATCTTGGAAAAATGATGGATTCTTGTTGTTCTTCTTATGTTAAACGAGCACCACCAAAGAGAGAAAAAGAAAGAAAGTCTTGAATGATTGGATGAAAAGAATGAGATGAAAAGTGTATATTTTTGTTATATATATATATTATAAGAAAATTGTACAAGTAATAATGTAAGAACAAGATCCACAAATCTAGGAAATCACAAGGGGGGGGGGGGGCGGCAATTGATGAGAAAGGAAGAAAAAAAAAGGCTTTTGTGTAAGAAAGTGGTTAGTTTATTGTATTATTGTATGTATATTTGTGTTTTTAGGAAATACCGGGTACCGAGTTAACTAAAAATAAATTTTAACGGAGTTAAATGGGACATTATAAAGTCATAAAAATTGTAAAAATATGTTGGGTACAAGTATTGAGTGTTTGGATAATTATTGTTTAGTTTTTACGAAAACCGTCGTAATTATATTAAACGCACGATATTAATTAAATAAATTTCCAAATTACCGGGTAAATTAATATTATAATTTTTATATCATTATTATGAGTATAAAAATGTGTTAGAGCCATAGTCGAGATAGTCAGATCAATTATTCAAAATAATAGCTCATAAGATAACGTTTATTTAGAAATAAATATACGTAAAAATGTCAAATATACCAAAAGTATTAATTTAAATATCCTACGAGTGGTATAGTATGGAAATGCTATTGTGATGATATGTAGACTATTTCTAGTCCGTATGAAATGTCCCTAATGATACTGCATGAATTCGCACCTAAACCAAATACGGTTACGCGAATTTGAATACTCGTAAACTAAATTTACGATGACATGAATAATGCACATGAATAGTATTTTTCTTCCGGAAATGAATAGTATTAAGTGAATAGTAAAATTGCTGAACGCTTCTCAGAATATCAAATTGACTCCAAAAATGATGAATAGTAAAATGATGAATAGTGATCGATGAATAGTAAATGATGATTAGTAACTTTTCGAGATGAATGATGAAATTTCGACGTTTGAAAAAGGACCTGAAATTACGACTTGTGACATTTTGTCCCTCAAATTTTTGAAAATCGAGGGGCAAAAATATCATGAAAATGTCTCAAAGTGCATTAAATAGGCCAAAAATAAAGGTTTAGTACCCCAATGAGTGAAAAAAAAGTTCGATACTCAAAAGTGATTTTTTTGACAAGTATAGTGCTTTAATATGGTATTACCCTATTTTATGTGGTTTAATTGTTTTCATAATCATCAAACTAGATATATTCTGTTGCATACTTGTAGTATTAATGGTTAATTAATTGTTAAATCCCAACAATAAGTTCTGTAAGTAGGGAATTAGGGATCTATTTCGGTTTTCACACAACTGAAAACATGAAAAAGTAGCTGAGAACAACATACATGCTAAAAAAACAAAGTTAAAAAAGAAAAATCAAGGGCAAATTTCGAAATCAGGACATTTATTTTTTGAGTTTATTTATTGAGTACAAAATCAACCCCATTTCCCAATTTAGTCAAGTGCGATCGTACGATCCCTTTAAATTTGTTACACGTGTCCCAGACAAAACAACATTGCCAATCATTGTAGCCCCACCCCACTTGCACTTGTCCCCCAAGTGGCATTTGACTTTAATTTTAGATCGTGCGAATTCTGATCGTGCGATCGTGCGAAAGTCGGCTGCCTTTGACTTTAATTTTAGATCGTGCGAATTCTGATCGTGCGATCGTGCGAAAGTCGGCTACCCCATGTGCAATATATCTTGGAAAAGACCCCAAATCTTTTGGAAAGATTTTCTTCCTATCTATCTTTTGTACTTCCTTTTGTCCTATTGTTATCTAACTTTTGTCCCATATTACTATTTTTTATTTTTCTCTCTTTCCAAACCATTTAAACATGGAAAAACATACACAGTTATATGGATTGGGGGAAAATTGCTCGGAAAAAGAATGAGGCCTCCGGTGAGAATGACAGTAGGTTTCAAAAGGGTGGTTGCGACGTCGTTATCATCCATGTCTGTTTGAGCCAATGATTTCATCCCCCATTCCATTCAATCAACAACCCTTTAAATTGATGAATAAGGAATCGAACCCACGACCTCTCGCTGTTTTATGGTACTTTTTACCACTAGGCCAAATATGTCCTTTGTTTTCCTTTTTAAATGGATGTTTGTTTAAGCTTATATGGTCGGCTTATTAAGCCATAGAAAATGAGCTTATCTGCTATGTTAAAGGCGATGAAGATATTATTATTATTCTGCATTTGTTATTTTCCGAGCATAGAAAGGTTACTGGATAATAATGGGTGAAACCCGACCCGTATCTTGGCGGGGCAAACCGATTTGATGAGTTTGCAGCCATGGCGGGTTTGGATCCCTTTTATCCGGTTTCATATTTGCAGATCTGAGCCTAACAATTTTACACTCTGACGAAATGAGGCTATTTTAGAACAGGGTTTTGACTTTTTTTCATGGTCAAACATCAGTTTTTGATTAAGCCAATGATTTATTCCGAAATGAGGCTATTTTAGAACAGTTTTTGTAAATTTAATCAAGAGAAAAACTTACCATTTCAGTCTCGGTTCATCTATCTTCTATGAAACTTCGAAATGTGCGAATCTCAAAATTACCCGGTTGATGTTTTTGTGTGTGTGGATTTGAATAATTAATAAAAATATTTTTATTTAAATGAAATACCAAAAGTAAAATTAAAATACTAATATTTAATAAAAATATGTCAAGTCAAATCATATGAAGAAAATCTTTCCAAAAGATTTGTGATCTTTTCCAAGATATATTGCACATGGATAGCCGACTTTCGCACGATCGCACGATCAGAATTCGCACGATCTAAAATTAAAGTCAAAGGCCACTTGGGGGACAAGTGCAAGTGGGGTGGGGCTGCAATGATTGGCAATGTTGTTTTGTCTGGGACACGTGTAACAAATTTAAAGGGATCGCACGATCGCACTTGACTAAATTGGGAAATGAGGTTGGATTTGTACTCAATAAATAAACTCAAAAAATAAATATCCTGATTTCGGAATTTGCCCAAAAATCAAATACGCACAACTACATATGTGCAACCCTTTGCAATGAACACTGCCACTTTTTACCGTTTTACATAAACCCAAGTTTCGAAGCGATCCAGATGGTTACACACGGCCTCCTCTATTATGGTGCCATATTTTTTTTCAAGCTCTTAAATTTAACATATTATGACCTAGCATAAAGATGTTGTTTTCAGTTTTCGTTTTGTTGGCTTAGAACTCAGATTACACATCACACAAATCACCAGTCAAAAATCAAGAATTCCAACTATACACCATGTTCACTCGATTATGTACTGTTTTATTAGTAGACTTACAAGCAAGCAAGGAACTTGAATGCTCTTGTAAGATACGATTACAGCAGGTTGAAAGATATATATGATCAGCATCAAATCAACATAACAAATAACTTACACATAGATGCAACTGTTTCATTAATGAGTCATGAAACGCCTTTGGGAACAATCCAAAAGTACTGGTAGATACTTTCTACAAGATTAATTATAGAGGCTCACATCGGGCAACCTTTGGGACGGGATAGCAATAAGTGGCTTTCTTTTCTTCAGTGTCATGCAAAAATTTTCAGAAAGGTCATGCTCATCACCCTTAGGCAAGCTCCAGTCAAACGAGTGCAATAGTGAAGCCAAGATAAACATTTGCATTTTTCTGGCCAATGGAATACCTGGACACAATCGCCTTCCGGATCCAAATGGGATGAACTTCATGTTTGTTCCACTGTAATCCCATTTGTTTGTCCCTTCGTAAGTCAAGAACCTTTCAGGATTAAATTCCAATGGATTTTCCCAGTATCGAGGATCACGTTGGATTGACCAAGCATTCAGAAATACGGTACAACCCTCTGGGATTGTGTATCCACCTACCGTGCAATCCTTACTTGGCGAATGTGGGAGAAGGAGTGGGATGGCAGGATGCAACCTTAGCGTTTCCTTAATTGTTGAATCAAGGTATATAAGTTTTGAGAGATGAGATTCTTCGACAATGCTGTTTACACCTACAATTTCTGCTAATTCTTCTTGAATTCGTTTCAACACCTTATTATCTTGCATAATTTCTGCCATTGACCATTCTATGACGGTTGCTGTTGTTTCTGTTCCTGCAATCATAATGTCCTGATACAAACCAATTATTAATCATGTTCACTTTAGACTCAGGTCAACGTACATATTCGTTTTACTTTCTTGGATCTATTTATATATGAGCAAATGACAAATTAACCATATAATTCCCAAATGTATTTCACTAAATGCCCAAAAAATCCCAGTTTTACAAACATAGGAATTTTTTTCGTAAATTTACAAGATTTCTGCACTTTTGCAATTTTTTAGCGAAACTTTAGTGACTATATTCTAAAAAGACTCGAAAGAAACTTTTTTAATTACCACCTCTTTTTGGTGCACCTTTAGTGACAATTCGTTACAATTTTGCAACACCTCTTGATTTTTTTGTTATGGCCTCGTAGCTTGCAAGATTTTAATGTACCTTGCGAGATTAAAAAAAAATCGTAAAATGGTTACAATTTTCTTTTGAATATTTGCAAAAAAATAGGTGTCTTGGTTTTACAGAGAATTTTTGGATCATTGTAAAATGGTTACAATTTTCTTTTGAATATTTGCAAAAAAATATGTATCTTGGTTTTACAGAGAATTTTTGGATCATTTTTTTGATAAAAGGTTGAGGATATGGGTTTGATACAGCCCTGTCCCACTTTTTATGAAGAAACTCTAATAGGTTTAAAGGTATAACATGTTGACTTTTCAATAATGTAGTACGTAGTAACAGTTATGAATAATTATTACCAGAAGAAGTGCCTTTATTTGTGTGATGTTAAGCGATGAAGCATCTTGTTGGTCCTTGAGATCTAACAAGATCTGTAAAAAGTCATTCCTCACATCATACCCAGTTCCATCTTGTGACTTCTTGGAGTTAGATTTGACTCGATCTTCAATAATGCTTGTGAAAATTTGATCCAAGTTCTTAAGTGTCTTTTTCATGTCTCGCTCGACACTTTGTAGATCGAACCATGCAAGACTTGGGAAGAAATCAGACAAATTAGGACGTGACATAATATGAAGGATATTGGAAGCCGCTATCTGTAATTCAGCGACAAGATTGCTTTCTTTTGCACCTTTATATGATGTGTCGTCCCAAACCATGCGTGTTAGGACATTTGATTCAGTCAAGAAAGCTATCTCACCAATGTTGACATTAGTCCCCGTTTTATTGAAAACATTCTTGATGGTTTTTCTAACTTCATCCATTCGGAAAGAACTACAAGATTTTAGATTCGTGTTGCTTAGGACCTCTTGGACAAATATCTTACGAAGGTTACGCCAGTGTGAGTTGTTATTGGAAAACACTATGTCTTGGCCTCCGTAAGTAATTATTGAGGCCGCAATTGTTAGGTTCCGGTTGGCAAAGGTCTCATCTTGGTCTTGAACCACCGCCTTTGCTAATTCCAGATTGTTTATCACAACGTGTAGTTTGTTTCCTAAATGGAACTTAAAGATGGGTCCATAGGTATGAGCCATGTCGGTGAACTGTTTGTGTAACTCATCAGGACGAAGAAATGGAATATAGCCAACAATTGGCAAAGAACGGGGACCTGGTGGCAACGATGGTGCACCATTAGAGGAGCTCGAAAGTGTAGACTTGTACCATAATGTAGCTAAGATCGCTACAGAAATGGTGATCACAAGTACCACCAGATTAAGCT
The DNA here is from genome assembly GCA_030686995.1 of Artemisia argyi. Lineage (NCBI taxonomy): Eukaryota > Viridiplantae > Streptophyta > Magnoliopsida > Asterales > Asteraceae > Artemisia > Artemisia argyi. The sequence continues at coordinate 27,886,996 of CM060692.1, read as the reverse complement.
CCTCATTGTTGGTGCTCATGTTTGCATCCGGGATGAAAGTGAATAGAATAATTATACAAGTTGATGGCGGCATTTTGATGGCGGCATTTGACTTCTCACACCAAGTTGGTCGTTGAACATTGTATTAATTGAATGTATTATTTTAATGGTCTTACTAATTTTATGTGTACATAATCATCAAGTCAACAGCGGTAGCCTTCAGTTACCGAATAAGAAAGTAAGATCTAAGTTATTAATAAAACATAATCATCAAGTCAACAGCGGTAGCCTTCAGTTACCGAATAAGAAAGTAAGATCTAAGTTATTAATAAAATGCTAGATAACAAACCAACTGACTTTGCTCAGTTGAACACTTGAGTTCTTTCTTAAGTTTGGAGAAGGGTTTTACCCGGATTCGAGTCTTGCAAGTGATACAGAAAATTCAGATTTTCCTTTTAGTACGAAGCCAAGAGTTTTAGGAGTTTCCTTTCGCGGGTCTTTTTTAGTTGTTCGGTTCCTTGGGCCTGCCTGTTTGTATGGTTTAACTCGGGGGTCAAATTTCAAGTGTTGTGTTATTCTAAAAAAAATATATAAAATAACAGCCACCATCGAAGAAGTAAAATTCTTTTTGGAACCGGATTTAATTTGGAAAAATTCAATAAAAAATTGCTAATGAAAACAATTGCCCCCTTAGTCTAAACGTAGTGCACCGAAATAAATCGATTAGTCGACACCCACTACCGATTTGGAAATCTGTTGTCTCCATTGTGAAGAGTTGTGCAAAAATCAGTTGTCGAGTTCCAAAATTTGCAATCGGTTGTTTTAACAACCGATACAATCCCAAAAATCAAAAACATTACCATTTGTATATTAAAAAAAAAATATATATATATATATATATATATATATATATATATATATATATATATATATATATATATATAAACTTTACCACTATACATCCTATAAATACCAACATCAAACACACTTTTAAACACACAATTTCAAACACAATTCAACTATTTTCTCATCCATATTCACCATGTCAAAGAGAAATACTCCTCCATCAAAAAACTGACGATCCCGACTACCCCAAAATGCACAGGATTCGAATTTCTCGCCGCAAAACAACTTTGAATTAACCGGATAACATTACTACAAAATCGGGATATTCGATTACTTCCACCCTCTTTTGAATACCAATCACGACTATCACAACCGAATCAAAATCAAAACCCGTTTTACGTTTATCGTCCATTTGTCCCACCGCAACGTCTGAATATGGATTATCACTAAGAACTAAGTGGGTCGTCGTATTGTCCTAACATGGATTTCATGTATTCTTCCCAACCGTATCAAGATTATTCCTCGATTCGTAGTGCTAATCTTGACATGAATTTGGATGATTGGGCAGAGTATCCGACTCAACAATACTTAACCCAAAACTATCCGAGTCAAGATGCTTCGATAGGGCAAGATTCGGGTCACGGTTCGTACCACGGTTCCATGCCTGTTGAAGACGATTACGATGTCGAAGAGACATCACCCATCAAACCAAAGAAGCCATCGCGGCATGCTATAAAGGTGAAGGATAAAGGAAAACAAACCGAACCGGCCTAAAAGGTCGAAGCATGGTCAAAGGCGGAGGAGGTCGCGCTTTGTAGAGCTTTCATCTATGTTTCAGAGAATTTCAAGAAAGGAAACGCTCAAAACAGGCACTACTTTTGAGAGTTGGTGATAGCGTACTTTCAAGATGAAACTGGTTCAGGCCGGACATATAACTCGATCATGTCCAAATGGAAGAATAGGATTCGTAATAGGGTTACAAATTTTTGTGCTATTATGGATAATATCAAGGATACTCATGGAAGTGGTGAAAATGATGCAGACGATAAAGACAAAGCTCTTAGAAAGTATCGTGTGCTTTACGGTGATGATTTTAATTTGGAGGATTGTTGAAAAGTTTTGAGGGGTCATACTGCTTGGAAGAAGGAGATGCCTGCTTTCCAATCGAATAGTCGGAAGGAAACAAAGGTAACTACAACTACCTCAGGGTCAACACAATGCCTTTGAATTTTCAAGACGTGGATGATTCTGATGATGATTAAGAGACTAGAGAATCACGACCACAACGTCGTGACGCAACCAGGAAGAAATCATCCTCCTCCTCTCGTGAACCACTAACATCATGGACAAGTTCGCTAGCAAAGACCTTTTTCAAGTTGAAGCTGTCAAAACCGGCTAAAAGTAAGGACATTGAAGAGTCGCGAAAATCATTGAAGGAACAAGAGCTAGCGATGAAAAGAGAAAATGCAAGAAGAGCTAGCGATCAAAAGAGAGAAAATTAAACTCCAACAAAGGCAAGTGGAAATCATAGACCTCACAAAACGAGATCATGACTTGATTTTCTACAACTCAGCAATCGACCCGAATTTTTCCGAACGACAACGAAAAGAACTTTTGCGGATTAAGGCAGAAATCAAGCAACACTACAACTTGAATTACTAGTTTAAGTTTTTAATAAGTATTGTCATGTTTAAGTTTTATTAGTTTAAGTTTTTAATTTATTATTGTAATGTTTTTTATTTTTAATGAATTTTAAATTTGTTGTTTAAAATGTTTGAATTAAACAAATAAATAAAAGTCAGTCACCATTGTGGCACTTGGGTCAAGTCTGATCGCCGGAGAGAGAAAACTGACGTGACAATAGGTGACTTGGGTCATCACTGTGTCTAGCCTTACAGATCAGGTCCAACCTAGTGATGACACATGTCCTGCCAGACTTTGGGCGTCAAGAAACATTAACTATTCCGTTAATTATCAAAATTTCAATAACTTTAGGTTTGTTACTTAACTAAGATTGAGTTAGTTTCAGCAGCATTTGTTTTTCTAGATCCATGGAGAAAATTTCATTAAAGATCAACACATATGAAGATTAAAAAGTCAAATCTTCATTCTCTAATATATTTGATCTAAGAGTGTGTATATTAGAACTAAGTTTAATTTAAAATTAATTACATTAAAATAATTATTAATGGAAGGGCAAAATAATTAATTGCACTAAGTTTATGTGAATTTGGTTTTCGCATCGATTCAGTTTTCATTTTATCAAAACTCACAGCGAAACCAAAAACGAATATTTAATTCGGTTCGGCTAGATTCTAGCAAATTCAGTTTGGTTCTATTTTGGTTTTTAGTTTTATGGGTCAAACCCGAATTCTGCACAACCCTATTCAGCTAGACTTCATAATTTTCTTAACACACTCAAGTAAGAAGTAGAGCCCAAATATAATCATAATATTACATAGGAAGCATTATCTAAGCTCATAAAGAGCATTTTTTGGGCCGCGCATAGGCCCGTATAGAAGGTATATTGTTTTAACAAAATTTAAAGCAAGATTTCTTTCGGTCTTTTATAATACTAGATGAGTACCCGTGCATAGCAAAGGGATTTTATAGCGATATATAGTTTATTGATAAAAAAAGTTTATTGGTTATAAACGAAAAATAATAAAAGTTTGAAGATTTGGTAATTAAAAATAATGTTTTGAAACCCGGTTCGACTCGGGTGGTTCAACCGGTTGAACCGTTCCGGGTGAAAAATGGGTCGATTTAAACCGGGTCAACTTGCTAGGTTGGGTCGAAAACGGGTCAAATTAAACTGGGTCAACCCGCCGGGTTTGAAGCGTCCCGGGTCAATCCGGTTTGTGTTTTAATTGGTTGTATTTAATTTGATAGATTTGTTTTTAATTGGTTGTACAATGTAAATAAATCATTGTACTTTTAAGTAATGGATAATGTTTTGAAACCCGGTTCGACCCGGGTGGTTCAACCGGTTGAACCGTTCCAGTCGAAAAATGGGTCGATTTAAACCAGGTCAACTTGCTAGGTTGGGTCGGAAATGGGTCAAATTAAACCAGGTCAACCCGCCGGGTTTAAAGTGTCCCGGGTCAACCCGGTTTGTGTTTTAATTGGTTGTATTTAATTTGGTAGATATGTTTTTAATTGGTTGTACAATGTGAATAAATCATTGTACTTTTAAGTAATGTGATGTTTTAATATGAGTATTACTCCCTCCGTCCCAAATTATAAGTCCACTTTTATATCTTACAAAGTTTAAGAAAAATGGGTCTCAAACAATATTTACCAGTAAAAGTTCATTTTCTCCCACTTTCAAACATTTTGATTAGTGAAAATTGAAAATGAACATTAATTTTGAGACAACAAAAAGTAGCAAAGTGGACTTATATTTTGGGGCGGAGAGAGTAATTACATTTCACTTTTCTCTCTCATTTTACCATTATTGAAAACTCAACATTTTTTGAAAACTTAGCATTTCAATTTTTGACCATTTTTTTATTATATGTAGTAAAAATAAAAGAAAACCTTACTTTCAAGTATTTTTTTAAAAAAAAAATTCTTTGAAAAAATTCTTGATTTCATCACGCTTTAAAATTGAGCCACTTAATTAGCTAATAAAAATTAAAAGCCAGTTCTTGTTTAGTTGAAATTAGCTCAACGTGCAAATAAAATGACAAAAGAACTACAAAAAACATGTATTTAAATTGAAAAAAATAAACCTCGAAAAGGAAAGGTAATTTATGAAACTGTAAAGTTAAATGTAAAATAGTGTTATACTCTGATCGACTAATATAATTATATATATATTCTAAAAGGCATTAGGTACTGGGGCCCACAGCAGGGTCATTAAGGAGTGGTTAATAACTTAATTCGCTCTACTATTGGTTCTATTGGACAAATGACAAAAAACTATTGGTTGGAGAGTTAATTACATGGTTTATATACATTAACTAAAGGAAAACAAATAACATGCCTCAAACATTCATATAACAAAATTAATATCGACCAAGACATTCCCGCGGCAACGCGCGGGGTTACATGCTCGTTAATACTATTAAAGTCTAAAACTTAAAAAAAAAATGTTATAATCTTAAACTCTAGTTTATACTATGATATACAAATTAATACATAAGATTATAACATAAAAGCCACTCATTTAAAATATTATTTTCTTATTAATTTACGCCACTCATTTTCACACTATATGTATAACTAATATTATTAAAAAGTACGTTGACTCCTCTTACTGTTGTCTATAAAAGAAAATCGTCAATTTTAAGAGCCAAATAACATCACAACCATGCATCAAGGGAACGTTATTATGGTGTAATATAGTTTAGGTGTTTATGAGTATAAGGTTACAAGGCTATGGGTTTAAGGTGTGTTTACCTTTTTTTGTTAATGCCGGCCTTTGATTCACAACTTGTGTGTGTGTATATATATACTAGCTTATAGACCCGTGGAATCCACGGTATTTTAGAGAGTTTTTTATTAATAAAATATAAGTACGTGAATAAAGTAAGAAAGAGCAACGAATGTAGACGCTATGAAATTTTCTTGTAACAGAATAATAAGTTATAAATGACTGATAGTATAAAATACAATGCTTGTAAATATCTGTGTAATAAACGTTCATTGTCTCGTGAGTCGTGATCTCCAATATGTTTATCTTCAGAAGCAAATGTTTGTAGTGTTTATTCTAACACTTCAACAAAAGGTCCATTACGTGAACACATAATAAGTTTAAAAAATATGTAGTAAAATAAGTTTGGGATTTATAATTAGTGTAAATAAGAAGAATGTCACAAACCATGTAATATGTATACTGTACACACCTTGAAAAACTTCTTTATATACTATATTTATAGTAGTTTTTGATAGGTTACTATCCGCATCTGAAACAACAACCTTCAAGCTTTTTTTGCTTTTGACACGTGAAAAAGCCACATATAGCTGTCCATGTGTAAAAACAGGGCATGGCTAGTGCAAACCAACTTTTGATAGTGATTGCCATGGCAAATGACACTGACACGGGATATTGTTTCCTCACGATCTTTATAAGACGAACTAATTCTCGACCCTGGTATGATAACCTTTTCCAAAATGTGTACATTACTTATTTGTGCTTGAATAGAAATCCTTGAACAACTTGAAGTCGTGTCCCGTTACATAATCTATTAGAACAACTTGAAGTCGTGTCCCGTTACACGAAAGAACATCAGTTTCTAAATCATTAAATTTTAATACTTTAATGAGTGTGCGATAAATTTCTAAACTTCCGCAAGGCGAAGGAACCCGATATACATCAAGTAAAAGTTTACTGAAAGACCATAGTTCATCGATCCATTGACAACTACTCGTAATACTCATGTAAAATATTTGTTGGTATGATGTCCAAAAATCAAGGGTGATTGATACTTTTGATGTGACATGTGCTAACATGCACCGTAGGTCTTCTTGCATGGTTTTAAATAGTTCATGGTCAAGTACTAACTGCAATTTTATTTGGGCCAGATTTCGACGGGTGGATTGAAGAATTAAAATGAGTTTGATAGGCATTTTTATTTGATGGTTGAAGGTGGTAAAGAAGCTAAAATTAGCCGTTTTATGAGTAAGCACTTTAGATGTTCGAGTATAGTCTGCGGTGAACTTGGGGTGGAAACAACATCATACGACTCATCATAACCTTGATGACGGTTACTGAGGTGTCTGCCCAAATTTCCTTCAGCGACAAAAGGAAACATAAAAGTGCAGGTTAAGAGTTGCCGCATAGAAAAAAATCGACTCAATGACAATTGCCCAATATTTCATTTCATAAAACAGATCAAATTAATAGATAAAAGGAAAATGGGCCGAACAAATCAATAGTCACCCAAAGTATATTTTTGAAAGCATAAAAGAATTGTTATATTACATTTGACACACTGTTATTTATAAAATACACACTGAATGCAATTTTTATTATCAATTCAAGCTACTACCCGCTCAACTTATTATCCCAAAAAACTATTTATACAATTTTTATGATCTAAATAGCAGTTGAAGTACCTGTGTCTGTAGATATTGAATAGCTTTATCTGCAGAATTTGCATCTGTGGTTCTTGTCATCAGATGTTGTCTCAAAGAATATAGGGTAAACACAAGTCACGGTCTTAGGAAGTACCTGGTGCAACACTATCTGTTGATTAGATGTTTGGAATGAGGGCCACATCCATCACAGAATTGGGTTCGATATCTGTTGAAGAAACATATAAATATCATTGAAATCCTAAAATAGTGAAATTTATGTAGCACTTAATAAACGTGTACATGTAGAGCTTAGCCATCAAATGGAAACCTGATCATTCACGTTAGCCATTGTATTCTTACCTTTAAGGAGGTTTGAGAAGGCTTTGTTAGAGATATTGATTCATAAAAGAGTAACCATACGTGCTGCGATGCTTTAAGAATTGTCCCCACAATAATTGCTTCAAAAAAAAAAAGATCCTCTGTGTTTTCTAATTTCTTTGGTTGTCTTTGTTTGACTTTGAATGTCATATATGTATTAAACAGAATAGTTATACCTTTTATGTGGTTAGAATTTTTCATGACTCGGATATCACTTTTGTGAATATATAATAGTCGATGTACCATGTGAAGTGATAATTTCTTTTGCATAAAAAACTGACATTTAAAGGCAAAGTACGATGACAAATAGAAAATTGCAAGCTGTATAAAATAAGTTACACTTACTTGTTCTTTTAAGCACGCAACAACTATTTCAGCACACATTCCCAAACTCTCACCATTTGGTGGATAGATATCTTAACTTCGTCGCCATTTATGAACCTGCTCTTTCCATATTTATCTGCTTTTTTTTTTTTTTTTTTTTTTTTTTTTTTTTTTTTTTTTTGCTTATTTAGGCCTAATAGTTCCCCATACCTAAAGAAAATGGGAAAACACATAAGAAAGGTAAACAACTGAAATATGATGAAAATGGCTCATATCAATTGAAAGAAGTATCACATACATTCTTTCG